>OZ026519.1:13153170-15553170 GCA_964019695.1 Loripinus fragilis | reverse complement strand
GAAATACAAAATAGTCATTTTGTGTTAACTCATTTATGCCAATTGTATTTTCCCATCCTTGTCAATTGGACGAGTCCATTTCCGATTTTAGGGTTGTTTGGTGATATTTTTCATTTTTTATTCAAATTCTAAAAGAAACTTCTGTAAGCAAAAACTGGAGAACCTGATCAGACGCCGCATCTTGCGGCGTCTGATCTGGTTTTGCACTGTTTGCCGATGTCCCACAAAAAGGACGCTAGGCTCATATGGGTTAATAAATTCTTACCAACTTTTTTTGAAATTCAAATGTCTAAAAGCCCAATGTGATTAATCTGCTGCTGTGGATTTAGAATAAATGAGAGTCCAAGATTTATTAACCCTTAAAGCGCCAAGTAAAAAATGCATCTGAAAATGTTGTTTGCTGAAGTCGTCTGCTGCAAATAACTGCCTATCATTACTGATGAATTAAGTATAGAAGCAAACAGCCTGGACCCAGAACAGACTGCTCCTATAGGAGCAGTCTGATCTGGGTCCACACTGTTTGCCACAGAGGCTTCTTAAACATTTCAGCAGAGGACTTTTGTTGCGATTGGTGCTTTAAGGGTTTATTTATTATCCATTTCACATTGAGCAACATACATATCGTGTTTAGTAGTCAACTTTCCTTTAAATTTTTCATAAACTTGCAAAATATGTTTAATGGATGATGTTACGTATGATCTAGTTACGAATGTGGAGACGGATTTAAATTTGGCCTTTGTAAACTGCTAAAAGCATATGTAAGTAATAGCTAAAACACGAATGCTGTCTGAAAAGTGCATTTGAATTTATACTGCAGATGTAAAAAGCAGACAACAATATCCAAAAGCACATTTGAGCAACCATGAGTGTCAGTGAATGGTAAGGAGGCTGAATAGGATGCTAGGATTCCATATGCAAATCTGTTCTCTGATAATACCCTGGCAAATGGAGTATGTTGAGGTTTATAGTCTTCACATATTTCTGTCATTTTGTTTAATTGTCGTCCACATGGTCAAAGTTTTTACAATAAACTTGTGTTAGAAACTTATAATGAAGACCCTTTGATGGTTTCAATGGTGGCAGATAATAAGGTCTTAAGTGTTAATCAACACAATCCCATCCTCTGGATGTGACCTTAAGGTCAAGGTCACAGACTATATAAGTCATCTTTTTTACCTGCCTTGCTTGAGTAATGGGACTACTCTGTCTGTCTGTCAGTCTAAAACACTTTTGGGGTGACTAGTTTGTGTAATCTGCAATTCCAAAAGTTTATTCAAACATTGCATAATGATGGTTCACATATTGAAGATGTGCACCTTTTATTTTGTGCACATTTCATGAATATTTTCTCAATTTTTAGGGGTGTTGAACTCAGACATTTTTACGTCCAAAAATGCTTAGATGGTGCCTGGTTTGTGTAATCTGTAACTCAAACTTTATTTTCAAACTTTGCATAAAGATTGTTTACACATTGAAGATGTGCACCTCTCATTTTGTGCACTTTTGAAAAATATTTTCTCAATTTTGACTGGTGTTGAACTTAGAAATTTTTTCTATCCGAAATGCATAGGGGGTGTCTGGTTTGTTTAACCTGTAACTCCTACAGTTTTCGTTTTTTATATTCAAGCTTTGTATAATGAGTGTTCACACATTGAAGATGTGCACCTTCTATTTTGTACACATTTCATGATTTTTTTTTTCATTTTTGGGGTCTTGAACTTAGAATTTTTCCCGTAAAATGCCTAGATGGTGTCTGGTTTGTGTAATCTGTAACTCCAACAGCTTCCATTTCTTTATTTCAAACTTTGCATAATGATTGTTCACTCATTGAAGATGTGCACCTTTCATTTTGTGCACATTTGATAAATATTTTTTTCATTTTGGATGGTTGTTGAACTTAGACATTTTTTTCCCATCTGAAATGGGAAGGAGTCATATGGTTTGTGTAATCTGTAGCAGTTTCCATTCTTTATACCCCCAGCAAACGTAGTTTAGGCAGGTTTACTGTTCTCAGCCTGTCCATCCTTCTGTGATTCCGTCTTTCCATCAACATTTAAAGGTCTTTGTTGAATAACTTCTGTAGCTTTTGTCAGTTTTTTATCAAATTATAACCACACCTTTACCATTAGACAAAGCATGTTTGGTAGGAAAAAAGGGGCTGAAGTATTAGTATTGAAAGAGTTATCCCACTTTGAAGTTCTAATTGTAAAGTTCTAACTGTATGGTGTTTGCAATATGTCTAATAGTGCATACTTCGTGAAATCAACTGCTCCTAGAGCTTTTAGTTTATCCTTTTAATACTTTGCAGGTATGCTACAGACATATTGAGGATGTGCATGTGGAAGTTTAATGATGAAACAATATTTTTATGCCCCCAAAGGAACTTTGGGAGGCATATAGTAATCGCACTGTCCGTCCGTCCGTCAGTCCGTCAGTCAGTCCGTCCCACTTCGTGTCCGGTGCATATCTCCTATATTCTTTGAGGTAGGAATTCCAAATTTGGTGTGTGGATGCATCTTGGGATGATGGAGTGTCGCATACCATTTTCGGGTCACTGTGACCTTGACCTTGACCTCTGACCTAGTTTTTAGAATAATCGTGTCCGGAGCATATCTCTTATATTATTTGAGGTAGGAATCTCATATTTGGTGTGTGGATGCATCTTGGGATGGCGAAGTGTCGTGTACCATAATTGGGTCATTGTGACCTTAAACTTGACCTCTGACCTAGTTTCTAGAAACTGCATTGAGTCTGGTGCATATCTCCTATATTCTATGAGATAGGAATTCCAAATTTGGTGTGTAAATGCATCTTGGGATGGTAGAGTGTCACATACCATTTTTGGGTCACTGTGACCTTGACCTTGAACTCTGACCTAGTTATTAGAATAATCGTGTCCGGAGCATATCTCTAATAATATTTGAGCTAGGAATCTCAAATTTGGTGTGATGATGCATCTTGAGATGACAAAGTGTCGTGTACCATAATTGGGTCACTGTGACCTTGAACTTGACCTATGACCTAGTTTTAAGAATAATCGTGTCCGGAGCATATCTCTTATATTATTTGAGGTAGGAATCTCAAATTTGGTGTGTGAATACATCTTGGGATGGGGAAGTGTCTCGTACCATAATTGGGTCACTGTGACCTTGAACTGGACCTCTGACCTAGTTTCTAGAAACTGCATTGAGTCTGGTGCTTATCTCCTTTATTCTTTTAGATAGGAATTCCAAATTTGGTGTCTAAATGCATCTTGAGATGACGGAGTGTCACATATACCATTTCAGGTCACTGTGACCTTGACCTCTGACCTAGTTTAAAGAATTTTTGTGTTTGGAGCATATCTCTTATATTCTTTGAGGTAGGAATTCCATTTTGGTGTGTATATGCATCATGGCATGGTGGAGTCTCACATATTATTTTCAGGCCACTGTGACCTTGACCTCTGACCTAGTTTTAATAATAATTGTGTCAGGAGCATATCTCTTATATCATTTGAGAATGGAATCCCAAATTTGGTGTGTGAATGCATCTTGGGATGGTTGAGTGTCTTGTACCATTTACGGGTCACTGTGACCTTGACCTCTGACCTAGTTTCAATAATAATTGTGTCAGGAGCATATCTCTTTTATTATTTGAGATAGGAATCCCACATTTGGTGTGTGAATGAATCTTGGGATGGTGGAGTGTTTTGTACCAATTACAGGTCACTGTGACCTTGACCTTTGGCCTAGTTTTTAGAAAAATCATGTCCAGAGCATATCTTATATTATTTAAGGTAGGAATCCCAAATTTGGTGGGTGGTTGCAACTTTTAATGGTGGAGTGTCACGTACCATTTTTGGGTCTCTTCGACCTTGACCTCTGACCTAGTTTGTAGAATAATCGTGTCCAGAACATATCTCTTATGTTATTTGAGATGGGAATCCCAAATTTTCTGTATGGATACATCTTTAGATGCTGATGTGTCGTATACCATTTTTAGGTCACTGTGATCTTGACCAATGACCTAGTTTCTAGAATAATCGTGTCTGGAGCATATCTCCTATATTATTTGATGTAGGAATCCTAAATTTGGTGTGTTGATTCCTCTTGGGATGGCGGAGTGGTGCATCCCATTTTGGGTCACTTTGACCTTGACATTGACTTCTGGCCTCATTTCTAGGTTTATCATGTCTGTTGCATATCTTCTATGTTACAGCTAACTTTCCTCAAATGTGTCTTATGCTTGACCAATTCCTTTGGGGGCATTCGTCACGTGACTGTGACATTTCTTGTTTTTTATAAATTTACACCATTTTTAACTCAGCCAATTCTCAACCACAACTCATATTGAATTATGGCTGATAGTGCCTACTATTGTGAAAACAACAATTCCTAGAGCTTTCAGTGTATCATTTTAATACTTTGCATTATTGAAGATTTGCATGTAGAAGTTTAATGATGAAAAATAATTTTTGATAAATTTACAGGATTTTTAACTTCGCCAATACTCGACGACTGCACATATTGAATGATTGTTAATAGTGCATACTTTGTGAAATCACCTTTTGTGTATCATTTTAATACTTTGCAGGCTGAAGATGTTAATTGATGAAATGTTTTGCGTATATATAAATCTACTTAGACATTTTTGGACTTTTCTATCTACATGTATAAAATGATGGTTAACAGTGCACACTTTGTGAAATTAACTCATCTTTTTTAGAGCTTAAAGCTTAACCTTTCAATACTTTGTGAACATGTTACAGAGATATTGAAGATGTGCATGATGTAGATTGGTGCTAATTTCTTTTTTGACAATTTTATAGCATTTTAAACTTAGTCAATTTTTGATTATTGCGCTGAATACCTGGTTTCATTTGTTTCATTTTTGTTTAGAGGACAGGTTCATTGCTTATTTTTAACTGTAGAAAATCTTATTTGGGTAAGTTTTATTTTGGTCAATTAAGGCTTTGAGAGAACTTAATGAGGAACATAATATTGCGGGGCGGGAGGGGGTATACTGAAAGCCTTGCTGACAGCCCAATTCTTGTTTATGTTCAAACTTTGCATAATGATTGTTTACACATTGAAGACGTGCACCTCCTATTTTGTACACATTTCATGATTTTGTACGTGCAGCGCTTTAGTGAAAGCAGGTCTAGTAGTGGGTCCACTCCGTCCGTTCGTCGTATTTTGGGGTGCCTAGTTTGTGTAATCTGTAACTTAAATATATATTCAAACTTTGCATAATGATTTTACACACATTGAAGATGTGTACCTCCTATTTTGTGCACATTTGAAAATTATTTTTACATGTTTTTACGGTTATTAAACTTAGAAATTTTTTCCATCAGAAATGCTTAGGGGGTGACTGGTTTGTGTAATCTGTAACTCAATGAGTTTTCATTCCTTAATATTCAAACATTGCATAATACTTATTCATACATTGAACATGTGCACCTTCTATTGTATGCACATTTGATCAATATTTTCTTATTTTTTAGGGCTGTTGAACTTAGATATTTTATCAATCCGAAATGCTTAGGGTGTGTCTGTGACTCCAGCAGTTTTCATTCCTTCATATTCAAACTTAATACGTTATGACTGCCCACACATTGAACCCTGTGTCAAATGTGCACCCTATATTTTGTGCACATTTGATAATATTTTTGGGATTGTTGAACTTGGACATTATTACGTCTACACCACCTTTGGTGTGCTTACATTGTTTATTTGCGTGTAATCTGTAATTGAAACATATTTCATTCCTTTATATTCAAACTTTGCATAATGATTGTTCACACATTGAAGATATTCACCGGCGACGCAGGTCCAGAGCAGAGTTTGGTCTTGTTTTTTTCTTTTTTGGGGCCTTGAACTTAGTTTTTTTCCCCGTAAAAATGCTTAGATGGTGCCCGATTTGTGTAATCTGTAACTCCAACTGTTTTCATTTCTTTATTTTCAAACTTGGCATAATGATTGTTCACACATTGAAGATGTGCACCTCTCATTTGTGCACATTTGATAAATATTTTTTCATTTTTGACTAGTGTTGATCTTAGACATGTTTTCCATCTGAAATACGTAGTGGGTGTCTGGTTTGTGTTATTCATGTTTGAGGTCTTGAACTTAGAATTGCGTTAAAAGACATATTTGCCATGTTTAAAATTTGCAACTAGGGCATGAATTACCTACATCCGTTAACGACAGACTGATTTTGACATTTTGCGAGGATATTATCTTCACGAAACTAAACCCCTCAAGAAAATTTCCTAATTTACAGTACATGATCCAGCTAATGAGATTGTAGTACTTATCTCATATACGAGCAGCGAAGGTTTAACAGTCTGAGAAATCACACAGAATTCCTCAAGCCTTTGTCACTGACACACACAAATGAGAGACTTAGATGAAAGCTCAGGCCAAAATATATGCCTCTAAGCCCCACTAGATAGCTCTGAGAGAATATTTATGTTTTTAAAGTGACTTTACACTCCTATGGGATAAACATCTCATATGCTGACCTATATACAATTGACTCTCGTTAATTGGAAGTCCAGGGAACATAAGTTCACATTGAGTTAAGAAAGTAATTGATATGCAAGACATTTTATAAGCTTTTAAATATCCTGCTGATATTTTTGTCCAGAAAATGCCATCTGCTTTTGATGCCTACTGCATATATACAAATGCACTTCAAACTAGTTTTAACGTGAAAGCAAGCATTATGAACCCAGTTCAGACGGCCTTAAGAGCAGTCTGATCTGGGTATATTGTTTGCAATATAGGCAACCAAAGTATATACCCAGAAGAGAGAGCAGACCACAATTAATGTGAATAGCTGAAAAAGGGTTAATCTCGTATTTACTAAAACATGTTGTGCTAACTTGAAAGAATTGTCTCTTGGAGAAAGACAGTACTCTAAGTTGATATCTTTAAATAAGAAAAAGCCCGAAATATGTATGGGCTGATCCAGGAAGTTTGCCAGAGGGGGACTTTGACAACGGTTTTCTTTTCTTTTTTTAGTTGATGAGGGGAGGGAGGAAGCAAATGCTACTATAAAGGGGCCATCATTTGAATGGCATTTCACTGGTGTGCCGATGATGGCCCAACATAGAATGCTGGCTTGGGAGCTTTGTGATTTTTCAGGGGATCGGGACAAGTTTTGCTAAGAAACCCTATATTTTTGTGATTTTTCAGGGGGGGGGGGGGGGTCGGGACCCCCTGTCCTCCCCTCTGGATCCGCCAATGATATGCCTCATACAGGAACAGCATGTGTAAACAACATAGTCACAGATCCACCTGTAACTGGAGGAGGAGTTTGATCAGGGAGACTGTTTGTTTGATATTACTATTTGTTTGATATCCTCAGCAAATCATTTATTGTAACTAGGATGAATTAGTTAAGAAAATAAATTGACAGCCAGAATTTAAATGTTTCCCTGCCCTCTTCCATATTAATCTCTTTATTTCTTGGGTGTTTGTCTGTCTTTCTGTGTCTCTATCTCTCATCTCTCCATTTTCTCTCTTCTCCATTTTATCTCTTCTCTCCTTTTTCTTTTCTACATTCTCTCTCTCTGTCCTTTCCCTTCTCTCTTTTTTCCCCTTCCCTCACCTCTCACTTCTCTCCCTTCTTATCCTTTCTCTCTCTCAGTCCACTCCCCTCCGTCTAGTCTCCCTTTACTCTCTTCTACCTTCTCTTTTCTCCCTTCTCTCACTTTCTTCTCCCTTCTCTCTCCTCCCCATTCCTTTCTCTCCTTTCAACTTTCTCTGTCTCCCATTCTGTCTGTTCTCTCTCATCTGTCTCTCCGCTACATTTCCCCTCTCTCTCTCTCACTCCTCTCCCTTCTCTTCTCTCCCTTCTCTACCTCTCTCCCTCTCTCTTCTCTCCACTCATCCTTTCGTTATCCACTCCCTTCTGTTTATCTCATCTTCATTTTCTCTCCTCTCTTTTGTCCCGTCTCCTCTCCCTTCTCTCTTTTCTCCCTTCTCTCTTTTCTCCCTTCTCTCACCTCTCCCTTTCTCTTCTCTCCACTCATTCTTTCGTTATCCACTCCCTTCTGTTTATCTCATCTTCATTTTCTCTCCTCTCTTTTGTCCCTTCTCCTCTCCATTCTCTCTCCTCTCCCTTATTTCACCTCTCCCTTTCTCTTATCCCTTCCCTCTCCTCTCCATTCTCTATCCACTCAGTCTTTCTCTCTCCACTCCCTTCTGTGTCTCATCTTCATTCTCTTTCCTCTCCCTTTCTCCCCTCTCTAACTTCTCTCCATTTTCTCTCCTATCATCCCCTCTCTTTACTGTCTTTTGTCTTTCTCCTCTCCATTCTCTATCCCCTCCTATCTCTCTTTTCTCCATTCTCTCTCCTCCCTCCTTTCTCTCTCTCTCCTCTTTCTTAGTATCTCTTCTCCCCTCTGTCCTTTCTCTCCTATCAGTTTTCTGCTCTCTCTCCTATCTCTTCTCTCTCCTATTCCTTCTCTCAGTTCTCCTTTTCTCCCTTCCCTTCTTTCCCCTATCCATTATCTCTCTTATATCCTCTCTCAATTCTCTCTCTTCTCTTCCTTTATCTCTGCTCCAATATCTGTGTCTCTCTTCTACTCCTCTCCCCTCCATTATCCGCTATCCTCTCATCCTTTCTCTAGATACTCTCACTTCTGTCTCCCCTCTCCATCCTCTCTTCTCTCTCATCTCCCTTCTTTTCCTTCCCCTATCTCTCCACCATTTCTATTTTTCCTCTCCATCTTCTCCATTCTCTGTCTCCTCTCCCTGATCTTTCTCCTCTCCATTCTCTCCTCTTCCATCTATCTCCTACTTTTCCGCATTCTCTGTCTCCTCTCCCTGATCTATCTCCTCTCCATTCTCTCCTCTTCCATCTATCTCCTACTTTTCCGCATTCTCTGTCTCCTCTCCCTGATCTATCTCCTCTCCATTCTCTCCTCTTCCTTCTATCTCGTACTCTTCCCCATTCTCTGTCTCCTCTCCCTGATCTATCTCCTCTCCATTCTCTCCACTTCCTTCTATCCCTACTCTTCCCCATTATCTTTCTCCTCTCCATTCTCACCTCTTCCTTCTATCTGATCTATCACCTCTCCATTATCCTCTTCCTTCTATCTCCTACTCTTCTCCATTCTCTGTCTCCTCTTCCTCCTCTCAGGTGGGCTGGAGTGTAAGTGGGGAGGGAGGCGGGGGGAGGGTAAGTGGGGAGGGAGGTGGGCGGGTAAGTGGGAAGGAAGGGAGGGAGGTGGGTTAGTGGGGAGGGAGGGTAAGTAGGGAGGCGGGCGGGAGGGTAAGGAGGGGTTAGTGGGTAGGGAGGGGTAAGTGGGGAGGGAGGCGGGCAGGAGGGTAAGTGGGGAGGGAGGCGGGCGGTAGGGTAAGTGGGGAGGGAGGCGGGCGGTAGGGTAAGTGGAGAGGGAGGCGGGCGGTAGGGTAAGTGGGGAGGGAGGCGGGCGGGAGGGTAAGTGGGGAGGGAGGTGGGGAGGCGGGTAAGTGGGGAGGAGGGTAAGGAGGGAGGAGGGTAAGTGGGGATGGAGGTGGGCGGTAGGGTAAGTGGGGAGGGTGGTGGGCGGGAGGGTAAGTGGGGAGGGAGGCGGGTTAGTGGGGAGGGAAGGTAAGTAGGGAGGCGGGCAGGAGGGTAAGTGGGGTGGGAGGCGCGGGTGGGTATGTGGGGAGGGAGGGAGGCGGGAGGGTAAGTGGGGAGGGAGGGAGGGAGGCGGGTGGGTAAGTGGGGAGGGAGGCGGGTGGGTAAGTGGGGAGGGAGGCGGGTGGGTAAGTGGGGAGGGAGGAGGGTAAGTGGGGAGGGAGGCGGGAGGGTAAGTGGGGAGGCGGGTAAGTGGGGAGGAGGGTAAGGAGGGAGGAGGTAAAGTGGGGAGGGAGGCGGGCGGTAGGGTAAGTGGGGAGGGAGGCAGGCGGGAGGGTAAGTGGGGAGGGAGGGAGGGAGGCGGGTGGGTAAGTGGGGAGGGAGGCGGGTGGGTAAGTGGGGAGGGAGGCGGGTGGGTAAGTGGGGAGGGAGGCGGGTGGGTAAGTGGGGAGGGAGGCGGGTAAGTGGGGAGGGTAAGTAGGGAGGCGGGCAGGAGGGTAAGTGGGGAGGGAGGGGCAGGTGGGTAAGTGGGGAGGCGGGCGGGAGGGTAAGTGGGGAGGGTGGCGGGAGGGTAAGTGGGGAGGCGGGTAAGTGGGGAGGAGGGTAAGGAGGGAGGAGGTAAAGTGGGGAGGGAGGCGGGCGGTAGGGTAAGTGGGGAGGGAGGCAGGCGGGAGGGTAAGTGGGGAGGGAGGAGGGTTAGTTGGGAGGGAGGAGGGTTAGTGGGGAGGGAGGGTAAGTAGGGAGGTGGGCAGGAGGGTAAGTGGGGTGGGAGGCGCAGGTGGGTATGTAGGGAGGCGGGAGGGTAAGTGGGGAGAGAGTGGGTGTGGGAAAGAGTGTTGGAGAGAGAGTGCGAGTGTGTTGGAGAGAGAGAGTGGGAGAGTGCGAGTGTGTGTGTGAGAGAGAGAGAGTGTGTGTGAGAGAGGGAGAGTGTGAGAGAGGGAGAGTGTGTGTGAGAGAGGGAGAGTGCGAGTGTGTGATAGAGTGCAAGTGTGGGAGAGAGTGCGAGTGTGTGGGAGAGAGTGCGAGTGTGTGGGAGAGTGCGAGTGTGTGGGAGAGAGTGTGTGGGAGAGAGAGTGTGTGTGAGAGAGGGAGAGTGTGTGTGAGAGAGGGAGAGTGCGAGTGTGTGGTAGAGTGCAAGTGTGTGGGAGAGAGTGCGAGTGTGTGGGAGAGAGTGCGAGTTTGTGGGAGAGTGCGAGTGTGTGGAAGAGTGGGAGAGAGAGTGCGAGTGTGTGGGAGAGAGAGTGCGAGTGTGTGGGAGAGAGAGTGCGAGTGTGTGGGAGAGAGAGAGTGTGAGTGTGTGGGAGAGAGAGAGAGTGCGAGTGTGTGGGAGAGAGAGAGAGTGCGAGTGTGTGTGTGAGAGTGAGTGTGTGAGAGGGGGAGAGTGCGAGTGGGTGAGAGAGTGTGTGGGAGAGTGCGAGTGTGTGGGAGAGAGAGTGCGAGTAAGTGGGAGAGTGCGAGTGTGTGGGAGATTGCGAGTGTGTGGGAGAGTGAGAGAGCGAGTGTGTGTGTGTGGGATAGTGAGAGTGTGGGAGAGAGTATGAGTGTGTGGGAGAGAGAGTGAGTGTGTGGGAGAGAGAGTGAGTGTGTGGGAGAGAGAGTGAGTGTGTGGGAGAGAGAGAGCGTGAGAGAGTGTAGGAGAGAGAGTGTGTGTGTGAGAGAGTGTGTGTGTGGGAGAGAGTGTGTTTGGGAGTGAGTGTGAGGGAGAGAGAGTGTGTGTGAGAGTGAGTGTGTGGGAGAGAGAGTGTGTGGGAGAGAGAGTGTGTGGGAGAGAGAGTGTGTGGGAGAGAGAGAGAGAGAGAGTGTGGGAGAGAGAGTGTGTGGGAGAGAGAGTGTGTGGGAGAGTGAGTGTGTGGGAGAGTGAGTGTGTGGGAGAGTGAGTGTGTGGGAGAGTGAGTGTGTGGGAGAGTGAGTGTGTGGGAGAGTGAGTGTGTGGGAGAGTGTGTGTGTGGGAGAGTGAGAGAGAATGTTGGGGAGAGAGTGGGTGGGTGAGAGTGTGTGTGGGAGAGTGAGAGTGTTTGTGGAAGAGAGAGAGAGAGATAGAGTGTGTGGGAGAGTGTGAGGGAGTGAGAGTGCGTGGGAGAGTGAGAGAGAGTGTGGGAGAGAGAGTGTGTTGGTGAGAGAGGAGTGTGTGGGAGAGAGTGTGTGGGAGAGAGAGTATGAGTGTGTGGAAGAGAGAGTGTGGGTGTATGGGAGAGAGTGTGAGTGTGTGGGAGAGATAGAGTGTGAGTGTGTGGGAGAGAGTGTGTGAGTTTGTGGGAGAGAGAGTGTGTGGGAGAGAGAGAGTGCGAGTGTGTGGGAGAGTGAGAGTGTGTGGGAGAGAGAGAGAGTGCGAGTGTGTGGGAGAGAGAGAGTGCGAGTGTGTGGGAGAGTGCGAGTGTGTGGGAGAGTGCGAGTGTGTGGTAGAGAGAGAGTGTGTGGGAGAGTGCGAGTGTGTGGGAGAGTGCGAGTGTGTGGGAGAGAGAGAGTGTGTGGGAGAGAGAGTGAGAGAACGAGTGTGCGGAAGAGAGAGTGAGCGAGCGAGTGTGTGGGAGAGAGAGTGCGAGTGTCTGGGAGAGAGTGCGAGTGTGTGGGAGAGAGAGTGCGTGTGTGTGGGAGAGAGAGAGTGCGAGTGTGTGGGAGAGTGCGAGTGTGTGGGCGAGTGCGTGGGAGAGTGCGAGTGTGTGGGAGAGTGCGAGTGTGTGGGAGAGTGTGAATGTGTGGGAGAGTGCGAGTGTGTGGGAGAGTGTGTGAGAGAGAGAGTGTGTGGGAGGGA
Source organism: Loripinus fragilis (assembly GCA_964019695.1). Lineage (NCBI taxonomy): Eukaryota > Metazoa > Mollusca > Bivalvia > Lucinida > Lucinidae > Loripinus > Loripinus fragilis. Next base: position 15,540,860 of record OZ026519.1, on the reverse strand, counting down.
GAGAGAGTGTGGGAGGGAGAGAGAGTGTGTGTGGGAGAGACCGTGTGGAAGAGAGAGTGTGTTGGGGGGAGAGAGAGAGAATGAGTGCGTGGGAGAGAGGGAGTGTGAGTGTGTCGGAGAGAGGGAGTGTGAGTGTGTGGGAGAGAGAGTGTGTGGGAGAGTGAGAGAGAGTGTGAGGGCGAGTGAGAGTGTGTGGGAGTGAGAGAGAGTGTGTTCGAGAGAGAGTGTGTGGGAGAGAGTTTGGGAGAGAGTGCGGGAGAGAGAGAGCGGGGAAGAGAGAGTGTGTGGAAGAGAGAGTGTGTGGAAGAGAGAGTGTGTATGGAAGAGAAAGTGTGTATGGAAGAGAAAGTTTGGGAGAGTGTGTGTGGGAGAGAAAGTTTGTGGGAGAGAGTGTGGGAGTGGGAAGAGAGTGGAAGAGAGCGTGTGGGAAAGAGAGAGCTGGGAAGAGAGAGAGCGTGTGGGAGGGAGAGAGAGTGTGTGGGAGAGACCGTGTGGAAGAGAGAGATGGGAGAGCGTTGGAGAGTGTGGGAGAGAGTGTATATGGGTGAGAGTGTGAGGGAAAGAGAGTGTGTGGTAGGAAGAGAGAGAGTGTGTGGAAGAGAGTGTGTGTGGGAGAGAGAGTGTGTGTGGGAGTGAGGGAGAGAGAGTGTGGGAGAGAGAGAGTGTGGGAGATAGAGAGTGTGGGAGATAGAGTGTGTGGGAGAGTGGTAGAGAGAGTGTGTGTGGGAGAGAGAGTGGGAGAGAGTGTGGGAGAAAGAGTGTGTGAGAGAGAGAGTGTGGGAGAGAGACAGAGTTAGTGGGAGAGAGAGAGTAGGAGAGTGAGAGGAAGAGTGTGTGTGGGAGAGACGGTGCTGAAGGGAGAGATGGGGGAAAGAGAGAGAGTTTGGGAGAGAGAGCGGGGAAGAGAGAGTGTGTGTGGAAGAGAAAGTTTGTGGGAGAGAGTTTGGGAAGAGAGTGTGGGAGAGAGAGTGTGGGAGAGAGTGTGGGAGAGAGAGAGCGTGTGGGAGGGAGAGAGAGTGTGGGAGGGAGAGAGAGTGTGTGTGGGAGAGACCGTGTGGAAGAGAGAGTGTGTTGGGGAGAGAGAATGAGTGCGTGGGAGAGAGGGAGTGTGAGTGTGTCGGAGAGAGGGAGTGTGAGTGTGTGGGAGAGAGAGTGTGAGGGAGAGTGAGAGAGTGTGTGGGAGAGTGAGAGAGAGAGTGTGTTCGAGAGAGAGTGTGTGGGAGAGAGTGTGGGAGAGAGAGAGTGCGGGAGAGAGAGAGCGGGGAAGAGAGAGTGTGTGGAAGAGAGAGTGTGTGGAAGAGAGAGTGTGTATGGAAGAGAAAGTGTGTATGGAAGAGAAAGTTTGGGAGAGTGTGTGTGGGAGAGAAAGTTTGTGGGAGAGAGTGTGGGAGTGGGAAGAGAGTGGAAGAGAGCGTGTGGGAAAGAGAGAGCTGGGAAGAGAGAGAGCGTGTGGGAGGGAGAGAGAGTGTGTGGGAGAGACCGTGTGGAAGAGAGAGATGGGAGAGAGTGTGGGAGAGAGTTTATGTGGGTGAGAGTGTGTGGGAAAGAGAGTGTGTGGTAGGGAGAGAGAGAGTGTGTGGGAGAGTGTGTGGAGGGTAAGTTGGGAGGGAGGCGCGGGCTGGAGGGTAAGTGGGGAGGGGGTGCGGGCAGGAGGGTAAGTGGGGAGGGAGTGTGTGGGAGAGAGAGTGTGGGAGAGATAGCGTTGGAGAGTGTGAGAGAGCGTGAGTGTGTGGGAGAGAGAGTGTGAGAGAGAGAGTATGTGGAAGAGAGAGTGTGGGAGAGAGTGTGTGGGAGAGCGTGTGGGAGAGAGAGCGAGAGTGTGGAAGTGGGAGATAGTGTGGGAGAACATGGGGGAGAGAGTGTGGGAGAGCATTGGAGAGAGAGAGTGTGGGAGAAATATAGTATGGTAAAGCGTGGGAGAGAAAGAGAGTGTGGGAGAGAGCGAGAGTGTGGAACAGAGAGCGTGGGAGAGAGCAAGAGTGTGGGAGAGAGCGCGTGGGAGAGAGAGTGTGGGAGGGAGAGTGTGTGGGAGAGAGCGTGGGGGAGAGAGTGTGTGTTGGAGAGAGCGTGGGAGAGAGAGTGTGTGTTGGAGAGCGTGGGAGAGAAAGAGTGTGGGAGAGGAAGAATGTGGGAGACAGAGTATGGGAGGGAGAGAGAGCGTGGGAGAGAGTGTGTGGCAGAGAGAGAGCGAGTGTGAGAGAGCGAGAGCGTGGGACAGAGAGAGCGTGGGAGAGAGCAAGAGCGTGGGAGAGAGAAAGGGGGGAACGAGAGAGAGAGAGAGTGCGGGAGAACGAGAGAGAATGCGGGAGAGGACTGAGAACGTCGGTACTGATCTGGATCTATCTTTGATTGTTTTCCTGAAAGACGCTTGTTGAAAGTTAATTTTGAAAAGTCAGCAGACGACAACAAAAGCATGAAAAATAACCCAGCAAGCAAAGAGACTTTAGGATTAGTTTTGTTATCTGAGCCGCACTTCTCTACAGCCGCAAATATCTCCAGTGACAAATCTGCTCCATGCTTCTGTCTGGTCATTTTCTGTCACAACTTGTGAACAATAGTACCTAAATGAAACATGAAAACAAGCCCTCGCCATAGATTAGCGTGGTATTCCATATCGAGCCACTTTCGGCCTGCAAGCGAAAGGCCATCAAATGGCGTTTTGCTTGCGGGCCGATTAGTGGTCCGATTTTACATGTTCACTGGGTTCATTATATGACACCGTAGCCAAATACGTTGCGAAACAGCTGCGTGAAACCCTATATTTGCGACCTGGTAAGGTGTGAACCCCAGGGGGGTGGGTTTACTCTGATATTTCCATATAGGCTACATGTATACTTAGGCTCAAACCGTTTTTGAGGGCTCAAAATTTTATATATATTTTTTATGGTGAGGGGGGGGGGGGGGTCAGAAAAATGATATGGCGGGGTATGAAGATTTTGTCTATTTTGGGGAGGGGGGAAAACAAAATTGGACTTGTTTTGGGGGGTCATTTCTATGCTATTTTGGGTCCTGTCTTAAGTTCAATGTACAAAATACAGAATGGAGATAGTTTGGGGGTTGCTAAAATTTCATTTTTATTTATCTATTTATTTTTAAATTGAAAATGCGACAAGTTCGATATGTTAATTCTTAAACCCTGCACGGATGGGAGCACGGGCTTGCCCCGCCCCTTGAGAATTACAAAGGGATTAGAAGTCCGATTCGAAGGCACTAGCCTACTCCCGTTCTATTGCAAAAAGCAAGCGAGTATAACCAGGAAATACCACGATCAGACACTGAATACCATCCCACAGCACCATGAGGGAGAGCCACAGAACATTTACATTAGCAAGACATCTGCAAGACAATAAAAGCAAAGCAACCAGCTATGATGATTGCAAAACTAGAATGGACACAAAAACAAAGACATAACCACCACAAACAATGGGAAGTACATTATTACAATAGATCAGCAACAGCAGAACCGCCGTCTTAGAATGGACAGCAGCCTAAGCCACCGGGGGCTTAAAGGCATTTTACTTTTACCAAAGCACAAAACATGTTAAGCTCTCATGGAGGTTTCCTAACTATTGCAATTTTTTGTATCACCATGGAGAAGCAATCAAATCAAATTAACATACTATGATGAAACAAAAACGGCCTCACGACTCACAGATATTCAGAGTTACAGAAAAACAAGTTGAGTCATGGTGGGTCCTGCTACAGATAAGCACCAGGCCGTGACTAACCAGACGATTCAAGCTTTACGTTACGTGTTTTTTTTGTTTTTTTTTCCAAATGTTGTTAAATTTATTTTTCTTTTGCCTGTTACAATTTTCCCCTCAGAGATCCGGGCCTTCTCTGTGGTTTATATGCAATTGTGAAGTTCATAAAGTCAAGGAATATCTTTCATACATCACAAACTCTCTCACCAGTTTAGCTATGCGATCTTTGTATGATTTCATGGTACAATTACAGATAGATCTAAGAAGAAATGTTTCTAGCAAAAAAAAAATGAATTGCGGACAAGATTTGGACTTTGTAAGAAAAAAAAATAAATAAAAAAAATCCCTCTGACATTGGCCTGGCAACACATTTATATATCTATTCAATTATAATGGTAATTAAGCTGGTGGGGCATTACATGGGGTATTACATGTAGCTGGAAAAAAGAAGAAGAAAACTTTGATTTTTATGGACTAATACTGTTTATGAGATTTTGATAGGGGTTCCACTTTTCAACAAATTTAGTCAATTCGTCGTTAGATATAGAAATTTCCAGGTGTATTTTGTACATTAAAAGTATTTTTTTCTTGAATATGCCCAAAAACAAATTTTGCTTGTTGCACCGGGTAGTATATATGTAGTATTTTGCATATAGCAGGATGAAGCTGAGTATTTCAGGAAATGCTTTATTTTTATTTATCCCTAGTATGAAACTCTTCATTTATATCACATTCTATATTTTGCAGTTTGAGACAGTTTTCCAGGCTTTTTAAGAATTGTTGTATCTTCTCGCAATGCCAAAACAAGTGTGTTATCATTTCCTCTTGTGAAAGACAATAGTAACAGTCTGGATTATTTCTTAGTTTTATTTTGAATAGATCACTATTTGTTACTAAAATATTGTGATAAATACAGCTTTGGAACCACTGTATAGCAGGGTATTTAGTTATCGTGAAAGGATATATAAATATTTTCTTCCAGTCCTCATCACTAAGTGTATATTTTTTATTCCAAGACAGCATTCCAGTAGGTGTTTCACTGTTCTTATTGTAACATGTATGTTGTTTATCTATTTTGTTTACTTAGGTTTTTTTTTACCCAGATATTGGAGAAATTGATGGTAAATAAGTTATTGTAAACAAGGTATTTTGTTTGTTTATAAGAATTTTCTAGAAAGATGACTAATCATCTAGAGCCTAAAAATGCATTGTCATAGAAGGTACTGGAACCTTGGAGAAAAGACCAGAACTTACTAGAATTTTCTTTTCCATGCAAATAGAAACTTTGAGTAGGTTCTGGAATTCAGTAGAAGTTTGTGGGATTTTCCAGAATGAATAAATATAGCATATGATATAATAGTCTTTCTTGACCATTCTATAACTTTCTTAAAGGGTATATATAAGAGTAAATATTCATAAGGGCATCTTTGAAATAATTTCACCTTTTAAAAGTCTAAACCTTTTGTGCTGGAATTCTATATTGGAATACTTAAGTGTTTAACTTATTCATTCTGGATTACTTTGGATTATTCAGTTTTGGATTCAGACTTCATGTTCATTTGGATTTATCTTCAAAATCTGGGATCAGAAACTGCTGAAAGACTTGTGTTGATAAATATTCTGAGGGACAGTTTGGAATACAAGGTATTGTAAATTAGACTTTCTTTGATAGTATAACTATTTTCCATTGTTTACTGTAAATGATAATTTTGTTTTTTAATAAATTTTGTTAAATTTTAAAAGTGCTTTTTGCTGACTTTCCAAATAGCAAATTTTGGTTTCCTGAATTTGTTTCTAGTTACGCCTGGCACGTAACAGAAATTGGGGGCTCAGAGTCCGGGATTGAAATTACTTCTGCACCAAATTAGTTTGAAATTTAAAATAATCTTCACTGTTTTCTGTTTAACTAGCTGAAGCCAGCAGAATGCAAATATGTCATTCAAACTTAGTGATTTTACTGCATCACCTTCTCAGGAGCTGTTAGACTTGGCAAAAAAGTCTGATCTTTTAGACATTGCTGACCATTATGGCCTACCCAATGTCAAAAAGACCATGCTAAAACATGAAATTAAGAATATTCTCATTCAGTTCTTTGTGGACGAAGAAATATTTGATTCCTCAGCCACATCTCAGATTCTGGTTACCCAGACTGATTTACAGTTGAGGGAACTAGAAATTAAAAGGCAAGTTGAGATGGAAAAATTAAGGTTAGATCGTGAACGTGAGAAAGAAGAGCGAGAGGATAGAATAAGGCTGGAAACATAAGAATGTGAAGATAGGTTGTTGAGACAAAAAAATGAAATGGAAGAAAGAGAGAGGGAAAAACAAAGAGAAATAGAAAGAGAAAAATTAGAACATGAGTAATTAAGGCTAGAGATTGAAGAAAATGAAAAGAAATTAAGGCTAGAAGCTGAAGAACGCATTGAAATTGAAAAAGAAAAATTACAATTTGAGTTAAAAATGAAAGAACTTGAGTTAGAAGGAAAATGTAAATCAAAACCTTTGCCTTTAGACTCTGGCAAATCTTTTGATGTAACAAAACACATCCGACTCGTTCCTCCATTTCAAGAAAAAGAAGTTGACAAATATTTTTACATTTTGAGAAAGTAGCAGAAAACCTGAAATGGCCAAGAGAGCACTGGACCTCACTTTTGTGTGCGTTGTAATAGGCAAAGCTCGAGAAATTTACACTCAGCTCTCACTAGAACAAAGCTCAGATTATGACAAAGTAAAAGAACTTATTCTAAAGGCTTATGAGTTGGTCCCTGATGCTTACAGGCAGAAATTTAGAGATTGTAGAAAAGAACCTAACCAGACTCATGTGGAATTTGCTAGAACAAAAGAACAATTATTTGATAGGTGGTGCTCTTCAAAGAAAGTAGGCTCTGATCATGAAAAACTAAGACAGCTCATGCTTGTTGAAGAATTCAAATGGTGCATAAATTCTGATGTCAGGGCTTTCTTAAATGAAAAAGAAGTTGAAAATTTGGATGTAGCAGCTAGACTAGCTGATGATTATTCTTTGACTCATAAAACTTCTTTTGTTAACAAGCCATTTCCTAGGAAACCATTCAACCCTCAATTAAAATTTACACCTCAATCAAGACCATTTATCCCTCAGTCAAAACCATATTACCCTCAGTCGGGTCCAAAATCCAACCCCAGTTATCCATCCGATAATTCCAGTCATGCATTTACTCCCAAACCTAGATTTTCTGGTGAAAACAAAGGTCAAAGTCCTTTATCCCAGCCAATTTGCAATTATTGTAAACAATCTGGTCATATCATATCTGAATGTATAGCTTTAAAAAGAAAGAGAGAAAAAGAAAGACAGGAGAGTCCTAAACCCACAGGTCTCACCTCTTTAAGGCTAAAATCTCAGTCTTCTGGGCAGGATGAGAATCCTATTTTGGCCAAAACAGCTGAGACTGATGCCGTTATGGAGATTTATGAACCATTCTTATCAAATGGTTCCGTGTCACTAACTAGTGACTTTGCCCAGTCTACCCCTATTAAATTCTTACGAGATACTGGTGCTTCTCAATCTCTTATCTTAGCAGATACCCTGCCTTTTTCTGAGAAGACTTTCCTGGGGCAAGTGTCCTTATCCAGGGTGTAGAGTGTGGATTTATTAATGTACCGCTCCATAACATTTATTTGTCCTCAGACTTAGTTACTGGTCTCGTGGCTGTAGGTATTAGACCTTCTTTACCTTTTAAAGGTGTTTACTTGCTATTAGGCAATGATTTGGCTTGAGATAAGGTTGTGGTAGACCCACTTTTGACCAGCACACCTTGTGTTGATCAACCCCCTGATCCTATTGAGCAGGATATTCCTGACCTTTATCCTTCTTGTGCTGTCACTAGAGCAATGGCAAAAAGAGCCAATAAGAATCATGGGATGCAGGATATTAATTTAGCTGACACTTTAATAGGTCAGTCCTTTAATGATGAGATTTCAAATTCTCTTTCTCCCAGCCAGTCTGACATTCAGACTGACTTTGACACTTCAAGGTCAAACACAGACCTTTCACCTTCAATTTCAAATGACCAGCTCTCAAGGTCACAGCTTTGTAAGGAACAACACAGTGATCCTGAGATATCACTTTTATTTGATAAAGCTTCAGATGAAAATGAAATGTCACAAGTCCCTGTTTGTTATTATGTGAAAAATGACATCTTGATGAGAAAATGGCGTCCTCCTGATGTCTCAGCAGATGATGAGTGGACTGTTAACCACCAGATTGTGGTTCCTAGGGCTTATCGTCCTGAAATTTTAAATTTGGCTCATGAAACTCCCATGTCAGGCCATTTAGGTGTAAATAAGACCTATCACAAAATTCTTAATCATTTCTTTTGGCCAGGATTAAAATCAGATGTTTCTCAGCACTGCAAATCCTGCCACACTTATCAAATGGTAGGAAAACCCAATCAGACCATTCCAAAAGCTTCTTTACAGCCCATTCCTGCCTTTGATGAACCTTTTAGCAGAATCATTATTGACTGTGTAGGTCCCCTACCCAAAACAAAGTCAGGTTGTCAATATCTTTTGACTATTATGTGTGCTTCAACACGCTTCCCTGAAGCCATTCCACTCAGAAATATCAAGACTAAGACAATTGTAAAGGCACTTGTGAAGTTTTTCACTTTTGTGGGACTTCCAAGGTCTGTACAATCTGATCAAGGTTCAAATTTTATGTCAGGAATTTTTCAGCAAGTCATGCATGAACTTGGAATCAAACAATACAAGTCATCGGCTTATCATCCTGAAAGTCAGGGTGCCTTAGAAAGATTTCATCAAACTTTGAAAAACATGATCAGATCTTACTGCTTTGACACAGAAAAAGATTGGGATGAAGGTATACATTTGCTTTTATTTGCTGTAAGGGAATCTGTACAAGAGTCTCTTGGGTTCAGCCCATTTGAACTGGTATTTGGGCATACTGTGCGTGTCTCACAGCATTATTGAAATTGAGTTTGTTCTATTGCTCTTTATTGATCCTTTGTGATTTTACACATTATTGTTTGTTATATACTGAAACAATAAAGTTATGTCAGCTTGACGTTTATGTCTGCCAGTTCCAAATGTATGAACGCATTTCATTCAAATTTTCACATTACCAACTGTGATCATTCAGAAACGTTTTGCAACTAAGATAATTGCATTTGGTAATGAGTAGAGCCGCTGACAGAGCAGCGAACACGAGTACCCTTAAAATCAAAAGTCACAACATCAATAGCTTGGGTGTCCGTCATAATCCTGAATTTTAAAGCACATTTAAGCATCACTGAGCAAACTCTTTAGATGTTATGCTTGCTAGCTGTTTGCATTGCTTTTATGACCACAGCCATTAATCCGTAACATACTCTGACGTGACAAAAAATCGATCACGATCGTGGGTAAAACACTCAGAAAATTCATTTCTGGTCCAGTATTTTGATAATCAATAGAATCCGACAAATTTGATTTTTTTCGTCATCAAAAGCATTTCAACATTAATCAAGACTAATCAGCATCAAACAAATTGATAATGGAAATTTTCTGATGATTTTGCAGTGAGGTGTGGGGTATAAAACGCAGATTTAGTAAACCTTTGAGGCCCGACATCAGCCATAAATTTTGTTGTTCTCTTTTGTGTAATTGTTGTCATAAACAAACACAACACATTAAAACAAAAACGGTCTCAAAATAATGTAAGGTTAAGGAGATTTGGAAGTTCTTAATTTGTTATTTGTTTAATTCAAAGGGAGGTAATTTCAGTTAATTTCGTAAATTAAAGGTTTTGAACTGCAATGTCAAACGTCCAATAAACAGACTTGGAACTTTTGGATGTTTTTTCAACGTCGGACGTTTCTGGCTGCCATTTAATGTAAAATGTGTCACGTTTTGATGATTAACTTCCTGATGATAATGGAAAAAGCTTTGGGCACATAAGGTCCAATAACCCTTCATGATAAGAAGATAAAACCAAACAATTACCAATGTTTGTGTGTCCTACGTTTGATAAACATTTTGGTTTTATTTTTGTTGTGACATCTTAACTAGATTGATAGACACAGTACCATGAAAATCGGACGTTCTTTTTTTGTTTGAGTATATAATTGTTCATTATTGCAAAAGAAAGCTTTACTTCATAAAACTTTCTTTTCTTTGAGGAGGGGAAGTGTAACATGTATGTTGTTTATCTATTTTGTTTACTTAGTTTCTTTTGACCCAGATATTGGAGAAATTGATGGTAAATAAGTTATTGTAAACAAGGTATTTTTTTTGTTTATAAGAATTTTCTAGAATGATGACTAATCATCTAGAGCCTGCCTAAAAATGCATTGTCATAGAAGGTACTGGAACCTTGGAGAAAAGACCAGAACTTACTAGAATTTTCTTTTCCATGCAAATAGAAACTTTGAGTAGGTTCTGGAATTCAGTAGAAGTTTGTGGAATTTTCCAGAATGAATAAATATAGCATATGATATAATAGTCTTTCTTGACCGTTCTAGAACTTTCGTAAAGGGTATATATAAGAGTAAATTTTTCATAAGGGCATCTTTGAAATAATTGCACCTTTTAAAAGTCTAAACCTTTTGTGCTAGAATTCTATATTGGAATACTTAAGTGTTTAACTTATTCATTCAGAATTACTTTGGATTATTCAGTTTTGGATTCAGACTTCATGTTCATTTGGATTTATCTTCAAAATCTGGGATCAGAAACTGCTGAAAGACTTGTGTTGATAAATATTCTGAGGGACAGTTTGGAATACAAGGTATTGTAAATTAGACTTTCTTTGATAGTATAACTATTTTCCATTGTTTACTGTAAATGATAATTTTGTTTTTTAATAAATTTTGTTGAATTTTAAAAGAGCTTTTTGCTGACTTTCCAAATAGCAAATTTTGGTTTCCTGAATTTGTTTCTAGTTACGCCTGTCACGTAACATTATTAAGAATGTTGTATATAGACTGGGTTCCAGTTTTTTGTTGGAGGATCGGCTTTAAATGCTTTGGTATTAAATGGCCTTCTATATTTGTCGTGAGAGTGATTTTATGGCTATTTAAGTATATTTTGGTTGACTTGGTTATACCTTGATAATGCAAATAATATGTTGTTATTTTATACTTTGCCACTAATTCATCTTGATTATAGAATTCTCCATTTTCTTTTACTATGTCATTTATAAATCTAATTCCTTTCTTGCACCAGTCTTTCCAGAAAACATATTTTTTTATCAATGCAAATGTTACTATTATAAAATATAGGAGTTTTTAAAATATGTGAAATGCCTTCTTCCAGTTCTGTGTTTTTATTTGTTTTAATAAAGCCTGTTAAGACATCTTTCCAGAAAGGAATATCTATTTTTTTTCTTCATTATTTCCTCAGCATACTTTGTATCTACAGCAGTTAATTTTTCTAAGTTAACATATTTGAGAATGTAATCTTGCCATTTGCAGTTGTCTGTAATAAGTCTTCTGATCCATGTTACTTTTAAAGCATAACTGAAAGCTTCTATATTTATCATTTTCAACCCCCATTCGCAATACTGTTTGTGTACGTTATGTTTTGTTGTGCACTACTTGGTGTCCTTTCAAATTTTGCAATCATCTTGAAGAAGAAGAGAGAGCTGTTTGCTTTTCTTTTCTGATTTGTCTTGTGGATGTCTTGTTACTGTGAATGTTCTCTGGCTCTTCCTCATGATGCTGTGGGTTCAGTGGTCTGCAGTGTATGGTTGTGGTATTTCCCAATCTTTAAACCAGATTATCAATCCGACTCGACCCGGACAAGCCGTAGAAAGTTTGGCTAAGGAAACAATGGGTTCTGCTCCGCCTATGCCAAACTGATATACACGTCATTTACACCTTAATATCAAAACTTGTAAAGGGGGCGATTTTAATTTTGTAATTTCTTTGAGGGAGATGTTCATCGCTTCTCTTCATATGGTGTAATCATTTTACAACATATTCGTTTTGCAAGAGTATGTTCATAAGTTGATGATTTCAACAACAGAAACCAGTTTTTGACTTCCAAGTTATAGTCAGGACCCTTAGGGACAAAAAAATAGGTCCCGTGCAAATAGTGTGCCGATTTATGGTGACCTATATTAAAATCTTAAATGGGGTCACCTTTAATTTGAAGGTGGTCACCCATCTGAAATCCGCGTCTGAGGCTAGTTATGACGTCATCAATATGTCAACCATAAATAGAAATTGTTCATTAAACCTATAGTTTGTATTGGTAAAGTCGTATTAAACCAACACGAAATATTTTTTTTAACACAATATCATGTATTTTAAACACATGATGGGTAAGTCAATTTTTTATGTGACTTTGGTAATAAATTATTTCTCGATAACTATAATTTGCATGCAAAATACCTTATATTTAACATAAACATGATAAATACCCAGCTTATCAGTAGACCAGAAAAGGTGTGTGTATTTATGATAACCAAAACACATATTTGGTCTGTTCCTGTAAAACTTATGGTTATGTTGTTCATTAGAATCGCCTAATTGAGAAATAATAATAAAATATCCCATAATTATCATCAAATATGCAGCTTAACTGTCCAACTGTTGGTATTTGCGCTATCAACAGAACGAACAATACATTGATTCGTGATCATTTATATCAAGACAATACTAGTATGATTCAAATCTTTTCACAACGAATTTTATTCTGCATTGATGCATGTTTATTTCCCTGTTTGTATCATATGCGCAGATCTTAGGGTGTTGGGGTCAAGACCAACCTCCATTTTCCAGCATAAATATTTTCAAAAGTTTAAATTTCTCGGGGCCCACCTTTAGAGTGATGGCTGCTGATGTTTTGCTCCCCACTAGGGAACTTCGCAAACTTGTCCTATCCTAAAGGGAATTTCAGGCTGTGTCTTGTAAAGAGATTTTTGCATTCTGTACGCCTGGGTATTAGTCTCTGAGAGCATGTTACATATGTTACCATAGGTCTATTAAATTAAGAAACTTAAAAGTTTAAGCTACAGAAAGAAGGCTTTAAACTGTCTAATTATTTAAATTACTCATATAATCTGCATGCTGGCTACTTTAGCTAAATATAAAAGCTTTTGGAGCAAAATTACAGCTACCTACTGTGTTTTGAGTATTACTTAGATTACCCTTTAAAATTATAAATTGTGGCCAATAACATTTAACATTTACTTTTATAGCTGATCTGTGCTTTTTTCAAAATAATTTGATTATTTTGTACTTACATACTCATTTGGCCTAATGAAAAACCAAAGTTTGCATTTCTACTTTAAATGTATTGTATTATATGAGCAATTAAACAACCCATACACACAGTTTTAAGGAGCCAAATCTGGTAGGTATTATGTAAATAAATTTATATAAAACATTCCTGCTGCTGGGTATCTTACATATTTGGGATTGTCTTGCTCATATAATAAAGAATTCTCTAGATTTTTGCAGGTTTAAGAACACCATCGAAGAAACTTGTTAAAGGCCGTAACATATGTTGCATGACATAATAAATGGGCAAGAACATTAACTTGATGTAAGTGATGACATTTCTGGAAAAAATGAATATATTTCACATGTTTTCCTATAAGTATCTAGCCTCTGGTGCCTAAATCTTAGGCGTTTATTCATTGGTGAGTATTAAAAAAGTGAGTATGATAAGGAAATACCACAATCACTTACCGCAGACAACCCCATGGCACCGCGAGGAATAGCCACTCAACCATCACGAAACACCAGGAAGACAAATTAAGCAAAACAACCAGCTCTCTCTTCCCCGACAAGATGATTGCAATACTAGAATGGACATAAAGTAACGTACAACAAAAAATAGAACATTTCGGTTGCCTAGCAACAACATATTGAAGTTGAAAAGACAACACGTTTTATATGCAATGAAGCATGCAGGTTCATTCTATATATGTATTAAGTGTCTGTCAGAAGTGCCAAACACGGTCAAAATATATTAACCACCTCTTGATTATTTTTGACTGACCCTCGTACTTTAATAATGTATTTGCAGTTTTCTTAAAGTGTATTATTTCTGTATTATTTCAGTCATTTAGACATAGTCTTACAGTGAAACATTGTTTTATATAAAATATTATATTAAACATGCCTAATAAGAACATTTAATATCATTGATACACATATTACATCTTATTAATTCTGTACAGATTTCAAACAAATGAAAAGATTATAACTAGTATCGCAAAAAATAAATCGAATAAACCAAAACATTTGACATTGGTACTTATAGCAATATTAGGTCATGAAGGCTCAGTCGCTTATGTGCAAATTTGTTGACTGCCCAGAGCCTTTGCTACTCGCATACTCAAAGTGTGGATGGAGAGGAAGGCTCAGACCAGACTTTAGAAGCTAGCCCACTGCGTGAGCATGATCAATTAAAAGACGCATTTGCTGATATGTACCAAACTCTCAATAGCTGGACAAATCTTCATTTAAGCATTTATGAATTACAATAAAAGAGCTCAACATATATTTTATCTAATGTCAATGAAATTTGGACTTTTGCTACTAGCTGTCAGATAAGACAACATTTAGTATACTATATGATACACACATATAATACAAATGACAATAGAGACGGTCAGAGATTTAAATTGGTTTCAATGTGACAGAAATAGGATTTCTTTTGGAAATTATTGAAAAAAATGACACGTAGAAAATTAGATATACACTAAAATTTCCCATACTTTCTAAACATTGCACCTAAATATACAAATAGCACTAGCCTTTATTGTGTTGCTGACTATGTTAACAGTTAACTGGGTACGCAAAATAGTTGATCGATTTTAAATAACTGTATTGGTTAATTTTATTTCTCTTCAGATAAATATTACAAAAGTTAAAATTCACCATAACTTAGCACCTTGGGCTCAATTTTATAAAGAGGATCTTACACAAGTGATCATTTCATATGAAATATATTAAATGAGCCCTTTGCGAGTTTAATTAATTTAAAATGAAATGACCACGAGTGTAAGATTCTGATAAACATAATATGAACTTTCAAATGCAATTTTTATCGCCTTCAAAGTTTGTTTATTTAATAAAAATTTGCATTGTTGTAACGGACTTTGTTATGACTATACTTGATCCCGCCGAAAGTGTCATGTAGTGTGTGGTCATAACATTATTTATGACATGACGTTATTCACTGAATAACAGTAACGTCATATGATAAGCTGTCTAAGACAACAGTTTAAAAAACATTGGACCTCATGACATATTTTATATGGCTATATATGTTACTTTAGCAAATTTTTGATAGAACATAAGAATGTACCTTTATTCAGCTGTTACTTATAAGGTATAATTTTTTTCATCCTATAACGGGGCAAATCAACTGCACTATTTTGTTGCTCAGTATTTTTACTATGCTGTTCGTTTGAAGTTTTTATTGCTATACATTTTCGGTTATCTACTGCTGTGGTCAGAGGAGATATTAGTGATAGTGTTTATTTTCTTATTAAAAGTAAATCTTATCTTGTTTTACAAACAATGTTACATTTATACTGCAAAACTCATCACTAGAATCATAATTCTACAATAAAATAATTGTAAAAAAGCAGAACCTAGTGGGTGTGTTTTTCGATAACGTTTTAAACTAATACAATATTATAAAATCTCCCAAGAAGCACTTAAGGGGATATATCTTTCAAAAGCTCTTACTTGCATGATTTTTTTCCTGTATAAACAAAAAATGCTTTTTATCAAGGAGACCGATACCTTTGGCCACGTTGTTGTATGAATATTTTATACATCTCACATAGATCACTTTACGCCCCAACGTACAGCTACAGTTGCATGAATATGAACTACAATTATCCGACTGCAATATTTAGAAGTATTTTCGCCCAAAATGTACAAATTTCTGGCAGAAAAATATATATATACAATTTTTGGTCTTGAACTTTTCAAGTTCAAAATGAAAAAAAATGTAAATAATAACAGAAATATATTATATTTGGGTCAAAATTCTTCTAAATATTGTAGTCAGATAATTGCTGTTTATGTTCATGCAAATGGTTTTCTCTAAAGTTCACCCAGCGTGTCACAAAATTGCATACGGTATCAAACCAAGAAGTGACTCTAGAAAGACTGATAAGCATGCTGTGGATTGCTCAAAAGCTGTATGGTGGGGCGTAAAGTGATCTATGTGAGATGTATAAAGTGTTCATCAACAATGTGGCCAAAGGTATCCGTCTCCTTGATAATAAAGCATTTTTGTTTATACAGGAAAAATTTCATGCAAGTATGAGCGTTTGAAAGATATATCTCCTTAATTAATATTAAATATGTTTGAACGCAATTCTTGACCAGTAAGTAAACTTTTCTGTAATCAAAATAGAGCATACAACCAGTATATTTGAACAGGCAGACAGACCTTATGTCTTGAAACCATACGAAAAAGCCAATTTCATATCTTCAGATTTTGCCCTATTTTTATATGATACATAGGAATAGTTGTCCTTTGTGTTGCATTTTGTTTTGGGTTTGGCTTAAACTATCGCTAGTTTGACTGGACTACAAGCGAAAAGACGACTGACTTGGACGCATGAGTGATGGGTACTTTTTATGGATTGCTTAAAACATATAAACTGGCTACACAAATGCGCAACCTAATACATGTTTTATTACAGATATCAAAGCCATGTAAGATATAATGTCCTGATAACATTTCCAAAGTTTAAGAAAAACAAGATAGCACTTGCAATTAAAATTTTCCATGAGTTATTTCAACTCATACTAGGCTAAACAATGTGCAAAGTTTGCATGGTCAGGTTTTATGGATGTCTTATTTGAGACACTACATCGCCAAGCTGGAATAAACCTCAATCACAAGAACTAGTCATACTTTTTTAGAATAAGTAGGCGTGTATCTGTAAAATATAAGAGTAAACAAAGCCCTACTTTTTTCTATTCTAAGGGGTTGTGACAAGCTCCTGTGTCCTCAATGTAGAATTTATCACCGGAAGAGATGCATAGAATTGTCAAGTGCGCATCCAGAGGGGGGATAGGGGGTCCGGACCCCCCCCTGGAAAATCACAAGTTATATGGGTTTCTATAGGGAATTAGCAATTGGACCCCCCTTGGAAAAAGTTGGACCCCCCCCCCCCCCCTGGAAAATGTTGGACCTCCTCTGGAACCTTGAAAAATGATAGATTTCATTTAAATTGACCATTTGACTTCTGTAAAATAAGCTGAGGACAAAAAAAAGCGTTGTCAGAGCTTTTTTTTGTCAGACTGACCTGGACCCCCCCCCCCTGACGAAAATTCCTGGATCCGCGCATGATCATAACACTTTCTGACAATTGAATTTGGTCAGTTGTCCTAAATTCTTATTATCAGACTTTCCCTTTTTCCTCTGTCTGACTGTCAAAATGAAAACAGCAATGCCTTGAGCGTAATATTTTAATAGCCTGGCACAAGGCTTCCATTTTTGAGATGTGCAATATTTTTGACACAGCATTGGTCTCTAAAATTGACATACTTTTCAATAACTTCAAAATAATATGGAAATATGGATCGTTAAAAATTAAGAGAACCTAAAAAATGTGAAAACAACAGACTCAGTTTCATTGAGTCTATTCTATTCAGGAGAGTAAATGGGTAATAACACAACCATCACGCTCCCTAGCACTGACTTATTTTGCTTTATTCAACGTTCTTTAACGACCAGAATATGAAAGAATGCCATTATTACAAAAAGAAGTTTTAAAAATTCTACCAACTCGAAATGGCACAACGAATAATCTAGAAAAATGGACACTTTAGAAATGAAGAGAACCTATCAAATTGGTACATGACAGGCTCGTTTTCATCGCGTCTGTTTGTGATAATTAGTATATAAGGATTCAACTCTCACGTCCCCTTGCATCAGATTAAATCGATTTCTGCTTTCTGCCAGTACCCAATGCGCTATTCATATATCAATTTTCAATATTTTAATAAGTCAAATCATCAGTTGCTCATTGCGTTTTTATTCTTTCAGATGAACCAACTGGATTGCAGAATTTATTAGGATTTGTGACAGGATTAGATACCATACCCTCTCTTGGGTTTGACCCAAGTCCAAGGCTTAGATTTCATCATCCGAAAGCAGTGGATGGATATGGCGGTTTACCTTGTACATGCCTTATACCAATGCATGTGCCAATATATTAACTGTTCCTGTCTTGAGTGATTATGACTTCTTTAAGGAATGAATCTCTTCAGCTGTCAATTTCTGTTGTGTTTTTTTTTACAAATGCATAAATCAATGTCACCAATAAATGTCGTGCAGCTTACTTTCGATTATTATTGTTGTTTAGGGCGATTTTTAAGATTATCATGGTATTTGAACTATGTGAAACTATTAATTCATTTTGTTTAAATTGGCAGAAATACCCTAACAGAGTAAGTATCTGCACCCAAACGAACATAGTACTTAAAGACTTTTTAATTACACTGAATATTTATCGACGAGAGACAAATTATAACATTCTGAACAGTAGATAAACAGGGCAGGCGTGACTGTATTTACAATATTAAAAATACGGATATATATATAAGGGTTTCATTTACTATCATAATTTTACACACATAGATGTTCTAGCCTGACTGGCTCATTTTATGCGTTACGTATCAACCTTTTGAAAAAGAATGATCCAAAGGTTATTACTTAGAGGTCGTGGTACATCTATAGCCATTATCTGAGATGATTTTTACAATATGATAAGTTTTGTTTTCTCCCAAATAGTTATTTAACATGAACAATATATATATGCTTTATTGCAACTATGTTGAATCTGGCAGAAAATAATGCAAATGATTTACATTTAATTTATGCTGTAGAAAAACAACAACATTTTAGTGTCATTTTTTCCATTGTGTAACAGTGTTAAATACAAGACATGCAAAACAATCAGGGGGTCATTCTTAATGCTTGTAGCTGATGACACCTAACATGGTACTGAAACTTTGTAATTTAACGCTCTTGCTAATTTAGATTTGTGCTCACAACTAGTTCCTTGGTCATTAGAACACCAAAAAAGAGAAGCAACTTCTTCTCTTTCATTGATATTTAAAGCCTATCAAGTATATATGATTAAAATCATAGTTTACTGGTTTTGTATCTGAACTGCATTATTGTACAAAGGTCCAGTACCTATTTCAAGTGGTCAGAACTAATAACTTGAGTGTCTGTGCATGTCACTAGAGGTCTGTTCGAGTGCCTAGACATCCAGTAGTTGCCGCTAGAGATATACTCAGAGCGTCAGTATCTGTCACAAGATAACATCACAGCTGAATCTCAGTACCTGTCACAAGTCGCGAGTATTAACATCCTGAGTACCAGCATATGTCAGTTAGCAATCAATGTGTCTGCTCAAATTTACAGTTACTGTCACTAGATGTCAGTATACTTCCCTTAGTACAAGAACCTGTCACATGTGGTCAGTACTTACAGTCTGTTTGTGACCAGTTGTCAGTACTACTGCCCACAGTTCCAGTAATTAGTACAGCAGACGACTGGCCAAAAGTCCTCTCCTTAAGGACTTTACTGGTCAGATCGGTGCAACATCTAGTGACATATACCAAAATGTTTGTTTGTATGTCCAGCTTCGGAATCCGGTTGATGACATTGTCGCTGATGAGTACTAACATAGTTACAGCCCTTGAACCGTACATACCCTTTATAAAGGATTATCAAAATTTTGCATACAGTTGGCAGATATCATTGCATTTATTTCTAATAAGCTCACATAATTGAAATATTTTTATGATTTATATGGTTTTTGATTGGAAAACAACATTGGAATATACCTTAAACATGTACGATACCTAAAGGTGTGTTTGTCTGTGTGTCTTTTTGTAAATAGTGTCAATGTAAAAGGGCAATGCTAATATTTCATAAACACAACTTTTAACCATAAATTAGTTCAAAATGCAAGTTTCATCTTTTTTATTCATCAAGGTACGCAACAACATACACTTGTTATAGGTCAAAGCTTAAAATCAAGTTGTGACCTTTCTCAAGGTCAAAGGTCAAGGTCAAATAGACATACCCCCAAATCACAAAAAAATGCGTATTTTATGTATCTTTTTATTATTATAAGTATAATTTGTGCCTGTTTGAAGTTTTACTTATAAGTAATAGTCTAACACACTTTAATTCCACATATTCCTTGCCACCAAAAGTGAGTAAATACCCCAATCAAGCGAGACGTGGGCTATTCCGTAATAGCCTGAGAATGAATCATGTCAAGATGATAACCGCTTTATATTACCACATACGGCTGACCAGAATTCCGCTCCTTATGAACTTTACTAGGTTGTGCTAACATCAAGTGCCATATATACCAAAATATTTGTCTGTATGTACGGCTTCAGAATCCAGTTAATGACATCGTTGCTGATGAGTACTAAAAGAGTTACGGCCCTTGAACCGTACATACCCTTTATAAAGGATTATTTGAATTTTGCACACAGTTGGCAGATATCACTGCATTAATTCAAATAAGCACAAATAATTGAAATATTTTTATGATTTACATGGTATTGGATTAGACAACAATATTGAAATATAGTTTCAACATGTACGATACCTAAAGGTGTGTTTGTCCGTGTGTCTTTTTGTAAATAGTGTCAATGTGAAGGGGCAACGCTAATATTTCATAAAAACAACTTTTAACCATAAATTAGTTCAAAATGCAAGTTCCATCTTTTTTATTCATCAAGATAAGCAACAGCATACATTCGTTTTAGGTCAAAGCTGAAAATCAAGTTGTGACCTTTCTCAAGGTCAAAGGTCAAATAGACATACCCCCCCCCCCCCAATCACAAAAAAATGCGTATTTTATGTATCTTTTTATTATTATAAGTATAGTTTGTGCCTGTTTGAAGTTTTACTTATAAGTAATAGTCTTACATACTTTAATTCCACATATTCCTTGCCACCAAAAGGGAGTAAATATCCCAATCAAGCGAGACGTGGGCTATTCTGTAATAGCCTGAGTTTGAATCACGCCAAGATGATAACCGCTTTTTAATACCACATACGACTGGCCAGAATTCCGCTACTTATGAACTTAACTAGGCTTTTCTAACATCAAGTGTCATATATACCAAAATATTTGTCCCTATGTACGGCTTCAGAATCCAGTTAATGACATCGTCGCTGTTGAGGACTAGCAGAGTTACGGCCCTTGAACCGTACATACCCTTTGTAAAGTAATATTCATATGTTGTATACAGTTGGTCTAGAGCATTGCATTTATGAGGCATGTATAGGGGTTGTAGGGATACAGGATATTTGCCATTTTACTTCCAGGGATATAGGATACTTTCCATTTTACTTACAGGGATATGGGATACTGTGTTCAATATTTGGGTTACTTTCAGGAATATTGAATATTTTTGAAAATTAATTATGGGGATATTTGTCAGTTTATAAGGGATACTTGCCTGTTTACTTCAAGGGATATGGGATATTTGGTACCCCCCTATACAAGCCTCATTTATTTATAAGGACACGTTAATACTTAATTTTCATGACGTGTATGGTATAGGTTGGGAAACAACATTAAAATATATTATCAATATCAATGATACATGTATGTTTGTCCGTGTGTCTGTTTGCAAATAGCTTCAACGCTAAAGGAAAATGCAAACTTCTCATAAAAAAATCTTTATCCATATTAAAATAGTTAAGTTGCCATATTTCGTCAATTTTGTTTCATCAACATAAGTAATAGTCTACACTCTTGGTATGTCAGAGTCAAAATTTGTGATGTGACCTATTTAAAGGCCAAGTGTAAAGGTCAAATAGACATATTAAAAATCGCAATATTTAGTATATTTTATTAGCTCACCTGAGTCATAAGCTCAGAGTGAGCTATTATGATCGTTGGATGTCCGTTGTCCGTCATCAACAATTGCTTCAAACGATATCTCCCCCTAAAATAATGGCTTGAAGCTAGCAGGAATGATCCTTATATGGCCATCTCAAATAATTGATCAAATGGTATATCTAGATCACATGGGCAAAAGTAGATGTTCGAATTTTTTTAAAAATCTTCTTGTCTGAAACCACAAGGCTGATAGCCTTGATATTTTGTGTAGCATTATCTAGTAGATAGTTACCTTTTTGCTCAAATTATGCACATGCGGCCATAAATGGCTCCGCCCCCAGGTTCACATGTTTTACATGTATATAGGCCGTGGGTTGGTCTTCAGAGTGTGATTGTGGCATTTCCTGATCATATTTGCTTTTTTTTTTTATAATGGGAAACATGAAAACATATTGTCTAAAACCATTAAGTCTATACAGAGCCTTGGTATTTTATATATAGCATCATCTAGTAGACCTCTACTAATGTCGTTAAAATTATGGCCCTACGGATAAAAGTGGCTCCTCCGGATTCACTTTTTTTCCATAGGTTTATATAAGGAACACATAAAAATCTTCTTGTCTGGAGCTTCTTGGCATAGAACTTTGGAATTTGGTATTTAGTATCAAATAGTAGACCCCTCCACAAGATTTGTTCAAATTATGCCCATGTTGCAAAAAATGGACCCATCCTAGGGGTCACGTGTTTTACATAGGCTTTAATAGGGAAAGCATAAAACAATATTTACAGAGCCTTGATATTTAATTCGAAGCATCACCTAGTGCTACTTTACCACGTTTGTCCAAATTATGGCCCTAAGTAAAAAAAAGGCCCTGCCCCAGGGATCACATGCTTTATATAGATTGTTTACAGAAATCATAAAAAATCTTCTTGTCTGAAACCACATGGCCCAACGCCTTTATTTACTGAGAGGAACTAGAAACTTAGTTTTTTTTTTCATCCAGATATGTAGAAAAAAACTTAATTCATTATTTTTTTTATGAAATCTGATATCCTCAACATTCATTTAACAAATTTAATTCACAGAATTGATGATAGCATCAATAGACTGAATGTCAACGCCAATGATACGTAAGGGGAGTCAAATTCACGGTGTTAAGGTTAAAAATCTTTGGAAGATTTCCATGTAAAAAAACCCTAAGTTTCTAGTTCCTCTCAGCATATTTAGTAAGTAGCATCACCATTGGCTTGTATAGTTAAAACATAAAAAAATTCTCTGAAACCAATAGGTCTAGAAATTTGATATTTAGTATGTAGCATCATCTAGTGGTTCTCTTTTACTATGCTTTATTGTTGTCTGCTGATTTTTAAATCACCCTTTTTGAAATACAAACAGGAATAACATCAAAGTACAGTGAGGTTTCCATAATAGAAAAGTTGACATTAGAGAAAAATCATACATATATGTATTATGATACATTTTCTGAGAACTGGACAGATTCAACATTATTTTGATTGTTCTGTCATCACTACCAATGACTTCAGATTCAGCACATACAATATTTTGTCTACATCTTGGTGTGTTATAATAATCTAGATGTGATAGAAAAAATGTCAATCATTTGAAGGCCATGTTTATTTAGTGTATTTTAGAAACATGTTCTTGGAAAAATATGTATTATCTATAACTTTCGTTGAAATACGGTAATTGAAAGTGTTATGAAATTAAAGTACATTTATTTCTGAGTAAGTATGACTAAAACAGCTCATTGTTAATTTATAGAGTGGACTTATTGACGAGAAAATGTGAGCTAGTAAGGTTGTCATTTGAGGTTAATGAAATAACCTGTAGAAGCATAGACGAAAATCTAAGCAAAACAGGAGGATGTCATAAATTAACATAATATCTATAAATAGAAAATTTAAAAGCTAGATACTGTTAAGATTTAGAAAAGACATCATTTCTTATAAATTATGAAGCCATTAAGATTGTCACTATAGTCGTACCTCACTCACTTTTTCAATGATTATCTACTCTGGTTTGATGAAAGAATAACAATGACTCAAACAATTGCAGATACACATTTTCTGTTGGGTAATACATGAAAACAAATGCAAATTGAAGCGATGCAGTATTTCATATCGCCAAAGTCAATACAATAGATGATGTAAAGATGTGATAAACCAAATATATCGTATATATTTTAATGCAATCAGATCATCAGTAAGCAAGTTATTGGAGGAAATTTCGATAATTGACCCATTTTCTATGTGAGTCTTGCCATTCAGGGACAACAACTCAAGTTTCAAAAAATAAGACTATGTCGCAGAAACAAATTTTGATCTGCTGTTTGACATAGTATTGGTTCAGGACAGATTTAATCCTATTTAGAAAATAAATTTTCAAGTTTAACTTATTGAGCTATTATTATTTTACTGCAGTTTTCCATACAAAAAAGATGGTAAAAATAATCAAGGGCAGTTACTCTTGCTACAATATATAGGTAGTTTAATGTATTATAATTGTGTTTGGCATACTAAGTATATTAGCCCCAGTAAGTTTCATGTATAATTGGTAACATACAATGTATATTCAAGTTATAAGGTAAGTTGTGTTTAGTATTGCAAGAGTTATAGACATTGGTGCCACTAGTGACCTAAAGTCATTTTCTTGGGTATGATTGACAATCTTAAGACAATCCATGTAAATGTAGTTGCAATACAGTAACCCTGTCATAAATTATTCTCTTCGTATTTAGGCTATAAAAACTTGGGTGATTTAGTATTATAAGACTTCTATTAATGTTAGCGCTTTCGCCTCATCTTATAGGTGGGTGGGGTATTTACATGCTTGTAGTTGCCCAAGAGCATTCCGTATGTAGAAATTAGAATCTAGAACCCTGTTGACATAACTGAGGCACTGGTCTTTAAATTAGTATTAATTGTTAAGACATAACACTAGTGGCAGATTCTTTAGTTGAAAGTTTCAAAGATTTGTTTATTCAAAGCAGCTGAGTTTTGACAAATGATATAACTATATTATACGAAGAAAATAGTTGCAAACTCCATTTCTCTGACTAAAGCTTAATTTATTTACTTCTTCAAGTGCCGTTATGAATAGTGATGACGATATTTATTTCCTGAATGCATTATCTCGATTATAATCCAAAACTGATGCCCATAACCTCGCATAATATGATCATAATGGGTGGGGTAATTCAAGGGGAGTTAACTATGTCAGTACACAGAATCAGCGGTGTCATCAACTGTTTCTATTTACTAGAGACTACATTTTTGTTTGGTATATGAACATCTATATGACATCAGATGTTAGCAAGATTTGACCAAGGTCACCCTCAAACATCCATGAGATCTGCAGTAGTAAAATGAGGGTGGGGTATTTACATGCTTATCATTGCTCCCAGAGCATTCCATACACAGAAATTGGAATCTAGAAACCCTGATAACATAGATAAATATGTGTTTTTTAATTTATAGTCATTTCTAAGGACATAACGCTAATGGGCAGATTCTTTAATTGAAAGTTTCAAATATATTTTTATTCAATGGAGTTTTGACACATAATTTAACTTTAAAAGACGAACAAAACAGTTCAAAAGCCCATTTCTCTGATCTAAACTTAACTTTTCTACTTTTTCAAGTACCGTTATGAGTAGTGATGGGTATATTTTTTTCCTGGATGCTTCAACTCAATTATTTAACAAACTAATGATCATAACCTCTTATAATATGGTCAAAATGGGTGGGGTAATTCAAGGGGAGATAACTCGGTTAGTACTCAGAATCAGAGGTGTCATCAATTTTTTTTAAAAACTAGAGACCCCACATTTTCATTTCGTATATAACACTAGATGTTGCAAAGATCTGACCAGTAGACCCCTCTGACAGGCTTGAGATCTGCAGTGCTAAATGTCACTACGGGTCAGTTCACTAGCCTAGGTCAAAATACCTGCTACTATATGTCAGAACACTATTCTGAGAGTCCAGTCACCCGTCAAAGGTGGTCAGTATCAATATCTTGAGTACCAATATCTGTCACTAGAGGTCACTATTTTTGCATAGAGTTCTAGTTACTGTCACTACAGGTTAATACAAATTACCAGTACCTATCATAAGCGGTATATACTACTGCCCAGAGTTTAAGTTACTGTCACGTGAGGCCCTCGCTAGTCATCTGAGTCAAAGTACCTTTCACTTGAGGTCACCATATTTTCAGTACATGCCACTAGATATCAGCTAGTACTTGTCGCAAGCGGTCAGCACTAGCCTGGCCTATAGGCGTTAAAATGAAAATATCTACAAAAGTGTAAAATCTACAAAATCTAAGATGTACACCATGTGGCTAGTCTACTCGTTCTTCTCAAAATTAACATAAATATAAGCCAAGGTGTTAAACGTGGACTTGCTATCCAAATGGAACAAACAGTTCCAAACTTTTACAGAAAAAAATCAAACTATTATTTCTCAGACTAGTAGCTAGTCTAGGTCAGCAGTAGTACCATGAGTACCAGCACATGACACTAGCGGTCAGTACTACTACTCAGAGTTTCCTTCGTTGTTACTAGGTGGTTCATACTACTACTATAAGTCCAGGTACCTGTCACTAGATGTCAGTACACTACCCTGAGACAAAAGACAATGTATTGGTCTGTATTAATACCCTGATTACCATTAGAGCACACCTACTGTTTAGAGCTCCAGTACCTAGATGTCAGCACACTACCCTCAAACTCAGTGCATGTCACTAGATGCCATAACACATACCTGTCACAAGTGGTTAGCACTACTGTCCAGACTTCCAGTAGCTACCATTAGCGTCTGAGTCTCAGTACCTGTCACTAGATGCAAGTACACTGCCCTTAATCTCAGTATCTGTCTCTGGACCAGGAATTGCCACAATCACACACTACAGGCCAAGCCACGACACCATGAAGAAGAGACAAAGAGCATAGATCCTCTATTTGATCTCCTTTTATAATCACCTCATTAAGATTGACCTTTGATCTGCTGTCTATAGCCCCTAGTGAGTGGTACCACTTTTAGAGTATACAAATTCAGGTATTTAATGTACACTACCCTGAGATTCTGTACCTGTCACTAGATGTAATTACACTAACCTTGATGTCAATACCTGTCACAAGTGGAAAGTACTTGTAGCCTGTGTACGTGTACCAGTCACTAGCGGTCAATATTGCTGTCCAGATTCCCAGTTACTGTCACTGGAGGTCAATACACTACCCTGAGTCCCAGTACCTGCCCGTATTGATCATTACTGATAAATTGAGTACCAGTATCTGTCCTCATAGTTCAAAACTACCTCCCAGAAGTTTTGGTACATGTAACTGCCACTAAAGGTAAGAAAACTACCCAAAGTCTGTTTACTTGTCACAGTGCTAATAGCCCTGGTAGTAATATCTGTCTTTGGAGGTCAGTACTTCTGCTCAGAGTTCCTGAAACTGTCACTAGAGGCATGCACTGCTAGCATAGTACATTTCACTAGAGGTCAAAACTATTAGTACTACCCCGATTCCTAGTTATTTGTACTAAAAGTAAGAAAGAAGGCAAAGATCAGGAATGGATACAATCAAGCACCACACCTAACCCAGGATACAATATGGGACAGTGACAAAGCACAATAAACATCACATACAAGAGAGTCTAGAGGCCAGTCCTTTCCCAGCAGGTGACCACAAGGCTACAATGAACAGACATGAAAACATGATAAACACATTCAATAAATAACAGAAAAGATCCACAAAAGAAGCATCGCCTTGGAATGGTCCATTGTCTTGTGCAGGCGCTATGCTAAAGAATCGACCTGTCTGCTATGGGACATCACGACTGAAAAATCGCGTTTGTGCTGTTACGCGGTACGCATTACTCAAAACACCTACGTTAAAAAGTAACAAGCGTTAAATGCCTACAGACAATCCTTCAATGGAGATATCTAGTCATTTTGGGTAGCCAAATCGTAACAATGATAATTATTACGGTATTCAGCCATAGACTGATCATATTGTATGCACTAAAACATTTTTGAAAACATTCTCCACATGGCATTTTCATAGAAACCTTTTCAGTGACCTTTTCATGATGAAGCACTTGATAGACAATATTTAATCAGCCAATCGGGCGAATCACATGACTCTGTGACGCATTTGGTAAACAAATATGTCACATGTACCCACAGTGCTCAAATCAGACAGGTCAGTATTTGATAAAATGCTTCCGGTCGATGACAATGTGGAATGGTCAGTAGAAAATACCAAAAACCTGTCACTAGAGAAAGTATAATACCCTGAATCCCAGTGTTGGTCATTAAACTTCACTTCTGCTAGAGTCACAGTAACTGTTATAAGATGCCAGAACAACTGTCCTAAGTTCCAGCTCCTGTCACTAGGGGTTAATTCTACTACCTTAAGTTCAGTAACTATCACTAGAGGTCATTACTGCTACCCAGAGCCCCAGTACCTGTCACTAGAGGTCAGTATTAATACACTGAGTTATAGTAACTGTCACAATATGTCAGTACTAATACTGTGGGTCGTAGTATCTGATAGTACACTACTAAGCTGAGCTTCAGTACTTGTCACTAGAGATCAGTGCACTACCCTGATCCCCAGTACCTGTCACTAGAGGTCAGTATTAATACACTGAGTTACAGTAACTGTCACAATATGTCAGTACTAATACTATGAGTCGTAGTATCCGATAGTAGACTACTAAGCTGAGCTTCAGTACTTGTCACTAGAGATCAGTGCACTACCCTGATCCCCAGTAACTGTCACTAGAGGTCGGTAATCTGCTATGAATCTCAGTACCTGTCACTTAAGGTCAGTTCTACTATCCTGAGTCCCAGTGCCTGTCACTTGAGATCTACAACTACAACTCTGAGTCCCATTAATTGTCACTTATATCAGTACTACCACCCATAATCCAAAGCCCCAGTCACAAGAGGTCGGTTTTACTGCTGTGGGTCGGAGAATGTTGTTTCCTTTAGGTTGTATCCTTTCTTTTCATAATCTATTGAAAAATGCAATCGTATATTAAGCATTGCCATTTTTGACATTCGTCATATTCATCTAAACGTTTACTTCCATCAATCTACATCCAAAGTAAGCCCATTTACTTCAATATAAGAAGGAAACAGCCAAGGCTTTCTGTCTTCAATCTTTATGTTCGTGATTTGGTTTTAAACCTATCATTTTCAGTAAAAGATGGAAAAAAAAACCCTGAAAAGACTCAAACTGCAGTTCCCATAAAAAATTAATATTTCTTCAATAAATATTCAATGTTAAAAAATCTCTGACCAGTCCCCGTTTCACTGGAAGATTTGCGTTTCTATATAAATGCAATTAAAATCCAGATGTGTTTCCTTAATAAATTAAGCTGATAATATGTCTGTTGCTTCTTGGGCATCAGATGCTGTCACCCCATTTTTTATCTTTCATGATGGAAGACATCGTCGTTATATCGAATGGTAGGGCGGAATTCTGCACACAATTGTATGGCCTCTGATGAAGCTTGACGAAGCTGATTTTCACTGTTCCATAGACTGAATACAGTGTGCATTGCGTTGAGGCGCACACATGATACTAACTGAAAAAATGGAATCAATCGACGCATTTAATATGAAAACTACGAAAAACCGGTGGTGACTTCATTCTTCACAGTTAAGACTTGATACTTACTTGACCCAGCATCTACCGTTCACCCCAAAAAAATATCAGGAATTTCAAGCACCCCCAGAAAATATTTGAAATTTTAGCAACCCAAAAAATATCATTGACCTTAAAAAAAGACCCTAAAATGCATAGAAATGACCCTCAGACTAGCCCAATTTTGTGATGACCCCCAAAAAATATTCACAAAATCTTTATACCCCCAAAAAATATTCATTTTTCTGAAAACCAAAAAAAATATTGAAATTCAGAATTTTGAACCCAAAGAAATGGACCGAGCCTACGTATGCGTGAAAATATCAGAGTACCCCCCTGGGTTTTACACTCAATTGTTTTCTAAAACGTGTGTGTGTGTACACGTGTGTGTGTGTGGGTGTGTGACAGACAGACAGACAGATAGTGACACGTCATTCAAAGGTGGTACATCGTATATATAGACAATGTATCTCTAATAAAAAATGTCTCGGTTTTTGAAATATTGGAACTACGTCATGACACTTCACAGGTGGCTGCAAGTCAATGTGAAGTCTGTGGTGGATCTGTAGAGACTCCAACTCATGTGGTTGACTTTTGGAAGATAGACACATTATGAAACTTAGTGCTGTTGCTAGGAGTATAACTGTGCTGTGACTCTAGCAGAAGTGAAGTTTAATGACCAACACTGGGATTCAGGGTATTATACTTTTTCTAGTGACATGTTTTTGGTATTTTCTACTGACCATTCCACATTGTCATCGACCGGAAGCATTTTATCAAATACTGACCTGTCTGATTTGAGCACTGTGGGTACATGTGACATATTTGTTTACCAAATGCGTCACAGAGTCATGTGATTCGCCCGATTAGCTGATTAAATATTGTTTATCAAGTGCTTCATCACGAAAAGGTCACTGAAAAGGTTTCTATGAAAATGCCATGTGGAGAATGTTTTCAAAAATGTTTTAGTGCATACAATAGGATCAGTCTATGGCTGAATACCGTAATAATTATCATTGTTACGATTTGGCTACCCAAAATGACTAGATATCTCCATTGAAGGATTGTCTGTAGGCATTTAACGCTTGTTACTTTTTAACGTAGGTGTTTTGAGTAATGTGTACCGCGTAACAGCACAAACTCGATTTTTCAGTCGTGATGTCCCATAGCAGACAGGTCGATTCTTTAGCATCGCGCCTGCGCAGGACAATGGACCATTCCAAGGCGATGCTTCTTTTGTGGATCTTTTTTGTTATTTATGTTTTGTGTTTATCATGTTTTCATGTCTGTTCATTGTAGCCTTGTGGTCACCTGCTGGGAAAAACTGGCCTCTAGACTCTCTTGTATGTGATGTTTATTGTGTTTTGTCACTATCCCATATATTATCCTGGGTTAGGTGTGGTGCTTGATTGTATCCATTCCTGATCTTTGCCTTCTTTCTTACTTTTAGTACAAATCACTAGGAATCGGGGTAGTACTAATAGTTTCGACCTCTAGTGAAATGTACTATGCTAGCAGTGCATGCCTCTAGTGACAGTTTCAGGAACTCTGAGCAGAAGTACTGACCTCTAAAGACAGATATTACTACCAGGGCTATTAGCACTGTGACAAGTAATCAGACTTTGGGTATTCACTTACCTTTAGTGGCAGTTACATGTACCAAAACTTCTGGGAGGTAGTTTTGAACTATGGGGACAGATACTGGTACTCAATTTATCAGTAATGATCAATACTGGCAGGTACTGGGACTCAGGGTAGTGTACTGACCTCCAGTGACAGTAACTGGGAATCTGGACAGCAATATTGACCGCTAGTGACTGGTACAGGTACACAGGCTACAAGTACTTACCACTTGTGACAGGTATTGACATCAAGGTTAGTGTAATTGGTACAGAATCTCAGGGTAGTGTACATTAAATACCTGAACATTTATACTCTAAAAGTGGTACCACTCACTAGGGGCTATAGACAGCAGATCAAAGGTCAATCTTAATGAGGTGATTATAAAAGGAGATCAAATAGAGGATCTATGCTCTTTGTATCTTCTTCATGGTGTCGTGGCTTGGCCTGTAGTGTGTGATTGTGGCATTTCCTGGTCCAGAGACAGATACTGAGATTAAGGGTAGTGTACTTGCATCTAGTGACAGGTACTGAGACTCAGACGCTAATGGTAGCTACTGGAAGTCTGGACAGTAGTGCTGACCACTTGTGACAGGTATGTGTTATGGCATCTAGTGACATGCACTGAGTTTGAGGGTAGTGTGCTGACATCTAGGTACTGGAGCTCTAAACAGTAGCTGTGCTCTAATGGTAATCAGGGTATTAATACAGACCAGTACATTGTCTCTTGTCTCAGGGTAGTGTACTGACATCTAGTGACAGGTACCTGGACTTAAAGTAGTAGTATGAACCACCTAGTAACAACGAAGGGAACTCTGAGTAGTAGTACTGACCGCTAGTGTCATGTGCTGGTACTCATGGTACTACTGCTGACCTAGACTACCTACTAGTCTGAGAAATAATAGTTTGATTTTTTTTTCTGTAAAAGTTAGGAACTGTTTGTCCCATTTGGATAGCAAGTCCACGTTTAACACCTTGGCTTATATTTATGTTAATTTTGAGACGAACAAGTAGACTAGCCACATGGTGTACATCTTAGATTTTGTAGATTTTACACGTTTGTAGATATTTTCATTTTAACGCCTATAGGCCAGGCTAGTGCTGACCGCTTGCGACAAGTACTGAGCTGATATCTAGTGGCATTTACTGAAAATATGGTGACCTCAAGTGAAAGGTACTTTGACTCAGATGACTAGCGAGGGCCTCACGTGACAGTAACTTAAACTCTGGGCAGTAGTATATACCGCTTATGATAGGTACTGGTACTCAGATTATTTGTATTAACCTGTAGTGACAGTAACTAGAACTCTATGCAAAAATAGTGACCTCTAGTGACAGATATTGGTACTCAAGATGTTGATACTGACCACCTTTGACGGGTGACTGGACTCTCAGAATAGTGTTTTGACATATAGTAGCAGGTATTTTGACCCAGGCTAGTGATATGACCCATAGTGACATTTAGTACTGCAGATCTCAAGGCTGTCAGAGGGGTCTACTGGTCAGATCTTTGCAACATCTAGTGTTATATACGAAATGAAAATGTTGGGTAGTAGTTGATGACACCTCTGATTCTGAGTACTAACCGAGTTATCTCCCCTTGAATTACCCCACCCATTTTGACCATATTATAAGAGGTTATGATCATTAGTTTGTTAAATAATTGAGTTGAAGCATCCAGGAAAAAAATATACCCATCACTACTCATAACGGTACTTGAAAAAGTAGAAAAGTTAAGTTTAGATCAGAGAAATGGGCTTTTGAACTG
Source organism: Loripinus fragilis (assembly GCA_964019695.1). Taxonomy (NCBI): domain Eukaryota; kingdom Metazoa; phylum Mollusca; class Bivalvia; order Lucinida; family Lucinidae; genus Loripinus; species Loripinus fragilis. The sequence goes on along the minus strand of OZ026519.1, from coordinate 15,508,244 downwards.
TTTTGTTTGTCTTTTAAAGTTAAATTATGTGTCAAAACTCCATTGAATAAAAATATATTTGAAACTTTCAATTAAAGAATCTACCCCACCCTCATTTTACTACTGCAGATCTCATGGCTGTTTGAGGGTGACCTTGGTCAAATCTTGCTAACATCTGATGTCATATAGATGTTCATATACCAAACAAAAATGTAGTCTCTAGTAAATAGAAACAGTTGATGACACCGCTGATTCTGAGTACTGACATAGTTAACTCCCCTTGAATTACCCCACCCATTATGATCATATTATGCGAGGTTATGGGCATCAGTTTTGGATTATAATCGAGATAATGCATTCAGGAAATAAATATCGTCATCACTATTCATAACAGCACTTGAAGAAGTAAAAAAATTAAGCTTTAGTCAGAGAAATGGAGTTTGCAACTATTTTCTTCGTATATTATAGTTATATCATTTGTCAAAACTCAGCTGCTTTGAATAAACAAATCTTAGAAACTTTCAACTAAAGAATCTGCCACTAGTGTTATGTCTTTAACAATTAATACTAATTTAAAGACCAGTGCCTCAGTTATGTCAACAGGGTTCTAGATTCTAATTTCTACATACGGAATGCTCTTGGGCAACTACAAGCATGTAAAAACCCCACCCTCCTATAAGATGAGGCGAAAGCGCTAATATTAATAGAAGTCTTATAATACTAAATCACCCAAGTTTTTATAGCCTAAATACGAAGAAAATAATTTATGACAGGGTTACTGTATTGCAACTACATTTACATGGATTGTCTTAAGATTGTCAATCATACCCAAGAAAATGACTTTAGGTCACTAGTGGCACCAATGTCTATAACTCTTGCAATACTAAACACAACTTACCTTATAACTTGAATATACATTGTATGTTACCAATTATACATGAAACTTACTGGGGCTAATATACTTAGTATGCCAAACACAATTATAATACATTAAACTACCTATATATTGTAGCAAGAGTAACTGCCCTTGATTAATTTTATCATCTTTTTTGTATGGAAAACTGCAGTAAAATAATAATAGCTCAATAAGTTAAACTTGAAAATTTATTTTCTAAATAGGATTAAATCTGTCCTGAACCAAAACTATGTCAAACAGCAGATCAAAATTCGTTTCTGTGACATAGTCTTATTTTTTGAAACTTGAGTTGTTGTCCCTGAATGGCAAGACTCACATAGAAAATGGGTCAATTATCGAAATTTCCTCCAATAACTTGCTTACTGATGATCTGATTGCATTAAAATATATACGATATATTTGGTTTATCACATCTTTACATCATCTATTGTATTGACTTTGGCGATATGAAATACTGCATCGCTTCAATTTGCATTTGTTTTCATGTATTACCCAACAGAAAATGTGTATCTGCAATTGTTTGAGTCATTGTTATTCTTTCATCAAACCAGAGAAGATAATCATTGAAAAAGTGAGTGAGGTACGACTATAGTGACAATCTTAATGGCTTCATAATTTATAAGAAATGATGACTTTTCTAAATCTTAACAGTATCTAGCTTTTAAATTTTCTATATATAGATATTATGTTAATTTATGACATCCTCCTGTTTTGCTTAGATTTTCGTCTATGCTTCTACAGGTTATTTCGTTAACCTCAAATGACAACCTTACTAGCTCACATTTTCTCGTCAATAAGTCCACTCTATAAATTAACAATGAGCTGTTTTAGTCATACTTACTCAGAAATAAATGTACTTTAATTTCATAACACTTTCAATTACCGTATTTCAACGAAAGTTATAGATAATACATATTTTTCCAAGAACATGTTTCTAAAATACACTAAATAAACATGGCCTTCAAATGATTGACATTTTTTCTATCACATCTAGATTATTATAACGCACCAAGATGTAGACAAAATATTGTTTGTGCTGAATCTGAAGTCATTGGTAGTGATGACAGAACAATCAAAATAATGTTGAATCTGTCCAGTTCTCAGAAAATGTATCATAATACATATATGTATGATTTTTCTCTAATGTCAACTTTTCTATTATGGAAACCTCACTGTACTTTGATGTTATTCCTGTTTGTATTTCAAAAAGGGTGATTTAAAAATCAGCAGACAACAATAAAGCATAGTAAAAGAGAACCACTAGATGATGCTACATACTAAATATCAAGTTTCTAGACCTATTGGTTTCAGAGAATTTTTTTATGTTTTAACTATACAAGCCAATGGTGATGCTACTTACTAAATATGCTGAGAGGAACTAGAAACTTAGGGTTTTTTTACATGGAAATTTTCCAAAGATTTTTAACCTTAACACCGTGAATTTGACTCCCCTTACGTGTCATTGGCGTTGACATTCAGGCTATTGATGCTATCATCAATTCTGTGAATTAAATTTGTTAAATGAATGTTGAGGATATCAGATTTCATAAAAAAATAATGAATTAGTTTTTTTTTTCATCCAGATATGTAGAAAAAAACTTAAGTTTCTAGTTCCTCTCAGTAAATAAAGGCGTTGGGCCATGTGGTTTCAGACAAGAAGATTTTTTGTTTTCTGTAAACAATCTATATAAAGCATGTGATCCCTGGGGCAGGGCCTTTTTTTTTTACTTAGGGCCATAATTTGGAAAAACGTGGTAAAGTAGCACTAGGTGATGCTTCGAATTAAATATCAAGGCTCTGTAAATATTGTTTTATGCTTTCCCTATTAAAGCCTATGTAAAACACGTGACCCCTAGGATGGGTCCATTTTTTGTAACATGGGCATAATTTGAACAAATCTTGTGGAGGGGTCTACTATTTGATACTAAATACCAAATTCCAAAGTTCTATGCCAAGAAGCTCCAGACAAGAAGATTTTTATATGTTCCTTATATAAACCTATGGAAAACAAGTGAATCCGGAGGAGCCACTTTTATCCGTAGGGCCATAATTTTAACGACATTAGTAGAGGTCTACTAGATGATGCTAAATATAAAATACCAAGGCTCTGTATAGACTTAATGGTTTTAGACAATATGTTTTCATGTTTCCCATTATAATAAAAAAACAAGCAAGTATGATCAGGAAATGCCACAATCACACTCTGAAGACCAGCCCACGGCCTATATACATGTAAAACATGTGAACCTGGGGGCGGAGCCATTTATGGCCGCATGTGCATAATTTGAGCAAAAAGGTAACTATCTACTAGATAATGCTACACAAAATATCAAGGCTATTAGCCTTGTGCTTTCAGACAAGAAGATTTTAATTTTTTTTCGAACATCTACTTTTGCCCATGTGATCTAGATATACCATTTGATCAATTATTTGAGATGGCCATATAAGGATCATTCCTGCTAGCTTCAAGCCATTATTTTAGGGGGAGATATCGTTTAAAGCAATTGTTGATGACGGACAACGGACATCCAACGATCATAATAGCTCACTCTGAGCTTATGACTCAGGTGAGCTAATAAAATATACTAAATATTGCGATTTTTTATATGTCTATTTGACCTTGACACTTGGCCTTTAAATAGGTCACATCACAAATTTTGACTCTGACATACCAAGAGTGTAGACTATGACTTATGTTGATGAAACAAAATTGACGAAATATAGCAACTTAACTATTTTAATATGGATAAAGATTTTTTATGAGAAGTTTGCATTTTCCTTTAGCGTTGAAGCTATTTGCAAACAGACACATGGACAAACATACATGTATCATTGATATTGATAATATATTTTAATGTTGTTTCCCAACCTATACCATACACGTCATGAAAATTAAGTATTAACGTGTCCTTATAAATAAATGAGGCTTGTATAGGGGGGTACCAAATATCCCATATCCCTTGAAGTAAACAGGCAAGTATCCCTTATAAACTGACAAATATCCCCATAATTAATTTTCAAAAATATTCAATATCCCTGAAAGTAACCCAAATATTGAACACAGTATCTTATATCCCTGTAAGTAAAATGGAAAGTATCCTATATCCCTGGAAGTAAAATGGCAAATATCCTGTATCCCTAAAACCCCTATACATGCCTCATAAATGCAATGCTCTAGACCTACTGTATACAACATATGAATATTACTTTACAAAGGGTATGTACGGTTCAAGGGCCGTAACTCTGTTAGTACTCATCAGCGACGATGTCATTAACTGGATTCTGAAGCCGTACATAGGGACAAATATTTTGGTATATATGACACTTGATGTTAGAAAAGCCTAGTTAAGTTCATAAGGAGCGGAATTCTGGCCAGTCGTATGTGGTATTAAAAAGCGGTTATCATCTTGGCGTGATTCAAACTCCGGCTATTACGGAATAGCCCACGTCTCGCTTGATTGGGATATTTACTCCCTTTTGGTGGCAAGGAATATGTGGGATTAAAGTATGTAAGACTATTACTTATAAGTTAAGCTTCAAACAGGCACAAACTATACTTATACTAATAAAAGGATACATAAAATACGCATTTTTTGTGATTTGGGGGGGGGGGATGTCTATTTGACCTTTGACCTTGAGAAAGGTCACAACTTGATTTTCAGCTTTGACCTAAAACGAATGTATGCTGTTGCTTATCTTGATGAATAAAAAAGATGGAACTTGCATTTTGAACTAATTTATGGTTAAAAGTTGTTTTTATGAAATATTAGCGTTGCCCCTTCACATTGACACTATTTACAAAAAGACACACGGACAAACACACCTTTAGGTATCGTACATGTTGAAACTATATTTCAATATTGTTGTCTAATCCAATACCATGTAAATCATAAAAATATTTCAATTATTTGTGCTTATTAGAAATAAATGCAATGATATCTGCCAACTGTATGCAAAATTTTGATAATCCTTTATAAAGGGTATGTACGGTTCAAGGGCTGTAACTCCGTTAGTACTCATCAGCGACAATGTCATCAACCGGATTCCGAAGCTGGACATACAAACAAACATTTTGGTATATGTCACTAGATGTTGCACCGATCTGACCAGTAAAGTCCTTAAGGAGAGGACTTTTGGCCAGTCGTCTGCTGTACTAATTACTGGAACTGTGGGCAGTAGTACTGACAACTGGTCACAAACAGACTGTAAGTACTGACCACATGTGACAGGTTCTTGTACTAAGGGAAGTATACTGACATCTAGTGACAGTAACTGTAAATTTGAGCAGACACATTGATTGCTAACTGACATATGCTGGTACTCAGGATGTTAATACTCGCGACTTGTGACAGGTACTGAGATTCAGCTGTGATGTTATCTTGTGACAGATACTGACGCTCTGAGTATATCTCTAGCGGCAACTACTGGATGTCTAGGCACTTGAACAGACCTCTAGTGACATGCACAGACACTCAAGTTATTAGTTCTGACCACTTGAAATAGGTACTGGACCTTTGTACAATAATGCAGTTCAGATACAAAACCAGTAAACTATGATTTTTATCATATATACTTGATAGGCTTTAAATATCAATGAAAGAGAAGAAATTGCTTCTCTTTTTGGTGTTCTAATGACCAAGGAACTAGTTGTGAGCACAAATCTAAATTAGCAAGAGCGTTAAATTACAAAGTTTCAGTACCATGTTAGGTGTCATCAGCTACAAGCATTAAGAATGACCCCCTGATTGTTTTGCATGTCTTGTATTTAACACTGTTACACAATGGAAAAAATGACACTAAAATGTTGTTGTTTTTCTACAGCATAAATTAAATGTAAATCATTTGCATTATTTTCTGCCAGATTCAACATAGTTGCAATAAAGCATATATATATTGTTCATGTTAAATGACTATTTGGGAGAAAACAAAACTTATCTTTATTGTAAAAATCATCTCAGATAATGGCTATAGATGTACCACGACCTCTAAGTAATAACCTTTGGATCATTCTTTTTCAAAAGGTTGATACGTAACGCATAAAATGAGCCAGTAGGGCTAGAACATCTATGTGTGTAAAATTATGATAGTAAATGAAACCCTTATATATATATATCCGTATTTTTAATATTGTAAATACAGTCATGCCTGCCCTCTTTATCTACTGTTCAGAATGTTATAATTTGTCTCTCGTCGATAAATATTCAGTGTAATTAAAAAGACTTTAAGCACTATGTTCGTTTGGGTGCAGATACTTACTCTGTTAGGGTATTTCTGCCAATTTAAACAAAATGAATTAATAGTTTCACATAGTTCAAATACCATGATAATCTTAAAAATCGCCCTAAACAACAATAATAATCGAAAGTAAGCTGCACGACATTTATTGGTGACATTGATTTATGCATTTGTAAAAAAACACAACAGAAATTGACAGCTGAAGAGATTCATTCCTTAAAAAAGTCATAATCACTCAAGACAGGAACAGTTAATATATTGGCATATGCATTGGTATAAGGCATGTACAAGGTAAACCGCCATATCCATTCACTGCTTTCGGATGATGAAATCTAAGCCTTGGACTTGGGTCAAACCCAAGAGAGGGTATGGTATCTAATCCTGTCACAAATCCTAATAAATTCTGCAATCCAGTTGGTTCATCTGAAAGAAGAATAAAAACGCAATGAGCAACTGATGATTTGACTTATTAAAATATTGAAAATTGATATATGAATAGCGCATTGGGTTCTGGCAGAAAGCAGAAATCGATTTAATCTGATGCAAGGGGACGTGAGAGTTGACACCTTATATAACAGCCACCAGTTTTTTTTTGCCACACCAGAATTTGGCAAAATCACATCATCTTTCTAGTGGTGCAAAAGACTCAAAACCACTAAAATACATAAATACAGACATAAGGGAGCAAAACATATATGATTATGACTAAAAAAATATATGCCATCATAATGAAAAAAATGGTCAAAGTTAAAAAACCCGCGGGGTTTTTCGAAAACCCCGCGGGGTTTTTTAAACCCCGCGCGGGGTTTTTCCCCCACATTTTCAAATGGGGGAAAAACCCCGCAGGGTTTTTTCAAAAAAATAAATATTAAAATTTGTTCAAGAAACAAGTTTGTTTGATTGTAATTATTGCAGAAAATGATTGATATGGCTTAATTCAAAACTTTGATTTCCCCCGCGGGGTTTTTCTCCCATTTCAGATTGTGGGGGAAAAACCCCGCAGGGTTTTTTGAAAAATTCAAATTGACTTTTTTGAATTATTATTCATCACAATGCATAATAAACGGTATATCAAAAACTTTCAGCATTATATTGTGCCTCTAGAGGAAAAAGAAAATTCCCCCGCAGGGTTTTTCCCCCGCGGGGTTTTTCCCCCACAAAATAAAATGGGAGAAAAACCCTGCGGGGTTTTTTATCCAAAAATAATATTTTTAGTTTTTAGCTCAAAGAAGCATTTTACACTCTGTGTTCAAAGTTGTGAGAGTTTTATATCAAAACAGAGAGATTTCAATTTCTCCCTTGGTGGGAAATCCTAAAATATACGTTACCAAAATGGCAATGTATCATTGTTAGAATGATGGCTGAGAATGTTTTGCTCCCCGCTAAAGAATTTTGCAGACACATTGTATCTTAAAAGAGCATTTCAAGCTGCGTAGAATAAGAGATGTTTGCATGTGTACGATTTGGTGTTTGCCTCTGACAGTCTGTTACATATGTTACCATATAAAATTCAGAAAATGAAAAGTTAAAAGGCTGTGCTACAGAAAGAAGGCATTAAACTAACTATTTAAATCACGCATATAGTCTGCCTGCTGGATACCTTAGCTGCAGATAAAAGTTTTAAAGCAAAATTACGGCATCCTAATGTGTTATGTGCGTTACTTACATAAAACTACCCTTTAAAAACGGTAACTGTGACCAATAGCATTTAATTTTACAGCTGATTTGTGATTTTTTAAAATGCTTTTAATCTAGTTGTACTAACACACTTATTTGGCTTATAGAAAAAAAACAAAGTGTGTTTATCTATCTTAAATGCATTGCCTTATATAAGCAATTAAACAACACTACCCCAAGTTTTAAGGAGCCCAATTTGGTAGGTATTATTTACGTAAAAATTATATAAAATCTTCCATATTTTGATAGTCTTGCTCATATAATAAAGAATCATAGATTTTGCATGTTAAACAACAAGATAGGAGTACTTGTTACAGGTTGTGTTACAGGTTGTAACTTATGTTACCTAACATATTAAATTAGCAAGGCCATTGACTTGGTGTAAGAGATGATATTTCAAAGAGAAATGAATATTTTTCGCATGGTTTCTTATAAATCTCTGGGCTTTGGTGCTTTAATCTTAGGAAGCAATTCATTGCTCTATTATCAAGAACTTTTTTACAGATGTTATATATAAACTTTTTCAATACTTCCATATATGTATAATACTACGATATAGATAGAGGGGCGTGGAAAATAATAGTTTCTATTTTAACATGACAATTTAGTATTTGTTAAATTGGTTAAATGTTTTAAATTATCTTAACTAATCCTTATCCAAGTCGTATACAATATCTATCATTATATCTGCTTGTGTGGCAAAATAATTGCTCATCTCATCACAACCAGTAGAGTAATCAGACAGAATTATAACTGTAGTCTAAGTAAGGGCCCTTTGGAATTCTGCAGACGACCTTAATAAAATAATAATAATAATAATAATAATAATAATAATAAAAATAATGATAATAATAATATTCTTTATTTCCTCCACGTGTGAAGAGCATACAAATAAAGCACAATTACAAAAGCAAGATAGAAACATTGAACATATATACATCATATACATTATTGGTTTGGTTTTAATATTTTAAAACCTGTTTGTTTATATATCGATATTCAGATTTGAATCGTTTCATTCAAAATCAGGTCACCAACATCCATGCTGTATATGACAATAGACCACGTCAACACTGATGAAGTATTATTGTAATGGCATTCACCTATTTTTTTCTTATTATCAATCTATATAATAAAAATAAACTTGACCAAACAAAGAAATCATGATCACCATGCGTGACATTTGGACTTCGAATCTTGAAAGGTAATTTAATAGCCATTTCTTTTATAGGGACCGACAAATCACTTCGAAAAATTGAATTTTTCGGATAATCGAAATTCGAATAATAGGTAGTTTTATTGCAATAGATAATAGAGAAAAAAGTCAGGACTGTCCGTAGTCTTCGAATAACCCAGTAGTTTCGGATAATCGAAAATTTGGCTGGAAGGTTAAAAAAATAAATGTTCTTTACCACTCCCCACTTGTGAGAAAGTCGACCTTTCAACAAATTAGGTTTAATTCAGCCCAGCATGTTTGGATTAGCATAAAAGAAGAATGGGCAGTCACTTTTGTCCCCATTATATGGCGCCTCTGAGTGGGGTACCCAAAAATAAGCTCTTGTATACACAATTTGTTTAAGTTGTGCACAAATTTGGTTGAGTTCTACCCAGCAATTCAGAAAGAGACTGCAATTTAGCCAGAAAATGCACACTCTCTGAGGCCCATGCAAAGGGGATCCAAAAAGCAAAAAACAGTAATGCTCCTGCTCACCCACTTGTGCAAGTAAGTCACCAAACAAATTCGGTTGGATTCAGTATGACCGTTTGCGCAGTGGGTAACGTGTCTGGCAACAGATGTGAGTCTGAATCCAGGGGTCGCGAGATTGAATCCAAACCCGGTCCCGTACTTTCGTGGAGATTGATCATGAAATAATTTCTACGGTCATTCTCCTCCCTTCCGCTGAATCATTCAAAAAGGGTTGTTGTCAGTTACAAGTGAAAGTATGTGCACGAAGTACTGGTTAACTGATTGTTAAAGCTTGCCCAGGAAAAAGTGTGGTTAGGTGAACTAACTGTCCCGCCATGACCATAGCTGTTGACTTGGGACGTAAAGCAACAAAACAAACAAACCGTTTGCAAGGTGAAAGTATTGCAGGCAAATGGGCAGACCGAAGGACACTTTTGACCTACATCCCACATCATTGGGGTATTGGAATTTTGCTGTTGCATACACCAGTTGCATACACCAGTTGCTCAACAAATTTGGTTGGATAATCTGTCCAGTTGTTTAGAAGATAGCATAACAAACAAAAACCTGATATACAGACGAAGGCAATCGCAATATCTCCAACACCTTTTAAAAAGAGAATGGATAAAAAAAATCAAATAAAAATAAGCCCCAATGATCAGCCTGATTATCCTGTAAATTCAGTAATTAACCTGCTTACATGTACCACACTAACTAAGTGTTGTACTGCCATAAATGCTGCTGTAAATAATAATGATAATGGTAAAATTGTATAACCATAATGAACACAATTCAGTATTAAGCGTCTTTCATCAGCATTTAAAGAAAGAAACAACTAAAAATGGCTTTGTTTCTGAGAAACTAAATTATATGATGAAAAGTCTCATGCAAGTATAATTTATAAGCATAGAAATATGTTCTATTTACTCACATTGTCTGTTGTAGGATTTATTTTGTGCAGTTTATGCAGTATATATCCAAAATTAACACAGGATTTATCAAATAGTTAGAGCCTTGCAAACCATGAGGTTTATTTGAATCTTTTTCTGGTTTCCTGCAAGATTAAAGAATTTCAGCTTGAGTCATTGAAATGAGAGAACCAGGTTAACACAGTTATATCATATTTCAAGGTCAGACTGAGTTCAGAATATAATGGTCCTATGCAAATCTAGGCTGGGATTATTTGGTATTAAATGGAACCAAATTATTTACTAGCAGTACCAAAAGATTCCATTTAATCCCAAATTATATGGATGTGTTGAATTGATGAAGTCCCAGAAAATCTTAATAATCCCATTTAAAGTACCTACTGGGACTTTCTGGGATTAAATGGAATATTTATCCCAGAAAGTAACATAAAATCCCACTTATATTTTAAGCAGAATTGTTTGAGACTTTCTGGGATTTTCCAGTTCCAGATAGTGACAGAAAATACCAATTGTTCCAACTTTTGGGATTTAATGGAATTCCATTAAATACCATGTAAAGTGAAGTACCACAAAATCCCAGGAAGTTCTATACAAGCAGAATTGGAACTGGACTGAGACTTTCTAGAACATTCTAGAACATACCAATTATTTGGGATTATAACATTCTTCTCGGCCCTGATCTGGGTCCTTACTGTTTTCAAAGGTTATCAACAGATGACAAAAGTCTTTGTTAACAGAACATATCTTTATTGACATAAAACTCAGGCCACTCATAGATAGCGTAAAGGCATAAGATACAAAAACAAAGCATATACATGATATACATAAAATACATGAGTACAAAGAGCATGAAAAAGGTGAAAATTAAAATGCGAGCAAAATCAACCCTGAAAGAGCCTTCTATAACTTACAGTAGGCAACATAATCGACTGTTGTTGCTTCATTAAGAAACAAAATAAGGCTTCACATTATTGATTATAGACAATTTGCATGATTTGACATATCATGTGAACTGTCTATAATCAGGTTATTCCCATGAAATATTAAGCCAAGACATAGTAAGAAGTATATTATCATACTGATTGACTCTTTTAGGGTTAGGCTGCACATGAAAATTTATTCATTATAATTTCTACAAAACTTGATAACTTTACAAGCTTCCTGGTATTTGCTGAAGAAAATAGTTCTTTGAATTTTATAATGTTAGGACTTTTGTAAAAATATGATCTTAAATATTTCTTTCTGTCAGATATAAAGTGATCACAAACAAAAAGATAGTGAAATTCGTCACCGATATCATATTTGCTACATAATATACATTTTCTGTCTTCTAAAGGTGTGTTTTCCCAGCGACCAGTTTCAACCGGAAGCCGATGATTACTTAACCTAAACTTTAACAATGAAGAACAGTGTTTCCTATTTAATTTGATTAGGTAATTTTCAAAATTTAAATCTTGCTTGAAAAGAGTATAATTCTTTCCTTTAGAGGATGAAGTTACTTTGTTATGCCACTCCTGAACATAAAGGTCTGATAGAGTTTTAGAGATTTGATTTTTGATTGATTTTGGGTTTTCAATGACTTCCTTGTTTAAAAGATCGGGACACCCAACAGATATTAGAATATGTTTAAAAAAATGGATCCATTTATGTTGATGGATGCCACCATCATATTCTCCTAGTAGAAGTAAGTATAACCATTTTGATAGTTTTGTTTGTTTACCATTCACAATATTCATCCAAAAGCTAATAATACGGGTTTTTATTCTAATGTCTACTGCCTTGCAACCTAGTTAACAAGGATAGTTAAAATGATATAATTCAAAATAACATCAGTTATCAAGCAGGATACAAAATGACAATCTAGCATAAAGCACATTTCTTTATTCGCTTAATATTTTCGAGTTATGAATTATAACAATACAATAGAACCAGAAAGATCTTTATCTATAAACTTTTTTGTCATTTGCTGACTTTTTTTTAAATTACTTTTTTCAATAAATTCTTTCAGGAACGCACTATTAGAGTGTCAATCCTTTTGGATCAAGATCAGGATCGACATTCTTCTCGTTCCAGATCTGGGTCCTTACTGTTTGCAAAGGTTATCAGCAGATGACAAAAGTCTTTGCTAACAAGGATAGTTAAAGTGATATAAGTTATCAAGCAGGATACAAAATGACAATCTTGCATGAAGCACATTTCTTTATTCGCTTAATATTCGAGTAATGAATTATAACTTAAGTTGTTATGTGAATTGCATGATGTTCACTATTAATGCACTCTATGTCTAAACTTAGTAAACATAATGTGTACTAGCCTGTACGAAAAGGTCTAGCCGGAATCCAGGTGAATTTAAACACATGGAATCTTAAAAAAAATACTGGTGGATTTTTTTCTCCCTCACATGAGATGGAATACAGGTGGAAAGCTATATAAAGTAACAAAATGAGGTGAAATATGCAAATTTTTCCACCTGGAATTTTTTTCCAGGTGGAAATTTTTCCAAAAAATCTAAATGGATTTACAGCAAAATTCCACCTGAAATTTACCTCGAAAAATTCCACCTGGAAAAAATAATCCAGCTGGAATATATACAAACCATTGGGTCACCCATCCAACTACTAACCATGATTTTGTTGCTTAACTTCACAGATTTTCCATCAGCTTGATCCACTGCACCACACCATCAGTTATTAAAATGGTAGAGAAATAAGACTCATATTATTAGATTTTTTTCCTAAAATTATTACTATTAAAATGCTATGCCAAATTAATAAGTGCCAAATTCACAGAGTGAATGATGTCCATTGTTTGGGTCAAATGTTTGAGTTTAGATATCATGTTTAGGTATCACAACTTACGTGCAATAAGTTAAGTTAGATCGACACATTATTTCAAGATTTTGTTTGTTTGATTTGATTCTTTACGTCCACTCAACAATCTTTCAGTTATGCGGGACGGGTCTTCCTGGGTTGAACCAGTACTAAGCTAGGATAAATGTGTCTTGCTCAAGGACAACAACGCAGTGACGGCGGTGAGGCTCGAACCCGCGGCCCTTCGGTCTCGAGTCAAGCACTCTACCACTGAGCCACTGCGCTCCCTCATTATTTCAAGATAAGTCTTTGAAATAATCAAGAACACATTTAGGAACAGTTCAAGAACATATTTAATAATGTTCATGGACTGTCTCCAAAAGAACCAAGAACAAATGTAAGAACAGTTCAAGAACACATTATGTTCGAGAGAAGTCTTTGAAATAATCAAGGACAAATGTAAGAGCAGTTCAAGAACACATAATATTCAAGAAAAGTCTGAAATAATCAAGAACAAATGTAAGAGCAAGTCAAGAACTTATTATGTTCAAGAAAAGAAAAGTCTTTGAAGTAATCAAGAACAAATGAAAGAACAGTTAAAGAGCACATCATGTTCGAAAAGTCTTTGAAAGAGTCAAGAACAGATTTAAGAACAGTTCAAGAAAATATTATGTTCAAGAAAAGTCATTGAAAAAATCAAAAACACATTTAAGAACAGTTCAAGAACACTAGAGTCAACACAGCATTCAAGAAAAGTAATTAAAATGTTCAAGAACAGTTTATGAAAAATTCAAGAACATCAGGAATTCTTAAAAAGTTTTTGAATTGTTCCTAATTTATGTTCTTGAACAGTTTAAGTACAAATCTTATTGAACAGTTCAAGAATTCTTGCTAATTTCAAGAACTGTTCTTGAACTTTTCTCGAGTTAAGAACTCTATTTCGCAGGGTGTCACGAAGTGAAAGTCGTAAAATTCAAGGCCGAAATGAAGTGGATTTGTGCAACAGGCTTGGGTTAATTTTGCCATTGCATCAATCTGGAGAAAACAAAAACAAAATATTCAGCATTTAGAACTTGTGATTTCCATTAGGGCCCATCTTGGGTAGACAGTATAGCATATAATATGCAGCAGATGACTCAAGCAGACAACTTTTTCAGATGCAATTCTTGCTGTTACTCACAAGGGTTTATAGTTCCTGCAGATAAAATATCTTGGTAACTAATGTCCCCATGTACAGATCAGATTTCAAATTTGTTGAAAAAAGTTCTAAGTTTGAACTGAGTAAAAAATCTGTTTCTGTGTAACTGCTAAGGAAAAAAATCCACCTGAGAAAAAATACTAGTCGAAAGAAATTTTGTAAGTCCTAAAATTCCTTGTCCTTAAGAGTTTCCAGGTGGATTTTTAAATACTATTACGAAACATTCCAGGTGGATTAATCCTGAGAAAGAAATTCCATGTGCTTGAAAGTTTCCAGCTGGAATCAGAAAAATCCACGTGGAATCTTTCGGTAATCCCACCTGGATTTTTGCAAGTATTCCATCTCCTTGTCAATTCCAGCTGGAAAATTGAAATACCATGTCAGTTTCGCCTGTAATCCACCTGTAATTCGGGTGGATTTTGGCTAGAATTTTCGTACAGGAGGGTGTAAGGTTTTTGTTTTTACACACCTGAAGGTGCCGCCTATGTCTGCTCCCAAAATGATACTCCCACAATATATACTCCCAAGCAAAAATCCTTTTAAAATGCTAAACTATTCATTTTAAGTACATGTTTGTAGTTTGTATATATATTTTTAGTGAATATTTTGTTCATTTCTCTTCTATCGATTTATTATTTTACCTATCACAATTCTTGCACCTTACAGTGTGGATCCTGATCAGCTGGCCTCTCAGAAGCTAGCTGATCTGGATCTACACTCATAGGAAAAAGTCATAATCAGGCAGTATCCTAAATTTCTTCTGTGTTTTTGTCGAATTTTATGTGCATATAATTCGGAGAAAATTAACAAAAATAAAAATTAAAGAAATATGATGACCTGTAAATAATGTAAAATGGCCCATACCATGTTGTACCTGGGTATAACTTGTTTTGAAAACAGTATAGATCTGAATCAGCTGGCCTGAAACCAGCTGATCAGGATACATATAGTTTTCTACTTTGGTTATAAATGCATACTACTAAGTGGAACCCTGCAAGTTGGTTAGATATACACTGCTGAAGTTTCACTTTGCCTACAATTGTTGTCTGCTAATAACCTTTGCAAACAGTTTTAGAACCAGATCAGCACCGACAAAATGTCAGACCTGATCTGAATCCAAACTGTTTGACTCTCTGATAGTGATAATGAAGGAACTATATAGTAAATTAATTTACAAAAGACAGCAGATGACAAAATACCTAAATAATTTCCAACAAGCAGAGTAAAATAGAAATGGATGCTTGTCGAGACAAATAGGGTTACTATGTTATAATAAATGCACTTGCATAAATTAACCTTTGTCTTGCTGAACCTAGATATATCCCGTTTTTGGAAACAACTGATCATCAAACTTTTGTCATCTGCTGATAACATTCATGAACAGTTTGGAGTCATATCAGGACCAACAGTATGTTTGGTCCTGATCTGGATCCATACAATTTGACACCTTGATTTTTTCCTGAAATTTCTTGAAAATATTTATTTTGAAAGGAGTCAGCAGACGACAACAGAATCACTAAGTATGTCGCATGTAAAGATTTATATAAAAATTCAATTCAGTCTGATCAGGGACTATTTTTTTTTGTTCTTTGAACAAAATAATTTATTCACTAAAAGGTAATTCCAGAAGACTATCTTAAAGGACCTTAATGATTTCACTCTTTCCTTATTAGCTGCTTCTCATCTGTATCTACACTGTTTGCTAAAGCTGGTATGTGATTGACAGTGTAAAACTGAAATTTCGGTGTTTATTGGGATTAAGAAACCAGGTAATAGCCTCACCATGTGGTCAGAAGCCTGCTATTTGTTGCCAGGGTAACAAGAACACTTCAATTTAGATGAACAAATCCAAATGTTTTGAGGTCTGCTGTCCATTAAAACCAAAAAGATCTTTTTTAACTAGTTGAATACTTTTTATGTCTTTTGCAAAAATCCTTTCAGGAACTCAATTAGAATGTCAAACATTTTGGATGCAGACCAGGAATGACTTTCAATTGGTTCTGATCTTGGTCCTAACTGTTTGCAAGGTTATCAGCAGACGACATTGTCTGTCTGATGAAATGTTATACACAGTAACAAGGGTCTTTCTACACATTTCTGTACAGTGACATAGGTCACAGTTCTACAATATAAAATGCAAGTTGTACCTTAAATTCAAATACAATACAATAGAACCAGAAAGATCTTTTTTCTATAAACTTTTTGTCGTCTGCTGACTTTTTTTTAAAATAACTTTTTTCAATAAATTCTTTCAAAAACACACTATTAGAGTGTCAGTCGGTTTGGATCAAGATAAGGATCAACATTCTTCTCGGCCCTGATCTGGGTCCTTACTGTTTGCAAAGGTTATCAGCAGATGACAAAAGTCTTTGTTAACAGAACAGAACATATTTTATTGTCATAAAACTCAGACCACTCATAGATAGCGTAAATGCATAAGATACAAAAACAAAGCATATACATGATATACATAAAATACATGAGTACAAAGAGCATGAAAAAGGTGAAAGTTAAAATGCGAGCAAAATCAACCCTGAAAGAGCCTTCTATAACTTACAGTAGGCAACATAATCGACTGTTGTTGCTTCATTAGGAAACAAAATAAGGCTTCACATTCTTGATTATAGACAATTCGCATGATTTGACATATCATGTGAGTTGTCTATAATCAGGTTATTCCCATGAAATATTAAGCCAAGACATAGTAATAAGTATATTATCGTAATGATTGACTCTTTTAGGGTTAGGCTGCACATGAACATTTATTCATTATAATTTCTACAAATCTTGATAACTTTACAAGCTTCCTGGTATTTGCTGAAGAAAATAGTTCTTTGAATTTTATAAAAGTAGGACTTTTGTAAAAATATGATCTTAAATATTTCTTTCTGTCAGATATAAAGTGATCAACAACAAAAAGATAGTGAAATTCGTCACCGATCTCATGTTTGCTACATAATGTGCATTTTCTGTCTTCTAAAGGTGTGTTTTCCCAGCGACCAGTTTCAACCGGAAGCCGATGATTACTTAACCTAAACTTTAACAATGAAGAACAGTGTTTCCTATTTAATTTGATTAGGTAATTTTCAAAATTGAAATCTTGCTTGAAAAGAGTATAATTCTTTCCTTTAGAGGATGAAGTTACTTTGTTATGCCACTACTGAACATAAAGGTCTGATAGAGTTTTAGAGATTTGATTTTTTGATTGATTTTGGGTTTTCAATGACTTCCTTGTTTAAAAGATCGGGACTCCCTACAGATATTAGAATATGTATAATAAAATGGATCCATTTATGTTGATGGATGCCACCATCATATTCTCCTAGTAGAAGAAGGTATAACCATTTTGATAGTTTTGTTTGTTTACCATTCTCAATATTCATCCCAAAGCTAATAATACGGGTTTTTATTCTAATGTCTACTGCCTTGCAACCTAGTTAACAAGGATAGTTAAAATGATATAATTCAAAATAACATAAGTTATCAAGCAGGATACAAAATGACAATCTAGCATGAAGCACATTTCTTTATTCGCTTAATATTTTCAAGTTATGAATTATAACAATACAATAGAACCAGAATGATCTTTATCTATAAACTTTTTTTTCGTCTGCTGACTTTTTTTTTTAAATTACTTTTTTCAATAAATTCTTTCAGGAACGCACTATTAGAGTGTCAATCCTTTTGGATCAAGATCAGGATCGACATTCTTCTCGTTCCAGATCTAGGTCCTTACTGTTTGCAAAGGTTATCAGCAGATGACAAAAGTCTTTGCTAACAAGGATAGTTAAAGTGATATAAGTTATCAAGCAGGATACAAAATGACAATCTTGCATGAAGCACATTTCTTTATTTGCTTAATATTCGAGTAATGAATTATAACTTAAGTTGTTATGTGAATTGCATGATGTTCACTATTAATGCACTCTATGTCTAAACTTAGTAAACATAATGTGCACTAGGGTGTAAGGTTTTTGTTTTTACACACCTGAAGGTGCCGTCTATGTCTGCTCCAAAAATGATACTCCCACAATATATACTCCCAAGCAAAAATCCTTTTAAAATGCTAAACTATTCATTTTACGTACATGTTTGTAGTTTGTATATATATTTTTAGTGAATATTTTATTCATTTCTCTTCTATCGATTTATTATTTTACCTATCACAATTCTTGCACCTTACAGTGTGGATCCTGATCAGCTGGCCTCTCAGAAGCTAGCTGATCTGGATCTTCACTCATAGGAAATAGTCATAATCAGGCAGTATCCTAAATTTCTTCTGTGTTTTTGTCGAATTTTATGTGCATAAAATTCGGAGAAAATTAACAAAAATAAAAATTAAAGAAATATGATGACCTGTAAATAATGTAAAATGGCCCATACCATGCTGTACCTGGGTATAACTTGTTTTGAAAACAGTATAGATCTGAATCAGCTGGCCTGAAACCAGCTGATCAGGATACATATTGTTTTCTACTTTGGTTATAAATGCATACTACTAAGTGGAACCCTGCAAGTTGGTTAGATATACACTGCTGAAGTTTCTCTTTGCCTACAATTGTTGTCTGCTGATAACCTTTGCAAACAGTTTTAGAACCAGATCAGCACCGACAAAATGCCAGACCTGATCTGAATCCAAACTGTTTGACTCTCTGATAGTGATAATGAAGGAACTATATAGTAAATTAATTTAGAAAAGACAGCAGATGACAAAATACCTAAATAATTTCCAACAAGCAGAGTAAAATAGAAATGGATGCTTGTCGAGACAAATAGGGTTACTATGTTATAATAAATGCACTTGCATAAATATCAAATTAACTTTTGTCCTGCTGAACCTAGATATATCCCGTTTTTGGAAACAACTGATCATCAAACTTTGTCATCTGCTGATAACATTCATGAACAGTTTGGAGTCAGATCAGGACCAACAGTATGTTTGGTCCTGATCTGGATCCATACAATTTGACACCTTGATTTTTTTCCTGAAATTTCTTGAAAATATTTATTTTGAAAGGAGTCAGCAGACGACAACAGAATCACTAAGTATGTCGCATGTAAAGATTTATATAAAAAATTCAATGCAGTCTGATCAGGGACTATTGTTTTTGTTCTTTGAACAAAATAATTTATTCACTAAAAGGTAATTCCAGAAGACTATCTTATTTAACTCTTTCCTTATTAGCTGCTTCTCATCTGTATCTACACTGTTTGCTAAAGCTGGTATGTGATTGACAGTGTAAAACTGAAATTTCGGTGTTTATTGGGATAAGTCACCAGGTAATAGCCTCACCATGTGGTCAGAAGCCTGCTATTTGTTGCCAGGGTAACAAGAACACTTCAATTTAGATGAACAAATCCAGTCATGCCCACATTCATGTTTTGAGGTCTGCTGACCATTAAAACCAAAAAGATCTTTTTAAACTAGTTGAATACTTTTTATGTCTTTTGCAAAAATTCTTTCAGGAACTCAATTAGAATGTCAAACATTTTGGATGCAGACCAGGAATGACTTTCAGTTGGTTCTGATCTTGGTCCTAACTGTTTGCAAGGTTATCAGCAGACGACATTGTCTGTCTGATAAAATGTTATACACAGTAACAAGGGTCTTTCTACACATTTCTGTACAGTGACATAGGTCACAGTTCTACAATATAATATGCAAGTTGTACCTTAAATTCAAATACAATACAATAGAACCAGAAAGATCTTTTTTCTATAAACTTTTTGTCGTCTGCTGACTTTTTTTTAAAATAACTTTTTTCAATAAATTCTTTCAGGAATACACTATTAGAGTGTCAGTCGGTTTGGATCAAGATAAGGATCAACATTCTTCTCGGCCCTGATCTGGGTCCTTACTGTTTGCAAAGGTTATCAGCAGATGACAAAAGTCTTTGTTAACAGAACAGAACATATCTTTATTGACATAAAACTCAGGCCACTCATAGATAGCGTAAGAGCATAAGATACAAAAACAAAGCATATACATGATATACATAAAAAACAGTGTACAAAGAGCATGAAAAAGGTGAAAATTAAAATGCGAGCAAAATCAACCCTGAAAGAGCCTTCTATAACTTACAGTAGGCAACATAATCGACTGTTGTTGCTTCATTAAGAAACAAAATAAGGCTTCACATTATTAATTATAGACAATTCGCATGATATGACATATCATGTGAGTTGTCTATAATCAGGCAATTCCCATGAAATATTAAGCCAAGACATAGTAAGAAGTATATTATCGTAATGATTGACTCTTTTAGGGTTAGGCTGCACATGAACATTTATTCATTATAATTTCTACAAAACTTGATAACTTTACAAGCTTCCTGGTATTTGCTGAAGAAAATAGTTCTTCGAATTTAATAATGTTAGGACTTTTGTATAAATATAAACTTAAATATTTCTTTCTGTCAGATATAAAGTGATCACAAACAAAAAGATAGTGAAATTCGTACCCGATATCATGTTTGCTACATAATGTGCATTTTCTGTCTTCTAAAGGTGTGTTTTCCCAGCGACCAGTTTCAACCGGAAGCCGATGATTACTTAACCTAAACTTTAACAATGAAGAACAGTGTTTCCTATTTAATTTGATTAGGTAATTTTCAAAATTTAAATCTTGCTTGAACAGAGTATAATTCTTTCCTTTAGAGGATGAAGTTACTTTGTTATGCCACTCCTGAACATAAAGGTCTGATAGAGTTTTAGAGATTTGATTTTTGATTGATTTTGGGTTTTCAATGACTTCCTTGTTTAAAAGATCGGGACGCCCTACAGATATTAGAATATGTTTAATAAAATGGATCCATTTATGTTGATGGATGCCACCATCATATTCTCCTAGTAGAAGAAGGTATAACCATTTTGATAGTTTTGTTTGTTTACCATTCACAATATTCATCCAAAAGCTAATAATACGGGTTTTTATTCTAATGTCTACTGCCTTGCAACCTAGTTAACAAGGATAGTTAAAATGATGTAATTCAAAATAACATAAGTTATCAAGCAGGATACAAAATGACAATCTAGCATGAAGCACATTTCTTTATTCGCTTAATATTTTCGCGGTATGTATTATAACAATACAATAGAATTAGAAAGATCTTTTTCTTTAAACTTTTTTGTCGTCTGCTGACTTTTTTTTTGTAACAATTACTTTTTTCAATAAATTCTTTCAGGAACACACTATTAGAGTGTCAATCCTTTTGGATCAAGATCAGGATCGACATTCTTCTTGTTCCAGATCTGGGTCTTTACTGTTTGCAAAGGTTATCAGCAGATGACATAAGTCTTTGCTAACAAGGATAGTTAAAGTGATATAAGTTATCAAGCAGGATACAAAATGACAATCTTGCATGAAGCACATTTCTTTATTCGCTTAATATTCGAGTAATGAATCATAACTAAAGTTATTATGTGAATTGCATGATGTTCACTATGTCTAAACTTAGTAAACATAATGTGCACTAGGGTGTAAGGTTTTTGTTTTTACACACCTGAAGGTGCCGTCTATATCTGCTCCCAAAATGATACTCCCACAATATCTACTTCCAAGCAAAAATCCTTTTAAAATGCTAAACTATTCATTTTAAGTACATGTTTGTAGTTTGTATATATTTTTAGTGAATATTTTGTTCATTTCTCTTCTATCGATTTATTATTTTACCTATGACAATTCTTGTACCTTACAGTGTGGATCCTGATCAGCTGGCCTCTCAGAAGCTAGCTGATCTGGATCTACACTCATAGGGAATATTCATAATTAGGCAGTATCCAAAATTTCTTCTGATGTGTTTTTGTCGAATTTTATGCGCATAAAATTACAGAAATATGATGACGTGTAAATAATGTAAAATGGCCCATACCATGCTGTACCTGGGTTTAACTTGTTTTGAAAACAGTATAGATCTGAATCAGCTGGCCTGAAACCAGCTGATCAGGATACATATTGTTTTCTACTCTGCTTGTAAATGCATACTGCTAAGTGGAACCCTGCAAGTTGGTTAGATATACACTGCTGAAGTTTCTCTTTGCCTGCAATTGTTGTCTGCTGATAACCTTTGCAAACAGTTTTAGAACCAGATCAGGACCGACAAAATGCCAGACCTGATCTGAATCCAAACTGTTTGACTCTCTGATAGTGATAATGAAGGAACTATATAGTAAATTAATTTAGAAAAGACAGCAGATGACAAAATACCTAAATAATTTCCAACAAACAGAGTAAAATAGAAATGGATGCTTGTCGAGATAAATAGGGTTACTATGTTATAATAAATGCACTTGCATAAATATCAAATTAACCTTTGTCCTGCTGAACCTAGATATCCTGTTTTTGGAAACAACTGATCAGCTGATCAGGATCCACAGTTTTGCATTCAGTTTACGGTCTTGCCAAAATTTAGCTATATTTGCTCAGCAGTACAGGGTTAAACAATTTAAATTTGATAGTTTGTGTAGAATTGTTGTTTTTTTTTGTGTGTGTACATATTCTTTATTTTGAGGGCCTCATGGAAGATAAGTTGTACCACTAAATGTTGTCACCCTCTTTAAATAAAGACTTTACTTACTTACTTGCTTACTTACCAATATACTCCTGAAAGACCTATTCCATCATTACAATTGATTTCTCCAATTTTTTTTTTTTGATTCGATTTGATTCTTTACGCCCCAGTCAATAATTTTTCAGTTATGGCGGGATGGGTCTACCTGGATTGCACCCATACTAATGCAAGGATTAAAGTGTCCAAATTAAATGATAGTGCTTCAATCATAACCCTTGATTGAAGTAACTCTAATGAATTTTTCAGGAATACCAGACTGTCAAACCATTTTGGATCCAGATCAGACCTAGCAAAGTCATTTTGATGTTCCTGATCTGGTTACAACCAGTTTACAAACTGTTACTAGCAGATAGAGGGTTAACATGATGACCGTTGTCATAATTTTCTCTAATGAATTTTCAGGAATACCATCAGAGTGGCACACAGTTTGGATTCTGATCAGGCCTACCGTTTTGACAGTCTTTATCCAGATCCAAACTGTTTTCAAATTGTCCCTAGCAGGTAAAAAGGTTAATACGATGCATACTGGGGATCAGAGATTGCTGAAACGGG
Source organism: Loripinus fragilis (assembly GCA_964019695.1). Taxonomy (NCBI): domain Eukaryota; kingdom Metazoa; phylum Mollusca; class Bivalvia; order Lucinida; family Lucinidae; genus Loripinus; species Loripinus fragilis. The sequence continues at coordinate 15,484,691 of OZ026519.1, read as the reverse complement.
CATGGACATCCGCCCGGTCTTGCAAGTTGCCATAGTAGACATCATGGGAATAGACATTTTGGCACAGTAGACATTTTAGGAACAAACATTTTTGGGGACATAATAACACTAACCCATTTAATACATACTTCCACAAAGAATGGCTTGTAAATTTTCAATAATTCCTCCCCAGTCACAAATTGAATTTCCAATTGAATGCATCCATCTCCAGCTGGGATTATAATTACACTCAAATATTAAAAGTATGTAATGTTAGGAAACAGTGCAGAACCTGATCAGAGGTCACATTATGTCATATCTGATCTGGTTATGTACTGTTTGCCAATGTCCTATAAAATGATGGATAAACCCTTGTCCTGCTGAAACCGGATATGTCATCTTTAGAAAAGAGAGTAAATCCAGAATCAGCTGGCTAAATCTAGTGAACACATCTGTGGACATGAGATCTAGATCTGACTGCTTTCCAGACAGCATAAGATTCCACTGGAAAACAGAAGTGAATGTGCCATATTCATATTTATGCAGCAGAACGAGGGTTAAGGCACTGATCAGCAGAGGACAGCAAAAGCTTGTAAAACTATCCGCATGCAAACATTCATGACCTGACCTCATGGTGTGCTGTCAATTGAAAATGCACATGCTAAGTTTAGTGTTCAGAAGGGCCTCTTGTCTTGACACACAAATGACAGACACACCATTCACATCTTGCAGACATATTTGAAGGCAATATTAAATGTATAGCTCAGTTTGAGCACTTAATAGCCAGGTGACTTAATATGTCCAATTCCAAATCCACTATTTGGCCTCCAGATGAAAGTGCTTATTAGAAAATGTTTTTCAAATTGTTATTTCAAAACCAAATCCAGGAGTGCAGTGGCTCAGTGGTAGAGTGCTTGACTCGAGACAGATGGCCCCCGAGTTAGAGCATCACCGGCATCACTGCGTTGTGTCCTTGAGCAGGACACATTAATCCTAGCTTAGTCCTGGTTCAACCCAGGAAGACCCATCCCTTTATAGCTGAAAGATTGTTCATGGGATGTAAAGAATCACATAAAATAAAACAACCAGAACAGATATTCTGGATGTTTAGATAAAAACTCTCATTTGGTGATATAGAGGCTTTTGAAGGGCTATTGAGCGGTTAACCTATACCTGTGTACTATATGACTAAATTCCCAGTATGGCACCTGTCCTTGATTTGGCTGCAGGCAGTCTCTTATCAGTTAAGTCCATTATAGAAAATTGCTAATACACTTTAGGTATCCAGTTGAATGTGCTTAAAAATCATATCAAAAAACAATTTTCTTGATGCTCAAAAGAGCCGTCTCAATGAGACGGTTCTTTTGAGCACCCAAAACAAATGTTCAAATGATTGAAAAATTGCATATGTTCTCACAATTTTGTCAATAAAAGTTCACTTATCTGGACTAATGTTAGACCAAACTCCATATACATATAAACTCATCTATTTCAATATTTAAAAGTTATACAGCTTAAAATTATGCATTTTATTTAAACAGATGACATTTGATTATTTCTTCAGTCTTTTCTATTACGGTAAATGTTCTAAAATTTCGAACACTCTAAAATTACGAACACCTAAAATTATCGACGAAAATAATTTTTAAAACATCCTAAAAAAACGAACACGGCCCTTTTTTGGAAAAGTGCATTTCTAAAATTACGAACACAGGTTATTTTTGGCGGAAAATCGATGTCCGTTTATCTGTTTGCCCCATCTGTGTTCGGTTTACTTTTACCGATTAGCGCGTGGGCGGTAGCGACATTTGGAACGTTCCATTCTACTTAGATGGGTAATCTGGCACGTGCCGTTCTTTTTCGCATGCCGAGTGCAAGAATATACTTTTTGTCTGCTAATTGTGTGGTACATGCTTTCAGATAAGATCAAAGACAAGAGCGCATTAAAAGCACGGACTTTCCTCAATGTACGTGACAAAGTTCATGTATGTTATTGGTATTGGCTGTCTATGCATCTATCGACGGAAAACAGTGCAGGCTACCTGCAGCATGTTCAAATATTAAAAACCCTTCATCGGCGAAATTTTTACCTATAAGAAGCATCCGAGTTCTTCAGCCATGGTCATTAACATGGATTTCTTTTGTCACAGACATAAAACAGACATGCCTCGGGCAAGGATTAGGAGTTTCAATAACCGCGAGAAAACGCCCATCTAAGCTTATGCATGTTCACCATGAAGGACAAAGGTCATACGCTGCCTGGTCGTCAAAATTGAACATTGATGATATTACTTTTAAAAAGCCATACAAGCCACAGCGTTAAACTGAGTAAATTTGCTAAGTAAGTTTGCTTATACAAACTTATATACAAAAGGGCCTTTTTCCAAGTTGTGGTTTGAGTCATGAGACCCAAAGTTAATCCATTCAACATAAAAGCGGTCAGATGCTTGACATACCTGAGCCATCAATGCTGTTTTGAGAATGCACACTTGCGCAGGCTCGTCTGAGTCTTTGTCGCATGTTGTATTGAAGTACCAAAATATCATGACAATATGTCCGTCGACAGTTAAATTCAATCGAGCCGGGTCACACGCACTGCATGCATGCGCGGATCCAGAACATATCGTCAGAGGGGGTAGTGAGAGAAGACCGAAATGCCACTAAAAATGGGCCACCATCGACCCATCAGCGAAACGCCATTGAAATGGCGTTTTGCTGGCGTGTCGATAATGCTCCACCATTGAATGCTGGCTTGGTAGCTTTGTGATTTTAGGGGATCAGGATCAATATTGCTAGGAAACCCTATATTTTTGTGATTTTTCAGGGGGGTATGGACTTTCATGTTCCTTTCAGTGGATGCAAAGTCGGACTAGATTATAACTCTCGGTATGCTTGTTTGCCCCTGATCAGGCACGTCGGACGATCTGTCTGTCAACTTTGATAGCAGGTCGTAAAAGCAGAGAGAGAGAGAGAGACTGCACGGTGTTTGCACACGAATGTTTGGGTCGGTCAATCAATCTTCCGATGAGGACCCAAAACCCAAACTTATCGTGCGAATCGGCTTTTGTACGGCCACAGTATTAACGCTTTGCGTACTTTCTATCGCATGCTGACGAAACATTCTATCCAGAATACCATTCGGGTCTGATCTGGATCCAAACCGTGTTTGCAAATGTAGAGAGAGAGAGGGTGTGTGAGAGATAGAGAGAGAGAGAGACTGTTGCAGGCACATCAAAGTAAACATTGCATCGGCGGATCGACAAGTAGAGAGAGAGAGAGAGATGTGTGTGTGTTCTTTTTGAATTTCGTCAGATTGTTGTTGCTTTTAACTCTGGGAACTCGTCTACGTATTTCAAAGTTTTGTGTAGATCTTTGCAAAAAAAAATCTGATCGTACGAGATGTCTTGCGGTTTCAATTCTTGAGTACAATATTAACTGGAATTCCAAGTCGGCAGAACGAGCGAAAGCGCTTTGGTTTTCTGAAGTGTAGTGATTCATCGGTAGTCCGAGACGAGCGAACATAGGAGACCCGGCTTATCGAATAGTTTAAATCCGTGGACTTTTATGATTTGTAAGTAAATTGAGTGACATAACATGCACGTGCCTGGCTCTCGACTTGGCGAATACCGCATGCGCTGGATATTTTACTGACTCAGTCCCCATGAATTTCGCAGCGGTTTTAATAAGATTAAAGAAAAGAAAAATGAGTTGATAGCGCAGAATCATATCGCCATGTTTTCAACACGTTTCTACCACATTTTTACATGCATATATACCGTTTTTGCTCCTAAATAAGACCGCATTCTAAAATTACGAACACTAGCACTTTTTCTGAAACATAATTTCTAAAATTACGAACAGTGAGAAAAATAATTATTTTTTAGTGTTCGTAATTTTAGAACATTTACCGTAAACCCTTAAAGCACCAATCACGACTGCAGCAGATGACAAATATGGCGACAACTTTCCTAATTTTTGAAAAAAATAAGGTATGATATTTCATGAGAATCGTCTGCCAGCAGACTATTCTCATGAAACGTTGTGCCTTATTTGTTTTTTTTTTATTCTTTGAAAAAGCAGCAAAATTTGCAATTGTCGTCTGCTGCAAATTGTATGTGGCACTTTATGAGTTAACTTTTTGCCTATTATTGTTGTCTGCTGATTACCTCTGCAAAATCTAGAGGTGGCCACTGGCTCCCTTTAAGTGGCCCCCTTTTGTATCAAATGGCCCCTTGCTAAAGGTAGAGTTGGCCATCATCAACATCATGCAAATGGGCAAATATTAGACAGTGTTTTTCCATCTGAAATCACATGAAAATGACCACTGAAAATTTAATGGATTTAACACTGAAGTCGGTCCTAATCTGGATCCAAAGTGTTTGATTATGGATGATTTGTTTCTACAACCAGTCAATAATTTTTCAGTCCTGTCGGGATGGGTCTTCTGTGTTGAACCAGTACCAATCAGTCTCAGGTTAAAGTGTCTTGTACCACTCCTGATTTCCTGCTGACATTGAAGCTGCCCATCACTGGCCATCATTCGACAAGCCAATCAGTTTGTCAGAACTTGTTCCTTATTTATCACATCCAGAAATCATGGGTTAGGGATTCAATATTGGAATAGAGTCCTAATGGCCAAGAAAGATGTTATATGTTCAACTCTTGCTGAGACCATACTGAGTAGTTAAAATTTGGCTCAGTGAGTAACAAATCTGTACTCTTATCAAACATTAAAATGAAAGAGGTATAATTCCCTTGAATCACATCAGATATTGCTGTAAGTTGGTGACTGTGGTCAATGGACTCCTTAGAACTGGACTTTCTCTGAGACCAAACTATCTTATCTGTGAGATGCTGTTCACCCTGAAAAAATTATTGCACAAACCAATATGACATATTGTTATATAACTGGAGAGAATTCATTTAGAAAAGACAGCAGATGACAAAATACCTAAACATTTGCCTGGTCCTGAAGTCAGCTGATCAGGATGTATATTGTTTTCTACTCTGCTTGTTAATGCATACAAATAAGTGGTATAATGCCTTCAATGTTTGCTCCAGTACCGTTAGGTCAACAGATAACAGGGCCCAGGGCGACGGCGGTAAACATTGCGCTTACCGTACCCTGCAAGTTGGTTAGATATACACTGCTAAAGTTACTCTTTGCCTGCAATTGTTGTCTGCTGATAACCTTTGCAAACAGTTTAAGCCAGATCAGGACTGACAAAATGTCAGACCTGATCTGGATCCAAACTGTTTGACTCTCTGATGGTGTTCTATATGGTAATCTATATAGTAAATTAATTTAGAAAAGACAGCAGATGACAAAATACCTAAACATTTTCCTGGTCCTGAAGCCAGCTGATCAGGATGTATATTGTTTTCTACTTTGCTTACAAAGGCATACAAATAAGTGGTACCCTGCAAGTTGGTTAAATAAACACTGCTGAAGTTACTCTGCCTGCAATTGTTGTCTGCTGATAACCTTTGCAAACAGTTTTGGAACCAAATCAGGACCAACAAAATATTGGGCCAGATCTAAATCCAAACTGTTTGACTCTCTGAGAACTATATAGTAAATTAATTTTAAAAAAGACAGCAGATGACAAAAATATCAAAAAATTTCCAGCAAGCAGAGTAAAATAGAAACGGATGCTTGTCAAGATAAATAGGGTTACTATATTATAATAAATGCACTTGTGTAAATATCAAATTAACCCTTATCCTGCTGAACCTAGATATATCCTGTTTTTGGAAACACTAATAGTGTGGAAACTGATCAGCTGATCGGGATCCACAGTTTTGCATTCAGTTTACGGTCTTGCCAAAATTTAGCTATATTTGCTCAGCAGTACAGGGTTAAACAATTTAATTTGATAGTTTGTGTAGAATTGTTGTTTTTTTGTTTTTGTTTTTTTTATGTGTGTAAATATTATTTATTTTGAGGGCCTCATGGAAGATTAGTTGTACTACTAAATGTTGTCACCCTCTTTAAATAAAGACTTTACTTACTTACTTACTTACTTACTTACTTACTTACTTACTTACTTACTTACTATCCAATTATGGCATTAAATTAATAATAAAATTGTGATTTCCTATTTTTATCTGGTGATTTCGGTGAATTCACTGTGCACTGAATTTGAAAGTGAAATCATAACATTTTTTTCATTTCTTTTTAAAATCAAAGTAGAAATAAGCTTTTTATACTAATTCTTATTATATTATGACATTAAACTAACAATAAAATGGTAGTTTTTTCTTATTTTTATCTGGTGATTTCTTGGTGATTTCTGCTGATTTCGGTTAATCATCTGACCCTCCTGATTGGCTCAATTTGTCTTCATAAATCTCTGTCTACCTGAAAACCGGTCTAAACTGGCCTACAAGTTAATATTGCATGAAAACCAGCTCAAACTAGTTTCCAGAAGTTAATATTTTGACACTAATATCACCATCTGTAGAGCTAAAAATAGCATGATTAATATAAAACTAACATGTGCTGCATGAAATTGACATGATTTGCTGTTTCACATCCCAGACTTTCATGATCTTTTTGAAAACAGTTTTGTATTATCTTGTTTGTTAATTTATCTTTGTTTTGAAAAAAACAAAAAGTATAAAAAAAAGTTTTATATTAATTAAATTTTACGTTCCACACTCAGAGAATTAGTATCCTTTTCAACATGCAAAATACTATGTTTAAATATTTTAATAACAGTTGATAAAACTTATGAGAAAGTCCTTAGGCTGAAGGTTGAACATAACTTAAACAACAAAACAAAAAGTAGAAAAGTTTCATTCTTAGTTGAAACGCCATACAACAAAACAGTTATTGACTTCAACTTCGGTAGACATAAGGATTATCTACCCTGTTTCACTCCCTTTAATTTGATATGCAACACAACTAATTCACACCGGGTAGGCGGCAACATCGAACGCTGAACACAATCGAGGAACTGCGATCAATACATGTATGTACAGCCGCTGTTATAAATAAGTCAGTTTATCTGTTTTTTTTTTTATAATTTATAGCAGTATTTTAATAAAATTGGTTTCGCCTATCTATTCTGAAATGAATCGTGATTTGTTCTATGCAGGTGTTGTTTCTGATAAACAAGTAAAATGAACTTACAGTCGGCCGATCGCAGACAATGGGTTCTTAGCTTTCTTTCATATGAGCTCCGTCACAAGAAAACCTTTTTTTTCGATGTGTCTGGTGATGTCCAAACAGACCTTGGAAGGAGTACAACTACCCTGCCGTATATATTGTAGAACTGGCAGGCTCATCGTGTGGCCCGTTAGCTAAGTGGTCAGAGTATTTGCACGGTCTGTGATAGGTCCCGGGTTCGAGTCCCCATCTGGTCATATGCTTTTTCTTCACGTGTCATCTACACCCCCCCCCATGACCCGTCCTGAACTTGAACCCAGGACCCTCTCAGAATGTGGGTGTATGTTTACCACTGAATTGTCGGGCCACACAGTAGGCATGTGACATAGGGTTTGATCCTGAGCCTTCCAGGTCCGATTTGAGTTTATGGATCAATATAAAACAGAAAACATACTTATAAAGCTCGGATATATATATATCGGACAAAAGCAAACAAAAAATTGCTCATTGATTGCCAAAAACATTGATTGCTATCGATAACCGATTGCCATTAATGAAGTTTTCGATTGCCTTAGTATCATTACCATCATCCTTTAAAACAGATACTGCGCTTTTCACTTATCAGATAGAAATTATTGAATACACACAGGATATCCACCAATAATTTAATTTTTCCCTTCTGTTTCTGAAAGATCGAAATACGACAATGAATGCGAAAAAATATACATATTTTTCAGTTTTAAGTTGAAATAAGTAATGATCAGAAATAAAATGTTATTTTTCAGCCAACTCTCACACATTTTTTGGACAAATATAACACAAAGCACATTTCTTTGATCTTACCTAAAACTGATATCATGCTTACTTTTACTGAAACCTGAGCATTCCAATGAAAAAAATAAAATATTAAACTTACCCAAAACGGCGGCTGTAAAATATAAATATTGATCACAGTTCCTCCGTTGTATTCTTGTTGCGCCTACCCAGTGTGTAATTTCAGAAAAGAAAAAAATGATCTTTTGACCACACCTCAGGGGTCAAGGGTGTGTGTTGGCACAAAATATTAGCTAGCATGTTATTGTATGCTTCATTCCCTTAAATTTAATATGCAACATGACTATATTCTGAAAAAAAAATTGATTTTATATTTATAAGCCTATGACATAATGTGAGGTGATGCTACATACCAAATATCAAGGCTCTAAGCCTTGTAGTTTCAGACAAGAAGATTTTTTCAAGTTTTCCTTATTAAAGCCTATGTAAAATAGTAAATCATGTGACCACTGAGGCGGGAACATTTTTGGCCCCAGGAGTATAACTTGAACAAAGCTGGTAGAGGTCTACTAGGTTATACTTCATATCAAATATCAAGGCTCTATGATTTGTGGTTTCATACAAGAAGATTTTTTCATGTTTTCCATAAGCCTGTGTAAAACATGTGGCCCCTTGGGACAGGACCATTTTTGGCCCCAGGGTCATAATTTGAACAAACTTGGTGGACCTGGATCATAGTTTGAACAAACTTGGTAGAGGTCCACTAGTCTTGGTGATGCTACATACCAAATATCAAAGCTCTATGCCTTGTGGTTTTAGACAAGAAGATTTTTTTATGTTTTCCCTATATAAGCCTATGTATCACATGTAACCCCAGGGACAGGCCCATTTATGACCCATGGGCATAATGGGCATAATTTGAACAAGCTTGGTAGAGGTCACTTAGATGATGCACATACCAAATATCAAATCTATATGGCTTGTGGTTTCAGACAAGAACATTTTTAAATTTTTCATCTTGAAAATCTATTTTTAGCCTGTGTTGACCAAAATCATTTGAACAATTATCAAAGAGGGCTATATAAAAATCATTCCTGCCAAGTTTGGCCAAAATCCAGCTAGTAGTTTAGGAAATGTCCTTTGATGCAAATGTTGACCACAGACGACGACTGACTTCCAACGATCACAATAGCTCATCAAGTGCTTTGAAGCAGGATTTCTGTGTAGTTTGGTGAAATACCACCAAGTGGTACAGAAGACATTATTTAAAGGAAATTGTTGACGGACGACGGACATCCTATGATCACAATAGCTCACCTTGAGCCTATACAATTGACTAGTAGTACTTAGTACATAACAATTGGTGACTTGCAGTGCTCTGGAAGAATGTGGGTGGGGGATTTGTGTTAAACACATCTGTTTTACTTATTTAGATAATTGTACAGCTACCTAGATTCTGGGTCAGTCTCTCAATGTATTGCAGTAATCTTATCAGCGCAAAAATATTTACTGTTCATACTAAGGTCAAAATCTTACCTCATTTATCACCATTCAGCATGTTCAGCTGAGGGACCAAACTGCCTGCGGTGTCCCTCTTGTCAGTGAAGTATGTGTTCATCATAGAAGCCTCTACAGCCTCCTGGCTACTGATAGCCATACTTATCCTGCAATTCTGGAATGACTTGGACTGCTGGATGGCAGCTGTTGCATGTTGATGCTCTGAAGAACATTTAAATATAAACAAAGTCCTGCTGAGTCTGGATTTATCCTTTTTTTCAAATACATGTACTGTCAATTAAGATCAGCTGGTGTCTGTGGAGCTATCCGAGCAAAATCCTTACTGTTTTTCAGTCTGAAAATATACAAGGCCCTATATTAGGTCAGGGAAAACAGTGTTCAATCTAAAGCCTTTGACCCCTTGCTGAAAAGCTAGAGTGGGCCATCTATTACATTGTATGTGGATGGGGAAATATTGAGTTATATTATCACGTGAAATCAAATGAATATCACCCAGATTTCCAAGATTGAACAATGGAAAAGTATTATTAGGCCAAATATTCAGCTATGAAAATCTTAAATGGATCAGGGTGATTTCAAAAATAATGCATCCATTTCTATAATCAATGTTTATAGACTATCTAAAGCAGATTTATTGTTAAAATTAATTAAGATATGTAATTAATGTTTTTTCTTGCATCATGCCAAGTTTCATCGCTTTAGAATGTTCCGTTCAAAAATTACATGGAAAAATGTCATCCAAATTGTCACAAGGGTAACACTTTTTTGTGACATTTTTTCCCTTACCTTCAATTCAACTGTAAATTGTATTAAACACTATTCATGTATAGTCAAATGGTGAATTGCAGTTGAAATATAGCATAAAAGCTGTAGGAAAACAATCTTTTCATCTTTTTTAAACCAGATAAATCGGAAATTTGTAACCTTTTATAAACACACCCTTTCAAATTTTTATCATACAGAATTTCATATGATTGGAGTAAAGTGAATTGCCTCATAAAATATACAAAGTTTTATTCAAAAGGAATGCTGTTTTAATGACTAGCTGTCTTTAAGCTTTCTAAAGGAACCAACTTGCCTATAAAACAACAAGTATGATTTTATGTAGCCAGTACTGAATAAAACCACCCAGATATGTCACAAGTGTAACATTTAAGGTTTCAACCATCAGCATTTCATTTTGTTTTGCATTTCATAGCTTTTTTGCTGTTTTTCTGGTCAAGGGAGCCCCCAAAAAACATTATGAGGAATTGTGGTGAAATCCTTAAGCTGCTGACTTTGTGGCATGATTTTAACTGATGTCACAAGTGTAACACATTTTAGGAATAAGTGATAAATGCATATACATGGCAAATCTTAAATGAAATATTACTTATTTGGTCTTTTTAATAATTCTTGAATGCATAAATATAATTTAAACACAACAAAAAGTCAACAACTTCTCCAAATGTGTAGTCAATACTAGTTACGGTCCAGCAGGAATGATACTTCCTCAAGCCCATATACTAGTTTCATTATGAAGCTGGCCATCCTTGAGCTACATTCTGGGATAGGAATCATGCTAAATTCAACACTGAAGAAATCAGACAATCTTAAACCAAACTATAACTTGATTTAGACAGGTATACTTTAAAATGTGATTTGTGTCACAAGTGTAACATATATTATGGATTGAATTCATCTCACTTTTTCCTGTGTTTGGTCAAAGGATGATCTATTCAACAATTAATTTGATATATTTTGGTATTTAGGGTAGTTATTCACTCTTTCGATACAAAGAAAACACAAAATGGTGTAAACAAAAAGGATAAAATTATGCACTCACAAGGAGGGAAAGGTATTTTTTCACAATTCAAAAAATATTTACAGGAATTTATTGAAGAAAACCAAAAAAGATGCTAAGTTGTACATACTATAGTAGCTTACATAAAGTATAAGAGATAAGAAAAGACAAAAGAGTCATAATCAGTTCCTTTGTTTGCTTGTCACAAGTGTAACACAATTATTTCTTTCTATTTAAGCCTTAAATTTGTTACAGATTCTTTAGAATTGCAAAAATGGTATCAATCAAATCATTCAATTGATAATTTATCCCACAATGAGTGCTGTCAAATGTTTTCTGATCATTAACATTTTATAACTCCTTACTATGCTTAATAAACAAATCTGAATAGTTCATTTTTTAAAGTCTTGTGCTAAAAAAAGGGAATTGATTTATGTTTTGATACATTTTAATCAATTTCCATGAAGCCAATTCACTTCATCCTATATAAAATCTATAAGAGATAAAAAATTCAAAGGAGAAACTCCCTCTTCTGATTTTGTCACAAGTGTAACACATTCCATTACCAACATATGTTATTGTGTTTAATATGTTTTATATCCTATATATTCAAATGAAATTTGTTCTATGTTTTTCATATACCCTACTTGTTATCTAAGAACAATTTTTAACAAAAATCATGCTTATTATTTGAATTAGAAAAACTTTTTCCTCTACACAGTGAAAATCCAGGGGTGTATTTTCACATAAAATTTTATTACAAGTGCAAATTTTGAGCGAAAGATTAAATTTTACTTTGAAAATGTGGATACATAACTACTTCATCAGTTCATGAAAGAATATTTACAATTCTGCATACCTGTGTTGTTTATAATCAAGCTAAGTGTAGCTTATAGAATTGTAAAAAAATAAGGAAAAAATGATTAAAGTATTAAATTTAAAGCATTGTCCTAAATTTTATTCTTAAACCAGTATTTGTTTCTGAAATTTTGATGTTCCCTGGTTAAGAGGATGTAAAAAAGATAATGATAGAGCAATTTTGAAATTTGACCCCCAATGTCACACTTCGGATGCATTTTTTTTTTAAATCACCCATCAGCGGTTTCAATTGGATCAAATATTATATTTTATTCAAATTAATTTGTACATGTATGGTATATACAGCTTGAAACAATAAGATAAGGAAAAAAACACTAGAATTCCGAGAATCGGATGTGTCACCTGGCCAAACAGAAGTCAATCAAGGCAAATTTGTCGAATTTATATTCCGGGCGAAGGGTTACTTTAGAGAAACTTATAAATGACAAAATATAAATCGTCAAAAACGCAAGAAACGCACTCTCGCAGAAACACTGCAGTGATATGGGTATAGGGAATAAGCGATTGCCCCTCCTCCCCCCCCTGTAAAAAGTTGGACCCCTCCCAGTGGCGTAGCTTCCTTTAGGCCATGTAGGCCATGTAGGCCGCGGCCTACACTTTTTCAGAAAGTAAAAAAAAATATAAACGCCAAAAATGCAATAAAATGGAGGGGGGAGGGGGTAGGGGGTGAGTAAATCAGAAAGATATTCCAAATTATCCTGATATCAGACGTCACCCATTACCCACTGTAGAAGAACGGTTGTTTGCGTTCCAGGACGAGCTGTCACGTGATGTTGCTAGCCTACCCAATAGGAAATGAACCATCGCACGAAGCTTTGCAACCTGTATAATTGCATTTTCACCATAATTGGAGTCCTTTTGACCATGCCACCGACGTCTGCAACATGCCAAAGGTAGCATGAAAAGAATTAAAAACTACTTGCGCTCAACAATGATGACGCCAGGCTGTCCTTCGTAGCGATGACACTTGATGTTGACAGGGTGATAAACATGTTTGCGTCAGACAAATTTAATGCAGAAAATTAGTTTTTTTTTCTAAGTTGGCTTGTGATTAATAGTTTTGTTGCTACCTGCATTTAGATATTGAAACTTGATGTCGCTTGTTTTTCAACATACATGTACAGTACATTGTATCTTTTATTTGGGATGATCATTACAATGTCACATGTCTTCTTGCTATGTAGGCTCCTATAAGCCTTCTAACCCTTAAAGCACCAGCCAAAAACTGCAAATGAAAGACGCGTCTGCCTAAGTCCTCTGTTGCATATATTTGCTAATATTATTGACTAATGTCAGTATTGAGGCAAACAGTGTAGACCCAGATCTGGATCTCTCACTGTTTGTCGAAGACGCTTGTAAATCAATTCAGCAGATGAGAAAGCGGACTACTTTTGTAGTGATTGGCCATTTAATGGTTAAAAGAGTATGATACCTGTCCCTGACTCCCAGGTCGATGATTTTGTTTTTGCATTTCAGCACCGTAAGTTGATCAAACTTGATAAGCATATTAGGCCATATGGGCGATGATGGTGATAACTACCTGTAATTTCTAACAATCACATGAACGCATTTATAAGTGCAAAATAATTGCAAAATCCATATTTGGACAGTCTAGGACCGAAAATTTTTCTGGGGGAGCATGCCCCCAGACCCCCCTACCATTAGGCCTACACATTCATTGAAGCCAAGCTACGCCCCTGCCTCCCCTTGGATAAAAATGATAGACCCCCTCTGGATCCTTGAAAAATTACAATTTTCTTTAAATATAAACCAGTGGACTTCTGTAAAATAAGTTGAGGACTAAACAAGAAATGTCACAAACACGTGACGAATGCCCCCAAAGGAATTGGTCTAGCATAAGACACATTTGAGGAAAGTAAGCTGTAATATAGGAGATATGCTCCAAACAGGAAAAACCTAGAAATGAGGCCAGAAGTCAATGTCAAGGTCAAAGTGACCCAAAATGGTATGCACCACTCTGCCATCCCAAGAGGAAACATCACCCCAAATTTGGGATTCCTACATCAAATAATATAGGAGATATGCACCAGACTCAATGCAGTTTCTAAAAACTAGGTCAGAGGTCAAGTTCAAAGTCACAGTGACCCGATTATGGTACACGGCACTTCGTCATCTCAAGATGCATCCACTTACCAAATTTGAGATTCCTTACCCAAATAATATAAGATATATGTTCCAGACACGATTATTCTTAAAACTAGGTTAGGTCAAGGTCACAGTGACCCGAAAATGGTAAACAATACTCCGCCATCCCAAGATGCATCCACATCCTAGGATTTAGGCTCCGGCCGCAATAATTCTTAAAACTAGGTCAGAGGTCAAGGTCACAGTGACCCGAAAATGATATGTGACACTCTGTCATCCCAAGATACATTTACACACCAAATCTGGAATTCCTATCTCTAAGAATATAGGAGATATGCACCAGACTCATTGCAGTTTCTAGAAACTAGGTCAGAGGTCAAGTTCAAGGTCACAGTGACCCAATTATGGTACGGGACACTTTGTCATCCCAAGATGCATCCTCACACCAAATTTGAGATTCCTGCCTCAAATAATATGAGATATGCTCCGGACACGATTATTCCAAAAACTAGGTCAGAGGTCAAGATCAAGGTCACAGTGACCCGAAAATGGTATGCGGCACTCCACAATCCCAAGATGTATTCACATACCAAATTTAAAATTCCTACCTCAAAGAATGTAGGAGATAGGCTCAGGACATAATAATTCTTAAAACTAGGTCAGAGGTCAAGGTCATAGTGACCTGAAAATGGTATGTGACACTCTGTCATCCTAAGATGCATTTACACACCAAATTCGGAATTCCTATCTAAAAGAATATAGGAGATATGCACCAGACTCAATGCAGTTTCTAGAAACTAAATCAGAGGTCAAGTTCAAGGTCACAGTGACTCAATTATGGTACGCAACACTTTGTCATCCCAAGATGCATCCACACACCAAATTTGAAATTCCTACCTCAAATAATGTAAGGGATATGCTCCGGACACGATTATTCTAAAAACTAGGTCAGAGGTCAAGGTCATAGTGACCCGAAAATGGTATGCGACACTCCGCCATCCCAAGATGTATCCACATACCAAATTTGGAATCCCTACCTCAAAGAATCTAGGAGATATGCACCGGACACGAAGCGGGACGGACGGACGGACACACGGACGGACTGTGCAATTACTATATGCCTCCCAAAGTTCCTTTGGGGGCATAAAAAACCCAAAGAAAAACGTTGTCTAAGATTTTTTATCTTTTTATGACCGAGAAACCTGGACGCCCCACCTGACGAAAATTCCTGGATCCCCGCATGTAGGCCTATTGATACAAATCTTGAGATTATGCTCGAATTCCTTATAACAATAGCTGGGAACTTTTCTTGAAAAGGATAGCTTTTATGACAGGCTGCATATTGTACCAAAGGCATTGAGTGTTCTACTGTTGTTAAAGCTCCTAAGACATTAGAGATCACATCTAAATGATCGCAAACCGATAGCCGTTCACCCCACCCACATCCAAGTTTTTCAATAATTTGTGAATAATCGGTGAAATTATAATTAAATTAATCGTGGTGGGACAAAAGACAATGTTTTTCCTTCGAATTAAGCGCAGACTGGTGAAAAAATCAGAGAATTTGAATGAATGCAGCACGTTTTTCATCATTTTCCTGTTACCCGTAATGTTAAAATTCACTGTCCAATTCACCTCGGTACATTTGTTTATGTGCCGCTAAGGCTGTGACGTCACGGCGGTCCCGAGAATGCAGCATCATTTCTTCTGGTTGTGAGGTTCTATCGACTAGTGGTAGGAATCGGCTGGATTTTTATAATCGTTCATTGAAAATAACAAGTGACCAATGATCAATCATTAATCGACTAAAATAAAATACATATTATATATGGTACATATCATGCCAGGTATGTCTAAGATGCCTTACGGGGTCAAGTTGATTGACCAGACATGTTAGGTGTTCAGAGTGTGTACCAAAAAATTAATTTTCTCAACCAAAACATATGTTGTGGGTACTCAAAAGAACCATCTCAATAAGACGGTTCTTTTGAGCACCCAAAACATATGTTCAAACTGATGGATTAGTATATATTTACAATTTTACTCTCAAAACTTTTGTTTATTTAAACCTATGTACATTATTTGAACCATATGCTGTTCATACCAGAAACTGAAAATGCAGAAAAGGGTCATATTAAATAAATACACCAAGCTAAAAATTGAAGGCCAATGAAGCAGAAGGTCTATACTGAGTAATCGATTATTGAAAAACTACCGATCAATTAATCAGTTCACTGAAAATGACCAATGATCGATGAGCTCGATAAATCGGCCTACCACTACTATCGACTGTACATATACATCTACATTGTACTGTCACAATTGACTTTAACACAACAGGCTCGGTCCCCAGTGGGTTTGTTCTATCTGTTCTGCCAATGGTTTGTCTGTACCGGCTTAAAAATTGTTATTTAAAAATGTGACAATGCAAAAGTTTATGTAAGCTTTTATTGTTATTAACAGCCCTTTGACTGTATTGTCTCGCAAGTAGTCAACTCTTTCACTCAACTCAACACAAATTTATTTGCAAATCACAGTTAATCACTGGTTATTTTCTGTCTACAGAGGCAGGGCCAGGGGGTGGGGAACTTGTCAGCTTGTAGGCAAAATGAAAGTAGCTAAAAACTAATTGACAAGGCAAAATCAATTTACCTTTCATCAGCTAGTTGTCAAAGTGAGCACATTCCAGTAATACTTTTCTTGTTAATCTCACTATACCTCTGTAACTAGTAGAAAATAGAATGTCAAAAAGATTTAGTAATCAATCTGCCATCTTAGTTTTTTTAACTACCCAATCCGTACTCTATCTTCCTGTTCACTCCCCAGGAGTTTGGTGCATTGCTATAGGCGCGACCCCGTCATGGACCCTTGGATGCATGAAAGACACTGTGAAGTCGGAATTGGTACATTAATTAAGATCTGTGAAATTGGTCTGCTTTAGACCAGGATCTTTCTATAGGATACACACAGGGTTGTAGAAAAGACCCAAATTTCTTGATGCCCAACCCATTCTATGATTCCTAAACAATCAATGAAGACCGTGATCAGATGCTACATTCTGCTGCATCTGATCCTGGTCTGCACTGTCTGTCAATGTACTACATATTAACCAGTTTATAAGATTGCAGTTATGTATGACAGGTACTGCAATGGCCGTTATTAATATTATTGCTTTTATCTGCTGTTAGAACTGTTTCAACCCATAAGACGCATCCTAACATGACTGATAAATGGTTGACTGGGATGTAATGAATCATGCTAAACAAATAATATCAGTGCTACCTGAACAATATTTTTTGGGCCGTTCGGTGGTGCAAACTTGGTAGTGATCACCGCTGATGCAGTGCATGGCGGACGAGAGGGGGGGGGGGGGGGGGTGGCGGACAAGGGTGTGGGGGGGGGGGGGGGGGAGGGGTCATCGAGAGAATTGTTTTATAGCCTTTAATTACTGTAAAAACTTAAATAATATGAGCTCTAAATGTATAACTGATCTCAATCATTAATAAAACTGATAATCACTATTTGGTGAAAACCCCGCAGGGTTTTTCTCCCATTTCATTTTGTGGGGGAAAAACCCCGCGGGGGTTTTCCCCCGCGGGTTTTTTTTTATTTTGCTTGAAAGGCTTCAAATGATGAGAAAAACTTCAATTCAGCTTCTATATTGTTTTGTAAAGCAATACAATTAAAAACAAACCTTTTTATTTTTTCAAAAAACCCTGCGGGGTTTTTCCCCCACAATCTGAAATGGGAGAAAAACCCCGCGGGGGAAATTAAAGGTTGGAATTAAGCCTTACCAATCATTTTCTGAAATAATTACAATCAAACAAACTTATTTCTTGAACTTATTTTGATATTTATTTTTTTGAAAAAACCCTGCGGGGTTTTTCCCCCATTTGAAAATGTGGGGGAAAAACCCCGCGCAGGGTTTTAAAAACCCCGCGGGGTTTTAAAAACCCCGCAGGGTTTTTGGAAAACCCCGCGGGGTTTTTGACTTTGACCATTTTTTTCATTATGATGGCATATATTTTTTTAGTCATAATTATATATGTTTTGCTCCCTTATGTCTGTATTTTTGTATTTTAGTGGTTTTGAGCCTTTTGCACCACTAGAAAGATGATGTGATTTTGCCAAATTCTGGTGTGGCAAAAAAAAACTGGTGGCTGTTATATACTAATTATCACAAACAGACGCGATGAAAACGAGCCTGTCATGTACCAATTGATAGGTTCTCTTCATTTCTAAAGTGTCCATTTTTCTAGATTATTCGTTGTGCCATTTCGAGTTGGTAGAATTTTTAAAACTTCTTTTTGTAATAATGGCATTCTTTCATATTCTGGTCGTTAAAGAACGTTGAATAAAGCAAAATAAGTCAGTGCTAGGGAGCGTGATGGCTGTGTTATTACCCATTTACTCTCCTGAATAGAATAGACTCAATGAAACTGAGTCTGTTGTTTTCACATTTTTTAGGTTCTCTTAATTTTTAACGATCCATATTTCCATATTATTTTGAAGTTATTGAAAAGTATGTCAATTTTAGAGACCAATGCTGTGTCAAAAATATTGCACATCTCAAATATGGAAGAATTGTGCCAGGCTATTAAAATATTACGCTCAAGGCATTGCTGTTTTCATTTTGACAGTCAGACAGAGGAAAAAGGGAAAGTCTGATAATAAGAATTTAGGACAACTGACCAAATTCAATTGTCAGAAAGTGTTATGATCATGCGCGGATCCAGGAATTTTCGTCAGGGGGGGGGTCCAGGTCAGTCTGACAAAAAAAGCTCTGACAATGCTTTTTTTAGTCCTCAGCTTATTTTACAGAAGTCAAATGGCCAATTTAAATGAAATCTATCATTTTTCAAGGTTTCAGAGGAGGTCCAACATTTTCCAGGGGGGGGGGGGGGGGGTTCCAATTTTTTCCAAGGGGGTCCAATTGCTAATTCCCTATAGAAACCCATATAACTTGTGATTTTCCAGGGGGGGTCCGCACCCCCTATCCCCCCTCTGGATCCGCACTTGACGATTCTATGCATCTCTTCCGGTGATAAATTCTACATTGAGGACACAGGAGCTTGTCACAACCCCTTAGAATAGAAAAAAGTAGGGCTTTGTTTACTCTTATATTTTACAGATACACGCCTACTTATTCTAAAAAAAGTATGACTAGTTCTTGTGATTGAGGTTTATTCCAGCTTGGCGATGTAGTGTCTCAAATAAGACATCCATAAAACCTGACCATGCAAACTTTGCACATTGTTTAGCCTAGTATGAGTTGAAATAACTCGTGGAAAATTTTAATTGCAAGTGCTATCTTGTTTTTCTTAAACTTTGGAAATGTTATCAGGATATTATATCGTACATGGCTTTGATATCTGTAATAAAACATGTATTAGGTTGCCCCTTTGTGTAACCAGTTTATATGTTTTGAGCAATCCATAAAAAGTACCCATCACACATGCGTCCAAGTCAGTCGTCTTTTCGCTTGTAGTCCAGTCAAACTAGCGATAGTTTAAGCCAAACCCTAAACAAAATGCAACACAAAGGACAACTACGGTAAATCTTGTATTAGTTCGTACAGTAAAAAAAAATTATTGTTCGCTGTGTACGAACTAATAAAAATTATTTTTCTGAGAAACGGGACTGTACGAACTAATAAAATGAAATTCTGAAGATCGAAAAACGGGACCAAAAACATGCGAAAATTGCCAAAGAGGGTGGAATTTCTGTTTATCCTTTTAGTCTAAATACAGGCTGAATGTCTGATCAGTAATTTCAATTAAACTTACATTCTTAATAGCATGGTGAAAGATTGAAAATAAACAACCAAACATAAAAGTCCGGATTGCCGTTTCAACCGACTCACATGCAATGTGCGATATACCCGGCGATATCACCCGGTTACAGGCCAACTTTATATAGGCCTACTTTACGGAAGAGATGTCACGTCGGACTTGTTCTATGACGTTTGTCTTGATTGGAATCATATGGGTCCGAGGAATCATAACAAAAATACAACTTCTGTTCACTACCGACGGCTAGGTCTACAACGTAACAGAGCAATGTATATCGCAGCTTTCGTTTTTGGTAATGATTTAGATTCTTATTTTCTTAGAACCCTCGAAAACGCAGCAGACAAGTAGACAAGACAATACATGTACGTACATTCAGTCCTACAGGTTAGACGTACGCGTACACTCGTTGATTTGGAATGAAAACAGAAATGAAAATGGCGACTTCTAAATATGAAATATGAACAACGGGAACGCAGAACTCTCATGAATCAGAGTAGTAAATTTCTCTGCCTTCATATTGTAAAAAGATCCACAACTTACGTTTTTGCGAATGCTTACTCCATTTAAAGGCTTTGTATGAACACCTATATTTCTGCATAGGTTGGTTAGTTCGAGTCTTCATCATACGTCGTATTCCTTGTGGCGACATAACATGCTCAGCTTGTTCGCACACCTCCTTACGTGTTAGCTCGGACCCAATATAGCTTGGTGTTAGGCTGTTAGCATTCTAAGATTATGATAATGGCAATCAATGCGTACTTTGCTTGACCATGGAAAAGCCATTACATGAGAAAATCTGTCTTCCGTGATTTGAGGCTGACTGACTCTTTTACAGCCAGAAACAGGGTTGGATGCACATGCTTGTCTTTGCATTGCTATTTGAACACCATGCTATCCCGTGTACACCTTGCTTTCCATACGCGGATCCAGGATTTTCGTCAGGGGGGTCCGGGTCAATCTGAAAAAAAAGCCCTGACAACTTTTTTTTTAGTCCTCAGCTTATTTTACTGAAGTCAAATGGTTAATTTCGAAGAAAACTATCATTTTTCAAGGTTCCAGAGGGGGTCCAACTTTTTCCAGGAGGGGGGGGGGGGTCCAACTTTTTCCAGGGGGTCCAATTGCTTATACCCTATAGAAACCCATATAACTTGTGATTTTCCATGGGGTTCGGACCCCCTGGCCCCCCTCTGGATCCGCACTTGCTATCTCGACCAGCAGGAGATGGCTTTTTTTCCATTAAGTCGTCTTTGGGTGGTATTTTTCAGTTTTATTTAAATTTTGATAGACCACGATTCTGTCAGCAAACAGTGGCGTCAGGCGACCCCACGTGCGGATCCAGAGGGGGGTTAGGGGGTCCGGACACCCCCCCCCCCCCTGGAAAATCACAAGTTATATCGGTTTCTTTGGACATCCCCACCCCCTGGAAGAAGTTGGACCCCCTCCTCCCCTCTGTAATAAAACAATTGGATCCACTCTGTAAACTGTAAAATAAGTTGATGACTAAAAAAAACATTGTCCAGACTGTTATCTGACCGTCGGGCCTCGACCCCCCCCCCCCCCCCCCCCACGCCTGACAAAAATTCCTGGATCCGCGCATGAACCCTGTTCGACTTGTTCATAACGCCTGGGCCACTGTTTAATGTGTAATGTACATTTTCTTGCGTCAAGGCCATCGTCACGTGCGACCCCAAACTTTAAAACAACACGTGGCCGGAATTGATGTGCGCGGTCTCTTTGATCTTAAATAGATCATGCTGTCTTTGCCCTTGGCGTCAGCTGATATAATTAGCAGACGTTTTGTGAATTGACCAGGCCCAGCAAAAAACAAATAGGCCTAAATAAAATGTGAATTCAAAATGTTTGAAACTCTGATATGGGCGGAGACAGAGGGTGCAGGGGGTCCGGACCTCCCCATGAAAATCATAAGTTGCCATTTGTTTCCTAGAATAAAAATTGATACGAACATCCCTCGAGAAGCAATTCGACCCCCCCCCCCCCTCCGTTGGAATTGTCTGGATCCGCGCACGCATGTCTGACAGGAATTTTATTTTTTATTTTTTGCATGTAGCAGGTTTAGCTATCATACTTTCTAGAGATAATTGGTAGAACTGCGCAGGTGAGCTGGCTGATCTGCGCCTATGTTGTTTCTCGGACCCAGTAGATTTATTGGGTCCGAGGTTGTTTGCATACAAAAAAGTTTCTCGCGGAATTGGGTAAAAAAGTTAAGATACACGGACGGTAAAGGAGAGGCTTTTTCGACCATTTTTTTCTTATCTGAAAGCAAGCAATTGTTGCGGTTAGCCTAACTTTAGACATGCACCTTCATCTACATTCCTTGTATGTGAGTATTTATGCCCCTGGCAAGACTGTGCGGATGTGCAGGCTCGTCTGAGCCTTCGCTGGTTGCATGTGCGAGAGGTACCATAATCTCATGAACTGGCTCGTTTCATAGACAGCGAGAAAGAATTGCTTCGAGTGTAAAGCATGGTGCAGAAGCATGCTTAAATCACTTTTCATCTTGGTTTGTGCGTCTGTGCGTACGTGTGATGATCTACAGGAATCATTTAATGTGTAAGACCCATAATACAATTTCATGAGGACGCCGCGCTAGGCTCATTAGTGTCGTCTTTGTTTGATAAAAAGTTCCATCGGATATACAATGTATATGGTTATTTTATTGCGCTTATTGCGTGCGCGTTTTGGTGAAACTTAGAAATGAAATTGATGCACGCACATTTAAAGCACAGCTAATTAGTGGGAGTACGTAGGTGTCTAGATTCTTCATCAACTCCAAAACTTACTGAGTTACCCGACGAGATTGCACAAAAGCACAGGCTCCCCTGAGCCTTCGCTGATAACATTTGTGATAAACACCAGCCGATATGGTTTCATCATGCTCGGATCCAGTGATTCAAAAAAAAAGACGCTTGGGCATATTTATGACACAGAAAGACCAGAAAGGCTCAATGATCACAGACACGTAGGACACTGTGTGCACGCGCGCGTGGTTGTGTACATGTATTTGATTTTTGTCATGACTGGACAAAATATCTCCGCGATTTGCATCAGTCCGACGTTCATTGAACCTAGCGTTTATCTTTGAATAAAAGTTTGGCATGCATCAATGCACGCGCACAAGCGACACTGACGGTCGCACTGACAGGCAAAACGCTCCTGTTCCGCTGATATGTTTGTTAACTGACGTGCTCGACGAAAAACGAAAGCATCGTAGACAGACACACTGATTGACCAAATGAACGGAAAAAACGCTGTGTACGAACTATTAAAAAATACAAATAGGAAAAATGACCACTGTACGAACTAATACATTACATTTTGAGCTGACCGGTCATGAATAATTTATGGTGTACGAACTATTCGAGTGTACGAACTAATACAAGATTTACCGTATTCCTATGTATCATATAAAAATAGGGCAAAATCTGAAGATATGAAATTGGCTTTTTCGCATGGTTTCAAGACATAAGGTCTGTCTGCCTGTTCAAATATACTGGTTGTGTGCTCTATTTTGATTACAGAAAAGTTTACTTACTGGTCAAGAATTGCGTTCAAACATATTTAATATTAATTAAGGAGATATATCTTTCAAACGCTCATACTTGCATGAATTTTTTCCTGTATAAACAAAAATGCTTTATTATCAAGGAGACGGATACCTTTGGCCACATTGTTGATGAACACTTTATACATCTCACATAGGTCACTTTACGCCCCACCATACAGCTTTTGAGCAATCCACAGCATGCTTATCAGTCTTTCTAGAGTCACTTCTTGGTTTGATACCGTTTGCAATTTTGTGACACGCTGGGTGAACTTTAGAGAAAACCATTTGCATGAACATACACAGCAATTATCTGACAACAATATTTAGAAGAATTTTGACCCAAATATAATGTATTTCTGTTATTATTTACATTTTTTTTCATTTTGACCTTGAAAAGTTCAAGACCAAAAATTGTATATATATATTTTTCTGCCAGAAATTTGTACATTTTGGGCGAAAATACTTCTAAATATTGCAGTCGGATAATTGTAGTTCATATTCATGCAACTGTAGCTGTACGTTGGGGCGTAAAGTGATCTATGTGAGATGTATAAAGTATTCATACAACAACGTGGCCAAAGGTATCCGTCTCCTTGATAAAAAGCATTTTTTGTTTATACAGGAAAAAAATCATGCAAGTAAGAGCTTTTGAAAGATATATCCCCTTAAGTGCTTCTTGGGAGATTTTATAATATTGTATTAGTTTAAAACGGTATCGAAAAACACACCCACTAGGTTCTGCTTTTTTACAATTATTTTACTGTAGAATTATGATTCTAGTGATGAGTTTTGCAGTATAAATATAACATTGTTTGTAAAACAAGATAAGATTTACTTTTAATAAGAAAATAAACACTATCACTAATATCTCCTCTGACCACAGCAGTAGATAACCGAAAATGTATAGCAATAAAAACTTCAAACGAACAGCATAGTAAAAATACTGAGCAACAAAATAGTGCAGTTGATTTGCCCCGTTATAGGATGAAAAAAATTATACCTTATAAGTAACAGCTGAATAAAGGTACATTCTTATGTTCTATCAAAAATTTGCTAAAGTAACATATATAGCCATATAAAATATGTAATGAGGTCCAATGTTTTTAAACTGTTGTCTTAGACAGTTTATCATATGACGTTACTGTTATTCAGTGAATAACGTCATGTCATAAATAATGTTATGACCACACACTACATGACACTTTCGGCGGGATCAAGTATAGTCATAACAAAGTCCGTTACAACAATGCAAATTTTTATTAAATAAACAAACTTTGAAGGCGATAAAAATTGCATTTGAAAGTTCATATTATGTTTATCAGAATCTTACACTCGTGGTCATTTCATTTTAAATTAATTAAACTCGCAAAGGGCTCATTTAATATATTTCATATGAAATGATCACTTGTGTAAGATCCTCTATATAAAATTGAGCCCAAGGTGCTAAGTTATGGTGAATTTTAACTTTTGTAATATTTATCTGAAGAGAAATAAAATTAACCAATACAGTTATTTAAAATCGATCAACTATTTTGCGTACCCAGTAAACTGTTAACATAGTCAGCAACACAATAAAGGCTAGTGCTATTTGTATATTTAGGTGCAATGTTTAGAAAGTATGGGAAATTTTAGTGTATATCTAATTTTCTACGTGTCATTTTTTTCAATAATTTCCAAAAGAAATCATATTTCTGTCACATTGAAACCAATTTAAATCTCTGACCGTCTCTATTGTCATTTGTATTATATGTGTGTATCATATAGTATACTTAATGTTGTCTTATCTGACAGCTAGTAGCAAAAGTCCAAATTTCATTGACATTAGATAAAATATATGTTGAGCTCTTTTATTGTAATTCATAAATGCTTAAATGAAGATTTGACCAGCTATTGAGAGTTTGGTACATATCAGCAAATGCGTCTTTTAATTGATCATGCTCACGCAGTGGGCTAGCTTCTAAAGTCTGGTCTGAGCCTTCCTCTCCATCCACACTTTGTGTATGCGAGTAGCAAAGGCTCTGGGCAGTCAACAAATTTGCACATAAGCGACTGAGCCTTCATGACCTGTTATTGCTATAAGCACCAATGTCAAATGTTTTGGTTTATTCGATTTATTTTTTGCGATACTAGTTATAATCTTTTCATTTATTTGAAATCTGTACAGAATTAATAAGATGTAATATATGTATCAATGATATTAAATGTTCTTATTAGGCATGTTTAATATAATATTTTATATAAAACAATGTTTCACTGTTAGACTATGTCTAAATGACTGAAATAATACAGAAATAATACACTTTAAGAAAACTGCAAATACATTATTAAAGTACGAGGGTCAGTCAAAAGTAATCAAGAGGTGGTTAATATATTTTGACCGTGTTTGGCACTTCTGACAGACACTTAATACATATATAGAATGAATCTGCATGCTTCATTGCATATAAAACTTGTTGTCTTTTCAACTTCAATATGTTGTTGCTAGGCAGCCGAAATGTTCTATTTTTTGTTGTATGTTACTTTATGTCCATTCTAGTATTGCAATCATCTTGTCAGGGAAGAGAGAGCTGGTTGTTTTGCTTAATTTGCCTTCCTGGTGTTTCGTGATGGTTGAGTGGCTATTCCTCGCGGTGCCATGGGGTTGTCTGCGGTAAGTGATTGTGGTATTTCCTTATCATACTCACTATTTTTAATACTCACCAATGAATAAACGCCTAAGATTTAGGCACCAGAGGCTAGATACTTATGGGAAAACATGTGAAATATATTCATTTTTTCCAGAAATGTCATCTCTTACATCAAGTTAATGTTCTTGCCCATTTATTATGTCATGCAACATATGTTACGGCCTTTAACACGTTTCTTCGATGGTGTTCTTAAACCTTCAAAAATCTAGAGAATTCTTTATTATATGAGCAAGACAATCCCAAATATGTAAGATACCCAGCAGCAGGAATGTTTTATATAAATTTATTTACATAATACCTACCAGATTTGGCTCCTTAAAACTGTGTGTATGGGTTGTTTAATTGCTCATATAATACAATACATTTAAAGTAGAAATGCAAACTTTGGTTTTTCATTAGGCCAAATGAGTATGTAAGTACAAAATAATCAAATTATTTTGAAAAAAGCACAGATCAGCTATAAAAGTAAATGTTAAATGTTATTGGCCACAATTTTAAAGGGTAATCTAAGTAATACTCAAAACACAGTAGGTAGCTGTAATTTTGCTCCAAAAGCTTTTATATTTAGCTAAAGTAGCCAGCATGCAGACTATATGAGTAATTTAAATAATTAGACAGTTTAAAGCCTTCTTTCTGTAGCTTAAACTTTTAAGTTTCTTAATTAAATAGACCTATGGTAACATATGTAACATGCTCTCAGATACTAATACCCAGGCGTACAGAATGCAAAAATCTCTTTACAAGACACAGCCTGAAATTCCCTTTAAGATAGGACAAGTTTGCGAAATTCCCTAGTGGGGAGCAAAACATTAGCAGCCATCACTCTAAAGGTGGGCCCCGAGAAATTTAAACTTTTGAAAATATTTATGCTGGAAAATGGAGGTTGGTCTTGACCCCAACACCCTAAGATCTGTGCATATGATACAAACAGGGAAATAAACATGCATCAATGCAGAATAAAATTCGTTGTGAAAAGAATTGAATCATACTAGTATTGTCTTGATATAAATGATCACGAATCAATGTATTGTTCGTTCTGTTGATAGCGCAAATACCAACAGTTGGACAGTTAAGCTGCATATTTGATGATAATTATGGGATATTTTATTATTATTTCTCAATTAGGCGATTCTAATGAACAACATAACCATAAGTTTTACAGGAACAGACCAAATATTTGTTTTGGTTATCATAAATACACACACCTTTTCTGGTCTACTGATAAGCTGGGTATTTATCATGTTTATGTTAAATATAAGGTATTTTGCATGCAAATTATAGTTATCGAGAAATAATTTATTACCAAAGTCACATAAAAAATTGACTTACCCATCATGTGTTTAAAATACATGATATTGTGTTAAAAAATAATTTGTGTTGGTTTAATACGACTTTACCAATACAAACTATAGCTTTAATGAACAATTTCTATTTATGGTTGCCATATTGATGACGTCATAACTAGCCTCAGACGCGGATTTGAGATGGGTGACCACCTTCAAATTAAAGGTGACCCCATTTAAGATTTTAATATAGGTCACCATAAATCGGCACACTATTTGCACGGGACCTATTTTTTGTTCCTAAGGGTCCTGACTATAACTTGGAAGTGAAAACTGGTTTCTGTTGTTGAAGCCATCAACTTATGAACATACTCTTGCAAAACGAATATGTTGTTAAATGATTACACCATAGGAAGAGAAGCGATGAACATCTCCCTCAAAGAAATTACAAAATTAAAATCGCCCCCTTTACAAGTTTTGATATTAAGGTTTAAAATGACGTGTATATCAGTTTCGCATAGGTGGAGCAGAACCCATTGTTTCCTTAGCCAAACTTTCTACGGCTGGTCCGGGTTGAGTCGGATTGATAATCTGGTTTAAAGATTGGGAAATACCACAACCATACACTGCAGACCACTGAACCCACAGCATCATGAGGAAGAGCCAGAGAACATTCACAGTAACAAGACATCCACAAGACAAATCAGAAAAGAAAAGCAAACAGCTCTCTCTTCTTCTTCAAGATGATTGCAAAATTTGAAAGGACACCAAGTAGTGCACAACAAAACATAACGTACGCAAACAGTATTGGGAATGGGGGTTGAAAATGATAAATATAGAAGCTTTCAGTTATGCTTTAAAAGTAACATGGATCAGAAGACTTATTACAGACAACTGCAGATGGCAAGATTACATTCTCAAGTATGTTAACTTAGAAAAATTAACTGCTGTAGATACAAAGTATGCTGAGGAAATAATGAAAAAAAAATAGATAATCCTTTCTGGAAAGATGTCTTAACAGGCTTTATTAAAACAAATAAAAACACAGAACTGGAAGAAGGCATTTCACATATTTTAAAAACTCCTATATTTTATAATAGTAAAATTTGCATTGATAAAAAATATGTTTTCTGGAAAGACTGGTACAAGAAAGGAATTAGATTTATAAATGACATAGTAAAAGAAAATGGAGAATTCTATAATCAAGATGAATTAGTGGCAAAGTATAAAATAACAACATATTATTTGCATTATCAAGGTATAACCAAGTCAACCAAAATATACTTAAATAGCCATAAAATCACTCTCACGACAAATATAGAAGGCCCTTTAATACCAAAGCATTTAAAGCCGATCCTCCAACAAAAAACTGGAACCCAGTCTATATACAACATTCTTAATAATGTTACGTGACAGGCGTAACTAGAAACAAATTCAGGAAACCAAAATTTGCTATTTGGAAAGTCAGCAAAAAGCTCTTTTAAAATTTAACAAAATTTATTAAAAAACAAAATTTTCATTTTCAGTAAACAATGGAAAATAGTTATACTATCAAAGAAAGTCTAATTTACAATACCTTGTTTTCCAAACTGTCCCTCAGAATATTTATCAACACAAGTCTTTCAGCAGTTTCTGATCCCAGATTTTGAAGATAAATCCAAATGAACATGAAGTCTGAATCCAAAACTGAATAATCCAAAGTAATCCAGAATGAATAAGTTAAACACTTAAGTATTCCAATATAGAATTCCAGCACAAAAGGTTTAGACTTTTAAAAGGTGAAATTATTTCAAAGATGCCCTTATGAAAAATTTACTCTTATATATACCATTTAAGAAAGTTCTAGAACGGTCAAGAAAGACTATTATATCATATGCTATATTTATTCATTCTGGAAAATTCCACAAACTTCTACTGAATTCCACAACCTACTCAAAGTTTCTATTTGCATGGAAAAGAAAATTCTAGTAAGTTCTCGTCTTTTCTCCAAGGTTCCAGTACCTTCTATGACAATGCATTTTTAGGCTCTAGATGATTAGTCATCATTCTAGAAAATTCTTATAAACAAATAAAAAACCTTGTTTACAATAACTTATTTACCATCAATTTCTCCAATATCTGGGTCAAAAGAAACTAAGTAAACGAAATAGATAAACAACATACATGTTACACTTCCCCTCCTCAAAGAAAAGAAAGTTTTATGAAGCAAAGCTTTCTTTTGCAATAATGAACAATTATATAACAAACAATAATGTGTAAAATCACATCAGATCAATAAAGAGCAATAGCACAAACTCAATTTCAATAATGCTGTGAGGCATTTAAGCCCTAGAGAGTGCATCTGGGATGATATTATCTTTTCCTTTTATATGCCTGATATCTAGATTGTGCTCTTGCAACATCAGACTCCATCTGAGTAAACGCTGGTTCTTGTTTTTCATTTTATGAATGAAAGTCAGTGGATTGTGATCAGTGAAAATGACAATAGGTGCAACTGAAGAGGCTAGGTAAACTTCGAAATGCTGAAGAGCAAGGATGAGAGATAAGCATTCTTTCTCTATAGTAGAGTAATTTCTCTGATGTTTGTTAAACTTTTTAGAATAGTAACAAACAGGATGATCAACACCATTGTCATCTTCCTGTAACAACACACTGCCCGCACCAACATCACTGGCATCTACGGCCAACTTGAATTCTTTGTCAAATCTTGGTGCTAAGAGAACTGGAGCACTTTTAAGTATGGCTTTAAGCTTTTCAAAAGACTTCTGACAATTATCAGTCCAAATAAACTTGACCCTTTTGACAAGTAAGTTTGTCAAAGGCTCTGCTATGACAGAGAAATTATAACAGAATTTCCTGTAATATCTAGCCATACTGAGAAAGCGCATCAGTTGTCTTTTGCCAGAAGGTACGGGAAAATCTGAGATAGCCTCAACTTTGGCTTCTACAGGTTTTACCAGACCTTGTCCCACCAGATGACCTAAAAATGTCAAATTTGCATGGCAAAATTCACTCTTTGTTAAGTTAACTGTTAATTTAGCTTCACTAAGTCTGTCAAAGAAATTTCTAATAGTTTGTAAGTGTCGTTCCCATTCTTCACTGAAGATGATAGCGTCATCGATATAGGCTTTACAGCCAGCCAGATTAAATATCAAGTTGTTAACTAAGCATTGAAATGTCGCTAGGGAGTTCTTCATTCCAAACGGCATAACTTTATACTGATACAATCCGTCTGGAGTAACAAATGCTGAGATCTCCTTTGCTCTGTTGCCAAAATCCTTTAAGCAGGTCGAATTTCGTAACATATTTGGCTTGTCCAATGTTATCGATGCAGTCATCGATTCATGGGATGGGAAAAGTGTCTGTTTTGGTGACAGAATTTACTTTACAGTAGTCTGTACACATGCGAAATGTCCCATCAGGTTTTGGTACAAGAATACAAGGAGAACTCCATTCACTTTGACTAGGTTCTATAAAGTCATTGTCCAGCAAATATTGAACTTCATCTCTGAGAATTTGTTGTTATACAGGGTTCATTCTGTATGGATGTTGTTTCACAGGTTTTGAACCATCAATAAGTTCAACATCATGATAAATTTTGTCAGTTTTGGATGGAATGTCTGGAAATAAGTGCTCATATTCGAGAATTAACTGCTTCAGTTCAAGTCTCTTGTCTGAACTAAGATGTGACAATTTCTGCTCAAGATCCTTTAAGATATCAGAGTTCTTGAGTTTTGACGACGCGGGATCAGATTTCACAAAGTTCATATCTTCAGAGTCCATTTGATTTTGTTCAAGAGGGACAGTATTAATTAGATTTACTGATGAAATAACAGAACTATCCCTATCAATGTACTTTTTAAGCATGTTGATATGACATAACTGTTTTTGTTTATGCCTCCCAGGAGTGTTGACTATGTAATTAACATCACTTAACTTTTTGTCAACAGTATAAGGACCATAATATCTAGCTTGCAATGGCTTACCAGGAATGGGCAAAAGAGCAAGTACCTTGTCTCCAGGTTCAAAATTTCTATCCTGTGCATTTTCATCATAACGTAATTTCATTTTACTTTGAGCTGATTTGAGATTGGACCGAGCAGCTTCACAGGCTTTTGATAGTCTATTTTTGAAATCAGAAGTTCAAAGAACTATCATCATCTGAGAGAAATTTTTCTTTCAGAAGTTTCAAGGGTCCACGCACAGTATGCCCAAATACCAGTTCAAATGGGCTGAACCCAAGAGACTCTTGTACAGATTCCCTTACAGCAAATAAAAGCAAATGTATACCTTCATCCCAATCTTTTTCTGTGTCAAAGCAGTAAGATCTGATCATGTTTTTCAAAGTTTGATGAAATCTTTCTAAGGCACCCTGACTTTCAGGATGATAAGCCGATGACTTGTATTGTTTGATTCCAAGTTCATGCATGACTTGCTGAAAAATTCCTGACATAAAATTTGAACCTTGATCAGATTGTACAGACCTTGGAAGTCCCACAAAAGTGAAAAACTTCACAAGTGCCTTAACAATTGTCTTAGTCTTGATATTTCTGAGTGGAATGGCTTCAGGGAAGCGTGTTGAAGCACACATAATAGTCAAAAGATATTGACAACCTGACTTTGTTTTGGGTAGGGGACCTACACAGTCAATAATGATTCTGCTAAAAGGTTCATCAAAGGCAGGAATGGGCTGTAAAGAAGCTTTTGGAATGGTCTGATTGGGTTTTCCTACCATTTGACAAGTGTGGCAGGATTTGCAGTGCTGAGAAACATCTGATTTTAATCCTGGCCAAAAGAAATGATTAAGAATTTTGTGATAGGTCTTATTTACACCTAAATGGCCTGACATGGGAGTTTCATGAGCCAAATTTAAAATTTCAGGACGATAAGCCCTAGGAACCACAATCTGGTGGTTAACAGTCCACTCATCATCTGCTGAGACATCAGGAGGACGCCATTTTCTCATCAAGATGTCATTTTTCACATAATAACAAACAGGGACTTGTGACATTTCATTTTCATCTGAAGCTTTATCAAATAAAAGTGATATCTCAGGATCACTGTGTTGTTCCTTACAAAGCTGTGACCTTGAGAGCTGGTCATTTGAAATTGAAGGTGAAAGGTCTGTGTTTGACCTTGAAGTGTCAAAGTCAGTCTGAATGTCAGACTGGCTGGGAGAAAGAGAATTTGAAATCTCATCATTAAAGGACTGACCTATTAAAGTGTCAGCTAAATTAATATCCTGCATCCCATGATTCTTATTGGCTCTTTTTGCCATTGCTCTAGTGACAGCACAAGAAGGATAAAGGTCAGGAATATCCTGCTCAATAGGATCAGGGGGTTGATCAACACAAGGTGTGCTGGTCAAAAGTTGGTCTACCACAACCTTATCTCCAGCCAAATCATTGCCTAATAGCAAGTAAACACCTTTAAAAGGTAAAGAAGGTCTAATACCTACAGCCACGAGACCAGTAACTAAGTCTGAGGACAAATAAATGTTATGGAGTGGTACATTAATAAATCCACACTCTACACCCTGGATAAGGACACTTGCCCCAGGAAAGTCTTCTCAGAAAAAGGCAGGGTATCTGCTAAGATAAGAGATTGAGAAGCACCAGTATCTCGTAAGAATTTAATAGGGGTAGACTGGGCAAAGTCACTAGTTAGTGACACGGAACCATTTGATAAGAATGGTTCATAAATCTCCATAACGGCATCAGTCTCAGCTGTTTTGGCCAAAATAGGATTCTCATCCTGCCCAGAAGACTGAGATTTTAGCCTTAAAGAGGTGAGACCTGTGGGTTTAGGACTCTCCTGTCTTTCTTTTTCTCTCTTTCTTTTTAAAGCTATACATTCAGATATGATATGACCAGATTGTTTACAATTATTGCAAATTGGCTGGGATAAAGGACTTTGACCTTTGTTTTCACCAGAAAATCTAGGTTTGGGAGTAAATGAATGACTGGAATTATCGGATGGATTACTGGGGTTGGATTTTGGACCCGACTGAGGGTAATATGGTTTTGACTGAGGGATAAATGGTCTTGATTGAGGTGTAAATTTTAATTGAGGGTTGAATGGTTTCCTAGGAAATGGCTTGTTAACAAAAGAAGTTTTATGAGTCAAAGAATAATCATCAGCTAGTCTAGCTGCTACATCCAAATTTTCAACTTCTTTTTCATTTAAGAAAGCCCTGACATCAGAATTTATGCACCATTTGAATTCTTCAACAAGCATGAGTTGTCTTAGTTTTTCATGATCAGAGCCTACTTTCTTTGAAGAGCACCACCTATCAAATAATTGTTCTTTTGTTCTAGCAAATTCCACATGAGTCTGGTTAGGTTCTTTTCTACAATCTCTAAATTTCTGCCTGTAAGCATCAGGGACCAACTCATAAGCCTTAAGAATAAGTTCTTTTACTTTGTCATAATCTGAGCTTTGTTCTAGTGAGAGCTGAGTGTAAATTTCTCAAGCTTTGCCTATTACAACGCACACAAAAGTGAGGTCCAGTGCTCTCTTGGCCATTTCAGGTTTTCTGCTACTTTCTCAAAATGTAAAAAATATTTGTCAACTTCTTTTTCTTGAAATGGAGGAACGAGTCGGATGTGTTTTGTTACATCAAAAGGCAAAGGTTTTGATTTAGATTTTCCTTCTAACTCAAGTTCTTTCATTTTTAACTCAAATTGTAATTTTTCTTTTTCAATTTCAATGCGTTCTTCAGCTTCTAGCCTTAATTTCTTTTCATTTTCTTCAATCTCTAGCCTTAATTTCTCATGTTCTAATTTTTCTCTTTCTATTTCTCTTTGTTTTTCCCTCTCTCTTTCTTCCATTTCATTTTTTTGTCTCAACAACCTATCTTCACGTTCTAATGTTTCCAGCCTTATTCTATCCTCTCACTCTTCTTTCTCACGTTCACGATCTAACCTTAATTTTTCCATCTCAACTTGCCTTTTAATTTCTAGTTCCCTCAACTGCAAATCAGTCTGGGTAACCAGAATCTGAGATGTGGCTGAGGAATCAAATATTTCTTCGTCCACAAAGAACTGAATGAGAATATTCTTAATTTCATGTTTTAGCATGGTCTTTTTGACATTGGGTAGGCCATAATGGTCAGCAATGTCTAAAAGATCAGACTTTTTGCCTAGTCTAACAGCTCCTGAGAAGGTGATGCAGTAAAATCACTAAGTTTGAATGACATATTTGCTTTCTGCTGGCTTCAGCTAGTTAAACAGAAAACAGTGAAGATTATTTTAAATTTCAAACTAATTTGGTGCAGAAGTAATTTCAATCCCGGACTCTGAGCCCCCAATTTCTGTTACGTGCCAGGCGTAACTAGAAACAAATTCAGGAAACCAAAATTTGCTATTTCGAAAGTCAGCAAAAAGCACTTTTAAAATTTAACAAAATTTATTAAAAAACAAAATTATCATTTACAGAAAACAATGGAAAATAGTTATACTATCAAAGAAAGTCTAATTTACAATACCTTGTATTCCAAACTGTCCCTCAGAATATTTATCAACACAAGTCTTTCAGCAGTTTCTGATCCCAGATTTTGAAGATAAATCCAAATGAACATGAAGTCTGAATCCAAAACTGAATAATCCAAAGTAATCCAGAATGAATAAGTTAAACACTTAAGTATTCCAATATAGAATTCCAGCACAAAAGGTTTAGACTTTTAAAAGGTGAAATTATTTCAAAGATGCCCTTATGAAAAATTTACTCTTATATATACCCTTTAAGAAAGTTATAGAACGGTCAAGAAAGACTATTATATCATATGCAATATTTATTCATTCTGGAAAATTCCACAAACTTCTACTGAATTCCACAACCTACTCAAAGTTTCTATTTGCATGGAAAAGAAAATTCTAGTAAGTTCTGGTCTTTTCTCCAAGGTTCCAGTACCTTCTATGACAATGCATTTTTAGGCTCTAGATGATTAGTCATCATTCTAGAAAATTCTTATAAACAAACAAAATACCTTGTTTACAATAACTTATTTACCATCAATTTCTCCAATATCTGGGTCAAAAAAAAACTAAGTAAACAAAATAGATAAACAACATACATGTTACAATAAGAACAGTGAATTTTGTTTGTTTTGTTTGATTTGATTCTTTACGTCCACTCAACAATCTTTCAGTTATGCGGGACGGTTCTTCCTGGGTTTAACCAGTACTAAGCTAGGATAAATGTGTCTTGCTCAAGGACCACAACGCAGTGACGCCGGTGAGGCTCGAACCCGCTACCCTTCGGTCTCGAGTCAAGCACTCTACCACTGAGCCACTGCGCTCCCTAAGAACAGTGAAACACCTACTGGAATGCTGTCTTGGAATAAAAAATATACACTTAGTGATGAGGACTGGAAGAAAATATTTATATATCCTTTCACGATAACTAAATACCCTGCTATACAGTGGTTCCAAAGCTGTATTAATCACAATATTTTAGTAACAAATAGTGATCTATTCAAAATAAAACTAAGAAATAATCCAGACTGTTACTATTGTCTTTCACAAGAGGAAATGATAACACACTTGTTTTGGCATTGCGAGAAGATACAACAATTCTTAAAAAGCCTGGAAAATTGTCTCAAACTGCAAAATATAGAATGTGATATAAATGAAGAGTTTCATACTAGGGATAAATGTAAATAAAGCATTTCCTGAAATACTCAGCTTCATCCTGCTATATGCAAAATACTACATATATACTACCCGGTGCAACAAGCAAAATTTGTTTTTGGGCATATTCAAGAAAAAATTACTTTTAATGTACAAAATACACCTGGAAATTTCTATATCTAACGACAAATTGAATAAATTTGTTGAAAAGTGGAACCCCTATCAAAAACTCATAAACAGTATTAGTCCATAAAAATCAAAGTTTTCTTCTTTTTTTTCCAGCAACATGTAATACCCCATGTAATGCCCCACCAGCTTAATTACCATTATAATTGAATAGATATATAAATGTGTTGCCAGGCCAATGTCAGAGGGATTTTTTTTATTTATTTTTTTTTTCTTACAAAGTCCAAATCTTGTCTGCAATTAAATTTTTTTGGCTAGAAACATTTCTTCTTAGATCTATCTGTAATTGTACCATGAAATCATACAAAGATCGCATAGCTAAACTGGTGAGAGAGTTTGTGATGTATGAAAGATATTCATTGACTTTATGAACTTCACAATTGCATATAAACCCCAGAGAAGGCCCGGATCTCTTAGGGGGAAATTGTAACGGGCAAAAGAAAAATAAATTTAACATTTGGAAAAAAACCCAAAAAAAACACGTAACGTAAAGCTTGAATCGTCTGGTTAGTCGCGGCCTGGTGCTTATCTGTAGCAGGACCCACCATGACTCAACTTGTTTTTC
The DNA here is from genome assembly GCA_964019695.1 of Loripinus fragilis. Lineage (NCBI taxonomy): Eukaryota > Metazoa > Mollusca > Bivalvia > Lucinida > Lucinidae > Loripinus > Loripinus fragilis. The sequence continues at coordinate 15,447,833 of OZ026519.1, read as the reverse complement.
TGTAACTCTGACTATCTGTGAGTCGTGAGGCCTTTTTTGTTTCATCATAGTATGTTAATTTGATTTGATTGCTTCTCCATGATGATACAAAAAATTGCAATAGTTAGGAAACCTCCATGCGAGCTTAACATGTTTTGTGCTTTGGTACAAGTAAAATGCCTTTAAGCCCCCGGTGGCTTAGGCTGCTGTCCATTCTAAGACGGCGGTTCTGCTGTTGCTGATCTATTGTAATAATGTACTTCCCATTGTTTGTGGTGGTTATGTCTTTGTTTTTGTGTCCATTCTAGTTTTGCAATCATCATAGCTGGTTGCTTTGCTTTTATTGTCTTGCAGATGTCTTGCTAATGTAAATGTTCTGTGGCTCTCCCTCATGGTGCCGTGGGATGGTATTCAGTGTCTGATCGTGGTATTTCCTGGTTATACTCGCTTGCTTTTTTTCTGCTGTTGCTGATCTATTGTAATAATGTACTTCCCATTGTTTGTGGTGGTTATGTCTTTGTTTTTGTGTCCATTCTAGTTTTGCAATCATCATAGCTGGTTGCTTTGCTTTTATTGTCTTGCAGATGTCTTGCTAATGTAAATGTTCTGTGGCTCTCCCTCATGACGCCGTGGGATGGTATTCAGTGTCTGATCGTGGTATTTCCTGGTTATACTCGCTTGCTTTTTGCAATAGAACGGGAGTAGGCTAGTGCCTTCAAAATGTATTTTGTACATTGAACTTAAGACAGGACCCAAAATTGCATAGAAATGACCCCCCAAAACGAGTCCAATTTTGTTTTCCAACCTCCCCAAAATAAAGACAAAATCTTCATACCCCGCCATATCATTTTTCTGACCCCCCCCCCCCCCCTCACCATAAAAAATATATATAAAATTTTGAGCCCTCAAAAACGGTTCGAGCCTAAGTATACATGTAGCCTATATGGAAATATCAGAGTAAACCCACCCCCCTGGGGTTCACACCTTACCAGGTCGCAAATATAGGGTTTCACGCAGCTGTTTCGCAACGTATTTGGCTACGGTGTCATATAATGAACCCAGTGAACATGTAAAATCGGACCACTTATCGGCCCGCCAGCAAAACGCCATTCAATGGTGTTTCGCTTTCAGGCCGATAGTGGCTCGATATGGGATGCTGGCTGGGAAATACCACGCTAATCTATGGCGAGGGCTTGTTTTCATGGGACCTGAGTTTTGGTCTCACTGTTGAAAGCATTTGCTCATTTCTGCTTGGGAAAAACTTTGGTCAGCTGGTCGGGCATTCGAGGTCTGATTGGCTATTCATCTTTTGCTCATTTTACCCGCCACACATGCATTTTGTGAGATGTTTTTGAAGTTGTGCGCGAATCTTGGCAGCCATTTTTGCGATATGGAATATGTGATGATTTTTGGGGAAACGTAAGTCTTTTAATAATATAATTTTATCTATGATCATACATTTAGGTACTATTGTTCACAAGTTGTGACAGAAAATGACCAGACAGAAGCATGGAGCAGATTTGTCACTGGAGATATTTGCGGCTGTAGAGAAGTGCGGCTCAGATAACAAAACTAATCCTAAAGTCTCTTTGCTTGCTGGGTTATTTTTCATGCTTTTGTTGTCGTCTGCTGACTTTTCAAAATTAACTTTCAACAAGCGTCTTTCAGGAAAACAATCAAAGATAGATCCAGATCAGTACCGACGTTCTCAGTCCTCTCCCGCATTCTCTCTCGTTCTCCCGCACTCTCTCTCTCTCTCGTTCCCCCCTCTCTCTCTCCCACGCTCTTGCTCTCTCCCACGCTCTCTCTGTCCCACGCTCTCGCTCTCTCACACTCGCTCTCTCTCTCTGCCACACACTCTCTCCCACGCTCTCTCTCCCTCCCATACTCTGTCTCCCACACTCTTTCTCTCCCACGCTCTCCAACACACACTCTCTCCCCCACGCTCTCTCCAACACACACTCTCTCCCCCACGCTCTCTCTCCCACACACTCTCCCTCCCACACTCTCTCTCCCACGCGCTCTCGCTCTCTCACGTTCTTGCTCTCTCCCACACTCTTGCTCTCTCCCACGCTCTCTGTTCCACACTCTCGCTCTCTCCCACACTCTCTTTCTCTCCCACGCTTTACCATACTATATTTCTCCCACACTCTCTCTCTCCAATGCTCTCCCACACTCTCTCTCCCCCATGTTCTCCCACACTATCTCCCACGCTCTCCCAGTTCCACACTCTCGCTCTCTCTCCCACACGCTCTCCCACACACTCTCTCTCTCCCACACTCTCTCCAACACTCTCTCTTCCACATACTCTCTCTCACACACTCTCTCTCCCACACACTCACGCTCTCTCACACTCTCCAACGCTATCTCTCCCACACTCTCTCTCCCACACACTCCCTCCCCACTTACCCTCCTGCCCACTCCCCCTCCCCACTTACCCTCCAGCCCGCGCCTCCCTCCCAACTTACCCTCCACACACTCTCTCCCACACACTCTCTCTCTCCCTACCACACACTCTCTTTCCCACACACTCTCACCCACATACACTCTCTCCTACGCTCTCCCATCTCTCTCTTCCCAGCTCTCTCTTTCCCACACGCTCTCTCTCACACTCTCTCTCCCACTCTCTCTCCCACACACTCACGCTCTCTTCCCACACTCTCTCCCACAAACTTTCTCTCCCACACACACTCTCCCAAACTTTCTCATCCATACACACTCTCTCTTCCACACACTCTCTCTTCCACACACTTTCTCTTCCCCGCTCCCTCTCTCCCGCACTCTCTCTCTCCCACACTCTCTCCCACACACTCTCTCTCTCGAACACACTCTCTCTCTCACACTCCCACACACTCTCCCTCACACTCTCCCACACACTCTCTCCCACACACTCACTCTCTCCGATTCACTCACACTCCCACGCACTCATTCTCTCTCTCTCCCCAACACACTCTCTCTTCCACACGGTCTCTCCCACACACACTCTCTCTCCCTCCCACACGCTCTCTCTCTCTCCCACACACTCACTCCCACACTCTCTCTCCCACACTCTCTCCCACACTCTCTTCCAAAACTCTCTCCCACAAACTTTCTCTTCCACACACACTCTCTCTTCCCCGCTCTCTCTCCCACACTCTCTCTCTCTCCCATCTCTCCCTTCAGCACGGTCTCTCCCACACACACTCTTCCTCTCACTCTCCTACTCTCTCTCTCTCCCACTAACTCTCTCTCTCTCCCACACACTCTCTCCCACACACACTCTCTCTACCACTCTCCCACACACTCTCTCTCTCTCACACACACTATCTCCCACACCCTCTCTCCCTCACTCCCACACTCTCTCCAACACACACTCTCTCTCTCTCTCTCTCCCACACACACTCTCTCTCCCACATACTCTCTCCCACACACTTGCTCTTTCTCTCCCACACACTCGCTCGCTCACTCTCTCTCTCCCACACACTCGCTCGCTCACTCTCTCTCTCCCACACACTCGCCTCTCACTCTCTCTCCCACACACTCTCTCTCCCACACACTCTCTCTCCCACACACTCTCTCTCCCACACACTCGCACTCTCCCACACACTCGCACTCTCCCACACACTCGCACTCTCCCACACACTCGCACTCTCCCACACACTCGCACTCTACCACACACTCGCACTCTACCACACACTCGCACTCTACCACACACTCGCACTCTACCACACACTCGCACTCTCCCACACCCACACACTCTCCCACACCCACACACTCTCTCTCTCCCACACACTCGCACTCACTCTCTCTCCCACACACTCGTTCTCTCACTCTCTCTCCCACACACTCTCTCTCCCACACACTCGCACTCTCCCACACACTCGCACTCTCCCACACACTCGCACTCTCCCACACACTCGCACTCTCCCACACACTCGCACTCTCCCACACACTCGCACTCTCCCACACACTCGCACTCTCCCACACACTCGCACTCTCCCACACACTCGCACTCTCCCACACACTCTCTCTCTACCACACACTCGCTCTCTACCACACACTCGCACTCTCCCACACACTCGCACTTTCTCTCTCCCACACACTCGCACTCTCTCTCTCTCCCACAGACTCGCACTCACTCTCTCTCCCACACACTCGTTCTCTCACTCTCTCCCACACACTCGCACTCTCCCACACACTCGCACTCTCCCACACACTCGCACTCTCCCACATACTCTCTCCCACACACATGCTCTTTCTCTCCCACACACTCGCTCGCTCACTCTCTCTCTCCCACACACTCGCTCGCTCACTCTCTCTCCCACACACTCGCCTCTCACTCTCTCTCCCACACACTCTCTCTCCCACACACTCTCTCTCCCACACACTCTCTCTCCCACACACTCTCTCTCCCACACACTCGCACTCTCCCACACACTCGCACTCTCCCACACACTCGCACTCTCCCACACACTCGCACTCTACCACACACTCGCACTCACTCTCTCCCACACACTCGTTCTCTCACTCTCTCTCCCACACACTCTCTCTCCCACACACTCGCACTCTCCCACACACTCGCACTCTCCCACACACTCCCACTCTCCCACACACTCGTTCTCTCACTCTCTCTCCCACACACTCGCACTCTCCCACACACTCGCACTCTCCCACACACTCGCACTCTCCCACACACTCGCACTCTCCCACACACTCGCACTCTCCCACACACTCGCACTCTCCCACACACTCGCACTCTCCCACACACTCGCACTCTCCCACACACTCGCACTCTCCCACACACTCGCACTCTCCCACACACTCGCACTCTCCCACACACTCTCTCTCTACCACACACTCGCACTCTACCACACTCTCGCACTTTCTCTCTCCCACACACTCGCACTCTCTCTCTCTCCCACAAACTCGCACTCACTCTCTCTCCCACACACTCGTTCTCTCACTCTCTCTCCCACACACTCGCACTCTCCCACACACTCGCACTCTCCCACACACTCGCACTCTCCCACACACTCGCACTCTCCCACACACTCGCACTCTACCACACACTCGCACTCTACCACACACTCGCACTCTCCCCCACACTCGCACTCTCCCACACCCACACACTCGCACTCACTCTCCCACACACTCGTTCTCTCACTCTCTCTCCCACACACTCTCTCTCCCACACACTCGTTCTCTCACTCTCTCTCCCACACACTCTCTCTCCCACACACTCGCACTCTCCCACATACTCTCTCTCTACCACACACTCGCACTCTCCCACACACTCGCACTCTCTCTCCCACACACTCGCACTCTCTCTCTCTCCCACACACTCTCTCTCCCACACACTCGCACTCTCTCCCACACACTCGCACTCTCTCCCACACACTTGCACTCTCTCTCTCTCTCTCTCTCCCACACACTCGCATTCTCTCTCTCTCCCACACACTCGCACTCTCTCTCCCACACACTCGCACTCTCTCCCACACACTCTATCTCTCTCTCTCACACACACACTCTCTCTCTCTCACACACTCTCTCCCACAAACTCTCACTCTCTCCCACACACTCACACTATCTCTCTCTCTCCCACACACTCACACTCTCTCCCATACACCCACACTCTCTCTTCCACACACTCATACTCTCTCTCCCACACTCTCACTATCCCACACACTCTCTCTCTCCCACACACTCGCTCTCTCACACTCTCTCTCCCCCACACACTCCTCTCTCACCCACACACTCTCTCTCTCCCACACTCTCTCCCACGCTTTCTCTCTCCCTCACACTCTCTCTCTCACTCTCCCACACACTCTATCTCTCTCTCTGTCTCCCACACACTCTCTCTCCCACAAACACTCTCTCTCTCCCACACACACTCTCACCCACCCACTCTCTCCCACATTCTCTCTCACTCTCCCACACACACTCTCTCCCACACACTCTTTCTCCCACTCTCTCTCTCCCTCACACTCTCTCCCACACACACACTCTCTCCCACACACACTCTCTCCCAAACACTCTCTCTCTCCCACACTCTCTCTCACGCACTCTCTCTCTCCCACACACTCACACTCTCTCTCCCACACACTCACACTCTCTCTCCCACACACTCGCACTCTCTCTCCCACACACTCGCACTCTCTCTCCCACACACTCACTCTCTCTCTCCCACACACTCACTCTCTCTCCCACACACTCACTCTCTCTCCGACACACTCACTCTCTCTCTCCCACACACTCGCCTCTCACTCTCTCTCCCACACACTCGCTCTCCCACACACTCTCTCTCCCACACACTCTCTCTCCCACACACTCTCTCTCCCACACACTCGCACTCTCCCACACACTCGCACTCTCCCACACACTCGCACTCTACCACACACTCGCACTCTACCACACACTCGCACTCTACCACACACTCGCACTCTACCACACACTCGCACTCTCCCACACACTCGCACTCTCCCACACCCACACACTCTCCCACACCCACACACTCTCTCTCTCCCACACACTCGCACTCACTCTCTCCCACACACTCGTTCTCTCACTCTCTCTCCCACACACTCGCACTCTCCCACACACTCGCACTCTCCCACACACTCTCTCTCTACCACACACTCGCACTCTACCACACACTCGCACTCTCCCACACACTCGCACTTTCTCTCTCCCACACACTCGCACTCTCTCTCTCTCCCACAGACTCGCACTCACTCTCTCTCCCACACACTCGTTCTCTCACTCTCTCTCCCGCACACTCGCACTCTCCCACACACTCGCACTCTCCCACACACTCACACTCTCCCACATACTCTCTCCCACACACATGCTCTTTCTCTCCCACATACTCGCTCGCTCACTCTCTCTCTCCCACACACTCGCTCGCTCACTCTCTCTCCCACACACTTGCCTCTCACTCTCTCTCCCACACACTCTCTCTCCCACACACTCTCTCTCCCACACACTCGCACTCTCCCACACACTCGCACTCTCCCACACACTCGCACTCTCCCACACACTCGCACTCTCCCACACACTCGCACTCTCCCACACACTCGCACTCTACCACACACTCGCACTCTCCCACACACTCGCACTCTCCCACACCCACACACTCGCACTCTCTCTCTCCCACACACTCGCACTCACTCTCTCCCACACACTCGTTCTCTCACTCTCTCTCCCACACACTCGCACTCTCCCACACACTCGCACTCTCCCACTCTCCCACACACTCGCACTCTCCCACACACTCGCACTCTCCCACACACTCTCTCTCTACCACACACTCGCACTCTACCACACTCTCGCACTTTCTCTCTCCCACACACTCGCACTCTCTCTCTCTCCCACAAACTCGCACTCACTCTCTCTCCCACACACTCGTTCTCTCACTCTCTCTCCCACACACTCGCACTCTCCCACACACTCGCACTCTCCCACACACTCGCACTCTCCCACACACTCGCACTCTCCCACACACTCGCACTCTACCACACACTCGCACTCTACCACACACTCGCACTCTCCCCCACACTCGCACTCTCCCACACCCACACACTCGCTCTCCCACACACTCGTTCTCTCACTCTCTCTCCCACACACTCTCTCTCCCACACACTCGTTCTCTCACTCTCTCTCCCACACACTCTCTCTCCCACACACTCGCACTCTCCCACATACTCTCTCTCTACCACACACTCGCACTCTCCCACACACTCGCACTCTCTCTCCCACACACTCGCACTCTCTCTCTCTCCCACACACTCTCTCTCCAACACACTCGCACTCTCTCCCACACACTCGCACTCTCTCCCACACACTTGCACTCTCTCTCTCTCTCTCTCTCCCACACACTCGCATTCTCTCTCTCTCCCACACACTCGCACTCTCTCTCCCACACACTCGCACTCTCTCCCACACACTCTATCTCTCTCTCTCACACACACACTCTCTCTCTCTCACACACTCTCTCCCACAAACTCTCACTCTCTCCCACACACTCACACTATCTCTCTCTCTCCCACACACTCACACTCTCTCCCATACACCCACACTCTCTCTTCCACACACTCATACTCTCTCTCCCACACTCTCACTATCCCACACACTCTCTCTCTCCCACACACTCGCTCTCTCACACTCTCTCTCCCCCACACACTCCTCTCTCACCCACACACTCTCTCTCTCCCACACTCTCTCCCACGCTTTCTCTCTCCCTCACACTCTCTCTCTCACTCTCCCACACACTCTATCTCTCTCTCTGTCTCCCACACACTCTCTCTCCCACAAACACTCTCTCTCTCCCACACACACTCTCACCCACCCACTCTCTCCCACATTCTCTCTCACTCTCCCACACACACTCTCTCCCACACACTCTTTCTCCCACTCTCTCTCTCCCTCACACTCTCTCCCACACACACACTCTCTCCCACACACACTCTCTCCCAAACACTCTCTCTCTCCCACACTCTCTCTCACGCACTCTCTCTCTCCCACACACTCACACTCTCTCTCCCACACACTCACACTCTCTCTCCCACACACTCGCACTCTCTCTCCCACACACTCGCACTCTCTCTCCCACACACTCACTCTCTCTCTCCCACACACTCACTCTCTCTCCCACACACTCACTCTCTCTCCGACACACTCACTCTCTCTCTCCCACACACTCGCCTCTCACTCTCTCTCCCACACACTCGCTCTCCCACACACTCTCTCTCCCACACACTCTCTCTCCCACACACTCTCTCTCCCACACACTCGCACTCTCCCACACACTCGCACTCTCCCACACACTCGCACTCTACCACACACTCGCACTCTACCACACACTCGCACTCTACCACACACTCGCACTCTACCACACACTCGCACTCTACCACACACTCGCACTCTCCCACACACTCGCACTCTCCCACACCCACACACTCTCCCACACCCACACACTCTCTCTCTCCCACACACTCGCACTCACTCTCTCCCACACACTCGTTCTCTCACTCTCTCTCCCACACACTCGCACTCTCCCACACACTCGCACTCTCCCACACACTCTCTCTCTACCACACACTCGCACTCTACCACACACTCGCACTCTCCCACACACTCGCACTTTCTCTCTCCCACACACTCGCACTCTCTCACTCTCCCACAGACTCGCACTCACTCTCTCTCCCACACACTCGTTCTCTCACTCTCTCTCCCACACACTCGCACTCTCCCACACACTCGCACTCTCCCACACACTCACACTCTCCCACATACTCTCTCCCACACACATGCTCTTTCTCTCCCACATACTCGCTCGCTCACTCTCTCTCTCCCACACACTCGCTCGCTCACTCTCTCTCCCACACACTTGCCTCTCACTCTCTCTCCCACACACTCTCTCTCCCACACACTCTCTCTCCCACACACTCGCACTCTCCCACACACTCGCACTCTCCCACACACTCGCACTCTCCCACACACTCGCACTCTCCCACACACTCGCACTCTCCCACACACTCGCACTCTACCACACACTCGCACTCTCCCACACACTCGCACTCTCCCACACCCACACACTCGCACTCTCTCTCTCCCACACACTCGCACTCACTCTCTCCCACACACTCGTTCTCTCACTCTCTCTCCCACACACTCGCACTCTCCCACACACTCGCACTCTCCCACTCTCCCACACACTCGCACTCTCCCACACAGTCGCACTCTCCCACACACTCTCTCTCTACCACACACTCGCACTCTACCACACACTCGCACTCTCTCTCTCCCACACACTCGCACTCTCTCTCTCTCCCACAAACTCGCACTCACTCTCTCTCCCACACACTCGTTCTCTCACTCTCTCTCCCACACACTCGCACTCTCCCACACACTCGCACTCTCCCACACACTCGCACTCTCCCACACACTCGCACTCTACCACACACTCGCACTCTACCACACACTCGCACTTTCCCCCACACTCGCACTCTCCCACACCCACACACTCGCACTCACTCTCCCACACACTCGTTCTCTCACTCTCTCTCCCACACACTCTCTCTCCCACACACTCGTTCTCTCACTCTCTCCCACACACTCTCTCTCCCACACACTCGCACTCTCCCACACACTCTCTCTCTCCCACACACTCGCACTCTCCCACACACTCGCACTCTCTCTCCCACACACTCGCACTCTCTCTCTCTCTCCCACACACTCTCTCTCCCACACACTCGCACTCTCTCCCACACACTCGCACTCTCTCCCACACACTCGCATTCTCTCTCTCTCCCACACACTCGCACTCTCTCTCCCACACACTCGCACTCTCTCCCACACACTCTATCTCTCTCTCTCACACACACTCTCTCTCTCTCACACACACTCTCTCTCCCACAAACTCTCACTCTCTCCCACACACTCACACTATCTCTCTGTCCCACACACTCACACTCTCTCCCATACACCCACACTCTCTCTTCCACACACTCATACTCTCTCTCCCACACTCTCACTATCCCACACACTCTCTCTCTCCCACACACTCGCTCTCTCACACTCTCTCTCCCCCACACACTCCTCTCTCACCCACACACTCTCTCTCTCCCACACTCTCTCCCACGCTTTCTCTCTCCCTCACACTCTCTCTCTCACTCTCCCACACACTCTATCTCTCTGTCTCCCACACACTCTCTCTCCCACAAACACTCTCTCTCTCCCACACACACTCTCACCCACCCACTCTCTCACTCTCCCACACACACTCTCTCCCACACACTCTCTCTCCCACTCTCTCTAACTCTCTCCCCCACACACACTCTCTCCCACACACACACTCTCTCCCAAACACTCTCTCTCTCTCCCACACTCTCTCTCACTCTCTCTCTCCCACACACTCACACTCTCTCTCCCACACACACACTCTCTCCCACACACTCGCACTCTCTCTCCCACACACTCACTCTCTCCCACACTCACTCTCCGACACACTCACTCTCTCTCCGACACACTCACTCTCTCTCAGACACACTCACTCTCTCTCCCACACACTCACTCTCCCAAACACTCACTCTCTCTCTCCCACACACTCACCCTCTCTCCCACACACTCTCACTATCCCACACACACTCGCTCTCTCACTCTCCCACACACACACTCGCAATCTCCCACCCACTCGCACTCTCTCTCCCACACTCTCTCCCACGCTTTCTCTCTCCCTCACACTCTCTCTCTCACTCTCCCACACACTCTATCTCTCTCTGTCTCCCACACACTCTCTCTCCCACAAACACTCTCTCTCTCCCACACACACTCTCACCCACCCACTCTCTCCCACATTCTCTCTCACTCTCCCACACACACTCTCTCCCACACACTCTTTCTCCCACTCTCTCTCTCCCTCACACTCTCTCCCACACACACACTCTCTCCCACACACACTCTCTCCCAAACACTCTCTCTCTCCCACACTCTCTCTCACGCACTCTCTCTCTCCCACACACTCACACTCTCTCTCCCACACACTCACACTCTCTCTCCCACACACTCGCACTCTCTCTCCCACACACTCGCACTCTCTCTCCCACACACTCACTCTCTCTCTCCCACACACTCACTCTCTCTCCCACACACTCACTCTCTCTCCGACACACTCACTCTCTCCCACACACTCGCCTCTCACTCTCTCTCCCACACACTCGCTCTCCCACACACTCTCTCTCCCACACACTCTCTCTCCCACACACTCTCTCTCCCACACACTCACACTCTCTCTCCCACACACTCACACTCTCTCTCCCACACACTCGCACTCTCTCTCCCACACACTCGCACTCTCTCTCCCACACACTCACTCTCTCTCTCCCACACACTCACTCTCTCTCCCACACACTCACTCTCTCTCCGACACACTCACTCTCTCCCACACACTCGCCTCTCACTCTCTCTCCCACACACTCGCTCTCCCACACACTCTCTCTCCCACACACTCTCTCTCCCACACACTCTCTCTCCCACACACTCGCACTCTCCCACACACTCGCACTCTCCCACACACTCGCACTCTACCACACACTCGCACTCTACCACACACTCGCACTCTACCACACACTCGCACTCTACCACACACTCGCACTCTCCCACACACTCGCACTCTCCCACACCCACACACTCTCCCACACCCACACACTCTCTCTCTCCCACACACTCGCACTCACTCTCTCCCACACACTCGTTCTCTCACTCTCTCTCCCACACACTCGCACTCTCCCACACACTCGCACTCTCCCACACACTCTCTCTCTACCACACACTCGCACTCTACCACACACTCGCACTCTCCCACACACTCGCACTTTCTCTCTCCCACACACTCGCACTCTCTCTCTCTCCCACAGACTCGCACTCACTCTCTCTCCCACACACTCGTTCTCTCACTCTCTCTCCCACACACTCGCACTCTCCCACACACTCGCACTCTCCCACACACTCACACTCTCCCACATACTCTCTCCCACACACATGCTCTTTCTCTCCCACATACTCGCTCGCTCACTCTCTCTCTCCCACACACTCGCTCGCTCACTCTCTCTCCCACACACTTGCCTCTCACTCTCTCTCCCACACACTCTCTCTCCCACACACTCGCACTCTCCCACACACTCGCACTCTCCCACACACTCGCACTCTCCCACACACTCGCACTCTCCCACACACTCGCACTCTCCCACACACTCGCACTCTCCCACACCCACACACTCGCACTCTCTCTCTCCCACACACTCGCACTCACTCTCTCCCACACACTCGTTCTCTCACTCTCTCTCCCACACACTCGCACTCTCCCACAAACTCGCACTCTCCCACTCTCCCACACACTCGCACTCTCCCACACACTCGCACTCTCCCACACACTCTCTCTCTACCACACACTCGCACTCTACCACACACTCGCACTCTCCCACACACTCGCACTTTCTCTCTCCCACACACTCGCACTCTCTCTCTCTCCCACAAACTCGCACTCACTCTCTCTCCCACACTCGTTCTCTCACTCTCTCTCCCACACACTCGCACTCTCCCACACACTCGTTCTCTCACTCTCTCTCCCGCACACTCGCACTCTCCCACACACTCGCACTCTCCCACACACTCACACTCTCCCACATACTCTCTCCCACACACATGCTCTTTCTCTCCCACATACTCGCTCGCTCACTCTCTCTCTCCCACACACTCGCTCGCTCACTCTCTCTCCCACACACTTGCCTCTCACTCTCTCTCCCACACACTCTCTCTCCCACACACTCTCTCTCCCACACACTCGCACTCTCCCACACACTCGCACTCTCCCACACACTCGCACTCTCCCACACACTCGCACTCTCCCACACACTCGCACTCTCCCACACACTCGCACTCTACCACACACTCGCACTCTCCCACACACTCGCACTCTCCCACACCCACACACTCGCACTCTCTCTCTCCCACACACTCGCACTCACTCTCTCCCACACACTCGTTCTCTCACTCTCTCTCCCACACACTCGCACTCTCCCACACACTCGCACTCTCCCACTCTCCCACACACTCGCACTCTCCCACACACTCGCACTCTCCCACACACTCTCTCTCTACCACACACTCGCACTCTACCACACTCTCGCACTTTCTCTCTCCCACACACTCGCACTCTCTCTCTCTCCCACAAACTCGCACTCACTCTCTCTCCCACACACTCGTTCTCTCACTCTCTCTCCCACACACTCGCACTCTCCCACACACTCGCACTCTCCCACACACTCGCACTCTCCCACACACTCGCACTCTCCCACACACTCGCACTCTACCACACACTCGCACTCTACCACACACTCGCACTCTCCCCCACACTCGCACTCTCCCACACCCACACACTCGCTCTCCCACACACTCGTTCTCTCACTCTCTCTCCCACACACTCTCTCTCCCACACACTCGTTCTCTCACTCTCTCTCCCACACACTCTCTCTCCCACACACTCGCACTCTCCCACATACTCTCTCTCTACCACACACTCGCACTCTCCCACACACTCGCACTCTCTCTCCCACACACTCGCACTCTCTCTCTCTCCCACACACTCTCTCTCCAACACACTCGCACTCTCTCCCACACACTCGCACTCTCTCCCACACACTTGCACTCTCTCTCTCTCTCTCTCTCCCACACACTCGCATTCTCTCTCTCTCCCACACACTCGCACTCTCTCTCCCACACACTCGCACTCTCTCCCACACACTCTATCTCTCTCTCTCACACACACACTCTCTCTCTCTCACACACTCTCTCCCACAAACTCTCACTCTCTCCCACACACTCACACTATCTCTCTCTCTCCCACACACTCACACTCTCTCCCATACACCCACACTCTCTCTTCCACACACTCATACTCTCTCTCCCACACTCTCACTATCCCACACACTCTCTCTCTCCCACACACTCGCTCTCTCACACTCTCTCTCCCCCACACACTCCTCTCTCACCCACACACTCTCTCTCTCCCACACTCTCTCCCACGCTTTCTCTCTCCCTCACACTCTCTCTCTCACTCTCCCACACACTCTATCTCTCTCTCTGTCTCCCACACACTCTCTCTCCCACAAACACTCTCTCTCTCCCACACACACTCTCACCCACCCACTCTCTCCCACATTCTCTCTCACTCTCCCACACACACTCTCTCCCACACACTCTTTCTCCCACTCTCTCTCCCTCACACTCTCTCCCACACACACACTCTCTCCCACACACACTCTCTCCCAAACACTCTCTCTCTCCCACACTCTCTCTCACGCACTCTCTCTCTCCCACACACTCACACTCTCTCTCCCACACACTCACACTCTCTCTCCCACACACTCGCACTCTCTCTCCCACACACTCGCACTCTCTCTCCCACACACTCACTCTCTCTCTCCCACACACTCACTCTCTCTCCCACACACTCACTCTCTCTCCGACACACTCACTCTCTCTCTCCCACACACTCGCCTCTCACTCTCTCTCCCACACACTCGCTCTCCCACACACTCTCTCTCCCACACACTCTCTCTCCCACACACTCTCTCTCCCACACACTCGCACTCTCCCACACACTCGCACTCTCCCACACACTCGCACTCTACCACACACTCGCACTCTACCACACACTCGCACTCTACCACACACTCGCACTCTACCACACACTCGCACTCTCCCACACACTCGCACTCTCCCACACCCACACACTCTCCCACACCCACACACTCTCTCTCTCCCACACACTCGCACTCACTCTCTCCCACACACTCGTTCTCTCACTCTCTCTCCCACACACTCGCACTCTCCCACACACTCGCACTCTCCCACACACTCTCTCTCTACCACACACTCGCACTCTACCACACACTCGCACTCTCCCACACACTCGCACTTTCTCTCTCCCACACACTCGCACTCTCTCACTCTCCCACAGACTCGCACTCACTCTCTCTCCCACACACTCGTTCTCTCACTCTCTCTCCCACACACTCGCACTCTCCCACACACTCGCACTCTCCCACACACTCACACTCTCCCACATACTCTCTCCCACACACATGCTCTTTCTCTCCCACATACTCGCTCGCTCACTCTCTCTCTCCCACACACTCGCTCGCTCACTCTCTCTCCCACACACTTGCCTCTCACTCTCTCTCCCACACACTCTCTCTCCCACACACTCTCTCTCCCACACACTCGCACTCTCCCACACACTCGCACTCTCCCACACACTCGCACTCTCCCACACACTCGCACTCTCCCACACACTCGCACTCTCCCACACACTCGCACTCTACCACACACTCGCACTCTCCCACACACTCGCACTCTCCCACACCCACACACTCGCACTCTCTCTCTCCCACACACTCGCACTCACTCTCTCCCACACACTCGTTCTCTCACTCTCTCTCCCACACACTCGCACTCTCCCACACACTCGCACTCTCCCACTCTCCCACACACTCGCACTCTCCCACACACTCGCACTCTCCCACACACTCTCTCTCTACCACACACTCGCACTCTACCACACACTCGCACTCTCTCTCTCCCACACACTCGCACTCTCTCTCTCTCCCACAAACTCGCACTCACTCTCTCTCCCACACACTCGTTCTCTCACTCTCTCTCCCACACACTCGCACTCTCCCACACACTCGCACTCTCCCACACACTCGCACTCTCCCACACACTCGCACTCTACCACACACTCGCACTCTACCACACACTCGCACTTTCCCCCACACTCGCACTCTCCCACACCCACACACTCGCACTCACTCTCCCACACACTCGTTCTCTCACTCTCTCTCCCACACACTCTCTCTCCCACACACTCGTTCTCTCACTCTCTCCCACACACTCTCTCTCCCACACACTCGCACTCTCCCACACACTCTCTCTCTCCCACACACTCGCACTCTCCCACACACTCGCACTCTCTCTCCCACACACTCGCACTCTCTCTCTCTCTCCCACACACTCTCTCTCCCACACACTCGCACTCTCTCCCACACACTCGCACTCTCTCCCACACACTCGCATTCTCTCTCTCTCCCACACACTCGCACTCTCTCTCCCACACACTCGCACTCTCTCCCACACACTCTATCTCTCTCTCTCACACACACTCTCTCTCTCTCACACACACTCTCTCTCCCACAAACTCTCACTCTCTCCCACACACTCACACTATCTCTCTGTCCCACACACTCACACTCTCTCCCATACACCCACACTCTCTCTTCCACACACTCATACTCTCTCTCCCACACTCTCACTATCCCACACACTCTCTCTCTCCCACACACTCGCTCTCTCACACTCTCTCTCCCCCACACACTCCTCTCTCACCCACACACTCTCTCTCTCCCACACTCTCTCCCACGCTTTCTCTCTCCCTCACACTCTCTCTCTCACTCTCCCACACACTCTATCTCTCTGTCTCCCACACACTCTCTCTCCCACAAACACTCTCTCTCTCCCACACACACTCTCACCCACCCACTCTCTCACTCTCCCACACACACTCTCTCCCACACACTCTCTCTCCCACTCTCTCTAACTCTCTCCCCCACACACACTCTCTCCCACACACACACTCTCTCCCAAACACTCTCTCTCTCTCCCACACTCTCTCTCACTCTCTCTCTCCCACACACTCACACTCTCTCTCCCACACACACACTCTCTCCCACACACTCGCACTCTCTCTCCCACACACTCACTCTCTCCCACACTCACTCTCCGACACACTCACTCTCTCTCCGACACACTCACTCTCTCTCAGACACACTCACTCTCTCTCCCACACACTCACTCTCCCAAACACTCACTCTCTCTCTCCCACACACTCACCCTCTCTCCCACACACTCTCACTATCCCACACACACTCGCTCTCTCACTCTCCCACACACACACTCGCAATCTCCCACCCACTCGCACTCTCTCTCCCACACTCTCTCCCACGCTTTCTCTCTCCCTCACACTCTCTCTCTCACTCTCCCACACACTCTATCTCTCTCTCTGTCTCCCACACACTCTCTCTCCCACAAACACTCTCTCTCTCCCACACACACTCTCACCCACCCACTCTCTCCCACATTCTCTCTCACTCTCCCACACACACTCTCTCCCACACACTCTTTCTCCCACTCTCTCTCTCCCTCACACTCTCTCCCACACACACACTCTCTCCCACACACACTCTCTCCCAAACACTCTCTCTCTCCCACACTCTCTCTCACGCACTCTCTCTCTCCCACACACTCACACTCTCTCTCCCACACACTCACACTCTCTCTCCCACACACTCGCACTCTCTCTCCCACACACTCGCACTCTCTCTCCCACACACTCACTCTCTCTCTCCCACACACTCACTCTCTCTCCCACACACTCACTCTCTCTCCGACACACTCACTCTCTCCCACACACTCGCCTCTCACTCTCTCTCCCACACACTCGCTCTCCCACACACTCTCTCTCCCACACACTCTCTCTCCCACACACTCTCTCTCCCACACACTCGCACTCTCCCACACACTCGCACTCTCCCACACACTCGCACTCTACCACACACTCGCACTCTACCACACACTCGCACTCTACCACACACTCGCACTCTACCACACACTCGCACTCTCCCACACACTCGCACTCTCCCACACCCACACACTCTCCCACACCCACACACTCTCTCTCTCCCACACACTCGCACTCACTCTCTCCCACACACTCGTTCTCTCACTCTCTCTCCCACACACTCGCACTCTCCCACACACTCGCACTCTCCCACACACTCTCTCTCTACCACACACTCGCACTCTACCACACACTCGCACTCTCCCACACACTCGCACTTTCTCTCTCCCACACACTCGCACTCTCTCTCTCTCCCACAGACTCGCACTCACTCTCTCTCCCACACACTCGTTCTCTCACTCTCTCTCCCACACACTCGCACTCTCCCACACACTCGCACTCTCCCACACACTCACACTCTCCCACATACTCTCTCCCACACACATGCTCTTTCTCTCCCACATACTCGCTCGCTCACTCTCTCTCTCCCACACACTCGCTCGCTCACTCTCTCTCCCACACACTTGCCTCTCACTCTCTCTCCCACACACTCTCTCTCCCACACACTCGCACTCTCCCACACACTCGCACTCTCCCACACACTCGCACTCTCCCACACACTCGCACTCTCCCACACACTCGCACTCTCCCACACACTCGCACTCTCCCACACCCACACACTCGCACTCTCTCTCTCCCACACACTCGCACTCACTCTCTCCCACACACTCGTTCTCTCACTCTCTCTCCCACACACTCGCACTCTCCCACACACTCGCACTCTCCCACTCTCCCACACACTCGCACTCTCCCACACACTCGCACTCTCCCACACACTCTCTCTCTACCACACACTCGCACTCTACCACACACTCGCACTCTCCCACACACTCGCACTTTCTCTCTCCCACACACTCGCACTCTCTCTCTCTCCCACAAACTCGCACTCACTCTCTCTCCCACACTCGTTCTCTCACTCTCTCTCCCACACACTCGCACTCTCCCACACACTCGCACTCTCCCACACACTCGCACTCTCCCACACACTCGCACTCTCCCACACACTCGCACTCTACCACACACTCGCACTCTACCACACACTCGCACTCTCCCCCACACTCGCACTCTCCCACACCCACACACTCGCACTCACTCTCCCACACACTCGTTCTCTCACTCTCTCTCCCACACACTCTCTCTCCCACACACTCGTTCTCTCACTCTCTCCCACACACTCTCTCTCCCACACACTCGCACTCTCCCACACACTCTCTCTCTCCCACACACTCGCACTCTCCCACACACTCGCACTCTCTCTCCCACACACTCGCACTCTCTCTCTCTCTCCCACACACTCTCCCACACACTCGCACTCTCTCCCACACACTCGCACTCTCTCCCACACACTCGCATTCTCTCTCTCTCCCACACACTCGCACTCTCTCTCCCACACACTCGCACTCTCTCCCACACACTCTATCTCTCTCTCTCACACACACTCTCTCTCTCTCACACACACTCTCTCTCCCACAAACTCTCACTCTCTCCCACACACTCACACTATCTCTCTGTCCCACACACTCACACTCTCTCCCATACACCCACACTCTCTCTTCCACACACTCATACTCTCTCTCCCACACTCTCACTATCCCACACACTCTCTCTCTCCCACACACTCGCTCTCTCACACTCTCTCTCCCCCACACACTCCTCTCTCACCCACACACTCTCTCTCTCCCACACTCTCTCCCACGCTTTCTCTCTCCCTCACACTCTCTCTCTCACTCTCCCACACACTCTATCTCTCTGTCTCCCACACACTCTCTCTCCCACAAACACTCTCTCTCTCCCACACACACTCTCACCCACCCACTCTCTCACTCTCCCACACACACTCTCTCCCACACACTCTCTCTCCCACTCTCTCTAACTCTCTCCCCCACACACACTCTCCCACACACACACTCTCTCCCAAACACTCTCTCTCTCCCACACTCTCTCTCACTCTCTCTCTCCCACACACTCACACTCTCTCTCCCACACACACACTCTCTCCCACACACTCGCACTCTCTCTCCCACACACTCACTCTCTCTCCCACACTCACTCTCCGACACACTCACTCTCTCTCCGACACACTCACTCTCTCTCCGACACACTCACTCTCTCTCCCACACACTCACTCTCCCAAACACTCACTCTCTCTCTCCCACACACTCACTCTCTCTCCCACACACTCTCACTATCCCACACACACTCGCTCTCTCACTCTCCCACACACACACTCGCAATCTCCCACCCACTCGCACTCTCTCTCCCACTCGAACTCTCCCACCCACTCGCACTCTCCCACCCACTCGCACTCTCCCACACACTCTCTCACACACTCGCACTCTCTCCCACACACTCTCTCTCACACACCCACACACTCTCTCACACTCTCCCTCTCTCACACACACTCGCACACACTCTCTCTCACACACACTCTCACACACTCACACTCTCCCACACACCCGCACTCTCCCACACACTCCCTCTCTCACACACACTCTCTCTCACACACACTCACTCTCTCTCCCACACACTCACTCTCTCCCACACACACTCGCACTCTCTCTCACACACACTCTCTCTCTCACACACTCACACTCTCTCTCTCACACACACTCTCCCACTCTCTCTCTCCCACACACTCGCACTCTCTCTCCCACACCCACTCTCTCCCCACTTACCCTCCCGCCTCCCTCCCTCCCCACCTGCGCCTCCCACCCCACTTACCCTCCTGCCCGCCTCCCTACTTACCCTCCCTCCCCACTAACCCGCCTGCCTCCCTCCCCACTTACCCTCCTGCCCGCCTCCCTCCCCACTTACCCTCCTGCCCGCCTCCCTACTAACCCTCCCCACTTACCCGCCTCCCTCAACCACTTACCTACCCACCTCCCTCCCCACTTACCCTCCCGCCTCCCTCCCTCCCCACTTACCCTCCCGCCTCCCTCCCTCCCCACATACCCACCCGCCTCCCTCCCTCCCCACATACCCAGCCGCGCCTCCCACCCCACTTACCCTCCTGCCCGCCTCCCTACTTACCCTCCCTCCCCACTAACCCGCCTCCCTCCCCACTTACCCTCCCGCCCGCCACCCTCCCCACTTACCCTACCGCCCGCCTCCCTCCCCACTTACCCTCCTCCCTCCTTACCCTCCTCCCCACTTACCCACCTCCCTCCCCACTTACCCTCCTGCCTCCCTCCCCACTTACCCTCCCGCCCGCCTCCCCACTTACCCATCCACGCCTCCCTCCCCACTTACCCTCCCGCCATCCGCGCATCCCTCCCCACTTACCCTCCCGCCTCCCTCCCCACTTACCCTCCAGCCTCCCTCCCCACTTACCCACCCGCGCCTCCCTCCCCACTTACCCTCCTGCCCGCCTCCCTACTTACCCTCCCTCCCCACTTACCCGCCTCCCTCCCCACTTACCCTCCCGCCCGCCTCCCTCCCCACTTACCCTCCCGCCCGCCTCCCTCCCCACTTACCCTCCCGCCCGCCTCCCTCCCCACTTACCCTACCGCCCGCCTCCCTCCCCACTTACCCTACCGCCCGCCTCCCTCCCCACTTACCCTCCTGCCCGCCTCCCTTCCCACTTACCCCTCCCTACCCACTAACCCCTCCTTACCCTCCCGCCCACCTCCCTACTTACCCTCCCTCCCCACTTACCCACCTCCCTCCCTTCCTTCCCACTTACCCGCCCACCTCCCTCCCCACTTACCCTCCCCCCGCCTCCCTCCCCACTTACACTCCAGCCCACCTGAGAGGAGGAAGAGGAGACGGAGAATGGAGAAGAGTAGGAGATAGAAGGAAGAGGAGAGAATGGAGAGGTGATAGATCAGATAGAAGGAAGAGGAGAGAATGGAGAGGAGAAAGATAATGGGGAAGAGTAGGAGATAGAAGGAAGTGGAGAGAATGGAGAGGAGATAGATCAGGGAGAGGAGACAGAGAATGGGGAAGAGTAGGAGATAGAAGGAAGAGGAGAGAATGGAGAGGAGATAGATCAGGGAGAGGAGACAGAGAATGCGGAAAAGTAGGAGATAGGTGGAAGAGGAGAGAATGGAGAGGAGATAAATCAGGGAGAGGAGACAGAAAATGCGGAAAAGTAGGAGATAGAAGGAAGAGGAGAGAATGGAGAGGAGAAAGATCAGGGAGAGGAGACAGAGAATGGAGAAGATGGAGAAGAAAAATAGAAATGGTGGAGAGATAGGGGAAGGAAAAGAAGGGAGATGAGAGAGAAGAGAGGAAGGAGAATGGAGAGGGGAGACAGAAGTGAGAGTATCTAGAGAAAGGATGAGAGGATAGCGGATAATGGAGGGGAGAGGAGTAGAAGAGAGACACAGATATTGGAGCAGAGATAAAGGAAGAGAAGAGAGAGAATTGAGAGAGGATATAAGAGAGATAATGGATAGTGGAAAGAAGGGATGGGAGAAATGGAGAACTGAGAGAAGGAATAGGAGAGAGGAGATAGGAGAGAGAGAAGGGAGAAGTGATAGGGAGAGAGCAGAAAACTGATAGGAGAGAAAGGACAGAGGGGAGAAGAGATACTAAGAAAGAGGAGAGAGAGAAAGAAAGGAGGGAGGAGAGAGAATGGAGAAAAGAGAGATGGGAGGGGATAGAGAATGGAGAGGAGAAAGACAAAAGACAGTAAAGAGAAGGGATGATAGGAGAAAATGGAGAGAAGTTAGAGAGGGGAGAAAGGGAGAGGAAAGAGAATGAAGATGAGACACAGAAGGGAGTGGAGAGAGAAAGACTGAGTGGATAGAGAATGGAGAGGAGAGGGAAGGGAGAAGAGAAAGGGAGAGGTGAAATAAGGGAGAGGAGAGAGAATGGAGAGGAGAAGGGACAAAAGAGAGGAGAGAAAATGAAGATGAGATAAACAGAAGGGAGTGGATAACGAAAGAATGAGTGGAGAGAAGAGAAAGGGAGAGGTGAGAGAAGGGAGAAAAGAGAGAAGGGAGAAAAGAGAGAAGGGAGAGGAGACGGGACAAAAGAGAGGAGAGAAAATGAAGATGAGATAAACAGAAGGGAGTGGAGAGAAGAGAGAGGGAGAGAGGTAGAGAAGGGAGAGAAGAGAAGGGAGAGGAGTGAGAGAGAGGGGAAAATGTAGCGGAGAGACAGATGAGAGAGAACAGCCAGAATGGGAGACAGAGAAAGTTGAAAGGAGAGAAAGGAATGGGGAGGAGAGAGAAGGGAGAAGAAAGTGAGAGAAGGGAGAAAAGAGAAGGTAGAAGAGAGTAAAGGGAGACTAGACGGAGGGGAGTGGACTGAGAGAGAGAAAGGATAAGAAGGGAGAGAAGTGAGAGGTGAGGGAAGGGAAAAAAGAGAGAAGGGAAAGGACAGAGAGAGAGAATGTAGAAAAGAAAAAGGAGAGAAGAGATAAAATGGAGAAGAGAGAAAATGGAGAGATGAGAGATAGAGACACAGAAAGACAGACAAACACCCAAGAAATGAAGAGATTAATATGGAAGAGGGCAGGGAAACATTGAAATTCTAGCTGTCAATTTATTTTCTTAACTAATTCATCTTAGTTACAATAAATGATTTGCTGAGGATATCAAACAAATAGTAATATCAAACAAACAGTCTCCCTGATCAAACCCTTCCTCCAGTTACAGGTGGATCGGTGACTATGTTGTTTACACATGCTGTTCCTGTATGAGGCATATCATGGGCGGATCCAGAGGGGAGGACAGGGGGTCCGGACCCCCCCCCCTGAAAAATCACAAAAATATAGGGTTTCTTAGCAAAACTTGTCCCGATCCCCTGAAAAATCACAAAGCTCCCAAGCCAGCATTCTATGTTGGGCCATCATCGGCACACCAGTGAAATGCCATTTAAATGATGGCCCCTTTATAGTAGCATTTGCTTCCTCCCTCCCCTCATCAACTAAAAAAAGAAAAGAAAACCGTAGTCAAAGTCCCCCTCTGGCAAACTTCCTGGATCAGCCCATACATATTTCGGGCTTTTTCTTATTTAAAGATATCAACTTAGAGTACTGTCTTTCTCCCAGAGACAATTCTTTCAAGTTAGCACAACATGTTTTAGTAAATACGAGATTAACCATTTTTCAGCTATTCACATTAATTGTGGTCTGCTCTCTCTTCTGGGTATATACTTTGGTTGCCTATATTGCAAACAATATACCCAGATCAGACTGCTCTTAAGGCCGTCTGATCTGGGTTCATAATGCTTGCTTTCACGTTAAAACTAGTTTGAAGTGCATTTGTATATATGCAGTAGGCATAAAAAGCAGATCCCATTTTCTGGACAAAAATATCAGCAGGATATTTAAAAGCTTATAAAATGTCTTGCATATCAATTACTTTCTGAACTCAATGTGAACTAATGTTCCCTGGACTTCCAATTAACGAGAGTCAATTGTATATAGGTCAGCATATGAGATGTTTATCCCATAGGAGTGTAAAGTCACTTTAAAAACATAAATATTCTCTCAGAGCTATCTAGTGGGGCTTAGAGGCATATATTTTGGCCTGAGCTTTCATCTAAGTCTCTCATTTGTGTGTGTCAGTGACAAAGGCTCGTGGAATTCTGTGTGATTTCTCAGACTGTTAAACCTTCGCTGCTCGTATATGAGATAAGTACTACAATCTCATAAGCTGGATCATGTACTGTAAATTAGGAAATTTTCTTGAGGGGTTTAGTTTCGTGAAAATAATATCCTCGCAAAATGTCAAAATCAGTCTGTTGTTAACGGATGTAGGTAATTCATGCCCTAGTTGCAAATTTTAAACATGGCAAATATGTCTTTTAACGCAATTCTAAGTTCAAGACCTCAAACATGAATAACACAAACCAGACACCCCCTACGTATTTCAGATGGAAAACATGTCTAAGATCAACACTAGTAAAAAATGAAAAAATATTTATCAAATGTGCACAAATGAGAGGTGCACATCTTCAATGTGTGAACAATCATTATGCCAAGTTTGAAAATAAAGAAATGAAAACTGTTGGAGTTACAGATTACACAAATCGGGCACCATCTAAGCATTTTTACGGGGAAAAAAAAACTAAGTTCAAGGCCCCAAAAAAGAAAAAAACAAGACCAAACTCTGCTCTGGACCTGCGTCGCCGGTGAATATCTTCAATGTGTGAACAATCATTATGCAAAGTTTGAATATAAAGGAATGAAATATGTTTCAATTACAGATTACACGCAAATAAACAATGTAAGCACACCAAAGGTGGTGTAGAAGTAATAATGTCCAAGTTCAACAATCCCAAAAATATTATCAAATGTGCACAAAATATAGGGTGCACATTTGACACAGGGTTCAATGTGTGGGCAGTCATAACGTATTAAGTTTGAATATGAAGGAATGAAAACTGCTGGAGTCACAGACACCCCCTAAGCATTTCGTATTGATAAAATATCTAAGTTCAACAGCCCTAAAAAATAAGAAAATATTGATCAAATGTGCATAAAATAGAAGGTGCACATGTTCAATGTATGAATAAGTATTATGCAATGTTTGAATATTAAGGAATGAAAACTCATTGAGTTACAGATTACACAAACCAGTCACCCCCTAAGCATTTCTGATGGAAAAAATTTCTAAGTTCAATAACCGTAAAAACATGTAAAAATAATTTTCAAATGTGCACAAAATAGGAGGTACACATCTTCAATGTGTGTAAAATCATTATGCAAAGTTTGAATATATATTTAAGTTACAGATTACACAAACTAGGCACCCCAAAATAGTTGCGGTCAGACGAACGGACGGAGTGGACCCACTACTAGACCTGCTTTCACTAAGCGCTGCACGTACAAAATCATGAAATGTGTACAAAATAGGAGGTGCACGTCTTCAATGTGTAAACAATCATTATGCAAAGTTTGAACATAAACAAGAATTGGGCTGTCAGCAAGGCTTTCAGTATACCCCCCTCCCCCCTCCCGCCCCGCAATATTATGTTCCTCATTAAGTTCTCTAAAAGCCTCAATTGACCAAAATAAAATTTACCCAAATAAGATTTTCTACAGTTAAAAATAAGCAATGAACCTGTCCTCTAAACAAAAATGAAACAAATGAAACCAGGTATTCAGCGCAATAATCAAAAATTGACTAAGTTTAAAATGCTATAAAATTGTCAAAAAAGAAATTAGCACCAAACTACATCATGCACATTTTCAATATCTCTGTAACATGTTCACAAAGTATTGAAAGGTTAAGCTTTAAGCTCTAAAAAAGATGAGTTAATTTCACAAAGTATGCACTGTTAACCATCATTTTATACATGTAGATGGAAAAGTCCAAAAATGTCTAAGTTAAAAATCTTGTAGATTTATATATACGAAAAACATTTCATCAATTAACATCTTCAGCCTGCAAAGTATTAAAATGATACACAAAATGTGATTTCACAAAGTATGCACTATTAAAAATCATTCAATATGTGCAGTCGTCGAGTATTGGCGAAGTTAAAAATCCTGTAAATTTATCAAAAATTATTTTTTCATCATTAAACTTCTACATGCAAATCTTCAATAATGCAAGTATTAAAAGGATACACTGAAAGCTCTAGGAATTGTTGTTTTCACAATAGTAGGCACTATCAGCCATAATTCAATATGAGTTGTGGTTGAGAATTGGCTGAGTTAAAAATGGTGTAAATTTATAAAAAAAAAATATTGTTTCATCATTAAACTTCCACAGTCATGCACATCCTCAATATGTCTGTAGCATACCTGCAAAGTATTAAAATGATACACTAAAAGCTCTAGGAGCAGTTGATTTCACAAAGTATGCACTATTAGACACATTGCAAACACCATACAGTTAGAACTATACAATTAGAACTTCAAAGTGGGATAACTCTTTCAATACTAATACTTCAGCCCCTTTTTTCCTACCAAACATGCTTTGTCTAATGGTAAAGGTGTGGTTATAATTTGATAAAAAACGGACAAAAGCTACAGAATTTATTCAACAAAAACCTTTAAATGTTGATGGAAAGACGGAATCACAGAAGGATGGACAGGCTGAGAACAGTAAACCTGCCTAAACTACGTTTGCTGGGGGTATAAAGAATGGAAACTGCTACAGATTACACAAACCATATGACTCCTTCCCATTTCAGATGGGGAAAAAATGTCTAAGTTCAACAACCATCCAAAATGAAAAAAATATTTATCAAATGTGCACAAAATGAAAGGTGCACATCTTCAATGAGTGAACAATCATTTTGCAAAGTTTGAAATAAAGAAATGGAAGCTGTTGGAGTTACAGATTACACAAACCAGACACCATCTAAGCATTTTACGGGAAAAATTCTAAGTTCAAGACCCCAAAAATGAAAAAAAAATCATGAAATGTGTACAAAATAGAAGGTGCACATCTTCAATGTGTGAACGCTCATTATACAAAGCTTGAATATAAAAAACGAAAACTGTAGGAGTTACAGGTTAAACAAACCAGACACCCCCTATGCATTTCGGATAGAAAAAATGTCTAAGTTCAACACCAGTCAAAAATGAGAAAATATTTTTCAAAAGTGCACAATATGAGAGGTGCACATCTTCAATGTGTAAACAATCTTTATGCAAAGTTTGAAAATGAAGTTTGAGTTACAGATTACACAAACCAGACACCATCTAAGCATTTTTGGACGTAAAAATGTCTTGGTTCAACACTCCTAAAAATTGAGAAAATATTCATGAAATGTGCACAAAATAAAAGGTGCACATCTTCAATATGTGAACCATCATTATGCAATGTTTGAATAAACTTTTGGAATTGCAGATTACACAAACTAGTCACCCCAAAAGTGTTTTAGACTGACAGACAGACAGAGTAGTCCCATTACTAGACCTGATTTCGCTAAAGCAAGGCAGGTAAAAAAGATGACTTATATAGTCTGTGACCTTGACCTTAAGGTCATGTCCAAAGGATGGGATTGTGTTGATTAACACTTAAGACATTATCTGCCACCATTGAAACCATCAAAGGGTCTTCATTATAAGTTTCTAACACAAGTTTATTGTAAAAACTTTGACCATGTGGACGACAATTAAACAAAATGACAGAAATGTGAAGACTATAAACCTCAACATACTCCATTTGCCAGGGTATTATCAGAGAACAGATTTGCATATGGAATCCAAGCATCCTATTCAGCCTCCTTACCATTCACTGACACTCATGGTTGCTCAAATGTGCTTTTGGATATTGTTGTCTGCTTTTTACATCTGCAGTATAAATTCAAATGCACTTTTCAGACAGCATTCGTGTTTTAGCTATTACTTCCATATGCTTTTAGCAGTTTACAAAGGCCAAATTTAAATCCGTCTCCACATTCGTAACTAGATCATACGTAACATCATCCATTAAACATATTTTGCAAGTTTATGAAAAATTTAAAGGAAAGTTGACTACCAAACACGATATGTATGTTGCTCAATGTGAAATGGATAATAAATAAACCCTTAAAGCACCAATCGCAACAAAAGTCGTCTGCTGAAATGTTTAAGAAGCCTCTGTGGCAAACAGTGTGGACCCAGATCAGACTGCTCCTATAGGAGCAGTCTGTTCTGGGTCCAGGCTGTTTGCTTCTATACTTAATTCATCAGTAATGATAGGCAGTTATTTGCAGCAGACGACTTCAGCAGACGACATTTTCAGATGCATTTTTTACTTGGCGCTTTAAGGGTTAATAAATCTTGGACTCTCATTTATTCTAAATCCACAGCAGCAGATTAATCACATTGGGCTTTTAGACATTTGAATTTCAAAAAAAGTTGGTAAGAATTTATTAACCCATATGAGCCTAGCGTCCTTTTTGTGGGACATCGGCAAACAGTGCAAAACCAGATCAGACGCCACAAGATGCGGCGTCTGATCAGGTTCTCCAGTTTTTGCTTACAGAAGTTTCTTTTAGAGTTTGAATAAAAAAAGAAAAATATCACCAAACAACCCTAAAATTGGAAATGGACTCGTCCAATTGACAAGGATGGGAAAATACAATTGGCATAAATGAGTTAACTCAAAATGACTATTTTGTATTTCACTCAAAAGAACCATTTTAGGGAGAAAGAACTCATTTAACTCTTTTGCCTACTGGGTAATTTTTTCATGCGTTTTTGTCGTCTGCTGTTATTTTTCAAAATCTACTTTTTTGAAAAATTCTTTCACAGGGGTACTATCAGAGTGTCAAACAGTTTGGATTCAGATCAGGCCTGACATTATGTCTGGCCTGATCTGGGTCCAAACTGTTTGCAAAAGTTATCAGCAGACGACAGTTCACTGGCCACTACTGAGTAGGCATGGAGTTAAGTAATAATTTGATACGACAGAATGCAGAAGTAACTCTTCTGATCAGAATAATACAATATACCAGGCATGCAAAATTCACTTCCACTGAAGCAGGTCATTTGAGTTATCAGGGTGTGACTTAACTGTACAAAGGTTGACAAGTATGACCATATCAATATACACAACGATGCAAAAACTGCAACAACAAAACAACAAAATTATGTTTGTCCTCTACCTCTTAAGATATAGAGCCTCGACCTGCGAAATCCTGTCTTCAGTGTTTGCCAATAACAAAGGTGCTGATCAGACTGTGCATCCACACAGCCTGATCAGCAGTTATTCAGCACCTATGTTATTCATTTATTGGAATGTGTCATATCTAAACGCATTTTTTTTTTCAATTTTCTAGCTAGGCTCTGTAGCTGAGAAGAGGTTTGAGTCTGACACTTTCTTGAGAACCAAGAAAAACGGTTTTGTTGCGTTGAGGTCAATATATCAATTCTCAATGAACAGCAAATTAACTCTTTGCTACTGGGTAATATTTCATGCCTCTCTGGTTGTCTGCTGACTATTTTTCAAAATTGACTTTCAAAAAATTCTTTCAGGAACACTATCAGAGTGTAAAATGGTTTGGATCTAGATCAGGACCAACATTCTGTAGACAAAGTTTGCATTTGCTTGGAAAGCTAAAGTCCCTTTAATTTAACCCTTATCTTGCCGATATGTTGGTCATGAAAATATTGTCTGCTGATTATATCTGTTGCATATATTTCACTGCATGCACTCCAAAACACCTTTACCATAGATGCAAACACTATGAACCCTGATCAGATAGACTCTTAATACAAAGACAAGGTATTAATACAACGTCTCCTTGATGTTATATCAAGGGATGTAATGCAGTCTAACTAAAGGAGCAGTCTAATCTGGGTCCATAATGTTTGCAATATATGGTATTAAAGTACATAATCAGATGAGATGGTAAATGACAACTGTCATAAATGGGGGATCATTAATTGGTCAAATTCCGTCCATTTGTTATCAAGATATTGAGCGGAAACAAAGTTCTTATATCAATCAAGAGCTATCACTTTGTTACAAAGTTGCCAAAAATGATAGTTAACAATACCGAACTAGATCTTGTCAATATCAATGCATAAACAAAGTTTGGTCAAATTCTGTTCATTTGTTTGAGGAAGGAAATACTGACATCCATCAAGGGCCATGACTCTGTTGCAAATTAGCATAAAATGACAGGTAAGAATCTCAACCTAGATCTTCTTAGTATAAATGCATGAAATGTGAGAAAAATGATGCATACCTGAAACAATCCCAACCTAGATCATCTCATTATCAAAGCAATTTTGAAGCATATACATAATTTGGTAAAATTCTATCTATTTGTTCTCAAGATATTGAGCAGAAAACTTATGACAGAAGGACAGAATGATGGAATGATGAATGCCAAATCCAAATCCAATATTTCGAGGTGGGGCTTTATCACAAAATATGTTTCAGTATTGATAATGATAAAGAGAGATAATCAAATATGAATCAAGGACTGGAAACCCTTTCTTGCATGTTTCCACTTTTGAATTCCTTCAAGGGAGTGCAACCATGCTCTCATATGACACACATTCTTCACCTAATATGTATGCCTACCAAATATCATTAAAATATCTCTAAAAATTTATGGAGCACACACGCTTTCCACTTTTAAAGTTCATTCAGGGGAGATAATTCAAACATGAAGCAAGGGAGAGTAAACATGACTGCCCTCAACACACGTCTTGGCCTGCTATATATGCCTATAAAATATCTCAAAGGGTCTTGTCTGTTGCAGCCTTGTGATCACACCTGCTGGGAAAGGGCTGACCCATTGGCCCTCTTATGTGTGCCGATGTTTCCTTATGTTTTTGTCACTTTACCATATGGTGTCTTGGGTAAGGTGAGGTACTTGATTGCATTGATTCCTGATCTTTGCCTTCTTAATTTTTATGAAGAGTACAAGGTTTCAACCTTAAAGTTGAATCAAGGGAGATAAATTAAAACTGAAAGCAAGGGAGAGCAGCCATATCTGCAAGAGATACACCATATTGATTACCAAATATCATCAAAATAAGATGAAAATCTACTCTGGGCCTGTGTCAACGGTGCACATCTTCAATGTGTGAACATAATTACGCAAAGTTTGAATATGAAGGAATGAAATCTTTTTGAATTAAAGATTACACTCAAATAAACAATATAAGCACTCCAAAGGTGGTGAAGACGTAATAATGTTTTAGTTAAACACTTCCAAAATATTATAAAATGTGCACAAAATATAGGGTGCACATGTTCAATGTGTGAACAATCATAACATACAAAGTTTGAATGTGAAGAAATGAAAACTGCTGGAGTTTCAGATTACACTAATCAGACACCCCATAAGCATTTGGAATGGATAAAATATCCAGGTCCAACAGCCGTAATAAATAAGACAATTGCACATCTTCAATGAAGGTGTACATCTTCAATGTATGTACAATCATTATGCAAAGTTGAAATATTATGGAATAAAAATTGTTGGAGGTACAGATTACACAAACCAGACACCCTCCAAGCATTTAACGGAAAAAAATTCTAAGTTCAAGACCCCAAAATTGAAAAAAATATTCATGAAATGTGTACAAAGTAGGAAACGCACATTTTCAATGTGTGAATAATCATTATGCAAAGTTTAAAAATAAAGACATGAAAACTGTTGGCAATTTACAGATTACACGATTCAGACACCATCAAAGCATTTTGGATGGAAAAATGTCTAAGTTCAACACCCCTAAAACTTCAGAAAATATTCATGAAATGTGCACAAAATAGTAGGTGCACATCTTCAATATGCCATTTTGCAAAGTTTGAATATAAAGGAATGAAAACTTTTGGAGTTACAGATTACACAAACTAGGCACCCCAAAAGTGATGCAGATGGACAGACTGAAGGACGGATGGATGGAGGGAGTTGACCTATTATTAGACCTGCTTTGGCTAAAGTGATGCAGGTGATAATATCAACGGGTAAAAGAGCTATTGAGCACACAAAAAGGTTAATTTTGAAAAAAGAAAACCGCTGACAACAACAAATGCATGACAAATTACCTAGCATGCAAAGAGTTAAGGAAAACATTTGGAAATAAGCCATGACGTGATTTCCAACAATGTGGCATGCAGCTTCCTTTTAAGTCTAGAAACTCCAAATGATGTTTAGTCAGTAGCTTAACACTCATAGAATATTCAAGAGACTAGCAAAGGCTCTGATCATACTGTGCATATGTGCAGGCTGGTCTAAGCCTTTGCTGGTCAAACATACCACATTGTTGGAAATCTCATGTCATGGCTCAAATACATCCTATCTTTGATCTGTTAATTTGGCAATGGCTTTAAATAACTTTGCGCAAACAAATAGGCATTAATGCAAGAATATATCTTGAAACTAAGCATCAGTATATCGAAACATGTTATAATATTTAGAATGAAAGCACTTTTCTACATTTTATCGTATGAACAATACATATTTGGCAAATACATGTACACACTAAGTGTTTAGAATATAAACATGTAAAACAACAGATAAAACTAGTGTTTATAACAAACACACCACTTTACAGTATACAACAATCAGAGAAAAGAAGATACATCTACTGTCGTGCCAACCAAGAGTGACAGTGATGTCATATTTTGTTTACAATTGTTATGTAAAAACATTAACTTGTACATGTACACTCCACTTGAGGGGATCACTTGTGTATTAATCCTAACATGCAGATAGGATTAACACACAAGTGATCTATTGATTATAAGTCCCTGATAACTTTGTTAACAAAATATGACGTCACTGTCACTCTTGGCTGGCAGGACAGTATAAATCTAGTCATGTATATTAGCACTTTGCATGCTTTTGTTGACGTCTGCTAATTAACTTTTTTTCAAAAATCAACTTTTTTAAAAAATATCCAAGTGTCTAATAGTTTGGATCCAGATCAGGCCGACATTCTGTCATCCTGATCTGCATCTGCTAATTAACTTTTCTCAAAAATTTACTTTTTTTAAAAACTATCCGAGTGTCACACAGGTTGGATCCAGATCAGGACCGATATTCTGTTGGTCCTGATCTGGATCCAAACAGTTTGCAAAGATTATCAGCAGACGAAAAAACTTGCTGAGCAGGCAGAGTTAACATGCTTTAGTCAATGTTTATATGAGATACACGCTGGATTCGGAGAGTGCATGACTGCATTATTTTTTTCTCATTTCCTTTCAAAAGATATACAGCTGTTGCTTTAAAGTACCGTCTCTCTCCATCATTAATGAGACTATGATTTACACAGGTTTAGAAAAACAAATTTTTTCAACTGAAATTGTAATTTATTTTCTTACCCATACTTTTAAGCATATGTTTTGGGTGCTCAAGAGAACCGTCTCATCGAGACGGTTCTTTTGAGTACCCACAACATATGTTTTGGTTGAGAAATAAGAAAAAAAATTCTGTTACTCACCCTTAACTAAAGGCCTGCTTTAACTCTTCACCTACTTGGAAATTAAGCATGCTTTTTTCTGCTGTCTTTCAAAATCAACTTATTTGAAAAATTCTTTCAGGAATACTATCAGAGTTTCTAACAGTTTAGATCCAGATCAGACCCCACATTTTGTCGGGCCTGATCTAGGTCCAAACTAATCGCAAAGGTTTTCAGTAGATGACACTAGTAGGTAAAGATTTAAGTACTATATTCATAGTGCCAGCTAAGCAAAATATCTAAGCATAAAATTTCATTATTTTCTAATTTTTAAACATGCTTTGGGTATATTCATTAAGGCAGTTCTTTTGGGCAACCACAACATATGTTTTGGTTGAGAAACAAGAAAAATAATTTTCAATTCTGTTGTCTTATCGAGAGGCCCAACAGTAAATGAAAAATATCATTTGATAGGATTAAATGAAAAATATAAATGGCCCAAGGTTATAAAAAATATTTATGCTTAACTTAACTGAGCATGAAATTTATCATACTCATAAATGTTAAAATGCCAACATTTGTTTGCAATTAACATTTACTAGCATGAAAAATACAACATCTGAGAGTTTGAAAGCAAGAAAAGTTCTGATTTTGTGAGCATTTTAGTTTCATCAGCTGTTGGAATTTCATGCTTAGCTGAGTTGAGCATGAAAAACGTTTTAGATCCTCAGGGGCCAGGTTTGGTTCAGTATACTTTTAAATTCAAATCTTTTTTACCCTACGGTCCCATGAATTTTAAAATAATGAAAGTCGACTGCATAATATGAACAGATCAGCGCATTAATATTGGTACTTATCCCATATGCACAAAAGCCTATTTATCACATGACGTCGCAACTTGAAATGATATAATGCCATGCAACAAAATCGATATACCACTAGTGGTTTACAGATTAAGTAACATTACTTATTTGGGAGCCCAGTGGCTCAGTGGTAGAGTGCTTGACTCAAGACCGAGGGGTCGCGGGTTCGAGCCTCACTGGCATCACTGTGTTGTGGTCCTTGAGCAAGACACATTTATCCTAGCTTAGTACTGGTTCAACCCAGGAAGATTCATCCCTGTTTAACTGAAAGATTGTAGATGGGACGTAAAGAATCAAATAAAACAAACAAAAAAACGTTACTTATTTCTGTGCATTTGAAAAACGTCACATAAAAATGGCAAAATTACTATTTTTAAGTAATTTTAATGTCATCATGGTCATATGATAAATAGATTCTAACATTCCTGCTCCTGTATTATTGAATTAATTAAACTTGTTGCTAAAAAGAGATAAAATGCTCGGCAAGCCTCACATTTTATCTCTTTTCCCCTACTAGTTTAATAAATTCAATAAAACATGAGCACTCATGAAAGATCCACTAAGTGTTCAGCAGGGCCAGAAGTCTAAATTTGGATCTGAGTCTTCTTCTACATCCATACTATGTGTATATGAGCAGCAAAGGTTCTAGTGTCATAGGGCCAGTTAAGAAAAAATAATTTGCCTAAAATTGCGATTTTTTTCTTATCCATCTGTTTAAACATGTGTTTTGGATGCTCAAAAGACCGTCTCATCGAGACGGTTCTTTTGAGCACCCACAACATATGTTTTGGTTGAGAAATAAGAAAAATAATTTTTGGTTACGCACTCTTATCTAGGGGCCTGTACTAGTGTCAGAATTGTCTGTGCCTTAGCTAAGTCAATGTGATACGTACCGAAATCTTGTGTTTTGCTCATTTATATTCAGGCCTGGTCACAGATTAAGATAAACAACATTTTTTAGCATAAATTGTAAATATGTTCTTACCCATCAGTTTTAACATATGTTTTGGGTGCTCAAAAGAACCGTCTCACTGAGAAGGTTCTTTTGAGCACCCACAACATATGTTTTGGTTGAATATACAAAAATTATTTTTCGTTACCACTCTTAACTAAAGGCCAGACTGGTGTTAATGATATTTACTAGATAGAACCGCTTCGATGGAGCAATGGTTTTGAACACACAAACCATTATGAGAAGTATATCAAAAGCATCAAAATTGCATATCAGAATGTGAATCTATGCCGTCCAATCAGCACCTTTGTTATCTGCTTTCTGTTATAAATGATGCCTGTAAATGCTATAGTGGCATAAATAGATTTTGGCATGGAAAGAAACTAACTCTTTTCATGCTGGGTAATTTTTCATGACTTTTTGTCATCTGCTGATTTTTTTAAAAATTATTTTTTACAAAAAATCTCTAAGGAACACTATCAGAGTGTCAAATAGTTTGGATCCAGATCAGGACTGACATTCTGTCAGTTCAGATCTGGGTCCAAACCATTTGCAAAGGTTATCAGCAGACAACAAACATCCATATTTGGGCATACACTGGGAATTTCATCTTGCAAAAAGGCAGAATAAGGAAAGCCATTCAGAAATAAATGGGCCAGCACACAAGATTTCAGTACTTATCGCATCCACAAGCAGCTAATGTTCTATCAAGCCTGTGCACACACACAGAAGGGAAGAAGATAAAGACGCAGGCCAAACTTAAGATTTCTAACCTATCTGGATAAGTCAACATGGGCATTTCACTATTTCCTTGCTAGTGCTGACTTTTGTCGTCTGGTCATAACCTTTGCAAACAGTTTGGACCCAGATCAGGACCGACAGAACATCGGTCCTGATCTAGATCCAAACTGTTTGACACTCTGATAGTGTTCCTGAAAGAATTTTTTGAAAAAGTTCATTTTGAAAAAAAGTCAGCAGACGACAACAGAAGCATGAACAATTACCCAGCATGCAAAAAATTTAAGGAGGCTTTGCACATGTGCAATTAGTACCAAAATCTTGTGTGCTGGCAAGAATGTACTCCAGATGCTCTGAATCAAATGTCTGACTTAACTTTTTGCCTCCTGGAAAAATTGTTCATGCTTTGTCGTTTGCTGTTTTTTTTCAAAATCAACTTTTTCGAAAATTTTTGTTGTGTTTGTGTTTAACGTGAAACCAACAGCTAAGGTCATATGGAGATGGGCCCACAGCTTAAAGTCTCATCCAACAGACTGGTGAAGCTGGGAATCAAACCTGCAACCCCTTGTTTACAAGGCAAGCGGTTTATCCACTACACCACAGTGGCTCCTACTTTTTGGAAGAATTCTTTCAGGAATACCATCAGAGTGTCAAACAGTTTAGTTCCAGATCAGTCCTAACATTTTGTCGAGCCTGGTCTGGGTTCAAATTGTTTGCAAAGGTTATCAGCAGACAACACAGTTAAGTGGGTTCTTAGAGATATCCGAGTTTAAGAAAGAGAAAGCTTTTACAAATATCAAATTTTACGTTTATTTATTCACTCAAGAAGCTAATCAACTCTTTACCTACTGGTGCCGTCTGCTGATTACTCAAAATCAGCAAATCAGCAGATGACAAAAAAGCATGCAAAATTACTCCATCGGCAAACAGTTAATACTTGAGAAGCAAATACATTATACATAGCAAACTATAGATGTACCACGACCTCTGACCAATGACCTTTGGGTCTTTCTATTTCAAACGATTGATGCAGAATGCGTAAAATGAGCCAGTCTGGATGGAACATATGTGTATGCCAAAGCTTTAAAATAAATGTAAATAAATGCCTGAAACCCTTTTTTTTAGAACAACACATCGATATTGTAAATAGAGTCATGCTTCAAAGCTTTTGGTAGATCAGTACATGTGAACTGGCTTCAACAACTTTGGGACCATAAAAATATTTTCGATAAAGGGTTTATCTATTACTTAAGACACTATTTAATAACATGAGGATTATAAAGAGTCCTTGCTCAATAAGTGTAGAGTTAAGTAGTTGGTCACGTTATGGTACTTTATTCACCTGATTGGACAAATATAGGGTTTTCATTCATACTTCTAGCTGTAAATCTGTTTCGTCACTATACTCGTATCGAGCACAGACTATACATACGTGTATATAGCAGACAACAGCTTAACTTTGATGGCTCCAAACACCCTTGCGAACATAAAAATTTGATTGAGGATTTAGGGGTAGTTTTATCCGGTGTGAGTTGATTGTCACACCGTATCAAGCAGCATTTCATAAAATAAAGGTATGCTCTGTGCAATCATAAGCCTTATTAAGGTGATTCAAATGATTACTTACAACACACCCTTTGAAGACAAGACTTGTCTAAGCCATCTTCAATATAATTATGTCTGGACTTATGAAAACTATTTTTGGGGGACTAAAGAGTGAGGGAGAATTAACTCATTGCCTACTGAGTGTCATCTGCTGATAACCTTTGCAAACAGTTTGGACCCAGATCAAGCCTGACAGAATGTCGGGCCTGATCTGGATCCAAATTGTTTGACACACTGATGGCATTCCTGAAAGAATTTTTTGAAAAAATTGATTTTGAAAAAATCGGCAGACGACAAAAAAACATGAACAATTAGCCAGCATGCAATGAGTTAACCATAATAAATGTTTCATTGGTGTTTGAACCATTGAAGTTTTACTGTAATCCTATGATAACAAATGGACCTTAAGGCGAGAAACCCTGACTTAGATGCATGCAAACAACAAAGGAGCAGACCAGCCTGCCTGACCATGCAGTCTGATCAGTGCCTAGTATCTTGGGTGAAGACAATACCACTGATCAGCCTGATCAGTCTCATTGTTGTCGCACATGGCGTTCTCAGGTTTTCAGGTGATGCGGCTCAATTATTACATAATTGACATGTATCACAATCCAAAATTAACAATTTTAATATACTAATACATGTACATCAATCATGACAATGTTAACATGTTTTGGTTGCTCAAAAGAATCACCTCATTGAGACAGCTCTTTTGTGTACTCACAATATAAGTTTTGGTTGAGAAATTAAAAATTATTTAGGAGATACCAAATTTTAATTTGGGGAGGTATATCGTCGGATATTCAGTTGGAACTTTTGTTTTACGCTGATTTGAGAGCGGAGCCAAAAAACGTGATTTCCAACTGTATATCTGACGATATTCCTCCCCAAATGAAAATTTTGAATATGGTTATCCCCATTCTAATGCACTTCTGCAGTGTCGTCTCAAAAAGGAGCATTGCATGCCCCATGAAGCTGCACGTCACCCATCAAAATGTGACGTAATTAATGACATCAAACTATTTTTGACAGTATATCAGAGGATATATTGTTGCAAACATTTGACATTATCCAAGCAGATGTCTCGCTACAAAATCAAGTACATTAGAATTCTTTATTACCCACTCTTATCTAGAAGCCTGCAGTTTTGCAGTCTAATCATGAAGGGTTTTTTATATTAAACAGTTCATTGGCACTTGCCACCTGCCTGATGTGATGTGTAGGATTTAACAATGCAAAGTAATTTACGGTAAATGATATAGAATTTCAAACACTAGCTGCCTCCTAAACAAGCCTAGGCAAACAGTGCAAACCCAGATCTGACTGCTTTTTCAGAAGTAGTCTGATCAGAATCTTTCCTGTATGCTATTCTGACAGCATTTTTGTGAATTTTAGCCCTGAAAACCAACATTTTATTTGAGAACTAGTTGCCTACCAAACAAGCCTAGACAAACAGTGCAGACCCAGAGTCTGATAAGGGTCTTCACTGTTTGCTTTTCTGACAGCATTTTTGTGAATTCCTGCCCTGAAAAAGCAACATTTTTTTAGAATGTGTTGCCTGTCAAACAAGCCTAGACAAACAGTGTAGGCCCAGATCAGACTGCTTCTTCAAAAGCAGTCTGATCAGGGTCTTCACTGTTTGCTATTCTGACAGCATTTTGTGAATTCCTACCGGTAGTACCTGAAAGCCAACATTTTATTTGAGAAGGGAAAGGTGTTCAAAATTTTAGAAAATTTACCATATAGTTGATGACATTGTATTCTCTTTTGTACAGAGTTTGCTTACTTCATACCTTTCATAGACTGTTGCAGTTGATAGCGCTAATCTGTGAGGGTAGATGTTGGGACAATGGCTCACACATCCGAAGCTAGAGCAAGTGTCTGGGTCAAAGGCGTGAACATCCCCTGTCATTGTCATTTGTCATCTGAAGCAATAATACAAGGCAAAATCAATGGACAGAAAGAATAGGTGCAACATACGAGTTGTATCTAGTAAATTCAAAATCCTAGGGTCTAGAAATTTTATTTCGTAGTATCAAAAATTTGAATTATTGGGAGGTAGACATAAGAATATAAAAAAAAAGATTATTACAAGGGTTTTTTTTCCTATCAAACATATGTTTTGTGAGCGTAAAAGAAACATCTCAGGGAGACGTTTCTTTTACGCACACAAAACATTATATTTCATGGATACGGTAAATGTTCTAAAATTACGAACACTAAAAAATAATTATTTTTTCTGCTGTTCGTAATTTTAGAAATTACGTTTATGAAAAAATGCCAGTGTTCGAAATTTTAGAATGTGGACTTTATCAGGAGAAAAACGGTTTATATGCATGTCAAAATGTGGTAGAAACGTGTCGAAAACACGGCGATATGATCATGCGCTATCTACTCATTTTTTCTCTTCTTTAATCTTATTAAAACCGCCGCTAAATTCATGCGGACTGAGTCAGTAAAATGTCCAGCGCCTGCGGTATTCGCCAAGTCGAGAGCCAGGCAGGTGCATATTATGTCACTCAATTTAACGTCCACTGATTTAAACTATTCGATAAACCGGGTCTCCTATGTTCTCTATCCTCGGACTACCGATGAATCACTCCACTATTTCGTTCTTCCTTTCCAGTTATACACAAACTTTGAAATACGTAGACGAGTTCCCAGAGTAAAAAAAATCTGGCGAAATTCAAAAAGCACACACGCATCTCTCTCTCTCTCTACTTGTCGATCCGCCGATGGAATATTTACTTTCATTTGCAAACACTGTTTAGATCCAGATCAGACCCGAATGGTGTTTCGTCAATTTAAAAATGTGTGCATACGGTAGAAAGTACGCAAAGCGTTACATGTAATTCTGTGGAATGTCCATCCGACTTTGCCGTACAATAACCGACGCGCACGATAAGTTTGGGTTTTGGATCCTCATCGGAAGCAGTTGTAACAAGATTGATTGACTGACCTAAACATTGCGTTTCGATATTCTAAGAAACCAAGCCAAAACAAAAGATTCGTGTGCAAACACCGTGCAGTCTCTCTCTCTCTCTCCTTTTACGACCTGCTATCAAAGTTCGCGAACAGTTTGGATCTAGAAGATCGTCCGACGTGCCTGATCAGGGGCAAACATGCATACGAAGTTATAATCTAGTCCGACTTTGCGTCCGATGATCACCACAAGCTGAAAGGAACATTTCAGACAAGTACCTTCTTTCAGATGCATGCCATGGGCGGATCCAGAGGGGGGACATGGGGTTCGGACCCCCTGAAAAATCACAAAAATATAGGGTTTCCTAGCAATATTGATCCGGATCCCCTAAAAATCACAAAGCTACCAAGCCAGCATTCAATTGTGGGCCATTATCGACAATGGCGTTTCGCCGATGGTGGTCCATTTTCGTGGCATTTCGGTCCTCTCTCACTACCCCTTCTGATAAAATGTTCTGGATTTGCGCATGCATGCAGTGCGTGTGAACTGGCTCTATTGAAATTAAACTGTCGACGGACATAATTCATGCGCAGATCCAGAAAGTTTTGTCAAAGGGGATCCCACTTTGACAACGTTTGTTTTTAAAGTTGATGGGGGGGAGGGAGGATCCAAGTCCCACTTTAAGCGGGCCATCATCGGCCTGCCAGCGAAACGCCATTAAAGGCGTTTCGCTGGCATGCCGATGAATGCCCAACATTGAATGCTGGCTTAGCAGTTGCGATTTTTCAGGGGATCCGGACCTGTATTGCTAGAAAACCCTATATTTTTGTGATTTTTCACTGTGGGGGTCCGGACCTGGATCCGCACATGTAATTTCACGATATTTTGGTACTTACAACGTGCGACAAAGACTCAGACGAGCCTGCGCAAGTGTGCATTTTCATTACAGCATTGATGGCTCAGGAATGTCAAGCATCACCGCTTTTATGTTGAATGGTTCATTAGTTTTGTGTCTCAGGACTCAAACCACAACTTGGAAAAAAGGCCCTTTTGTATATAAGTTTGTATAAGCAAACTTACTTAGTAAATTTACTCAGTTGTTTAACGCTGTGGTGTGCATGACCTTTTTAAAGTAACAACATCTACTGTTACTTGCAAATGCTCAATTTTGACGACCAGGCAGCGTATGACCCAAGTTCTTCACGTTAGATGTGCGTTTTCTCGCGGTAATTGTAACTCCTAATCCTTGCCCGAGGCATGTCTGTTTAATGTCTGTGACAATATACTGACAAAGGAAATCCATGTTAATGACCATTGCTGAAGAATTCCGATGGATCGGATGCTTCTTATAGGTAAAAAGTCGCCAATGAAGGGTTTAAAAAATATTTGAACACGCTGCAGGTAGCCTGCACTGTTTCCGTCGATAGATGCACAGACAGCCGATACCAATAACATGCATGAACTTTGACACGTACTACGGGTAGGAAAGTCCGTGCTTTTAATGCGCTCTTGCCTTTGATCTTATCTGAAAGCATGTATCGCACAATTAGCAGACAAAAAGTATAGTCTTGCAAAAAGAACGTCACGTGCCAGAGTACCCATTTAAGTGTAATGGAACCTTCAAAATATCGCTACCACTCACGCGCTGTACATTAAAAGTAAACCGAGCACAGATGGGACAAAATGATAAACGGACATAGATTTTCCGCCGAAAATAACTTGTGTTCGTAATTTTGAAAATTCACTTTTCAAAAAAGGTCAGTGTTCGATTTTTTAGGATGTTTTAAAAATTATTTTCGACGATAATTTTAGGTATTCGTAATTTTAGAGTGTTCGAAATTTTAGAACATTTACCGTAATATTTAAAATA
Organism: Loripinus fragilis; assembly: GCA_964019695.1. Lineage (NCBI taxonomy): Eukaryota > Metazoa > Mollusca > Bivalvia > Lucinida > Lucinidae > Loripinus > Loripinus fragilis. The sequence continues at coordinate 15,404,935 of OZ026519.1, read as the reverse complement.
GTTCATAAAATATTTCATGAATGAATCCGTTGTGTCCGAATTTTATTTCAAAAATGAGAGTGTATAGAAAAATAGGAGGTAAAATTTTTGAGGTTTTACTGTATTAGGTTTCAGTGGTAAACGTTTTATTTTTCATTTAAAATTCGTTTGAATGAGTGTGGTTTTATATGAACTCGTGCATGATGCAGAGACTGTACTTTGCGATGCTTATGCTGCTCTATCTTGAAATCTCAAATCAGGGGTACATGCAATTCACAACCGTCTATAGATTTTTTTCTGAATCCCTTTTGTAAAAATTAGTAACTATTTATTTAGGTGCTTGTAATTTTGCTGTTATGTGTAAACATAGAGAATCTTTAATGAGAGATCATGTTTTATTGAATTTATTAGACCAGTTGGGGAAAAAGTGATAAAATGCAAGGCTTGCCGAGCATTTTATCATTTTTTCCCAACTAGTTTAATAAATTCAATAATACAGGAGCACAAATGTTAGATTGTACTTATCATATGACATTAAAATTATTTAAAAATTGCATTTTTGGCGTCAAAACGTTAAGATTGCGTCATATTTACGCAATGATATAACGGATATAATGGATATCATTACGTAATGTTACTAAATCTGTAAAACACTAGTGGTTTATCGATTTTATAGCATTATTGTTATATATCACTTTTAGATGGGATGTCATGTGATAAAAAGAAATAAATTTTTAACCAAACCTCGACCGAAATATGAGTGATGCACTGAACACTGCAAAATGTATGCTGCAGTTTTCTGAGCATAACTCATATTTCAGTCATAATTTTCACCATGTTGTCACATGCCTTTAGTTAAGAGTGCTTAATGAAAATTTAATTTTCTTATTTCTCAACCAAATATATGTTGTGGGTACTCAAAAGAACCGTCTCAATGAGACGGTTCTTTTGAGCACCCAAAACATATGTTAAACTGATGGGCAAGAAAATATTTATAATTTTACGCTGAAAAATTTTGTTTATCTAAACCTGTGTTGTCGCATGTAGCTGTTTACAAAGACCAAATACAGTCTTCATCTTCATTCTTCTAGATAAAGCTTATTTGTTTGTTACCTCCCAGTCAACAATATTTTCTAAGACAAATCAGGATGTTTCCAGGATTAAACCAGGCCCTGAGGTTATAAAATGTTTATGATGCTCGACCTGATTACGCATAAAATTTATCATAAATGCCAACAACTGCTGGAACTTTAACATTTATTAACATGACAAACACAACATCAGAGAGTTTGGGAGGGTGAAAAGTCTTTATTTTTCAGCAATTTATTTCTATTAACAGTTTAAATTCCATGCTCAGTTGAGCTGAGAGCATGAATTAAGTTTTACATCCTCGGAGCCAGTACTTTTTAGCAGAGGATAAAGTGTCTGGCTCAAGGACATAACACAGTAGAGCTCTGTTGAGGCTCGATGTAAATAAAGTATCTGACCATTTTTGATTTGATTCTTAACGTCCCAGTCAACAATTTTTCGTCATGTCGAGACCGGTCTTCCTGGGTTGAACCAGTACTAAGAATCAAATGAGTGTCTTGCTCAAGAACAGTAACTTCACCAGCAGAGGCTAGAACCAGCAACCCTTTGATCTCCAGTCTAATGCTCTACCAACTGAGCCACTGCACTGTAAACCTGCAGTCCCACTAGATACATATGCTGCATGCATGAGTGTGAATGGAGAATGCTTTGCCTATGAGTGTGTCTGCTGATAATCTTTGCAAACAGTTTGGACCCAGATCAGGCCCTACAAAATGTCGGGCCTGATCTAGATTCAAACTGTTTGACACTTTGATAGTACTCCTGAAAATTTTTTTGGAAAAAATGATTTAGATGAGGAAGAACGATATTGATGTGCCTTTGTTTTGTATGATTTGAATCTTTACGTCCCAGTCAACAATTTTTCAGTTATGTCGGGACAGGTCTTCCTGGGTTGAACCAGTATTCAGCAAGGATAAATGTTTCTTACTCAAGAAGACAATGCGGTATTGACGGCGAGACTCGAACCAGCGACCCCTCTGTCTCAAGTCAAGCCCTCTACCACTGAGCCACTGGGGATCAAAGGTCATACTGAATCACCCCAATCTATATTATCCATACATAATAAAGCTTCAATATATATCACTAGCAGAACTTCTGAACAGTGAAATATAGGTTTCACAGACCTTAAATTCAGTATATATTATCAAGGTTGGGATAATAGCCAGCACCCTAGATAAGCTTTTGGGTCAATTGGGTATTTACGCAACCTGGTTATCCTCAATTGCGTACTTGCAAAAACAATTGCGTATTTTCATATTTTTTTACGCCACGTTTTTTTTCTGTGATTACACCTTTTCTTATTGCATGAAGCCATCGGGAATGTGCTTTCATATTAATTCACTCCCATTGCCTGCCTTTCTAAAGTATCAAACTTGCGGATTTTATTGAACCTGAAGCAAATCTCATCCCCTTGTTGACATTGGATCGTGTATATTTTGCAAAGTTTCACTTTCATCACAGTGTTTTTCCGTGAAATACTGGACTGGGCACCGATATTTTCATAAAACTGGAGTATATTGCGCGCTCGCTAGTAAAAATAAAATCAATACCCGACTGGCATTTGTTTATTAGCCGAATGGAAACGAAATGGACCAAATGGTACGCAATTACATCGCATGTAATTGCATACCGATCGTTAGAATTGCTTTTCCGTACGCACACATTTCATTTTAATTGCTTTTTTGAGGATTTTAATTGCGTATTTACGCAAATACGCTGCTTATCTAAAGTGCTGATAGCAATGGACAACAGACTACATAATACCTACACAGGTTTAGATAAACAAAAAATTTTAGCGTAAAATTGTAAATATTTTCTCACCTATAATATTTAGCATATGTTTTGTGTGCTAAAAACACCTGTCTCATTGAGACCTTTCTTTTGAGTACCCACAACATATATTTTGGATGATAAATAAGAAAATTATTTTCCTGTTATGCACTCTTAACTAAAGTCCTCATACCTATCAAGCATATGCTTTACGGTAATTAACCCTTAAAGCGCAAAGAAAGAAAATACATCTGAAAATGTCGTCTGCTGAAGTCGTCTGCTGCAAATAATTGCCTAGCATTACTGACGAATAAAGTATAGAAGCAAACAGCGTGGACCCAGAATAGACTGCTCCTATAGGAGCAGTCTGATCTGGGTCCACATTGTTTGCCATAGAGGCTTCTTAAACATTTCAGCAGACGAGAAAAGCAGAAGATTTTTGTTGCGATTGGCGCATTAAGGGTTAAAAGATATAAGGTGAAGAAAACTACCTTTAAATCTTGCTCTGTTTTATCTGTGTATCAGCTCGCAACCACAGGGACCGATCATGTTACAAAATATCTTCTCGTCCAGCTTGATGACACTGTCTAGCTCTTCTTCATCTGCAAAACAAAAAAGACAACATTTAACCCTTGAAGCGCCACCTATAATTTGCAGCAGACGACGATTGCAAATTTTGCCACTTTTTAAAAAATAACAAATAAGGCATGATATTTCATGAGAATCGTCTGCAAGACGATTCTCATGTAATATCATACCTTATTTTTGTCGAAAATTCCGAAAGATGACGCAAAATTTGTTGTCCGCTACAGTTGTGATTGGCGCTTTAAGGATTAACTCTTTGCTTTTGTTTGTTTCATTTGAATCTATATGTCCCATCAACAATCTTTCAGTTATGTAAGGGACCGTCTTCCTTGGTTGAACAAGTACTAAGCTAGGATTAATGTGTCTTGCTCAAGGACACAACGTAGTGACCCAGGTGATAGCAGTTGCAAACAGTTTAGATCTAGATCAGGCCTGACAGAAAGTTTTTCCATTGATTTTGAAGCTTCCTATGTTAAGTGGGTCCAATGATGGAAAAAATGGCAAAGTTTTTAAAATATGACTGGTTTTTTTTTTATGGAGATAACGAAGCCTTAATCAAGTGAACTACTTGTCAGCCCAAACAAAATGAAAATCACCAAAGGACTAAAGATAAGAGGTATCCCATGCAAAAACCTGTCTTCGGTATAACTGGCCAGGTAAGATTCAAACCAGCCTCCTTAGCTACAGAAACAAGCTACAGTATTGAAATTCTGGACTTAGAAAGATTGGTTATCCTGCTATCTATAGGCAGTGAACAACAAAGATGCTGATCAGACTGCGCAGATGTGTGAAGCTCTTGAAAAAATATTCTTTCAAAAATGTCCCTACATTATAAGGAAAACTTGGCACCACCCAATGGTCATATGTGCCAAGATATTTCAAATTGACCCATAAGGTTTGGATAAGACAATTTACAAAGTTTACCCTATGACAGACCCCACCCACTGTCAGTTTTTTTTTCAACCAATCAAAATTAACCTTGGAAGAAGGTCACATAAGGATCATTTGTGCCAAATCTTTTTCAAAATATCCCAGTAGTGTTAGGTAAGATATAAAAAAGATATCCTAACACAAATGTATTTACATAGGAAAAACTGGCGCCATGTTTTCAATGGATCAAAATACTTTCTCCAAACTTGGAACTATTTGTGCAAATTTATATTCAAACCCTGCCATTTTTAAAGTGTTTGCTATGGCAACTAGAATTCTCATGGAATGAAACTATTTGAGCAACTCTGAAAGGCGGCTAATCAAAGATCCTTCCTTTGAATTTTGATGACATTCCACCCAGTAGCTTGCAAGATGTTTGAAAAAAAATTAACTGACGACAGACGAGTGACTATGGATGGACGGACGAGTGACGATGGATGAAAAAAATCCTTTGATCACAATATTTTGCAATATAATAATTATGATCCAGATCAGTAAGCAATTTCTATTACTCACCAATATTCTTCTTTGACAATTTCTCACATGATCAGCCTGTTCACAAGATCGGACCAACAGTCTGTGATACCAAATCATTAGGGCTGAAATAAGATAAGTACCAAAATCTCATGTGCATGCTCATTTGAGCTGCGACATGTGATTTCCAGCAATGTGGCATTTTGACAAGGGTAGACTCAGACAGGCCTGTGCAGCGTCCTTTTAAGCTTAGAAACTCCAAACGCTATCCGGTCAGTAGCTTAACAGTCATATAATATTTAAGTGACTAGCAAAGGCTCTGATCAGTCTGCGCGTATGCGCAGGCTGGTCTGAGCATTGCTGGTCACACATACCACATTGTTGGAAATCTCATGTACAAGCTCATTTAAGTTTTCTATAGTTGTGTAGTATGTATACTGGTTCAGATAAGCAAAAAAAAATTAGCGTAAAATTGTAAATATTTTCTTACCAGTCAGTATTTACATGTTTTGGGTGCTCAAAAGAACCGTCTCATTGTCAGACGGTTCTTTTGAGTACCCACAACATATGTTTTGTTTTTGTTAAAGGCCTGTATGTTCCATGATCTAAGACCATGTTCATAAACTCAAAAGAGCTGTGAGTTAGGCAGTTAGAATCAGCTGTCCATACAATTACAATATATTACCATGGGGGCATATGTCTATTACAGGATACTAGTGTTAGAATAATGAATACTTGAGTTTTTCCTAACAATTATCTAGAATAAGGATTATTGCAAGGGCATAATATTGTTGCATAATTAATAATTACTTGCTAGCCTAAAATAAAAGCGCTGCAGGCATGCAACCCCGCCACGGGATATTTTCAATGCAAAGAAAATCATTTTGAAACTAGACCTTTTCATGCAAAGTTTGAAGAAAATCGGTAAAGAAATGCCAAAGATAGAGAGTGAAAAACCAATTTATAATGTCAATCAATGGCCATAACTCTGTACTTATTTGTCGAAATTTATCCATCTGCAATACCAAGACACTACTTTTCAATATCAACTCTTATACCCAGTTTGAAGAAAATCAGTAAAAAAATGCCGAAGATAGAGAGTGAAAACAAATTTCTAACGTCAATCAAGGGCTATAACTCTGTACTTATTTGTCAAAATTTACCCATCTGCAATCCCAAAACACTCCTTCACAATATGGACTCTCATACCAAGTTTGAAGAAAATCAGTAAAGGAATGCCAAAGATAGAGAGTGAAAACCAATTTCTAACGTCAATCAAGGGCCCTAACTCTGTACTTATTTGCCCAGCAGAGAGTGAAACGATGCACTGACAGACGGACTGACGTACATACAGAGGGCCATACTTACAGGACACACATTCTGAGGTTCCTATTGGTCCGTGGCCATTGCAAATTTATGGGGTTAACCTCACAAGGTTAACCCCACAAGCCCATTTTAACCCCATAACACCATACTGTACTGACCCTAACCTCACTAAACACGGCTGTACAGATTGCTAACCTCATAATGTATCGTGGGCATGTAAAGACACATAGACCGACAGACAGACAGACGGACAGACACTCAAAGGCAATTTTTTGAATGGAGGGTATAACATAATACCTCACACTTTTTAAAGTGGCAGGGTATAACAAACAACAGTTGTATACATATATTGTAAATTTGTATATATGGTTGCATTGGCAAACATGGTAGCCACATACCAATGACACATATGACAGCCGGTGAGGCTCATCCTATTAATTGAAATCGCTCGATATTTGTTCGATTTGATTCTTTACATCCCATCAACAATCTTTCAGTTAAACAGGGACGGGTCTTCCAGGATTTAACCAGTACTAAGCTAGGATAAATGTGTCTTGCTCAAGGACAACAGCGCATTGATGCCGGTGAGGCTCGAAACCCCGACCCTTTGGTCTCGAGTCAAGCTCTCTACCACTGAGCCACTGCGCTCCCTTGAAATCACTCGATTGAACTGACAGGAAAACTGAAGTGAAAGTGCTGTGCTACCATTATAATGGTTAAGAATAAACACTACCATTAATAAAGTAAGCAAATGCTGTAACTCACCAATTTTCTTCTTTGACAAATTTCTTACACGACCAGTCTGTTCACTTCTGACATGGCAACACACCGGGATACCCCATGATTTGGACTGGAATTGGAAAACAAAGAACAGTTATGTATTGTAAACCTGTATATGGGTGCACTGACAAACATTATAGTTGCACATGATTTCATGTGGTATCCTTATCAAAATATTAAATGTTTAGCGTTTCATATTTTGATCAGGATGCCACATGAAATGTGTATCTTCAATTGTTTGATGGGATAAAACCATACATGCCATAATCTGTGGACAGAAATCTGCGAGATAAACCAAAATTTTAAGGGAGATTTGATAAAATTCTGTGAGATTTTCACAAAAATCACTTTAGAGCTCCCTCAAAATAACCAAAAAGCCTTATTTTAATGTAAGAAACTTGTGATAAACATAATAAAGTGTGATTTATGATTATTTCTTTTTAAATGTGTTTTTAGATGGTCTGAAAATTCTGTGAGATTTGAAAATCTTATGGGAATCGGCTTTCTGAAGGGCCAAATTCTGTGAGATTTTATCTCACATTGTTAGGTATGGCATGTATTTAAAACAAATCTGCAGCTACCGAATCCAAGCATTTGGAATTACTACTCCATATTCTTTTAATCTTTATGACAGCATTGATGGCTTTCTTAAATGTGTTGTATTAACCGATACACATATTGTCATAACCGGGTGCCATCATCAGCCCACCAGAGAAACGCCATTGAAATGGTGTTTCGCTGGGGGGCCAATGCTGGCCCGCTAATAATATTGGTATGGACCCCCTCTACCCCCTAAAAAATATGACTACTAAAGTGATGACTGAAGCAAAAAAAAATGTCTAAATTTTCAACCCCTTCCCCCTCACCCCACCAACCACACAAAACTTTCAGGATCTGTGCCTGAAACCTGTGCAACTTTCACTGAGATGGATTTCCCTAAGTTTACATCCTCTTAACTGTGAAGATCCAGATCAGCTGGCTTCTGATGAACCTATCTACTGTTTTCCATGCAGCCTCATGAAACTAAACTAAATGGAAAACCATGTGTCTGAATGTGCCATGATTATTCAGGCAGCAAGCCAAGGGTTAAAATGTATTAAACATATGGTTATCCCATGTACACTTCTATGAACAAGGTACAAAAACCTTGCCATATGGATCTACTTTATAAAACAGACAAACAGTTTGATTGACCTCTGTTCTAAAAAAAAAAATTGAAGATTGGGGAAAAAATCCCTGAATATGTCTAAATTTTGGTCATGCTGAGCCTTCATCTACATCCATACTTTATTAATGTGAACAGCATAGAATCTGGAGTCTTAACTATATGCCTTTGAAGCTCCATGATGCAATAACTATCACAATCTCACTTTGACTGTCCCAATTCTTAAGTTTACAACCTAATCTGTCTAGAAACCAGCATGGAAAATAGAGAATAAGAAATAGCCCCATAACTACTACTAGGGCAGGCCCCCAGATAAGAGTGTGTAACAGAAGATTATTTTTCTTATTTCTCAACCAAAACATATGTTGTGGGTACTCAAAAGAACCGTCTCATTGAGATGGTTCTTTTGAGCACCCAAAACACATGTTTAAACTGATGGGTAAGAAAATATATGCAATCTTACACTAAAAAAATGCTTATCTGGCCCTATGTACTACTAGGGTAAAGTGTGAATTTCTAAAGCTGGTCCACAATGTATCCTTATTCTGTGTCTATAAGTTTATTAACTCTTTTCTTGCTAGCACTAGCAGCGATTTTTGTCATCTGCTAATAACCTTTCGCAAACAGCTCAGACCCAGATCAGGACCTATATTCTGTTGTTTTTTTTAGCGCTCAAATTTTCTAAATTTTAGCTATTTCCTTGTTATTGGCGACTTTTTGTTATCTGCTGTCAGCCTTTGCAAATAGTTTGGACCCAGATCAGGACTGAAAAAATGTCTGTCCTGATCTAAATCCAAACCGTTTGACACTCTGACAGTGTTCCTGAAAGAATTTTTGTGAAAAAGTTAATTTTGAAAAGTCAGAAGATGACAACAAAAGCATGAAAATTACCCAGTATGCAAAGACTTAATGTGAATATATATAACTCACCAGAGATTTTGCTCCCTTCAACCACTCATAGACTTCTTCCATTGGCCTTTTCATTCACAATGGTCAATCTTACCAGCAATGGCATGCATCTCCCTGCATCCTAGGGTTTGTATCTGAAATATGAATGTAAATCTAATGAGCCACACAATGAGGAACAATCAAAAAACAAAAGTGCAGATCAGCCCATGCACAGCCCAGCCTGATCAGAATTTTTGTTTTGCTTGTTTGTTTTGGTGATTAATTAGGTCCCAGTCAATCTTTTTCATGTATGTAACTATTGTAAGCAGTCTGATAAAGTGTCTTGCTCAAGAGTAGTTCTGGGACCATTACCTTGTTTGTAAGTTTCATAATGGTCAAACAAGGTTATGGTTTTTGTGTACAATAGAGGCAAAATTAGTGATTTGTTTATACTACAGTTTGTTTACTTTGCAAGTTGTAAGCATTTATTTTATTTTCATCAGTTCAACATATTCTATAAGCTAGGGCCACATTCTGTACATATAAATAAAATTAAGTGCATCAGCAAAATGAACTATAAAGATATACAAAGCAGAATAATCAACGTTTTCAAAAAAATTATCTATCCATTTTGTCTCTCAAAGGTCAAAGTATGTCTCCCTGCCCAGTATGTATAATTAAAAGATATTATTTCGAACATGGAACCAGTGCCAAATCAGCAGATTTTATCATGTGACCAAAACAGCCAATGGTCACTGCATGCTTTTTTCATGGAGGACTCAGCCATTCATAACACTGTGATGTCATTGTGTTGAGCATATGTGTTTTGGAGACATTTTTTGTAAAGGCAGTGGCTAGAGGCACGGATCCGTACCCCTAGCCTGGGAGGCTTGAGGTATGGACCCGTACCCCTAGTATATTCTACCATGTAAGGCTACATGTACAGACATTAACCCTGATGAAAAGTTATCATGATTATAAGTGTTAGAAAATACCTTGTTGTTGTGTTATGAAATACAAATCCATCAAGTTGCCATTTGCAATGCGGGATAACTCTAAATAGTAAATATAAAAACGAAACACGAATTCAGAAATGGGACAAGTGGTGCGGGATTTATGTTGTGTTATTATTATTAGTAGTAGTATTATCCTATAAAAGGAAGATTAACCGCGAAAGGAAATATTTTTTTCGTGAAATGATATGACCTGTCAGGATGCGTGGAAACACCCCCAAACCACCTCCAAACCACCTCTAAATCATCCCAAACCACTTTCTTAACACCCAGAATATGTTTTGTTATAGTATCAATAATTGAAGAAGAAATTTAAAAACATTTTTATTACGTTGACCTGCCATGCTAGCCCCAAACCACCCCAAACCACCACCAAACCACGCAGACCACATCTAAACCACCCCAAACCACGTCCTAAACATCTAGAATTTGCATCTGTGATACACGGCAAAAACACAATCAGATAGGGATATTCAAAGAGGCATATGTTATGGCTTAATAACTTCTTCTAATCTACCTAAAATTGTATAGCAGTAAGTTCTCCATGTAGAGCTCATCAAATCCTTCAAAATGATATATAACATGTCATGGTCATTTGAAGTTTCTGTTTTTCACGACCAGAAACATAGCGCAAAATAGCCCTTTTTTCAGAGTTATGTTGTTTCATTTTAAAATTGACCAAGTTGCACACTAAACCTTGAAAACATGCCAAAGTTAACCATTTGGGGATGCTATGATTAGTAAAGTGTTGCACATGCTGCATATCAAATAGCCAAAAACTTCACGAAATATTGCAATTATAAAATTTGGTGTGATTTTGAAAATACTATACCATCGTTATGAAAATGCCATTTCTATACCCCATACACTTAAGCTACATTAATTTGATTAAAGATTCAATCATCTGGTGGTTATTATGATTGTTGCATATAATGAACCCAACAGTGCCAGAAAATTCATGTATGTCTGCCTATAGGAAGCAAGTAATAAAACGTCAGTCGGTCAATATCTGTAGTTTTTGTGTAGTGTCCGTAGCCCCATTTTCAACTTCCTTTTATTGATAGATGTATACATGTATTTTCATAGTCTGGCTTTTTTTCTAGTTAATATGAGGATATTAGCAAAAAAATTATAGTTTTAGACAGCTGCAGTATTTAACTTCCGTGGCCTCTTCTCCGCAATTTTGTCCGTAGCATAGTGTCCGTAGGCCCTACGATGTTTTACAAGTTTTGAAGACAAAAACAACTCCACCACGCTTTTTAGTGCATAACTATATAAAGTCAACCAAGGGGTGTTATCAAGTATCTTAAATTTCCACAATATGATTAAAACAATGAACTGCTTTTTAAGGAACCTCTGAGGAGCTTGAAGACCATCTGTTAGGCCTACATTATATTTAGTTGTTCATTTTCTGGGTTCATATGATCATTCCAGACAGAAACATGAATTAGGATAAAAAATACTTGGGATTTAACTACCATTGTTTCCATTTTCCCTTAAAACAAATGAATATGAACATGGGGCTACGGACACTACCATTTGGCGTTATGCACTTTGTAAGCTGTAAATATTAGCCTTTTTCAGTAATGTATAGACCATGAACAGCAACAGCTTTAAAGATGAACGCAAAATCTATTTAGGGAAATAAAACAATAAATGAGTAAGTACAGAAAGAATATAAAGACAGGCAAAGTAACATAATTTAAATCAGATGCAGCCAAAAATAGAAAGATAGATTGAGAAAACAAAAATGAATGTGAATGTTTAAAAAAAAAGGGTAACAGAATGACATATGAGTGGCAGAGAAATGTAAACAAGAGCACTGCAAGCAGAGAATTATGTGCTTGTTGTAAGTTACTTGGATAATCGGATATGGTATACTGGTTAGAGATAGAAACATGCTAAGTAGATATATAGTTATTAACTTTTAAGTTATAAAGTCTGCACCTGAGGTAAATAATATATTTTAGTTTCATGTCGTTACAATCTGTTTCTTAACTTTGGTATACAACACTTACTTCTGAAAAACAATTGAGGCCCTTGCCCCACTCTTTAGGTTCAGAAGTACAGAATTAATGTAGGAATTATGCTCTACTTTTTATCCCCACACTTTTTTAAAAAAAGCGTAGGGGATATTGCAATCGCCTACGTCCGTCCGTCCGTCCGTCTGTCCGTCCGTCCGTCCGTCACGCTATCTCCTCCTAAACCATTGGAAGAAATCCAACCAAATTTGGTGTGTGAGTTGCTCACATGAATAGGGTGTTCAACGGCACATTTTTTTTTTGGCCCCGCCCCTGGGGCCCTGGGGAGGGGCAAAAAGGTCAAATATCATTAAATATCATTAAATTTCAATTACAAAGTCAATTTCAAAGATTTTTTAACCAAACTTTGTGTGTCTTCTCACACATGAAAGATATAAAACATATCAGACGGGATTTTCATTTGGTCGCCTGGGTCATGCCCCAGGGGTCGGACTTAGGGGTACCGTGGGGGGTTTGGGGGTCAAAATTTTTTTTATTTCGAAATTCAACCAAATTTGGTGTGTGAGTTACTTACATGAATGGCACATGCACCGGCGCCATTTTTTGGGTCCCCACCCCCTGGGGCCTTGGGGAGGGGCCAAAAGGTCAAATATCATTAAATCTGAATTACAAAGTCAATTTCAAAGGTTTTAAAACCAAACTTTGTGTATCTTCTCACAAATGAAATATATATAACATATCAGACAGGATTTTCATTCGGCCGCCTGGGTCAAGCCCAGGGGTGGGACTTGGGGTACCGTGGGGGGTTGGGGGTAAAAAAAATTTTTTTTCCAAAATTCAACCAGATTTTGTGTGTGAGTTACTCACATGAATGGCACATGCACCGGCACAATTTTTTGGGTCCCCCCCCCCCCCTGGGGCCTTGGGAAGGGTCAAAGGGTCAATTACCGTTAGATTTCTTTGAGAGCGTGGGGATTTGCGATGGCGCGCCATCGAATGTGTTCTAGTTATGTTCTTTAATTTGATATGCTATGACCCATTTCTGAAAAAGTGATAAGTGCCCCCTTAAATCACCCTAAAAACTATAAAGGGACACAAAGGTCTAACTGTGGCTGGCAAGTTCTAATCTCATTGTCCTTCAGTTTGATATGCAATACCACACTTTTCTGATCACTTTTATGTCTAGCCCCTTGTCCTATCCACTAAGGCTATTGAAAAGGTCCAGGGCTTGCAAGTTAATCTACTCTAAATGTCCTTCAATTATACATGTATATGTAACATGACTTACTTCTGAAGAATGATTTTGACCCTGTAACCCACCCTAAAGTACACCCAAATGGCATCTACAGTTAAATTGAAAATCAGTTATACGCATGTATGTTAAATTTCTAGTGCTACTTGTCAGCTTATCAAATTGGAGTGTATAATATTAAAACTGCCTCATAAATTAAACTTTTTATACATCTCAACCCTAATGCCTTCTTCAGGTTTCTAGGGAAGGGTCAGTGCTTATTATATCAATAAGAAAATTGGGAAGTTTTTGGAAATAATACAATACTTTGTTAAGCAAGTGCTAGACAGGACACATTAAGCAATTTCATATTCTTTTTAATAGTAGGCATGTTCATAGCCACTGATTCTTTTTTGCGTAACCGTTGTTATCGTCTTATTTCAATTTATTTGCCAAAGTCAATTAAGAGCAATAACTAGAATAATATTATTCTACTGTAACCTTGGTATATTATTGCTGCCTGGCATCAGTAAAACTTTTCACAAAGCCTCAGCTTATTAACTATCCACAATGTCTCCTCTCAATCAAACAGAAGTTCTCAGGTATTATAAATCAAATCCAAGAAAATAGCTATTATTTTGAAGAGCCAAGTGTAAAATTTCCACATTTATCATCTTGCTAAACAGAAAATGAAGTGTTTTCTAAAAATCACACCTGTAGATTGTTTAAATGTTACATGTTACTGGGCTATAAACTTTCAAATTTTAAACAATTGACTGTTTTTTGTTGCATCAACATTCAAGTTATTCACTAATAGCAGTTATTCACTTATAACAGTTCTTTAACATGTATATAAGATATTTACATTTCTAATTCTCTGCAATAACCCATGAAATGTTTGCAAACTAGATGTAAACAGGTTAGAATTTGGCTTCAAGTTGCAATCAGTTTATCTAGGGTCTTTATTTAAAGACAATCTACCTAGAGGCACCCTCTAGCATTGAACTTTTACACCTGCCCAGAGGGATTTGAGCCCTCATGCTTGTCCTGAAAGTGCATAATAGCCTGAAATACACTTGTTTTCAAGCATTTGTTAATTCAATAAAGCATGGCATTTCAGTAAAGCTAGTTTTGATTTCATTGTGTATGACCTTTAGAGCAATATTTCATAAAACCTGCAGTGATATCCTTCTGTAACAAATGAGTAGTGTCCGTAGCCCTGCTCCCGCATTAATAGTTTCTTAGATTTGTTACAATAATTATAGTGTTATAGACCACATTATTGTGATGATTTAAATAGAAAAGCTTTCGACTCCAAAGTTTAATGTAATATGAACTCTTCTACAGAGCTAGAGATTTTTTTTATTGTGTATTCATTCCAATCTCCTATTTGATGATAATAAAGTAAGAAGAAAATTCAAAATATGAAAATAAAATCATTATTTTGTTTAGAATGCCATGGCTTGTACTTAAGAACCACCATTTTTTCAAAAGTGAGTTCAATTAATGAAACTGGCGAAAAGAAATGTATATTTATATCATAACGTGGTATGTAGTGTCCGTAGCCCTATTGGCATACAAATGAAAAATTACATTTCTTGAAAAACGCAGTCCCCTCAAAGGCTGGAAAACTTTTCTATTGTAAAGAATGGTGATATAGTTTGCTATCAAAAAGAACTTCCTCAGCATAGCTACCCTGTATGAAAAGGTATTCTATTTGCAAAAGATACCATAAGTAGAATAAAAAATGTTATTTTCTAAGTTTTATTGAATTTCTAAAACAATTGTTTAAATTTTGAAAATTGTGTGAAATCTTAAGGTACTGACAAGGAATAAGTAATTAGCATGCAAAAATATAATGTTACACTATTTAATAGGAGTTTTGTACACGTTATACTTTTATATGGTAGTGTCCGTAGCCCCCTGACCCTTACTATAATAAAAGCTCAATATCTTATAGATGGAGAAAATCCAATCGAAATCCCTTTATGATCATATGTCTGATATATCAAATAAACAGTCTACGCCAAAAATAAGTGATTTCAAAAACTTTTTTATTTTACCAAAAGTGAAACAAACTATCCCTATCTGATTGTGTTTTTGCCGACTATCAATAACTTCAGAACAAATGTAAAAGCGTTTTTTATTATGTAGACCTGCCATGTTAGCCCATGGATGAGCTGGAAGAATAGATTTTTCAGGAAGAAGAGTGTCGAACATGATCGACCATATTGATTTTTTATTATTATTCTATTTTCTTTTAATGTAATTGTACGGACTGCGAACGGACAGACGGATGGGTGGTGTGTAAAATTGTATTTTCTATCACTTTTAACGTAAGGTTTTGGTGCTCAAAAGAACTGTCTCATCGTGACGACTCTTTTGAGCACCAAAAATGTTTATCTGAAAATATAATAGTTGATTTACGCATTATATCAAAACTAACATCAAAACTAAACATAAAAAAGCGGGACAGGGTCGGCCCGCCAGTGAAATGCCATTTGAATGGCGTTTTGCTAGCGGACCGATATTGGTCCGACATTGTGTGCTGGCTGGATTTATTTGTTAGGACCTTTAGACGTATGGACAAACTTAATATTTTTTAGATCCTTAAGGTACTTGTTACTTCTAAGCACGAAAACAAAAACTAAAATTGTACGGACTGACGAACGGACAGACGGACTGGTGGCATAGCTCCAGATAAGGCTGCATATTGTGTATTTACGCAATTTCGTGGACCTGAGAACGCAATTCAATTCATTTCTGTGCGTACAAAAATGCAATAAAAATCCTTGATACTCAATTCCGAACTTTTTCGTAGCGTATGACGCTATAGTTTTCAATTTGCAATTGTCGTTTTTCGCATCACAAGCCGTTGTTGGGTACAAATTTATACACGGCGTGGCACCGAATCTAGTTAATTAAATTGTAAACCAGTCCAGGAACATTCTTATCGCTGTTTAGCTATACCCAATATTTACACGATTACGACATTTGTCTCGCTTTACAATAACAATGGCGTAACGTGGGCGAAAAGGCCTAAGAGCAATTGAAGTCAATAACTCTAATACCGCGTTGGTGGCTCGAAGAATCAAAGATGAATTGATAGATACGTTGGATTTTCTAAATAAGTTGGAAATAGCGATCTCAGATATACTAATATTGCAAGTGTGCTTTCTGAAAGTGAAACCGAAAGTAAACAAAAAAGTCAGGAGAAACAAGACCTGGTTTCATTGCTTATTTGCTTTCAGATAGATACCCAATACAAAAAATTGAAATACCCAATTCAAAATTTGAAATACCCAATTAAGCCAAAAAGAGGTGGGTAAATACCCAATTGCCTCCAATCCTTATCTGGAGCTATGTGGTGGTGTGTAAAATTGTATTTTCTATCACTTTTAACGAAAGTTTTTGGTGCTCAAAGGAACCGTCTCATCGTGAAGACTCTTTTGAGCACAAAAAATGTTTATCAAAAAATATAATAGTTGATTTATTTATTTATTCATTTATTTATTTATCTTTATTTACGCATTGTATCAAAACTAACATCAAAACTAAACATAAAAAAGCGGGCCAGGGTCGTTAGATAGATAGATAGATAGATAGAGAGATAGATAGATAGATAGATAGATAGATAGATAGATAGATAGATAGATAGATAGATAGATAGATAGATAGATAGATAGATAGATAGATAGATAGATTACCTCTGTTCTCTCATTCCTGTACTCCTGGATTTAAAGTCCTTGCCACCGCGTATACAATGATATAATGATACCTCATAATACTTCAGATGTTCATGGCATCCGTGGCTGTGCCTTTTCAATGGTTCGCAAACTGCGCCTAAAGAATTGAACAGTTTCTTCCTTCTGATACTGCTGGATGGAATTTCTAAAGGGGAAAAGTGCTCAAACTTTTCCCTATGTTCAGCATTTGAGCCATTCTGACAAAGTGAGACTGAACATAATTTTCTTGGAGTTTTATAAATGAGCAGCGAGAATTAGGCGGTTACATCAAATAGTTATTATTATAGGTATAATTATAGGTCTAGATACTGTTTGTACGAATTAGGCTAATTAAGGACGTTCTGATCTTCTGATGTCTTTGAGGTTGGACATTAAAACATTCAGCCAATCATTGTACTTTGTTCTTTTTAAGTTTAAAGATGTCTTTGTGGGTGCGTTATGCCAACCAATTAATCACAGAATGTTGTTTGCACCCTCGCTAATGACACAAACCGAAAGTGAAAACAGCAAAAACAAATCATGACTAACAAGTTTCAATTTGATTTAATAATAAGAAGAAGTAGAATAATAACACAACATAAATCCCGCGCCAATTGTCCCAATTCGGAGTTCATGTTTCGTTTTCATATTTACTATACAGAGTTTTCCCACATTGCAAATGGTGACTTACTGGATTGGTATTTCATAACACAACAACAAGGTATTTTCTAACACTTATCATCATGATACTTTAGAATTTCTCATCAGGGTTATATGTCTGTACCTGTAGGACCGCACCTGTAGCCTGACATGGTAAAATATACTAGGGGTACGGGTCCGTACCCCTAGCCTCCGAGACTAGGGGTACGGATCGGTATCCCTAGCCTCCCAGGCTAGGGGTACGGATCTGTACCTCAAGCCACTGCCTTTTGTAAACAAATCATTATTTGCTTCTACAAAAGTGGATTTTCAATATTTTGGACATATTATTGAGTGAGCATCAACTAGAGGTAAGGGACTTACTATTTCAATAGTTTTTACACCAGACAAATTGGTCTTTTTATAAGAGTTTGAGTCAAATGTTAGAGTGTTCCTATTTGATCAAAATGTGACCCAAAATATTAGGCCTAAGAATGGGACATAACAGAAAAATCCATTCTTAGGCCTTATCTTAGGTCTTGCTCAAGAGCACAGTGGATCTGACGATTCCCTTTATCTAGTTAAGCAAATACCGAGTAGGGTAAAAACATCGAACTTCGGACGCTTTTTCGCTGTGTCACTACTTCAGCACGGTTTGTGCTTTGCTCCAGACATGCCACCAGGTTAAATCTAGCTGGTAGCTATCAGACATGCTCGATTGACTTAATAAAGCTGTAATTTCATTGTTTAACGCTTTTAAATGTGTTTGATTAGCACTTAAAGTTACATAGGGTCAAACATAAAAATTCGGACGGCTATCGGGAAATACGGACAGAGCTGAAGGGAAAATCGGACAGTTGTTTCTTTTTACAAAATAAAGCTCTTTAAATGTTTTTATTCTGTCAAAAACAGTTAAACATGTTTCATTTATCATATGACTAAACTATTGTTGTCTTTTAAGATATCGATTTCATTTGCTTCTAAAATCAAGAGCTGAAAAGTCAACCAGCATGCAAAGCTACAGAATCTTTTCAACCCGCAGTCAACTTTTGCTCAATTTTTGGGGTCCATTGTGATGCATATCCAGTCTTACAATCGCTATACCAACAAGAATCGAAAATAATCTTATCTAAAACGTAAACAGAATCTGTACCATCTGATGCAATGCATTTTATTTACAAACAGCTGGAAAGGAAAGAAAACTATATGAAAGGGTCAAAAATCATCGTCTGAACGTTGTGTTCAATGGCGTGTCCGAAATTAAATTTCCTGACGGGAAATACGGACACCCATTATTTTATCTTCATTCCGTTTCAAATCTATGTGAATATGCAAAAACAACCTTTCATTTCATAAATTCAACTATCGAAGATACTAGGGAGCTGAAATATTTCATTGTGCGTCAATATTCATTTATAAAAGATGGAATTTAAAAAAGTTGTGACAAGCAACAAAACCATGTGATCCCTAAACTGTGCGGAGCTGGAGGTCACCAAACTGGAATAGATATATAATTGGTCGATTGTAATGTGACGTGTTCCATTTTCACTGGTGGGAAGTGGGTACGACGATATTTTGTCTGTACAGCTAACCTGAAATAAGACTTTATCAATTGGTCGTCTAGAGCAGGACGTTATGTCAGGGGAGGTAGAATGGTGTCCGATTTTACATGTTCGTCCGAAATTCGATGTTTTTACCCTAATGGTCCCAGAGCTAGGTTTCACGGGGCTCCATTTGAAATAGTAAAATCAACAAAATTGGCCATATCTGTGCGTCAGAAACAAAAGGATAATTCAGTAAGCTCGAGTAGTCTTTCGATAAAGGAGGGGCAACTCAGCGAACTAGACAAAGTATATATGCAACTGCAGTAGCCGCACGTTTTTTTTTGGCGGTACCTTTGTTTTTGTTTGATTTGATTCTTTACGTCCCATCAACAATCTTTCAGTTATAAAGGGACGGGTCTTCCTGGGTTGAACCAGTACTAAGCTAGGATTAATGTTCTTGCTCAAGGACACAACGCAGTGACGCCGGTGAGGCTCGAACCCGCGGCCCTTCGGTCTCGAGTCAAGCACTCTACCAATGAGCCACTGCGCTCCCATTTTGGCGGTACCAATCTTCTCGAAACCATAAACTGCATAAGCATTTACCTACGAACCTCAGATGTGCAGTGTGCAAACAACGAAGACTCTGGCGAGACTGCAGCTAAGTGCAGGCTCGTCTGAACCTAAACTGCTCGTACATGCGATAAGAAGCAGTGTGAGCAAGCCTATGCTGCTTCGGGCGACAGTCTTAGCCGACTAACAGGTTCAAATCATTTAGGCCTATTTGGAGGGAGCATGTATGATTAATCCTTGGCGACTTAAGTCGCCTGCTGATAACCTTTGCAAACAGTTTGGACCAAGATCAGGACCGAGAACGTCGGTGCTGATCTGGATCTATCTTTGATTGTGTTCCTGAAAGACGCTTGTTGAAAGTTAATTTTGAAAAGTCAGCAGACGACAACAAAAGCATGAAAAATAACCCAGCAAGCAAAGAGAATTTAGGATTAGTTTTGTTATCCGCGCCGCACTTCTCTACAGCCGCAATTATCTCCAGTGACAAAACTGCTCCATGCTTCTGTCTGGTCATTTTCTGTCACAACTTGTGAACAATAGTACCTAAATTTATGGTCATCAGATAAAATCATATTAATAAAAGACTTACGTTTCTCCAAAAATCATCACATATTCCAAACCGCAAAAATGGCTGCCAAGATTCGCGCACAACTTCAAAAACATCTCACAAAATGCATGAGTGGCGGGTAAAATGAGCAAAAGATCAATAGCCAATCAGACCTCGAATGCCCGACCAGCTGACCAAAGATTTGCCCAAGCAGAAATGAGCAAATGCTTTCAACAGTGAGACCAAAACTCAGGTCCCATGAAAACAGGCCCTCGCCATTGATTAGCGTGGTATTTCCCAGCCAGCATCCCATATCGAGCCACTATCGGCCTGCAAGCGAAACGCCATCGAATGGCGTTTTGCTGGCGGGCCGATTAGTGGTCCGATTTTACGTGTTCACTGTTTTTTTTTATATGACATCGTAGCCAAATACGTTACGGAACAGCTGCGTGAAACCCTATATTTGCGACCTGCCGTAAGGTGTGAACCCCAGGGGGGTGGGTTTACTCTGACATTTCCATTTAGGCTACATGCATACTTAGGCTCGAACCGTTTTTGAGGGCTCAAAAATTTTAAATATATTTTTTATGGTGAGGGGGGGGGGGGGGGGTCAGAAAAATGATATGGCGGGGTAAAAACAAAATTGGACTCGTTTTTGGGGGTCATTTCTATGCAATTTTAGGTCCTGTCTTAAGTTCAATGTACAAAATACAGAATGGGGATGGTTTGGGGGTTGCTAAAATTTCATTTTTATTTAACTATTTATTTTTAAATTGAAAATGCGACAAGTTCAACATGTTAATTCTTAAACCCTGCACGGATGGGAGTACGGGCTTCTCCCGCCCCCGGAGAATTACAAAGGGATTAGAAGTCCGATTCGAAGGCACTAGCCTACTCCTGTTCTATTGCAAAAAGCAAGCGAGTATAACCAGGAAATACCACGATCAGACACTGAATACCATCCCACGGCACCATGAGGGAGACCCACAGAACATTTACATTAGCAAGACATCTGCAAGACAATAAAAGCAAAGCAATCAGCTCTGATGATTGCAAAACTAGAATGGACACAAAAACAAAGACATAACCACCACAAACAATGGGAAGTACATTATTACAATAAAATCAGCAACAACAGAACCGCCGTCTTAGAACGGACAGCAGCCTAAGCCACCGGGGGCTTAAAGGCATTTTACTGGTACCAAAGCACAAAACATGTTAAGCTCGCATGGAGGTTTCCTTACTATTGCAATTTTTTGTATCATCATGGAGAAGCAATCAAATCAAATTAACATACTATGATGAAACAAAAAAAAGGCCTCACGACTCACAGATAGTCAGAGTTACAGAAAACCAAGTTGAGTCATGGTGGGCCCTGCTACAGATAAGCACCAGGCCGCGACTAACCAGACGATTCAAGCTTTACGTTATGTTTTGTTGTGCACTACTTGGTGTCCTTTCTAATTTGCAATCATCTTGAAGAAGAAGAGAGAGCTGTTTGCTTTTCTTTTCTGATTTGTCTTGTGGATGTCTTGTTACTGTGAAAATTCTGTGGCTCTTCCTCACGATGCTGTGGGTTCAGTGGTCTCCCAATCTTTTAAGCCAGATTATCAATCCGACTCGACCCGGACCAGCCGTAGAAAGTTTGGCTAAGGGAACAATGGGTTCTGCTCCGCCTACGCGAAACTGTTAAACGCGTCATTTTGAACGTTAATACCAAAACCTGTAAAGGGGGCGATTTTAATTTTGTAATTTCTTTGATGGAGATGTTCATCGCTTCTCTTCATATGGTGTAATCATTTTACAACATATTCGTTTTGCAAGAGTATGTTCATAAGTTGATGACTTCAACAACAGAAACCAGTTTTTGACTTCTAAGTTATAGTCAGGGCCCTTAGGGACAAAAATAGGTCCCGTGCAAATTGTGTGCCGATTTATGGTGACCTATATCAAAATCTTCAATGGGGTCACCTTTAATTTGAAGGTGGTCACCCATCTCAAATCCGCGTCTGATGCTAGTTATGACGTCATCAATATGGCGACCATAAATAGAAATATAGTTTGTATTGGTAAAGTCGTATTAAACCAACACAAATTATTTTTAACACAATATCATGTATTTTAAACACATGATGGTTAAGTCAATGTTTTATGTGACTTTGATAATAAATTATTTCTCGATAACTATAATTTGCATGCAAAATACCGTATATTTAACAGAAACATGATAAATACCCAGCTTATCAGTAGACCAGAAAAGGTGTGTGTATTTATGATAACCAAAAACACATAATTGGTCTGTTCTCGTAAAACTTATGCTTATGTTGTTCATTAGAATCGGCTTATTGAGAAATAATAATAAAATATCCCATAATTATTATCAAATATGTACCAACTGTTGGTATTTGCGCTATCAACAGAACGAACAATACATTGATTCGTGATCATTTATATCAAGACAATACTAGTATGATTCAATTCTTTTCACAACGAATTTTATTCTGCATT
The DNA here is from genome assembly GCA_964019695.1 of Loripinus fragilis. NCBI lineage: Eukaryota > Metazoa > Mollusca > Bivalvia > Lucinida > Lucinidae > Loripinus > Loripinus fragilis. Next base: position 15,382,190 of record OZ026519.1, on the reverse strand, counting down.
GATGCATGTTTATTTCCCTGTTTGTATCATATGCGCAGATCTTAAGGTGTTGGGGTCAAGATCCTTTCAAGCTGTGTCTTTTAAGAGATTTTTGCATTCTGTACGCCGGGGTATTAGTCTCTGAGAGCATGTTACATATGTTACCATAGGCCTATTAAATTAAGAAAAAAGAAACTTAAAAGTTTAAGCTACAGAAAGAAGGCTTTAAACTGTCAAATTATTTAAATTACTCATATAGTCTGCATGCTTGCTACTTTAGCTAAATATAAAAGCTTTTGGAGCAAAATTAAAGCCACCCACTGTGTTATGAGTATTACTTTAATTAGATTACCCTTTAGAATTGTAAATTGTGACCAATAACATTTACTTTTATAGCTGATCTGTGCTTTTTTTCAAAATAATTTGATTTGTACTTACATACTCATTTTGTCTGTTATTATGCAGTCCTTATTCATGTTTGTGCTTCTTGAAATAATTTAAAACATTGCTAGAATAAAAGTAAAGAAGAAGGCAAATATCAGGAATCGATATAATCAAATACCACACCTGACCCAGGATACCATATGTGAAAGTGACAAAAACACATGAAAACATCACATACAAGAGAGCCAAGAGGTCAGCCCTTTCCCAGTCGGTGACCACAAGGCTGTAAGGAACAGACAAGACAGCATAACAGACATTAACCACAAATAACAAAAAGATCCCCAAAAGAAGCACCGCCTTGGAACGCTCAGTAAAAAAAAATACTGGAGGGCTTCAAAATATTTGACGGCACCAACCTCACTCTCATTTCTGATGTGGATCAAGACAAATAGATGTTTTGTTCATATGAAAGATCCCAACGTATCAATATATCATCTAGTAAATACAAATCAAGATATGAATATAAGATGAAACAAAGACAAGGACTCAACAGTATATACAGCTGAATACTGGAGTAAAAGAAATCCAACAGTTAAACCCCGGTGGGCCCGATCACAGACACAACATCATGCCCGAACCCTCTCATCTATAAATAAGTCTTTAAGTCGGAGCCATCATAGAATCTGAGGTCCTCCCGCTGGTGTGCAATTAAAGAGGAAAGCAAATTTGCCAACCATGATCGGGTTGACCACCAAGCATGTGTAGTCTGTCGCAATTCACTAATGTTATAACCAATCTTCTTATAATGAAAAATTATTTAATCATTTGATGTCGCGCCTGGGAGTGAAATAACGCCATTCATCATAATCGATAAACCACTAGTGGTTTACAGATTTTCGGGAAACGTCATTGAATGACGATTTTAACGTCACGCGCATTTGGCAAAAATCTAAAGTTTTCACGCCAAAAATGGGATTTAAAAATGGTTTTAATGTCATGATAAATGGAACTTTACATTCATGTTCCTGTATTATTTAATTTATTAAACCCGTTGTGAATAAGCGATAAAATGCGAGGCATAGCCGGTCATTTTATCTCTTTTTTCTCAACTCGTTTAATAAATTCAATAAAACATGAGCACTCATGTAAGATCCTCTAGGCCTATTAACATACTGCACTGAAATATGATTAGGCCAAGAGCCGACAATTTTCTTTAATTTATACATTAAGTCGCCATAAAACTCTGGTTCCGAAAGTTCCTGAGACAAGAAAGATTTAAGTCCAAATTTGAATTTGGATATCAAATCATAGTATAGGCGGTAAAATTAAAAAAAAGTTTGTGAAGTTTATGATACCGATAGCCTTGTTTAAGAAGTTTTTGAGTTAACAGTAAATTGTGAGTGTTGAAATCAGCAATATGGCTAATCGGATGAGTTGAGAAATATAAACTCAATATGATGTAGAGCAAGGAACATCAAAGAAATATAAACTCCATAGGATTTAGAGCAAGGAACATCAGAGAAATCTAAACTCCATAGGATGTAGAGCAAGGAACATCAGAGAAATATAAACTCCATATGATGTAGAGCGAGGAACACCACCGTCTAAAAATGGAAAAAATGACAATTTCATAAAATTCTACAACATATTGGACTTTTAAATACTTTGACAGTGAAATATCAGGTGAGCGATTAAAGGTCGTCTTGACCCTTTTGTTAGCTTACCTGAGTCTCTTCGGCTCAAGGTGAGCTATTTTGACGATCTTCATACATATTCTATTGTCTGTAAACTTTTTCTTTAAACAACATCTCCTCCTGAACCACTTGTCGAATTGAAAATAATTTCCAATAATGCCCTCTGCCAAAATTGCACAAATGGTTCTGATCGACTGAGCATGACGGCCGCTAGAGTTCTAGGTAAATAATCTTTTATGCTGCATCTCCTGAACCACTGGTCCAAATTCAAAATAGTTGCACAGAAATGATCCTGATAATGCACAAATAGTTTAGGCCTGCTAACAAATGGGTTGCCAGAAGTCTAGAAAAGAAACATCTCCTGAACCACTGGTCCAAATTCAAAATAATTTTACAGAAATGTTCATACCCCATAACCTTACTTTCAAAATTGCAGGCATACACTCTTGTAACCTTTTAGCAAGCTACCTATCCAATCGTCACCAGCAAGTGAAATTAGGGGATCACGTTAGTAGCTGGATGCTGTCCCTCAGGGGTCCATCATGGGCCCTCTGTTTTTTAGCATTTTTATTTTAAAATGGACATATTTTACTTTCTCAAGAAACGCTCAATGTACAAATTTGCGGATAACAATATGGTGTTGTATGCACCTAAGCAACGTATATCCTAAAGGCTGTAGTAGAAAGTGATCAGAAATTACATCAAATTAGTTTGGTGATAACAAAATGCAGGCAAATCCTGGAAAGTTCCAGGCAATAGTGGGTGGTAAAATACCTTTTCTGAACTCAAGAGCTTCAGTGTAGCTGATAGCACTATACCGTGTGAGGAGCTCTTGGTAGTCGAATTGGATTACCAGCTAAATTTCAATGAACAAGTTTCCAGGATTTGCCAGAAAGTAGCCAGACAACTAAATGTGCTCCAAAGGATCAGCAAATTTCTGTCCGCAGAAACAAGACTGTTAGTTTTTATGCCCCCTGAATGAGGAATTGTTGACCCTGGAATTGTCGGTTCTAAAGCTAATTAATGTGAATAATTTGGATATACTTGACACTTGATACATGAAGTGCACATATTTCCTAACTGGAATATCGAATTTTTTAGCAAAAGCAAAAGAAAACCATGCAGTTAAGATGCTGGCAATTTCGTCTTTTTTTCGTATTTTCACATAAAAAATGGCGGAAATGTCAGAAACCTAAACATTGCATCTAGAGTTTAAACACATTGCAGAGTTTAAAAGCGTGAAAACCTCTAATAAACGATGCTTTGTCAACCATAGATACACTTCATTTAATTCCCTTAAGCGTTTGTTTAACAATTTACTAGGGATTTGCTAGGGTGTCTATGAGCAGTAATTATTTCCGCAACTGCCAAACCGTCTAATTTTTAATTGAGACAATAAATTAATAGCCAATTAACAGATTTATGTCACAAGAATTTAACAAAAGATGCCAAATTTCTATTTAAATCACACTATTAAACCCATTTACGCACAATAGAATTTCCCACTCCAGTCAATTGGACCAGTCCATTTTCGTTTTAAGGGGGGTTAGGTGGCATTTTTCATTTTTATTTCGAATTTTCATAGAACATTCTGAAAGCAAACAGTGGATACCCTGATCAGACGCCGTGTTCTGCGGTGTCTGATCTGGGTCTGCACGGTTTGCCTATGTCTCACAAAAAGGACGCTAGACTTATATGAAAAGAGTTTTTGCCTTCTTCCTTACTTTGTTTTCCATGTCCGCGTAGTGTAGAAAAGCCTGATGCATGTTATTTTTTTCTTGGATATTTTTTCTCGAGAACACTAGCTTGTTTGGTATGTAATTGTAGCTGGAAGAATTTTCAGTTTATTGGCATTAAATTCACTGTAATACCGTTTCCCCCAAGTTGCTGGAACATTAGGAAAAAGGTACATCACGTATGGATCTCGATATTTGTAAAGTGGTCAGTCAAATTATCGGATTTACCTGTATTTCGACGCGGCAATCATCGGGAAACAACTACTAGCAAATCTATAGCAGTTTCCTATCCAGGTAGTATACATCCGTGATGAAAACAATAACATTGGACTGGTCTATACTCATGCAAACAAACTCGTAACAAGTGTCTGTGATGTCCAAATATGTTTCCCAGCCCCATATCTTAATCTGCATGCTTAATAGGGAGACCGGGGCTAGTTCGGCCTCCGGGCATGTTCGGCGTGTGGCTATATTTAGCATGTAAACTGAGATATGGGGCTGGGAAACATATTTGGAGATTACTTGTGACGAGTTTGTCTACATGAGTACACAATGGCTGCACTGTTGAAGGGTACATTAATATTGTACCAGAAAACTCGTTTTCTTGCATGATTAGTAAATTTTTCATTGTAATTTCAGTTTTTATTTATCTAAAGATGTGTTAAGATTCTGATTTAAGTTCTATATTTTTACTACGAAAGGAGTATGTGCTTCGATATAAAACATTGTTAATTTCTTCTCCTGCATCTTAAAAGGAGTTGTCAGTTGATATTTGGAAATAGTCTGTCAGGGGCAAGTTCGGCCACTTAAGGCGGGGCAAGTTCGGCCCCTAGCCAAACTTGCCCCACACTTACATAAAATATTTGCCATTGTATTTTAGGTCACCGAGTTCATAAAGGTGTTCATATCATAGATCCTAAACACCTCCGTGTTCATATTTAGCACAACGACTGACTGCACAATGATTACGTTTATTTCATCGAAAGTTTCAGATCGCCATTTTACATTGACGTCAAAAGTCAAAAAATCAGTCTAAGACACGTAATGCAAACTTTTCCTTTTCTGTTTATTATTTTTATTATATATTTCTTTTATCTTATTTTGTTTTACAGTACAATAAATACTGAGATGTATTCAAATATTAGGAAGAAATAAGTTAAAAAAAAACTGTAAAACCATACAAATTTAGCGCCTTTCTCTGGAACAATGGCTCATAGTGAAGACCCAGATCAGACGCCACAGAGTGTCACAGTGGAGTCTGATCATGGTCTCCACTGATTGTTTACAGATTATGAAATTTGATGAAAGTTACTATGTTAGCCCTTTGATTTAAAACATGTTCGTCCGTTTGATAAGGGAGGGACATTTTATTTGGCATTAATGGGTTAGGCAGGCCCAAAAGCAATTCAAAGAATAAATCGGCCCAAAATGTAAGACGAAAACTCGGACAATTTTATACGACATTTTCAGGCTCAATTTTGGTTAATTAGTATTCCGAAGAACCAATTCGGATAGTTCATATGTTAGGTTAATGCCGTTACATTTTCTTGGCCCTTTGCAATTCCAACTACAGAAGTTTGACTGCATAATAATAGGCCCGGACAGTTCCCTTGCCGAACTTGCCCCGAGGGGTTGCCGAACTTGCCCCACAGCGGGGCAAGTTCGGCCATCATGACCTGCTCTCCTTGAATGACGATGACCCTTTATCGTACAGAGACACATGATGGGGGTTACCGGGACTGATACCGTCCTATTGTGCCTTACTTAAATATATAGGTTTCGCAGATCTAGATGGTATAGTCTTTCGAAAATTGTACGTCTTCTAAAATTTGGCCGAACTAGCCCCGGTCTCCCCTATAGCCATGTGCCGCGCTATAACAGTCAAGTGTGACGGACGGCGTGTAAACCATAGATGTAGATGTAGATGCCCCGAGGCCGAACTAGCCCAGGTCTCCCTATTTGCTGGACGTAAACGATAGTTTGTTTGTTTTGTTTTCAATTGGTGTCCCATTTTATAAAGAAAAAAAAAAACATTATATTGTCCTGCTTGATCCCCCATCACACCATGATGGTCCTCAGCACCACATTCTACTAGGAAAATCTAAGTAATATGCACACATGCTCAGGAGCCATATGTGGTGTAATCGATAAAGCCCTTGCCTTTTACCCAGAGGTTCTGCTTTTGATTTCCCCGCTCCTCCAGGCTGCCGGGTGAGACTCTTAGCAATAGCCTCGTCTGCTTATGACCTTAAAAAAAATACTAAGCAATTCACTTTCATTTGTAGGTTCATACTTGCAGTTGGAGGTATACTTTAATCTGTTTGCGCACAAGAGTAACCTGCCTCTGAAAGAGAAAGCACGCATCGAACTGTCAACTTCATATCTCCTTCAAAAATGGGCGTTTTTGTGTTTTGTTGAAACGAGGTGAGCATAACGTTAATTCTAACACACCTCGCCTATAGAGCCAACGGTAACAAACTGTGATATATCGGACATTCTTGCATGGGAATTCGTTACAGTTAATGGCCCAGTTTCGAATCTTTCCCAGTTCCGAATCACGTCATAGTTTCGTTGCAAACTACACATCAGCGGTAAAATTTAAAATACATATTTTGGTCTTGTTTTGTTGCATAATTATCCCTCTGTATGTGAGTGAAAGCGAATATTTATAAGTCATCTGCTTGGTGAAAATAATTGCAATTTTCCCCCATGACCCATTTTATGAAGGTATATTTTCACTCGTGTCAGTATAGAGTCGAGGCGGCTAATTTCGTACGGTTTTGGATGCGCTTGCAATTTACTTACCTCCAGCTCCACACGTGGCTATGTCGCATTCGCTATAACGTATCGATACCAGTACTGTTTCTTTCAACATCTTTTGTAAGCCGCTTTGTGATTGGATAATCGATTTATGTTAGAAGAAACACAGTATGGGTGAGGTAGGCTAATTGCGTACACATGCGGCAAATGTCGTACGGGGCAGCGGGAAATTTCGTACACTATAATTGCTATAGAATTATGTGCTTAATATTTCATATTTCGCATTCAGAATGTATGCTACACCTGTTCCGAGAATGTAATATCGTAATATCTACATCCTAGAAAGATTTTGCTTACTTTTCATAGCCTCCTCTTTCGAGTTTGCAACCTCCCAGTTTCAAATTTGGTCTGTGTCAATGATCATTTAAAAAAGTAGAGCTCTAGTTAACTGTAAAATTTGTTTAAAGAAGTGGTTTATTTATATCTGTACTGTCTGTATTAAAGAGAGGAAATGTGAGAGACCCGTTGAAAGCAGTTGAATTACTGAAACCGACTTTGAGTAAGTTACCGAAAGCGCATTGTGAGACCCTTTGAAAGTAGATGAATTACCGAAACACACCTTGTATTTACTTTTTTTGCGATACGAGACTATACTTTGAATCGTCAATCACCAGGCATGCACCGTCATCCATACGCTGTATCCATGATGCTGTCATTTTCAGTTTAAATGTGGTATGTGAGTTGCGAAGGCAAAGCAAGCCTGTACAAACGCGCATTCTCACAAGAGATCACACTGAAAACATACTACTAGCTAGCTGTGCAGCCTTTTCACGGTTAATTTAATTTATGTCAAATCGCACAAGTGTCATTAATTAAAAGGGATTATCTACTCAGAATATTGAGCAACTAATCAGTATAAACGGATTAAAGTAGCTATCACATTCTTTTACACACTTGACAATTAACATGCCCAGACCCGAGGTTATAAAACTTTTTTAATGCTCAATAAAACTGAGCACGAAATTTCAGCTGCTCGTTAAAACTAAAATATGGACAAATAAAGTACATGTATCTTGCTTAAAGTAGCTCAGATGTTGTATTAATTATAATAAATCATGCTAATACAATTGTTGGCATTTAAACATTTATGAGCAGGATACATTTCATGCTCAGTCGAGTTGAGCATGAAAAAAGTTTTATAACTAACATATTATCCTTTCAGATAATTAAAGAATAGTCCATTTGAAAAGAGTGGAATTTTCCAATTTTGCCCAAGTTGGAAATGTTTTCATGTTTTCTTGCTGTCTGTTGATTTTCTTTTCTCAAAATTCTATTGAAGAATTATTTCAAGAATACAATCTGAGTGTCAAATCCAGTTCGGATCCAGATTAGGCCCAATGCCCCCCCCTGATCTAGGTCCAAACTGTTTGCAAATGTATCAGCAGACTACACTAAACTTCTACCACGACCTATAAGTAATGACCCTCGATTCATTCAATTCATTTACCATTTCGTTCACGCATCGAAAAGCATTTTGTGGAAGTATAGCAGCAGATGATTGTGGACAGAAATGAGCGCTAAAAATAGAACTGAGCAGCATTTTAGGCGCATATGAGACTGTATACATAAGCGCATTCTTGCTAGAACACTCACTGCTATAAATTAACTAAAAAAGCGGACATGCAGACGATTGTGGACAGAAAAGTAACAAACACAAAATGGACAGATAATTTGAAAGAAATGACGCTGAAGTTCACTTTCATTTCGAGCAGAGTTCGCTAATATGAGACTGCACATGATCGCATTCCTGCAAGAAACACTGCTATATGATAACCAACAAAAGCGGCAGCTGCGCCTAACCTCTCGAGCAGCGAAGGGTCGGGCCTGATCTGGGTCCAAATTGATTTCAAAGGTTATCAACGGACGACAGTAGATCTAGTAACAGATGATTTTGGACAGAAATGGGCGTCGAAAAAAAAGAAATATAACACTTTCCTCTCAAGCAGCGAAGGCTCATATACGAGACTGCACACGCCTGCATTCTCGAAAGAACATTTTGTCGGATCCAGGTTAGTTATTTGCTCCAGGTACCCTGTGGAGAGAGTCTTGCACAGTGCAACGGCAGTAAAAAGAGGTGTACGAAATTAGACACCTTCAAAAACGTCGGCTAAAGTCAATGGAGGGTAATGTCGTACACTTTAATTTTGTCATTTTATTCGCAAATGCTGACTTATTCTCATTAAATATTTATTATATTATCAAAGCTTTATCATTAAACTATCTTTGTACAATACACACTCATACAATATACCAGGTAAAGCGAGGTAATTTGTCTTCCTTTCACGCTGGAGTTTTGTTACCGTTTTCGCTGGTTACCAGCAAAAGCAGTGACAGAATTTGACCTTGGCGCGAAGTGACACCATCTGATCAAATTTTGAGATGACGTAAAGTGTATCGTCAGTGTGGGAAGACACTTTGCGGGTACCAGATGGATTGATGTTTATTTACGTTAAAGTCCGATAAAAAAGGCCAAAAAGTTGAGCGGCGGTATTAAAAATAGCGCAACTGTACGAAATTATCCGCCTGTACGATATTAGCCGCCTCGACTCTATGCTCACTGCATATTTCCGAAAAATGCTTTCGTTTGAAATGCATTTTTATCAAACTTTCGGTTTCAACATATTTTCCAACAATTATTTAAACACACCCAAGAGAAAACGGACCTTTTATTCTGTTTTTGGTTCCGTGATAGCCGTGTAATCATTGTCACTTTTTGGTCCAGTTTCGAATCAGCTGAAAACAAGTTTATTTCACGTCACATAACAATAACGTACACGCGCTCAGCTGTTTGTATAACATATAGAAGTCAAAATTATGTGAAAAAGTTTCACAGGCACCATATGCTCTCGCTCTCTCTCTCTCTCTCTCTCTCTCTCTCTCTCTCTCTCTCTCTCTCTCTCTCTCTCTCTCTCTCACACAGCAGAAGCGGATCCAGAAAGTTTTGACTATGACAACATTGTTTTTTTTATATATATGTCATGCCGTTTAAGTTGATGAGGGGAGAGAGGATCCAAATACCACAAAAGCGGGCCGTCATCGGCCCGCCAGCAAAACTCCATTTGTTGGCCTTGGTAGCTCTAGAGAGCATTAGTGTGAAAAATGTCTGAATTTTAGGGGTATAGGGATGGGACTTTACAGGGGCTGGCGGGGGGGGGGGGGGGGGTGGGGGAGGGGCTCTGTGCTCCAAGTCTTTCCTGGATCCACGTATGCATGAGGATTATGCCTTTGTGTGTGTCTGTTGAATTTCTATGTCTGTCTATCTGTATGTCTGCCTATCAGTCTGTCTTTCTATACGTAAATGCCTGTCTGTCTGCATGTCTCTTTTTCTCCCCCCTCTCTCTCTCTCCCTCTCTCTCTCTCAGCAGATGTGGTGTAGACCTAGCAGACCAGGGATCCCGAGCTCGATACCAGGCAATTCTAGTCTTTAGCCGGGACTCTAAATCAGTCCCGTTCCCTATAAACAATAGCTGGTAGAAGCCCGTTATCCTAATTATGCATCATTTATCCGTAACCACTACATGGGCGGATCCAGAAAGTTTTGTCAGAGGGGGTCCAACCTTGACAACGTTTTTTTAGTTTGATGTGGGAGGAATTATCCAAATACCACTATTAGCGAGCCATTTTCGTCCCGCCAGCGAAACGCATCGCTGGCGTGCCGATTATGGCCCAAAATTGAAAGCTGGCTTGGTAGCTTTTCGATTTTAAGGGGATTGGGACCAGTATTGCTAAAACATTTTCAAGGGGGGGGGTCCGGACTCCCTGTCCCACTCTGGATCCACACATGCACTACATCCTCCTATGAGTTAAAGTAGGGCTAACGTCTTGTTGATTTTCCAGTGCCCTGGTAAATGCCTCACTTCATCACAAGTGGACATACTTGTGTCGGATGAGTCCCTTGCTTTTTGTCCAACTACATGTATGTATAACAGAGTTTTTACTTGTGTAGAGACCAGAGCCAAATCAGAATTAAGAGTGAGGCTGGTATCGTTAAACATGTTGAAGCTCTCCAGTTTTTCTTTTTCCTGTCGCAAATTTCGTCGATCGTCTTTCTAAATGTTAAAAACCTGGCCTTTACCCCATACTGTGTGTGTGTGTGTGTGTGTGGGGGGGGGGTCAAGACGTTATAACCATTCAAACATCTACCATGACCCCGCCATCCGCTACCGTATCATGTGCGTTGTTGGCGGGTGGGGCATGGTTACAAATGCATTTTACTCTCACAACGCATGTTGGTGTATGCGTGCGCTAAATAACAATGGAAATGTGCACAGACGTTAAATAAAAATGTCACAAAACAGAAAAAATACTCTGAAAAAGTGAATGTTAGTGTCTGTATCACAAAGTGATGCGTCAAATGACAGACTGTGCAGATCCTGATTAGAACGCGCCTCTAGCAGCTATCTGATCTAGTTCAACTCTACACTGTCTCATAGACCAAGTTTACCTGTAAACCTTTCGATTATTAGCCAAGGTGTATAATCGGGAGTATTACTTGCATGAAGTAAAAAAGTTCATAGTCTAAGGACCTTTAGTTATGCGCGGATCCACAGGAGTGAGGGGGTCCGGACTTGGGGGTCCGGACCACCCCCTCCCGCATGGAAAAGCACAAAGCTGTTGATTATCTTGACATTACTGGTTGGAAAAGTACAAAGCTACCTATTTCGGGTCATCATCGGACTGCTAGCGAGGCGCCATTTATATGACGTTTCGCTGGCGGGCCGACGGTTGTCTGTTTTACTTACTTTCTGTGTCCGTGCAAGTTTACTGCAATGAATACGGTAAAATAATGCGTCAAGCTCGTCATTCGAAGTAGTGATTAAGCCAACAATGTCAAAACCTTAATGCAACTGTACTACTGAAGGTAATTTCTTAGAATTTCTAAAGTGATTCGAAACTGGGCAAGTGACCCGCAACTAGGCCAATTGGCGGCCTACTTCAAAGTCGTGGTATGACACAAAGCAGAGTCCGAATGATACAAATTGAAGTTCATTATTTAGGAGAATGATAGTGCTTTGTAATAGTAAAACCGAAATATTATTTACTCAGAGCAACTATTTGGAATACGCCTTGAAGTAAAAGTGATTCGGAACTGGACCATTAACTGTACGCGAAGCTGTTTGAAGCCGCAAAATCCATGTTCAAATCATGAGATTCACGTGCTGTTTGAACATGGCTTTTACTTGAAAAAGCCTAAACTGGGCCCTGATTTGCATGCATGACGTTACACTGGAAATCGTTGTGGCCGTGACTGGTCATTTCGCCGATGCTTTCGTTCGCAAAAACGTTGCACGCGTGTATATGACGTTGTGGTGACGTAATGACGTTTGAAAGTTTGACGCTGACGCCATTTTGTTTTGAGAAATCAAGTGTAAGAAAAGGGATATTTGATGTTTAAGCGATGTTTTCAGCGCAGTTTATGCTGAAATCAGGTAAACATGCAAGAATAACGATCACACATGTTTGTTTCATTGCATTAACACTTGCCGGGTCCCTCGGACGATGTTTAAACACTCGGCCTAAAGGCCTCGTGTTCAAACAGCTTCCTCGGGACCCAGCAAATGTTAATGCATGAAAAAACATGTGTGATCCCTATAATAATTCACCGCAAAAGTGTGTGATAGCTGACGTCACTGGAAAATGACGTCATTCATGGCGTTAGACGGTGTAACGTCGTTTTTACACTTGATAGACGTTACAATTACATGTAAACGTATGCGACGTAGTCTAAGTATTGGCGGGAGTTCTTCATTGCAATGGCGGAAAGTTGGAAGAAGCTGAAGACTTCGAATATGTTTTCGTCGTTTATTGAGTGTTAGAATCGAAATAGATCAGCTCCAGTGCGTGAATTGTTGAGTAATAATTCACTGTTTGTCGGTAAGTTGTATGACGATAAATCACTCGCGCTACCTCCAAACAGTGAATTATTACTCAACAATTCACTGCTGGAGCTGATCTATTTCTTAAATAATGCGTATATGGACACATCGTGACACCCTTTGGAGCCAAACCATAACAGCTTTTTCTTCTGATCTGTATAAGCCTCCTCTTAACTAGGAGCACCCCTGGTAATAGGGTAAAATTGTCTGTGGTTTTGGGCTGTGGTTGACAGCAGTACAGTCCCAAAGGTGTGTGCATTGATTGATTGATTGATTGATGTTTATTTGGTAAATTCAACACATACATACATATACAACAGCAAATTAAAAACATATAGCACATTAAATATCACATTAATTTAGCACTTTAAAATATGGAATAATTTAAAAAAAAAAAAGTTAAATAAAATCTCTGATGCTATTAAAACTTATAATTTAAGATGAATTTGAATAATTTAAGATGAATTTGAATGGATCTGGCACAAATATCACATTAAGATTATCACAGTGAACTAGGTTATCACATATCGTCACAATTATGCATTTTATAAATTAAGAGATCACTTTTTGACTAGGCACAAAACATAAATGGTGAAAATGACTGATATCTCATTCATATCTCACACTCCAGAATAAGAGTGCGAGAGATGAATGAAAACAAAATTTGTTATTTTAATGAAAGATGATGTAAAGGCAAAATGTATGAGTGTTGAAATAACCCAGGATAGCCCATGAAAGCCCTAAGGCTTATTTCCAATGGGGCCGTCGCCGGTCTGGCAGGGCGGCGAGCGCCGGACCACTTTTTTGACAGAGTATGCTTTCAGCCGTGACCTTTTTTCTCGTTTCGGCTCATTTTTCTGTGTGCTTACCTCTGATTTTCAATTTAATCATGAATAACGCTCGTTGCGCGTGTCATCTAGCCAAGGTGTGAAGACATTGAAAAACAATGCAATCATTATAATGACAGTTATCATACTTGAAGGCCGTGTCAAAAAAAACCCTGACGTAGCTGCATTCGAGGATTAAAGGCGCAGACCAGCCTACATATCTGCGCAGTCTGATCAGCACCTTTGTTGTTCGCTCTCTGGAAAGTATAATTGATAAACTTGCTACACGGAAAATTTCAACTTTCTAGCTAATCTCTGTAACTGAGCAGGTTGGTTTGAGTTTTGCATGGTCACAAAACCCGAAGACAGGTCTCGCATTGAGGCCCTGATAACAGTTTCATTTCCCTCAAATTGACATTTTTTTCTTCTAATCAAATAACATGTCGAGCGACAAATTATGTTTAAAATGTTTTGAATTTATACAAGCGTTATAATGCATTCTATTAAGGATATACAAGTTCCGCCTGTTCAAATTCAGCCCGAGACTTTTCGATTCCCACAACGTTCATTCGACTTTAAGAAGCATGAGCAGAGAAGACAGTGTTTAGCCGTCGTGGTTCGACAGTAAGCACTGGCTTCATTACAATGAAGCCAAAGATCTCACGTTATGCCTACTGACAAGGGAACTCGTCAAGGAAAGTTGTGCAGCCAAAATCTAGTTGAAGCCTGCATTCTTAACGGGTGTTCTAATTGAAAAGACGTTAGTGTATATCTTTTCGAAAAGACAAGTCTTTGAGGTACCACTAAGGATCAATGCTAAAAGTACTTTGCAAAAGCCTGCGGGAACATAGGTGAAATAATGTCAAAGAAACATGCTGAAGAAAAAAAAAATAAAAAAAATTGCGACTGTCTGAAAACGATTTTGTCCAGCATTTGGTATCTCACTCGCCAAGAAATATTTTCAAGCAAAAAATCATGACTGAAATCTGTTCCCAAACGCATAAAAAACACATTAAAACGCACATAGAAGCGCTCAAAATTAAAAAAAAAATGTAGGGGGAGACCCCCAAACCCCCTAACGAAAGGGGGAACAATCCCCCTCTCGTGCCTTTGGCACTCAATGGTTTCCACCCCCGGACCACTTTTGAATATGCGACGACGGCCCTGGTGTGTGTGTGTGTGTGTTTTTTTTGGGGGGGGGGGGGTGTCTATATTTTCATATAGGCTATTCGTAGGCTCAGACCATTTTTGTACTAATACACTGTACTATACCCATGATTATACAAGACATGTGTTTATTTAAGTAAAAATAATTTCCATTATATCATTGAAGACTATAGTTTCCAAAAAATACAGTTTGCATTCCAGGCTAGTCCAATGCTTCGCACCATAGTCATAGAACATTTCTGTCAGGAACAAAAAAGTAAATTTTTGTAGTGTCTGTAACCGTGACAATTCATGAAGCGAAATCTTGAAGATTTTCAATCTCAGAATAACTTCCTTTTGATATTTTATGTCATTTAACATAAATATCAGACAGACAAAGTTTCATTGTCATGACAATAGGAATCTATAGATGAGAAATTAGCATCAGAAAAAGTTACAGACACTACATGGAACATTGGACCAGATTTAAGAGCATTTTGACAAAGAATAATTTTTTGATAGTTGACGTTTTGGGCTACTGTAACTTCTTTAATGTCTTTAAGTATGGTTTAACTGTATTCAGAAAATGATTTTTAGCATTGAGATATACTTCTGGTAAAAGTGAAGAGATGCAATCTGATAGAGGGCAATTTATGACAAATTCAGCCAATGGTTGTTGTAAAGATATGCTTATATTTTGCATCTTTAAGTGTTTATCTTCTTTGTTTGTCCTCTCATAATGTTCACCAGTTTCTCCCATTGTTGTTTCAGAGAAAAAGAACTGCAAATGTTTATATTTTTGCTCTTATCTTGCATGTTATATCTTAGGTGTAGTGTCCGTAACCTATTAACAGGCAGAAGTAAAAGTATCAAAAAAATTATATGAAGGAATATTTTCAAAAACAAAGTCTAGTTTTAGGCAAGATGTGTAAAAACCTATGTAAAAAATGATAATATATTATCGTATTGAGTGTTTTATTTTTTGCCTAGTGAGACACTCATCAGCACCAATACTGTGTTTTAGCCGAGTACAAGTCGTCTGTTCACGGCCACTAATTACTAATTGCTCCTGATTGGGGTGTGAAAATAGTGTGCAACTGAAATCTCAAAAAGTGCACCAAAGATATCATTGCTAATTGCAAAAAATGTGCAAATACAAGGCCCCCACCAGATGACAAACAAGCGTGCCAAGCGTATGTCCAATTTTGTCCTGCGAAAATGCATTGGCCGAGGTACACTTAGCTGGTTATTTTCATTATATCTCAAAGAAAAGATGTATACCTGCTGCATGCAGTGCGTGGTTTCATGCTCGGTGTGGCGATTTCGTTTCTAACTTCTGCAAGATACCTGATTTTTCATATTTGATACTTATCACAAGTGAACAACAAAAGCTCAGACAAGCCTGCACAAATGTGCATTTTCAACAAAGCATTCACTGTTCACTGTGACACACACAAAGATGGATGCAGATGAGAGCTCGGGTCATACGTTATCATCTTCAGAAGCTGTCTGATCTGGGTCTTCCCTGTTTATCTAGGCCTTTTGGCAGGCAAGTAGAACATTTGTCACAGTGTGTTTTTGTACACCTTAGCACACCTGTAGCCATTCAGCTCTCATGTTTGATCAGCAGTTTTTGCCATGATGCCATGCTATGGCATGAAGGTACATAAGCACTTTTGGCTGCAGATATTGCCCATTAATTCAAGCAAAATTCGTAGCAGAACCATAGCAAATTGTGGTAAATCATCAAATATACTCAAGTAGAGTGGCGTAAAGGCTCCATAATGCAATCTGGCTTTAACCTATACATCTCACTTCAGAAAAGAGTAAAAATAAACGGTATTTTATTGTTCAACAATCCAGAATTTGATTTCTATCCATTTTGTATGAGATGAAGTATTGTCATTCACAGTTTGGATTTGAAATTGGGCCCCATTTATCCTTAAACTACGAAAATAAGTGATGAGACATAGGATGTCTTAGATGGTCTCACTTTGTAATATTTTGCCTTCAACCATCTTAAAACCAAATATCAGACCTTCTTTTGTGAAATATTACCATTTCATTGCTCTTTTAGATGCTGAATATCAATCCTGGTGCCGAAAAACAGATCTTTCACATGGCCACCAACACATATCGCAACGTCGCCAAGACTCTTCAAGAGGCCCCCAATACTAAATCATATGGGCTCCTGGACGTGCTATCGTATTGAAACGGGCTCTGTATTGACCTTATTAACTGGGTGTGATATCAGGAGAATATGGGGGATGAGGAAGGATTTCAAAAATAGTGAGTATGATCAGGAAATACCACAATCACAAACTGCAGACAAACCCATGACATATTCAGTTGCAGCAGTCATGGCAACTTGTGACGTTATTGTCCTGCAAGAGCAGAACACCGAGAGTCAGTTTTCCTTGCCTCTTTCTTGCGATTACCTGGCATTGCCGTCTCAATTCCCCTGCATAATATGCATCGTTTATTGTGCAACCTTGCTCAAGATAATCAATCATGATCACCCCTTGACTATCCCAAAAGATTGAGGCCAGCACCTTCCCTGCTGAATGAACCCTCTTAAATTTCTTAGGAGGGGGTGAGCCAGGGTGCTTCCATTGTTTGCTCTGCATTTTTGACTCTGGCTCAAAGTGGTGAACCCATGTCTCATCATGGGGGACTCCATACAGATAGACAATGTTCTTGTTTCACGTGTTTGGCTTAAAATACGATTGAGTCGGCTAGGGAAACTGACTACTACAACACCCAGCAACAGCCAATCAGCGAAAACTGCCCAACAATTATCATTCATCAAATATATTGATCTGACATGCCCAGACAGGTTAGTTTAACGCGCTGGATCAGTTCACAGTTCTGGGAACAGACGATTTCTTGCATTTTCCATGTTAGAAAATGCACTTGCCCCTCAAGGCAAACTTGGCAGGTATTTTACTCTCCTGAATCCAAAGTTTACTCACTTCGTTATTCGAGGTGAATTTTATACTCCTTTAATTGTTAAAGATAGACAAAAGTAGTTATGGTTTTTTTTTCAGCACTGTCAAAATTAATGAAACAGACTTTAATCGTGAACAGCATTACAGGTTTGGAAAAGTTGCAATGGTTATTTTCTTTAAATAGCGCTGTAAATCATGATCTGTGGATATTATCTTAGTGGGTAATTTTATAGTGCACTTCTTTACTATGTGCAATATTTAGATAAACAAATATTTTCAGCGTAAACATGTAAATATTTTCTTACCCATCAGTTTTAACATATGTTTTGGGTGCTCAAAAGAACCGTCTCAATGAGACGGTTCTTTTGAGTACCCACAACATATGTTTTGGTTGAGAAATAAGAAAATTAAATTTTCGTTAAGCACTCTTAACTAAAGTGCAAGGCATGCAAAGAATGATAATATGCTGTACCTAGCGGGGTTGACCTGTATTTGAGATTAAGGTTGGAAAATACATTATTAGTATTACTAGTCTGTACCTCTCCCATTTACATGAAAGTTTTCAAGTTTGATTGAATCTTTAATATGATTGAATGGACAGTCTGAGTATTGTCCAATAAGAACATCCCTTTCTAGCAGATGCGATGAATATTACAATGTATGAATACTTCTGATTGGTGAATAAATTACAAAAATGTAAGAATTATTTTAAATGATGCTGTCCCTCGTCTTTGCAAGCCAATGATACTTAGTCCTCTTTGTTCCTTACATATAAAACAAACAAAGTGGACTTAGTACCCTTGGCTTGCAGATGCTTTATATTTGTCTGCTAGCCATGACGTTAGATGTAACAACTTTTGTCCTCTGCCAATAATCTTTTCTTCTTAAATTTGAAATAAAAAGTAAGCAGACAAAGGAGCTCTAGCGATAAGGCGTATATTTTCCCTAGTTGACATGATTATAAAACCTAAATTTTCAAATTTGCCCTAATATTTTTAAAATTGGACTGTTTCGGTAGTAAAATATGCATAGAAAGCATCAAAATAGGTTTCAAAGCGATCCATCATTTACAAAGCCGTGAAAACTTGCGCCTTCTACTCCCACCCCTCATTTTACGTCTTTAGACTGGGTGCTGTTTATACGATAGTTTTAGTAAATCCTTTGCAGGTTTTCAAAAAATAAAAGTACTATAATAATAAGGATATAAGTGCCCTTCATTTCCAAAACTTTGCGGTATTCCTTCTGCGCATGCGTACGAAATATACCTAAAATTGTGACGTTTGTCATTGAAAAGATGAAACTGACGTTTTTCAGTTTGTTTTTAGATGCTTTCCCCCCCTAGACCCAAGATGCCCTTTGGACATTTAAATGTCGCTATACAAATATATAACATATGTAAATGGCGTCTTGGGTCTAGGGGGGGGGGGGGGGGGGAAAGGGGTTGTATAAGCGAAAGAAGACATTAAATATCTGACAAAAATAGACCACTTTGCAAGATGGTCGTTTTTATTGTACATCAACTGTATAAATAGTTTTACTGTACATAGCATGGTTCCCTGTTTAATGGTCTAGTTCCCATATATGTTACTGAATAACAAGCACAGTTGATGATCGAAATAAATTATCATTCAATAAGAAGTAGAGTTATTACATGCATTAAGGAAACCCCGTTTTAAATATACAAATTGGGGCAATGGTGCATCGACGGCTCGTCTTTGTATATTTGTTGAATGTCCCTAGCTTCTCCAGTCGTTATTTCAACAAAATAAAACGAACGTCTCGTTTAGGGAGATTGCTCGCCTTATCACTAGAAATTCTTATCCAGCATTTAAAAGAGTTAACAATTTATGATTAGCATCTAAAAAACAGTGTAGACCCAGACATGACAGCACAAAATGTGGCATCTTAATTATCAGGTCTGCTGTGTTAGATTAACAATAGCAGTCTTTGGCTAAAACAATGATTGATTTTTATTTGGTATATTAAAAGTCAACAATATACTATGCATGTACTTCGGTTGTACAGCAATTATAATATGAGAATGGATGAAATTTGAGGATTAAAGGCAAATGCTACTACTGTAAGCGCATTGTTTACTGTCGTCACCCTGGGACCTGTCACCTGTTAAACTTACGGTACCGGAGCCAACTCATGACAGTAAACATTAAAGTCATTATACATACTTCCTGTATTAAAATCTATTCAATTCTTTGCATCCAATTTGCATTATGCACATGGAATCACACCATACAACTGGCTTCTTTGATGACAGATCACTAACATTGATGACAGATTTATTGACTATATTCAATGACCATATTTAAATTTACCCCATCCCATTAAATCTCATACAGAATTCTATATAAAAAGTCTAGGAGTACACTCACTGCACACAGCACCTCTGTTTTGGTACAAAAGCCTATATCTGATGTGGGCACTCATTGAAAGCCTCACATTTATTTCCTTTTGATGCAAATAGTGTACACCCTGATCAGACACCACATGGGCCTCAACACAAGAAACTTTTAGATTTTGAGGTGTGCGAACAACAAAGGCGCAGACCAGCCTGTGCATCCGCGCAGACTGATCAGCGCCTTTGTTATTTGCTTTTAGGAAAGTATCAAATATAAAATTGCTACAAGCAAAATTTAATTTTTACTAGCTAGTCTCTGTAGCTGAGGAGACTAGTTTGAATCTCGCTTTGTCGGGAATCCTGAAGATATGTTTTGTTACGTCAAGGCCCACATTATACACTGCTTACATTTCGTACTTTTAAAATGTTTCCTGCAGAAATAGCAGAAATCAGCAGAGCTATGCGTCACCAAGGTGATATAGTAATTTTATGTAAATGGTTTATTGATACCAGAGATTAATCATGTAATTCTTTATCTAGTTATTTATTGTTACTTGTGTATTGATAAAAGATCATTTTTACCTTGAAATTACCTGTCCCACCACACAAAAAGGTACCTTTTCATTCTACAGACATTTTATCCTAAATATTTTTTTTAATTGGATTGATTAAACCTTTTCATTCTGAAAACTGGCAAAACTTTGGCAAACATTAAAGACCCAGATGAAATGCTGCATCAGGGTATACAATGGTTGCTAAGATAAAACAATAATACTTTTTATAGAAATTTTGACCAGTAACCCTTAAAATACAAAATGGACAATGTAATACTTATTCTACCAACATACCTGGGAAAATCCATCAGAATGAAAAGAGTTAAAGCAAAAAGATAAAAAAGGTAAAAAAAAATCAGATTTCATGATTAGCCTACATATGGGCCTAGTTCATTGCTCATACTAGACTATAGCCCAGTGTCTATTGCCGAACCATAGTTCAATAAAATCCGCTCACATCAGCCTAGGTTTCACTGTGCATATCTGGTTTGACCAGAATGAACGGACGATGGCTCACAGGTCGCAGGTACCCAAACACCATTTAGAAATTCCCGAAACCTGTATGGTTTGTATGATTTTTTTTATTTGTAGATTGTTTTATGGGGAGGAAAAGTGACGAAGGAATAGGCTAGTAGGAGAGAGACTTATTGTTTCAACAGCAACTATTGGCTAAAATGGTAAGTTTATGAACTGGGTCCATGAGTAAGCAGTCTATTCTATGTAGCTGAGAAAGTGATGAGTGGGTCAATCTACACCTTAATTCTAGACCATTTGATGTTATATGCTTTATGTCCATACTATAAATTCTGTTATATTCGAAAAATTTACAAATTGTAATTTTATCAAATAGGCCTAACATATCATGTGAATCGTCTGCCAGCAGACACCTTATTTTCCCTAAAAACCAAGAAAAAAAATTCTGCTGCAGCAATCATATTTTTTCTGGCAGTTCAATTTATACATACTGTGACATTTTTATTTTGGAAATTAAGAGCAGATTTTTCTTGATTGAAATCATTACTGAGCAATATATGATCATATATCAGTAGGGATGATTTGCTCTAGGACGCAACACAGGCCACTGGTGGGATTTAAACAAGCAACCCCTCATTCACAAGTGTGACATGTTACCATGACACTACAGTGCCTCTAAATGGTGCTTTAATTCTTATACCTATATATACTCAACTGCCGTCTGCTGATAAAATTTGCAAAAAGTTTGTACCCAGATCAGGCCCAACAAAATGTCAAGCCTGATCTGAATCCAAGCTGTTTGACTTTCTGAATGTATTCCTGAAAGAATTTATCTAGCTTGCAACAAGTTAAGGAACATGCACAGGTTTAGACAAACAAAAATTTTCAGCGTAAAATCATAAATATTTTCTTACCCATCAATTTTAACATATGTTTTGGTGCTCAAAAGAACCGTCTCATTGAGACGGTTCTTTTGAGTACCCACAATATACGTATAATTAAATTTTTGTTAAGCACTCTTAACTAAAGTCCTGACATGCCTATGTTCTGTATACTGTGAAGGTACCTTTTTGTGGTGCACCTATAGTTCTATAGAAATCGGCAAACTACGAAAATGGTATTTTATGGGATAATTCCTATTTATGTTTAAATAGAGACACTCGAACTGACCTGAAGATATAGATAGAGGGAAGTACTGACAGTATAGGTAAAATTAATCGCAAGAGATTCAGAGTTGTTCAAAGTTTCGCTTAAAATAAAGAGTTTATTTCAGTTGAATTGGAATTACAAGTTCTGATATTGGATTAAATGTTTTTTCATCTTTTTGAATAAAAATTGGATTACCACTATTGGATCTGAAAGATGAGGTTTTAACATTTGTAAGTTTTAAGTATGCTTTTATGTATTTGTGTTAAAACTTGTTTTATCATAAACCCCTTATGAATGAGATACCATTTTACTATATACTAGTATTTCCTTATTTATGGATATCCAAAACACATTTTAGGAAATCCCTAATAAAGTTTTGGATATCCAAAAAAATAAAATTTAGGGAAAATGATAAATGAATAATTTGATAATATACAAAAATCTTTTATGGATATCAAATACATGTATCCACTTGGTTTTTGTATGTTCAAAAAAGGATTTTAGGATACCCAGAAATCAATTTTAGGATATCTGTAATTGAATTTTGGATTTTCTGAAATAGACTTTTGGATAGTCTTAATAAATTGATTTTTAGATATCAAAATATTAAGCTGAAATTTGGATACGGAAAATGTTCTAAAATTTCGAATGCTAATTGCATGCCAAAATAGGCTTAGACAAACAGTGCAGAACCAGATCAGACTGCTTCTTTAGAAGCAGTCTGATTAGGGTCTTCCCTGTTTACTATTCTGACAAGCTTTTTGTGAATTGCAGTGCTGCATGATAATCAACATGTTGTTTGAGAACAGAAAGAGTAACATGTTCCAAATTTGAGAAAATTTACCATATCCATAATTTAATAGTTTGCGATATCCATACTTTGATTTTAAAATTTTCCAAAAATACACTGATTTTTGAATAAACTGATATCAAATTATGGATGTCTAAATATCATGCGGAATTTAGAATATCCATAATTTGATTTTTCGATATCTATACATGTATTTCAATTTTGTGATATCTAAACTTAGGTCTGGTTTATACATGTATATGGGATACCATTTTACTATTTATTCCCTACCTATGGATATACAAGAATCATTTAAGGGATAACTGTATTCAAAATTTTCATTTGGGGGGTATATCATTGGAAATTTGGTTTTACAGTGACGCCCGTTTGAAATTTAGAATATGGTCATTCCCATTTTAATGCATTTCTACAGTCTTGTCTCAAACTGGAGCGTTGCAAGCAGAATAAAACCGCATGTCATCCAACGAAATGTGATGTAATTAATGAGGTCAAACTATTTCTAACAGTATATCGCAGGATATACTGTCGCAAATTTTTTACGTTATCCAATCAAACATTGGGTTACAATATCAAGAGCATTAGAATATAGGATATCCGTGATTCTTTTTAGGATATGCAAAATTAAATTGAGGATATCAAAGAATTATTTATATATATCCTTAGTCCAAGCAACCCTATTCAGTTGGGATGTAGGTTTATAGCCTTTCCATTCACCTAACATTTCTGCAGACATTATTTTACTCTTTCAACATGGAAGTTATTTGGCTATTTCCTATCATGTGATGTTGGGCATGATCAGGATCCAAACTGCTTGGCACTTTGACTGTATTCAGGAAAGAGTTAAACATTAATTTTTTTTAAAAAGCATGCAAAATGTCCCAGCATGCAAAGAATTAAAAGGTTCAATGCAGCATTAATGGAAGATAAAAGATACATACTAAAAGGAAACTAATTAACTATTGAAACACCAATTACAACTGCAGCAGATGACAAATTCAACATCTTTTTTACATTTTTCTGCACAAATAAGGTGCAATATATGATGTGAATTGTCTGCAGACAGCTGCAGAGGATTCACATCAGATATTGAACCATATTTATGTCGAAGAGTTACATTCAAGATGTTGTCAACTGTAAATCATAGGTTGAGCTTGAAGGGTTAACCCTTAAAGCGCCAATCGCAACAAAAGTCGTCTGCTTTTCTCGTCTGCTAAAATGTTTAAGAAGCCTCAAGGCCAAATAGTGTTGACCCAGATGGGTCCATGCTGTTTGCTTCTATACTTAATAAGTCAGTAATGTTAGGCAATTGTTTGCAGCAGACGACTTCAGCAGACGACATTTTCCGATGCATTTTTTCTTGGCGCTTTAAGGGTTAACACCATGAATAATGCACTTTGAATGGTAAAGAAGCAATAAGATATAATGCTTGAATAATATATTAATTCTATTGGCTGTTTTGAGCACAAAACAGTTGGGAAATCCTTTGCAATATGTTATGCTGTAAATACATGAGCATGCTTTTTTTCTGAAGATGCAAAGTGTGCAGCAAATTCTCATTTTTATAATCTAAGTTCCATAGGTAAGATCTTTGATAATGGCATTGCCTGGTGGTCAAATTTATTTTATTTTTATCTGCTGACCAACGAACAATATCTGAGTGGGGAGGGGGGGGGGGGGGTGTAGTTTTCACTGTGAGATATTTCTGTCAAGCAGGTCTGCTCCATACATTTAATTACTACTCTCCCTTGCTTGGGGGGGGGGGGGGGTAGTTTTTCTCTTCGTCTGTCCTCCATAGACTCCATAAGTTTTATACCCTGTGAGATATTTCGGTCAAGCAGGTCTGCTCCATACATTTAATTACTATTCTCCCTTGCTTTCTGTTTAGGTTATCTCCCTTAACAAAATTTAGAATGCAAACCCTTGTTCATTCCATAACTTTAACACCCTTAGATATTTGAGCCATGGCATGTGATTTCCAACAATTTGGCAAGTGTAGACTAAGACGAGCCTGTGCAGCCTCCTTTTAAGCTTAGAAGCTCTAAACACTGTTCGGTCAGTAGCTTAACACTCATAGAATACTCTAGCGACTAGCAAAGGCCCTGATCAGACTGCGCATATGCGCAGGCTGATCTGAGGCTTTGCTGGTCGCACAAACCACATTGTTGGAAATCTCATTTCGCGGCTCATTTGATACTATTAGGCAGGGTTATGGGTCAGTTTAAGATGGTTTGTCACCTGTAAGAATTGTTGCTCTCCCTTGCTTTCTGTATGAGATATCTCCCTTGAATGAACTTTAAAAAAAATTCTGGCTGTTCCTGGCAGTAAGCAGTACTGGACCAGGAGGGTTTATGTATGCCGGGCGGACCCAAAGGCTCAACCAGCAGTGGTTCTGGTTTAAACATCCCAGAGACTGGTCTCATCCAACAGACTGAATGAACGGGAAACATAGTGCGCTCAATCACTTTTATACTCTGAGACATTTCGATAATATTTGGTAAGATTATACAAGGATGGTTGCTCTCCCTTGCTTGCTGTCTGAGTTATCGCTCTTAAATGAAATTTAATGGGAAACCATGTACTCTTTGAGATATTTTGATAATATTTGGTTGGATTATATGTCATGTCAAGATGTTTTGTCTCATGCAAGAAAAAATGCTCAATCTACTTTGCTTGTTGTTTGAGTTATCTTCATTGAAGAATTTTAAAGGCCAATGTAGGCTACCTAAGAACATAAGCAGACTGGCAAGAATATGGTATAGAGGAATATTTATCATACTATATATGACAAGTGCATAATCTGCGCTCTAACCGCACAGGTTTGGATAAACAAAATTTTTCAGCGTAAAATTGTAAATATTTTCTTACCCATCAGAACTAACATATGTTTTGGGTGCTCAAAAGAACCATCTCATTGAGACGGTTCTTTTGAGTACCCACAATTATGTTTTGGTTGAGAAATAAGAAAATTAAATTTTCATTATGCACTCTTAACTAGAGTCCTGAACCGTTTAAGTTTAACTCAAACAAAAGCTTATTGACAGGTAAATTTTGATGATACCAAAAGCCCAATAAATCTGGATTTATATTGGGTTCGATCATTCTTTGAAACCTCTTGCCCCTGCTATTTATGACTTTTGTCAGCTACTCTCTTATCTTCTTATGTTCTTAGATAGGCTATGGACCCAGATCAGTCTGAACAGGGTTCATAGTATATGCTTCCATGATCAAATCTAGTCTGAAGTGCACTTTTATGTACACATCACACATAAAAGTAGATGGCATTTTCGGGACAAAAATATTGGCGGGATTAGGGTTAATAATTGTGATGTCCTTCAAAATATCTCAAAACATTGCCTTGGTCATGTTTAGGGGGTACATGCCTTCAGATGATTGGCTGAAGTTTTACGATCTAATCAACAGTATTAAGATAATAGGGGATGGGGAGAGGTTGCTTTGTCCAGCTGGCCAGTACTGCTAACATATATTGTGGGTACTCAAAAGATTCATCTCAACAAGACTGTTCTTTGAGATGGTTTTTATGAGTATCCAAAACAAGTAATAATACTGATGGATCTAAAACTATTCTCAGTTTTATGCTAAAATATGTTTGTCTGGGAGTGAACCTTTGCATATGCTCAGCTACTAAGTCTAGATATAACCTGAATCAAGGGTTTCAGTTATAGTATCCAAGTAGCAGCCAACTTATTAATGTCCCAGGACCGGGAAGCCCAGTGGTTTAATGATAGAGACTTTAGAGTGCTTGACTCAAGACCTAGGGGTTGAGGGTTCGAGCATCACCGGCATAACTACATTGTCACCTTGAGCAAGATATGTAACATAATGTTAATCCTTGCTTAGTACTGGTTCAACCCCAGAATACCTGTTCCAACATAGCTGAAAAATTGTTGGCAGGGATGGTAAGAATGAAATCCAACAAACAAATATGCCCCGGGGTTATAAACTGTTTTCATGCTCAACTCAACTGAACATGAAATTCATCATCTCATAAATGTTTAAATTTCAACAATTTTTGGCATTTAAACATTTATTAGCATGATATACATTGTTAATACATCAGAGACCAGTCCTTTGCAGTAAGAACCAGTGTTAATACATCAGAGACCAGTCCTTTGCAGTAAGACCCATTGTTAATGCATCAGAGACCAGTCCTTTGCAGTAAGGACCATTGTTGATGCCTCAAAGACCAGTCCTTTGTAGTAAGACCCATTGTTGATGCCTCAAAGACCAGTCCTTTGTAGTAAGACCCATTGTTAATGCATCAGAGACCAGTCCTTTGCAGAAAGACCCATTGTTAATACATCAGAGACCAGTCCTTTGCAGTAAGAACCAGTGTTAATACATCAGAGACCAGTCCTTTAAAGATAAAGATAAAAGATAAAGATAAAGATAAAGAAGCCTTATTTAATGTCGCTTATAATGTAACAGACAACATTAGCTCATGAGCTATTCTGCGACATAACAATTATATCTTTAACAGATACTTACCTGTCTTTATCTCCCTAGCACAACCCCTTTTATGCGAGCGTCAGCAAGGGAGCTGCTAGTACCATTTTTTACACCTTTGGTATGGTGCGGCCGCGGGATTCGAACCCACGACCTCCTGCTCTACCAACTGAGCTATCGAGTAAGACCCATTGTTAATGCATCAGAGACCAGTCCTTTGCAGTAAGAACCATTGTTAATGCATCAGAGACCAGTCCTTTGCAGTAAGAACCAGTGTTTATGTCCTTTGCAGTAAGAACCATTGTTAATGCATTCATATACCAGTCCCTTGGAAATGGCGAAATCACTCTGGCGAACTTTACTGATATAGGAAAATCATGCCCTAGTCGCGAATATTTAGCGTCGCAAATATGTATTTTAACGCTATTCGCAAAAATTTTATTTTCACGAAAATTTCTGGATTTACAGTATATATTTTAATTAACTGGATTAAGTATTGTTTGGGTATTCCAATGATTGATATACATCTGTCTGCTGTTACAATGCACCCAACACCTTGGGCAGTGCCCCCAGTTCATCCAGATTGTAAACTCTGTATGCTTCGGGAAATCTTTTGTCATCTGCTGATAACTTTTCAGTTTCAGCCTCATCAACTGATCTGGATCCTAATTGATTGATACACGGATGGTCACTGATGGTCTTCCTATAAGAATTTTTTGCAAAAGTTAATTTTGAAATAAAAATCAGCAGACAACAAAAAATCATGAAAAATGTCCCAGTATGCAAAGAGTTAAAACTTTTAGCTTCAGATTACAGTGATTGTCTGGCATGATATGGGCCTCGACACGAGAAAACCTGTCTTTGGGGGTTTGCGAATAATAAAAGCGCAAACAAGCCTGCGAATCTATGCAGTCTGATCAGCACCTTTGTTTTTCGCTTATTGGAAAGTATCATATGTATACTTGCTACAAATAAAATTTCAATTTTCTCGCTAGTCTCTATATAGATCTAAGCTGAGCAGGCTGGTTTGAATCTCAATTAGTCTGAACCCCGAAGACAGGTTTTCTCGAATCATGGCCCATATATTATCATTAGCAGTATCTAATCAGTTTGATCTTATTCATAATCTTATTGTTATCTGCTCATCATATATCTGCTTATAAATTGGAAGCCTTAATTGCAAATAATATGGACCCAGATCAGGAGCAGTCTTTAAGTCGGAACTGTCATAGAGTCTGAAGTCCGACCCACCGGCGTGCAATTAAAGAGGAAAGCAAAGTTGCCAACCGTGATTGGATTAACCACCAAGCATGCAGTCTGTTGCAATACATTAATGTTTTAGCCAATCTTTTTATAATGGGAAATTATTTTAATAAACTGTGCTGAAAAATTATCAGAGCCAACAATCCAAATTTGCCTAGATATATTTTTATATTAGGGCATGATGGGGCATGATGATGGATTGAATAGGTTTTGTTGACCTTGACCCAATTTTGAAGGTCACTGTTGGACAAAACCGTCAACTGTAAGCCTATAAGAATCTATCATGAGTGTGAGGGTGGGAATTAGAAAAAGTCTGTCCCGAGGATCACCAATTGGCATCACAGGGCTTGTGGAGTGATTAATACAAACTGTGAACATGATGGACGGATTTTTCTATCCCATCTTCACACAGATAATGGATTATTTTTCTTGCATGCTGTTGGTTACCTTTAATTAAAGCGTTTTTAGATTTAAAAAAGGCTTACAGAAGCTCCTGAACATGCTGGGATGTGACATATATCATAATGATGTCACTTTACATGCTGAGGACATCACTTGTCCGGCATGTGGCTGTTTGATTTTATCTCTCCCACAGGTTGGTTTGGGGTATGTGAGAAAGAATTTCTCATATGGGTAAAAATAGCAGAAACCATGATCTGGTGTGCAAGAAAACTTGCTTGCATTTACTGTATCTTCTGAAGAAAATGGCCATCATGTATACACTGGTTTGGAAGGTGGACACTGGGTGGGCTGGGGGCATCTATTTTTCTTTGGAGATACAGTTGTAATTTTTAATTTTATCCCAGCTGATATATGCTTTAAGTTTACTTAGCGCTAGAAATCAATATTCTTATCATAATTAAAAAAAACATACATGTATGTTGTGGGCACTCATCAGATCTTTCTTGCAATATTAACCATTTATGCCCTATTGTATTCTGTCTTTTGATTTGATGTAATAAACTTAGGTTGGTCCATTGTATATACTGATGGGTCACAGGTTATAATGTCCACATATAAAATGAATTTCTTTCGTTGAAGATTGTTTTTGTCATTGCAAACAGTGTAGGCACTGATGAAATATGCAGCATAATGGGTCATTGCATCTGGGTCTACACTGTTGCCAAAGAGCATATTTAGGAGTCATC
Source organism: Loripinus fragilis (assembly GCA_964019695.1). Classification (NCBI taxonomy): domain Eukaryota; kingdom Metazoa; phylum Mollusca; class Bivalvia; order Lucinida; family Lucinidae; genus Loripinus; species Loripinus fragilis. The sequence goes on along the minus strand of OZ026519.1, from coordinate 15,352,564 downwards.
AGTACACGCCTCCCAAACAATCGAATGTTCAACATCTGGTTGAATGTTAAAAACAATTGAATTAGTAAGAGAATAAAAAAATCGGGGAATGTCATGCAACAGCCTATGCAATCCTACGTTTGTGGTATAAATTTGAGGTCAGAAAGTTCTCTCGTTTTGTCAGATTTACTTTTCCCGTAAAATAGGTGTCAACAGTAATGTGTTTATCGCGCGAAAAGTAAATATGACTTAATGAGAATACTTTCTGAGCTTGTATTTATACCACAAACGTGGGATTCCATAGGCTGTTGCATGGCATTCCCTGATTTTTGATTTTCTTCATAGAGCAATTGTTTTTCATATTCGAGCATATGTTGAGCATTCAATCGTTTGGCAGGCGTGCAGTATACAATTAGAAATATAACAGTAGGATCTAGAAAAAAAGTATCATTTTACAATAACTAACTCTTGATTGAGAATACATTCACCATGTCTGATATGAACCACACATGAGAAACGTATTATGTGAATAAAAATGTGCAGATCAGTCTGCGCAATTGCGCAGACTGATCAACACATTTGTTATTCACTTTCTAAAGTAGAAAAAACCTACAGTATACATTCAAATTTTCAACTTTCTAGCTACTCTGTGTTTGAGCAGTTAGGTTAAATATGCCTTCCCTGGTTGCAAATCTCCAAGGTAAATTTTCTAATCACCTGGCTTATATAGAGACTACCTATAGCTGTAGTTTAAATATTTGTCAATCCTGAGTTCTCAGACCTGCTTGACCGTATTTATACTTTAACTTTATACTGTAATATTTACAAAAGCTCAACAGTGGGACAATATGAATTAAATTTCTTGTGTTAAAATATTTTGGTTCGGCAAATTTCACAATAACTGGGCCTTAGTCATGCAATCCATTGGACCTGTTTTTCTGCACATGTATTATGCTGTTTGGTTGGTGCAACTGATGATATACAAAGCTTGAAAAGACCCCTCCTACCAGCTGTGAGACACTCAACCGTTGATTTTGATCTGAATCTTATATAACCCCAATGTTTATTACTTTGACTTAGTGACTATATACAAGTCTGCAATTATGAACATTTTCCAAAAAATTTTATTTTCTTTTTAAATCTTTTGTTAAAATAGAATTAAGTTATGCTTTCACAATAAATTTGTTTACTACAGCTGAAAACTGCATAAAAAGTGAATTGTCTTATAAAAACATGTGTTTTTTTTCTTGTTGGTAATTATTTGCATCCCTCCAAAAATTCTAGACAGTTATTTTTAACATAAATGCTGTTGTTTTGATGGTAAGGTTTATGAAGATGGTAAAATGTATACCTGAATTAATATGTTCTTGAAAATGAGAAATATTATTTCTAAAAATAGATGATCAAAAGTTATAGACTTTACAGCTTTAAACAGTATCTGCTGGTCTGTTTTATTGTGAGTTCACCGTGTCATATTTCCTATAGATTAATAGAGACAAAGAAAAATCAGCTGTGGCCCTTCGTACTTATGAGGGGCATTTGAAAACTTTGCAAAAGATCCCCTGTCTGTCCATCTGTAGACAAAAGCTAATCTTTGGCCAGTTTTTGGACATTTTCTCAATTTTGTTCACATTATTATACTGTCTACCTGATTGTTTACTTTTGTTTATTTCTCAGATGACGGTAAACTGGTGGATTTACCATGAGGATGGGTGTGAGATGCCTAGCGCTGGTGTTTCTTGTATTGGGACCAGTCTGTGTTTCAGCCAACTTTTATGGAGATGCTTATTATAATGACAGATATGGTACTGAAGGAATAGACTATACAACAGGTTTGGTGATTTTGCTACTTCCCAGTAAACATATAAACTCAGAATACTGTTGTATCAGTGTTGATGCACTGAGAGTCATGTGACACTAACCCTATATTGATGTAATTGTGAATATTTGTGATGTCATGATATATGACATTCATGGGCCACTATGTGAAGAGGCTGTATATTCACTACTCAATTAAATACTCGTCTAAATAAAACCACACCTACATGTTCAAATGTTGTTGAATTTTTAAGAAATGAAATAAGGCTTGATTTTATCCAAGTTTGTGGGCACATTGTATTGGGTCCCAGACTCTGACCTAAGACCTACTTTTTAAAATAGATAAATAACAAACTTTTAACATTGGTCGTAATCTCTAAATCTAGAGACTTTTCATTTCACATCATATATCTTGTGTGAAGACCTTTTTGAATATGCCAAAATATATGACCTTGAATTTGACTGTATATACTAGAATATATGACATTGACCTTGACATTTAACTTACTTTTGAAAAAAAACAACTAAATATTTCACAAACTTTAATGTTGGTCATAACCACACTGGATAGGCGGCAATCAAAAATATTCTTAACAATCAATATTTACATTTCCACTGCGAGTCTTTAAATGAACCTTTACATTTGAGATGCTGTTCATAGCTTCATGAACGTATCTATTTAAGCCACACCAACAAACGCACTGTTTTGGCGGACCAACGTCAACGCCATCCAATAACGTTGTTTGTTTACTGACTTTTGTCTGACGTCAAGCGTGTATCGTCATGACGTTTAACGCGGGACTTTGGCGTTTTGGCTGTTCCTAACCCTCCGTTATGTCTAGTATAATTCAAAATATCCAGAAAACCAGCAAAGTTATATGAAAATTGAAAATTGATGCTTGACTGACAATATAAAATATAAATATAAGTAATAAATTGGATTTTTATCTGTTCATGAGATCATGAACACTGCGGGTCTCTTGCAAAGTTAACGTGAAGCCCTTCGGTTCTCACTTACTTTTCATGAGACCTGAAGTGTTCATGATCTCATGAACAGACAAATATCGAATTTATTTCTTAAATGAATGAAAGTTTAAAATCACAAGAAACAGTGTTTTTGATTGCCATTTGTTGCCAGTCTGGCAACAAATGGCAATCAAAAACTCTGTTTCTAACTATTTTTGATCTATGTTTGTCGATAGTGTTAACATTTTCGGTTGCCGGCTATCTGGTGTGATAACTGTTGAGCTACTGAACCTAGAGCTTTGATATTTCATATTTTTGTGCATAATATATGACATTGACCTTGATCTTTGGCCTTTGTACTTTTGACCCTTGACCTTGGTACTTTTGAAACATACAGTAAAGCCTGTCTTAAGCGGCCACTCAATAAGAAGACCAAAAATTGGCTTTCAAGGCAGATTTTCGCTTAATGCACTTTTGACCTTCATTAATAATAAGCTACCATTTGTCAATAAGATCTTTGTTTTGTCTGTTTTAGAGTGCCACTTACCAAAAATTGTTTTTCAAGACCGATAATCACTTAATGCAGGGTAAAATTATTGCAGAATGCTTCAAGTGAAGCATTCTGCAATACTTTCAACCTTCATTAAGCTACCATTTGTCAATAAGATCTTTGTTTTGTCTATATTTTGAGTGCCGCTTAAGACAGGTTTTACTGTAGATGAATTATAGTAAACTTTTAAGGTTGACCTTGACCTAGAGCTCTTTGCCTCTGCTCAATATTTAAATAGGTATACACTCAAAATGTAACACTGTAGGCCAACTGTGATGAAATTTTCACTCTTGTTGCAATCCATTTTATGAAGCAAATTTAGCAGAATTACATCCTTCAACAAGAGAATGCTATGCTCCATACAGCAAGACTGACCATGAGTTTGTTCAAAGCCATATGCCTAGGTAACTACCTGGAAAATTTGCGTATTTGATAAAAGTAAAATACATATTATGTGTGTGCATTTCCAGCACCCTAGATAAGCAGCGTATTTGCGTAAATACACAATTAAAATCCTCAAAAATGCAATTAAAATGAAATGCGTGCGTATCGAAAAGCAATTCTAACAATCGGTATGCAATTACATGCGATGTCATTGCGTACCATTCGGTCCATTTCGTTTCGATTTGGGTTATAAACAAATGCCCGTCGGGTATTGATTTTTTTTTACTAGCGAGCGGGCAATATAACTCTAGTTTATGAATAAAATATTGATGCCCAATCCAGTATTTCGCGGAAAAACAATATGACGAAAGTGAAACTTTGCTAAGTGTACGCGCTCAAATGTCAACAAGGGGATGGGATTTGCTTCAGGTACAATAAAATCCGCTAGTTTGATACTTTAGAAGGGCAGACGATGGGAGTGAATAAATATGCAAGCACATTGCCGATGGCTTCAAGCAATAAGAAAACGTGAAATCACAGAAAAAAAACGTGGCGTAAAAAAGTATGAAAATACGCAATTGTTTTTGCAAGTACACAATTGAGGATAACCAGGTTATGTAAATACCCAATTAACCCAAAAGCTTATCTAGGGCGCTGATTTCACTACAGACTCTTCGCGTTTTCCTATAAATATTTTTGTGCAATTGATTTATCAAATCTGTGCTTTCATAAGATGTCATGAAAAAGAGTACCTTCAGTCATTTGTGAGTTATTAGTGCTCACAATTGGTAATCTGAAAAAAGCCTACAAATTTTGAAAGGTTAGTTTTGGGTCATAAGTAAATTTCTCGAGCTTTTGTTTTAACATATGTTTTGGGTGCTGCAAAGAACATACTCATCGAGAGGGTTCCTTGAGTACCCACAATATATACTTTGGTCTGCAATGTAAGAAAATGAATTTATATATAACTTCTTATTTGGAGCCCTGCATGAATGTATGGGCTGAACTAGGTCTTTGTTTACTACATTTGTTAAAAAAAGGTCCTATTTGTACTGAGACAGCTCTCATATTGAAAATTTGTTCATGACAAATGGTAGTTTAATTTTAAAGATCATTATAACTTTGAATTTAAGAAAACTTTTAAAATTTAAAATTGATCACAGGAAAAGAAATCTCTCATTATGGCTGTAACCCATAGAGTGCCAATTTCAACTGCTGCAAATAGAAAATGATGCAAAAGCCACGTAGCTCAGTTGGTAGTAAGTTTGATTATAAATCAGACTTCCATGTATGCTATATTGGGGTCATGAGGGGGACAAATGACCAGTCAGTTGTTTTTTAAATTTATTAAGTGAGTTGAGCAAAAGAGATAAATTGTGATACTTGCCTCACATTTTATCTCTTTATCGCAACAAATTTGATGCATCAATAACACAGGAGAACAAAATCATGTTGAATTCTATTTTATCATATAACACTTAACTTACTTTGAAATTGCGATTTTAGTGTCAAAAAGTCCATATTTGCCTTATACGTGTACATGCAATAACGGCCATTATTAGACAATGTTACTAACTATGTAAACCACTATTTTAATTCATGGTCTTATATCACATTCAGATGCTATAAATAGATGCAATGCAATCCATTTTTGAGGAGTTTCGAAAACCTGTGAGTTGTGCAACTCAAATGCATAGACTGCATTAAATCCAAATGAATTAAGTTTTCAGACCCACTAAATGTGAATTGATTTAGTAAGTCAAAGTCAAATTATGTCATATTTTTTCATGTAATTACAAATTGCCTCTCAATGGGAAAATTACTCATATCCATGTAATTCACACATTCCATAGGTAAATTCAATATTTTTGAAAATCTTGTTTTACTGTCTGGTCTAGGGTAATAAAACTTTTTATGCTCAACTCAACTGAGCATGAATTTTTAACTGCTAATATAACTAAAATGCTGAGAAACAAAAAATCATCCTTTCCAACTCTTAAGATGTTGCATTTATCATGCATTAAGTGGTAAAATGCCAACAGTTGTTGGCTTTTTAACATTTATGAGCAGGATAAATTCATTCTCAGTTGAGTAGGGCATGAAAAAAGTTTTATAATCTCAGGGCCTGGTCTTTATGCAGCTTTTCTTTTTCCCCAGAGGATCGTGAAAATGGTCTATGGTCATCAGCGAGTGGTTTGAAGGATCATTACTTGTTAGCTGATGGAGAGTATCAAGGGGATATATGTACTGGGTGCACCTGTGATGATTCCCTGGGTATTGTAGTGAGTTGTAGTGGACCCACTGTGTAAGTACATACATGTGCAGAGTATACTGGTGATATATGTACTGGGTGCACATGTGTTGATTCCCTGGGTATTGTAGTGAGTTGTAGTGGACCCACTGTGTACGTATATACATGTGCAGAGTATACTGGTGATATATGTACTGGGTGTAGCTGTGATGATTCCCTGGGTATTGTAGTGAGTTGTAGTGGATCCACTGTGTAAGTACCATACATGTGTAGAGTATACTGGTGATATATGTACTGGGTGTACCTGTGATGATTCCCTGGGTATTGTAGTGAGTTGTACTGGACCCACTGTGTAAGTACATACATGTGCAGAGTATACTGGTGATATATGTACTGGGTGTAGCTGTGATGATTCCCTGGGTATTGTAGTGAGTAGTTCTGGACCCACTGTGATAGTATATACATGTGCAGAGTATACTGGTGATATATGTACTGGGTGTACCTGTGATGATTCCCTGGGTATTGTAGTGAGTTGTAGTGGACCCACTGTGTAAGTATATACATGTGCAGAGTATACTGGTGATATATGTACTGGGTGTACCTGTGATGATTCCCTGGGTATTGTAGTGAGTTGTAGTGGATCCACTGTGTAAGTATATACATGTGCAGAGTATACTGGTGATATATGTACTGGGTGTAGCTGTGATGATTCCCTGGGTATTGTAGTGAGTTGTACTGGACCCACAGTGTAAGTACATACATGTGCAGAGTATACTGGTGATATATGTACTGGGTGTAGCTGTGATGATTCCCTGGGTATTGTAGTGAGTTGTAGTGGACCCACTGTGAAAGTACATACATGTGTAGAGTATACTGGTGATATATGTTCTGGGTGTACCTGTGATGATACCCTGGGTATTGTAGTGAGTTGTACTGGATCCACTGTGTAAGTATATACATGTGCAGAGTATACTGGTGATATATGTACTGGGTGTAGCTGTGATGATTCCCTGGGTATTGTAGTGAGTTGTACTGGACCCACAGTGTAAGTACATACATGTGCAGAGTATACTGGTGATATATGTACTGGGTGTAGCTGTGATGATTCCCTGGGTATTGTAGTGAGTTGTAGTGGACCCACTGTGTAAGTACATACATGTGTAGAGTATACTGGTGATATATGTACTGGGTGTACCTGTGATGATTCCCTGGGTATTGTAGTGAGTTGTAGTGGACCCACTGTGTAAGTATATACATGTGCAGAGTATACTGGTGATATATGTACTGGGTGTACCTGTGATGATTCCCTGGGTATTGTAGTGAGTTGTAGTGGATCCACTGTGTAAGTATATACATGTGCAGAGTATACTGGTGATATATGTACTGGGTGTAGCTGTGATGATTCCCTGGGTATTGTAGTGAGTTGTACTGGACCCACAGTGTAAGTACATACATGTGCAGAGTATACTGGTGATATATGTACTGGGTGTAGCTGTGATGATTCCCTGGGTATTGTAGTGAGTTGTAGTGGACCCACTGTGTAAGTATATACATGTGCAGAGTATACTGGTGATATATGTACTGGGTGATGCTGTGATGATTCCCTGGGTATTGTAGTGAGTTGTAGTGGACCCACTGTGAAAGTATATACATGTGCAGAGTATACTTGTGAAATATGTACTGGGTGTAGCTGTGACGATTCCCTGGGTATTGTAGTGAGTTGTTGTGGACCCACTGTGTAAGAACATACATGTCTAGAGTATACTGGTGATATATGTACTGGGTGTACCTGTGATGATTCCCTGGGTATTGTAGTGAGTTGTACTGGACCCACTGTGTAAGTACATACATGTGCAGAGTATACTGGTGATATATGTACTGGGTGTAGCTGTGATGATTCCCTGGGTATTGTAGTGAGTTGTTTTGGACCCACTGTGTAAGTATAAACATGTGTAGAGTAAACTGGTGATATATGTATTGGGTGTACCTGTGATGATTCCCTGGGTATTGTAGTGAGTTGTAGTGGACCCACTGTGTAATATATACATGTGCAGATAAAACTGGTGATATATGTACTGGGTGTACCTCTGATGATTCCCGGGGTATTTTAGTGAGTTGTAGTGGACCCACTGTGTAAGTATATACATGTGTAGAGTATACTGATGATATATGTACTGGGTGTAGCTGTGATGATTCTCTGGGTATTGTAGTGAGTTGTAGTGGACCCACTGTGTAAGTATATACATGTGCAGAGTATACTGGTAATATATGTACTGGGTGTTGCTGTGATGATTCTCTGGGTATTGTAGTGAGTTGTAGTGGACCCACAGTGTAAGTATATACATGTGTAGAGTATACCGGTGATATATGTACTGGGTGTAGCTGTGATGATTCTCTGGGTATTGTAGTGACTTGTTTTGGACCCACTGTGTAAGTATATACATGTGTAGAGTAAACTGGTGATATATGTATTGGTTGTACCTGTGATGATTCCCAGGGTATTGTAGTGAGTTGTAGTGGACCCACTGTGTAATATATACATGTGCAGAGTATACTGGTGATATATGTACTGGGTGTACCTGTGATGATTCCCTGGGTATTCTAGTGAGTTGTAGTGGACCCACTGTGTAAGTATATACATGTGTAGAGTATACTGGTGATATATATACTGGGTGTACCTGTGATGATTCCCTGGTTATTGTAGTGAGTTGTAGTGGACCCACTGTGTAAGTATATACATGTGTAGAGTATACTGGTGATATATGTACTGGGTGTACCTGTGATGATTCCAAGGGTATTGTAGTGAGTTGTTGTGGACCCACTGTGTAAGTATATACATGTGCAGAGTATACTGGTGATATATATATTGGGTGTAGCTGTGATGATTCCCTGGGTATTGTAGTGAGTTGTTGTGGACCCACTGTGTAAGAACATACATGTGTAGAGTATAGTGGTGATATATGTACTGGGTGTAGCTGTGATGATTCCCTGGGTATTGTAGTGTGTTGTACTGGACCCACTGTGTAAGTACATACATGTGCAGAGTATACTGGTGATATATGTACTGGGTATAGCTGTGATGATTCCCTGGGTATTGTAGTGAGTTGTTGTGGACCCACTGTGTAAGGACATACATGTGTAGATTATACTTGTGATATATGGACTGGGTGTACCTGTGATGATTCCCTGGGTATTGTAGTGGACCCACTGTGTAAGTATATACATGTGCAGAGTATACTGGTGATATATGTACTGGGTATAGCTGTGATGATTCCCTGGGTATTGTAGTGAGTTGTCGTGGACCCACTGTGTAAGAACATACATGTGTAGAGTAAACTGGTGATATATGTACTGGGTGTACCTGTGATGATTCCCTGGGTATTGTAGTGAGTTGTTGTGGACCCACTGTGTAAGTACATACATGTGTAGAGTATACCGGTGATATATGTACTGGGTGTACCTGTGATGATTCCCTGGGTATTGTAGTGAGTTGTAGTGGATCCACTGTGTAAGTATATACATGTGTAGAGTATACTGGTGATATATGTACTGGGTGTACCTGTGATGATTCCCTGGGTATTGTAGTGAGTTGTAGTGGACCCACTGTGTAAGTATATACATTTGCAGAGTATGCTGGTGATATATGTACTGGGTGTAGCTGTGATGATTCCCTGGGTATTGTAGTGAGTTGTAGTGGATCCACTGTGTAAGTATATACATTTGCAGAGTTTACTGGTGATATATGTACTGGGTGTACCTGTGATGATTCCCTGGGTATTGTAGTGAGTTGTTGTGGACCCACTGTGTAAGTATATACATTTGCAGAGTTTACTGGTGATATATGTACTGGGTGTACCTGTGATGATTCCCTGGGTATTGTAGTGAGTTGTTGTGGACCCACTGTGTAAGTATATACATTTGCAGAGTTTACTGGTGATATATGTACTGGGTGTACCTGTGATGATTCCCTGGGTATTGTAGTGAGTTGTAGTGGACCCACTGCGTAAGTATACACATGTACAGAGTATACTGATGATATATGTACTGGGTGTACCTGTGATGATTCCCTGGGTATTGTAGTGAGTTGTACTGGACCCACTGTGTAAGTATATACATATGGAGAGTATACTGGTGATATATGTACTGGGTTCACCTGTGTTGATTCCCTGGGTATTTTAGTGAGATGTAGTGGACCCACTGTGTAAGTACATACATGTGTAGAGTATACCAGTGATATATGTACTGGGTGTACCTGTGATGATTCCAAGGGTATTGTAGTGAGTTGTTGTGGACCCACTGTGTAAGTATATACATGTGCAGAGTATACTGGTGATATATATATTGGGTGTAGCTGTGATGATTCCCTGGGTATTGTAGTGAGTTGTTGTGGACCCACTGTGTAAGAACATACATGTGTAGAGTATAGTGGTGATATATGTACTGGGTGTACCTGTGATGATTCCCTGGGTATTGTAGTGAGTTGTTGTGGACCCACTGTGTAAGTACATACATGTGTAGAGTATACTTGTGATATATGTACTGGGTGTAGCTGTGATGATTCCCTGGGTATTGTAGTGAGTTGTAGTGGATCCACTGTGTAAGTATATACATGTGCAGAGTATACTGGTGATATATATATTGGGTGTAGCTGTGATGATTCCCTGGGTATTGTAGTGAGTTGTTGTGGACCCACTGTGTAAGTACATACATGTGCAGAGTATACTGGTGATATATGTACTGGGTGTACCTGTGATGATTCCCTGGGTATTGTAGTGAGTTGTTGTGGACCCACTGTGTAAGAACATACACATGCAGAGTATACTGGTGATATATGTACTGGGTGTACTTGTGATGATTCCCTGGGTATTGTAGTGAGTTGTAGTGGATCCACTGTGTAAGTATATACATTTGCAGAGTTTACTGGTGATATATGTACTGGGTGTACCTGTGATGATTCCCTGGGTATTGTAGTGAGTTGTTGTGGACCCACTGTGTAAGTATATACATTTGCAGAGTTTACTGGTGATATATGTACTGGGTGTACCTGTGATGATTCCCTGGGTATTGTAGTGAGTTGTTGTGGACCCACTGTGTAAGTATATACATTTGCAGAGTTTACTGGTGATATATGTACTGGGTGTACCTGTGATGATTCCCTGGGTATTGTAGTGAGTTGTAGTGGACCCACTGCGTAAGTATACACATGAACAGAGTATACTGATGATATATGTACTGGGTGTACCTGTGATGATTCCCTGGGTATTGTAGTGAGTTGTACTGGACCCACTGTGTAAGTATATACATATGAAGAGTATACTGGTGATATATGTACTGGGTTCACCTGTGTTGATTCCCTGGGTATTTTAGTGAGATGTAGTGGACCCACTGTGTAAGTACATACATGTGTAGAGTATACCAGTGATATATGTACTGGGTGTACCTGTGATGATTCCAAGGGTATTGTAGTGAGTTGTTGTGGACCCACTGTGTAAGTATATACATGTGCAGAGTATACTGGTGATATATATATTGGGTGTAGCTGTGATGATTCCCTGGGTATTGTAGTGAGTTGTTGTGGACCCACTGTGTAAGAACATACATGTGTAGAGTATTGTGGTGATATATGTACTGGGTGTACCTGTGATGATTCCCTGGGTATTGTAGTGAGTTGTTGTGGACCCACTGTGTAAGTACATACATGTGTAGAGTATACTTGTGATATATGTACTGGGTGTAGCTGTGATGATTCCCTGGGTATTGTAGTGAGTTGTAGTGGATCCACTGTGTAAGTATATACATGTGCAGAGTATACTGGTGATATATATATTGGGTGTAGCTGTGATGATTCCCTGGGTATTGTAGTGAGTTGTTGTGGACCCACTGTGTAAGTACATACATGTGCAGAGTATACTGGTGATATATGTACTGGGTGTACCTGTGATGATTCCCTGGGTATTGTAGTGAGTTGTTGTGGACCTACTGTGTAAGAACATACACATGCAGAGTATACTGGTGATATATGTACTGGGTGTACTTGTGATGATTCCCTGGGTATTGTAGTGTGTTGTACTGGACCCACTGTGTAAGTACATACATGTGCAGAGTATACTGGTGATATATGTACTGGGTATAGCTGTGATGATTCCCTGGGTATTGTAGTGAGTTGTTGTGGACCCACTGTGTAAGGACATACATGTGTAGATTATACTTGTGATATATGAACTGGGTGTACCTGTGATGATTCCCTGGGTATTGTAGTGGACCCACTGTGTAAGTATATACATGTGCAGAGTATACTGGTGATATATGTACTGGGTATAGCTGTGATGATTCCCTGGGTATTGTAGTGAGTTGTTGTGGACCCACTGTGTAAGAACATACATGTCTAGAGTATACTGGTGATATATGTACTTTGGTATTGTAGTGAGTTGTTGTGGACCCACTGTGTAAGTATATACATGTGTAGAGTATACTGGAGATATATGTACTAGGTGTACCTGTGATGATTCCATGGGTGTTGTAGTGAGTTGTAGTGGACCCATTGTGTAAGTATATACATGTGCAGAGTATACTGGTGATATATGTACTGGGTGTTGCTGTGATGATTCCCTGGGTATTGTAGTGAGTTGTACTGGATCCACTGTGTAAGTATATACATGTGTAGAGTATACTGGTGATATATGTACTGGGTGTACCTGTGATGATTCCCTGGGTATTGTAGTGAGTTGTAGTGGACCCACTGTGTAAGTATATACATTTGCAGAGTATGCTGGTGATATATGTACTGGGTGTAGCTGTGATGATTCCCTGGGTATTGTAGTGAGTTGTAGTGGATCCACTGTGTAAGTATATACATTTGCAGAGTTTACTGGTGATATATGTACTGGGTGTACCTGTGATGATTCCCTGGGTATTGTAGTGAGTTGTTGTGGACCCACTGTGTAAGTATATACATTTGCAGAGTTTACTGGTGATATATGTACTGGGTGTACCTGTGATGATTCCCTGGGTATTGTAGTGAGTTGTTGTGGACCCACTGTGTAAGTATATACATTTGCAGAGTTTACTGGTGATATATGTACTGGGTGTACCTGTGATGATTCCCTGGGTATTGTAGTGAGTTGTAGTGGACCCACTGCGTAAGTATACACATGTACAGAGTATACTGATGATATATGTACTGGGTGTACCTGTGATGATTCCCTGGGTATTGTAGTGAGTTGTACTGGACCCACTGTGTAAGTATATACATATGGAGAGTATACTGGTGATATATGTACTGGGTTCACCTGTGTTGATTCCCTGGGTATTTTAGTGAGATGTAGTGGACCCACTGTGTAAGTACATACATGTGTAGAGTATACCAGTGATATATGTACTGGGTGTAGCTGTGATGATTCCCTGGGTATTGTAGTGTGTTGTACTGGACCCACTGTGTAAGTACATACACGTGCAGAGTATACTGGTGATATATGTACTGGGTGTACCTGTGATGATTCTCTGGGTATTGTAGTGAGTTGTAGTGGACCCACTGTGTAAGTACATACATGTGTAGAGTATACCGGTGATATATGTACTGGGTGTAGCTGTGATGTTTCCCTGGTTATTGTAGTGAGTTGTAGTGGACCCACTGTGTAAGAACATACATGTGTAGAGTATACCGGTGATATATGTACTGGGTGTAGCTGTGATGATTCCCTGGTTATTGTAGTGAGTTGTAGTGGACCCACTGTGTAAGTATATACATGTGCAGAGTATACAGGTGATATATGTACTGGGTGTACCTGTAATGATTCCCTGGGTATTGTAGTGAGTTGTAGTGGACCCACTGTGTAAGTATATATATGTGCAGAGTATACCGGAGATATATGTACTGGGTGTACCTGTGATGATTCCCAGGGTATTGTAGTGAGTTGTAGTGGACCCACTGTGTAAGAACATACATGTGTAGAGTATACTGGTGATATATGTACTGGGTGTAGCTGTGATGATTACCTGGGTATTGTTGTGAGTTGTACTGGACCCACTGTGTAAGTACATACATGTGCAGAGTATACTGGTGATATATGTACTGGGTGTAGCTTTGATGATTCCCTGGGTATTGTAGTGAGTTGTTGTGGACCCACTGTGTAAGAACATACATGTGTAGAGTATACTGGTGATATATGTACTGGGTGTACCTGTGATGATTCCCTGGGTATTGTAGTGAGTTGTACTGGATCCACTGTGTAAGTACATACATGTGTAGAGTATACCAGTGATATATGTACTGGGTGTACCTGTGATGATTCCCTGGGTATTGTAGTGAGTTGTACTGGACCCACAGTGTAAGTATATACATGTGCAGAGTATACTGGTGATATATGTACTGGGTGTACCTGTGATGATTCCCTGGGTATTGTAGTGAGTTGTAGTGGACCCACTGTGTAAGTATATACATTTGGAGAGTATACTGGTGATATATGTACTGGGTGTACCTGTGATGATTCCCTGGGTATTGTAGTGAGTTGTACTGGACCCACTGTGTAAGTACATACATGTGTAGAGTATACCGGTGATATATGTACTGGGTGTACCTGTGATGATTCCCTGGGTATTGTTGTGAGTTGTAGTGGACCCACTGTGTAAGTATATACATGTGCAGAGTATGCTGGTGATATATGTACTGGGTGTACCTGTGATGATTCTCGGGGTATTGTAGTGAGTTGTAGTGGACCCACTGTGTAAGTACCTTACATCAAGGTGATATATGTACTTTTGTTTGATTTGAATTTTTACGTCCCATCAACAATCTTTCAGTTAAACAGAGGGGTCTTCCTGGGTTGAACCAGCTCTAAGCTAGGATAAATGTGTCTTGCTCAAGGACCACAATGCAGTGACGCCAATGAGTCTTGAATCCACGGCCCCTTGTCTCGAGTCAAGCACTCTACCACTGAGCCACTGCGCTCCCTCTGATATATTTACTGGGTGTAGCTGTGATAAATTCCCTGGGTATTGTAGTGAGTTGTACTGGACCCACAGTGTAAGTACATACATGTGCAGAGTATACTGGTGATATATATATTGGGTGTACCTGTGATGACTCCCTGGGTATTGTAGTGAGTTGTAGTGGACCCACTGTGTAAGTATATACATGTGTAGAGTATACTGGTGATATATGTACTGGGTATAGCTGTGATAAATTCCCTGGGTATTGTAGTGAGTTTTACTGGACCCACTGTGTAAGTATATACATGTGCAGCGTATACTGGTGATATATGTACTGGGTGTAGCTGTGATGATTCCCTGGGTATTGTAGTGAGTTGTAGTGGACCCACTGTGTAAGTATATACATGTGCAGCGTATACTGGTGATATATGTACTGGGTATAGCTGTGATGATTCCCTGGGTATTGTAGTGAGTTTTACTGGACCCACTGTGTAAGTGCATGTAAAACAGGAGAGTAAAAAAGACAGAAAATTGGTTTTCAAGACCTATTAGCGCTTAGTGCAGGTCAAAGTATTCAGAATGCATTCTGCAATACTTTAGACCTTCATTAAGCTACCATTTGTCATTAAGTTCTTTGTTTTGTCTATTTTTGAGTGGTGGTTTTACACAGAAAGCAAACACTATGAACACTGATCAGACTGCTACCTTAAGGATCTGGGTCTACGCTGTTTGCATTATACATGTTATAGCCTACCAAAGTACACAAATGGCAGGAAAGGGGGTGAATCTCACTGTGTAAGAGACAAAGGAAGAGTTGTGAGAGAGTTGACAAATCTTAGTAACAGCAAGTTATTGTCATTTGAGTCTGCACCTGACCAAACACGACAAAACCAGTCTGTTCAGCTAATGCCCCAGTGGGGGATCCAGAGGGGGTTCTGGGGGTTCGCTTCCCTTTGAGACAAAAATATTTCATTTTCATGGAGAATTTTCAGAAAAATCAGAACAACTATAAAAAATAAGGTGAAATTAACAAATCAAAACCCCTTTGTAAATTCGAACCCCCCCCCCCCCCCACCCCCTATCAAGAAATCCTAGATATGCCCCTGGACTCTGATCAGTCTCAGCATACACTTCAATCTGATTGTTTTCTTATGCTCATCAGCTAATAGATTCCATTTTAGAAATTAAGCACTAAAAGAGTTAAAATTTACAATTAACATTATTGTTCCAGATCAGCTGGCTTCTGAGAAGCCATCTGATCAGGATCCACTCTGTTTTTCATTCTGCTGGTATATAGACAATCATTTCAGGAATCCTGCAAATTAATTGGGTAAAAAGTGGGAAGGATTGTATAATAAAAAAAATCCAGCATGATAAGGGTTAAGGTATATTTTCATATAGAATAAACTGTACAAAACCTTCTGTGACAACCAATTAATTTCTATTTACTATTTCACAATTTTCAAGTCCTTTATGGTTGAAAATTAAACAGCCATTCAATAAAAAAGAAAATATTCTTTGCAATATAATAGGTGTTGGAACTTTGAAAAGCATGACCTTGTTAAATTCCAATTTTGTTCAGATATTATCAATACTACTGTATACTGGCATATTATACTTATCATAATTTGAGCTACTTTTATAAAACCAACAAAGTGGCATTTGCACATAGCAAAGACTTGGATCAGAATAGGTAGATGCTCAGTGTGATAAGATTCCTGGCTGTCCCTTTGAGTCCTTTTGATACCTATATGTTGTTCAGTAAAACTTGTCTGAAACGGCCACTCTCAAAAAGACCAAAATGGGTTTTCAAAACCAATTATCGCTTAATGCAGGTCAAACGTATTGCAGAATGCTCCGAGGGGAGCATTCTGCAATACTTTCGACCTGCATTGAGCTACCACATGGCTATAAGACCTTTGTTTTGTCTATTTTTGAGTGGTTGCTTAAGACAGGTTTCACTGTACCACAGCATTCGACACTTCAAATTTTGTGACAGAATGTTTGCCTTAAGTAGGCTGTTTTATGAAAATAGTGTGGCATCATTAGATCCAGACAAGTAGTGCATAGATTAATGAATATGATTTCCAGAACAAAGGGAAGAAAACTCCTTACCTTCTTGTGTGTATAATAAACAAAAAAAAAAACAAAAAAAAAAACATGTGATTTACAACCCTGATTGTTCCAAAAAGTGTTGATAATTGAGAGGTAACTTATATTCTTTTTTTCAGAGAGCTTATAGGAAAGCAGATGCCAAACATAACTGCAGGAACCTTTGCTGATACTGTCACAAGCATGTAAGTATAATGCCTAACATAACTATAATGCCAATTCTAACACACCTCACCTATATGGCCAATGCTAAAAAAAGTGTTATATCAAACAATGATGTCACAGGTTTGAAAGTGCGAGGAAAGCGGGCATTAGCTGATGTTAATTGCTATTGCAAAATGATGCCAGTCATGGCCTTACACAGTGCAACATCATTTTTACGCTTGAAAGATGGTACAAACACATGCAAACGAATGCAGCACAGTCAAACTTTTGGGGGGATTTCTTTAGTGCAGTGGCGTAAAGTTAAAAGAAGCTGAAGACTTCAAATGTGTTATAATCATTTAATGTGTGTTAGAATAAAAATAGATCAGCTTTAGTGCGTGAATTGTTCAGCAATAATTCACTGTTTGTCGGTCAGTTGTACGAAATAAAATCACTCTGGCTGCTGTGTGCTCGTTTTTTTTGTCCTTCTTTACAAGTGAATTATTTCTCAACAATTCACTGCTAGAGGCCTAGAGCTGATCTATTTCTTAAACATAAGTATAAGGCTAAACATAACTATAATGCCAAACATAAGTATAACGCCAAACATAACTGCCAGAACATTTGCTGATACTGTCACAAGCATGTAAGTATAATGCCAAACATATCTATAATGCCAAACATAACTGCCGGAACATTTGCTGATACTGTAACAAGCATGTTAGTATAATGCCAAACATAACTATAATGCCAAACATAATTGCAGGAACATATGCTGATCTTGTCACATTGTCACAAGCATGTAAGTTTAATGCCAAACATAACTATAATGCCAAACATAACTGCAGGAACATATGCTGATACTGTCACAAACATGTAAGTATAATGCCAAACAAAACTACAATGCCAAACATGACTGCTGGAACATTGCTGATACTGTCACAAACATGTAAGTATAATGCCAAACAAAACTACAATGCCAAACATAACTGCAGGAACATATGCTGATCCTGTCACAAGCATGTAAGTATAATGCCAAACATAACTATAATGCCAAACATAACTATAATGCCAAACATAACTGCAGGAACATTTGCTGATACTGTCACAATTATGTAAGTA
The DNA here is from genome assembly GCA_964019695.1 of Loripinus fragilis. Taxonomy (NCBI): domain Eukaryota; kingdom Metazoa; phylum Mollusca; class Bivalvia; order Lucinida; family Lucinidae; genus Loripinus; species Loripinus fragilis. The sequence goes on along the minus strand of OZ026519.1, from coordinate 15,334,310 downwards.
TATTTATAAGATTTGTTCACCTTTTGTATTCTATGGACTATGCCTTCTTGTTTGAAACATTAAACCTTGGATATTCCAATATACATATCTAGGGGTGTCAGGTTATAATTTAAATAAAAAGTATTGTATTTTTTTGTCTGAAGATCTCTTTTACCTCAAAGTTTACAAACAGTGTAGACCCTGTTGAAATGCAGCATTATGCTGCATTTCATCTGGGTCTTCACTGTTTGCAAAAGTACTTGTTTAGGGGTTTCCCAAATACAAAGGGTTATTGGAGGAAGCCCTGGCCCCATTGGCAGTTCATAAACCTTGAGTGTGCCTGAAACTTAGGTTTTTGTTGCTTTTGGTGCATAATGGATCGGGGCGTTATCTGGATGTCCCCTGTGCAGGGAAAGTTACCCCTTTTGCAGGTTAAAAAACCCTACGGTAATTTAGATACAGTTACTTGAAGGCTTTCATCCTGCAACCCGGAGTGTACAAAGTACACCTACCGATAGTACTCGCAAGTGAGGGTCTGGCAGTATATATATATGTATGAAAAACATGGTTAAAATGCCGGGCCCTGTAGCATGGTCAGTAGTGAGTCTGATTGCTGATTCAGGGGTCATGAGTTAGATCCCAGCCAGCCCAATACTTTCATGCAGATTGATTGCTGATTCAGGGGTTGTAATTTTGATCCCAGCTCAGCCCCATACTTTTGTGGAGATTTATCAAGAAATATTTTCTAATGCAATATGATTTTGTATTAGTTTATGAAACTATTATTCCATATGCATTGTATGTGAGTTTCATGCAACATGTATTACATTGGTTGGCCACATGTCCAAATAAGCATTAATTAAATAGGCCTCAAGTGATATACATGTTTTATGATTTGTATGACAGATTAAACCAGAGTGGACTGAAACTAGACTTATCCATTGGATCTGACTAGTTATGGTCACCTCTAGTGATAAGATACCTGAAAATGACCACGAAATGGACTCATATCATCAAGACAGAAGTTCAGATGAAAGTGTGTGATTGAGAATTGGTTCTCGACTGAGACTTGTGTTGTTGGTGCTCAAAAGAACCATCGCAAGGAGAGGTTTATTTCAGGCACCAAAATCATATGTTATGACCATGATTACAATTGTATTATGACTGTTTTGTATTATGGGCAGGTGGCCTTCATTACAAAATATTTTTATGTGTTGTATTGTATTGTTTATGATATTGCTAACTTGTTTTTCCATTTATTATTCAGAAAAATTATGAGCTGTCCAAACTTTGAGTTCTTTGAAGATAATACATTTGAAAATCTTACAAGTCTACAATCATTGTAAGTATAAATATGGGATCCATAAATTTTGACCTGCACAAATGTTGTAAACTCATGATGCCTACATGAGAAAATGTTGTTGTTTATCTGTATAAGGCACTAGATGTTGCCAATCGCGTCAAGGTACTTTCTTTGGTCACTGACCTTTTAAGCTCACCTGAGCGGAAGGCTCAAGGTGAGCTATTATGATCACTCTTCCTTGTCATCTGTGCGTCTGTAAACTTTTTTTGAATGACATCTCCCCCTGATCCACTGGTCCAAGTTTAAAAAATATTTCACAGGATTGTTCCCCTTAATGCCTGCTACCAAAATTACACAAATGGCTCATTTCCACCAAACAAGAGGGCCACCAGGGTTCCAGATAAAAAATCTTTCATACGACATCTCCTCCTGAACCACTTGTCCAAATTCAAAGTAATTTCACAGAAATGTACCTCATGATGCCCTCTACAATAGTTGCACAAATGGTTCCCCTCTGCCGATCAAAGGGGCTGCCAGAGCTGTAGATACTGTAGATTTGGAAAATTTTGTGTGATCTTTATTTTGTGAATTGGCTATTTCAGAATTTCGTGAAGTTTTGAATTCAAGAGCATGCATTCCCATGGTCAGTCATTACCGTGGGTAGGAACTAGGCATGTAAATCTTAGTTTCCAAAAGGTCACAAGTTGTAGTTCATAGAAAAGCAGTCTATTTCATGTGCCAACTTTAACTGGCTTAGTAAGGGCAGAGTCTCTTTGAGCACATACTGAAAATAACTGGTCCATATCTGAATCAACGATTAGGCAATTTTAGGGCAATTGATCTCTAATCTCTCACTTGTCCAAGCCATCAATTAAACACTTGTTTTGTGGCATATATTTTGTAACAGTTAAACGCTTTTGTGAATGACATTGATTTGCCTCATATTTTCATGTTCAATAGCCCATTTAAGCAGAAAGAAATTTCCCAATCTTATCAATTGGACCAGTCTATTTCCATTTTAAGGGCAGCTGGGTGGTATATTTCATTCTTTTTCAAATATGACTACAGCATACTGTAATCAAACAGTGGAGAACCAGAACAGACTGCATTTTGAGGAGTCTGATATGGTTCTGCATTGTTTGCCAATGTCCCACAAAAAAAAAAAACACGCTAGGCTTATATATGGGATAAACAGTTAACTCTTATCAATTCACAAGAACATGTGTTTGATTTCTTTTTACCGAAACACAAATGAATACAAAAATATTGTTTCATCTTTCACTGTAACAGGTTTGTGGTTAAAGTTATTGAGGGAGTGAATGCCAAAAAGACAACATTTATAATTTTCTCTTTCAGTTATCCATTAGTTGCATCATTCATCATCATTTTAATAGATTTTAAATGATCAATTTAAACTTGTTTCTGAGAAAGTCAATATTAGTGAGAACTCTGAATTCACAAGTCAACGAATTCATCAGTATTAGCGAAAATTAAGTTTTTGTGAATATTTCAAAATCTACTGTAAGAAATATTTGTATGCATAATTTTCTCCAGATCCACTGATCCAAATTCAAAACAATTTCACAGAAATGTTCCTCATGATGCCCTCTAATTAAAAGTGCACAAATGGTTCCATTCCGCTGAACAAAAGGGCGGCAAGAGCTCTAGATAAGAAATATCTTGATACAACATCTCCTAATGAACCATTGGTCCAAATTTAAAATAATTTCACAGAAGTGTTTCTCATGATGCCTTCTACAAAAAATTGCACAAATATTTCCAATTAAGCGATCAAAGGGGCCGCCATAGCTCTAGATAAGAAATATCTTTATTTTAAATGCCATTTTCTCCTGAACCACTGGTCTAAATTCAAAATAATATCACAGAAATGTTCTGCATGGTGCCCTCTACCAAAATTGTACAAATGATTTTGCTCCAGCCAAATAAAAGGACCACCAGAGCTCTAGATAAGAAATATCTTTAAACGAGATCGCTTCACCTCACCTCTTAAGGAATGGAAATTGGTTGAATACATATTTCACTCAATGGGAGGACAGCGGCAATGGAAAACGCTCCTAACAATTGGCGTACACAGATCAAAAAATAGCTAGAAACAGTGTTTTCGATTGCCATTTGACGCCGGTAAATCACAATCATAAACTCTGTCTCTAACGAGTTTTTACCTACGTTTGTCGATAGTATTAACTTTTTCGATTGCTGCCTATCGGGTGTGATTAATGAGCTTAGAGAAGTGTCAACTGTAATGTAGGAATTACAGTCCACTCTTGTTGACTACATGTACACAGGACCAACATTTTCACATTGGGCTACCTGTAGTTTGAATCAGCAGGAGTAGAACTGTAAAGAATTTACAACCCAAACTCTCATTATTTTAATTACAATAAAACTTCAAAAATTCGAACATCGATTTTTCAACATACTCCCTAATTCGAAATAAGTTTGGGACACACTGAATTCAGAGAATAGGTAGGACCTATTCATTATCTATTTTAATAAATGCGTATAACAACATAAGGTTTAGGTGCATAAAAGAAATGTCTCCATGAGACGTTTCTTTTACGCTACCAAAACTTATGTTTGATAGAAAAAACCCTGATAATAATCATTTTTGGGGGTTTATATTTTTATGTTTACCTCCCTATAATTTGAACTACTGATAATTTTAATTAAAATCTCTAGTCCCGAGGACTTCGAATTTTCAAGATTTTATTGTTGTTGTTGTTGTTGTAGATTCTTCTGCCAATATTACACTGGCTATATCCACTTGGTGCTTCTTTGAACTATGCTTTCTCTAGGTGCGAAACTCTAAGTGATGTAGGTCTTCGAGCGAGATATATTTTCTTTTGATAAAATTTAAATTAACTGAATTATATAAAATAAATTCTTATGATTCTTTTCTTTTTTGTAAAAATTTTAGCTTAATGAATTCTAGTTAATGAGTCTTCCTGTAGATCTCAGGAACCTGCTGAATGTTGTCTTTAACTCCAAATTAATAGCCCTGCATATTCCATCTATATTTCCTGTCAAGACTTTAAGTTTGATATCTGTCTGGATTATTGTGTTTCTGGCTAGGATTTCCTCTATTTCTCTTTCAAGAACTTGTCGTTGTGAATGATACTATTGACACTTGAATATGTAATGGTCAATTATTTCTTTTTCAGAGCATAAGTCACAGTTAGGGGATTTATTTTTGTCAATTTTTGATGTTAAGTAGTTTAGACCAACTTGACCAGTAATGAGCTGATTTATAATGGCTTCAACATTTCTACCTCCAATGCTAGGTTGTGATTTCCCTACTTCTGTAATAACATCTTGTAAAGTGTCAGATTTGGGGGAATTGACATTAATCTTCTGCCATTTTTCTTTAACTTCTTGTTTCATCAATGTAAGTAGTACTGACCTGTCTGCTACCCCTTCAAAAAAGTCTTCTTTTTCCCTATCATTTCTTTTGCCGCAGTTTTGGCTAAGCAATCTGCCAATTCATTGCTTTAAAATCTTTACTGTATTTACAATCAAAGATATAGAGGAACATGGTGGCTCAGTTGGTAGTGTGTTAGACTCGGGGTCACAGGGTTGTGAGTTCGAGACACACATTCAAGCGAGTTATGAATGATCCACAGGGAAAAAAAACAGACATCATGGAACACCCTTAGAAAAAATGGGAGCCACTTCGCATGAGCATTATATTGGTCAGTGCGCTACATCGCTTGGTGCTATATCGATGCTCCAGTGTACAGTTTTATTTGAAAATGGGTATTTTGCATGCTTTTTAGTCATTTTGTTCATTTTTCAGAATAGTACAAGATACCATACTAAATGCTGTTCCTGATATCTCCAATACCGCCATTAAGATTCTGTAAGTACTGTTTTATTATTAGAGCCAGTGCATGAGGATTCCAACAACAAGGTGGCATTTTGACATATGTAGACTCCAAATGGTGTTCAGTCAGTAGCTTAACAATCATAAAATACTCAAGCAATTAGCAAACAACTCTACCGTAATATCATTCAAAAGGCACTACCAAGTTCTAGGGGTGCATTATTTAAACATGTGCAATAGTTACATCAAATACAGTAGACTTATATCAATGAGCCAGTGCATGAGATTTCCAACAATACGGTATGTGCGGCCAGCAGAGCCTCAGATCAGCCTTCGTATACATGCAGTCTGATCGGAGCCTTTGCTAGTTTTGGATCATGAATGTAATGTCTGTCTTGTTTTGTTATGCTTTCACTCACGTCTGTTTGTTGATGCCTTGTGGTCACCTGCTCAGAAAGGGCTGACCTCTTGGCTCTCGTTTGTGATATCTAATTGTGACGTTGTCACTTTCCCATTAGTATCCTGGGTCAGGTGTGGTGCTTGATTGTATTGATTCCTGATCTTTGCCCTCTTTCTTACTTTGAATACCAATTTTTGGTATTCTTTTTGTGTGACCACTTCAGACAGACTTTACTGTATTGGCATTTTTTCAGGTGTCAAACTTGTCTTGTCTAAGGCTATATACATTTAATTTTGTTTCTTTTAATTTTTTGCAGTAACCTAGCTGCTAACCAGATTGTGATGAATACTAATAACTATGCTGGATGGAGTATGCCATCTACAATCACACATATGTAAGTACCATGCTGTAGACTAACCTAGCTAGTAACCAGATTGTGATGAACACTAATAACTATGCTGGATGGAGTATGCCATCTACAATCACACATATGTAAGTACCATGCTGTAGACTAACCTAGCTAGTAACCAGATTGTGATGAACACTAATAACTATGCTGGATGGAGTATGCCATCTACAATCACACATATGTAAGTACCATGCTGTAGACTAACCCTAGCTAGTAACCAGATTGTGATGAACACTAATAACTTTGTTGGATGGAGTATGCCCTCTACAATCACACATATGTAAGTACCATGTACTAGACTAACCTAGCTAGTAACCAGATTGTGATGAATACTAATAACTATGCTGGATGGAGTATGCCCTCTACAATCACACATATGTAAGTACCTTACTGTAGACTAACCTAGCTAGTTACCAGATTGTGATGACCACTAATAACTATGCTGGATGGAGTATGCCATCTACAATCACACATATGTAAGTACCATGCTATAGACTAACCTAACTAGTAACCAGATTGTAATGAACACTAATAACTATGCTGGATGGAGTATGCCATCTACAATCACACATATGTAAGTACCATGTCCTAGACTAACCTAGCTAGTAACCAGATTGTGATGAACACTAATAACTATGCTGGATGGAGTATGCCATCTACAATCACACATATGTAAGTACCATGTCCTAGACTAACCTAGCTAGTAACCAGATTGTGATGAACACTAATAACTATGCTGGATGGAGTATGCCATCTACAAGCACACATATGTAAGTACCATGCCCTAGACTAACCTAGCTAGTAACCAGATTGTGATGAACACTAATAACTATGCTGGATGGAGTATGCCATCTACAATCACACATATGTAAGTACCATGTCCTAGACTAACCTAGCTAGTAACCAGATTGTGATGAACACTAATAACTTTGCTGGATGGAGTATGCCATCTACAATCACACATATGTAAGTACCATGCTGTAGACTAACCTAGCTAGTAACCAGATTATGATGAATACTAATAACTATGCTGGATGGAGTATGCCATCTACAATCACACATATGTAAATACCATGCTATATACTAACCTAGCTAGTTACCAGATTGTGATGAACACTAATAACTATGCTGGATGGAGTATGCCATCTACAATCACACATATGTAAGTACCATGCTATAGACTAACCTAGCTAGCTACCAGATTGTGATGAACACTAATAACTATGCTGGATGGAGTATGCCATCTACAATCACACATATGTAAGTACCGTGCTGTAAATTATCCTAGCTAGTATCCAGATTGTGATGAATACTAATATCTATGTTGGATAGAGTATGCCATCTACAATTACACATATGCAAGTACAGTGCTATAGACTAACCTAGCTAGTAACCAGATTGTGATGACCACTAATAACTACGATGGATGGATTATGCTATCTACAATCACACATATGTAAGAACCATGCTGTAGACTGACCAAGCTAGTAACAAGATTGTGATTTATACTAATAACTATGCTGGATTGAGTATGTCATCTACAATCACACATATGTAAGTACCGTGCTGTAGACTAATCTAGCTAGTAACCAGATTGTGATGAATACTAATAACTATTTTGGATGGAGTATGCCATCTACAATCACACATGTAAGTACCGTGCTGTAGACTAGCCCAGCTAGTAACCGGATTGTGATGAATACTAATAACTATGCTGGATGGAGTATGTCATCTACAATCACACATATGTAAGTACCGTGCTGTAGACTAACCTAGCTAGTAACCAGATTGTGATGAATACTAATAACTATGCTGGATGGAGTATACCATCTATAATCACACATATGTAAGTACCGTGCTGTAGACTAACCTAGCTAGTAACCAGATTGTGATAAATACTAATAACTATGCTGGATGGAGTATGCCATCTACAATTACACATATGTAAGTACCCTGGTGTAGACTAATTTGGCACACCTAAGAGTTTAACTCTTTACCTTAAAGAGACGCCTTTTAAAACTTTTGCAAACAAAGCCGACCCAGATCAGGCAGCTCTTGTAAGAGCTGCCTGATCAGGGTCTACTCTGTTTGCTTATGGAAATATATTTAGATATGATCAAACACTAGTGGACCTGACCAGTAATTTTTTTTATTCTATGTTCTAACGGGTTGGTCTATTGTGTTCAGAATTACTGGACTTAGAGATCAGACACCATCAAAAATGGTGAATTTTCATGAACAAAGGGCAATAACTCCAGAAAGCATGGTGAGATATGTGTGGCTGAACTACGCAAATTGGTTATCTTTTATAATGATGAACTCTTTGTACATTGGTAACAGCCATATATTTTGACTACAAAACCTTTTTAAATAAATTAAAAATTATTATTGCTAATGAAACACAGAGTTAAGGGACTTTGATGTCTTCTGACATTATGTCATATGACGACGTCATTTAGGATGATTTTTACATTAGAAACCAGGGAAAGTTGTGCAAGAACACGCAATATGTAACAATATGGACCATTATCAAACTTGAAGAAGATATTATAGTACTAAACAATGTGATCAAGCTTCAAAAAATTCTGATCAAAACTATTAAACTTAGAGAGCGGACATTGTTTCAAACGGTGTTTTTTTATGAACAAAGGGCAATAACTCCTGAAAGCATGGTGCAATATGGACCATTGCCTAATTTATAGAAGACATCATGGTACTAAACAATGTGACCAAGTTTCATATAATTCTGATCTGAAGTATTCGACTTAGAGAGCAGGCATCGTTTCAAATGGTGAATTTTCATAAACAAAAAGCCATAACTCCTGAAGGCATGGTGGGATGTGGACCATTATCTATCTTGAAGAAGACATTATGGTACTAAACAATGCGACCAAGATTCATTAAATTTTGTTCATAACTATTTGACTTAGAGTGCGAATGTCCTTGCGTGTGACGTATGGACAGACGGACAGGAAATTTTCGTGAATTATTTTATGCAACATCAGAATGATAAGTATGTCTGTAACCCTCCTGATTAAGGGTCGTGAAAAATGTCTGCTAATGTGGTGCACATCAGTCTATTTTCTCTGTTGCCTTGAATTTTTATGCGTGTAAGACTTTTAGCTGCTATAATGCAAAATATGTTCTAGGTACCTATTACATTGCCAAGCAAGGGAGGCTCAGGCAAGCCTGCGCAAATGTGCAGACTTGTTATAACCTTTGTTGCTTGCACAGGTAAAGCAGGGGACAAAAATATTTCAATATTGCACTGGTCCTGCAGGACGAGTGACTTACAATTTTCACTCGTCCTGCAAACACATATACATGTCCTTGAAAAGCGTATGCAATAAAGAACATAAGGGAGTAATATGTAATATGACTTCCTCGAGTAATTCTTCCCAAAGCACTTGTCCTGTAGGACGTGTGCTTTGGGAAGAATTACTCGTCCTTTCTAGATTTCCCTCGTAATTACGAGCGGATGAGTGGAATTTTTGTCCCCTGTAAAGTATGGCAGTAGATGAAGGCTTTAGATCTCTAGTCCTGCTTGTTATGTCAGTATTGGCATATTGGTAGCTAGTGCACATATAATTGAGCCGTGACACATGATTTCCAACAATGTGGCATTTTGACAAGTGTGTACTCAGACAAACCTGTGCAGCCTCCTTTTAAGCTTTGAAACTCCAAACGACTTTCAGTCAGTAGCTTAACACTCATATAATATTCAAGCAACTAGCAAAGGCTCTGATCTGACTGCATGTATGCGCAGGCTGATCTGAGGCCTTGCTTGTCGCACATACCACATTGATGGAAATCTCATGTCGTGGCTCCTCTGTCTCATGTTCTGACCCATGTACAATAGTACCTGTGTAAAATGGCCACTCTCAAAAAGACCCAAAATTGGTTTTTATTACCAATTATCGCTTGATGCAGGTCAAAAGTATTGCAGAATGCTCTAACAGGAGCATTCTGCAATACTTTTGACCTTCATTGAGCTACCAATTGTTATTAAGATCTTTGTTTTGTCTATTTTTGAGTGGCTGTTTTACACAGGTTTCTCTGTACCTATGTTAGATTGTGTTATTTTTCAGAGCATTGATGGATAACCTGATGCATTGGGTACCACCTAACTTTGTCTCTGGACCAAATCTAAGGATGGCGTAAGTATTTCATCAGCTTTCTCATATCCATTGTCCATCTGTCTGCTTGGCCATCTTTATACTTTTCCTTCTGATGAATTTTCCCATGCATGTTTAATACGCGGCTAAAGCCATGCGCACCCTCCCGCAACAATGTTTCATACCGATTTATGGGGTTCTCTGCGCTTTCTAAGGCTCTGATCATTTTTAAATTTTGCATACCACTAGGACAAATAGAGATGCAGCACTGTCATGCGCACTGGCCTGAACCAATGTTTCGATACCTATCTATGGGGTTGCAGAGATTTGCGACCCCAAAAGTTTAGACCCATCAGTCTCGCGAACTACTGTTTTGATCCTACCCAGGAGCACCTCTCAATAATTTGCACTCAATTCCTCAAGTTACAAGTGGCTCAAATAAGGGCTTAACAATTTTGCCGAAAACCCAATTAGGGGCTATAACTCAACACTCAGGTGCACAGAAAAATTTAAGCAATGCCTCATAATGAAGCTCCGGTCATGGGCTAACTTCTGACACCAGTTTCTAGCCTGTGCACCAAAGTGTTCTACTCAAGTTTGTGGACGAGGGTTCTGTAGCGTTCAATGTTAAATCTTCTTATGCTCATAACTAAATCTGTTTACAAGGGAACGCTATGAAATTTTCATCATTTGAATGCAGTTTCCTGTACTCCAAACTGATGTCAATTTGGGCACGATCAAAACAGTAGTTCGCCAGACTGAAGGGTCTAAACTTTTGGGGCCCTGAATCTCCGCAACCCCATGTATTTAAAGGGGTCTCAGGTAGAAATTCCTAAACTATGATTTGGTTATGTCCTTAATGGTTATTTTTTATCTCTAGCAAACAGTGTAGACACTGATGAAATGCCACATTATGCATTCATCTGGGTCTTCACTGATTGCCAAAGTACCAGTTTGCAGGTATGCAGAATGAAAAGGATGAAAGAAAAAAATTACAACTTGAATTTAGCAAGTATTTTCTTCACTGTCCAGATTCAAATGAGGGGATAACTGTATTCAAAATTTTCATTTGGGGAGGTATATTGTCGGAAATATAGTTTTAGGGCGACCTGAAGGCGGAGCCATAAAACGTGATTTCCGAACGTATATCTGACGACCTCCGTATATTCGACGATATACCTCCGAAAATGAAAATTTGGAAAATGGTTATCCCCATTCTAATGCATAAAGCAGCATGCATCCAACAAAATGTGATGTAATTAATGACGTCAGTCTATTTTCAACAGTTTATCAAAGGATATACTGCCGCAAATTTTGGACATCCAATCGCGTTACAAAATCAAGTGCATTAGAATTTTGTTTAACTTGGGATGTATCAAGTATATATGAGCCAGCACATGAGATTTTGGTACTTATTGTATTGTTGATCAATGAAGGCTCAGGCAAGTATCCTTGCTTACATACACAAAATATGGATATAGATGAAGACTCATATCAAATGATATACATCAAACTTTGCTACATGTGTCAGCATGGGTGTTATTTAGAGACATTAGAATATGCAATAAGTCCCAAATTCTCCCCTGCTTGCCCATATACTCTATTAACCCTTTACACCATAGTAACGCCTTTTGACGCCTTTGAAATACAACGTATTTGAAAATATTATGGAAAATGGAGCAAATGCTTCATTTTCCATAATATTTTCAAAATTATTCAAAACTTTACTTAAATTTTTCTTGATTGTTTTCAATGTTATCTAAAAATAGAAAATGGGGTCATGATCTAAAAATAGCCTATGGAGTAAAGGGTTAAAGGTTTTCCCATAAGATGCGCAAGACCACAAGACTGTCAACATTTCCCTAGTCATATTATTATTATCATTGTTACTACATGTATTATTATTATTATTATTATTATTAGCATTATTACTATGAGTATTATTATAATTATTATTTTTTATTATTATTATTATCACAGTTTTTTTATTTTTGAATTTCTAACGGTAATTGCTTGCCACAAAAGCCTTGAAAACCTGGGTAGAGCAGTCTTATCAAGGAAATCCCTGTTTACTTTTCTTAGAAGAATTTTGTGAGTTCCAGCCTTTGATAACCAACTTTTTAAATTTTAGAACATTTACAATATTACGTGTTTTATGGGCCGTGGCATCAGATTTCCAACAATGTAGTATGTGCAGCCGGCAAAGCCTCAGATCAGCCTGCGCATATGCGCAGTCTGATCAGAGCCTTTGCTAGTCGCATGAATATTCTATGAATATTAAGCTACTGACCAAACATCATTTGGAGATTCTAAGCTTAAAAGGAGGCTGCACAGGCTTGTCTGAGTCTACACTTGTCAAAATACTACATTGTTGGAAATAAATCAGCGGAAGGGAGGAGAATGACCGTAGAAATTATTTCATGATCAATCTCCACGAAAGTATGGGACCGGACCGGGATCGAACTAGCGACCCCTGGATCTGCAGTCAGACACGCATCTGTAGCCAGACACGTTACCGACTGCGCTACGCGGCCCGGAGCTTTACAATATTACGTGTATTATTATTTCAGGAGTTTCAGCAACAACCAGATTTTTCAGATTGATCCGAATATATTTGGAAATGTCTCTTCCCTGACATATCTGTAAGTAGCTGCAGGAGGCCTTATTAACCTGAAATCTTAAGTCAACTCTCACATCTGTTAATTTGAGAGGTCTATATAATCTGGCAAAATTTTGATTGAAAATAATGCAAAAACATGTTATAAAGCATGGTGAATTGCATGTGCTCTTGGGGGTATTTTTATTTTCCATACAAATCTTTTTTAAAAACAAGTATACGAGCTATGCATTCTTTATTTAAAAAAAACAAAAACAAAAAAACTGTCAGACTTGGTTTATAAATAATTGTCATGTTAGTCATCTCTTCTTGCAAGTATAGGTTATATACTTGACAGCAAAAAAACACATACTTTTCATTGCTTATTTAATATTGGAAACTATAATAAAGATTTAACCTTAATAACATAAACTTGTTTGACAGGACTCATACGCTAGTTCCAGGCCATATTATTCCTCGTTACACATGCCTGTCTAATACACACTTCCGGTTTATAGTTTGGCAATGCAACTTGTACACATTGGTTTGCATTGAATAATTCTGAACAATTTAATCTTCAAAAGTAGCCTGTATGTCCTGATAAAGAGGCAGAATGATTTTCATTAAAATTTGCTGTGTGGTTTGGGGTATACAATACCTCAAAGTTCATGTTCATAATAATGCCCAGAGTTATCCCTCTTTAATAGCTTTGCCCTGAAAAGCCAACCGTCTACGGTGCATTGGTTTATACACATGTTCCATGCATCATTGGTATCTTTCATATCATTAGGTTATTTGTACAGTCCATTTCATACAAAACACACAATAATCAAAATATGCATTTCTTTTGCTGTTAAGTATAGGACATATATTCCAATTATAAAGGAATTAAGTGGGAACAGGAGCAAGGAGTGAACCACTTAATTTCTTTATAATTGTAATATATGATCTACTTATAGTTTTCTCCTCCTTTTTCATGTCTGTGCCTTTGGAAATGGAAGCATTGATCACTTCACAGATTTACTTAATTATTTACTTAATAGATATTACAAATATTAACAAAATATGTGATTAAGTTGGCCAAAAATTAAATTTCTGTGCAAACTGATTGGTTGTGAAGCACAGGAAGGGGTGGAGTAAACTATAATTAACATTTAGATGTTGTCATTTTAAAATGCTTTAACAGCCAAATGTATTACTTATTTCTTTGTACTTTTCCTAACTAATTAGAAATCAATTCCATATTTAAAAATTCTTACAGTTTCATTTGTAATTTTCAATTTCAGTGGGTTTGATGGTAATGTTATCAAAAGAATAACTAAAAGAAATTTGGAACCACTTGCCAGTGCCTCGAACTTCTACCATTTGTAAGTGCAGTAAAACCTGTATAAAACAGCTACTCATAAATAGACAAAACAAAGATCTTAATGACAAATGGTTGCTTAATGAAGGTCAAAAGTATTGCAGAATGCTCCCCTTCGAGCATCCTGCTATACTTTTGATCTGTATTAAGCAATAATTGGTAATTTTCTGTCATTTAGAAAGTGGTCGTTTTACACAGGTTTTACTATATGACTTCTGTACATTGGAAACAAATTTTAAGTGCAGAAAGATAATCTTCCTGTTTATCAATAAGTTGACTAGCAAAAAAGATTTTGGCACTTACTGCTTTGGCCAGCAGTGAGGGCTCAGATAAGCCTGCACATAGGTGCAGTCTCACCAGAGCCTTCACTTCTCACATACACAAAGCTTGGAAGTAGTGGAAGACTCAGACCAAAATAAAGAGCTCTTGCTCATCAGAATATATCAGCATGGACATTTTAAGGAGGCTTTTGTGCATATGTGATGATTAACAGAATTTCATGAACTGGTCCAAATGTCTTGCTATAAAAGTAAACAAATATAGTCCCTGATGAGATTGCTTATATGAGGTTTCCTTCAGCCTTTTATCTGGCACAAATTTCCTTATTGTTTGGCTATTTTATTGGGGTTTTCTCAAACAAAATTGCTCTCAATATTTAAATTAATCTTGTGTAATTGAGCTTTAAATTAATAATGTATTTTTTTCTCTTTCAATAATGACACAAATCTAGATCTATCTTACAAGCCAGGCTTCCAGATTATGAAACTTTTTTCACGCTCAACTCAGCTGAACACAAAATTTATCCTGCTCATAAATGTTAAAATACCAACAATTGTTGGCATTTTAACATTTGTTAGCATGATTTATTAGCTCTGAGAGTCTTAAAGCAAGAAACTTCTGTATATTTCAGCATTTTAGTTTTTGTGAGCAGTTGAAATTCCATGCTCAGTTGAGTAATAAAACTTTTTTTCGAGCCCATGAAATTTATGCTGCTCATAAATGTTAAAAAATGCTTATTAGCAGGGTAAATAAATCATTTGAGAACTTCAAAGCTAGTTCATCAATTTAATTTTATGAGCAGATGAAATTTCATGTTGAACTGAGTTGAGCATGTATCAGGTCCTCTAGTTCATATTTGAGCTGGAACTCTAATATGCAAATTTCTGTTCATTCCTGATTGGTTGAACGGAGAAAGGGAACGTGATATCATACGGCTTGCAGTCAAAAAATGTTTTATAACTTGGGCCATGACCTTACTTTGAAGGCCATAAATGCAATAAAGTCTTACTGTAATCTTAACATAAATGCTTGCTGAATAACAAGAATTGAAGTTGCAGATCAGAAAAGCAATCTGAGCTAGGTTTGCACAGCTTGTCTAACAATCATTGTCATGTAACTGCTCTTTGAAATTTTAGAATATTGTCGGTCGGGAGTCAAAACCTCGTAACTCTGATTTTTACCAAAATGACTTTTTGTCAACGCGGGAATACCAAATTTATGGCGCGCATTCTGTCAAATTCTCGTAGCTCTAGACCAATTAGAACCCCCTTTAAAAGCATCAATCATGCTTCAAAATATCGTATCTATGAAAAATTCCATTATTTTGGTGCTCATTTTACCAAGATTATTAAGGAGTTTTTGCCATGAAAAAGATGCTCAAAATGTCGTAACTGGATGGTTTTTCACAAAAAATGGTCAAAATGACGTAACTCAAGTGAAACTCTTCATAATGACCGTGCAATCTTTATTGCAAGTTCAAAACACCAATAACAGTGAATTTGGATGTTACTAAATATAATCCTGTCTGACTTTCAGCAATATAGGACACTCCTGGTAAAAGTTATTCATTTTTTTGTCTCTCCTGAAAAATGTGAAAATCAAAGATACAAGTTTTTGACTCCCGACCGACGATATATTACCCTTGTTCTACTGAATAATTTGTTTGTTAAATTGATTAGATTTTTTACGTCCCAGTCAACAATTTTTCAGTTATTTCATGACAGGTCTTCCTGGGTTGAACCAGCACTAAGCTAGGATTAATGTGTCTTGCTTGAGGACACAGTGCAGTGACGCCGGTGAGGCTGGAACCCGCAGCCCCTCGGTCTCAAGTCAAGCACTCTACCACTGAGCCACTGTGCTCTCTGTCCTACTGAATAAATTAATATGGCATATTCTCTTCTGTTTTCCAACCAGATCAGTTGCATGATTTCAATCAACCCTCAGCGCCAAGAAAAAAAATGCATCTGAAAATGTCTGCTGAAGTCGTTTGCTGCAAATGATTGCCTAACATTACTGATAACTTAAGTATAGAGCAAACAGTGTGGACCCAGATCAGACTGCTCCTATAGGAGCAGTCTGATCTGGGTCCACAATGTTTGCCATAGAGGCTTCTTAAACATTTCAGCAGTCAAGAAAAGCGGACGACTTTTGTTGCGATTGGCACTGAAGGGTTAATTCAGTGGATTCTGAAGCATGGAAAACATTTTAAATCCTGATCAGATGGCTGATCTGGATCTACAGTGTTTTCATAAAAAGATATATCCGGGTTTAGCAGGACATGGGTTAACACAATGAGATATTTCTGTGTATTTAAATTTTATGCTAATCAGCAGTTTTCTTCTTTCAGTAATTGTAGTAACAACATTGTGGAGTATGTGGATGCCAAGAGTTTTAACCAGATTGATGAACTCAAAATAATGTAAGTTTCTCTTGTTGCATGCTCAGTAAGTTTGCATAATATTTTGTCGTTTTCTGATTTATTGAATAGAGGATTTTACATGAGTGCTTTGATCATGTCAGCTCAAAGTCAACGATCTATTCATGGGCAGTAGATTGGAATTTCTTGCACACCGGATCAGAGTATCTGAGATTTTACCCTGGGATAGAAATTTTTTTCTTACCCTTGCTATCTTACCCATGACGTCAAGTAACATCATCATGTGAAATTGCATCTTAGCGTATCTAGGACTTCTGGAAGCTTATTTTAAAACAAACAAATAAATAAATAAATAAATAAATAAATAAATAAATAAATAAATAAATAAATAAATAAATAAATAAATAAATAAATAAATAAATAAAACTGCAGTGTTGAGCAAGAAAAAGAATCCATTATTCGTGTGAGGGTAGGATAGAAAAATTAGTCTTTCGGGATCACCCTTTGTCATCACTCGACAAGCCTCGTGATGCCAAACAGCGATCCTCGAGAAGGATTTTTCTATCCTACCCTCACACTCATGATAGATTCTTATATTATGACAAGGACAGAAATACTAGTTGTGAAGAATATAAGACTATCATGAGTTTTATAATTAGAATATGGAAACAATGTAGCCAGAGAATCACTGTTTGTAATAAGAAGCATTCGAGTGATGACAAAAAATGTTTCTGAGGGACCAGATTTTTTTTCTCATCTACCAATGCTGAAAAAATTAATGAATACAGAAATTATTGACTAGGGGTAAATCTATCTCACATCACTGGCTTAGTTTCTAATACCAGATAAAAAAAAAACATGAGATGAATTTCTTAAGTTTCTAACCAAATAATCAACAAAAGTAAATACAGTAACAAAATCGGTAGGTATATGAGAAAAGAATCAATCATTGATATATAGCGGGAACTAGAAAATCCCAACCCTCCGGCAAGCCTCGCTTCCAACTGGAGCTGGAAAATACAGAAAAAGATACAGAGGGTGAAAAGAAGGTTAGAGAATTTTTGCTTTTTTTCTGTCATGTGATTCTGTACAGATCATTTGAGTCGCGGCATGAGATTTCCATCTGTGTGGTATATACGACCAGCAAAGCCTCAGATCAGCCTGCGCATATGCGCAGTCTGATCAGAGCGTTTGCTAGTGGTTTGAATATTCTATGACTGTTATAAGCTATTGACCGAACATCATTTTTAGTTTCTAAGAAGGCTTCACAGGCTCATTTGAGTCTACACTTGTCAAAATGCCACATTGTTGGAAATTACATGTCACGGCTTATTTTGCTATTTTTCAGAGAACTTCACCAGAATTCCTTGACTACAATCAAGCAGAAGACATTCTCCTCCATGGCTAATCTTCTACATTTGTAAGTATTATATAGTAATTAACCATTTCCTTCATGAATATTCATGCTAGGCTCCACCCACTATGAATAATTATATAAATACACTTTCACATTGGTACATAGAAAAAAAGAAGTCACTTGTCAGGTCCACTTGTGTAGGATCAGATGTATTTCAATAGCAAACAGAGTAGACCCAGCTTTTTCTATTTCCTATATGTTTCCTATATGTTGAATAGCAAAAACAGAGTTTTCAACCCGTATTTCTTAATCGTTATTTGTCCAATAAGTAAAGCATTTTTTCAATAATACGAGGGCTGAACCTACTATGTCCTTTCCATGGAAAAAATATCATTTTCTTAGATACTTTTCTTTGGCCATTTTTATGGGCAATTCTCCATTAAGACTGTCCGAGGTCCTTTGGTTATGGCACTCAAATACATGTAGTCGACAGTATATATTTTTTATTTCAGAGATTTGCATGCTAATGATATTGAACACTTACCCCCCAAGTCATTTGAAGACCTTCCTTTCTTGATGGAGTTACGTTTGCATTCACAGAAGACCCCGATGAAATCTATATCTTATGATGCCTGGACTAACATTGGCGATGAACTTATAAATCTGTAAGTCATTTTCATATCGCAAAGGTCTTGAATTTATTACTCAACCCCTGTATTCTAAGTTAAGAGCGTGCAAAGAAAAATCTTAACCAAACCATATGTTTTGGGTACTCAAAAAAGCCGTCTCAATGAGAAGGTTCTTTTGAGCACCCAAAACATATGTTCAAACTAATGGATAAGAAAATATTTGCACTTTTTTGCTGAACAATTTTGTTTAAACTGTCTTGATTGAAATCATAACACAAAAATACAACCTCTTTTAACTACTGCCAGCAGAGCTCTCGATCACCAGAATTTGGGGCTAATTTAAGATCGTTCATATTGGAGTCTATAAATATATCAAAACATAGTGCTCTCAGAAACTACTAGGCCAAGTGAATTCACTTTTCAAATGCAGGCGATATGTAAGCCAAACTTTATACAAATTGTTCTGGTAACATCACCAAAACGGCTGCCATGCCCATTTATGGTAAAACAAAATATGTTTAAATAATAAGTTGACCTTAACATTATTAAGGAGATCAGATGAGCGCTTCAGGACCTTCAGGTCCTCTAGTTTATTTATTTTCTTGCAGGTTTGTGAGTGATAATCAGCTTCCATCATTCCCTCATCCAGTTATGGAGAAAGAAGGCTCCTCCTATCCAAAGCTAGAAAGGATGTAAGTTTGTTTGTTTGTTTCTTTTGTTGCTTTAAGTCCCAAGTCAACAGCTATGGTCATGGCGGGATGGTCAGTTCAACTAACCACACTTTTTCCTGGGCAAGCTTGAACAAGCAGTTACCATGCCCATATATAGTAAAACAAAATATGTTTAAATAATAAGCCTCAGTTGACCTTAACATTATTAAGGAGATCAGGTGAGCGCTTCAGGACCTTCAGGTCCTCTAGTTTATTTATTTTCTTGCATCCAGTTATAGAGAAAGAAGGCTCTTCCTATCCAAAGCTAGAAAGGATGTATGTTTGCTTATTTTCATAGCCCTTAATTCACCTCAATTATGAAATCTGCCATCCAGTTTGGTACTTTAAGGATTTTAAGGGGTCACCAATTAGAATTTCAAAATTTTATTGTGTTACCATCCTTTTTATCTTTAAAAACAGGCCTCGAGGTTATAATACTTGAGTACAGTCTCAGACTCAAAATAAAGGGCAATGATTGGCTGCTTGCGGACAGGTGTTGGTTCGTGTCCCCAAGCAGCCAATCATTGCGCTTTATTTTGAGTCTGAGAATGAACTCAAATTTTATAACCTCGAGGCCTGGATGATATGCTGCAGAATACACCCTGTCATCTGCATCTACACAGTCAGTGCGCTTATTTGTAGGGGTTTTCCAGTCTTAAATGGGTAAAAGACACACCTTATTCTGACAATAGAACTTTCCTTTGTTGAAATTTATCAACTCAGTAAACAATGTTGAAGTCACTTAAGATAAACAAAGTTTTGAAGCGTAAAAGTTTTTCTTCTTCTCACCAATTAGTTTTAACGTTAGTTTTGGGTGCTCAAAAAGAACAGTCTCAATGACATAGCAGTTCAGCAATTACTACATGTACTTATTGTATTTGTCACTATATGAGGTAATAATAGATATTTCTAGTTTTATTGAAGTTTAAAACATTATCAACAGCCAATTAAATTGCTTGAAACAAGTAACTCACCATAACTCACCATTACCAAGGTCCTGCCAAGCTGCTTGGCAACTTCTAAGGACCCGTTTGACAAGTACAATGATGAGGAGCTGGGGTTACAAGAATGCACCTTTACTGAATAACCTTTGATTTATTCTGTTTCAGTTTCGCCGACAACAACGTCATCACCAACGCCACAGGATATGGATCTGAAGCATTCCCATTGTCAAATAGAGCGTTATATAAAAGAAATTTGGCTAAATTCCATCATGCTTTCACCACTTATCCTGCTCTTCATACATTGTAAGTTAACCCTTGGTCATCCAGGACTTAAGTTCAGAGTGCGTAACAAAAATTTAACTTTCTTATTTCTCAACCGAAACATATGTTGTGGGTACTCAAAAGAACTGTCTCAATGAGACGGTTCTTTTGAGCACCCAAAACATAAGTTAAGATTGATGGGTAAGAAAAATTTACAATTTTACACTGAAATTTTTTGTTTATCTAAACCTTTTGTCATCATATCATATCATAATAAGATTTTTGATTAACTGGTGCAGGAACAGGGACATCATCCACATCAGTGGGCCCCCTTTCCAGGTAACTGGCTAGCTGCATGCATAGCAGATCTCACACCTGATCCCTTTGGGAGCGCAGTGGCACAGTGGTAGAGTGCTTGACTCGAACCCGAAGGGCCATTGGTGCGAGCCTCACCGGCGTCACTGCGTTGTGGTCCTTGAGCAAGACACATTTATCCTAGCTTAGTACTTGTTCAACCCAGGAAGACCTGTCCCTGTTTAACTGAAAGATTGTTGATGGGATGTAAAGAATCAAATAAATCAAACAAACAAACAAACACCTTATCTGCAGGTGCTCCTTTCTTGAGGGTCAACTGTCGTGAGCTTCCACTCACGGCAGTCATTCTCAGTCAGTGTCTTCCATGTTAGTTTGGGTCTCTCTGCCTCCCGCCTGCCATCAACCTGTATATGATGCACATGCTGTAGTGGCTGCACTATAACTTGAACTACACTGGTCAAGTGATGAGACACAGTGTTTTATGTGTTGTTTCTTAAACACAAATGGATACACACTTATTGTCTAGTATGAAGGTAAATAAATAAATGGACAAACATGGAAAATATTTCGAGGATTTTTAATTTCACGGTATACAACTTCGCACGAAATTTGGACGACACAGATATTTCCCATTTTTAGGGTAAAATGTCTTTCACTAATCACCAAACAAATGTGGCAAGGTTATAGATCTGACAGAAAAATGCTTATATCTGTATCTAGGCAGTGCCTTTGTTTATATTATGAAATGATTTATTTTAGGGGCTAATAGGTGTGTCAATTAGGTGTGTCCATAGGTGTGTCAATTTATGGTTTTATTGCCATCCTCATGTGTCCATAGGTGTATCAATTTATGGTTTTATGCAATAAAACCATAAATTGACACACCTTTGGAATGAAAGACCCATAAAATTACACAAGCCCTTAAAATAAATCATTTCATAATATACATACAATATAATTGACTAAGTTTGCAACCTTTATGGTAGCACCAGCTAAGTTGTGTAGCATGAGATGGCCCTTTCTGTGAAAATTACCTGTATGTATTTTCTCTTGATGTCAACACATTATAATGGTACACCCAGTTTATCTCCATCTCCTCTTGCAGAGATGGCAATGAGGTGCATGTGTCATTTAACCCTTAAAGCGCCACCTATAATTTGCAGCAGACGACAATATCAAATTTTGCCGCTTTTTAAAAAATAACAAATAAGGAATGATATTTCATGAGAATGGTCTGCTGGCAGACCATTCTCATGAAACATCATACCTTATTTTTTTTCGAAAGTTGGGAAAGATGTTGCAAAATTTGTCGTCTGCTGCAGTTGTGATTGGCGCTTAAAGGGTTAATAGTACACCGCTTCTACTGCAATTTTGCTTTCAAATGGCTGCTGTACTTTCAGTAAGTGGACACACGGACCCTATACTGGGTGATTTAGGATCTGTGGTGGACAACAACCCACTTTAGATAAGTACTGAAAGATGGCAAGCTTTTACTAAAAGCTTATACTTGTGTATTTATGTTTGACATTTTCAGATACCTGCATGCCAACCTGATACCTGTTGTAGAGAATACAGATTACTGTAACATGACCAATCTACAGAATCTGTATCTTAGTACCAATCTACTGACAGAGACTACTATTGATGATGATGCCTTTGCTTGTGTTCCCATACTAGACTATCTGTAAGTACAAGGCTGTATGAGTGGAGCACAATGGCTTGGTTGGTATGTTACGTACCTGGCGTAACTAGAAAAGAATTCAGGAAACCAAAATTTTGATGTTTGGAAAGTCAGCAAAAAGCACTTTTAAAATTTAACAAAATTTATTAAAAACGAAATTATCATGTACAATAAGGAATGGAAAATAGTTATACAATCAAAGAAAATCTAATTTACAGTACCTTATATGTCCAAACTGTCCTTCAGAAAGTATATCAACACAAGTCTTTCAGCAGTTTCTGATCACCAGATTTTGAAGTTAATTCCAAATGAACACTAAGTCTGAATCCAAAACTGAATAATCCAAAGTAATCCAGAATGAATAAGTTAAACACTAAGTATTCCAATATAGAATTCCAGCACAAAAGGTTTAGACTTTTAAATGGTGAAATTATTTCAAAGATGCCCTTATGAAAAATTTACTCTTATATATACTGTTTAAAAAGTTCTGGAATAATCAGGAAAGAACTATGATATCATATGCTATATTTATTTATTCTGGAAATTTCCAGAGGTTACTCAATGATTCCACTTTATTCCAGAAGCTTCTATTTGCATGGCTAAGAAAATTCTAGTAAATTCTGGACTTTTCCGGAAAATTCCATGACAATGCATTTTTAAGTTCTAGATGATAAGTCATCCTTCTAGAAAAATCTTATAATCAAATAAACACCTTGTTTACAACAACTTATTTATCTCCAATATCTAGTCAACAGAAACTAAGTAAACAAAATATGAAACAGATAAACACAATACATGTTACAGGTAAAATTGACTGGGATATAAAGCATCAAAACAAACAAAAAACATAATGTATGAAACACAAGAATTTGAATTTGAAACTTCTCTTGAAGATTTATAGTGTCAATCATGACTGCAGCAGACGACAAGTTTTGTGTCATTTTTCTTCATTTTGGGGGAAAATGAAGCTTGTTATTACATGTGAATTATATGCTGGCAGACAATTCACATGTAATATTATACAATTATTGACTATTGAGGCATTGGACATGATGTGATGTTGACCTGAGAGTACCAATATTGACGGAGGCGGAGTCGAGGTCAATATTGGTATTCTCAGGTCAACATCACATCATGTCCAATGCCTCAAAAGTCAACAATTGTTTAATAATATAATTTCTCTAAACAAAAAGCAACAACACCAACAAAATCTTGGCTATAGACTATGTCTGCGACAGTCTTGAATTTCTTTTTTACATGATGGCTGACTGATTTCATTCAGTAAAAAGAGGAATGAATGCATACTTTATTTGTAATTACAACTGCAGACAGAGAATACCCAGATTAAATGCCGCATAATGTGGCATTTCATCAGGGTCTACATGGTTTGCAAAGACAAAATGATCTTCAGAGAAAAAAATGCAATTTTATTTAGAAATTATAACCTGTGACCCCTTGAATTATACAATGGACCATTCCAAGTTTATTGCATCAATATAGAAGGAAGAATTCATTAGTGCATTTTAGGGTTCTGTGGATAACTATATTCAACAGCAAAGTCTGAATTTCATGTATATAATGAAACACCAAATCTTGTAAATTTCGTGCAGAGGTCACTAGCAAACCATGCAAGTTTCATGCTGAAAGCACACCTGTTATGGAATGTTTCTATGAAGTCTATTTTTAGTAACTAAATTTGAGTGGGAAAAAACCCACAGTCCATGCGACATGTAGTTATATTGACTCGAATGGATAGGCATCTGGGCCAATCAGAATATGTTTATTTATAGATTATATAATAATAAGCCTTATTTGGTTTTTTATGGCCGCTTCAAAATTTAAAATATCATCTGCTGCAAAATTCTGGTGTTTGCTTTAAGGTAGTAGGGGACTCACCGGCATATGTCCAAAAGTGTTTTATCTTTTAATATATTATAATATAGACTTATACTTATAATCTAAGACAAAAAAAACAATACCTCACCGTTCTTTTTTAAAAGTTATTTGATGTCAAAAACTGCAAAATCGCAGGTTTTTGAAATAAACAAATACAGATTTTGTTAACAAATTAACAAGAAACGCAATACAGTTTTTTTCAGAACAAATACTACTCACACCAGAGATATAAATAAAAACAAAAAATAGTGAAATAACATGTATTTACACAATTTATTAAGCAAAATCCTAATTAAGTCAAACGAATTAATGCCCCAAAAAACATTAATATTCAAAATAAACATATCAGAGAATGTAACTGGAACAACAAAAAACATATTTTTACAAAGATATTTTCATGAAGAATCTAATGATTGAATAAAAAATATGTGTCACCGTGCTCGTTTTTTTGTTTTGGTGACTTTTCTGAAAAATCGTGAAAAAAATAAAGACTACAATAAGTGTTGTCTCCCCTTTCCACCAATTTTTTTGTTTGTCTACGCCCTATTGTATATCACTGGGCGGAGACATAGCTATTATTGATTAAGCACTGACAAATGGGCGTAGAAAGTGACAAAAAAGATTTTGACCTAGCATATGTTTTGTTTGATTTGATTCTTAACGTCCACTCAACAATCTTTCAGGTATGCGGGACGGGTCTTCCTGGGTTGAACCAGTACTAAGCTAGGATACCTAGCATATGTGACCCAGCACATTACATTATGATTCTCATTAAAGCTTGGCTATAGCATGTCTTGATACTTTGATGCTTTCTTACTCGTAGGATTTATGTAGATAAAAGCTAAAAATTATAGCTTTCTTCTTGATGCATAGATCTAAATGTCATTTAAAGAATAGACTTACAAATATGCAATAAGAGGATAAAACATTCTTTTCCTTGTATTAATGTTTGGCAAGCCTGAATGTGATGTGTTGCAACCAGAACCACACAGCGGTGAGGCCTGCAACACATTATCGCACAAGGGCTTGACAAACGTTAATATACAGAAAGGAATTTTATATTGTCATTGTAATATATTATAGGACTTTTTGGGTACTGTAAAGGTGGCAACTTTGATTTTCATATCTGGGCGTGGTTCGGTTATTTCAACTGCTCAAGAATGGAAATCAGGTTCTATCCATTGGTTAAGCGTTTAAAAGTTGCTTAAGCCGCGCAGGTCTGCGTGCATTTCATGAAAGTCCTGTCCGTTAATGCACTGAACCCACTTTTATTAACCCTTAAAGCGTATATTACAACACAATTGTATGTTTTTATCGTCTATTGAAATATTATGAAGCCTCTTAAACAAACAGTGTAGATCTAGAGCAGACTGCTCATCTAGAGCAGTCTGATCTGGGTCCACACTGTTTGCCTCTATACTAATGTTAAACAATAAACAAACACTTTCGAATGTAGTTATAACGCCTCATTTTCAGATTTTACCTATGTCTAAAGTAGACTAATAAGGCAGTCATGAGGTGCTGCCTTTACAGTATCCAAAAAGTTCTAGAATACTTTCCTTTCAAGCAAAAGCATTTAAAAAAATGTCCACTTTAACATAGTGAAGCATACAACAAAACCACACCTTATAGGCGCAATCAAAAACATCAATACTATCGACGATTATAGACCAAAAATAGTTAGAATCATAGTTTTTTTTTATTACCATCACTCATCGAACAGGCGACACTTTGCAATCAAAACACTGTTTCTAGCGAGTTTTGATCCGCGTTCGTCAATGGTTAAGAGTGTTTTCGATTGCTCACTATCCGGTGTGGAAACAAACTTTTTTTTCAACAGAAACATGACTGAAAAATGTAGATTACTCCTAGCTCTTGTTTCAGATTGTTTTGGTTACGTATTCATTGTATCAATACACATACCGGATAGGTGGCAATCGAAAACGTTGATGCTATCGACGAACGTAGATCAAATACCGTCAGAAACAGACTTTTTGGATTGCAGTTTGTTTGCCTGACTGGCGACAAATGGAAAATTCTAGCGATTTGCGATCCACGTTCATCGATCTCGATTGTCGCCTATCCGATGTAATAAAGTAGCGTATCTTATGATAATTGAATATTTTGGTCATTTCTCAATAAAGCATAAGCGACGGTATCTTAACTCGCAGAGGATATCCGTGAGCAGGTTGAAATGGCAATTAAGGTTTTATCGGAAATAAAGCCCGCGGTCAGTGATTGGTCAACGATCAACCAAAATATAACACATTATTAAATAAAATGTACAATTGTCAGCGATTGAAACACCTCAAGTTTCTATAGTAAACACTTATTATAAGGTATATAACAATAAAAGGATGATACATTCTTCTGTCTATTAACGTTTGCCAAGCCCAAATGAGATAATGTATAGTAGCCTTAACCATGAAGCTGTGAGGGCTGCACCAAGTGGGGATCCAGAGGGGGGGGGGGGGCAGGGGGTCCGGACTCCCTCTGTAAAATCACAAATTAAATGGGTTTCTATAGGGAATAAACAATTGGACACCCCCTGGAAAAAGTTGGACCCCCTGGAAAAAAATTGGACCCCATCTGGAGCCTTGAAAAACGATAGATTTCTTTGAAATTGACCATTTGACTTCTGTAGAATAAGCTGAGGACTAAAAAAATCGTTGTCAGGGCTTTTTTGTCAGACTGACCTGGACCCTCCCCCCTCCCTGATGAAAATTCCTGGATCCGCGCATCTGTACCATGCTTGCCAACCATTTATATACAGAAAAGAATGTTATATTGTCATATATCTTCCTTTCAGGCACATGCAGTTCCTATTAATTTATTAAAATGTATGCAGAAATGTCCATTTTATTATCATGAAACATGCAACGAAACAAAATAATTTTTTCAACAGAAACATGAAATAACTCCTAGCCCTTGTATCAGATTGTTTTGGCTACGTCTTCAGTATATCAAAACACACTAGATAGGCGGCAATCGAAAACGTTAATGCTATCGACGAACGTAGTTAAATATTGTAACATAATTTTGGATTGTTGTTTGTAGTCCGATAGGCAACAAATGGCAATCACAAACACTGTTTCTAGCAATTTGTTATCAGCATTCATCGATTGTTTAGACTGTTTTTTATTGCTGCCTATCCGGTGTGATAAGGTAATTGAAACAGTTACGCCATTTCTCCATAAAACATTAGTGACCATGTACCTCCATGGGACCTAAAACATGAGAATGTCACATACAAGGCATGTGCACGTCTACAACCCCCCCCCCCCTTTTTGGGGTGGGGGTGGGTCTTAGGTTAGTGGCAGCATGCAGAAATAGCAACCGAGACATGTATATAGTATGTATATTTATACGGTCCGCAACTAATACTGAGTGACTTCATACTCTGGGTGATGTTTTTAAAAGCTAATACTTGCATTCCTTCTTTTTGTGAAAGCAAAATACTTACAGAATTACGTTTCAAGCATCAAAGAGTTGTCAGGGGAGAATAATATCTACCGTCTTAGAAAATAAGTATTCTCTTTTAAAAACAAGATTCAGGAACGATAACTCTTACACTCTTACTTTTAAGTAAAAGTAAGGTTATCTTTTGACATGGGTCCCGCACTACCTTAAGGGTTAAACATGGAATGGGAGCATTACAATAAGAAACATTTTTTTTGGTGTGTGAAAAAAACCTAAACGTTACATAGAAAAAAGGTGTTTTACTATCACATTTCTGTAAATTAATTTTTGGGGTAAGGTAATAAATGATATTTCTGTAATCTCACTAACATGATTGACATAAATGAGCCAGTGCATGAGATTTCCAACAGTGTGGAATGTACTACCAGCAAAGCCTCTTATCAGCCTGCGCATACGCGCAGTCTGATCAGAGGCATTGCTAGTCGCTTGAGTATTCTATGATTGTTAAGCTACTGACTGAACACCATTTGGAGTTTCTAAGCTTAAAGGAGGCTGCAGAGGTTCTTCGGAGTCTACAAATGTCAAAATGCCACATTATTGGAAATCTCATGCATTGGCTCATTATCAATATTGGAGCAAACGGCTTGGCTTGCATTCTGTACATTGTACTCGGTCAACTTTTAAACTGTCAATATAGTCTTTAAGGTATAACTCAAGGTGTGCTGGATCCTGTAGCACTGTAGTAAGCCTGATTGCTGATCCAGGGGCCATGAGTTTGATCCCAATTAGGCCCATACTTTCATGGAAATTGATCATGAAATATTTTCTCCAGTCATTCTCTTCCTTCTGCTGATTCAAGAAGGGCTGTTTTCAGTTTAATACAAACAAAAGAATGTGCAAAGGGTACTAGTTAGCTGCTTAGATTAAGTTTGTCCAGGAAAAGTGTATTTAGGATGACTGACCATCTTGACATGACCATGGTTGTTGACTGGGACATTTGACCACAAACCAAAGCAAAAAAAACCCAATTATCCTGTATGGCTACTTTTTGTCAATTTAAGATTTGGGCAGGTTGATAAAAGAAGAATTCTATTGCACTTGCAAATGTAATGCAAAATCCGATTGGATAACGTCATAAATTTGTGACAGTATATCCTGTGATATACTGTCGCAAACTTGATGTCATTATGTAAGGTTGCTTTTCATTGGCTGACAGGTGTTAGCTGTAAGCGATTTTATGTATCTGGCAGCCGCTGGACATTAGCGCAAAATACTACGTTCTCACTATCATTTTTAAGTAAAAATGTGACTAGTGCATTAGAATGGGGATAACCGTATTCAAAATTTTTATTTGGGGAGGATATACGTTCAGAAATCACGTTTTATGGCTTCATGTTTCACTTCCTTCAGAAACACCATCAGAGTGCCAAAACAGTTTTGATCCAGATCAGGCCCGATGTTTTGCTGGGCCTGACTTAAGTCCAAACTAGTTGCAAAGGTTATTTGCAGAAAAGCACAAAAGTCATCAATTGCAGCATTGAGTTAAAATAAATGACATCTGATTTAATCTTTGAAAATTTATTTATTTTTAGGGATCTTGCAGCCAATCAGATCCAGTATGTACCAAGAGCTTTGACAGGAAGTGATGTACTACCAGCTATAACGACGTTAGTTTTGAACAGCAACAAGCTCACTTTTCTTGAAACAGGAATATTTTCGAATCATACGACACTTACCACACTGTAAGTCTTGCCATAACCCATAAAGTGCCACCTACAATTTGCAGCAGATGACAATTTCAAATTTTGCTGCTTTTTCAAAATTAACAAATAAGGCATGATATTTCATGAGAATCGTCCGCTGGCAGAAAATTCTCATGAAATATCATAATTTCTTTTCTTCGAAACTGGGAAAGATGTTGCTAAATTTGTCATCTGCTGCAGTCGTGATTGGCGCTTTAAGGGTTAAAAGTAAATGAAAATTTGAGCCTCATTGTGAGAAAACCTGACTTTATTGCATGCAAACAATAAAGACGCAGACCAGCCTGAGCATCTACACAATCTGATCAGCACCTTTGTTATTATCCCCACGCTTTTTTAAAAAAGCGTCGGGGATATTGCAATCGCCTCCGTCCGTCCGTCTGTCCGTCCGTCCGTCACGCAATCTCCTCCTAAACCATTGGACAAAATCCAACCAAATTTGGTGTGTGAGTTGCTCACATGTATGGGGTGTGCAACGGCATATTTTTTTTTGGCCCTGCCCCCTGGGGCCCTGGGGAGGGGCCAAAAGGTCAAATATCATTAAATATCATTAAATTTCAATTACAAAGTCAATTTCAAAGATTTTTAAACCAAACTTTGTGTGTCTTCTCACACATGAAAGATATAAAACATATCAGACGGGATTTTCATTCAGCCGCCTGGGTCATGCCCCAGGGGTCGGACTTCGGGGTACCGTGGGGGGTTTGGGGGTCAAAAATTTTTTTTTTTCGAATTTCAACCAGACTTGGTGTGTGAGTGACTCACGTGAATGGCGCGTGCACCAGCACCATTTTTTTGGTCCCCGCCCCCTGGGGCCTTGGGGAGGGGCCAAAGGGTCAAATATCATTAAACCTGAATTACAAAGTCATTTTCAAAGGTTTTTAAACCAAACTTTGTGATTCTTCTCACAAATGAAAGATATATAACATATCAGACGGGATTTTCATTCGGCCGCCTGGGTCATGCCCAGGCGTGGGACTTGGGGGTACCGTGGGGGTGGGGGTCAAAAAATTTTTTTTCCGAAATTCAACCAGATTTGGTGTGTTAGTTACTCACATGAATGCCACATGCACCGGCACAATTTTTGGGTCCCCACCCCCTGTGGCCTTGGGGAGGGGTCAAAAATTTAATTTTCTGAACGTGGTCATGTGGATTATCAACTAGTAGACCACGATGCACTGAACAATTTAACCTACGATGAAACTGGTGACCTTAGGATGGGGTCAAAGGGTCAATTACCATTAGATTTCTTCGAGATCGTGGGGATTTGTGATGGCGCGCCATCGAATGTGTTCTAGTTGACTTTTGGGGAAGTGTAATATCTAACTTGCATTATGCAAAATTTCAGTTTTCTACTTTGTCTATGTATGCTTAACATACTGGTTTGAGTCTTATTTGGTGGGAAACCCTGAAGACAGGTTTTCTCGTGTGGTAGACCATATCACTTCCATAGAGTGGATATTTCAGTATGAAGTGAATAGAGAAGTAAAGAGTTGAAGCAAATACTGTAAAATCAGAAATTTTTGTGAGGGTTTTATTTTCACGAAACTTTGCATATGCATGCCTAGTTTTGTGAAAATAAAACCCTTGCATAATGGTGAAAACACTCTGTAGTTTTCTGATATAGGTAAATCATGCCCTTTTCATGAATTGTTAATGTTGCATATATATCTTAAAACCATTGTCACGAAAACAAATTCTCTCGAAAACAAAATCTCACAAAAATTTAGCAAATTTACAGTATGGAGACCTGTCCTTGTCAATAAATCTCTTGATTGTTTCATTGGTTTTTGGAGGCCGACTTACTTTGGGGCGATAACCTTGCTTTAATCTGAGCTGTTACTTAAGTGACAATTGCTGATAGTCCTGCTATGAGTATGGCCCAGAACACAGTATTATGTGTGGTTGCTGAATTCATGCTATAGAACCTGGATGATATCAAGTGACCAATCACTGTGGTGTTTAGAAATACTACAGTCTGATCAGCACCTTTGTCATTGCCCATAGAAAGTCAGCCTCAAAACGCTGAATTAGGGAGATTTTAATATCTTCTTTGATTAGTTTACAGATTATCAAAACACAATCAATCATTTAAACTTAAAGTTATTTGTTTTTGAAGTCATCCTGCAAGTTTTAAAATATGAATTTCTAAAGTTCAGGATTTTGCTTGACTGGAGACCGAGGGGCCGCGGGTTCGAGCCACACCAGCATCACTGCATGGTGTCCTTGAGCAAGAACATTAATCCTAGCTTAGTACTGGTTCAACCCAGTAAGACCGGTCCCTTTGTAACTGAAAGATTGTTGCTGGGACGTTAAGAATCAAATCAAACAAAATCTGACATAACTGTATCCATTGGTCTGAAAAGGGTAAAAAAAGACAGTGTATTTTTCAGAGAGATGGACGATAACGGAATCATAGCCATAGAAGATGGTGCATTTCCTGATAGCATAGTAACTCTGTAAGTTTTGTCTTCTTTGAATTATACCAGTGACCTAGATAGTTGAAAGAATGAGTATTGAACTTCTTGTTGTTTTTTTAATTCAATTAATCACATGACATTGTGTCTGGGAGTGATATAACTTCATGTTTTAAAATCGATAAACCACCAGTAGTTTACATAGAGGATCTTTCAAGATGTTCATGTTTTATTGAATTTATCAAACTTATTAAACAAGTTGGGGAAAAGCAATAAAATGCGAGGCTTACCAAGCATTGTATTGCTTTTTTTGCAAGGAGTTTAATAAATTGAATAATACAGGAGCACCAATGTTAGATTCTATTTATCACAACATTAAAATTACTTTAAAATCACATTTTTGGAGTGAAAATGCCATGATTTTGCCATCTTTTACGCAACGTTATAATGGACATCATTACTTTACGTTATTAAATCTGTAAACCACTAGTGGTTTATTGATTTTATTGCATTGCATTATAGCTCTCCCAGGCGTGACATCATGTGATAAATATTAAGTAACATTATTTAATGACATCTATAACAATATTGTTTATATAATGACAAAATCATAACGTCACATGATAATAGAATCCTACATGCGTGCTCCTGTATTATTGAATCGATGAAACTTGTTGCAAAAAAGAGATAAATGATCTCTTTTCCTTAACTTGTTAAATAAATTCAATACAGTATAGAAATTTAGGTATTGAAGTGTATGTACTACAGTGAAACCTGTCTTAAGCAGCCACTCAAAAATACACAAATCAAAGGTCTTAATACAAGTGGTAGCTTAGTGCAGTCAAAAGTATTGCAGAATGCTCTATTGGAGCATTCTGCAGTGAAGCATTCTGCAATACTTTTTAACTGCATTAAGTAATGATCAGTCTTGAAAACATATTTTTGGTCTTTTTTGAGTGGCCGCTTTAGACAGGTTTTACTGTACACTCTTCAAATTTTATCCATTATTCATATGCAGGATTCCAGATTACCTTTACAAGCAGAGTGGACAGCAGTTTCTCCCACACCAGATCAAGATTTTAGTTGTTTTACCCATTTGAGATAATTCACATACCCGTACCAGCCCATGGGAAAGATAAAAATCGAATAGCTACAGGTTGGCCGCACGTCGATCCTTGACAGTATTGTAATGTTAAAATGATGTCACCATGTCGCATCTCAGCGTATTCAAGATTTTCTGGAAGTCTTTTTCATGCTTTCCCAAAAAAAGGAGTTATTTAGTGGTGAGCAAGAAAAATAATCCATTATTAGTGTGAGGATAGGATAGAAAAATCCGTCCCTCATGATCACTGTTTATCATCACTCAGCAAGCCTTGTGATGCCAATTGGTGATCCTCGGGTCAGATTTTCTATCCCACCCTTACACTCATGATGAATTCTTATAGTGTATCATGTATCGATCCATCCATGTTCATACTCATATTTCTATTTCAGTGAGCTAGACAACAATGAGTTCAGGTTTCTTCATCAGTACCCATTCGCTAATCTACAGAATCTTGCTATCCTTCATCTTGGAACCAATCACATAGACATCATTCCGGAGAAGGCTTTTGAAAATTGTACATCTCTCTCGGAAATGTAAGTACAGACTAGGTACATTCTAGAAAATGTATTACAAAGTCACTGAGTGGTCCAGAAAGGGCCGCGACTCCCTACTGACTCTGGGCTTTGTCTAGAAAAAATCTGGAACATGTTATAACCAAATTTTTTGTCTTAAGAGGTGAGCTGACATACTGTTTTAGGTGTGGATCTTGTTCGCCAAAGTGCTGTCATAGCTTTATGTCTGCACTCTTAACTTGTGAACTGTTTGATTGATTTTGATGAAACTTGTACAGATACTTATTCGGGACAGCGGAAAGGAATGATTAGAATTTGGTTACCTTGAGGTAAATTTCAAGGTCACCGGGGTTGTATAACTATAAAAAAGCCTTGTTTGCAATCCATCTTCTGAACCAATGGCCAGATTTTGTTCAAACTGGCACAGATACGTCATTGGGAGGACCAAAATAAATGATTAGGGTTTGCCCGTAGCTACATATTTAGGGTACAAAATACTTCAACCGGAAAATGATATTTCTTCTGGTAAGGATACTTTCTGTTCTCTTTTTCCTTCTTTTTTCTTTTACTTATTACTTTTCTATATCTGGATATGCGCAAATAAACATGAATAATATCACTGGAGTCAGCCAAATAGTTGAGGATGAAAAGACCTTTAGACAAGGCACGCATACATGTAGGGCCCGTTTGGCGGTGAAGTATAGAATACCTGTTAATGTTCGTGATGTCTGACGATATATTTATATTTTCTCAGAATTGTCAGGGGCTAGCAAACATGCAGAAGCGAAGAGACCTTTTACATTTTGTTAAGTCCAAAAAATACAATATCATATGTTTACAAGATATACATCTTGAAAAGAAAATGGAACCATATGTAAAATCTGAATGGGGATATCAAGTCTGTATGAGTCCATTTCGAAGTAATCGAAGGGGGGTAATGATTCTTTTAAATAATAATTTTGAACAACAAGTTGAAAGTATCAAAACGGACCCAAATGGAAACTACATTATTCTTAACATGACTATACAAGGCAAAAAAGTTACATTAGTTAATATATATGGGCCTAATGAAGATAACCCACAATTTTATCGTAATCTAAAAGAAAAATACTCAGAGTATGACAATGAAATGTTAATTATTTGTGGAGACTGGAATTTCGTACAGAATCCTGAGGTTGACTATTACAACTATCTGCATATAAATAACCCCCGTGCCAGAAAGGTAGTTTTAGATACCATGGAGGAAAACAGCCTTGTTGACGTGTGGCGATTGTTTAATGAAGATGTAAGAGCATATACATGGAAGAGAATGAACCCAGTGAGGAAACAGGCACGACTAGATTACTTTTTAATAAATGAAACTTGTTTAGAATATGTAATGGACACTAATATAAACCCTGGATATAGAACCGATCATTCTTCCATTTTATTAAAGCTAAAATTTATAAATAATGAACGGGGTCGTGGTTACTGGAAATTTAATAATTCTCTACTTAAAAATAAAGACTACATAAAATTAGTAAAAGATACTATTCAAGAAGTTAAAGATACATATAAAACAAATGATGAACATGCAACTTATAATACAGAATTTAGTATAAACGACCAACTCTTCCTTGAGACACTTTTAATGATCATTAGGGGTAATACAATTCAGTTTAGTTCTTTTAATAAAAGGAAAAATACAGAAAAGGAAAACAAATTAGAAGCAGATATCAAGAAATTAGAAGAAGAAATAAGTTTGAACATAAACAATATTAATGACGAAAAGCTTGATACATTAGTGCAGAAAAAAAATGAATTTATTGAATTAAGAAATAAAAAAATTGAAGGAGTTATGCTACGTTCTCGAAGTCGATATGAAGATCTTGGGGAAAAGCCATCAAATTATTTTTTTAATTTAGAAAATAGGAATTATAATAATAAAGCAATGAATAAATTAGTAAATGAAAAGGGGGAAGAATTTTTTGAAACTAAAGATATTTTAGGATGCCAAAAAGATTTTTATCAGAACCTATATTTTAACCATACAAATATTGACGAAACACCACTACAGGACGTTCTAGGGGAAAATGCTAACAAATTGTCCGATGAAAAATCAGCCTCACTGGAAGGAGAAATTTCCTATACAGAAATTGCAAACGCCCTTAAAAATATGAAAAATAATAAGAGTCCTGGTTTAGATGGTTTTACAGTAGAGTTTTTCAAGTTTTTCTGGGTTGATATTGGGACATTTATTTTACGATCAATTAATTATGGCTATAAAAATGGGTCTTTAAGCGTTACACAGAAGCAGGGGTTAATAACGTGCTTACCGAAGCCAAATAAATCAAGGTTAAGTTTGAAGAATTGGCGTCCAATATCACTTTTGAATGTAGTATATAAACTAGCATCATCAGTAATAGCTAATAGAGTTAAGCAGACATTACAAGACATAATTCATGAAAATCAAAAAGGATTTATAGCAGGGCGATTTATAGGTGAAAATATAAGATTAATTTATGACGTTTTATTTGAAACAAGACAACAAAATATACCTGGTCTAATTCTTTCTATAGATTTTGAAAAAGCATTCGACACAGTTTCTTGGAAATTTGTCTCAAAAACATTAGATTATTTTAATTTTGGAGAATCAATTAAAAAATGGATACACATTTTCCAGAAAGGAGCAGAAACAAGTATTTTACAGAATGGTTTCATGTCTGAATTCTTTCTTTTAAAACGTGGTTGTAGGCAAGGTGACCCATTGTCACCATATATATTTCTCTTATGTGCTGAAGTTCTAGGACAAATGTTAAGAAAAAATATTAATATTAAGGGAATAGTCATTAATAATAAAGAAATGAAAATTAGTCAATACGCAGATGATAAACAAATACTTCTTGATGGTACAGAACAATCACTGAGAGAAAGCCTTCAAGTATTGTCAAAATTTTATAAATTATCAGGGCTAAAAATAAATGAAGAAAAGACCAGAGCAATATGGATAGGTGCAAAAAGTAATTCAAATAATACGTTATGCGAAGATTATGAATTAGACTGGACTCAGGGACCTGTATAGATACTCGGGGTTACTTTTACAACTAATGTCTATGATATATGGGATTTTAATTCAATAGAAATTTTAAACAAAGTCAAAGCCATGTTAAAGCAATGGTCAAAACGAAAACTTACTCTTTTTGGACGCATAACTATCATAAAGTCACTGGCGTTATCAAAGTTTGTATCTTTGTTTCTTTCGTTACCGAATCCTCCTATGGAGCTTATCAAAGAACTAGAAGTTATTTTTTTTCAAATTCTTATGGAATGCAGGCCCGGATAGAATAACTAGGAAACTTGCTATTAAAAATCTATCGTCTGGAGGATTAAGAATGCCTCATATTTATTCTTTTATTAAGGCTTTAAAAATATCTTGGCTCAGGAGAGTAATTCAGCAAGCAAATAATACAACCTGGTACATTCTCAACCCAGTTGATTTTGATAAAGTTTTATCACTTGGAGGAGAATATGCCAGGAATCTAGCAGCCAATATAAGTAACCCTTTTTGGAAAGATATTCTAATTAGTTGGGCTGATTTCTGTAAAGAAGTGAAATCTGAAGAAATCAAATCTATTCTCAGCTCACCACTATGGTTTAACACACACCTAAGAAATGGACATAACTTGTATGTAAATAACTGGTATAGTAAAGGAATAAAAACCATAGGGGATATTTTAGATGACAACGGAAATTTCTACACTTTTGATCAGCTAAAAGAGTTATATGGACAATTATTGTTTTTTAAAATAATTGCTTTTATTCATGCGAGCTGGAATGTTCGTATACTTCATTTGGTAGTATTTGTTCTTTCCCGTGGGTCCTGGTTAACAATGTTTTATAAGGCCGAATCTTCTGTTAGGCGAATGTTATGAAATATCGGTTACTATAAACAATGCAATATTACCAGCCACGTGACTCGCTGACCTTCTCTTCGGCCTTGGAAAAGCTTTCTCCATCAAGCAAAGTCAAAGTTAGAAATACAGAGCTCGTTTTATTTCGCGTACAGTTAAATATGTCAGCGAGAGGGAAACGGCGTGGTGCAAGGAAGGATTCCACCGCTAAGAAGGCTAAAGTCACTAGTGAGAGCCAGTCGAATGTCGCGGTTGACGAGTTCGAGTTTCAATCAACCGGTAAGGTCAAGGAGCCAAATCGCTTCGTTGACTTTGAAGCGGTTTTAAGGGCATCTGACATCCCATTGCCATTATCGTCGCCTCAGCCTCCTGTACAGTCGGTCAGTCATTCAACAACTACTCCCATCCCAGACGCTGTGCAAATTATTCCCTCTGTTTTAGGCCAGAGCATTGAACAACTTCGATGTAGTGGTGATGAGATTTTTGCGCATGTACCTAGTTCGTTGCGCCAGCAAATTTGCAACGGGGAATACATTAATTTAGCTCTTTTATTAAAAGGTGGGATGGAGTTACAAGATTTTTGTGAGGGTTGTTCTCTTAAACTCACTTCAAATGGGGATATTGAGATGCGCGCTAAGGTTTGCAAAGATAAGGTCCCCTCAATTGACAAATGGACTGACGCCTTTTTAATATATACCTCAATTTATCTAACACAGTACCCAGACAAGGCCCCTCAATTATTACATTATATGTTTGTCATCAGGGAGGCCGCAGTTCGTCAGAGGGGTCATTGCTGGTGTGAGTATGATGAGCAGTTTAGGATTCGCCAGGCCAATAATCCGTCTTCCTGGTCCGTTATCAATAATGACCTGTGGTGGCGCTGTATGCAGCTACCTGTCCCAGTTTCCTCTAGTACCACTTCTGCTCCTACTGTTTTTCCTGCCAGCTCATCTAAATCATACACTTGTTTTGATTTCAACAAGGGGGTTTGCCGTTGGCCTAGCCCATGTAAGTTCCCACATACATGTTCGTCCTGTGGTTCATCCAGCCATGGAGCTGTGACCTGTTCCGGTCAGTCTCAAACTTCCATGGGGCAGCCATTTCTACGACAGGCCCCTTTTCGCGGAACCTTTGGTCGGTCAGGATCCCGTTTTCAAAGAGGCCGTTATCCAAGATCCGCAGGGGCATTTGGCCGAGGCCGGGCAAGACCCTATTAATCTGGATATATCAAGCTTGGCTAGTTCTCCCATCAACTTGTTGGCTTTGCAGCGTGAACTTGACATGTATGATTCTCCTGATAGGGATTGCATTTTGGACGGGTTTACAAATGGTTTTTCTTTGCATTATACCGGACCACGAGTGTCCGTTGACTGTAAGAATCTCAAGTCAGCCTTTGAGTTACCAGCTCTTATTCAGGATAAAATCAATTCTGAAATTCTTGCAGGAAGGGTAGCTGGCCCATTTTATACTCCACCCATTCCTGCTCTCAGAGTTTCCCCTATTGGATTGGTCCCAAAAAAGTCTCCTGGGAAATATAGGTTGATCCATCACCTTTCTTATCCCTATGGTTTTTCTGTGAATGATTTTATTGACCCAAAATTGGCTTCTGTTCAATACACTAGTTTTGATGAAGCAGTTTTCATGTTACAGGATTTAGGCCGTAATTGTAAGCTATTTAAAATGGACTTGCTTCATGCTTTCAGACTTCTCCCTGTCAAAAAATCAATGTTTCCACTTCTGGGTTTTAAAATGAATGAAAAGTTTTATATAGATAAATGCCTACCCTTTGGCTGTGCAATAAGCTGCCGTACTTTTGAGCAGTTTTCCACCTTCTTGGAATTTGCTGTTAAACGCCGCATGAAATCAGGAAGTTTATTACATTATCTGGATGATTTTTTGGGGGGTGATAAAACTCATTCTGCCTGTAAAGCACTAATGCAGGTTTTTCGCCATTGTATGTCAGACCTGGGGGTACCCTTAGCCGAGGATAAGTCTGAAGGCCCAGTTGAGGTCCTTTGTTTCCTAGGCCTTGAGTTGGATTCCATCGAGATGGTCGTTCGAATACCCAAGGCAAAAATCTTGGAAATCATCGAAAAAATTGAGTGGGTTTTAAGTAAAGATAAGATAACACTGAAGCAAATGCAGTCTCTCATTGGTTCTCTTAATTTTTGCTGCCGGGCCATTGTCCCTGGTCGGCCATTTTGCCGGCGCCTTATCAACGCAACTTGTGGTCTCACTAAACCCATTCATCACATTCGGGTTAACAAACCAATGAAATTGGATCTTCGTTTGTGGCTGCATTTCTTTCGTGACCATAATGGGGTGTCCGCCTTTCATGATCGTTTTTGGATATCCAATGCCGATGTCCAACTATTTACCGACAGCGCGGCTGGACCAGGTCTAGGTTTTGGCATCTATTTTCATGGAAAATGGGCTTACGGGGTATGGCCGGATACATGGAGAACAATTGGTGCCACATCTGACATTACTGTTCTTGAACTTTTTCCCATTTTCGTGGCCTTACATTTATGGGGTAGTTCTTTCCAAAACAAGAAAATCAAATTTGTCACTGACAATATGGCAGTCACACACATACTTAATACGATGTCCTCAAAATCAGAACATATAATGTGCATTGTTCGGCATTTAACTATGATGTGTTTACACTTTAATATTGTCCTGAGATCAACTCACATTGAGGGAGCTCGGAACAGTATTTGTGATGCTTTGTCTCGACAGAAGCTGGCAAAGTTCAGGGAACTAGCTCCGGAGGCAGATGTGCACCCCACCCCAGTACCAGATTCTCTATGGAATGTCTTCAATCTCGAACCAGACAGTTACTCCACGACAGCATTGCAGTGAATACTGCCAGCACTTATAAAAATGCAGTGGTTTGCTTCAATAATTTTCGTGATCAGTATCACTTACCTTTAGTTTACCCAGCTCAACCTTCACATGTCGTACTATTTATAGCCTATTGTTTTGAGACTGGGCTTTCCCCTGCCACAATCAAGACATATATTGCCGGTTTAAGTTATCATCATAAGATTAATATGTTGCATGATCATACCGATTTATTTGTGGTCAAAAAACTTTTAGAGGGCTGCCATCGATCTGGTAAAAGAACGGACAGCCGTGCTCCCATCACACCTTCTATTCTGACTTCTATTTGTGAGCTGCTTTCATCCATTTGCTATAATGTTTTTGAAGCAACTATGTTTAAAGCAGCATATTTATTAACTTATTATGGGTTGTTGAGGGTGAGCGAGGTTGTCCATTCTTCATGGCAGCAGTTTGGCAGGGCATTGCAGATTCAGGACATCACGTTCGAGAAGTCAGGTCAAGCAGTCTGTATTACCATCCGTCAGTCAAAAACATCCCAAACTGGCCGGCCTACATTCATGCGTATTCCATGTGAACCCGACACAAACAGGTGCCCTGTTTGTGCTTTACGTAACTATGTTCGGATTAGACCGCGTGTTGATGGTTATTTATTCTTACATGCTAATAATAAACCTTTGACAAGAACTCAATTTTCATCTGTTTTGTCTAAATGCATTGCATCATCTCCTTTCAGGAATTGTAAAATCTTGTCACACAGTTTTCGTATTGGCAGGGCTTCTGAATTAGCATCCAAAGGTGTGTCACAGGATGCGATCATGAAGGTAGGCCGATGGCACTCTCAGGCGGTCCGGTCCTATATCCGAAATTCATAATATTGTTAGAGGACACGGTATGTGGTTCTTGGCAGGCTCACTTTAATATCACATTTGCTTTACTACAGATATTTGGATGCTTGGTGACTCGATCCTTGCCTGGGCTGGAGTTTATGCCATCCAAAGAGGAACCCCTAATTTGCAACTGCCAAGCCCCCATTCGGTAGGCTGGTAGGGCATCAGGGGCATGTCTTGGACCCAGTTTACACACTCCTTACAACTGCGGATCCTGTTCCAGGCACCTCCGAAAGTGATCATGATACATCTCGGAGGGAATGATTTGACACATACAGGAATTCTGCCTATTTTTAATTTTATTCGCAGGGGTATTAATTACATTTCCAGGGCATGCCCCGATGCACATTTCATTTGGGTCGACATTTTGCAGCGTCTGCATTGGACGGATTCATATCGTGGGGATGTGCGTATCGAACGCAAACGGCAGCGTGTAAACCGTTTTGGCCGGAACCTTATAACCAGTCTGCCAAAGGGCCATTTCCTGGTTCATGACATTGATATTTACACGCCGGGCTTTTTTCGAAACGATGGGACACATCTCAGTCGTGTGGGTCTGGCCATGTATTTGGACGCTGCAAGAGAGTCCATACTGCCATTGCTGCAGGGTTAGAATTTTGGCAGATTAATTTTGGAATGCCTTTCAAAATTAATTGTGGCGGAAAATTCTATCAGACTCGAGTCGATCTAATGCACAGCTAGCGATTCAATTTTCAAGTCATTAATATTGGGTATTTGTATATTTGGGGGGTGTTTGT
Organism: Loripinus fragilis; assembly: GCA_964019695.1. Classification (NCBI taxonomy): domain Eukaryota; kingdom Metazoa; phylum Mollusca; class Bivalvia; order Lucinida; family Lucinidae; genus Loripinus; species Loripinus fragilis. The sequence continues at coordinate 15,292,262 of OZ026519.1, read as the reverse complement.
GCTGATCTTGCATTCAATGCTGCAGCATAGTGATATGCTCCTGTTTAAAAGTGTGTGTCATTATTACCGGGTAATTAAGTAGGGCTGTGGATCGTTAGGTAAGTGGCGATCCGATCTGATCCACGATTCATGAGTTACGATTCACAGATCGAACTGCGAGTCACTGGTTAATAAAAAAGTAAGATGAAACATCTATTGTAGGGTCTATTTACTTAGTAAATCAGCCCTTTCTGTCAAACCAGAAGTACCACATGTACACAGCTAGATATCAAAGAAGATAAGACTACATTTCCACTCACGACTGTCAAGGCATGCAACACACTTTGTAAATTTGATTTTATACCTTTATGAACTCTGACAGAAGTGTGCTGATTTCAGTATAAAGCCCTTTTCCTTTGTCCTGAAGTTCACACATAGACAACATGACCTGGGTCACGTAGGCCTAATCAGCTGTCGCCTTGTCGGCAAGTTCAAAGAAAAAAAGAACCCTTTGAAATTTATTTGGTAATTGACATTTGATGATATTTTTGGCTCTGTTATTAGTGCATGTACCGATGTTGTTGTTGTGTGTGTGTGTTTAAACAAAATAGATTGGAATATATGTATTACCAGCGGATTTTGGAATACTTCGAGGATTTTAATTACCGATAAAGGATATCACTAACCTGCAAGAAACAAAGGTATTTGAATAAGAGACATTGTCAATTAGAACCGTAGTCATAGTGAAAAATTTCAATGGACCATTTTATGAAAAACTTCTTGTTTCAGTAACAAAAAAGGCCAAAAAAAAAAAAAAAAAAAAAAAAAACTAACAAAAAAGGCCAAAAAAAAAAAAAAAAAAAAAAAAAAGATCGCGATCCAACGATTATGGCAGTGACGAATATTCATACTCGATTTTATATTCAGATCCGCGAATATCCGAGTACTCGGATACTCGCAGCAGCCCTATAATTAAGGTGGTCGTTGTGGTTGTTGTTGTCGTCTCATACAATTTGGTGTTATCGCTCGAAGTTGGATGCCTCAGTGGTTGTCGTTGTTTGAGGCATCTAATGTTATAGGCGTTTACATTGAGTTGTGTTGCAAAGTCTACATAGTCTGGATGCCTCAGTGGTGGTCGTTGTTTGAGGCATCTAATGTTATAGGCGTTTACATTGAGTTGTGTTGCAAAGTCTACATAGTCCGACACATGGTTTGACCGTTACCCGTTGTTATCAGCATTTTCACCCCCCAACTATGTGCAACAGTTATATACTGATCAATTTTAATCTCGTGCAACAGACCGACCCTTGTCTGGTGGATCAGAGAATACCTTGAGTCCCCCGTTTCCTGTTGAGACGCCATCAAATATGGTTTCTCAATAGGACACTGGGAATATCAACCTGGGTTCTCTTTCAATGCCATTGTGGCCGTATTTCGCCACTCTTCATACAAAGCCACTCTTCATTCAAAAGTAATTGTGTTTATCTGTTACTGCATTCATAAGGAGACTGGTATTAAGCTGGGTTAACTATACTCATAGTTACATAACCGTGTATACTGTTCTTCTTATATGTATAGCTGAAAATGAAGAGGGGTTTCATGTATATCTATACTACTAAATAAACGAATTACCGCATAAACTGAAAAATCGAAGTCATTTTCATGCTTGATTTCTTTACTGTTACTTTAAGATATTGCTTTCATTGATAATCTCGGTTAGGATGAGTTTTCATTTAGCATAGATTTAGAGAATTTTGGAATTAAGTGTGTTTTCTAAAAGAACTGCGCCCTCTGGCGAATGTTTCTATATTTAGTGTATGTCACGTTCATGGTCACGCGTCACTATTTTTAGATCGATTGGGTTTCCAATACAAACTGAATGGAGATGACCGAAGCGTTCCGAATTTTTGTGTATATGTCATATGTATATGTGTATTATGCTGTGTCAAGTCGGCCATATTATAAACAACAATGGGGAAAACGCCGCCAAACTCGCCAAAGAAAAAAAGATATGGCTGTAATTTTAAATAATCCCTTATCAAAACTGATTATTAGTCGCGGTAATCATCACACCTTTCTTCGACACGCGCTTAATAATCCTAAGTGTCAAGGTCGCTGCGCATAATGTACTGTTTACATCGATTGGCTTGGTCGTACCACTTATATCACGGTAGGCAATGACGCTATCAAATATTATTAGTAAAAGGCGCCTCGCTGAAGTTTTTCTGTGATTTTCTTGACGAGAAGAAATAAACATAACCGCATTTACAAGTATCAGCTTTTGTAAAAAGAAAATAAAAAAAAAATCGTCGGTTCCGGGTCATTTCGGCCCATGGTCATTTCGGCCAAAAATCCCTTTTTGGTTCTTAGAAAAAAATAAATCTCACTCCTAAAAAATTTGGTAAAATTGGTCCGCGCCGTAAATGCGAGCAGAAAATAACCATTTTAAGGGCGTCGCGCGCAATCTCACTCTTTAAGATTTCAAAAAGTTGACAGGTATGCAAATAACGAAGTAAGAACTACACCAAAATCACCACCTTAGAACGGTCAGGTGCAAGCTACTGGTGAGGGCTTGAGGTTGAATTTGTTTTTAGCTCACCTTAGCAGCATATGTCAGCTTATAGGTAGGATGCCCATGGTCCGTTGTCGTCAACAATTTCAAACATCTTCTTCTCGGAAACCATTTGACCAATCAAAGACAAATTTTATGTGGAGCCTCTTTGGGTAGGGGGAACGAAAGTTTGTTTGTTGCATCTGGGTCACATGACCAAGATGGCCGCCACGCCCATATATGGTAAAAACCCTTCAAAAATCTTCTTCCCCGGAACCGGTGAACCAATTTCCACGAAACTTGGTATGTAGCAGTGGTGACTCTGCCCATCATACTTTGTTCAAATGATGACCTACGGTTGACCTTGACCAATTTTACAACAAGGTCAAATTTGTTAACTTAGGCTTTTCTACAGGAAAAAGTGAAAGCTGTTGATTTTTTCACAAATATTTCAGCCTCTGACCTGAAACCAACTGAAATAATGAAGAATTGTGAGTATTGAAGGCCGAGGTCATTTCTTGACCTTGGCTAAAGGTCATTTACGTATATGAAAATTAAAACTGGCTTTTCTCGGAAATTGATGGGCCAATCAAACCCAAATTTTATATGTTAGCTTTCAGGTACAAGCAGGGTTCCAGTTTGAGGGCAAATCGGCGAAATACTTCGCCCCAGACCGCTCCGTTTCGCCTATAATGGTCGTAAAAAGGGAAGTGTATTTCGGCATATGGAGGCGCGGTGGCTCAGTGGTAGAGCGTCGGACTCGGGACCTAGAGGCCCCGAGTTCGAACCCCACGACCGCTGTGTAGTGTCCTTGAGAAAGGCACTTTCACCTTCCCAAAGTACTAATAATACCCAGGAAGAAGTGGCTCCGTCTCAACATGACTGAAAAATTGTTTACCGGGACGTAAAACACCAATCAATCCAAACCATTTCGGCATCAGTGTTCCTTTTCAGGCCATTTTGGGGGGCGAAATTCGGCCCCACTCCCAAAGGCGAAACACCTCCCTTTTCCCAATTGGCACAGTAAAATTCCCAATCAGAAGTTGGAAGAAAAATAAGGAGAAAAAGTTTGTTTTTTAACCACGAAAAGTAACGACATTTCCAGGTTTGCCTTTGAAGAAGATAATTTGGTATACAAAAATTTCCTTAAATATTGTATTTCTTTGCATTTTGAGTGTGAAAACCACTCATTTATTGGTTTGGGCAGCTACCACTTAAAAAATTGCAGACTAATTTTTCCGACATTGTCCCTATTTTTGGACAGTACCAGTAACCAACACAACACTAAACTATAATAATCAGCAGACCTTAGTATAAACTTAAATTGACACTAGCTTTAAACAAGTACAGACTTTTGGGGGGGGGGGGGGACTCACAAAACAGTAACAAAACAAACAGAACTTCTATAAAATAGTTAATTACTACCATTGATGGCAACTAGAGTTATGAAAGTTCAAGACACCTTTCTCTGACTCACGCTCAATAATCCTAAGTTTCAAGGTCGCTAAACAGCTTACATTGATAGGCTTGGTCGTACCACTTGACGCAGTAGGCAATGACGCTATCAATAAAATCTGTTTAAAAAAGTGCATTGTTCAGAAATAAGAACCTGGATTTGAGCGATTTTTGGCATTGTTTGGAGGAAAACAAATATAGTAAAAGTCACCTCGCTGAAGATTTTTAGTGATTTTCAAGATGAGAAGATATAAGCATAATCATGTTTACAAGTATCAGCTTTTGTAAAAAAAAATAAAACTCGCCGGTTTCGGGTCATTTCGGCCCATACCTATTTGGGCCCATGGTCATTTCGGCGACTAGAATCGCCAATACAAGTTTCAGATTTCATAAAGCTGTGAAAAATTAACACACATGAAAGGGGGATACAAGTTTCAGCTTTTTTAAATGCAAAATAAAGGTAAATTGACAATCATGAAATATTTCCGCGCTTGCGTGGGCTCTTTTCTAGTATTGATAAAAGAAAATAACACACACATTATTTCAGTTTATTTTGGTGATTGTGTTTCTTCGTTACTTCATTCATAAGGAGACTGGTATAAGCCTGGATAACTATTCACATGGTTATTTAACCAGTGTATACTGTTCTTCTTATGTGAGTAGCTGAAAAGGAAGAATGGTTTACATATGTATATATTAATAAAAGTTGGTAACACACATTATTTTAGTCTATTATTTTTTCAGCAAGTCATTGAATAAAGAGTAAGGGGTACCTTTTTAAACTATGAAAACATCTTACAGAAAATACCAAATCAGTGGAAAAACATAATAAACGCAAACAGAGTATTTATATATCAAAATAGGTATAATATTACTTGCAATGTATTCTTGGCACACTTATTAAAAGACAAAAAAGGCAGTAGAAGATTTTATGACATCTTAGCGCATGTGGGCGAAATTGGTGTAACAAATAGGTGGGGAAATCAATTTGGAAACATAAACGATAAAGAATGGAAATTGTACAATTCTTCAATTAAAGACATCAAGGAAGTAAAATTAGCTGATTTTCAATATAAAATTAATAATAATTTTAGTGACTAACTCGTTTTTATTTAAAATTAAGAAGATAAATAATAATGGATGTTCTTACTGTAACGAACATGGGGAAACTATAGAACACTTGTTTTTAAACTGTACTAAGGTAAAAGACTTCTGGAACAACCTTCAAGATTGGTTAAGCATCAACTGCAATATAATTTTGAATTTAGATGAAAAATCACTTATCTTCTCATCACAAAAACCAAGAAGCATAGAAAATTATATTCTATGTTTGGCAAAATATTATATATATAAGAACAAGTTTACAAGGAATACCCTAAGCGTACAGAATTTTATCTCATTACTTAAAAATAAATTTATTTGTGCAAAATACATTGCAAGTATATATAACCAGTTCGCAAAATTTATGACAAAATGGTCAAAAGTATATAATTATTTTACTAATAATTAGTATGTAGGCTGGGCCCCTGACAAAATATAAACAATACTTGAAATAGAATAACAACTTTACCACCGAACACACGGGCCTTCATTATGTTAAGAAATAAGTTGTATGTTGTTTCTTCCTTTGAGACTCTGGTTTCAAAGGGTTTCCAACGACCATGTCCATACTGTTACTTTATGTTAAAGATATTCGCTGATATGCTATAAATACATATAGCGTTGTAATCCTAGAATTAATTTACCGTTTTTTTGTAATATCCAGTATAGAAATGTTTTGATATTATGTATATCCTTAGTTCTTCTCCTTTTCTTTTTTTTCTTCTTCTCCTTCTTTCTGCTTACTAGTTAAGTCTTAAAAAGCTTATAAATTTATCTTAGAGCAAAGTTATCTTGAAATAGAAGTGTATAGTAGATTTCACGTGAAACTTTGGATTATGTTGTAAATATATAAATACTATATGCTAATAAAGAATTATAAAAAAAAAAAAAAAATGATTAGAGTTTTGTAATCTTGATCTAATTTCAAGGTCACCAGAGTCATTTAACTCTATGAAAAAGCCTTATCTGCACCTTAATCTTCTGAACCAATCACCAGCTATTGACCAAACTGGTACTGATATGTCTTTGGGAGGACCTTAAATAATGATTATATTTTTGTGACCTTGATCTAATTGCGGTCCCCAGAGTTTTAAAAAAGCTAATACATGTTATATTATATATTTCAGCCATCTGTATAGTAACAACATCATGCAGCTTCTTCAGTCTCACTTTGCCAACAGTCCACTCACTGGAGACAACAGCTTTGCTAGTAATGATATAGGATGGATTGAGGATGGCACATTTGCTCATGTCACTTCTATGTCAAGTTTGTAAGTAGATATTAACCCTTGCATACTATAGTGCCTCACTTTGTCAACAGTCTACTCTCTGGAGACAATAGCTTTGCTAGTAATGATATAGGATGGATTTAGGACGGCGCATTTGCTCATGTCACTTCTATGTCAAGTTTGTAAGTAGATTTTAACCCTTGTCATGTTGAGTATTTTGTATGCTACACTCCGCCCCCATTTTAAGCCTGTTTACCTGCATTAGTCCAGTTGTGAACATGTATTTTCAATCAGAGTGTAAAACAGTGTAGATCCTGATTAGATTGCTTCATCAGAAGCCATCTGATCTGGATCTACATTGTTTTCAAAAACGGATAAATCTGGATTCAGCAGGACAAGTGTTAACCATGTCCAGGCCCCCAGATAAGAGTGCGTAATTGAAAAATATTTTTCTTATTTCTCAACCAAAACATAGGTTGTGGGAAAACATGTGTTTTGGGTGCTCAAAAGAACCGTCTCATCGAGACGGTTCTTTTGAGCACCCAAAACACATGTTTTTTACTTATGGATAAGAAAAAAATCACAATTTTACGCAATTTTTTTTTCATAACTGGGCCTATGATGTCACTTGAGAATGATAATGGTGCTTGTTATCCTTATGTTGGTCTGGGTCCGAACTGTAGCAGATAACACTAGCAGGTATAAGTGTTAGATTTGATTATTTTTCTGTCGGTAAAACTCTTCTGATAGAGATCTAGATTTGATATGTCCTAGATTTGATATGTCCTAGATTTGATATGTCCTAGATTTGATATGTCCTAGATTTGATATGTCCTAGATTTGATATGTCTTTCTGCCATCATTCTGTCATTCTGAAACACATTAAAGAGGGTAGCTGGAAATTAATCAAACTTTCCAATTCCTTAATTATTATTTTGCTTCCTAGCGACCACTTTTGTTGTATGCTGATGATCTTTGCAAACAGTTTGGAGCCAGATCAGGCCCTACAGAACATCAGTCCTGGCCCTGAGGTTATAAAACTGTTTTCATGCTCAACTCAGCTGAGCATGAAATATCAATTGCTCATAAAATCTAAAATGACGAAAAATAAAGATTAATATAGCTGTCAAACTCTCAGATGATGCATTTATCATGCTAATAAATGTTAAAATGCCAACAATTGTTGGCATTTTAATATTTATGATTATGATAAATTTTATACTCAGTTGAGTTGACCAATACAATACAATACAATACAATTATTTTATTGTTTCATCTCATTTCATATGAGACATTCACAAAATACTTTCATAAACATGTTCAACATAAACACAAAGAATGATATATCATTTAGCATAATGTTAAACAAGAGAAGTATCTGAAAAAAAGAAAATATCTATTCTCCTATGCAGAACGGGTTGTATAAGCTGAATGCAGAAATTTTGCTACTTCTTTAATTGTCGGACCACTGGAATTCAAAAGGTAGATAAACTTATTTTCGTGGTCAAAAAGAGCTATTCTTATTTCGCTAAATCTAGAGCATTTTAATAGCAAATGTTGCTCATCATCTATTTCTGAAAAGTTGTCAGTCTTACAATGCAAGCAAATTCTTTCATTTCGTGGGGTCATGAAAAAAGTTTTATTACCTCAGGGCCTGATCTAGATCAAAACCTTTTGACACTCTGATTGTGTTACTGAAAGAATTTTTTAAAAAGCTTACTTTGAAATAATCAGCAGAGTACAAAAAATCATGAAAAGTTACCTAGCCTGCAAAGAGTTAAAATATGAAAAACTAAATATGCCACCCCATGAGATTTCCAACAATGTGGTTTTATGCGACCAGCAAAGCCTCAGATCAGCCTGCGCATACGTGCAGTCTGATCAAAGCCTTTACTAGTCATTTGAATATTCTATGAGTGTTAAGCTACTGACTGAATGTCATTTAGAGTTTCTAAGCTGAAAAGGAAGCTGCACAGGCTTGTCTGAGTTTACACTTGTCAAAATACTACATTGTTGGAAATCACATGTCACGGTTCATACTTTTATTCCAGGGATCTCTCAAATAACAAGTTGAACAGCCTTCCTACAGGTGGAGATTTCGAAGACCTTTCAATCACACATAACCTGGATCTCTCCAGCAACAGAATTAACATTTTACCAACCGGATCCTTCAAGACTCTTGTGATTGGAGAGAATCTGTGAGTAATATAGCTTTTTGCAAAAACGTCTATCAGTTGCTGATAAAAGGGTTAACATTTTAATAACTGCTGACTATAATCTTGAGTTACCTGCTGGTAAAGGGATGACCTCTTGGGCCAGTCTTGGCTCTCTTGTGTGATGTTTCCTTGTGCTTTTGTCACTTTCCCATATGACGTCTCGGGTCAGGTGTGGGACTTGATTGTATCAATTCCTGAATTTTGCTTTCTTCTTTACTTTTATAATCATAGTATCTAAGCATCTAACAAATAATAAAATAGCGCTGGTCAGCTGTCTGATCGATGCCTTTGTTGCCCATATATACAGGCCTCCAGATAAGAGTGCAATTTGAAATTATTTTTTCTTATTTCTCAACTGAAACATATGTTGTGGGTATTCAAAAGAACCATCTAAATGAGAGGGTTCTTTTGAGCACCCAAAACATATGATTAAATTGATGGGTAGAAAATCAAAATTTTGTGTTCAAAAATTTTGCTTAATGAACCTATGTATAAAGTATAAGGAGATTTTCTCTTAAAGTAGCTTTATGAGTCTAGAGATTAGAGAATTCAGCCACATGCAAGAAACATTAAATGCCAAGTTATTATACTCTGTAAGACTCAGATCAGGCCTCAAGGTTCTTAAACTTTTTGCAGGCTCAACTCAGGTGAACATGAAATTTCAACTGCTCATAAACACTAAAATGTTGAAAAATAAAGGCTTTATTTGCTTTCAATCTCTTTCCAGCTATTAAAAGTTAGAATGCCAACAATTGTTGGCATTTTAACATTATGAGCAAGATAAATGCATGCTCATTTGAGTATGCTCCACTCTATTGAGCATGAAATAAACTCTGGACCAGCTGGGGCATATGCATATTTTCTCTGCACACACTATGCTCATATTGAAACGTCTAAGCCAACTGGTATTACTTTTCAATCTTCAACGCAGAGAGAAGGCCCTGCATCGCTCCTGAAATCTGAGAATTTGTAAAAGCACAATTTGACTGCTATTACCGTCTGAATGGGGAGATTATTACTAGATAAATGGCTATGATTGCTAGAGGATTCCTGCTATTACTGTCAGAATGGGGAGATTTTTACTAGATAAATGGCTATGATTGCTAGAGGATTCCTGCTATTGCTGTCAGAATGGGGAGATTATTACTAGATAAATGGCTATGATTGCTAGCGGATTCCTGCTTTTACTGTCAGAATGGGGAGATTATTACTAGATAAATGGCTATGATTGCTGGAGGATTCCTGCTATTGCTGTCAGAATGGGGAGATTATTACTAGATAAATGGCTATGATTGCTGGAGGATTCCTGCTTTTACTGTCAGAATGGGGAGATTATTACTAGATAAATGGCTATGATTGCTAGCGGATTCCTGCTATTGTTGTCAGAATGGGGAGATTATTACTAGATAAATGGCTATGATTGCTAGAGGATTCCTGCTATTGCTGTCAGAATGGGGAGATTATTACTAGATAAATGGCTATGATTGCTAGAGGATTCCTGCTTTTACTGTCAGAATGGGGAGATTATTACTAGATAAATGGCTATGATTGCTAGCGGATTCCTGCTATTGTTGTCAGAATGGGGAGATTAGTACTAGATAAATGGCTATGATTGCTAGCGGATTCCTGCTATTGTTGTCAGAATGGGGAGATTATTACTAGATAAATGGCTATGATTGCTAGAGGATTCCTGCTTTTACTGTCAGAATGGGGAGATTATTACTAGATAAATGGCTATGATTGCTAGCGGATTCTTGCTTTTACTGTCAGAATGGTGAGATTATTACTAGATAAATGGCTATGATTGCTGGAGGATTCCTGCTTTTACTGTCAGAATGGGGAGATTATTACTAGATAAATGGCTATGATTGCTAGAGGATTGCTGCTTTTACTGTCAGAATGGGGAGATTATTACTAGATAAATGGCTATGATTGCTAGAGGATTCCTGCTTTTGCTGTCAGAATGGGGAGATTATTACTAGATAAATGGCTATGATTGCTGGAGGATTCCTGCTATTGCTGTCAGAAAAGGGAGATTATTACTAGATAAATGGCTATGATTGCTAGCGGATTCCTGCTATTGCTGTCAGAATGGGGAGATTATTACTACATAAATGGCTATGATTGCTAGCGGATTCCTGCTTTTACTGTCAGAATGGGGATATTATTACTAGATAAATGGCTATGATTGCTAGCGGATTCCTGCTATTGCTGTCAGAATGGGGAGATTATTACTAGATAAATGGCTATGATTGCTAGAGGATTCCTGCTTTTACTGTCAGAATGGGGAGATTTTTACTAGATAAATGGCTATGATTGCTAGAGGATTCCTGCTTTTACTGTCAGAATGGGGAGATTATTACTAGATAAATGGCTATGATTGCTAGCGGATTCCTGCTTTTACTGTCAGAATGGGGAGATTATTACTAGATAAATGGCTATGATTGCTGGAGGATTCCTGCTATTGCTGTCAGAAAAGGGAGATTATTACTAGATAAATGGCTATGATTGCTAGCGGATTCCTGCTATTGCTGTCAGAATGGGGAGATTATTACTAGATAAATGGCTATGATTGCTAGCGGATTCCTGCTTTTACTGTCAGAATGGGGATATTATTACTAGATAAATGGCTATGATTGCTAGCGGATTCCTGCTATTGCTGTCAGAATGGGGAGATTATTACTAGATAAATGGCTATGATTGCTAGAGGATTCCTGCTTTTACTGTCAGAATGGGGAGATTTTTACTAGATAAATGGCTATGATTGCTAGAGGATTCCTGCTTTTACTGTCAGAATGGGGAGATTATTACTAGATAAATGGCTATGATTGCTAGCGGATTCCTGCTTTTACTGTCAGAATGGGGAGATTATTACTAGATAAATGGCTATGATTGCTGGAGGATTCCTGCTATTGCTGTCAGAATGGGGAGATTATTACTAGATAAATGGCTATGATTGCTAGAGGATTCCTGCTTTTACTGTCAGAATGGGGAGATTATTACTAGATAAATGGCTATGATTGCTAGCGGATTCCTGCTATTGTTGTCAGAATGGGGAGATTATTACTAGATAAATGGCTATGATTGCTAGCGGATTCTTGCTATTGTTGTCAGAATGGGGAGATTATTACTAGATAAATGGCTATGATTGCTAGAGGATTCCTGCTTTTACTGTCAGAATGGGGAGATTATTACTAGATAAATGGCTATGATTGCTAGCGGATTCTTGCTTTTACTGTCAGAATGGTGAGATTATTACTAGATAAATGGCTATGATTGCTGGAGGATTCCTGCTTTTACTGTCAGAATGGGGAGATTATTACTAGATAAATGGCTATGATTGCTAGAGGATTCCTGCTTTTACTGTCAGAATGGGGAGATTATTACTAGATAAATGGCTATGATTGCTAGAGGATTCCTGCTTTTGCTGTCAGAATGGGGAGATTATTACTAGATAAATGGCTATGATTGCTAGCGGATTCCTGCTATTGTTGTCAGAATGGGGAGATTATTACTAGATAAATGGCTATGATTGCTGGAGGATTCCTGCTATTGCTGTCAGAAAAGGGAGATTATTACTAGATAAATGGCTATGATTGCTAGCGGATTCCTGCTATTGTTGTCAGAATGGGGAGATTATTACTAGATAAATGGCTATGATTGCTAGAGGATTCCTGCTTTTACTGTCAGAATGGGGAGATTATTACTAGATAAATGGCTATGATTGCTAGAGGATTCTTGCTTTTACTGTCAGAATGGTGAGATTATTACTAGATAAATGGCTATGATTGCTGGAGGATTCCTGCTTTTACTGTCAGAATGGGGAGATTATTACTAGATAAATGGCTATGATTGCTAGAGGATTCCTGCTTTTACTGTCAGAATGGGGAGATTATTACTAGATAAATGGCTATGATTGCTAGAGGATTCCTGCTTTTGCTGTCAGAATGGGGAGATTATTACTAGATAAATGGCTATGATTGCTAGCGGATTCCTGCTATTGTTGTCAGAATGGGGAGATTATTACTAGATAAATGGCTATGATTGCTGGAGGATTTCTGCTATTGCTGTCAGAAAAGGGAGATTATTACTAGATAAATGGCTATGATTGCTAGCGGATTCCTGCTATTGCTGTCAGAATGGGGAGATTATTACTAGATAAATGGCTATGATTGCTAGCGGATTCCTGCTTTTACTGTCAGAATGGGGAGATTATTACTAGATAAATGGCTATGATTGCTAGCGGATTCCTGCTTTTGCTGTCAGAATGGGGAGATTATTACTAGATAAATGGCTATGATTGCTAGAATTGCTAGAGGATTCCTGCTTTTACTGTCAGAATGGGGAGATTATTACTAGATAAATGGCTATGATTGCTAGCGGATTCCTGCTATTGTTGTCAGAATGGTGAGATTATTACTAGATAAATGGCTATGATTGCTGGAGGATTCCTGCTATTGCTGTCAGAATAGGGAGATTATTACTAGATAAATGGCTATGATTGCAAATAGATTCCTGAAGGAAAAAGTGGGCAGAGGTCCTAGTGTGTCATGGTTTATTTGGATTCATTGGAAGTGATGAAGCCAGCTGATCTAGATTTACACCGTTTTTAAAGAGGGTTTAGAATTGTATTTAATAAGTTCTTCTTAAGATTGTTTATTGGGTCTAAGGCTGTATATACTTTTGATCAGACAGACCACAGAAAACTGTGGTAAATGTTCTAAAATTTCAAACACTAGCTGCCTGCCAAAAAGGCTAGACAAACAGCACAGACCCAGATCAGACTGCTTCTTCAGAAGCAGTCTGATCAGGGTCTGTGCTGCTTGCTATTCTGACAAGCATTTTGTCAATTCCAGCCTTGAAAACCAGTATTGTATTTGAGAACTGAATGAGAAAAGCATTCAAAATTTAAGAACGTTTACTGTATATTATATAATATGCTCAGAAGAAAAAGTTTAGTCAGTACAGACACTGTGTGCAATGATTTTGTAAGACAGTCTTATTATTGACAAAAACCTTACTCAACATGAAATTCATTTAATGTCTTACACATGTGAACATTTTAAACAAAACATTCTGAAAATATACCAATTTTTTCATCAAAATTACACAAAGGGGTCAATATTAAAATTCAAATATCAAAACTAAAAAATCAGTCTAGCGCCCCTCAGGCGATTTCTGGCAGTATAGACGGAAATCCTCGTACCTGTTGCATATCTAAGGTGTTTAAGAAGTTTCCAAGCGGCCATGAAGCAATAATGTCATGCTGACGTCACTATGACCCTAACTTCAAGTGGCGTTGTTATCCGTGGTCTCCCTAACGGAGGCTTGTCATTTTTACTGCCAGGCTGTCGAAAACGTGTTTGCAGACAATAAAGTGTTTGTTCATTACATCCAAAACTGCCTGGCACGTCAGCAACGTATGTACCTGATTCAAGAAGTCAAAATACGCGCATTTCTGAAATTTGTTGATAGCCTGGACGGCGACTTAAGCTTGCTAGCACTGAATTTTCTCCGGATTATTGCAATAGGAACAACTCTCTTTCAATATCGAACAGTATATGCGAAAATAATCCTGCCGGTTTACTGCAGCATCATGTATTTTGAAATTTGGCTGAAAGGGTCTAAAGGAGGCATTATTTGTCTTACAATAAACTGGTACATGTAACATTACGATAATACAACTCATGTATAAAATGTGACAATGATACATCTAGTATTGTTGATTTTATGACAAAACATAAATACTGACTAAACTTTTTTTTCTGAGTATATGTTTTGGGAGCCCAGTGGCTCAGTGGTAGAGTGCTTGACTCGAGACAGAGGGGCTGCGGGTTAGAGCCTCACGGGCATCACTGTGTTGTGTCCTTGAGCAAGAACATTAATCCGAGCTTAGTACTGGTTCAACCCAGGAAGACCCGTCCCTTTAGAACTGAAAGATTGTTGATGGGACATAAAGAATCAAATCAAACAAATATAATATTATTTGTTGTATTTCTTTTAGGCTTCTATCAGATAATCAGATCACAAAAATCAATACTAAAGCCTTTGATGGCGTCACCATCAGCAAAAGCCTTGACCTTCAAGGAAACCCTACTAGAGAGCTGTACTGGGGATCCTTCAAAGATGTGAGCATTACCGAGGACCTGTTTCTCAATGGTCTTGAGTTTACCAACATACCAACCAGAGCATTGATGACAGTGTCTGCAAGAAATATATACTTTAATAATGGAGGCATACAGACTATAGAACCGCAAGCATTGTACGATGTCACAGTCTCAAAGGATGTGTAAGTAACATGTTATCAGTAATAGTGTTTGGTGTAATATGTCACAGTCTCAAAGGACCTGTACATATCCTATGACCAGTAAAATTGTTTAGTGTATGATGTCACAGTCTCAAAGGACATGTAAGTATAATGTTATCAGTAGAAGTGTTTGTTGTATGGTTCACAGTCTCAAAGTACATGTATGTGGCCTGTTATCATTAAAAGTGTTTGTTGTATGATGTCACAGTGTCAAAGGACATGTAAGCTAAGCATGTTATCTGTAAAAGTATTTGGTGCATGATGTCACAGTCTTAAAGAACTCAAAAGACATGTATTAGAAATATTCATTATGACTCGGGTTAATCACACTTTTCACAAATCCATTTCAAACCCAGTGAAATTCTTGCTTTACTCTCCATTTCATAGTTGCCAAATACATGGATCAATTGTGTTAAAGCTTGCCAGGTCTCTAGGGAGATGTAAAAAACAGAGCGTGAAGCCCTCAGAATCTTCCAGGGAGCGGATCTGTTGTTGTTATATGTTGCCCCATTGTATTATATTAGTATCGAAAGGTCTGCTTACTGCAGTTGCAGATATAGTATAGTGTGTCTAGTTGCCGGAGTTGCACCTTCATTATTGATCTTTGAAGAAGTTTATTCGTTTATCCAGTTTCTAGCATAGTGACTCAAAATGAGTGTATTTAAGGTAGCATAACTGTGCATCAACAGCAAAGGAATTGTCTTTTAATACACCGGTATGTGCCAGTTGAAATATTACTGTTAAAAGCATGTGACATAGGTTTTTACCCTATACAATAATACCTATCTCCAGAGGTCACTCAAAAAAAAAATATATTTTCAAGACTGATAGGCGCTTAATGCAGTCAAATATATTGCAAAATGCTCTGCACTATTAGATACCACTTGTCTTTAATATCTTTGTTTTGTCTATTTTTGAGTGGCGGCTTAAGACAGGTGCAATGTGCAATTCTTGTTTCTTTTCATACAGCTCTAGTTTTGTTTCTTTTTACAGAGACTTGTCGAACAACATTCTAGGTACTATACAAGGAGAAATATTTGGCGGAAGCTCTAGCATTGGCGAGAATTTAAATTTACAGAACAACAGTTTGACTTACATCAACATCAATGCATTCGACAATGTTGCTTTGACATATATAATGTTGACAGACAATCTTCTTACTGTGTACCCACAGGCCCTACTGTCCCAGAACCCTGAAAGAATGTAAGTATTGTAGAGATTTACCTCCCTTGAGACAGAAGAGAGGGCTACCTCCCTTGGGACAGACCATGAGAAAATGGTACTTTTCACATATTGTTGTTGTGTTTAATGTCCCGCCAACAGCTAAGGTCATATGGAGAGGGGTCCACGGCTTAAAGTCTCATCCGACAGACTGGTGAAGCCAGGAATCGAACCTGCGACCCCTGGTTTACAAGGCAAGTGGTTAATCCACTACACCACAGCCGCTCCTACTTTTCAAATATGATAAGGCCAAAAAGTACAATTTTCTTATAAATGCAGAAAGTATCCAAGGTGTAGGTCAAAGGCCAAATTTTGTAAATGTTCAAAGATAAGAGCCAGCTTTTGATATTTTGATGTGATGTTTTAAATGATTTAGACACCTTGTTGGACTGAGGAGGTTAGGTTCAGTGGCCAAAATCAAATTGAAGGGTTAAAGAATAGAACACATGCAAGCAAGATAAGTTGATGGAAATATTGCTTTAGGTTTGTCTAATTGTCTGCCTTTCATTTACATATACCATATAAGCAAGGTATCTCATTTAATAACATTAAGAACTACGATAACTTTGAAGGAAATCTGAAAAATATGACTGGGGTTATGGCTTTTGCTTAAGAAAGAGTTCCACCTTTACGGATGATTTTGAGTTTAGGGCACAGTGCTTCACAAATACAATTTCTAGTTTACCCAATTCAACTAGATGTCAATTCCTGCTTGTCAAGCTAACTTTAGCTACGTGAAGCAACAGTTTTAACTCTATGAATACTAGGTGTGGCCTGCTGATAAATTTGCAACCAGTTTGGACCCGGATATGGCCCGACAAAATGACTGTCAGTCTTGATCTGGATCGAAACTGTTTGATACTCTGATGGTATTCCTGAAAGAATTGCAAAATTCCTTGCAAAATTATCCAGCAAAATTATCCATCATGCAGAGTTATTTAAAGTGTGTGGTCATATCACTCTTAATGACATAATGTTGCCCACTGAAAACCAAGAGCGTCAAATGATAAATTAACGTTCTACATTAGAAATACATATTTGGAGAAGAACAACAAAAGTTTCAAGCTTTGAAAACTTGTAGCTTGTAAATGCTTCATGTCTTTTTCCATCATCGTTTGTCTGTCTGTCATCTGTCAACATTTTAAAACATCTTCTCTGAAACCACTTGGCCGATTCAACTATATGTAGGCTCCTAAGAGTCACACTGGTAAATGTATACGTCGATTTGGTGGTATTTACGTGTATTGCCGGTACTTCATAGACAGGAAGTGGTAGATATTGGTGTTAATACTATAAAGAGAAGCATGCCATATATGCCAAAGGGACTATAGACTTCAATCAATTTTAAGTATTCAGTATGTGCATGGCGTTATATGTAAGCATTTAGGAATAGATTCAAGTACCAATCTGGATGTTTGGTTCTCGAATCTATTCCTAAATGCTTACATAAATCGCCATGTGCATACTGAATACTTAAAAATGATCTAATTCTATAGTCCCTTTAGGCATATGGCATGTTTTTCTATATAGTATTAACACCAATATCTACCACTTCCGGTCTATGAAGTACAGGCAATACGCGTAAATACCAGCAAATCGACGTATACGTTTACCAGTGTGGGAGTGGGGGAGTAAAAGTTTGCACAAGTAATCCTGGTCACATGACCAACTTGGCAAGCTGGCAAACATGCCCATATAAGGTAAAAACCCTTAAAAATATTCTTCTGTAGAAAAAAATAGGCAAATTGCCTTGGGACTTGGAATGCAGCATTGGGCCCTACCAAGTTTGCATAAAGGATGATTTTGGGTTGACTTTGATCTACTTTACGACAAGGTCAAATTTGATTCCTAATGCATTTATATGGGAATAATCTTGAAATGTTCATATTTCCATAACTGTTGAAGCCCAAATTCTTGTACTTGCTAGATATGTTTAACCTAATGAGATATTGTTCATAAATAAGTAGCAAAAGATCAAGCTGACCTTTGACCTTTTATCTAAGGTTGTAATTTTTGACTGCCACATACAAATCTAAACATTTTTATCAGAAACCACTGGGCTGATTGAAGTACAGTAAAACCTGTCTTAGGCAGCCACTCAAAAATAGACAAAACAAATGCCCTAAAGACAAATGGTAGCTTAATGAAGGTTAAAAGTATTGCAGAATGCTCTCTTGGAGCATTCTGCAATACTTTTGACCAGCATTAAGCGATAATCGGTCTTGAAAACCAAATTTTGGTCTTCTTTTGAGTGGCTGCTTAAGACAGGTTTAACTGTAAAATTTCATATGGAGACTCCTTAACTGCAGATCCAGGGGTCTCGAGTTCAATCTCCGCCCTGTCCCATGCTTTCGTGGAGATTGATCAATAAATGATTTCTACGGTCATTCTCTGAATCATTCAAGAAGGGATGTTGTCAGTTACAAGCGAAAGTATGTGCACGAAGTACTAGTTAACAGCTTGTTCAAGCTTGCCCAGGAAAAAGTGTGGTTAGGTGAACTGATGGTCCCGCCATGACCATAGCTGTTGACTTGGGTCGTAAAACAACAAATCTTGACCGAAATGGCCACCATGCCCATATCTGGTAAAAACCCTTAGAAATCTTCTTCTCTGGAACCAAAAGGCCAATGACCTTGGGTCTTGGTATGTATATTTGGGGGTGTGGGACATACAAACTATGTTAAAATAATGTGCCTAGGTTGACCATGACCTAGTTTTACCTTATTAAGGAGTTTTTGTGACACAATATCAGACTCAGGTGAATTCTTCAGGACCTTCAGGTCCTCCAGTTAAGTGTTAAATGATTTATTTGGGGTACATTTTCTAAAAACTCAAATTCTAGTTTCCTGCCTAAAAAACGCATAAACTTACGGTGCAGTCCCAACTCAGACTGCTTATTCAGAAGCAGGGCCAGGGTCTTCCATGTTTGCTATTGAACAGTGCAGACCCAGCTCAGACTGCTATTCAGAGAAGCGTTTTGTGACCTCCAGGCCTGGGCCCGGAATTACAATGCCTCCTTAAAGTTAAGCAAGACTTTAGTTAAGTATTGATATTTCAACATGCTATATTAAATGCTA
This sequence comes from Loripinus fragilis, assembly GCA_964019695.1. Lineage (NCBI taxonomy): Eukaryota > Metazoa > Mollusca > Bivalvia > Lucinida > Lucinidae > Loripinus > Loripinus fragilis. Next base: position 15,273,126 of record OZ026519.1, on the reverse strand, counting down.
AATAAACTGTCTGGATGGATGTGGTATTTGTGGTCAAAAATATCGTTGTGATCTTCAGAAAAATTAAAACTATTTTGATTTTAATCAATTTTAAACGTTAGTTTTCGCATCCTGAAAAATCTTTCTTAACTCTTTGGAGACATTGGCCCTTATGGCCAACTGGCAATATTTTATTTGCAAGTAGAAAAAAAGTATGAGAAATTTTAGAACATTTACTGTATATGTTTTTTCTACAGTTTCTTGGACAACAACCAGCTGACAATTATTCCTCCCGGATCCTTGGCTGGTATGACTAATCTCAACAGACTTAACTTAAATAATAATCAACTAGACAAGATAGAAGCTGGGCTGTTTGATGATCTCACCGGTCTACGAAACCTGTAAGTCTGTGTTTGTTGGACTTAATGCTTAATATCATAGTCAACAATTTTTCTGTCATGTCATGACTTTTATGGGCTTGAACCACTACTAAGCAATGAAGATATAGACACAACACAGTATGATTAGGTGGATTTCAAACTGACAACCTCTTGGTCATGAGTCTGGCATGAGTTTATTTACTCAGAACTTACAGTGATATTGAAATGTACCAGCCCCTAGACTTCCTTGAGTTTCTCATTCAACCATTATGGTGAAACCAGGATTTAGCTCAACAAGCTAATTTTGAGTGCATCAGTCTGTTGCAAATGACTTGAATGCCTAAATGTTGTAAATAATAGCTTTAGTGTCGTGATCTTTTGAGGAATAAGGCTGGGTGTTACTAAAATCTATTTTCTAAATCACTTCCGCATTCCACGAAAGGTTGTTGACCGGTTTCGACATGTTGCGACCCACTTCATCAATCAATTTGGCTTTGATGATGAAGAGTTCATCAGCTTTCCTGGTTGGGATAAAGAGATAAATATGTTTACTAACTAATTCAACCAGCATCTTCTTGTGGTAAGTTAATTTTAGGTAGAAAATGACTTTGTTTCAGTCACACATTTCTTGAATCGATGTGCATAGCCTATCACCATTAAAACTATTTATTGAACACTGATTGGTGTATCCATGCACGCTATATGAAATTGAACCAATCAAATAGCTCTTTATATAGCAGTTCGCGTGATCAGATGTGTTGATTACTAACAAAAGCCAACTTCTATAAAAGGATGGAACACGCCAGCGTCGTCGGGTGCAGCCTCTGGGCTTCGAAAGGGACATATCGAAAACTCAAATTTGCGAGTGTAACGAAGACCTTGAGAGAGGTACAAACTCTATAGAATCGAATCTAGTAGCTTTAGGCTTTAGAGATTCATAGATTCTTGAATTTGTACTTGAATGTTAGCCCTTAGACAGCTCAATTTTGGGCTTTCAAAGTGCTTCGAATTTAGCAACCTTAGCCTTGTTTCGAATTTTGATCAGCCTCATTTCGAATTTTAGTTAAGCCTGGTTTCGAATTTGAGACTTTTCTCTGTTGCAATGCAAATTTTGAGTAGATTTTAGACTACCCATTTTTAAGCCTAATCAAATTTGTTGGTGATCAAATGCGCAAGGTTTATAAAATTTGGAAACAGAGCTTAAAAGTCCTTTTCATTGTTAAAGTTCCTTCAGAACTTTAACTCTTCATAAACATCTTTTAGAGATGGCTAGTTCTAGAAATGTGTGAGACTTTGATCTACTTAAAGCTATCTTTAGGCACATTGTGCCATAACTTGTTGACTAATCCGATATATCTGAATTTGTCCATGAAAAGATTACCAGTTAATGTGTCATTGATAGCATTCTTATTTGAATAAATGTATATTAAATGTCATTACACATTCTTTAACGAAACCACTATACAGAATCAGAGTCTATCAGAACGAACCCTTGTAATGTTCCGACTCCTTTGACTCAGCCTATTTATAATTATACCCCCTGCAAACTTTGTTTGTAGGGGGTATACTGTTTTCACGTTGTCCGTGCGTCCGTCCGTGCGTCCGTCCATCCGTCCGTCCGCCCGTAACGCTTTGTTTCCTTAATAACTCAAAGAGTCATTGCTGGATTTTCATCAAACCTTGCAAACATGTTCATATATGCAAGACAAATACTTTAGACAAAAAAGTAAGGGCTAGGGGCCAATTCTATTAGAGTTATTTCCCTTTGTAGTTCTAAATGGCTTTTAATATAGTGCTTTATGCTTATGCTATTATAGGCCATACACGGGCCGATCAACTCCTACCACAGCTTTTGATGGAACAATTTGATACTTTTCCTATACAATGTAGACACATTGAACATATGCATGAAGGAGTTTGGTTCAGAAAAAATAATTTTTGACAAAATGACAGCTGTGAGAACTTAGACAATTTTTCCCTAATAAGGTGTTTGTATATGCATATACGGTGCCCTTATGGGCCGATCAACTCCTACCACAGCTTTTTATGGAGCAATTTGATACTTTGCCTATACAATGTAGACACATTTAACATATGCATGAAGGAGTTTGGTTTAGAAAAAAGGAATTTTTGACAAAATGACAGCTGTGAGAACTTAAACAATTTTTTCCCTAATAAGGCTTTTGTATATGCATATATATATATATTGTGCCTTCATGGGCTGATCAACTCCTACCACAGCTTTTGATGGAACAATTTGATACTTTGCCTTTACAATGTAAACACATTGAACATATGCATGAAGGAGTTTTGTTCAGAAAAAATAATTTTTGACGAAATGACAGCTGTGAGAACTTAGACAATTTTTCCCTTATTAGGCTTTTGTATATGCATAGATGGTGCCTTCATGGGCTGATCAACTCCTACTACAGCTTTTAATGGAACAATTTGATACTCTGTCGATACAATGTAGACACATTGAACATATGCATGAAGGAGTTTGGTTCACAAAAAATAATTTTGACAAAATGACAGCTGTGAGAACTTAGACAATTATTCCCTTATATGGCTTTTGTATATGCATGGATAGTGCCTTTATAGGCAGATCAAGTCCTACTACAGCTTTTGATGGAGCAATTTGATACTTTGCCGACACAATGTAGACACATTGAACATATGCACAAAGGAGTTTATAATTTTTGTTTGCACAGATTCCACTGAAATCTTCTTATCAAAACTAAGGTCTTCTTGTTTGAACTATAACTTGCCAAGTTTTTTCACTGACTCTTACTGTGCAGGGGGTATCTAATAAGCATTGCTTATTGACTTTTTTCATTAATCCTGACTAATTTACACAAAAGAGTTTACATTCGACAAGGGGGTCGGGATGTTACAATATACATGTGAATGGAATTAATTGTAAATATATTTTAGTATGAAGTGTATCAACACAGAAAAAGCTGTATTAGAAATACAGTAAAACCTGTCTTAAGCAGCCATTCAAAAGAAGACCAAAAATAGGTTTTCAAGACAGGTAATCACTTAATTCAGGTCAAAAGGATTTGAACTGCATTAAGATATCAAATGGCCATCAGGCCTTTGTTTTACCTATTTTTGAGTGGCCGTTTAAGACAGGTTTCACAGTAGAAAATTATATAGAGAATACTAGGTGAGTGCCTTTTAATATCAAGTTTATCAGGTAAGGATTCGAGAACACTTGTTGAATTGTTAGGCTCTGCCAAATTATTCAACATGATTTCTTGCAGCCCACCCTGGTAAACTTTGTATTAAAAGACGCAACCCAGTATTCTATTTATCAGATTACCCATTGCTTCACCCTTCAGACTGGTGATTATGACCTAATTATTGATTTTCACTTGCTTTGACTTCAATAAGGTCATTCAGGGTCTCCACTGTTTGCACACAGATGCTGTATTAGAATTTGAATAAAAATGGAAATACCTGCACCCAACACACCTAAAATTTGAAATAGACTCGTCCTACTGATAGAGATAGGAATATTCATTTGGCCTAAATGGGTTGACATTGCCTTCCCCTCTTATATTACAGGCACCTGGATGATAATGTCCTTGAGATCATTGAGGATGGTGTGTTTGATAATATGGCCAGTTTATTGGCTGTGTACGCATCTAACAATCTGTTAACAAACTTCCCAGCATTCACCTCTAGCTCGTCACTGCAGTTAGTAGACATCAGCAACAACAACATTGAGACTCTCGGAGAAAACATTTTTGCTAACACACCTATTATGACTTACCTGTAAGTATAAAATCATTTTTATTGATTTACTGTATCAAGCCTATTAAGTGTGCTATAAAGCCTTGAAAAGTTCTTGTCAAGAATTTTTAGCTCACTAAAGTCAAAGGCTCAAGGTGAGCTATAGTGATTGGTCCATCGTGCGTCATCCATAGTCCGCAAACTTTTTTTTTAAAAAATGACACCTCCTCCTGAACCAGTGGTCCAAATTTAAAATAATTTTACATGAATGACCCCATAATGCCCTCTACCATTTTTGCTCTGCCAAACAAAATGGCCACCAGAGCTAAAAATAGAATTTTATGAGAAAAATCTTTAAACAGTATCTCTTGCTGAACAGCTGGTCCAAATTTGAGATAATTTCACTGAAATGTTTTTCTTAATGCCCTCTACCAAAATTGCATAAAATGTTTTGCTCCATCAAACGAACCAGAGCTAGAAATATAATTTTCTAAGAAAAATCTTTTATGTGACATCTCATGAGCCACTTGATCAAATTTAAAATAATTTCACATAAATGTTTCCCATTATGCCCTCTAACAAACTTGCACAAACAGTTCTACTCTATTGAACAAAATGGCCTCCAGAGCCAAAAAAAGAAATGTCTTTAAACAGCATCTGGCCCAAATTCATAATAATTTAACAGAAATGTTCCTCATAATGCCCTTTACCAAACTTGCACAAACAGTTTGCACCGATGAAAAATATGGCCACCAGAGCTAAAAATAGAAATATCTTTAAACGACATTTCCTTAACCTTTTGCCCAAACAGCCTCACTTTATGAGCGAGGACTCTGGTGAGTGATCCAGGGCCCTCTTGTTCTGTTTTCTTTAGGACTTAAAAAATAGCGTTTTTTTCCTATGTAGACCTCTAAAATGGCTATTTCAGGTCCCTTTTAGGGCCTTTCACCACTAATTTGTTAAAAAAGCAAAATATTAGTATTATTTCAACATTTAATTGTTGATTGTGGCAGATGTCTTCATGTTCTGCAATACAGAAACGCCTTACAAGCTGCATTTGCCCATTTTAGCTTCTCTAGACGGTAGCATCATAGTTGCCATGGTTACGATAAGAAGACGGTAACTTCCCAAACATTTTTTTCCAATTCATTACCTATCATATCTAGCTCTGTCTTACTTAAGCAGGTACACTTCTCCAAGTAACCGCGGCTTGCAACAATATGAGTTCAAAAATATCGAAAAATGACAAATTTGAGTACTTGTTACCCCACCCACTTTTACAAAACAATTGGTACAAGACAGAAATACCAAATTTAATTACCAGACCCTCCTTAGATTCACATAAAGCAATACTGTGGAGTACAAGTTGACATAAGTGCAATTTATGTCTATTTTCAGTGATTTTTGGGCACTTTTTAGTCAAAAACTTTGGATTCCATTACCATGGCAACAGAAGTAAAAATTAAAGAATAAAGCATGAATTATTTTGTTTTGGGTGAAAACAAAAGTTTCCTTGCAATATGAGACAATGCGTGAAAAACTTTGCTCCATATTTACAGAGAATCTCTCATAACACTGTTGATAGAGGCTTAAACCTGTATAAATTATTTTGCTTTTATTTGTTGCAGTCAATAAAGCAACAACAATTTTATACTATTTTATTAATACTAATTTCTTCATTATCTCAGTCTAGCATTTCTGAAGTAGAATTTTGACATATAAATCAGTATTTTTCATTAACTAGTAAGCCTTGAAAACGATAGGAATGTCATATAGAAGTCCTTGAAAAGTTCCTGAATTTTGCTTTAATCTTGTCTGTATGAACCCCCTACTAGTGTGTATTGTCAACTAAGGTAGCGTAACAAAAATATTTTTCTCAATTCTCATACAAACCACATGTTGTGGGTACTCAAAAGAACCGTCTCAATGAGATGGTTCTTTTGAGCACCCAAAACACATGTGAAAACTAATGGGTAAGAAAATATTTACAATTTTACATTCAAAATTTTTGTTTATCTAAACCTGTGACTTGTGCATTGTTTTGTGTCCTTTATATTTTTGCAATGATCTTTTCTTCAGGTACCTGGGTGGCAATCCTGTTGGTTGCTATTGTCAACTGATTGATCAGATCAACACCATCAAGACGGCAGTAATGACAGGAGAATGTGAATATCCTGTAGCAGCAGACGGCATCACCCTAAACATAGGATCAGAACTACTAACAACATACTTTGCTAATTCACTCTACAATAATGGATCTTTGTACCAATGCAGTAAGTTTTATTTTCAACAAATCCTCAATTTTGAAGAAAAGTATGCGATAATCCTTTAAATTTCTTGCCTGCTAGTGGGGAATTTTGTCATCTGCTGATGATCTTTGCAAACAGTTTGGACCTAGATCAGGCTCAACAGAACGTGGGTCTGATCTGGATTCAACCTTTTTGACATTTTGATAATGTACCTGAAAGAATTTTCTGTGAAAAGGTTCAATTTGAGAAAAGTCAGAAGACAACAACAAAGGTATGAAAATTATCCAGTAAACAAAGAATTAAGGAGGTTGACAGTATCTGATGTCATCAAGGATCACCATAACAAAAATATTTTTATATGTCTTTTTCTCAAAATATTTAAGAGGATATTCAATTTTTAAGAATGAATATTGCATTTATTTCATTGTGTGAAGTGAAAAATATATATGAGATTTCCAGCAATATGGTATGTGCGACCAGCAAAAGCTCAGACCAGCCTGCGCATATTCCCAGTCTGATGAGAGCCTTTGCCAGTTGCTTGAATATTCTATGAGTGTTAGGCTACTGCCTGAACATAATTTGGAGTTTCTAAGCTTAACAGGGTTGTCTGAGTCTATTCATGTCAAAATGCCACATTGTTGGAAATCACATGTTACGGCTCAATTATTTCATAAGTGGCAAAACCACAAATGGTGAGCCGCAACATGACAAAAACAACAAAATGAGTGCACCCAGCACAGTCTCAGATCAGCATGGGCACCCACTCAGCCTGATCTGGGTCTTTGCTGGACGCCCAACCATTTGTTGGTTTTGCTCATTTTTCCCTTCCAGAGATATGTCATATTCAGGCAAAAGCTTGAATTTCCTTTTATTTTATACAATTTAAAAAATGATGACGTTTTTTTCACTTTCAATGTCACATATGATGTCATATGTGTATGATGGGGTTGCATAATGTGTGTAATTTCACATAATTACAAAGGCATCAGTTTATCATGCCAGTACATCTAAGTCTACTTTTGGCTATTATATTGAATGAAAGTGTGTTTACATGTGTTTATAATTACAAAGGCATCAATTTATCATGTTGGTAAGTCCACTTTTGGTTTTAGATTGAGTCAAAATGTCTAAATTTACATTAAAACAATATGGCATATGTGACATGTGAGTATAAATCCTGAAAAATGTGGCATTTCATCATGGTCTGTACTGTTAGCTAAGATAAAATGAGCCGTGCCATGGGATTTCCAACAATGTGGTATGTACGACCAGCAAAGGCTCAGACCAGCCTGCCTTTGCTAGTCGCATAAAATTTTTGTGACTATTTAGCTACTGACCGAACATCATTTGGAGTTTCTATGCTTAAAAGGAGGTTACACTGGCTCGTCCAAGTCTACACTTGTCAAAATGCCACATTGTTGGAAATCACATGTCGCTGCATGTCACATATTCTGAATTTTTGATAATTTGTCTTGATATGTACACTTAGCCATCTGAGTCTCATTGTATCAAACCAAATTGAAACTCAACTGATTGCAATCGGGAAAGCCTGGCACTATTCGAAAATCGAATCAAGCTTTGGGTGTACGTACGGCGCATTACATGGAGTACTATGTACGAAAAAGCTCCATTTTGTCAGCCGGAACTGGCGTAAAGAAAATTAGTTCTGTAGCATGGGGGATCAGCCCTGTAAAAATCCATTTTTTTGATTACCCCAAAAAGTTTAATCAGCAGAATAAATGAAGTTTATGTATTTTCAATAAAATATCGCTATAGCGATATTTTATTGAAAAACATAACTTTATTTATATCCGTTTGTTTTGCTGCAATCACACTTGTAATTGTGTTGGCATGGTTTCTGTGACATCAGGGTCACATTATCAATGTAGATCCTCAATGTACATCCAAGGTCTGACTCACGGAATTGGCGGAGGCAGTTCCAATTGAACTGATTGCTGTGATCTAGCACCATTCCTATGTATGGTAGATGTTCTCGAATTTCAAACCCTATAATTACCTGCCATAAAGGCCTACCCAAACAGTGCAGAATGGAAGAAGCAGACTGATCAGGGTTCTCCCTGTTTGCTAAACTAACATGCATTTTGTAAATAGGGAGAGCAGTGGCTCAGTGGTAGAGTGCTTGACTCGAGACAGAGGGGTCGTAAGTTTGAGCCTCACCGGCGTCACTCCGTTGTGGTCCTTGAACAAGACACATTTATCCTAGCTTAGTACTGGTTCAAACCAGGAAGACCCGTCCCTGTTTAACTGAAAGATTGTTGATGGGACGTAAAGAATCAAATCAAACAAACAAACATTTTGTAAATTCCAGCTCTGCTAACCAACATTTTATTTGAGAACAGAAAGAGAAAAGTGTTAGAAATTTTAGAACATTTACTGTAGTGATAATCAAGGTATCAGTCTAATTATTTTCCTCTGTTTATCATATGACGTGGCGTCTGAGAGTGAAATAAAGCCATGCAATAAAATCAATAAACCACTAGTGGTTTATAGATTTAGGGGAAACGTTATGACGTCCATAACAACGTTGCGTACATAATGACAAAATTATAACGTTTTTACGGCAGAAATGAAATTTTATCATTTTATCTCTTTTTCCCTACTCGTTTAATAAATTCAATAAAACATGAGCACTCATGTAAGATTCTCTATTTATTCAACAGCTGGAGAGAATGTTGCAGCGACAGCAGTCTCTGGATCTGAGATCACGGTGACTTGGGATCAACCTCCTTACATTTATGTAGAGCTGAATGCCACTGCAGGGCCATCTCCATCTCTCAATGGATCTGTGTAAGTTTTGTGGTTTATGCCCATAATTTACAGCAAATCTACATAATATCCATGTCTACACATATCCATGTCCACCAAACAATCTTATGCTCACCCCCTGGTGATTTTTAAAAAAAAAAAATGCCCTAGGAACAGAATTGAAAATCGGGGCGTGTCATGCAATAGCCTATGGATTTCTACATTTGTGGTATAAATTGGAGGTCAGAAAGTTTTCTCATTTTGTCAGAAATACTTTTTGCATGATAAGGGTGTACCAATATACTACAGAAACTAGGGTATCACGGGAAAAGTAAATATAACATAATGAGAATAGTTTCTGAGTTCGTATTTACATTGTATACTACAAACATAGGAATCCTTAGCATATTGCATGACATTTCTCTTCGAAGGGCAGTTGCTTTTTTAAAATTCACTAGCAGTTGAGCATTAGATCATTTGGTATGTTTGTGATCGGAATTTGTACTCTAGTATGGGTGATATAGGTATTATAACCCTATCATTCACATTGAAGTAATATCATAATTGAGCGGCAGCATGTGATTTACAACAATGTGGCATTTTGACAAGTGTTGCCTCTCATGAGCCTGTGCAGCCTTCTATTAAGCTTAGGAACACCAAATGCTTTTCAGTCAGTAGCTTAACAGTCACAGAATATTCAAGTGTCTAGCAAAGGCTCTGATCAGAATACGCCTATGCGCAGGCTGATCTAAGGCTTTGCTGGTTGCACATACCACATTGTTGGAAATCTCATGCCACGGCTCATATCATTATAGTTGTATGTTTGTATGGACTGTTTTGAAGTTGATGTTGAATTGAATAAATATTTTCAGATCAAAAATGAAATTTCATAGTAATTCTAATGTCATATGATAAATAAAATATAACATTCATTATATTCATGCTCCTGTATTATTGAATTTATTTAACTTGGTACTAAAAGCCATAAAATGCTCTGCATGCTTAGAATTTTGTTTCTTTTCATCAACTCAAGTAATTAATTCAATAATAAATAAGCTCTCACTTTAGATCCTATATTTACGGTAAATGCCCTAAAATTTTGAACACTTGTTTGCTACAAAAAGGTCTAGTCAAACATCTCAGACCCAGATCAGACTTCTCTGTCTGATCAGGGCCTTCCCTGTTTGCTATTCTTGCATGCATTTTGAGAATTCTAGCCCTGCTAAACATTATTTTATTTAAGAACAGAAAGAGAAAAGTGTTCAAAATTTTAAAACATTTATTTTGAACACTAGTTGTCTGCCAAAAAGGCTTAGACAAGCAGAAGAAGCAGCCCGATAAGGGTCTTCCCTGTTTGCTATTCTGGCATTCATTTTGTGAATTCCAGCCCTGCTAAGCAACATTATATTTAAGAACAGGAAGAGAAAAGTGTTCAAAATTTTGAACACTAGTTGCCTGTCAAATAGGCTCAAGATGAACAGCCCATACCCAGATCAGACTGCCTCTGAAGAAAACAGAAAGTGTAAAATGTTCAAAATTTTAGAACATTTATTTTGAACACTAGTTGCCTGCCAAAAGGCTTAGACAAGCAGAAGAAGCAGTCTGATAAGGGTCTTCCCTGTTTGCTCTCTGGCATGCATTTTGTGAATTCAAGCCCCGCTAATCAACATTTATATTTAAGAACAGAAAAAGAAAAGTGTTCAAAATTTTGAACACTAGTTACCTGCCAAATAGTCTCAAGATGAACAGCCCATACCCAGATCAGACTGCTTCTGAAGAAGCAGTCCAGTCAGGATCTTTACTGTTTGCTATTCTGTCATGCATTTTGTGAATTCCAGCCCTGATAACCAACATTTTATTTAAGAACAGACCAGATAAAAGTCTTTGAAATTTTAGAACATTTACCTTATTTTCTTTCAGAACGTACACAGTGACTTGTGTCAGTGTTTCGGCAGCTACCTTAGAAGACACGCTTGCTGACACAGACGCCACGTCAGGTTCGAGTAGTTTCAGTATGTCCTTCACAACCGGAGTAGAAGCTGGGACAACATACGAGTGCTCCATTAAGATGGAAAAAGATGGCTATACAAGCGCGAAAAGTGCCCCAGCCATTGTGGTAACCCCAGATGCGGCAGGTAGGTGAACCATATCTGCTTTTCTGTGAGAAGTGATGTAATCACATTGTAATATATCCTTAACCCTTTCCTTCATTAATATTCATGCTAAGCTCCACCCACTATGAATAGTTATATAAATAAACTTTCAGGTTTATTCTTAAAACAAAGAAATTACATGTCAGGTCCACTAATCAGTAGTGAGGATCATATCTAATCATATTTTCGTAAGCAAACAGAGTAGACCCTGATCAGGCAGCTCTTACAAGGGCTGCCTGATCTGGGTCTGCTCCGTTTGCAAAAGTCTCAAATGCGTCTCTCTGAGGTAAAGGGTTAAATCATTGCATGCTGGGTAATTTTTCATGCTTTTGTTATCGTCTGCTGGCTTTTTTCAAATCTAATTTTTTCAAAACATTCTTTCAGGAACACTATCAAAGTAAATAGTGTCAAACAGTTTGGATCCAGATCAGTCGGTCCTGATCTGGGTCCAAACTGTATGGAAAGGTTATCAGCAGACAACAAAAGTTTCCGCTAGCAAGGAAAGAATTAATAAAAGACAGTATTTCATTGAAAAATATAAGGTAGGTTGTCATGGATGTTGTTTTGATATTACATTATTACAGAGTATTATAATCATTCCCCTGCTACAAAAAAATGCATCAGAAAACATTGTCTGCTAAAGTCGTCTTCTGCATGTAAATGCTTATGTCAAGGACTAATTTTTGCATACAAATAGTGTGGAACCAGAGGAGCAGCCTGACCGGATCCCACTCTATTTGCTGCAGAGACATTTTAAATGGACAAAGCAGATCACACACAGCAGACAACATTAGTCACGATTAGCAGCCAAAGAGTTAAATGTGTGGTCATATTACGGTTTATGACATGGAGCTATCCATTGAAATGCCATACCCTCATATGATAAAGAGGTTGAAAAATAGTCGACTGCCAAGGCTTTTGATTATAGTTCAAAGTCAGCAGTCAATGTTCTTGTCTATCTCTGCATGCTGGGTAATTTTTCAAATATTTTTGTCTTCTGCAGACTGTTTTCAAAATTGGCTTTTCTAAAAATGATTTCTGGAATGGCATCAAAGGGTCAAACAGTTTGGATCCAGATCAGGCCCCTCATTTTGTTAGGCCTGATCTGGGTCCAAATTATTTTCAAAAGTTATCAGCAGACGACACTAGCAGTCAGAGTTAATGAATGATCAATGTACCAATTTTCTTTCAGCTCCATAATAGAAAGGAAGCCCCCATATACCTTCCACTTCAGCATTGATATTTGGGCCTGGATGCTACAAAACCTATCTTCGGGGTTTGTGAACAACAAAGGGGCAGACCAGCCTGCGCATCCAGGCAGACAGATCAGCGCCTTTGTTATTCGCTTACTGGAAAGTATCATAAAACGAAATATCAATATTCTAGCTAGTCACTGTAACTGAGAAGGTTGGTTTGAGACTCGCTTTGTCGGAAGCCCCGAAGACAGGTTTTGTTGTGACGAGGCCCATTTTATCAGATACAAAATCAACTAATTTTCTCATTGTCCGATATATATTCCTTGACATGACATCACAAATGATGTAATTATGACGTAATTATGTTTGAATGTGACAGTCTCCCTTTTTGGGATTATCAGAAAGCTAACAACAACAGCAGGTAGCTGATATTGATTGGCATAACAAAAAAATGACATGTTCTTTTGACTATAACGATTGGCATCCTTAGCTACTAGAATAAAACTATCATTCTCTATAATTTAAATGACAAAAAAATGCCAGATATTTGTGAAATTCTAATTTTGTGAGGAGTAGCATGAAAAAGGTAGCATAGAGAAAGTTTCAGGCGCTATCATTTCTACACTAGCTTTCAAATTGATTATTCTCCTACCTTTCATAAAATTAGTGAGCAATTTATATTATTTGGTAGTAGCTACTTGGATGGATGTATTTTCATCAAATTTAGTATATATCTCTCCTATACCCTAAAGCTCTATATTTGAGCAAATTTTCTATGCATTCTTGATATATGTTCTAGTGTTACTTTTATTTTTTTTTTTACCGTATGGATCCGGATCAGGTGGATCAGGTAATCTTGGTCTGAGTTAGTAAAATAAACTATGGTGATTAGCCCATTCTTGACTTCAAACCAGAATCACTCTAATTTGCATGTCAGAAAATCTGCACCGATTTTTTTCTTGATTTTTGCATCAGTCAAAAACATCATAAATTAGTATATGGGTAATTGTTCTAAAATTTTGCACACTTTTCTCTTTCTGTTCTCAAATAAAATGTTGGTAATCAGGGCTGGATTGTCAGAATAGCAAGCAGGAAGACCCTGATACAGTCTGATCTGGGTCTGCCCTGTTTGTCTAGGCATTTTTGGCGAGCCACTAATGTTTGAAATTTTAGAACATCTACTGTACAGTAAATAAACAAAAAATTGTAGATTTTCTCCCGTCAAAGACTCAGATGAAAAGCCTCTGAATGTGACATCTGATCAGGGTTTGCTCTGCATTCCAAGATAGAAATGGTCTAGGGGGGCATAAATGCAATGTTACTTTTAAATTCTAACCAGAAACCCCTTACAATGTACAATTGACCATCCAAACATTATTGTATACGGCTAGATGGAAGAGTTGATCAGTCAAGAATGGGTGTGACATAGCATTTGAGAAGGTGCTTTATTCCAGAAAAAAAAAGCACTTTTATTCTTATTTCTCCAGTAACACATTTGCTGATTTCTTTTTTAAAAATAACTAAAGAAAAAAAAAGGAAAAGCAGGAATACCATCAGAGCATCAAACAGTTTGATTCCAGATTAGGCCTGATCTTATGTTGGGCCTGATCTGGGTCCAAACTTTATTTGAAAAGGTTACCAGCAATTTGACAGCAAATGACAATTTACTTTGTTCAAAATTAACCTTTTTGAAAAAATCTTTAGAAATACCATCAGAGTGACAAACAGATTGGATTCAGATCAGACCCCGACAAAATGTCAGGCCTGATCTGCTTCCAAACTGTTTGAAAAAGTTATTAGCAGACAACATTAGCTAGCAGACAATAGTAGGCAAGCATTTCATATTGCGGTACTCATTCAGACAACATCATAGATACATGTATGTTTTATGGAGACTTAAATAGCTCTGGATAAATCTTCTCAAGTGCTATGGCATAATAATGGGGCTCCAATGGTGAAAATATTTGGTTTTAATAAATAAATTCTGACATTTTCATTGCTTATTTTTGTATGACAATAGATATATTTTTAAAGGGGTTTATTTGGTGGAAAAAAATTTGCTTCACTAAATAATTGCTGACATTTTTATTGCTTTTAATGTTATATTTGTTTTTATTTCATTTATATAAAATACATGTACACTTTTTCTACAGGGTTTTTGTTGTATTTATTTGGCTTGATGCAATGGAGGAAATATTTGGCTTGAATAACCAATTGCTGACATTTATATTGGCTAACATTTTTATATTTCAATTATATATACATATTTATATGGCTTTATTATGCTGTATTTATTTGGCTTGATACAATGGAATTAATATTGGCTAAAATAATCAATTGCTGACATTTTTATATTTATACATTTTTATATCACATTTTTATATTACATCACGCACATTTTCATAGCTCATTTATTTTTTGATTCATTTGACTTCTTTTATTGGGGTCATATATTAACAAATATTATTGCATAAAATCTGTGCTGAATAATTTTATCAGTCATGTTTCAACTGGCACACACTTTTAACAGTAATGTTTCAACCATCACAAATCCTTGTATTAAAAAGGAAATTCACATGCTATTAATGCACAGATACAATCTTTCTAGGCCTCTCCTTTTTACAACAACTGATCCATTTATCACTCTTATATGGGCCTCGACGGGAGAAAACCTGTCTTCAGGGGTGCGCAAACAACAAAGGCGCAGACCAGCCTGCGCATCTGCACAGACTGATCAGTGCCTTTGTTATTCGCTTATCAGAAAGTATTATATCTAGACTTGCTACAAGCAAAATTTCAATGTTCTAGCTAGTCTCTGTAGCTGAGCAGGCTCATTTGAATACTACTTTATCTGAAACCCAAAGACAGGTTTTCTCGCGTTGCCGCCCATATATGGCATGGCCCTGGAACACAAATATTAACGAAATTGTCCTACCACCTGCTGAGTCATTCCGCAAAAATCCGGCACAATTCGAGAATTGAATCAAGCCTCAGGTGTACTTAAGGCACATTACGCCTAGTACTATGTACGAAAAAGCTCCATTTTCTTAGCCGGAAGAGGCGTAAGTAAAATTAGTTCTGTAGCGGGTTCAGCTCTGTTAAAATCCATTATTCTGTCAACAGAATAAATAGTTTATGTTTTTTCTCAATAAAATATTGCTAGGGCGATATTTTATTGTAAAAATCTAAACTTCATTTATAGCATCTTGTGGAATGTTGCATCAGTTTGTTTCCCTACAACCAAACTTGTTATTGTATTGGCATGGTTTCTGTGATGTCAGGGTCATGTTATCAAAGTAGATCCTCGATGTACATCCAAGGTCTGATTTCAAGGATTTCCAAGGAATTGGCCCAGGCAGTTCCGATTGCCTGTTGTGTGCGAAACGGTGACAAAATATAGTGCCATACTAACCATAAATTAAGGTGAATATATCGTTGAATTTATGCAATAATAATGATCAAACAATGTTTTTAATGCATTGATGTTCACAGGGTTCCTCAGGAAATAATGAAAGCCTTCGGCTTTGCCCTCAGTTTTTAACATCTCCCTCAGGACCTGGTGAATGTTAATGCATGAAAAACCATGTTTGAACCCTATACCAGCATTATATTTGACCCATACCATGCTGGAGTATTATACCCCCCGCAAACTTTGTTTGTGGTGGGGTATACTGTTTTCACGTCCGTGCGTGCGTCTGTGCGTCCGTCCGTCCGTCCGTAACGTTTTGTTTTTTTTAAATATCTTGAAGAGTCATTGCTGGATTTTCATCAAACCTTGCAAACATGTTCATATATGCAAGACAAATACTTTAGACAAAAAAGTAAGGGCTAGGGGCCAATTCTATTAGAGTTATTTCCCTTTGTAGTTCTAAATGGCTTTTAATATAGGGTTTTATGCTTATGCTATTATAGGCCATACACGGGCTGATCAACTCCTACCACAGCTTTTGATGGAACAATTTGATACTTTGCCTATACAATTTAGACACATTGAACATATGCATGAAGGAGTTTGGTTCAGAAAAAATAATTTTTGACAAAATGACAGCTGTGAGAACTTAGACAATTTTTCCCTAATAGGGATTTTGTATATGCATAGATGGTGCCTTCATGGGCCGATCAACTCCTACCACAGCTTTTGATGGAGCAATTTGATACTTTGCCTATACAATGTAGACACATTGAACATATGCATGAAGGAGTTTGGTTCAGAAAAAATAATTTTTGACAAAATTACAGCTGTGAGAACTATGACAATTTTTCCCTAGTAGGGCTTTTGCATATGCATAGATGGTGCCTTCATGGACCGATCAACTCCTACTACAGCTTTGGATGGAACAATTTGATACTTTGCCTATACAATGTAGACACATTGAACATATGCATGAAGGAGTTGGGTTCAGAAAAAATAATTTTTGACAAAATTACAGCGATGAGAACTTAGACAATTTTTCTCTAATAAGGCTTTTGAATATGCATAGATGGTGCCTTCTGAATCTCACTGTGCAGGGTTTTTCACTGAATCTTACTGTGTGGGGGGTATCTAATAAGCATTGCTGATTGACTTTTTTCATTTTCACGCATCAATTTTATCTAATTAACTTCCAAGATTCCGTTGATTTAGTATGTTTTCAATAATAAAGTGGAAAACAGTGTAGATCCTGATCAACTGGTTCTTTGAAGCCAGCTGATCATGATCTACACTGTTTTCAAAACATGATATATCTGGTTTCAGCATGGGAATGTTTAACTTTGTTATATTTTGCATTTATCTTCGGTTAAGGAAATTATTTAGCTTTATATTTAATAAATGTACTTGATAAATATATACAACAAAAGTTCAGGTATATGGTAAGACAAATAGGAGGTTTCCTTTCCTGAAAATAGCCAGAACCTATATATAGTAGTTGGGCCCCATCACTAGAAAACCTGTCTTGCGTTGTGTCCTTGAGCATGACACATTAATCCTAGCTTAGTACTGGTTCAACCCAGGAAGACCCGTCATACATAACTGAAAGATTGTTGATGGGTCTTAAAGAATCAAATAAAGCAAACAAACAAAAAACTGTCTTAAGGCCAGAGTTTTTACAAACCCTCCTTGTGTAATTTTCCGGAAAGTAGAATTTTTTTTTTAATTTCTAAAATTATTATTTTATCTGATGACTCAAATATTATTTGTCGTTGAAAAAAATAATATATTTTTGAGGTTTGAGGTTCTCTCTCTGTATTTTTGAAGGTGACACTTTTAAAAGTGATTGTCCTGTCCTGATTTTTAGGAAAATTATGAAACATTTAAAGATTTAATACAGACTGTTGGTTTACCTTACTAGTTTTGTTCTGAAGATATTTAAGAAAAAAAAAACTCTGAAAAAAAGGCTCTGAAAATGACCAGTCAAGTGGTCATTTTCAGAGCTTTTTTTCCTAATCCCCTGACCCTAAATCTGAAAAAAAATCCCATAAATCAACCATTTAAAAAATTCTGGCCCTGGGGTTTATGACTAGATACTGCTCAGTCTAGTCTGCTAGGCTAGAATTTTTAAATGTTGCACGTAAGGTAAGCTATGTCATATTGCAGAAAGTTTAATAAATTAAGTAAGTCCTGTAATTACATCCCTCCGTCTGTCCATGCAGCCAGGTTTTTACAATCTGTATGTGCATGTTTAGTGAGGTAACGGTTAGGTTAGGGTAGCATACTGTTATGGATTTAAAAAGGAGCTTGTGGGGTTAACCTTCTGTGGTTAACCCCGTAAATTTGTAATGGCAACGAACCATTCCGTTCATTCCTATATATTCAAACTTTGTTTATTTATGATTGTACAAATTGAAGATGTGCACCTCCTATTTTGTATATTTTCTCATTTTTGGGTGTTAAACTTAGACATTTTTTCCGCCTAATTTAAATGCTTAGATCGTGTCTGGTTTGTGTAATCTCTAACTCCAACAGATATCATTCTTTTTTTATTAAAACTTTGCATAATGATTGTTCATACATTTTGTACACATTTGATAAATATTTTTTCATTTTTTGAGGGGTGTTGAACTTAGACAGTTTATGTAGGATCAGCTTGAGCCACAAAAACCTATCTAATTAGCACTGGGCATGCTGGGTAAGTACATGTAGTTCACATTGCATAACAGCTTTCTTTCATGCTTGGCTCCACCCACTATGAATAATTATATAAATAAATGTTCATGATGGTACATAGAACAAAGAAATCACTTGTTAGGTCCACTTGTGTAGGATCATATCTAATCATATTTCCATAAGCAAACAGAGTAGACCCAGATCAGGCAGCTCTTATAAGAGCTGCCTGATCTGGGTCTGCTCTGTTTGCAAAAGCATTAAAAGGCGTCTCTATAAGGATAAGAGTTAAAGTACTCAATATGTGCTTATATGAGCATTGTCATATGCACTTGTTAAGTTATACTATAAGGTAAATATTGCAATCAATTGTAGTGGTATGAATCGGCTTGATTTTTATGATCGATCATCGGTTATAACAAGTGACCAATGATCGATCATTAATCGACTGAAATAAAATACATATATGGGACATATCATGCTACTTCTAAGATGCCTACTGACCAGCCATGTTAGGTGTCAAATAACAGGGCCATAGAAACAAAGAATACGTTTTTACTACACTTTTTGGACCATTTGCCATTCATACCAGAAATGTAAAATGCAGAAAAGGGTCATATTTAACAAAAACATCAAGCTCAAAACTTTAGGCCAATGTAGCAGAATGTCTATACTGAGTAATCAATTATTGAAAAACTACGGATCAATTAATCAGTTTGGGAGCGCAGTGGCTCAGTGGTAGAGTGCTTAACTCGAGACCGAAGGGGCGCGGGTTCCAGCCTCACCGGCGTCACTGTGTTGTGGTCCTTGAGCAAGACACATTTATCCTAGCTTAGTACTGGTTCAACCCAGGAAGACCCGTCCCTGTTTAACTGAAAGATTGTTGATGGGACGTAAAGAATCAAATCAAACAAAAAACAAATTAATCAGTTCAATGAAAATGACCAATGATCGATGAACTTATTTAATCGGCCTACCACTTATCAATGGAAAATGCTTTTTTCTTTGATCAGTTCCCGGAGGGACGGCTGGACCTTCTGACATAGTACTTGATGTGATTTACTACGACTTCAGTAATACACATTCTGACTTCGACAACTCTGACTATATCAACGTTGGTACCCCGACCTATGTGGCGAGTCCATATGGTGCCTGGCTGTCCATATCCAATACCCCATCTTCAGATACGTTCTCCGAGTGGTACCGATTTAACAGCGGAGTAAATTATGAGATTACCAGTACTATGATTCTGGCTGCGCAGACTGGCACCATCAAAAGGTAAGATCATTTTATCACACCTGACCACTTTAAAAAAAATCAAAGGAATATATTTGGAATCGGCATGGAAATATTCAACTCTTCGCATGCTAGCGTTGACTATTTTTGTCTACTGATAACTTTTGCAAACTGTTAAGACCCAGGTCAGGATCCAATAGTTTGACCGGACCCCGTAGCAGCACAGTCCGTAGTGAGTCTGACTGCAGATCTAGGAGTTGCGAGTTTGATGCCGACCCAGTCCCATACATTTGTGTAGATTGATCATGAAATAATTTCTAAGGTCATTCTCCCCTTTCCCCTGATTCAAGAAGGGTTGTTGTCAGTTTCAAGCGAGAGTGTGAGCACCAAGCACTTGTTAACCACTTAGTCAAGCTTGAAACAAAAGTGTGGTTAGTTGAACTGACCATCTGGACATGACCATAGCTGTTGACTAACATGTAAAGAATCAAACCAAAGCAAATGGTTTGACACCGAAAGAAGTTTTTGAAAAAGTTAATTTTGAAAAAAGGCAGCATAAGACAACAAAAGCATGGAAAATTACCGAGCATACAAAGAGTTAAAAGATATTGTATTGCCCATGCTTTATGTCTTCAATCAAAATAAACCTTGTTGAGACATTGTGATATGTAACATTTATCAGTTAGATCTACGGTAAATGTTCTAAAATTTCAAACACTTTTCATATTCTGTATAAAAATAAAATGTTTGTTATCAAGGCTGGATTTTGCAAATTGCTTGTCAGAATAGCAAACAGTGATGACCCTGATCAGACTGCTTCTTCAGAAGCAGTCTGATCTGGGTCTTCACTGTTTGACTAGGCCTTTTTAGCAGAAACTAGCGTTTTAAATTTGAAAAACATTTACCATAGATAAAATTAGTGTTTTGTGTCTTATTACAGATATTCTTCCAATGAGTTCTTCCCAGTTGATGGTTTGGGATACACAGCGCAACAACAGCTTGATTGTAATTTTACATATCATAATTTTGGGTAAGTTTCATATTCTACAGCTATATATAATCAATTATCTCCGATTAGGATGCATTCTTCAAATAAAGTCAAGAGACAAGGACTTATTCAGAATTCAGATATGAGTGCTTAAATGTCACTTGAATTGTGTTCCTACTGATAATGCCAAAATGTAATTAATGCTCATTATCTCACATGTTTTTTTTTTGTCTCAGCTTCTGTTTTTGTAACATGTATTATTTTCCTTTTTACAGTTTTTGTTATGGCTGTATTGAGAATAAAGCATTCTGTCAGAGTAATCAAATTAGGCTGTTCCTGCATCTGATGATATTTTTGTGCATATATTTTGAAATCATAAGTAATCATTTTCCATAGCAGTGCAAGATTATATGGCATCTTGCTGTTGTGGAAGAACTTAATCATTTCAAGATAAATGTTGTCATATGTCAAATATATGCCTGTTTTGCACCTAGTCCTTAGACTGTATGCTGACCTCTCTGAGTTGAGAACTCTGAATAAATTGTGCCATATATACTAAAACCAAGTTCTAATTGGTCACTTTTCAAACTCATTATTTCTGACCAAACGCTAATACATTTGAAATGATTTTTTACCCATATATGTGCATTTTAATGGGCAAACTTTTAGCAGTGTTTTTGGACAGTTTTCTTTTACTTCAAAGTTTTTTGGGTTAAAAATGCAAAAATCGATTTTTTTAAGAAAAAATGTTTTTAAGAGTAGTTTTTTATAAAATTGACTTTTAGGTGGTTACAAACTGGTCTGTCCGACTTAAAAAAACCCAAACAATTGAAATTTTGCTTATGGTGGATTTTTAACGCATTTTTAAAATGTTGCAATTTTCAAAATTTTTCGAGATTTTGAAATTCACCAGTATTTCCTGGTAAAATTGTTAAATGCACTCAATTTTATTTGAACACTGTAGGCCAAACACAGTAGAACTTGATTAGTCCATTTTTGGCGATTATTGTTGTAAGACTACTGTACACTTCCGGTTTCAATGTGAGAGTTTAAAAATCGATTTGGTAGCATAATTTTTTTTTTCAATTCTCAAAGGACGGTGACGTCTGGTGATAATGAATAATCGCTGAAAATTTCAATGCCGTGTCACTGAATATAAAGCATGCAGAGCAGTGCAAAGTCTCTATGTAAATTGCAAGCTTAAAGCTGAATTTCATTGATTAACCTGCTAAAAATGTTTGTCTTAGTTGTTGAGTAGCAAAAACGATGAGTCCGATGGAATCAAAACTTTTGAGGTTTATTCTTCTTATATCACGCTAGCCAGTAACATCTTCAAACAAACAAAAACGTTAATTTGTGTTATGGTTTATATCATAGAAAAAGTGTGACTTTTTGAAATGAGGGTACATTTTCTCTAGCTTTGTCCGTGCAAGAAGTACGCGTCATTTTTAAATGAAATAACTTGCAGAGTCTTGGCAAAGTATTGCTTCACTTAATAAAACATGAATTTTGTTTAACCTATGTTTCACTTTCTGAACTAGCCTAAAAATGTAAGGTGACCAATTAGCAGTTGGTTTTAGTATAGTACTAATACTTATTCACCAAATGTGTCACAAAGTCATATTATTCGCTCAAATGATTATTTCCACCAGAACAGCGGGCACCTTGCATTTGCGCACCTTTTGCAATTACCGGTGATATCTTTTCTGCTCTTTTTGTGATTTCAATTGCACACCATTTTCACACCCCAATCAGGTGCTATTAGTGATTACTGACCAAGAAACTAGGACCTGCACTGGTAACCGTACAGGTAGTGATTCTTTGTTTCTTTCTTAATGCAAATGAAATGTACTCACAAAACAATGCATTTTTGAGCTTACACCTGTTTAGCAGTCACTTTTATATTTGGTTTCAAAATAGAAACATGGATTTTGAATTGTCTGAAACAAATCAAGGAAACAAATGTATAGTTTTTGATGACTACCCATTTCGTTTATCAAAAACTTTAAAGAGTGGTATTTTACATTGGAAGTGTTCGGGTATGCATTGTTCTACATATCTTATCCAACCATTTTCATAGGCATTGGTATTTTGAAGAAAGTCCAAGCAACAAACTATGTGAAACTCAAACACCATGACTAGCAGACTCCAAAAAAAAGAGGATCCAGAAAACTAGTTGTGACGAGTTTTTACAACCTTCTTTACCACTAATTATTTGTGCATATGATCATGCAGAATCATGTGCAAATGAAGGAATTAAAGTGCGCAAAAGATATACTGAAGTGTGCAAATAAAAAGCGCCGTGAACAATTTTTCTTGAGTGATAAGTCGGTGAGAAAATGTAGTTTGTGATCAGCTTTGTTGTACCTGATCTGGGTCCAAACTGTTGGTAAAGTTTATCATTAGGGGACACTAGCAGGTAAAGAGGTAACCCTTTGCATACTGAAAGCTCTAAAAGATATTTTAGCAAACAGTGAAGAATGCGGGTTTTCATCAGCATCTGCTCTCTTTGTTAAGATGAAAAGAATTTTCAGGGACTTCATTACAACTTAGTTTCGAAATTCTAACCTGTTGTCTCTTGGTATTCAACCATCCTGGGCTTATTGTATTAAGGGGATATTGCTTTCAAAAGCTCTTACTTGTATAAAATGTTTCCTGTTTAAACAAAAATGATTTTAACAAAAATGCTTTTTTTATCAAGGAGACAGATACCTTTGGCCATATTGTTGTATGAACAATTTATACATCTCACATAGACCACTTTACATCCCAACATACAGCTTTTGAGCAATCGGCAGCATGCTTATTAGTCTTTTTATACCCCCCGCAAACTTTGTTTGTGGTGGGGTATACTGTTTTCACGTTGTCCGTGCGTGCGTCCGTGCGTGCGTCCGTGCGTGCGTCCGTGCATCCGTCCGTCCGTAACGTTTTTTTTTTTAATAACTTGAAGAGTCATTGCTGGATTTTCATCAAACCTTGCAAACATGTTCATATATGCAAGAAAATACCTAGACAAAAAAGTAAGGGCTAGGGGCCAATTCTATTAGAGTTATTTCCCTTTGTAGTTCTAAATGGCTTTTAATATAGAGTTTTATGCTTATGCTATTATAGGCCATACACAGGCTGATCAACTCCTACCACAGCTTTTGATGGAACAATTTGATACTTTGCCTATACAATGTAGACACATTGAACATATGCATGAAGGAGTTTGGTTCAGAAAAAATAATTTTTGACAAAATGACAGCTGTGAGAACTTAGACAATTTTTCCCTAATAGGGATTTTGTATATGCATAGATGGTGCCTTCATGGGCCGATCAACTCCTACCACAGCTTTTGATGGAGCAATTTGATACTTTACCTATACAATGTAGACACATTGAACATATGCATGAAGGAGTTTGGTTCAGAAAAAATAATTTTTGACAAAATTACAGCTGTGAGAACTATGACAATTTTTCCCTAGTAGGGCTTTTGTATATGCATAGATGGTGCCTTCATGGGCTGATTAACTCCTACTACAGCTTTGGATGGGACAATTTGATACTTTGCCTATACAATGTAGACACATTGAACATATGCATGAAGGAGTTGGCTTCAGAAAAAATAATTTTTGACAAAATTGCAGCTATGAGAACTTAGACAAATTTTCCCTAATAAGGCTTTTGAATATGCATAGATGGTGCCTTCTGAATCTTACTGTGCAGGGTTTTTCACTGAATCTTACTGTGCGGGGGGTATCTAATAAGCGTTGCTTATTGACTTTTTTCATTTGAGTTACTTCCTGGTTTTACACCGTTTGCAATATTGTGACTGGCTTGGTGAAAGTTAGAGAAAAACATTTGCATGAACATGAACTACAATTATCTGACTACAATATATAGAAGCATTTTCACCCAAATGTACAAATTTCGGGTAGAAAAATATATTTTTGCAATTTTTGCTTATAATTTTTTATTGTGAAAATCAAAAATTGTAAATAATACCAGAAATACATACATTTGGGTCAAAATTTTAAACTTTTATATATTGTAGTTTGATAGCTTTAGTTCTTTTTCTTGTTAACATTTTCATCATAAATTCATCCAATATGCCACAATATTGCAAATGGAACAGAACCAGGAAGTGACTCAAAAACAACTGATAAGCATGCTGCCGATTGCTTGGGCCTAAAATGATCTGTGTGAGATGTATAAATTGTTCATACAACAATATATAGCCAAAGTTATCTGTCTCCTTGATAAAATAGTCATTTTTGTTCATACAGGAAAAGTTTCATACATTCAAGTAAGAGCTTTTGAAAGCTATATCCCCTTAATTATTCATTAATACACATACAGTAAAACCTGCCACTCAAAATAAAAGCACCACTCAAAAAAAAGGCCAAAATTGGCTTTCAAGACCAATCATCGCTTAATACAGGTCAAAAGTATTGTAGAATGCTCCAAGAGATACAATACTTTAGACCTTCATTAAGCTATCATTTGTCGTTAAGATTGTTGTTGTTTTGTCTATTTTTGAGTGGCAGTTTAAGACAGGTTTGACTGTATGCAAAAAAGAGTTTTGAAAATAAGCATGCACAATTCTCTAGTTGGTCCTTCATCAACTCCCATACTTCCCTGCTCCCCTATGGAATTTGTACCAAAATCTCATGTGCTGTCTCAAATATTAGTGATACTAAAAGTAAGTAAGGTTGCAAAGATCAGGAATCGATACAATCAAGTACCACACCTGACCCAGGATACCAATGGGAAAGTGACAAACTCACAGAAGACACCACAAACGAGAGCCAAGAGGTCAGCCCTTTCCCAGCAGGTGACCACGAAGCACATATAAACAAACGCGCACAAAACATAGCAAACACAAGACAGAACAAAAACATAAAAGGTGCTGATGAGTAATTAAAACTTACAGCACTCTATAAAGAAGTACAGTAAAGCCTGTCATAAGCGGGCGCTCAAAAAGAAGATCAAAAATTGGTTTTCAAGACCGAATATCGCTTAATGCAGGTCAAATGTATTGCAGAATGCTCCAAGAGAGCATTCTGCAATACTTTCGACCTTCATTAAGCTACCATTTGTCTTTAAGACCTTTGTTTTGTCTATTTTTGAGTTGTGGCTTAGGACAGGTTTTACTGTAATTAGAACATATTTTTTTTATTTCTCAACCAAAACATATGTTGAACTGTCTCACTGAGATGGTTCTTTTGAGCACAGAAAACAAATGTTTAAAATGATTGGAAATAAAATCTTTATCTATGTATGTATATTCTTTTTCTGACAGCTTTACCAGCGTTATAAGAACTGGCCTTGTGTTTGCCGGGACAGAGAAGATCACGGTAGGGGGAGGGGAAGGTCTGTGGCTGTACATCAACAAGATCCTCGTTATAGAGATAGTGTCTAGTAATAGCACTGCCACACCTGAGTGTTACAAGATTGACCTTTCATCTGCGGCTAATACAGGTAAGTAATACCAAATTGATCTCTCACCTGTCACTAATAAAGTTTTAAGTGTTAGAAAATTGATGTCTCACCTGTTGCTAATACAACTGTGTTGCAAGATTGATCTCTCACCTGTCACTAATACAGATAGGTGTTACAAGAATGATCTCTTATCCTTCGCTTATATAGGAAGTGTTACAAGATTGATCTCTCACCTGTCACTAATACAGTTGTAAGTGTAACAAGATTGATCTCTAATCTACGTTTATATAGGTAAGTGTTACAAGATTGATCTCTCAACTGCCACTAATACTGGTAGGTGTTGCAAGAGTGATCTCTTATTTGTCACTTATATAGGTAAATGATACAAGGTTAATCTCTTGTCTGCCGCTTATATCGGTAAGTGTTACAAGGTTGATGTCTCACTTGCCACTTATACTGGTGGTTGTTACAAGATTGATCTCTCACCTGCTGCTTATACAGGTAGGTGTTACAGAATTGATCTCTCACCTGCCACAAATATGTGTATGTGTGTTTCAGGAGGAGGTACTATAATTCCGGAGGCTGGTGTTATATCAGGGGGCGTATGTACTGCCATGTCTCCCCTCACATCTGGAACACAGTTAGAATTAGAGGTAGGATATTCTAAACAACATAATATATGTAAATACTTTTTTCGACACAAAGTCCATAGGAAAATAAACATAGATATATCCCTTATCCCACCACTATTGTTTTGTCCTGAAAATATAGTCTGCTTTTTACATCTGCTGCATATATTAAAGTGCACTTCAGACTAGATTTTATCATGGAAGCAAACACTATGAACCCTAGCCCTGAGGTTATAAAAAGTGCTCATGCTCAACTCAACTTAGTATGAAAATGAATATGCTCATAAATGTCAAAATGCCAAACGAAATTTTTTATATTTATTAGCATGATAAATGCAACATATGAATGTTTGAAAGCAAGAAAAGTCTTTAATTTCCAGCATTTTATGAGCAGTTGAAATTACATGCTCATTTGAGTTAAGCATGATTTTTAATAACCTAGGGGCCTGATCAGACTGCTCCCTAGCAAACAGTCTGATCTGGGTCCATTTGTTTGCAATAAAGGCTACCTAAGACATAAGCTTACAAGAGAGCAGGCCCCAATGTTATAAAACCTTTTCATGCTCAACTCAACTGAGCATGAAATTTATCCTGCTCATAAATGTAAAAATGCCAGAAAGCAAGATAAGTATTAAAGCATTTTAGTTTTATGAGCAGTTGAAATTTTGTACTCAGTTGAGTTGTGCACGAAAAAGGTTTTATAACCTCGGGGCCAGATGACAAAAGTCTTGACTGGTGGAATAAGGGTAAAATTAGGGGAAAACTGTATTCAAAATTTTCATTTGATATACGGTCGGAAATTTAGTTTTACGGTGACGCGCAAAACGTAATTTCCAAACATATATCCGACGATATACCTCCCCAAATGAAAATTTTGAATATTGTTATCCCCATTCTAATGCACGATTAACATTTTCCCTTCAAAAAGACAGTAAAAATGTACAATGTTGAGCCTACGTCCAGTAGCTGCCAGCTGCATAAAAACGCTTGCCAATTGCATATATTCACTTGTCAACCAATGAAAAGCAACATTACGTAATGACCTCGGGTTTGCGACAGTATATCACTGGATATACTGTCGCAAATTTATGACGTTATCCAATAGGGCGTCGCGTTGCATTTGCAATTGCATTAGAATTAAATTTATTTTTTGACTTTTTTCCCATAAATAATCTATCATCCCTTTTGTTGGACATAGGCACATAATGCTGACCCATATCAGACGTCACAGAATGCGGGGTCTGATCAGGGTCTCCACTGTTTGCTTACAGAATGTTCTATTAAAATTTGAATGCAAATGATAAATACCACCCAACAACCCTTAAAAATAGAAATGGACTGGTCCACTTGATAAGAGTGGGAGATTCCATTTTGACTTAAATGGGTTAATACAATGAAGCTTAAACTGATTTTGAAAAAAAAAAGTCTCCAAATCTTATAGGCACAGAACCAAATTATTTAGACCGGGAAAGCATGTGCGAGAAAATCATTCCAGATCAGCATGCTGCTATCAGTAAAACCTCTCTTAAGCGGCCACTCAAAAATAGACAAAACAAAGATCTTAATGGCAAATGGTAAATTAATGAAGTTTGAAAGCATTGCAGAATGCTCCCTTTGGAGCATTCTGCAATACTTGTTTGCTGCATTAAGCGATAATCGGTCTTGAAAACCAAGTTTTTGGTCTTCTTTTTAGTGGCCGCTTAAGACAGGTTTTGCTATAGCTGTTTGCCTTTTCAGCAAATTATTTACAAATAACTAGAACAGAATGGTTCTGATAATCATCTGAAAAATTACATTTAAAAATTCAGAACTTAACAGTGAGACCCTTTAAATCTGGCACCTACTGAGTCTAAATAGGAACTCTGCTGGTCACTACATTATAAGTCATTTTGATGAAAAAATAATAATTGGATTTTTTTTTACCTGCAACCCCTTAAAATAGACAGTTGATAGTCCCAGTAAAATCAAATTCTTATTGATCTGGATGGGGGGGGGGGGGGGGGGTTCATATTTACGAAGGTGGTTCGATTTGTTAATTTTACCTGATTATGTCTCCCCCCTTCAGGGTCGGAAGACATATTGTTTTCCCCTTGGCGTCTGTCTGTCCGTCTGTCTGTCTGTCGATCACAAATCGTGTTCGCTCTATAACTCGAAAACAGCTTAAGCTATATTCAAGGAATTTTATACAAATATCAATCAACATGAGATGAGGTGCAGAGTGCAAGAATGGTAACTCTGCCTTTTATTCTTTTTGAGTTATTTTCCTTGGAACCTTGTCCATCAGAAAAACAGTGCCCGCTCTATAACTTGAAAACCGCTTAAGCTATATTCATGAAACTATACAAATATCAACCAACATGAGTCAACGTGCAGAGTGCAAGAGTAGTACATTTTGTAACTCTGTCATTTATACTCTTTGAGTTATTTCCCTTGGAACTTTGTCCATCACAAAAACAATTATCTATGACTATTTTATACCAGGTTATGATTGTGCAATAGTTGACTACATTGACAAATATCTTTACTAGATATGAGCTGATTGTCTGCATGAAATGACTAGAATTTCCGTTAGAAATTGTATTTAATGTTTCTGTTTGAAATTGTATTTAATGACTCATGCTTTTGACATCAAAAGGGGGGAGAGATCTGTGTTTTCGTAGAAAAACAGTTCTAGTTATTTATTGATTTTTACTGATATCTGAAAATTCTCCACGGAAATGAAATAATTTTGTCACAAAGGGGGGTTCAAGTGAACCACTTGAACCCCCTCTGGATCGGCCACTGTGTAAGAATTTTTTGAAAAAGTTAATTTTGAAAAAAAGTCAGCAGACAACACAACAAAAGCATGGAAAATTGCTCAGCATGCAATCTGATTCCAGGTGGGGGAAATCTATCACTTTGACCTATTTCATGCGGAGACGATGCGCTGTTACTCTAAGTTCCTGTTTGAGGTGGAAGACACAACGTTCATGTCTGACCCCACTACACAACTACCGTTAGATTATGCAGTGACTATTGCTGAAGACTTCTATGTTGATGATAATGTACAGACTCTCACCTTGACCGATGTCTTCTCGCAGGGATCTTATGAAATTACTCTTTATAATGGTATGGTAAAACTTAGATAAGGCCAAATAAAAAAATAAGTGTGTTTCTGGTAGCGGGTCTGAAAATTTTAGGTAGGGTAAGGCACACATATTATTTTTTAATTATTTCTTTTTTCTTTTTTTTATGCATTTTGAAAAGCATTTTAAAGAGTACTGATTAAGGCAAAACTTGCCCAGGATAAGTGTGGTTAGGTTAATTGAACATCTAAACATGTCCATAGCTGTTGACTGGGATGTTAAACCACAACCAAACCCCCCACCCACTAAAAAAAATCAGAATAGCAAACAGCGAAGACCCTGATGAAACTGCTTCATCAAAAGCACTCTGATCGGGAGCATTTTTCATGGAAGGGTCTTAAACTTAAAAGCAATTTCAGGATTTGTACAGGCTTAAAAAAGTATTTGTTTGTGAAGGGCTTTCTTGAAAAAGTCCTTGGAAGTATTGAAAAGTACTGGAAAATCACTTCATCCTTTTAATTGAGATCAAGAGTAAAGCACATTTGTTTTTGTCTTTCTTTGGTGCAGTGTATGCTGGGGTACTAGTAAATAAATGGCAAAACAAGTATTACCTTTTGAAAATGTTTTTTATAATGTAGGGGATGTGCGTAAATAACACTGAGTAATGGCAAAATGCACCGTTGTTTCAACTGCAGCTGTAAAACACTGCAGTTTACTGGTGCGCCAGTTTTACACCCCTAATGTACATAAAAAGTGCCACCAAGAATATATAGGGAGTGCAGTGGTAGCGTGCTTGATTTGAGATCGAGCAAGACACATTAACCCTTGCTTAGTACTGGTTCGACCCAGGTAGACCCATACGGACACAACTGAAAAAATGTTGACTGGGACGTAAATAATCAAATCAAATATACAAAACCACCAAGAATATGCAGCAGACAACATTTTGTTTTCCCTGCTTTAAGAAACCAAATAAATCTTTATATAACATTTGATTAATCTGCCAGCTGATGATTCACATGTTATACCAAGTCTTATTTTCTAGGAAAAAGATGAAAATGGTCGCAAAATTTGTTATGCCCCTGCCATGATAATGGCCGGGGCATTAAGTGTTACCCCTGTCCGTCCGTCCCGACGACTTCTGCTCTCTAAATTGAATACTTTTGATCAGAATTTTATGAAACTTGGTCACATTGTTTAGTACCATATTGTCTTCTTCAAGTTCGATAATGGTCCATATCTAACCAAGCTTTCAGTAGTTATCGCCCTTTGTTTATGAAAATTCACCGTTTTAAACGATGTCCGCTCTCTAACTCAAATATTTTTTATCAGAATTTTATGAAACTTGGTCACATTGTTTAGTACCATAATGTCTTCCTCAAGTTTGATAATGGTCCATATCGCACTAGGCTTTAAGTAGTTATCGCCCTTTGTTTTTGAAAATTCACCGTTTTAAACGATGTCCGCTCTCTAACTCGAATATTTTTTATCAGAATTTTATGAAACTTGGTCACATTGTTTAGTACCATAATGTCTTCTTCAAGTCTGATACTGGTCCATATTGCACGATGTTTTCTGTAGTTATCGCCCTTTGTTTATGAAATTTCACCATTTTAAACCATGTCCGCTCTCTAAGTCGAATATTCTTTATCAGAATTTTATGAAACTTGGTCGCATCGTTAAGTACTGTGATGTCTTCTTTAAGTTCGATAATGGTCCATATCTCACCATGCTTTCAGCAGTTATCGCCCTTTGTTTATGAAAATTCACCGTTTTAAACAATGTCCGCTTCTGTGATAATGGTCTATATGGCACCATGCTTTAAGGAGTTATTGCCCTTAGTTTATGAAAAATCATCGGTTGAAACGACGTCTGTTCTCTAACATGAATAGTTTTTATTATAATTCTATGAAACTTGGTCACATTATTAAGTACCATAATGGGTTCAAGTTTCAGAATGGCCCATATCGCATCATGCTTTCAGGAGTTATTGCCCTTTATTAATTACAATTCCCTATTTATACGAATTTTGCAATAGCGGGGGCATCGGTGTCCCATGGACACATTTCTAGTTTTAACATATGACGTCCCTTATGGGTGTGTTATAAAAGCAATGTATTGAAATTGATAAACCACTAATGGGTTACAAGTTTGATAATGCTATGAACTGAACCTCATATCAACGTCACCATATTTACAATTTTACGCTGAAATTTTTTGTGTATCAAAACCTGTGAACTCATTGTGAAAAAGTAATGAAATGCTTGGCAAGCCTGGCATTTTATCACTTTTTTCCAACTCATTCAATAACTCAACAGAGCATGAGCACTCATGTTAGATCCTCTATATCTGATGCTGTTGTGATTGGTTCTATGTAAACATGGGTGAAAGTTTTCAGGATTAATCCTGAATTCAGGATTTGGAGGATTTGGAGGCTGACTTTCTATGGAAAATGCTGAATTAGGGAGATTATAATACCTTCTCCGATTAATTTTCAGATTAACTAAACACAATTAACCATTCAAAAATTATTAATATTTGTAGGCATCCTGCAAGTTTAAAAAATTGAATTTCTAAAGTTCAGGATTTTAGAAATTTTGAACTTTCACTCATGTGTAAAATTTTATGAAAATTTCAGGTAATGAAGCACGTCTGTTTGAAATCAAAGAGGACACAGTGGCCAATCAATTCACTGCTCCTGCTGTGGTCCCGCCCACTTATAGAACCATCCTAGATTTAGATGGCAATACTATCCAATATGTTGGTAAGTCAATATTTACAAGTGGCTAGTAGTGAATAGTGTAATGTTATAACAAAGACCATGATCAAAACATTAACATCCGGGCCCCGGGGTAATATACGTATTTCCTCATCAACTCACATGAACATGAAATTTGCTCCAGTCATAAATTTAAAATGCCAACAGTTGTTGGCATTTTAAAATTTATGATCAGAGCAAGTTCATTATCTACTAATCTGGGCAAAAAAATTTCTTCGCAGGCTGGGTAATTTTTGCATCTGCTGATTAATTTTCAAATTTAATGTTTTCGATAAATTCTTTCAGGAATATCATCATTGTGTCAATCAGTTTTGAGTCTCATCGGGCCTGGCATTATCATGGGGCCTGATCTGGGTCCAAAGCTGTTTGCAAATGTCCTGTATAATAGAAAACATGCTGGAAAAGAGTTAAACCATTTCAATCCTTTGTATACATGTACTAATGAATTTTCCATCTATATACATGTAGTTTGTTACAATGATGCAAGTTAGAATTTGCAAATAAAGGGATCACACATATTTTTCATGCATTAACATTTGCCAGGTACTGAGGAAGCTGTTTGAACACGAGGCCGATTGGCAGAGTGTTCAAACATCTCCCGAGGGACTCGGCAAGTGTTAATGCAATGAAAAAACTGTAACATAGCCACTGTTACATCCCAGTGTGTACAGTGGAAGCACTGGAATAGTCCCAAGTTGAGGGAGCATTTAGTCCTAACGTTTGATCTTATAGTCCCAATGTGATCGTAATAAAGTCCCAACAATTGCTAATTTGTGAGCCTATAGTGGATTAAATTTGAAGAGTAAATAAACGAGCTGTAGACATCTATAAGTGGTTTTAATACACAGGAAAATACTCCAGCTAGTTTCTTGTAATTATTCAAACTTATTGTTCCAGTTTCAGGCAGGCAGCGGTTCACTTGAGCACTAGTTATAAAGTTATAAAGTTATTTTTATGGTTTTCGAATGTTTCTTTTTCAGTTGTTATTTTAGTTTCTGTTTTTGAAGTCCGTTCCAAAAATTTAATTAAAAATTGGCCAAATTCTTGGCTTGCTTACTGAAGATTTATGTCCGAAAGAGTAAAGCGTCGATTCCTGAAAGCCAATAAGCCAAGTTGTCCCGCTCTGCAGTGAGCAAGCCTATTTAAACAACTAGCCTTTTAAGGTTACCAATCATGAGTCTTTCTTAGAAAGCTCATTCGCCAGACAGTCAATTATTGGACTGTAGCTGGTGTTAGATTAATTCCCAGTCTCCGCCTCCCTATAAATTATGCATTTTTGTTTTTGTCTCGAAGACATCACATCAAGTTAGCAATGATTATAAGTTTCCAAAGTATTATATTACAAAAAAGTGCATGATCTTTATTCTTGCATATTTTACCTTATTTCAATCAAAATTGCACTAAAAACGGTGCTAAAACATTGAAATATCCACACTGGATCTCTCTAAAGGAAATGACATTGGCTGTAAGCTTTCGAACGTCATAATGTCGTCGCAACGTCTTAGCTGTATGCAACGTTTTTGCGAACAAAAACATTGGCAAAATGATCAGTCTGGTAAACAACGCCTTCCATAAACATCATGTAAATAACTTGGGGCTCATTTTTAGTATTTTCAAGTTAAAAAAAAACTCATGTTCAAACAGCACGTGAATCTCCTGATTTGAATATGGATTTTTGTTCATTTGACAATGGGCTAAAACAGCTATACAAAGGTATCTATGCAAGAATTAAGATTTACTTCAGTTCCTGAAGATTGTCTTATTCTGCTGCATTTCATCAGTGTCTTCACTAGTGGTAGGGTTAGGTTTCAGATAAACTAATAGCATGTAGCCTGTTCTTTGTACTTCTTTAACTATAAACTAGTTATGAGTTTTAATACTTTATTCTTGCATAGAAACCTATTCGTACAGCTGTTTAAACTCATTGTCAAATGAACGCAAATTCATGTTTAAATCAGGAGATTCAAATGCTGCTTGAACATGGGTTTAAACTTTAAAATACTTCAAATAAGCCCCGACTTATTTACATGACATTATGCAGAAACGCTTCGGACCCGACTGAACATTTTGCCGATGCTTTTTTCGGGAAAACGTTGCACACGACTATGGTGTTGTGGCCATGTTATGACGTTCAAAAGTTTACAGTCAACGCCAGTTTACTGTATACTCATGGTTAAATCACTGTGTATTTCAGAATGTAATGCCACAGCTAACACCACTGCTACGAATGATGCAACTGACGAGACATTCTCCATAACTACCAGTACAGCATTGTTGACCTTGAAAGCTGAACTGGACTATGAAGCCACCAGAGAATATTACCTCTTAATGACCGTTGTTGACCAGGGAATTTCACCAGCATTGACCGGGTCTATTGCTATCAGGGTATATCACTAAAAAATTTAAAACACAAATGTTTATATAACATTTTTTCTCTTATTGTTTTGATGTAAAATTCCCAAAATGACCTATTTCATAGGTGTTGACTGTTTCTTTTGCTATTAGGTTATAAGATCTATAATTTCAAACACTTATTCATTTTTACCCTTTTATCTCACTTAAAATGATGATGATGATGATGATGATGATGATGATGATGATGATGATGATGATGATGATGATGATGATGATGATGATGATGACGATGATGACGACGGCGGCGATGGCCACGTCGACGACGACGAATGTTCTGATCTAAAATCCCCCAACCAGGAAATTTTA
Source organism: Loripinus fragilis (assembly GCA_964019695.1). NCBI lineage: Eukaryota > Metazoa > Mollusca > Bivalvia > Lucinida > Lucinidae > Loripinus > Loripinus fragilis. The sequence goes on along the minus strand of OZ026519.1, from coordinate 15,237,741 downwards.
CTGAGATTGACTGGTTCTGTTGCTATAGCTGGGTATTTGACAGCAGATGACAAAGTACCATCAGGGGTAAAGAATGATTTACTATTGAGCACTGCTCTTTGTGGATGTGCCGGTGTATCTGGGTCTTAATTGTTCATCTATATGGGTATTCATGAGCTAGGTCTGTTACATTATGGTTATTAATGAGCCAGCACGTAAGATTTGGGTACTTATCCCATGTAAGCAAATCCCTGTTAGTAACATCGATGCTGACATATCCCGCTTCCAGCTAGAGGTCTAAGTTTTTGCCTGAGCCGTCATCTACATCCATAATTTGTGTATAGGAGCAGACTGCCATGCATGCAGAAAATTTTGTCAGATGGGGTCTGACTCAACTCGGACAACATTTATTTTTAGTCGATGAAGGGAGAGAGGATCCAATTACCACTAAAAGTAGGCCATCATCAGCCCGCCAGCGAAACGCCATTTTAAATGGCGTTTCCCTGGCAGGCTGATGATGGCCCAACATTGAATGCTGGCTTGGTAGCTATGTGATTTTCCAGGGGATCAAGACCAACATCATTTGCTAAGGAATCCTTTACCTTTGTGATTTTTCAGGGGGGTCCAGACCCCCTGTCCCATCTCTAGGTCCGTGAATGGCATGAGACTTAATGCTCACCCATGCCATAAGAGTTATTATTACCCAACCGTTTATATCCAAAGTAATTGTCTATTTTTTGCTATCTCATGAGTCACTGAACTATTGCCTGGGCTTTAGTTTTGGATATTGACTGGGACTATACGATGACCTGGTTTCCTGCTTCACGGTTCAAGTTACACAGGGGCTTTAGGGCATGCACGACAATGATGGGAATACGGTTTGTTTACGCCAGAAGATGTTATGCAACAATGGAGGAAATTAGGCATAGTTTGGCAACTTTAAAGTTTAATAACTTTGTTGTTTATGGTCAGGAACATAGAGGGTGAGTACTCGTTTTCTTAGTTAGACCAAGCGTAACATTTTGAGACCAAAATTGAGCAGATTTTGGTGAAATTTTCTATTTTGCATCAAAACTGCATCATCTACAGCAACCCCATTCAAGGAACCCTGCTAATTATATCATCAAATGGTTGGGTAATAAACAGATATTTCATGCCTGTTTGTAGTATATTCAAACTATTCCCCCTGGGTACCATCAAAGACCTGATACACTATTGCACTCAGCTTTCTGCTTCGTGCAATAGTACATCAGGTCATCCACAGCACCTTGGGGTAATAGTTTGACTATACTACAAACAGGCCTGAAATTACTGTATTAAATCTCTTACACTGGCCCATATGTATTTCAAGATTTACTTTTATTATCTTCAGATAACTATTACCGATGTGAATGACAACTGTCCTGTGTTGACCCCTACAACAGTGACCTTGACCCCAATTCCTGTTCTTGTACAGACAGCCTATGCAACGTTTGCTACCACTGATGCTGACTCAGGAGAAAATGCTGATATACATTATGTTGTGTCTGCCATTACAGAAGAGTAAGTATTACAAATCTGTCACAGCAGATAAATCTCCAGTTGCCGCAGACGACAAATTTGATCATATTCTTGTTTTATGGGGTGAATTAGAATTAACATTTCATACTCCTTTGTAGATAACTCTTATAAAATCAAAGTGAGAAAGACGGCAAAGATCAGGAAACGATACAATCAAGCACCACACCTGACTGCCACGCCTTCGAATGGTCAGTAAAAATATTATACTGGAGGGCTTAAACCAGTTTCAGGGTGCCAACCTGGCCCTTGATTCTGATGTGGACCAGGACACATTTGGGAAAGTGACAAAACACAACACACACGCCTGCTAAGAGGTTAGCCCTTTCCTAGCAGGTGACCACAAGGCTACAAAGAACAGACAAGACATTACAACATACACCAACATGAAGCATAACTAACAAAATCAATCCACAAAAGAAGCACCACTTTGGAACGGTCAGCCTTATTTGATTCTTTTAACTTTGCATGCTGGGTAACTTTGTATGCTTTTGTTGTTGTCTGATGATTATTTTCAAAATTAACTTTTTCAAAAAAAATATTCAGGAACACTATTAGAGTGTCAAACAGTTTGGTTTCAGATCAGGCCCGACAGAATGTTGGGCCCGATCTGGGTCTAATCTTTTTGCGAAGGTTATCAGCAGATGATCAGCGATGAGTAAAAAAGTAACAAAATTTGAAAATGTCTTCTGCAGCAAAATACAGACATTTAATGGTTAACCAATTAATTATTACTTGGAAGTCTAGGATGGGACTCATCCACTTCACTAGATTTTCATGAAACTTTCCATGTTTTCATGGTCTTGTAGGAAGATGTGCATATGGTTTTGGATTTTTATTCAGTAATTTTTAATACAATTACAAGCTTTTTGGACTGAGAATTTCCATAAGAAAAGCTTGTGTGCTCATCTCCTTCCTTATAGGTTATCCACTTTTATTGAAACTTTGCAGGTTTTCTGTCTATCAATTATATCAGGCCTTCAGATAAGAGTGCCCATTTAATATATTTTTATTCCGCAATCAAAACATGTTGTGGGTACTCAAAAGAACCCTCTCAACGAGAGGGTTCTTTTGAGCACCCAAAACACATGTTTAAAATGATGGGTAAGAATTTTTTAACAATTTTATGCTCAAAATATATGTTTATCTGGACTTACATATATTCCAGTCCACCAGTCAATTTCAACGAAAGTTTTCAACTATGGGAAGATGTATATCTCCGCTCTACCACGTTACAGTTTGAGGTGATCGCTATGGACAATGGTACGATACCACGTGGAATGTCTGCTGTAGTGAATGTCACTGTTAGTATCACTTGCGTCATGGATGTAGAATATGAAAGTATTGATTATAAATTCGTTGTCAATGATACTACAGGAGAGATGTTTCTAAGGATACCGAGATACTGGGTGTACCTATTTGGTAAGTGGCCACATTTTTTTAAAAATCTTTTTAGGAGAAGTTGTCAGCCTTAACTTTTGGTTTGATTCCAAAAAGTATGCCTAAATTATGCCTATTTTTAGGCTTTGCAATTTTTCTAAATTTGGGCTGAGAAAGTTCATACCAGCCATGCCACGTCATCTGTGATTTTTAAAGGGGACAGCAACCCTAGTGATAAGTATGTTTTTAACAGAAAGAGCTCTATGAACCATGAATGTTGACACAAGTATCATTGAAATCTGCTGAAAAATGGGTAAGTTATGGGCATTTAAAGAATTCAAGATGGCCAACATTTAGCCGCCATTTTGAATATTTAACTAGTTTTCAGAATTTTTTAAAATGCTTAATTTTTAGTTATCAATACTATCACAGCATCTGTGTTTCAGCAGATATGCAGCTTTACACATAATAAAAATGTTTTAGTAAAGATAATTGCAAGTAATCCATTGGTTTGTCTTTTATTTTGATTATGCATATTTAATTAGGCTGTGTGACGTCACTAAGCCTACAATATGGCCGCTTCCATTACAGTCCATTTGCAAATATTCAAACGCCCACAACTTCTACGTTTTTCAACCGATTTAGATGAAACAGGTATCAAAATGCATGGTTTATTAAGATCTTTCATATAAAACTAGTAATCACCAGGGTTGTTGTCTCCTTTAACCTTGGACTGCAACAAATGTTCAACCCTTAAACTTGTTGAATTAGGGGATAACTGTATTCAAAATTTTCATTTGGGGAGGAATATCATCGGATTTACGGTGGGAAATTTAGTTTTCAGGCGACGCACGAGCGGAGCCGTAAAATGCAATTTCCAAACGTATATCTGACGATATACCTCCCCAAATGAAATTTTTAAATATGGTTATCCCCATTCTAATGCACTTCTGCAATTTTAGTGATCAATTCAAAAAGATAGTAAAATGCTATATAAGGGTTGGATATAACTTGGATATCATGCGACAGTCTGCATGCCTAGTTTTAAACCCAATCACGGTTTATAGCTATGGTTTCCTCTTGAATTGCACGACCGTAGGTCAGGCCTCAGACTCTATGACGGCTCTGACGTAAAGCTTTAATCGGTGGGTTGGTGCCTGATGCTTATCTGTAGCTGGACCCACCGTGGCTCAACTTGAGGTTTTCTTTAGCTCTGACTATCTGTGAGTCATGAGCCCTTTTCTTTGTTTCATCATGATGTGTAAATTTGATTAGAATGTTTCTCCATGATGATACATTGCATTAGTTAGATGGCCTCCATGCGAGTTGAACATTTCTTGTACTTCAACAACAGCAGAATCTAGGGCGAAGATTTGGTACCAGTAAAATGCATTTAAGCCCCCGGTGGCTTAGGCTGCTGTCCGTTCTAAGGCGGTGATTCTGTTGTTGTTGACTTTTTGTTTATTGTTACTCCCATTGTGGGAGTCTGTAATTGTTCTATGTTTTGTTGTACCTTGCTTTGTGTCCATTCTAGTATTGCAATCATCTTGGTGGGGAAGAGAGGGCTGGTTGATTTGTGTTCCTGGTATCTCGTGATGGTTGAGCGGCTCTTCCTCGGGGTGCCACAGGGTTGTCTGCGGTTTGTGATTGTGGTATTTCCTGATCATACTCACTTACTTTTTTTGCTTTAAATTTGAGCATTGCAAGCCGCATAAAGCCGCAGGTCATCCAACAAAATGTGACGTAATTAATGAGGTCAAACTATTTCCGACAGTATATCGCAGGATATACTTTTGCAAATTTATGACATTATCCAATCAAATGTATCGTTACAAAAGCAAGTGAATTAAATGCCTAGAAAAACAGAGCAGATCCAAACCAGACTGCTTCTGAAGAATCACTCCTTGTTTGCTTTTCTGACAAACACTTTGTGAATTCCACCCATGGTATGAGAACCGAAAGAAAAGATTGTTGGAAACTTGAAATTTCCCACCTATCAGTGAATTATAGGTACAGATAAACACAATTTTTTAGTGTAAAATTTTGAACATTTAATTCTTACCATTCAGTTTTAACATATGTATGCTTTGGGTGCTCAAAAGAACAGTCTAAACTCTTTGTACTTTCAGTACCTTGATTGCTAAATTTTATATTTAAATACACACTCTAAGCTAGGAGCTTTGTTGAACCTTTTCTTGGATGAATGTAGTCATGGTCTACCCACTAGGCTAGCAATTTGATATGTCCCCCAAATTATGCCGAAGGGTGGCAGGACATGATAGATCCTGTCTTTTTCAGCATATTAGAATTGGTATGGCTTTTGTTTGCTATCAAAGTGAACCCTTGTATGGATTTTTGCTAAACTGGCACAGATACTTATTTAGGAAGCTGAAAGGAAGGATTGGGTTTTGGTGGCCTTTACATATTTTTCAAGGTCACAAGGGTCTTTTAACTATGAAAAAGCCTTGTTTGCACTCTATCTTCTGAACCAATAGCCATATTTCGACCAAACTGGCACATATATATCATTGGGAGGACCTTAATAACATGATTGGATTTTGGTGACCGTGATCTAATTTTCAAGGTTATCAGGGTCATATAAATCTGTGCAAAAAGTCTTGTCAGCAACTATCTTTTGAACCAATTGCCAAATTTTGACCACATCATTTGAGGACCGTTATAAATGATTAGGTTATTTTTGGTGACCTTGATCTGAATTTCATGGTTACCAGGGTTATGCAGTGGGTAGGGGACATACCTTTTCTTCTGAAAACTCCATCTAGTTGATTCATATAATGATCAAGCTTGTAGTTTAATGGAGGCCATGTAAATGATTGTTATCTAATTTAAAAAGAAGTAAGAGGAATTTAATAAAGTATAAAAACCATCAAATTGCTCAGAACCAATCAGAAACGCTTTAATGTGTGTAAAGATTTTGAATTGGAATTATTTGAGCCAGTGCATCAGATTTCCAACAATGTGTTATGTGCGACCAGCAAAGGCTCAGATCGGCCTGTGCATACGTGCAGTCTGATCAGAGCCTTTGCTAGTCGCTGGAGTATTCTATGATCGTTAAGCTACTGACTGAACATCATTTGGAGTTTCTAAGCTTAACAGGAGGCTGCACAGGCTCATATGAGTCTACACTTGTCAAAATACCACATTGTTGTAAATCACGTGAAATGGCTCATTTGCTAATGCATGTTTGTTTTTATGTATCTTTTCAGACTGCCTAGAGCCTACTGGGCTTGAGAATGGTGATATCCTTGATATCAAGATGTCAGCATCATCATCATTTGATGATCTGAGGACAGCTCCCGGCAGAGCGAGACTGAACCATCCAGAGGGTAAGGTCGTTTTTAACTTTTTAGCTTATCTGACTGAGAGTAGACAGGATGAGATTTTTGTCTGCTGAGCTGAATTAGCTCCAGTGGCAGGATTTGCAATTTCCTCAAAATTTTTGTCTGCTGAAAACTTTTACAAACAGTTTGGATCAAGATCAGGCCCTGAGGTTATTAAACTTGAGTTCATTCTCAAAATTCAAAATAAAGTGCAGTGAGTGGCTGCTTGTGGACACCTGTCCACAAGCATCCAAGTACTGCACTTTATTTTGAGTTTGAGAATGAACTCCAGTTTTATAAACTCAGGGCAAGGCTCCTGCTGACAAAATGCCTGGCTTGGTCTGGATCCCAACTGTTTGACACTGATGGCATTCCTGAAATAGTTTTTTGAAGGCAGTACTTTGATAAAATCAGCAGATTACAAAAAGCACGGGAAATTAGTTAGCATGCAAACATATACTTGAGCCATACAGTTAAACCTGTCTAAAGTGGCCACTCAAAAATAGACAAAACAAAGGTCTTGACCACAAATGGTAGCTTAAAGAAGGTCAAAAGTATTGCAGAATGCTCTCTTGGAGCATTCTGCAATACTTCTGATCTGCATTAAGCAATAATTGGTATTGAAAGACAATTTTTGGTATTTTTTGATTGGCCGCTTAAGACAGGTTTTACTGTATTGATTGCCATATTTACCACAAATAGATGAATAGATAGACCATGGGCATCCTAAAAATTAGATTCAAAATTTTTGTGGTAAAACTTAATTTCCGACTGTATATCTGATGAAACAAGCTTGTATATATGCCTCCGCAATTGAACTTTATGAATATGGTTATCCCTATTTAATGCATTTTTGTGCTTGTTTACAGTAAAAAAAGATTTGTTAAGTCTCAATCAGAACATTGCAAGCCCCACTGATAATGATACAAGTCATACAACGAAATGTCACTTAATTAATGATGTCAAACAGCATATTGCAGAACCTACTGCTACAAATTTCTAATATTATCTAATCAAACATCTTTAGATTAGCAAGTGCATTAGAATTTTGAACCGCCGGCAGAAAAGATTAGAAAGGGAAATATTTTGGAAGCTCTATGAATTCTCTCTGAGAGCTCCGAAATATTTCTTTATTTCTAACTATGGTAGATGCTCTAAAATATTGATTACTTTTCTCTCACTGTTCTAAGCCCAAACCTTGGTTTCAGGTCTTTATTTCAATAAATGATTGTCAGAATAGCTAACAGTGAAAGCCTTGATCAAACTGCTCATTCAGGATCAGTCTGATCAGGGTCTGTATTGTTTGCCTTTTCCATTTTGTGAGAGATGAAATGTTTCAAATTTTTTAGCATCTACTGTTTTTGATTGTCATGCAGTTTTGAACAGTGTATAAACAGACATTGGAAAAAACATGATCTCTTTCATATCTATCTATCTCCAGTATAGTATAGAAGATAAAGATATATAATTTTTTTGGGGGGTCCGAATGTTTTCCGTGTGACTTCAATATGTGTCACAAACATGACCAGTGAAGCTTTAGACAAGCCTGTGCATATGGAACTTAACTGCTGGCACATGGAAGAGCTGTCTAATCAGGGACTATTTATTTTCTTTCTAAAAAAGTTATGAAAATAAGCTAGATGATTCCATTTTAGAAATTCAGTTGTTGACTCTTTCCTTTGCTAGTGACAACTTTTTTCTTCTTATGATACCCTTAATTGTAAACAGTTTGGATTCAGATTAGGCTAGACAATATGTTCGGCCTGATCTGCATCAAAACTGTTGACACTCTGGTTTTATTCCTGAAATATGTTTTTGAAAAGTTTAACCGTAACTTTTAAAACAATAGCATGCGAAAAAAAAGAATTCAAAATTAACCATCATGTAAAGAACATATCTAATAAGTACCATATAACATGGGCTGACCTGTGTGTTTCTCATATCTCATTATTTCAGCAGTACATGTTAGACTGTGGCGGGTGAGTATGGCACCTATCTGTGCTGGTGGCAATTTTTTAATGGGTTCTTTTTGATAGGAAGTGTTTCAGGTTTTCAGTTTTCAGTCAATCTGGTGGTGCGTATTCACAATCAAATATGGGTCAATCCTGTGGATGAAAAACAGTGTGGATCCAGATCAGCTGGCTTCATAAGAAGCTAGCTGATCTGGATCAACACTGTTTCATATAAAAGGTCTAGAGTTTTGAATAACTTCAACACAGTGTACTTGTAGGGTTGAATTTGTTTAATCAAAAATCAATTTTCTAATTTTTCAACAAAAACGTATGTCATGGGTACTCAAAAGAATGGTCTTAATAAGGTGTTTTTTTAGCATCCAAAACACCCATGGAAAAGAAAATTATTACAATTTTAAGCTCAATATCTATGGTATTTGAAGAAAAGCAGTGGCTCATTAGTAGAGTGCTTGACTTGGGATCAAAGGGTCTCAGGTGTTAGAGCCTCACCCAACACTCTTTGTTTTTTTCGTTGAGCAAGACACTCTATCCTCTGCTTAGGGAGAGCAGTGGCTAGTGGTAGAGTGCTTGCTCGAGACCGATCACCGGCGTCACTGTGTTGTGTTCTTGAGCAAGACACATTAGTTCTAGCTTAGTACTGGTTCAACCCAGGAATACCAGTTCCTACATAACTGAAAGATTGTTGATGGGACATAAAGAAATAAATCAAACAAAATCAAACAAATCATCCTCTGCTTAGCATTTGTTCAACCCAGGAATTGTTCCGAAATGAATGAAAAGTTGTTGACTGGGATGTGAGCATCAACATGAACTATGGTATTTGGGTTATTCTGGTGTTTACCCACTGTGTAAGTTACATTTCTGCTAGCTGGTAGTTGGGTATAAAGTAAAATGTAGCTCTTCTCGGTCCAAGTATGTATTTTTGATTGTTAGGTGGTCTTATGGATTTCAAGGACATATTACAGTACAGTAACACCTTTGTAAAACAGCCACTCAAAAATAGGCAAAACAAAGATCTTAATGACAAAAGGTAGCTTAATGTAGGTCTAAAGTATTGCAGAATGCTCCCCCTTGGAGCATTCTGCAATACTTTAGACCTACATTAAGCGATAATTGGTCTTAAAAACTAATTTTCTGTCTTTTTGAGAGTGGCTGTTTTACACAGGTTTTACTTTACTTGTCCATGGTAAAGGTATGCACAAAAATCTAGTAGCCAGCCATTTGACAAACTCTACATAAATGACTTTTCACATCCACTGTAAAGTGGACGTCTTCCTCTATAGTTGCTTACTGCACCAACTTACATTTTGGCTCTTTCTGTTTCCAGACGGCAATATCTTGGCTCATCTTTGATATATCTGTTCCAGTCAACTCTCCTAAATGTGGCATATGAAGGGGTGCTATGCCCATAACCTGTCTAAATCTGCTTTAATATCAGCACAGGAGTTTGATGTTTGGTCCTTATATCATTTCTATAGCCTCAAAACCGACCCAGTTCAGGCCCCACAGGCCTGATCTGGATCTAAGCTGTTTGTCACTATGATGTTAATCCTGAAAAATATTTTGAAAAAGTTACGTTGAAAAATATCTACAGACTACCCAGCATACAAGAAGTTAAAACATGAATAATGCACCAGTCATTTGTATCTACTGCTCCCCCACTCACGGGGATGGAGCGGGGAGTGACTTTTCATTTTTCAGAGCCCTGGTATAAGCCCCGCCTTGTTGGGACAAGCTGATGGTAACAACCCTACTCTTAGACCCACCCTACACTACAGAAAATCTCACCGGGGTAGGTTTCCCAATGTTATATCCCCGCACTTCCCCGGCACTGCAGGGACGATCAAAAAGTACTTGCACTGCCCCATAGCCTGGCTATTCCACCACTATCCCATTAGGTGGGGGCCAAGGATACAAATGACTAGTGCATAAACACATGTACACTTTGATTTCAGATACATTCAGTGAAATGGCAGGAGCATGGGTGGCTGGCACGGTAGATCAGAACCAGTATGTGGAAGTGGACACAGGAACAAACTATAAATTCAGGCAGGTGCACATCCAAGGTCGTGCTGATGCTGCAGAATGGGTCACATCATACAAACTTCATTATTACGACTCAGGAACATCCAACTGGGTAGAGTACACTGATTCAACAGGACAAAATGTAAGTTTTAGCTCTTAGTCTGCTAGTCTGATCTGCTGATAACATAAATGAAAATGTATGGATTGGAATAAACATACGGATTTGATCAGGATAGAAACTGTATCACACTGATGTAATTTTCTTTTGAAAAAGTTAATTTTGAATAATAAAAAGCAGCAGACACCCCCCCAATATTCAAAGATTCCCGACCCGGTCCCATAATTTCGTTGAGATTGATCATGAAATAATTTCTGCGGTCATTCTTCTCCTTCCGCTGATTAAAGGAGAGTTGTCAGTTACAAGCGAAAGTCTGTGCACAAAGACTATCTATCTCTATATACTTCCTGACCCCCTCAGAGGCATTATCCGCAGGTGTATTTTGTACACTCCGGGTTGCAGGCTGAAAACCTACAAGTAGCCATATCTAAATTACCATAGAGTTCTTAAACCTGCACAGGAGTGAATTTTCCTGCACAGGGGACATCCAGTTAACGTCCTGATACGAAGGATGGCACACTTATTTAGTGTCATCCCTGCAAATGACACTTAAGGAAAGTGTGTTTGGACACCGTAACTTTTCCTCGCGATGAGCCTCAGACCTCTTGCACCAGAGGCAAGTGCCCTAACCACTGAGCTACCACACCTCCACTTGATTAACCGCTTGGTCAAGCTTGCACAGGAAAAAAGTTTGATTTGGTGAACTGATTACATTGACATGACCATAGCTGTTGAGTGTTGACTGGGACATAAAACCTCAAACCAAACAAAAAAATACTACATGTAAATAGATAATTTTTTCTAACAATTTTCTCTAGTTTTGACTAAAATTTGGGTTATACTTACATTTTTTCTCACAATAGTAAACAGTGAAGGCCCTGATCAGCCTGCATTGTTTGTCTTATCATTTATCCAGGTATTTAAAATTTTTTTGTTGTTGGGCGACCCTATGTTACATTTTAACCTGTTAGAAAACAATGAATATTAAAGTGTCGTCTGGCAATATTATCTGCTACATCTAGTTGCTGACATCAAAGTCTAATATGCTTACATAACAGACTATTTTCAGCACACAGGCAAACAGTGTGGAACCTGATCACACAGCGATATGATCTACACTGTTTGCTACAGATGTTTTAAAAGGAGCAACAGATTACACAGCAGACGACACTAGTCATGATTAGCAGCAAGAGCTCATGAACAAGAGCGTCCTAATCTCATTATAGGTTTTGTATTTCTGGTATTTGCTGGTTCTTTAATGATTCAAGCAGCAATTTTCCCTGGTTCATTAACACTACATTTTATCATCAGCTGCAGACCCTGAGCTGACAGTTTTATTGCCTACCATGACTGTTAGTAGCCATTCTGCCAAAATATTCAACTCTTTGAACGATAAAGGCGATTTTGTCATCTGCTGATAACCCTTGCAAACAGTTTGGACCCAGATTTGGCTCGACAAAATGTCGGGTCTAATCTGGATCCAAAGTGTTGGGCACCCTAATGGTATTCCTGAAAAAAAATTTGGGAAAAGGTGACGACAAAAAAAAATACCCATCCTGCAAAGAGTTAAGTAGAAGTTAATGGTCCTCACTGACCACAGCATTTTGTTTGAAATTAGATATTGTACTAACATAGCCTGAAAAACTGAGCAATCATCTATTACAGACTGTAAAGACCAGTACTTCTAATACATAGCTCTGTCTCGACAGCAACTTGTTTGTAGTCAAAGAGCTAATTCTCATGAACAGTTTCCATAAAACTAAAGGAAGATAACCTCCCCTAGTGTATATCAATTCTGTCCTTATTTGAGTTTACCAACATAGAGCATGTTCTTTTCTGCATGTTTAATTAGTGGCTCTGTAACTTTTGTAACTTTTCATAAAATTAATAAATTCTTGTTATGTGACAGATTTTCTTAGGCAACGTGGACAATGGTACAGTTAGTACCCTAGACTTGGATCCAGCAATATTCAGTCAGAAGATCCGTGTCAATCCTTGGACGTGGAATGCCGGGAATATTTCTATGAGATTAGACTTCTCCGGCTGTGATCAAGCAGAGCAGCTCTTCTGTAAGTAGACTAGTACAAATAAGGATAAAACTAACGGCTATCGACTAATGGCTAAAAACCAAACTCACTGTGTATAATAGTGTACACTGTGTAACTAATTGTACTGAAGCGAAAAATGAATCTAAGCGTAAAAAAGTGACAGCTACGTGCTACAACCTTTATAGTGTAGCGGCTAGCAAACATGACTCGTAGGCTTGTGGTAACGGGTTTGAGCCTCATGACGGACAATATTTGGACCGCTTATATACATACTGATAATGATTTAAACGAATAGCTATTATTAAAGGATAGTGTTCTCTATCCACTTTTACTGTCAGGCCAGCCAAGAGTGACAGTGGCGTCATGTTTTGTTTACAAAGTTATCAGGGACTAATAACCGATGGATCACTTGTGTATCAATCCAGGATTAATACACATGTGATCTATTGATTCCTGTTATCTCAAGTGGAGTGTACAAATTAATGTTTAACTTAACAATTGAAAACAAAATATTACGTCACTGTCACTCTTGGTTGGCACGACAGTAGTTCGAGGGACTGCATGATTGACCAACTGTTTTAAAATGACAGATTTATTCTATCGATGTTAGTTCGATCGCCATTAATGGATAGGCACCCTAAGTTTACCTCCCTTAACTTAACTTTCATAGGTACTGTCGGATAATGTAAAACGTGTTGCAGTACAAAAATGCTCAGAGTATCTACCTTCTTTCTGGCGGAAAATCTGCCTTTTCCAAAACCATTTGTCCGCTCCTGATAGACCAACTACTACTCATGATGTAACACGGGGTGCAACGTTTGTGTGCTAGGAGTCAACTGTTTTCGTTTTATTAAAATTAAATTTGTTTGGATAGGTCTTGTTATATATTTACTAGTGAACGATTTATAGATTATTTGGTCTTTGTTACATAGGTAAAAGTATATAAATGTATCGATGTATGTCTGAACTATTAGACGCCCACAAAAATGCATATCGAAGTTTTTAGAGCACCACACATATTCAGTCGAGATTTCAAGATACTATTAATGTAACATAGCAGTCTCCAAATTGTGCATTAGGTCAAATATATGAAAACATCTACTCATTCAAATTTGATATGAAAAAAGCAAAACGGTGGACCTCTAAATCATAATGTGCTACACCCCGTGATAAGCAACATGGTCAGTCTATTGGAGCCTTTAATTACAGACAAATATCCAGGTTCATTGGTTTGTTTCTATGAATGGAAAACATCGACTTCCTGAACAACTCGGCTAAATCGAAACAGGATAGAGAGACAAACTTACTCATACGACTTCTGGGTTAATTCAAAATTAAGTAACTCAAGAAGACCCTGTCTTTTCTGTTATAATTATTACAGCTCTACCAATAAGGCGGCAATCACGAACGCTCTGATTGCCCAAAACAACGGCTTCGGTCATTTACCAAAGTAGAAGAATGTTGACAGAAGTACGGCTCAACTGTGTGTGACAAGCCAACACACAACTTGACTATCACGGTTACTATTCTCCTAGGGTAGGGCAAAGAGTTCCAATAACTCAAAAAAAAAGTTTCATATATGAAATACCATATTTAATGATTATTTAGCAATATAATGATTCATAGCAATATAATTATTCAGAAGTTAGATATATTAGCGGAATTCAATGCAATAAACGATGGCCAATTGTATATATTGAGGGGCCAAAAGTTATATTTTCGGAAAAAATGCATTCTTTCACTGACGATCAATTTGGTCTTAGCAAACAGTGTAGACTCTGATCAAATGCCGCATCTGGGTCTGCACTGTTTGCCAAAATACGGATTTAGGAGCCAATAGTAGATAAAGAGATATTAATGCCTGCGAATAATTTGGTCGTTTTACTAACACTTCCTACACTCAAACCAATAAGTGAGTGAAGAGCTAATCCTACAAAAGAAAACGTGAGAGCAAGGTGTGTTCGAAATGTCATGTTTGACCAGGAAATGATGCAATCATAGACAACAAGCTAACCCTTGCCACCGTGAATTAAACACAGACCACTGACAGCTACACGGCAACCGTGAGACTGCATTTTAATGAAATGTTTAGGGTAATTTTTCCAGATGTAAGTGACCTCACACCGGATGGCGTGCGTGCGTGCGTAAATTTCCGTCAACAGCTAAGGTCAACATGGCTTTAAGCCGCATCTGACAAACTAAAGAAGCCAGATAACCGTAGTGGAAAGGAAGTCTATAACCGATATTTCGATAACTCTCAGCGACTGCTAAGGTCAGTCTAAGTATGGGTTCTCAATCCCAACCCCCTCCCCTTCCCCTACCAACAAACACACGCACTCACGTGTTTGTGTGCATCTCCATACCCAACATATAAACGAAATTTATTTACAACTACATCACTTCGCCTGGCATATAAAAATAGTGTCGGCGTTTGTGTTGGTGCGTGCACTGGGTTTCCTTCCATTAAACTTGACTTGTCCAATGGATACCAGGGCTATTGTATACAAGGCACTATTTGGGCACAGGTTTCGGGTGTGCAAGGACTATTTGACTCCCTGTCTGACAGACGCAGTGATGAAAGGTGTGAAGGTGCGGGGAAGACTGCATGTGAGCTCTTGTACAGCCAGAGTTGTGTTGGTGTAGTCGGATCTCAGCTGTTCAAAGCTGCAGGGAATACAGAAACAGGCTTCTCTAACCTTATTTCTACTGCGTTTATAACAGCCTGGCAATCATTTACCAAAGAGGGTGCATGTCAGGGCTTGTGGGGTTCCCGCCCGTCCATATGGGTGTCGCCGCCCGAGTGCTTATTTGGACGGTTTCAGCTTGATTTGGGGTTTGGGCTGAAGATGTTATTGTGGAGACGTTTGTAGGTTAAAGCTGGAATACACTACCCCCTGGATTTTGGCCGAGTCAGGTGGTATATATTTCCCTAGGGACTTCTCATAAGTTGAATAGTTTTAACTGCAGATCGACGATATAACCAAGAGTAGTATCTGAATGGCCACTTGTTCGAGACTCAACAGGGCCAATGTGTTGTGTCCTTTAGGAAGACACTTTATATGTTCTGCTTAGAACTGGATTAACCCAAACATTTATGAAACGTCCCGATATGACTGAAAGATTGTTGACTGATGAGTAAACCATCAGCGCAGACAAAACAGACATTTCGACATTATTTGAGCATAGTCATTTTAAAAGCCCAATAATGCCTAGCACCAATAAATTGTATAAAGGAATTTGACAAACAGTGAAGATCCAACATAGACACAAGGCAGATGGTGAATGAAATAATGTCTGATAAGGTATACGCTGTTTGCTTAAATGATACAATTTCTGTAAAGTGATAAAGCAAAACTAAAGACCCTATAATTACAGATCGACCAGTCAGTTTAAATGGATTGAAGACTCCAGTAGGCATAAATGGATTAACCGATCTACACTGTTCCATACTTAATCAATATTGAGTTCCCACTATTTCGTTGCTCTAATTGAGACAGCGGAGGGGAGAGGATGGCCATAGAAACTATTTTTAGAACGAATTTCTACCAAAACGGGGTCTCTGAATTGGCAGCCAAGCACATTGAAGATTGCACCAGCGGTCCCACCAGTGGGTGGTGAAAAACAGGTCTTTTCGACATCCCAAAGTGTTTCTAAAACTATATAATGTTATTATGTGATATCATATAAATCATTATTTTGGGACTACATGTACATTGGCACATTCTACAGTCCCAGTGAAAGAACAAATAAAAAAAAGCCACTTGAGCGTAAGACTGGGGATCGAAAGGCTAATGCCAGTTCTAGACTCACCGCCAGCGCAGTCACTTTTACACACGTAATCCACTGCTTACTACTGGTTCAACCTATGAAAAGAGGAAATTGTCCCGACATTACTTAAAATTTGTTGATGCGGACGTAAAGCTCCAAAAACAAACAAACAAAAACTTGAAAAAAATATATATGTCAGGTAGGAATCGAACCAGCGACCACACGTATATGAGTCAGCTGATCTAACCACTAGACCACAGAGTCTGTTGTATTAAATGTCTCTTATTTCGTTTTCGTATTTTGAACATGTTTGTAACTTTAGACGAGTACAACTATCCATTACAGTGAATATACGTCATTGTATGCGCATGAATAATTTTCTAAGAGAGGCAGATCTAGTTTCCATTAATATTTGTTTCAATCAAAATTACAAATAAACATGAAAATTATTCAAGAAATACACTGGAACTAATGGTACTGAGGTTTGGGCTCTTATTTACACGAGCAGAAGCTGTCGATGTAGCAAATTGGTTGTGTTTTAAAATGTTGTTAAGTATAAGTTGAACCCGCCACCATTCCTAAGTCATAAACTTTAGTCTTAGTCGTTAGTCAATCCTTATTTGTACTAGTCCCGTATTACTGTAAGAATAAGCAAATCTACAATAAATGTTTTTTTGTTGTTTTTTTTGTTTTTGTTTTTTTTCGGAGCCCAGTGGCTCAGTGGTAGAATGCTTAGCTTGAGACCGAGAGGCCGCAGGTTCAAGCCTCACCGGCGTCACTGCCTTGTGTCCTTGAGCAAGAACATTAATCCTAGCTTAGTACTGGTTCAACCAAGGAAGACCCGTCCCTTTATAACTGAAAGATTGTTAATGGGACGTAAAGAATCAAAACAAACAAACAAACAATAAATGACACTTTTCTTTTTCTGTTTGCTGATAAAATGATATCTATCAGGACTGGACGTCACAAAGTGCTTGTCTGAATAGCAAACAGGGAAGACTCTGATCATTTTTTTTTTGTTTGATTTGATTCTTTACGTCCACTCAACAATCTTTCAGTTATGCGGGACGGGTCTTCCTGGGTTGAACCAGTAGTAAGCTAGGATAAATGTGTCTTGCTCAAGGACCACAACGCAGTGACGCCGGTGAGGCTCGAACCCGCGGCCCTTCAGTCTCGAGTCAAGCACTCTACCACTGAGCCACTGCGCTCCCTGTAAGACTCTGATCAGACTGCTTCTTCAGAAGCAGTCTGATCTGGGTCTGCACTGTTTGTCTATGCCTTTTTGGCAGGCAAATAGAATTTTATGATTATAAGAAAGTTCTACTTTGTGTATGTCATATATATAGAGGATCTTACATGAGTGCTCATGTTTTATTGAATTTATTAAACAAGTTGGGGAAAAGAGATAAAATGCGAGGCTTGCCGAGCATTTTATCTCTTTTTCGCAACAAGTTTAATAAATTCAATAATACAAGAGCAGGAATGTTAGATTCTATTTATCATATGACAAATACTTTGAAATCTCATTTCTGGCGCAAAAACGTTATAATTTTGTCATTTTATGTGCGCAAGGTTGTAATGGACGTCATAACGTTTCCCGTAAATTTATAAACCACTAGTGGTTTATCAATTTTATTGCATGGTGTTATTTCACTCTCAGACGTGACGTCATATGATAAACATATCTACAATAAATGTTTTAAAATTTCAAACACTTTTCTTTTTCTGTTTGAAAATAAACTGACGTTTTCAGGGCAAGAAGTCACAAAATGCTTGTCTGAATAGCAAACAGGGAAAACCCTGATCAGACTGCAGCGGTCTGATCTGGGTCTGCACTGTTTGTTTATACTTTTTTGGCAGTCAAATAGAATTTCATGTATAGATAGTTTAACTTTGTGTATGTCAGACTAACGGAGAATACTCACTGCATATGCATCAATTGTTGAGGATGTTATGATGAATTTTCTAAAGTTTTTAACACTTTTCTCTCTCTCTTCTCAAATAAAACGTCCATTATCAGGGTTGGAATTCTCAAAATGCTTGAATAGCGAACAGGGGAGATCCTGATCAGACTGTTTCCTCAAAAGGAGTCTTATCGGGTCTGCACTGTTTATCCAAGCCTTTTTGGCTGGCAGCCAGTGATCAAAATTTTAGAACACCTACCAGTTAAATGGGGCTATATCTGGTAGATGTAACATTTGTGTTCAAACTTTTGGTCTTATTTATGGTAATAATAATACATACAGTGCAGTTCCTTTAAATGACTTTGTTTGGGGTCCATAGAAATGGACTGTGTTATAAGTGAATTGAGTTTTAAAGGGACAGTTTTACAAACAAATTATAGGAAAATGACCATTTTATGGTCATTTTCCTATAATTCCTTTGTAAAATTACATGGTAATAAATTTGGGGGCCACAACATGACTCTGTTATATTCAAATCCATGTTATAAAGCGTATTATAAATGGACTACTCTGTACAAATATATCATAGGGCCAGTTGAGCAAATTTTTTGAGCGTAAAATTGCGAGTATTTTCTTATCCATCAGTTTAAACATGTCTTTTGGGTGCTCAACTGTCTCATTTAGATGGTTCTTTTGAGTACCCAAAACATATGTTTTGGTTGAGGAATATCATTTAAGCACTCTTATCTGGGGGCCTGATATATTTTGATTAGATGGCATTAGCTGTGTACACTGTGAGTCTTCCTATTACTGTGAGGGGGATGTATTAATGCACATGTGTGGAAATGGACTGGCCCACTTGTTAAGAATGAGAACTCCATTTGGCTTAAATGTGTTGATATGCTTATTAGCAATTGCAATAAAACCTGTGTAAAACAGACATTCAAAAATAGACAAAACAAAAGTCTTAATGACAAAAAAATACATGTAGTAAGTGAGTATGATCAGGAAATACCACAATTACAAATTGCAGACAAGCCCGTGGCACTGCGAGGAAGAGCCGCTGAACCATCATGAGACACCAGGAAGACAAATTAAGCAAAGCAACCAGCTCTCTCTTCCCCATCAAGATGATTGCAATATTAGAATGGACATAAAGTAACATACAGCAAAACATAGAACAATTACAGACTCCCACAATGGGAGTACCAATAAACAAAAAATCAACAACAACAGAACCACCGCCTTAGAACGGACAGCAGCTTAATGAAGGTGGAAAGTATTGCAGAATGCTCCTCTTGGAGCATTCTGCAATACTTTTGACCAGCATTAAATGATAATTGGTCTTGAAAACTAATTTTCTATCTTTTTGACTCAGTGACTGTTTTTACACAGGTTTTAATGTATTATGTATTTGTTTCATTTTCTTCTTGCAAACTAAATGCAGCCATTGTTTTTATTTAGATGATGTAAGCTGTGTTCGATGTGAGACATCCTATTACTGTGAGGGAGATGGTTTAATGCACATGTGTGGTAGATGTGAAAATGCCAGTGTACCATGTGGCAGGGACCCTTCAGAACACAGTTACGGCTTAGCTTTGGAGTGTACCACCTGCCCCGATGGACATGTGAGTATTGTAGTAGGCCTTATAAAAAGTTTTTTGTAATGGAATTTACATTGTACTTTTAAATATGGAAATATCTCACCAACTGTTTAGTATAGATAAAGCTCTGAATGTGAAGTCCCATTCAATTAAACACAGTTTAGTACTGATTAGGCCCCTAAGTTGAAATTCTATACAGTTACACACAGAGATTGGTGCAATCAAAGCCCTGACTTTTGAAATTTCATTTAATATCACAGATTTGTACAGATAAAGCCTTTACTTTTGAAATTTCATTTAATATCACAGATTTGTACAGATAAAGCCTTTACTTTTGAAATTTCATTTAATATCACATATTTGTACAGATAAAGCCTTTACTTTTGAAATTTCATTTAATATCACAGATTTGTACAGATAAAGCCTTGACTTTTGAAATTTCATTTAATATCACAGATTTGTACAGATAAGGCCATGACTTTTGAATTTATTATTATTGCAGTTATGCCACGATGGTTATGCCAGTATCTGCCCAGACTACCACAATGTAGACTACTGTAACTCCAGCTTTTGTCCTACAAATTGTACTCAGTGTGAGCCAGGGTATGCCTGTCGTGATGGGAAAAGGGAAATATGTGATACTGGAAAGTACTCAGATGGATATTTAAGTAAGTTCTTCTGAGTTGTTAAAAGTGTAGCAGAGTCTTTAACCCCATTTCAGCAGAATAGCCAAAGCTTTAGTGGTATTTACCCACTCTGGATGTAATTGTGTTAAAGTAAACAATCTATTATTCAATTAAACACTACAACATCCAATTGTTTTAAACTCTTTAAATGCTGAATTTCTAAAGCCAAAACTTCTAGTTGATTATCTCAACTAATTATCCCCTGGGAAAAGCAGATAGTAAATTGTCTAGGCAAGATCTGTCTATCTTTCCATTGGTCCGTCTGCTTACACCCACAGTTATCCCTGAGTAATGTTTTTTGACACACATGTGCATTTACTTTGATGCACCTTTCATTTTCTTTCAATGTGTGAGGCTACATTATTTAATTTACATTGGGGAGCCCAGTGGCTCAGTGGTAGAGTGCTTGACTCAAGACCCAGAGTCTGCGGGTTGGAGCCTCAGTGGCGTCACTGCCTTGTGGTCCTTGAGCAAGACACATTTATCCTAGCTTAGTACTGGTTCAACCCAGGAAGACCTGTCCCTATTTAACTGAAAGAATGTTGATGGGACATAAAGAATCAAATCAAACAAGGAAAGAGATGAGTTCCAAATACTTATGTGCGGGCCCAATTGTCTATTCCAGTGCATTGTGCGTCATGTGCCCCTGGAAGCTACCAGAACCAGACAGGCCAGGCCAGCTGTATAGACTGTGCAGCCGGCTTCTACAGTGGCGAAGGCATGCCGCAGTGTAACCGTTGTAAGCCAGAGGAATACTCACTGACTAATGGCTCGGACTGTATCAGTTGTTTGGATGCCGTGGAGTGTCCTTGTCTTACCAATGGTACATGTTTCAGTAGAAGTAACTGCTTCAACACTGGCGGGGGCAACCATTATTGTGGAGCCTGTCCCTGGGGATATCAAGGAGATGGAATTACCTGTACAGATATTGATGAGGTAAAAATACATGCAAAATAAGTTTTTCTAACCCTTGTTATGCTGAATATTTTTTTGTACTACACTAGTCCCTAATTCTTATCCTGTTTACCTGCAGCATTTCAGTAGTAGGTATGAATTTTCAATCAGCATGGAAAACAGTGTGGATCCTGATCAGATGGCTGCTTTTAGAAACTAGCTGATCTTGATCTACAGTGTTTTCAAAACAGATAAATCTGGGTTCAGAAGGAAAAGGTTAAATGTCGAATATACCCTTAACTCTTTGCATGATTGGTAATTTTGCATGCTTTTTTGTGGTCTGCTGATTTTTTTTCAAAATTTATTTTCTAAAAAAAGGTCTTTCAGGAATACAGAATACTATCATAGTGTTAAGTTTTTTGTCAGGCTTGATCTTGTCAAAGATTTTTGCAAAGGTTATCATTTTCTGCTATTAGCAACTTTTGTCATCTGCTGATAACATTCGCCATATCAAAGGTGTTAGCCATTGAAGTTGGGCTTTTCTCTTCACAAGTTACTGTTCCAGTTGCTCACAATATGTCAAAGCAATCATGGAAAGAATGTTGTTGGTTTTTTGCTTAAACCAACATGTAACCCTTTGTTTTCTGTAAACCCCTAAAGGGTACTTTTGCAAACAGTGATGCAGCATTTCATCATGGTCTACACTGTTTGTCAAGGTAAAAAAGATCTTCAGAAAAAGAATACACTATTTTTTTAAAGTTAGTCTGACTTCCCTAGGAATGTCAAATGGACTATCCTAAGTTTATTGTATCAAATCAGAAAGAAAAATCCATTTGTATACAAAGGCTTCATATTAATTTTGTTTTAATTCCAGTGCAGTGTGTATAGCGTTTGCTTTGGTGCGTGTTTGAACACAGAGCCTGGGTACCAGTGTTATGAATGTCCAGAGGGCTACACGGGAACGTATGAAGATGCGGAAGCACTGACAGTTAATCAACGAGTCTTTGAATATATGAACCTGCAGTATTCCAATTTCACGAATCAAACATGCTACGACATTGATGAGTGTGGGGTTAATAATGGTGGATGTGATCCTTTGATGCCCTGTGTCAATACACCGGTAAGTAATCAAACATGGTATGATATTGATGAGTGTGGGGTTAATAACGGTGGATGTGATCCTTTGATGCCCTGTGTCAATACACCGGTAAGTAATCAAACATGCTATGATATTGATGAGTGTGGGGTTAATAACTGTGGATGTGATCCTTTGATGCCCTGTGTCAATACACCGTTAAGTAATCAAACATGCTATGATATTGATGAGGGTGGTGTTAATAATGGTGGATGTGATCCTTTGATGCCCTGTGTCAATACACCGGTAAGTAATCAAACATGCTATGATATTGATGAGTGTGGGGTTAATAACGGTGGATGTGATCCTTTGATGCCCTGTGTCAATACACCGGTAAGTAATCAAACATGCTATGATATTGATGAGTGTGGGGTTAATAATGGTGGATGTGGTCCTTTGATGCCCTGTGTCAATACACTGGTAAGTAATCAAACATGCTATGATATTGATGAGTGTGGTGTTAATAATGGTGGATGTGATCCTTTGATGCCCTGTGTCAATACACCGGTAAGTAATCAAACATGCGCTATGATATTGATGAGTGTGGGGTTAATAACGGTGGATGTGATCCTTTGATGCCCTGTGTCAATACACCAGTAAGTAATCAAACATGCTATGATATTGATGAGTGTGGGGTTAATAACGGTGGATGTGATCCTTTGATGCCCTGTGTCAATACACCGGTAAGTAATCAAACATGGTATGATATTGATGAGTGTGGGGTTAATAACGGTGGATGTGATCCTTTGATGCCCTGTGTCAATACACCGGTAAGTTAAAGCCATTCAACCCTTGTCAGGGAGTGCAGTGGCTCAGTGGTAGAGTGCTTGACTCGAAACTGAGGGGCCAGGGGTTTGAGCCTCACCAGCGTCACTGCGTTGTAGTCTTTGAGCAAGACTAATTTATCCTAGCTTAGTACTGGTTCAACCCAGGAAGACCCATCCCTGTTTAACTGAAAGATTGTTGATGGGATGTAAAGAATCAGATTAAACAAACCATTCAACCCTTATCATGCTGAATATTTTTATGTACTACACTCCTTCCCATTTGTATCCTACTAACATGCAGCATTCCAGTTTCAAGCATGTATTTTCAATCAGAGAGGAAAACAGTGTGGATCCTGATCAGCTGGCTTCATCAGAAGCCAGCTGATCTGGATCTACACTATTTTCAAAAAAGGACAGATCTGGGTTCAGTAGGAAAAGGGCTGACCTCTTGGCTCTCGTTTGTGGTGTCTAACTGTGAGTTTGTCAATTTCCCATTGGTATTCTGAGTCAGGTGTGGTACTTGATTATATCGATTCCTGATCATTGCACCCTTACTTACTTTGAGAAATATCTTTTGTCTTTTCAATTTTCATTTAAGAAATGAATTAAATTTTTGGAATGTTCATGGAGTCATGAATAAATCAGGTCTCTTTCAAAGTAAGTGAAGCTTTTCAGCGAAAAGCTTCATGTTAACTTTGCAAGAGACCTGAAGTTAACAGACCAAAAATTGAATTTATTGCTTATATTTACATTTTTATATTATAAGTATCAAAAATATAAAAAGCATTTATATTTTAGGAAGCAAAACTGTTTTTTTTATCAAAAACAAAGTAATGAAATACAGAAAGGTATTGATTAAATATAATGCATATTTTTAAAAAAGCTGTATTTCACAGCCATGAAAATATAAAAAGCTGTATTTTCACTGCAGTGAAAATATAAGTTGTATTTCACAGGTGAAATTGAATGTCCTCTGCTTTCTCCATTGACTTCCCTGAGCCCACTTCAGAATTTCAAACGCCTGTAATTTTGTTATTAGTGGACAAAAACACAAAGTGTGGGTATTCATTTTCTTAGTTAGATCGCAAGGAAAATTTTGGTAATTAAATTGTCAGGATTTGCTGAAGTTTTCACTTTTTCTACTCCTGCTCTTATGGTTTCAGTTTTGGCTGTCATTGTGCATTATGCAACGTCCTCATTAATATGACACAATGTGCAAACGTGTTTGACGTCATTTACTGCACAAAAATCTGTTACGCTTAAAATTGTATATAATAAAAAGAAAATTCAAATTTTTGGAATAAATATGCCATTTATTTCATCTCGTGAAGCGAGAAAATGTATATTTCATTCGTGGCTTCGCCAGTCATGAAATATGCATTATTCGCTTCACTCAATGAAATAAATGGCATATTCATTCCAAAAATTTGAATATCCTCTATATATTTAATATGTAATTGTATTAACTGTTTTGTTGGAGTGTAAAGCAGAAAGCGAAACAGCCAGCGTGAACACGAACAGTCAATGGAGCAAACAAGAGGCTTGTTACGCACGTGTGACTCCGGTGTGGCTCGCTGTCAGTCACAACACCAGTGTCACTTCTGGCGAATTAGTTCCATGTTCGAAGCGTATGGTATGGGAAAATGAGCTTGGCAGCTGTCAACAAATTTGTGTCATTTGTGAGGCTATGAATGGTTGCAAAAATCTAAAGATTCATTAAAGGCTTGCTTTGAAAATGTAAATATAAAAGTATGAATGCCATGGGCTCTTAGTTAACTTGAAACTGAACTCATCTAAGTCATAATTTCCTGAACCTCAGAAAAAGAAATTCAACTCATATGTTTACACTGGTTTATTTATTCAAGTTTTTTTAAAAATTGTGCAATTGCAAAGAGTCCAAGAGATGCTTTGTTGATATTTGTTTAATGCAGGTGTGATACCATAGTTTACATCATTGTGCTGTACCATTCTTTATATGAAACTTGGTTCATGTATGCTTATTACAAATTGTATGTTCCCTCTTTTTAAACTAATACTTGGAGATCAGTGAGACTAATGGGGCCACAGAATGCATTACAGCGAATCCAGGGAGAGACCCATACAAATCCATCATGAAAGTTTCTTCCAAATCTCTTAATTACGGTATCTTCCAATATTCTTGTCAAATTCAATGGTGGATAGAAAACTTGACTCTTAACCTTTGAAAGAACCTTATAGCTGATTTTATCAGTGATTGGTTTACAAAAAAAGTGTAATAAGTACTTCACATGTGACCATACAAGGAACCTGTTGGAAATGAAACTATTTGTCCAGGTTCTATTGTGAAGAGATTATGAAGGTAGATTTTGATGAAGATAAGAGGAAACTGCCAACAAAATAATTTCTCTAAAAATTAATATTCAAGGGAGTTATCAACCTACCCCTAGCCTAACCAAACTTCATTGTCACATCAACAGCTTGTGATAAGTTAAAAAAAACACATATTAAAATCTTTTCTAAGCTTGCCAGTTAACTTTATAATCCTTCAATGAATATGAATGGTGAGTTTATAGTTTGACAAGAGGTTTAGAAGAAACTTTCATAATGGTTTGTATGCATCTCTGTCTGGATTAGCTGTAAAATGCATAGTGATGGTTTATTGCGATCAAGGCAAATCTGAGGTGAGTTCAACAATACGAGTGCTCGTGGGCGCTCATTTTCCGGTACCTATCTTTATTCCTAATGTGTAAAGCCTGGCATCAGTACAATGAGCGCTCAAAGCACCCGCATTGTTGAACTCGCCTCTGGTCTGTTGTGGACGCTGTCCGGCATATACTGAAAATAAAAACACCTTTTGTACACTCTGTACTTTTAACCCTTAAAGCGCCACCAATAATTTGCAGCAGACGACAATTTCAAATTTTGCTGCTTTTTCAAAATTAACAAATAAGGCATGATTTTTCATGAGAATTGTCTGCTGGCAGACAATTCTCATGAAACATCATATCTTATATGAAAATTAGGAAAGATGTCCTAAAATTTGTCATCTGTTGCAGTTGTGATTGGCACTTTAAGGGTTAAACACTTAGTAATACTTTCTTATCTTGATACAAGTGTATCCCTTTCATGCCTGTTTTGAGTGTCACCGTGCATTTAGAAATATACACTACGTCATCTGATATGCCACCAATGTAAGTGGCTTGAGTCTTGATGCATTTTTTTTTCTTTTCTCTGTTCTGTCAGGGAGTTAGTGCTTTAACTCTTTTCTTGCTGGCTATTTTTTTATGTTTTTGTTGTCGTCTGCTGACTTTTTGCAGAATTAAATCTTGAAGCACCAAGAAAAAAATGCATCTGAAAAAGTTTTTCTGAAGTTGTCTGCTGCAAATAATTGCCTAACATTACTAATGAATTATGTATAGAAGCAAACAGGGTGGACCCAGAACAGACTGCTTCTATAGGATCAGTCTGATCTGGGTCCACACTGTTTGCCATAGAGGCTTCTTAAATATTTCAGCAGACGAGAAAAGCAGACGACTTTTGTTGCGATTGACGCATTAAGGGTTAACCTTTTGATATTACAGGGCAGCTACTACTGTGATTTCTGCATGTCTGGTTATATAGGAACTCTACGGACTGGCTGTGTCCTAGATAACTTCTGTATTTCTGGTGCACATGATTGTAACTCAGGAGCTAACTGTATATACCTTGGACCTGCTCTGTATAGATGTGAGGTAGGTGAAACTGTATAATATGAGCTGTGACATGTGATTTCCAACAATGTAGCATTATGACATGAATAGACTCAGACAAGCCTGTGTAGCCTAGCGACTAGCAATGGCTCTGATCAGACGGCTCAGGCTGGTGTGAGCCTTTGCTGGTTGCACATACTACATTGTTGTTAATCTCATGTCTCAGCTTATATGGGCCTCGATGGGAGAAAACCTGTCTTCGGTGGTTTGCGAACAACAAAGGCGCAGAACAGGCTGGGCATCCGTGCAGTCTGATCAGCACCTTTGTTTTTCACTTTTTGGAAAGTATCATACGTAAACTTGCTACAGTTGAAATTTCAATGTTCTTGCTAGTCTCTGTAGCTGAGCAGGCTGGCATTAGTCTCACTTTCATGGAAACCCCGAAGAAGGTTTTCTCACAGCGAGGCCCATATGGTATACAACCTAATAAATGCACATGCTCAATTGCTCATATGAGCCGTGACATGTGATTTCTAACAATGTGGTATTTTGACAAGTGTAGACTCAGACGAGCCTGTGCAGCCTCCTTTTAATCTTAGAAACTCCAAATGATGTTTGATCCGTAACTTAACAGTTATAGAATATTTAAGTGACTAGCAAAGGCTCTGATCAGACTGCCCCTATGCTGGTTGCACATACCACATTGTTTGAAATCTCATGCACTCGCTCATATAACTGCACACTGAGTATGGTATAATGTAAATATTCTTAAATTTCCAACTATAGTTTTCTGCCAAAAAGGCCTAGACAGACAGTCAGTAAAGACCCAGATCAGACTGCTTCTAAAGAAGCAGTCTGATCAGGGTCTTCACTTTATGTTATTCTGACAAGCATTTTGTGAATTCCAGCCCTGAAAAAACAGCCATTTTATTTGAGAACAGAAAGTGAGAAGTGTTCAAAATTTTAGAGCATTTACTGTACTATTGAGTTGTTTACACAATTTTAGGTTCTAATATCCAATCAATCCTGCAGTGTAATTTCATTATTAATTCATGAGTATGAAAAACAATGGGGACAATAGGGATCCTGGTCTGAGGTTATAAATTTTTTTCATGCTGGAATCAACTGAGCATGAAATTTCAAAGGTTCACAAAACCTAAATTGCTGAAAAATAAATACTTTTCTTGCTTTCAAACTCTTCGGTGATGTATTTCTCCTGCTAATAAATATTAAAATGCTAACAATTGTTGGCATTTAAACATTCATGAGCATGATAAATTTCAAGCTCAGATGAGTTGAGCATGAAACAAGGCCTGACTCTCATCAGCAGCCAGCAAATCTGGATTCACACAAGTTTTCAACAAATTTGAAAAAGATATGAACACAGTGCTCTTTATGATCCACTACAGTATATTTTGGACCTGCACTGTATATATGTGAGGTAAGTGAATACTGTTTACCCTGGACCTGCACTATATCGATGTCAGTTAACCCTTTCCTTCATGAATATTTATGCTAAGCTCCACCCACTATGAATAGTTATATAAATAAACTTTCACGTTTATACATATAGCATAGAAACTACTTGTCAGGTCCCCTTGTGTAGGATCAGATATATCATATTTCCATGAGCAAACAGAGTAGACCCTGATCAGGCAGCTCTTACAACAGCTGCCTGATCTGGGTCTGCTCTGTTTGCAAAAGTGTTAAAAGACGTCTCTATGGGCTAAAGGGTTAAGTAAAAGCTGTATACTATTGGACCTGTACTGTAAAGATGTGCTGTATGCAATATATTTAACATAAGTATTTGGACAACCATTTTTACCATAAATCATCATAATCATAATAATCAGATTTTTGATTAACGTGCAGGTGCAGGGGCATCATCCACATCGGTGGGCCCCTTTCCAGGTAACTGGCTAGCTGCACGCATAGCAGATCTCACACCTGATCTCCAGGTGCTCCTTTCTTGAGGGTCAAATGTGGTGAGCTTCCACTCACGGCAGTCTTTCTCTGTCAGTTTCTTCCATGTTGGCTTGGGCCTCCCTGCCCCCCGCTTGCCGTCAATCTGCATATTATATGCTGTTCTGATTGCACCACTCGAACGCGCCACATGCCCAAACCAGGGAAGCCTTCTCTCTCTCAAAATGAGGTCGAGGTCCTCAAGCTGAAGCTTTGCCAGTAGCTCGCATGACCTTACCCTGGCCACATCCTCTGGCTTGATACTGCAGATCTGTCTGATCATGGCCCTATCATTGCGTTGCAAGCGCTGCAGGTTCGTCTTGGTAAGTGGCCAAGTTTCACTGGCATGGAGCATGGCGCTCCGCACGCAAGAGCTGTACACATGGCCACGGGTCTTGTAAGAGAGGTGGCGGGATGTGAGAACTGGTAGTAGCTCCCTGAACTTCTTCCAGGCGGTTTTCACACGAGTAGTGACCGCCATTTCACAGCCTCCACCAGCAGAAAGCATGTCACCTAGGTAGCAGAAGGAAGCTACCACCTCAAGCTTATCAGGTCCAACCTGGACTTCACCCTGTGGTCTGCCGTTGATAGGGCGAGCATTTCCCATGCACCGTGCACACCTATAATCAGGATTTGGTGCCAGTCTTTGTAGCCCACTGCATTTCTTATGCACCCAAAGTTTGCAGCCATTGCAGTAGATGCTGTTGTTGCCTACTCCTGTACGACAGACAGTGCATGGGTATTCGCCTGAACTCTGCAAGAGGTCCAGGCCTGTACCACAGATCATGACTTTTGTCTTTCCTGCATTCACCCTCAATCCCTTCTTCTCCATGGCTTCTTTCCATATCAAGAGCCTCCTGACACATTCCTCTAGGGAGTCAGCAATGATGACAAGATCATCTGCATATAGGTCCACCCAGGGAACACCAGCCCGAAACTCACGTGACAAGGCCTCCAGCACAATGATGAAGACAAGGGACTGAGTTCGGATCCCTGATGGACCCCGACCTTCACCTCAAACTCTTTGCTGAAACCCTCGCCAACACGAACCCGGCTTCGTGCATTAGCGTACATTCCCTTGACTAACCGCACAATCCATTCCTCAACGCCTAGCTTTCTCAGGGCCCACCAGATAACTTTCCGAGGGACACGGTCAAATGCTTTCTCTAGGTCCACGAAGGCCATATAAAGCCTCTTGTTCACTGCTAAGTATTTCTCCTGCAGTTGCCGGACCACAAAGATTGCATCTATAGTGCCTCTTCCTGGGACAAAGCCAAACTGGGAGTCGTCAATAGACACCACCTGTCTTATGAGACCATCGACAATCCTCTCTAGGATCTTCATGGCCTGCTCAGTCAGCTTGAGGCCTCGATAGTTGCCTCTATCCAAAGCACCACCCTTGCCCTAAAACTGAAATAAAATCATTATTACCTTGTGATACTTGTATGTCTAAAATGTTGTGTTGGAATAGCAGGTAGTGTGAAACCTGATCAAACTGCTCCTTTAGGAGCAGGCTGATTATTGTTAACATTGTCTGGTCAGGCTTACACATCTTAACCCTTTTGATTCTGGAAACCACTAAACTACTACTATTGCAAACATTGAAGACCCAGATAAATGCAGCATAATGCTGCATTTCATCAGGGTCTACACTGTTTGTAAAGGTAATAAGGATATTCAGACAAAAAAATACATTTTTTTTTTAAATTTTAACCTGACATCCCTATATATGTACAATGGACTATCCCAAGTTAATTGTAACAAACCAGAAGGAAGAATCCATTAGTATACAAAGGGTTAATATATTAGGGGAATGCCATATAACATGCTGATAGTTAAATGTTTTCCAAATTGATGTAAGTATATTGGGAAGGGAGATAATTTCAGAAATGAGACTGTGCATGAGATTTCCAACAATGTGGTATGTGCGACCAGCAAAGCCTCAGATCAGCCTGCGCATATGCGCAGTCTGATCAGAGCCTTTGCTAGTTTCTTTGAGTATTCTATGATTGTTAAGCTACTGACTGAACACCATTTGGAGCTTCTAATCTTTAAAGGAGGCTGCACAGGCTCGTCTGAGCCTACACTTGACAAAATACCACATTGTTGTAAATCACATGTCACGGCTCAAATGGTAATTTACACGTGTTTCTGATTTTTATTTGCAGTGCAAGCCGGGTTATGCAGGGAATGGTGAATATTGTGGTGTAGACTCTGATAATGATGGTATACCTGATACAAGTCTCTCCTCCTGCACTGACTGGGTCTGTGGAAAGGTACGGTTTAAATTATGTTCAGATATAGCAGAGACAAGTTACAGCTTTTCTATAGAGCTTTCTAACTACTATAAACTCGAAGCAACTCTCTGGGATTAGCAGTAACTTCCAAGTCAATGCTATGTAATACCTGACTCTGAGCACATTACTTCTAAGTTATTAGCATTGTATCTTCAAAACCAATGCTGGTGATAACTGCATCACTGACAATATCATTATAAACAGTGTAAATTCTGATTGAATGGCTCGATCTGGTTCTACTCTATTGCACCAACTGTTTTAGTGAGTGCCATTAACAAGGCATGTGTGATGCATGATCAGCACCTTGCTAGTAGTTTTCTATACTTGCTTTCAAAACTTAAGGGTTAAACTAGTCTCTGCAGCTGAGCATTAGATTTCAGGTTTTCTCGCAACTCTCAGGATACTGATGGAGTTGCCATGGGAGATAACTGTGATAGCTAGTATTGCTCTCTATTACAGGATAATTGTCCCAGTGTTTCCAATAGCAATGAGGAGGATACTGATGGAGATGCCATGAGAGATAACTGTGATAGCTAGTATTGTTCTCTATTACAGGATAATTGTTCAAGTGTTTCCAATAGCAACCAGGAGGATTCTGATGGAGTTGCCATGGGAGATAACTGTGACAGCTAGTATTGTTCTCTATTATAGGATAATTGTCCCAGTGTTTCCAATAGAAACCAGGAGGATACTGATGGAGATGCCATGGGAGATAACTGTGACAGCTAGTATTGTTCTCTATTACAGGATAATTGTTCAAGTGTTTCCAATAGCAACCAGGAGGATTCTGATGGAGATGCCATGGGAGATAACTGTGACAACTAGTATTGTTCTCTATTACAGGATGATTGTTCAAGTGTTTCCAATAGCAACCAGGAGATACTGATGGTGATGCTATGGGAGATAACTGTGACAGCAAGCATTGTTCTCTATTACAGGATAATTGTCCCAGTGTTTCCAATAGCAACCAGGAGGATTCTGATGGAGATGCCATGGAAGATAACTGTGACAGCTAGTATTGTTTTCTATTACAGGATAATTGTCCCAGTGTTTCCAATAGCAACCAGGAGGATACTGATGGTGATGCTATGGGAGATAACTGTGACAGCTAGTATTGTTCTCTATTACATGATAATTGTTCAAGTGTTTCCAATACCAACCAGGAGGATACTGATGGAGATGCCATGGAAGATAACTGTGACAGCTAGTATTGTTCTCTATTACATGATAATTGTTCAAGTGTTTCCAATAGCAACCAGGAGGATTCTGATGGAGATGCCATGGGAGATAACTGTGACAGCTAGTATTGTTCTCTATTACAGGATAATTGTTCAAGTGTTTCCAAAAGCAACCAGGAGGATTCTGATGGAGATGCCATGGGAGATACCTGTGACAGCTAGTATTGTTCTCTATTACAGGATAATTGTCCCAGTGTTTCCAATAGCAACCAGGAGGATTCTGATGGAGATGCCATGGGAGATAACTGTGACAGCTAGTATTGTTCTCTATTACAGGATAATTGTTCAAGTGTTTCCAATACCAACCAGGAGGATTCTGATGGAGATACCATGGGAGATAACTGTGATAGCTAGTATTGTTCTCTATTACAGGATAATTGTTCAAGTGTTTCCAATACCAACCAGGAGGATTCTGATGGAGATACCATGGGAGATAACTGTGACAGCTAGTATTGTTCTCTATTACAGGATAATTGTTCAAGTGTTTCCAATACCAACCAGGAGGATTCTGATGGAGATACCATGGGAGATAACTGTGACAGCTAGTATTGTTCTCTATTACAGGATAATTGTTCAAGTGTTTCCAATACCAACCAGGAGGATTCTGATGGAGATGCCATGGGAGATAACTGTGACAGCTAGTACTGTTCTCTATTACAGGATAATTGTTCAAGTGTTTCCAATAGCAACCAGGAGGATTCTGATGGAGATGCCATGGGTGATAACTGTGACAGCCAGTATTGTTCTCTATTACAGGATAATTGTTCAAGTGTTTCCAATAGCAACCAGGAGGATTCTGATGGAGATGCCATGGGTGATAACTGTGATAGCTAGTATTGTTCTCTATTACAGGATAATTGTCCCTGTGTTTCCAATAGCAACCAGGAGGATTCTGATGGTGATGCTATGGGAGATAACTGTGATAGCAATTATTGTTCTCTATTACAGGATAACTGCCCTGATGTTTCCAATAGCAACCAGGAGGATACTGATGGAGATGCCTTGGGAGATAACTGTGATAGCTAGCATTGTTCTCTATTACAGGATAATTGTCTCAGTGTTTCCAATAGCAACCAGGAGGATTCTGATGGAGATGCCTTGGGAAATAACTGAGACAGCTAGCATTGTTCTCTATTACAGGACAATTGTCCCAGTGTTTCCAATAGCAACCAGGAGGATTCTGATGGTGATGCTATGGGAGATAACTGTGACAGCTAGTATTGTTCTCTATTACAGGATAATTGTCCCAGTGTTTCCAATAGCAACCAGGAGGATTCTGATGGAGATGCCATGGGAGATAACTGTGACAGCTAGTATTTTAATCTATTGCAGGATAATTGTCCTAGTGTTTCCAATAGCAACCAGGAGGATTCTGATGGTGATGCTATGGGAGATAACTGTGACAGCTAGCATTGTTCTCTATTACAGGATAATTGTCCCAGTGTTTCCAATAGCAACCAGGGGGATACTGATGGAGATGCCATGGGAGATAACTGTGACAGCTAGTATTTTAATCTATTGCAGGATAATTGTCCTAGTGTTTCCAATAGCAACCAGGAGGATTCTGATGGTGATGCTATGGGAGATAACTGTGACAGCTAGCATTGTTCTCTATTACAGGATAATTGTCCCAGTGTTTCCAATAGCAACCAGGAGGATTCTGATGGAGTTGCCATGGGAGATAACTGTGACAGCTAGTATTGTTCTCTATTACAGGATAATTGTTCAAGTGTTTCCAATAGCAACCAGGAGGATTCTGATGGAGATGCCATGGGTGATAACTGTTACAGCTAGTATTGTTCTCTATTGCAGGATAATTGTTCAAGTGTTTCCAATAGCAACCAGGAGGATACTAATGGAGTTGCCATGGGAGATAACTGTGACAGCTAGTATTGTTCTCTATTACAGGATAATTGTCCCAGTGTTTCCAATAGCAACCAGGAGGATACTGATGGAGATGCCATGGGGGACAACTGTGACAATGACGATGATAGTGATGGAAGATATGATTATTTGGTAAGATCATTAATTTTTTTAGTTTCTTCAATGGATTTATAGTAATAAATAATACCAGCTTTGGCACAGTCATAAATAAATTTGCCAGACCATGATATTTTGGTATGTAAAAAACTTCATTAAACATTATTATGTATCCATTATGACTGGAGGTTAAATTTCCATCTGAATGTTCATCCACATCCATACTTTGTGTATGCCAATTTGTACAAGCTCATCTTGGGCTTCCTCGTTCAACAGGGTGATCAGTTCCAAAAATCTCTTGTACTGGTTCATTTTCTTTTTGAGCTTCATTAAATTAGTGATATTATAGAGAATACTAGGTGAGTGCCTTTGATATCAAGTTTACCAGGCAAGGCTTAGAGAACGCTTGTTGACATTGCAAGGCTTGCGAAGCCATTCAACATGCATTCTCAAAGCCTAGCCTGGTAAACTTGATATCAAAAGACGCAAACCTGGTATTCTATTTATCAGTTAACCCATTGTTTCACTCTTCAAACTAGCGATTTTGACGTAATTTTAGATTTTTGTGTCGATTCAGCCTCATTGGCGACATCATTCGAAAAGTGCAATGCCATCATGAACTGATAAAGGCAGATGCAGTGAGATAGACAACGTTTATCAGGCTGTGTGCAACACTCGAATTAATATGAGAGGTAACTGATATAAATGCCAACGTGGCACAATCATAGAACAAATATTTTCTATGTCTGTTTAATTATCTATTTATAGGATAACTGTCAGTTTGTGAAGAATACTAATCAGACAGACAGTGATGGCGATGGAGTGGGTGATGTTTGTGATAACTGTCCCAATGATAGCAATACTGACCAACTAGACAGTGACGAAGATGGTATTGGGGATGTGTGTGATACAGATGATGATGATGATGGTGAGTCATAGAGGATCTTACATGAGTGCTCATGTGTAGTTGAATTTATTAAATGAGTTGAGGAAAAGTGATAAAATGTTTTGCAAGGAATTTATCAAACTTGTGAAAAAGTGATAAAACGGTCGGCTTGCTGATCGTTTTATCACTTTTCTACTACAAGTTTAGAAATAGGACACAAATAACTATATTACAAATCAAGGACCCAGCACAAAATCCCACATACAATAAAAACAACAACAAACAATCAACCAACCAACAACAGAATCACCACCTTAGAATGGACAGCAGTCACAGCTGTTTGTTGGGCTTAAGTCTACTTCGTTACCATTGTCACCATGACAAGTACTAAATTGTAAAGGTCCTTTGTCATGAAGGGACAATTTGTATGAACATTTTTAAGGCTTAAAGGTGACTAAATTCTTTGTGTATTTGGCAGTAAAATTTGGAACAACAACAGCCGCCTTTTCCCACAAATTGCAAAGCAACATTTTTTTTTATACATCTGTGAGGTTACCATTTAGACACTTTCAGACAATATCTAAGTATTCTAGAGCCTGGTAGTGAAATTTACCAAAAATGCTTTCATTGCTAGCTGCATCTTATAATTTTTGCAAACAGTTTGGACCCAGTTTGATCAGAATGCCGGTCCTGATCTGGAACCAAATTGTTTGACACTCTAATAGTGAAAGTTAGTTTCGAAAAAGTCAGCAGATGACAAAAAAGCAAACAAATTCCTAGCCTGCAGAGAGATAATGCACCTGTCACTGTTTTCTCCCAGAGGGGGAGCAGTGGAAATGCTTAGGGGAATTAGACAATTTTGAAAAATGTCTGTCTAATTCCCTTGTCAAGGGATCTTATTTCCCTGGTGAGGCAGTGATCAATTTGTCTAAAAACGCTAGTATTGGGCACCCTTGTCTTATGGCAGAACACTAACCCTAAACCCTAAGTAGGCAATTAGCTCTTTTGCCGCCCATTAAACCTGCCATGACAGTCTTTTTTCCAAGTTTCGTGTTTGAACTTTTTTTGTTTGTATTCAGTCAGCTTTTAATATGCAGGTAATTATTGTAAGAGCAAATATTATCCAATTAATGTCAGTAGTTACAGATGCTCCATTTGGAATTTTCATAGGTTATTGTGAGTGTTGCTTTACCGATTGCATTTGACTTCCGAAAAACTGTTTTATGAACATGGAACAGAGCTTTGAACATTTTTTTCCGTATCTGGCCTATCGAGTCTAGCAGATCTAATCACTCAATGTTAAATGTAGACGCCTGAACTGGTTTTTTGGTTTTATAATGTGGGATTCAATATTTCAGTTGATACAGAGACATTCAATTATCTAATAAACTTTTTCCAATAAAACTGTGTACCCGTATTGTACAGAGAAATAGTTCACAGAGAGAACAAAAGCTAAGTCTGGTTTGAGATGCTGCCTACATCCCTGACCATGGGCTTATCACAATGTCTAATTTCCCGCTGGGGTTAAAGTATTGATGGTCTAATTCCTGTGTATTGGAATATTTTGGTGTCTAATTCCCCAAGTATACCTGCTGACCCCCCTCCCCCACCCATCTGGGAGGAAACACTGATAGGTGCATAATTAGGTGGTCTCTGGTTTTGCTGTGTTGCCACTTTGGAAAGAATGTGATGAATGCTATCTATTACATTATAATTTATAGGGATCACACATGTTTTTTCATGTATCAACATTTGTCAGGTCCCAGGGAAGCTGATTAAACATGAGGCCACCATGCAGAATGCTCAAACATCGCTGAGGAACCCTTCAATTGTTGATGCAATGAAACAAACATGTGTGATGGTTATTCTTGCATATTATTCCTGATTCCAAATAACTAAAACATTGAAATATTCCTTTTTTTATACTGATGTTCCCCAAACAAAATGGTGTCAGCATCAATCTTTCGAACGCCAGTATGTGGCCACAATGTCATAGAAGTGCATCGTTTTTGCAACAAAAACATTAACCAATATCTAACAATAGTTGGCATGACTATCGCATACTGACCTATCTGATTTGAGCATTGTGGGTGCATGCGACAGACTTGTTTACCAAATGCGTCACCAAATCATGTGATCCCCCAGATTGGTTGATTCAAACTTGTTATCAATCTGCGTCATCATGCGTCATAGAAACAGATTTTTTGACATGGACATGCGGGAATTGTTTCCAAAAATGTTTTAATGTACAGAATCATATCATTGTGTCCCTAAATACTGTAATACAAATCATTGTTATTGTTTAGCTACAAAAGGTTACTTGATATCTACACAAACAGATTATCAAAGTCATTCAGTGGTTGCTACTTTTTTAACGTAGTGTGTTGAGTAATGTATACCGCTTATTGACACAAACTAAGATTTTCAGTCGTGATGTGCCTTAGCATTCAGGTTGATTCTTTAGTATCGGGCCTGCCCAGATAATGCAACATCAGCAAATGATCAGTCAAGGCCGCCACACTTTCTTGTTTAACGTCATACTAACAACTCAGGGCCCATTTTAAGTGCAGTATAACCTGTTTTAAGTGGCCACTCAAAAGAAGACCAAAAATTGTTTTTCAAGACTGATTATGGCTTAATGCAGGTCAAATATATTGCAAAATGCTCCAAGGGGGAGTTTTCTGCGATACTTTTGACATGCATTAAGCGATAATTGGTCTTTAAAACCTTTGTTTTGTAATGTCAAGCATAAAGCCATGTTCAAACAGCATGTGAACCATAGGATTTGAACATAGATTTTTGTCCATTTAACAATGGTGTCAAACTGCTTTGCGCATATGTCTGTATGCAAGAATACATTTTTAACTAATTCAGGGTATCTGGATGGTAGTGATAATTGTCCAACAGTTGCACAAACTGACCAGGCTGATTCTGACGGTATTGGTGACGCCTGTGACAATTGTGTTAGTGTCAGTAATCCAACCCAGACAGACACCCATCAGAATGTATCTATATATAATATATTATATTGCAGGGTATCTGGATAGTAGTGATAATTGTCCTACAGCTGCTCAAACTGACCAGGCTGACTCTGATGGAGATGGTGTTGGTGATGCTCGTGACAATAAAGCTAGTGTCAGTAATCCAACCCAGATAGACACAGATCAGAATGTATCTATATATTGCAGGGTATCTGGATGGTAGTGATAATTGTCCAACAGTTGCTCAAACTGACCAGACTGATTCTGATGGTGACGGTATTGGTGACGCCTGTGATAACTGTTTCAGTGTCAATAATCCAACCCAGATAGACATAGATCAGAATGTATCTATATACATGTACTATATTGCAGGGTATCTGGATGGTAGTGATAATTGTCCAACAGTTGCTCAGACTGACCAGACTGATTCTGATGGTGACGGTATTGGTGACGCCTGTGATAATTGTGTCAGTGTTAGTAATCCAACCCAGATAGACACAGATCAGAATGTATCTATATATAATGTATTATATTGCAGGGTACCTGGATGGCAGTGATAATTGTCCTACAGTTGCTCAGACTGACCAGGCTGATTCTGATGGTGATGGTATTGGTGACGCCTGTGATAATTGTGTTAGTGTCAGTAATCCAACCCAGGCAGACACAGATCAGAATGTATCTATATATAATGTAATATATTACAGGGTATCTGGATAGTAGTGATAATTGTCCAACAGTTGCTCAAACTGACCAGTCTGATTCTGATGGTGATGGTATTGGTGACGCCTGTGATAACTGTGTCAGTGTCAGTAATCCAACCCAGATAGACACAGATCAGAATGTATCTATATATAATGTATTATATTGCAGGGTATCTGGATTGTAGTGATAATTGTCCAACCGTTGCTCAAACTGACCAAGCTGATTCTTATGGTGATGGTGTAGGTGACGCCTGTGATAATAGTGTCAGTGTTAGTAATCCAACCCAGGCAGACACAGATCAGAATGTATCTATATATAATGTATTATATTGCAGGGTATCTGGATTGTAGTGATAATTGTCCAACCGTTGCTCAAACTGACCAAGCTGATTCTTATGGTGATGGTGTAGGTGACGCCTGTGATAACTGTGTCAGTGTCAGTAATCCAACCCAGATAGACACAGATCAGAATGTATCTATATATAATGTATTATATTGCAGGGTATCTGGATTGTAGTGATAATTGTCCAACCGTTGCTCAAACTGACCAGACTGATTCTGATGGAGATGGTATTGGTGACGCCTGTGATAATTGTGTCAGTGTTAGTAATCCAACCCAGATAGACACAGATCAGAATGTATCTATATATAATGTATTATATTGCAGGGTACCTGGATAGTAGTGATAATTGTCCAACAGTTGCTCAGACTGACCAGACTGATTCTGATGGCGATGGTGTTGGTGACGCCTGTGATAATTGTGTTAGTGTTAGCAATCCGACCCAGATAGACACAGATCAGAATGTATCTATATATAATATATTATATTGCAGGTTTCCTGGATGGTAGTGATAATTGTCCAACAGTTGCTCAGACTGACCAGACTGATTCTGACGGCGATGGTGTTGGTGATGCCTGTGATAATTGTGTTAGTGTTAGCAATCCGACCCAGACAGACACAGATCAGAATGGAGTAGGTGATGCCTGCGATACAATAGGTGGAACTGACAAAGACGAGTAAGTCTTGTTTTAACCCTTAATGTGCCAATCGCACCAAAAGTCGTCTGCTTTTCTTGTCTGCTGAAATGTTTAAGAAGCCTTTATGACAAACATTGTGGACCTAGATCAGACTGCTCCTATAGGAGCAGTCTGTTCTGGGTCCACACTGTTTGCTTCTATACTTAATTTGTCAGTAATGTTAGGCAATTATTTGCAGCAGTGGACTTCAGCAGACAACATTTTCAGATGCATTTTTTTCTTGGCGCTTTAAGGGTTAATTCTTTACCTACTAGTGTTGTTTGCTTATATCCTTTCCAAACAGTTTGGACCCAAATCTGGATCCAAACAGTTTGACACTCTGAAGGTATTCCTGAAGTTATTTTTCTAAAAAGTTGATTTTGAAAAAATATTAGAAAATGTCAAAAAAGCATGCAAAATTACCCAGAAGGCAAAGAGTTAATGTCATGCATGTGGGTATACAGTCCAATTTAGTTCATTGTGACAGTCAGCTGACCAGAGGTTTTAGTGTTGATTGGCCAACTTAGCAGTCACATTAAAAATTAGCTCACTGATTACCTTGAACAACATCAAAACTTTCCACTTGATCTACCATTGCCCAATAATTGGTCCACCATCATCAGACTCCATTAACCTGCCTGGTGACAAGAAACAGGGTAGGGCAATGGTTGGCTTACCAGTTGGTAAGTGTTAGCTGACTGTTCACAACAGTGCTAGAGATAACCAAAAACTCTAGGTTTTTAACCCATATAAGTCAATGGAATTTCACACTTCAATCAATTGGACAGGTCCATTTTAAGAGTTGTTGTGTGGAATTTTTCATTCAAATTTAAATAGA
This sequence comes from Loripinus fragilis, assembly GCA_964019695.1. NCBI lineage: Eukaryota > Metazoa > Mollusca > Bivalvia > Lucinida > Lucinidae > Loripinus > Loripinus fragilis. The sequence continues at coordinate 15,196,994 of OZ026519.1, read as the reverse complement.
ACATCCAGTAAGCAACAAGTGTAGACCCTGATCAGATGCGGCGGAATCTGATATGGGTCTGCACTGTTCGCATATTTCTCATAAAAAGGAGGCAAGGCTTATATGGATTGACCAAATTTTGAAATTGTGGACCAAATGAATTCACTTAATTTCATAAAAAATGGTCCAGAACTTTTCCCTGTTCCATTATTAAATCATGGTAATAATTGGACCAGCTCATTATTGTACATGTGGGTAGGGAAGGCTCCAACAAGCCTACACAGTCTGACAGGAGCCATTTACATTGACACCGATTTGATGGATTGCTGTGGATTCAGTGTAAATGAAAAAAGGGGCATGACTAATTTTTGTCCTCGGTTGAGCAATCATTGGGTGATCATCAGCCAATCAACAGCCAATTATTGATGCACTATCAGCTAACAATTGGTAAATTAAAGGTCATCACGTGACAATCTGTCAAATGTTACTCGATTATAGCACATATGGTAGTCTGACTCTATGCAATTTTTGAGTGTCTCATTTGCCCATGAAATTTGTCGATTGTTGTCTGATAATCAACAACTCTGTACATATCACCACAAACGCAAAATCGTTCGCGGCTAAAAAAAAAAGTAATAATAACTTGTCTGTCTGATAAATTGAGCTTCCAGACACTGTTATATAACCCTTTCCTTCATGAATATTCATGCTAGGCTACACCCACTATGAATAATTATATAAATAACTTTCATGTTGGTACATAGAACAAAGAAATTACTTGTCAGGTCCACTAACGTAGGATCAGATATATCATATTTCCATAAGTAAACAGAGTAGACCTTGGGTGTGAACTGTATACAAAAGCCTTAAAAGGCGTTACTATGAGGTAAAGCGTTAAGTCACTGTTTGGGGTGATACATTAGATCCAGATCAGTGTGTATTTTTCTGCATTAGTCATATTCATTGGCGTAGCTCCCATTACGCAGTTATGATGTGCATAATAAAAATAGTAAAATTCAAGGGAGGTCACCTAATGTGGTAAAAGTGATTTTCCATACCATTAGGAACTGCTCTTAGAAGAAAGAATTCACTCCTTCTGGGAGAAAGTTCTTTCCTTTAATAGAAGTTCCCATTTAGAAAAGGGATGCAATTGAAGAGAACCACTGCTTGATCCACTAGTCTCCCTTTGATGTGTGTAACTTTTTCAGCGTTCTAGCTATGCCACTGATATTTGTAATTGTTTTTCTGTTGTAAGGGATGGTGATGGTATTCTGGACTTCCTAGACAACTGTCCATCTTATGCTAATGGGGACCAGTCTGATATTGACGGCAATGGAGAAGGTACGAGGAATTTAGGGATTACAGTAAAAGTTCGAAAATTTGGAACACTTTTCTCTTTTTGTTCTCAAATAAAATGTTGGTTATTAGAGCTGGAAGTTACCAAATATTTGTCAGAATAGCAAACAGGGAAGACCCTGATCAGACTGCTTCTGATCTTGGTCTGCACTGTTTGTCTAGGCCCATATGGTAGGCAACTACTGTTTTGAAATTTTAGAAAATTTACTGTACCTTTTGTATATTAATGAATTCTTCCATCTGGGTTGTTACAACGAAACTGAGATTGCTCATTATACATATCGAGGGATCACAGGTTATAGTTTCCATATTGAAGATGTAGTTAAGTCCCTGAGTATTGTTTTCATCTTAGCAAACAGTGCAGACCAAGATGATATGGCTCATTCTGTATCATTACATCTAGGTCTTCACCCTCAAAGAACCTGTTTATGGTTGTCAAGCATACAAAGGTGCTACCTTTTATTTGCTAAGGGCATCATTTTAAAATTTTGTCTCTGCATTAAGGAACCAAATCAGAATTGATATTACATTTGATGATTCACATGAAATATCAAGCCATATTTTCTATGAAATCAAGAAAGACTACGTTTCCCAGCATACAACAAGTTAAGCTTTATTAGCTCACCTGAGCCGAAGCCTCATGGGTGAGCTAATAGTATACCAATCACTCCAGCGTCCGTCCATCCGTCCACAATTTCAAACATCTTCTTCTCTGAAACCACTGGGCCAATTTAATTCAAATTTCATATGGAGACTCCTTAGGACGCGGAACGAAAGTTGTTAAAATGGTCCTGGTCACATGACCAAGATTGGCGCCAGCCCATATATGGTAAAATCTCTTTAAAAATCTTCTCCAGAACCAGATGGCCGATGACCTTGGGACTTGGTATGTAGCTTATGGGATGTGGGGCCTACTAAGTATGTTCAAAGGATGATCCTAGGTTGACCTTGACCTACTTAACATCAAGGTCAAATTTGCTTCCTAATGCATTTAAATGGGAAAATTTCTAAAAAGTTGATTTTTTTGAAAACTGTGGAAGCCTTAGTCATTTATCTCACTTGATATGTTTAACCTAATGAGGCATGGCTATAAAATAAGTTTCAAAGGTCAAGGTTGACCTTTCAGCTTAGGTCGCTCATACTGGAGTCCCATCAATATATTAAAACATAGTTTTCTCACAAACCATATGCCCAATTAAACTCAAATTTCCTGTGAAGACTCCTAACGATAAGTTAGCCAAAATTTATGCAAAATATTTTGGCCACATGACCAAGATGATAAAAAAAAAACATTTAGAAATCTTCTTCTCAGAAACCAGAAGGCCTGTGATATTGGAACTTGGTATGTAGCATTGGGGATGTGGGGCCTACCAAGTTTGTTCAAATGATGATCCTTGACCTACTTAACATCAATGTCCAAAATGCTTCCTAATGCATTTAAATGGGAAATTATTTTTTTTTTAATACTGTTGAAGCCAAAGTCATTTTTCTCACTTGATATGTTAAACCTAATGAGACAATGGCTATAAATAAGTTTCAAAGGTCAAGGTTGCCTTCGAATTTTCAGCCAAGGTCGCTCATATTGGAGTCCCATCAACATATTGAAACATAGTTTTCTCAGGAACCACCAGGCCAATTGGACTAAAATTTCATATGAAGACTCCTTATGATAGGTTAGCCAAACTTGACACAACTTGATCTGGTCATATGACTAAGATGGCCATCACACCCATATATGGTAAAAACCCTTTAAATACCTTATTCTCTGGAAACAAAAGGCCAATGGCCTTGTAACTTGGTGTGTAGCATTGGGGATGTGGGCCCTACCAGGTTTGCATAAATTATAAATCTAGCTTGCCTTTGACCTACTTTATGGCAAGGTCTAATTTGATTCCTACTGCATTTATATGGAAAAAATCTTTAAATGTTCATTTTTCTATAACTGTTTAAGCTGAAATCATAATACTTTCGAGAAATGTTTGACCTAATGAGACATTGGTTTTATAAAAGTACCAAATGTCAAACTGACCTGTGACCTTTTATCAAATGCCACTCATTTGGACTGCCACATACCTTTCTAAACATTGGTTTCTCAGAAATCACTGGGCTGTCCAATGTTTTCTTCATTAGATTGTTTTAGGTCACTTGACCTAAATGGCTGCTACCCCCATATATTTTATCATAAGCGGTAGTTAACCTTGACCTATTTTAACATTATTAAAGAGATCAGGTGAGTGCCTCAGGACCTTCAGGTCCACTAGTTTTCCTTTTGCTGCAGGTGACTTATGTGACACAGATATTGACAGAGATGGGGTTTGAACTCTATTGATACCTGTGTATATCTAGCTAATCCTGCACAGACAGACACAGATTTGCAGCAGACGACAATTTCAAATATTTTTACTTTTTTTAAAAAATAACACATAAGGCACGATATTTCACGAGAATCGTCTGCTGGCAGGCGATTCTCTTGAAATATCATACCTTATTATTTCGAAAATTAGGAAATACGTCACAAAATTTGTTGTATGCTGCAGTTGTGACTGGCGCTTTAAGGGTTAAGCTTTATCTTCATTTTGCTGCAGGTGACTTGTGCGACACAGACATTGACGGAGATGGGATATTAAACTCTAATGATACCTGTGTGTATCTAGCTAATCCTGCACAGACAGACACAGATGGTGACGGTATTGGTGACGATTGCGAGGATGATGCCGATGGGGACGGAATCATAGATAAGAATGATACGTGTCCCTATAACCCATCAATATCCAAGACGTCGTTCAAGGATTATTTCACAGTGGATCTATACCCTGGTCTCAATACAACATCACCTTCCTGGCTCATCAAGGCTAACGAGGGGGAAGTAATGCAGACTGAAAGTACAGGAATGCCTACAATGTTGATCGGTAGGTTCACAATGTTTGGGCCTCGACCTGAGAAAACCTGTCTTCTGGGTTTTTGACCAAGTAAGGCTCAATCTAGCCTACTCAGCTACACAGACTAGCTAGAATATTAAAATTTTGCATGCAGCAAGTTCAGCAACTATTTGGGCTTTGACATGAGAAAACCTGTCTTCTGGGTTTTGGAACAACAAAGGCGCAGACCAGCCTGCGTCTCTGTGCAGTCTGATTGGCACCTTTGTTATTTGCTATCTGGAGAGTGTAGTAGTCAAGCTGTCTCCATGCAAATTTAATTTTTCTAGCTAGTCTCTGTAGCTGAGGAGACTGGTTTGAGTCTCACTTTGTCAGAAACTCAGAAAACAGGTTTGTTGCATTGAGGTCTATTTTATTCTTGCACCTTTGTGAATATCAAAGGTGCTGCGCCTTTGTTGTTCACATGCAATAAAATCAGATTTTCTCGAGTTGATCCCACTATTATTGTTGTTTTGATATTCTAGCCCATCTATGAGCCTCTATTGCCTTTTGTTGGATGTCCTTTACAACATCTATATTTTTTTTCTCCTTTGCGGTGACTATTGCTTGCTGATAACCTTTGCACACAGTATAGACCCAGACCAGGTGTCTCAGCTTGGCAAAATGTTGAGCCTGATCTGGATTCTGATTCTGTAACTCTTTTTGAAAACAGTCTTCATTCAAATATACGTAGAAACTAGCAGTCAAGATCTTTTCATTCTGATGGATTATCACAATAAGTATGGAATTGTCCCTTTGATATTTTTTTGATGGGTTGGCGTTCAAAATTTCCATAAAGTAATGTTTTTTTTCTTCCTGAAGATTGTTTTTCTTTTAGCAAACAGTGAATACCCTGATTGAAATGCCACCTTATGCGGCATTTCATCTGGGTCTTCACAGTTTTCCATAAGGCTGCATTTCATCTGGGTCGTCACAGTTTGCCAAAAGGCAGCATTTCATCTGTGTCTTCACAGTTTGCCATAAGGTGGCATTTCATCTGGGTCTTCACAGTTTGCCAGTGCCCAGAATGAAAAGGATTAATACATAATGCACATGCATAATATGGTTAGGTTGCTAGTATACAAAAATCAAATTTTCAATATAAGTTATCAACACAGACCTGAATATTTCAATGTAAATTACAGTGCAGTCCCTTTATAACACACCTCCTTATAACACAGATTTATATATAACATATGGTCATGTTGTGGCTCCCGAATTTTTTTACCATGGAATTTTACAAAGGAATTGTAGGAAATGGTCATTTTCCATGAAATGTCATTTTCCTATAATTCCTAAGTAAAATTTTCATGTTTATAATATGACTTTTATAACACAGTGATCCTATGGACCCCAAGCATAGTGTTATAAAGTGAATGCACTCAGTGCACTGCATGTAATAAGCTTGCACAATGTATTTTCCACATGCCCCTCATAAATATTGCATTATTCTCTAAAAAAACCCCAGTAAAACCTGTCTAATGTGGCCACTCAAAAAAAGACCAAAAATTGGTTTTCAAGACTGATTATTGCTGAATGTTGATCAAAAGTATTGCAGAATGCTCCAAGAGAGCATTCTGCAATACTTTTAACCTTCATTAAGCTACCATATGTCTTTAAGACCTCTGTTTTGTATATTTTTGAGTGGCCGCTTAAGACCGGTTTTACTGTAATTTCTTCAGGTGAGCAGAGTTATGGAGCTATAGAATATAGAGGAACCTGGTTTGTTACTGATTCCACTGCTACTGACTATGTTGGCTTTGTGTTCGGGTACCAGAATAACAGGAAGTTCTATCTTGTCACATGGAAGAGCACACATTCTAACTATGATGTAACATCAACATACAGGGGTGGTATCAAAGGTATTCAACTCAAGGTAAGGCAGTGTCTAAACTCTTTATTTTTGTTTGTTTTGATTCTTTATGTCTCATCAACAATCTTTCAGTTATAAAGGGATGGGTCTTCTTGGGCTGAACCAGTACTAAGCTAGGATTAATGTTCTTGCTCAAGGACACAAGGCTGTGACGCCGGTGAGGCTGGAACCCGCCCCTCAGTCTAGAGTCAAGCACTCTACCACTAAGCCACCGTAAAATCTCTTTAAAGAAACTGTTGTACTAATTTTGATTTTCAACACTGAATTCTCTCTTATCTATTTGACAATCTAGGCCTTAGATAAAGCAAGTTTTCTTTCTTTACGTCTCAACCCCACAAGGGGACGTTTATCTGGATAGTAGATAACCCCAATCAAAAATGGACTTACTTCTCAAAGTATGATGATTGTCAAAGTAAGCTCTTTGAATTCTGCATTTTACATACATACATTAGAGAATCAAGTTATTGACAAGCAAACTGTAGTGTGGACCCATTCCAGTTTGCTTGTCAATAACTTTTAAACCAGATCTTTTTCCAAAAGTCTTATAAAATGGGCATGTTTCTGTAACTTTTCTGACTTACCTGCTTCAAATCCTATGCAAATCTGACTGATATTAATGGATATGTAATAGTTATACCATAGGTTGTTCGCCTGTACGTGGAGATAATCCACAAATTTTAGCGAGTGGATTATCTTAATTACAGGTGGTCAAACATGGTATAACTATTTTATACCACCTACATCAGTGTAGACTTTGCACATCACAGAATATTTAATGCTAAAGTTAGTTAGAGTGGTATAAATCAGGATAGCAAGGTCTTACCAGAATCCTGGGGTACATCTGCCATTGTTGCAGTTGTAAAGGCATGTGATTCTCTGCCATGATACATGTAATAAGCACACATTGTCCTATTAGCACTTACTGCGTACTTTATGGATTATTTACCATATTAACCTCTGATTGCCTACCAATCTAGTTCTTCCCAATTGTAGACTGGAAACCCTTAAACCGGTACCTTGGCAAACAGTATAGACCCAGATGAAATGCAGCAGAATGAAACTTTCAGAGATGGAATTATTTTTTTTCTTTGAAACCTCAATATATACAATGGACCACCCTGATTTTATTGTATGCATAGCTTTATGGAAAATTCCATTGGTTTGAAAAGAGATAATATGGATCCATTATGTGGATGAAACTGATCAGCTCATCAGAAGCCAGTCACTGTTTTTAGGGTTAAATTTAAAAAAAAAAATATGCACATATTGTGCATATAAGGTCAAATGTGGTTTTCAAATTTTCTAAACATATCACCCCCTCCCCCAGTAGCCCCACAAGAGGGGAAGGGGGTGTTATACTGTTTTCACTTTGTCTCTCTTTCCGACTGTCTGAAACATTTTAGTTTTTCCTGAATATCATAAAAAGTCAGAGATGGAAATTCATGAAATTGGCATACACATTGATATCGATAAGATGTACATTTGTTATAAATAAAATAAGGACTAGTGTTCAGCTCTTTTAGAGTTACTGCGCTTGTTATTCTACATATTGTTTAGAAAAAGCTTGTATGAGGAATAAAATTCTAGCTTTCATATTTTTTTCAGTAAAGTTGTGATACTTTTTATACACAATGGAGTGACATTGAACATTTGCATGAATACCGAGAAACTATGACAAAATGGCTGCATTTTGAATTTAGCCTTTTTTTCACTTTTCTTCTTGGAGTGTGCATACACGGGAAATTCAACTTGTACCAGAGCTATTGCTGTTGGCAATTGATACGTTTTCACTTGCCCTTACTGTATGAGTAATATTTAATAAGCATTATTTGTTGGCACTTCGTTTATTTTAGTTGGTTGATTCGACAACTGGGCCATCTGAAGCACTGGCAGAAGCCTTGTGGCATAGTTATGACACGACAGACCATGTGACTCTGCTATGGCAGGATCCTCTAATGCAGGGCTGGGAACCAGAGAAGTCATACAGGTGGATTCTTACACACCAACCATCAACAGGCTATATAAAGTAAGTATATCCCAGACAGAATACATTCTAGCCCACTATCAGCCCGCCAGCGAAACATCATTTTAATTGGGCTTGGTTAGTGGGCCCATGGGGGCCTGCTTTTATATGCTTACTGGGATTTCCAACAATGTGGCATTTTGGCAAGTGTAGACTCAGACAAGCCTATGCAGCCTCCTTTTGAGCTTAGAAACTCCAAATGTTGTTCAGTCAGTAGCTTAACGGTCATAGAATATTCAAGCAACTAGCAAAGGCTCTGATCAGACTGCACATATGCGCAGGCTGATCTGAGGCCTTGCTGGTCGCACATACCACATTGTTGGAAGTCTCATGTCACGGCTCATTTTTTCTTATCCATAAATTTTAGCATGTTTTGAGTGCGCAAAAGAATGGTTACATTGAGACGGTTCTTTTGAGTACCCACAACATATGTTTAGGTTAAAATACAAAAATGAAATTATAATTACACGTTTATCTATAGGGCCTGTAAGTACATTATACTGACATAGATAAGAGCATTTAACCCATTTATTCAGCCCTTATAAATTGGATGAATCCATTTCGAATGTAAGGGTTTTTTGGGTAGTAATTTGCAATTTAATTCAAATTTGAAAAGTACATTCTGTATGCAGATCCTGATCAGATGATTCTGCAGCATCTAGTCTGGTTCTGCACTGTTTGCCTAAGTCCCTTAAAATGGACGCTAGGCTTATATGGGGTAATTAAAGACACCAAATTCACAGCTTTTCATTTGTGACTGATCATCAAATTTTCTGTTAATGAAGTTTAAGGTGTACAACCCCCAGTTAAACATGTTGTCAGCTCATTTTTGAAAATATCAGGAATATGTATAGAATGGATACCAGTAATTAGGCAATTTCTGAATATTTTTGTTGTTGCTAAAGTATCAAATAATTTTTTGATACCTTTTTTATGTTTTTTTTATATCTTCTTTGATTTTTTTTTCTCAATTTCTTTTGATTTAAAGTCCATTGTAGATTTTGTCTTATTTGTTGTGTTGATTTTTAGATATTTTGCCATTTGGATGCGTACCATTTCTATGTTTTGTCTTTCAATGTTTGGGGCAGATGTTTGAAAGTTCCGAACACTGTTGCCTGCAAAAAGGTATAGACAAACAGGGCAAGACCTAGATCAGATAGAAGCAGTCTGATCGGGGTCTTCCCTGTTTGCTATTCTGACGAGCATTTTGTGACTTCCTGCCCTGATTAACCATGATCAATTTGAGAAGTGAAAAGTAAAAAGTGTTCAAAATTTGAGAACACTTATCCTTGTCTGGCACATATTTTGACACCAATAATTGTGTTTTCAGCCTTCAGGTGTACCAAGGTTACACTCAAATTGTTGACTCTGGTGATCTCTACGACCCTACCATATCTGGAGGCAGGGTGGGAGTGTTCCAGTTCGGTGAATTCCCAGTGATCTGGTCGTACCTGAAGGTTCTATGTCAGGAGCATCTCAACCAGGGACTGTACCTAGATGGTGTAGACGATTATGTGGAGCTGGATAATATTCCAACCCTCAAGATGGAAGACAGGTTAGTGAATGGGTGTTAGAAACTTAATAAGAGAATCTAACAAAGAGTTTCATGATCAGATTAAGATTGTTCCTGAATCCAGGATTTTGGAGCTTACTTTACACACAAAAAGTCTTAAAAATGATCTTAAGATTTTGGTACTTATCTCACGTTTATCAAAAATTGTCATTTTGTATATGTTATACTGACACTGCTTTCAAGCACATACCACATTTGTGGAGCACTCGTTCTAACTAAGAAAATGAGTACCCACACTTTATGTTTCTGACCATAAACAACAGAGTTTTTGGAGTTTAAAGTTGCCAAACCATGCCTTATTTTCACCATTGTTGCATAAAGTCTCCTTTCATTAACGAACCGTACATGCATCGTTCTTGCACATATCGATAAGTGCCTGTGTGTTTTTAAGAGGGAAGCGGGTAAGGCCATGGTATAGTGCCAGTCAATAGTCAAAAATATTGACTGGTCAATAGTTCAGTGACTCATGACATAGCAAAAAATAGACCTTTACTCTGTATATAGACGGATGGGTAATAATAGTAATTATGCTGTTTTTTTTGTTTTCAGTTTTACATTTGAAGTTTGGCTTTCCCTTGATTCTGGCTACACAACAGGCCCCTACCCAATCATCTGTAGTGAGGAGAGTACTGTGTGTTTGTGGGTGGAGAGTGGGGTTGTTAATGGTCGCTATGGTGACAGTAGTGTCACTGGGTCAACAAGTCTGACAGGAGGACAGTGGCATAATATCATCTTCAGACATAGCATTGAAGGTAGGATCTTAAGGAGGGTTGGAATTTACAAATAGTGAGTATGGCCAGGAAATGCCACAATCACAGACCACAGACCAACCCATGGCACCATGAGCAAGAGAGGCACCAGACCAAATACTGTGTTTGCCATATACAGTAAAACCTGTCTTAAGCAGCCACTCAAAAAGAAGACCAAAATTGGGTTTCAAGACCAATTATTGCTTAATGCAGGTCAAAAGTAATGCAGAATGTTCCAAGGGGAGCATTCTGCAATACTTTCGACCTTCATTAAGCTACCATTTGTCTTTAAGATCTTTGTTTTATCTATTTTTTGAGTGGTTGCTTAAGACAGGTTTTACTGTATAATGTAAACATACATGTGCATTTCTCATGTATCCCGTTTTTATCAATGACTTTTAGATGTTCAGCACTTAACCCTTAGTCCACCAGTCAGGACTGTTGTTGTCTGCTCCTCTGGTCTCCTTATGTTATGTTCTTAGGTAGGCGATGATGCAAACAATATGGGTCCTTATCAGACTGCTCCCTTGGGCTCATATTTTTGCTTTCATGACTGAAGTGCACTTGAATATATGCAGCAGACATAAAAAGTCAAAACATTTTCAGAATAAAAATAGTGGTGGGATAAGTGTTACATGAAGAATATTAAACATTAAATTACACCAGTCAGCTTACAGAAAGCTTCCTTCCATGGAAACAGGGCTATTGAAAGTTGGAATGATATTGTCCAATATCTGGTCTTGTTTCTTTTGTTTTGTATACATGTAGCTCATTTTTATGCTTTCAAAATAATATCAATGTACTGATGATGTTAGATCTCTCAGCAATATTTGATTCTATTGATAGCAATAGAAGAATAAGCCAACTGATCTGGATCAGCACTGCTTACTCCAACTCCTATACTTTTAAATTTTGAAGACAGACAAATTATGATACCTCATCATAAATATGATGTCATGTGCAAATATGTATTATGACAAAGGGCAAAAGCATATGTGTATTTGATAATAGAAAGAATATTTGATTTTTTGTCATGAAAATGACTTTCATTTCTTCTTGTGAAGAGAAAAAATGGATATTTCATGATAGGCTTAGCTTCCTCACTTTCATGACGGGCTTGACTTCCCCACTTTCATGAGTGGCTTAGCTTCCCCACTTTCATGAGTGGCTTGGCTTGGCTTCCCAACTTTCATGAGTGGCTTGGCTTCCCAACTTTCATGAATGGCTTGGCTTCCCTACTTCCATGAGTGGCTTGGCTTGCCCACTTCCATGAGTGGCTTGGCTTGCCCACTTCCATGAGTGGCTTGGCTTGCCCACTTTCATGAATGGCTTGGCTTCCCCACTTTCATGAGTGGCTTGGCTTGCCCACTTCCATGAGTGGCTTGGCTTGCCCACTTCCATGAGTGGCTTGGCTTGCCCACTTCCATGAGTGGCTTGGCTTGCCCACTTCCATGAGTGGCTTGGCTTGCCCACTTTCATGAATGGCTTGGCTTCCCCACTTCCATGAGTGGCTTGGCTTGCCCACTTTCATGAGTGGCTTGGTTTGCCCACTTCCATGAGTGGCTTGGCTTGCCCACTTTCATGAGTGGCTTTGTTTGCCCACTTTCATGAGTGGCTTGGCTTCCCCACTTTCATGAGTGGCTTGGTTTGCCCACTTCCATGAGTGGCTTGGCTTGCCCACTTCCATGAGTGGCTTGGTTTGCCCACTTCCATGAGTGGCTTGGTTTGCCCACTTCCATGAGTGGCTTGGCTTGCCCACTTCCATGAGTGGCTTGGCTTGCCCACTTTCATGAGTGGCTTGGTTTGCCCACTTCCATGAGTGGCTTGGCGTGCCCACTTCCATGAGTGGCTTGGCTTCCCCACTTCCATTTGTGGCTTGGCTTGTCCACTTCCATGAGTGGCTTGACTTACCCACTTCCATGAGTGGCTTGGCTTTCCAACTTTCATGAGTGGCTTGGCTTCCCTACTCTCATGAGTGGTTTGACTTGCCCTTTTTCACCAGTGGCTTGACTTCCCCTCTTTCACCAGTGGCTTGACTTCCCCACTTTCATGAGTGGCTTAACATTTCAACTTTAATGAGTGGCTAAGCTTCCCCACTTTAATGAGTGGCTTGGCTTCCAATGATTCATGAGTGGCTTGGCTTGCCCACTCTCATGAGTGGCCTGGCTTGCCCACTCTCATGAGTGGCTAAACTTGCCCACTTTCCTGAGTGGCTTGGCTTGCCCACTTTAATGAGTGGATTGGCTTCCAATCGATGCAGGACTTCTTGTCGAAAACCCTTTTGTCGAACATGACAAAATGTCGAATACGACTGCTGGTCAAAAAAAAAAACGGCCAAATCCGACACTTGGTCGATTTTATTTTTATCTGAAGTACGACACCTGGTCGAAAAAAAATTGACCAAGTGTCGGACTTTGCTTTTTTTGAAACAAGTAACAAAATACTTTACCTGGCATCGGCCATTACAAAAAATCTGAATGGCTTACTCGATTGTTAGCTGGTAGGGGTTTTGGCCTACGTTTTATTTACCGTTATGTATGATTGAGCGATTGGTTTGATTGTTTGCTCAAAGAGGGTTAAAAATAGGATAAATAGGTAGGTATATGTTTTGAATTTGGGTGAGATCAGCTCAACTATTCACTATTGGTATTATTTAGATCTACTTTTGGATCGCAGATTTATTCACATTCTCAACAGTGTTGTACTGAAAATGGCAGAAGTTTGCAAGATGCCAGAATTTTATAATAGTACTATTCTGTAAGCAATCACGCCTGTCATTTCTAGACGCATGCGCATTGCACTCATAAAAGTGGGCACTAGCCAATTCAGTCATGAAAATGGGCAAGCCAAGCCACTCATGAATCATTGGAAGTCAAGCCACTCATTAAAGTGGGCGAGCCAAGCCACTCATGAATCATTGGAAGCCAAGTCACTCATTAAAATGGGGAAGTCAAGCCACTCATGATTGTTGGAAATCAAAGTCACTCATGAAAGTGGGAAAGCCAAGCCATGCATGAAAGTGGGGAAGCAGAGCCACTCATTTAAGTGGGCAAGCCAAGCCACTCATTAAAGTGGGCAAGCCAAGCCACTCATTAAAGTGGGCAAGTCAAGCCATTCATGAAAGTGGGCAAGTCAAGCCACTCATGAATCATAGAAAGTCATTCCACTCATTAAAGTGTGGAAGTCAAGCCACTCATTTTCACAATATCTCAACGAATTTTCGACGAAACTTCGACAGATGTCCCTTCGATGAGTTGTCTTTCGTCGAAAATTCGACGAATGGTCGCGTTCGATGTCAGATTCGACGGAAAGTCGCATTCGATGAAAGGGCTTTTGACGAAAAGTCATGGATTCCAATGATCCATGAGTGGCTTGGCATGCCCACTCTCATTACTGACTTGGCTAGCCCACTTTCATGAGTGGCTTGGCTTCTTGACTTTCTTGAGTGGCTTGACTTGCCCACTTTAATGAGTGGCTTGGCTTGTCGTCTTTCATGAGTGGCTTGGCTTGCCCACTCTCATGAGAGGTGTGACTTCCCTACTTTCCTTTGTAGCTTGGCGTGCCCACTTCCATGAATGGCTTGGCTTCCCCACCTCAATGAGTGGCTTGACTTCCCCACTTTAATGAGTGGCATGGCTTACAATGTTTCATGAGTGGCTTGGCTTCCCCACTCTCTTGAGAGGTGTGACTTCCCTTCTTTACTTAGTTGCTTGGCTTGCCCGCTTCCATGAATGCTTTGCTTCCCCACTTCAATAAGTGGCTTGACTTCCACACTTTAATGAGTGGAATGACTTTCTATGATTCATGAGTGGCTTGACTTGCCCACTTTCATGAATGGCTTGACTTGCCCACTTTAATGAGTGGCTTGGCTTGCCCACTTTAATGAGTGGCTTGGCTTGCCCACTTTAATGAGTGGCTTGGCTTGCCCACTTAAATGAGTGGCTCTGCTTCCCCACTTTCATGCATGGCTTGGCTTCACCACTTCCATGAGTGGCTTTGCTTTCCTATTTCCATAAGGGGCTTGGCTTTCCAAGTTTCATGAGTGTCTTGGCTTCCCTTCTCTCATGAGTGGCTTGAGTTGCCGACTTTCATGAGTGGCTTGACTTGCCCACTTAAATGAGTGGCTTGGCTTCCCGATTTGCATGACTGACTTGGCTAGCCCACTTTCATGAGTGGCTTGAGTTGCCCACTTTCATGTGTGTAATACTGTCAATATCTGTGAGCACGGTACCAATCAACAAGTGTGATTACTGATCAAAGTCTATACTGTTCCTCCGCGTTGTGTATTTTTTTAAAGTCAATGATTAACAACCCTGAATTTCGACAATTTATTTTACAAGTCCAAAGTGGAGTGATTTATTTTTATAATTTAAATAATAATTTTTAGAAACCCGACTGTCCAAAACCTTTCCCAATTTCACTCTCTTGTGTCAAGCCAAAAAAACTGAGATGGGGAAGGATGCACCCCGGTTTTGAGGTATCTCCAATCCCATCATGCATTTCTCTGTTCATAGAAGCGTATATTCTATTGGTTATCGGTAAAGGTTAGGATAGTAGAGCCATTTCGATTGGTCGAAATGAAATTCACAAATACAGTCAACCCTCTTTATAACGACACTGTTTGTTCCAGGCAATCTTTGACGTTAAAGTGAATTTGCTGTTATAAAGAATTCTGACCATTACCAGAATTCAGCATAATATTTATTTGGTAAAAGAAATATTGTACAAATTAATTAAAATGCTATTATTCCAAATGTATACATCAATTTGCTTTCATATTGCATCAAAATGTACAAAACTTCCCACTTATCAAGTGAGACAGAAACCTTTTCATGCAAAAAGACCTTGTTCTGATTGCAAAATTGTCTGACACATGGTGACAATTCTGTTATAATGAATTTATTTTCAATAGAAACAGTATATCTGTTCCCAGAAACTACTGTCGGTGTCGTTAAGTGAATATTCTGTTATAAAGAGGGAATTTTAATGGAAACAGATCCGTTCCCAGCAATTTTATGTCGGATGTTGAATATTCTGTTGTAAAGAGTGACGTTATAAAGAGTTTTGACTGTATCATGGTCAAATTAAACCCTTGCTACGCCGAAGAACCTGAACTAATTTATGTTTTTATCAATTGTCATTCTAATGACGCCAAACTATGGCAAACGTTTCCATTCGAAACACAAACAGTGCAGACCTGATCAGACAGCTTCACCAGAAGCCAACTGTTCTGAGTCTGCAGTGTATTGAAATATTGTATGGCGCAGCAAGGTCGAATATACAACCTTTTACTGAACTCTACAGTCTACCATTAACAACCCTTCAGCTAGCTATATAAGTGTTTATCGGAAGACACTAAAAATGAGATCAAAAGAATCCTGATATTTCTAATAGGTTGACCTTTGTTATCTTCAGTTTAATGAGCTGTCCACTTGAGAATTTCATAACTGCTGAAATTGAGCACATACATGCCATTACATGAATAAAAAGTAACTATACACAAAAGTGTTACATCCCTCCCGAACCTACAAGACAATCGCATGAGGCATAAGATTTACGCCTCGCGCGATTTTCTAAAAAAATGATATTCAGGAAGGCATGTAACATGTAAGTCACATATACACTTGTACAATATAAGTTCACAGTGGGGTCTCTTCATTTGTCGTTTCACTGTCCTGGAGGTCCTCGGTAGATGTAGCTTTAGTGGCTCTGTCAACGTCATTCCTGGTTTTCCATGCGATAAGGGATTCGAATAGTGTGGATTCCTCCACTCCCTGGTTTAACTTATGTTCTATGAATTCTGTCACCAGATGAATTCCCAGAATACATGATCTGAGTGGCTGTAGTAAATCAATATTATAAAGCTGGTACAGTTCTTCCAATAATTCTTTAGCACGTGCTGGATCAGTAGGCGTACTTGGGCTGGCTATTCCTTGAGACATGGCTTCTGAAAGAATAATAGTCATTGTTCAACATCATAGGTTGTCGTTGTTTTTATGGCAGTCTTCTCATACCAGTGAGATTGATGGTATCATACACTGGTACTCATTGATGCTCATGCATAGCTTGAAATGCCATGGACCACATAACCCTTGTCTCTATGAAGTAGGGGTCAATATATGACTTAAACTCATACTCTGTCTCAGAAAACATCTGACTACATAAATGGAAACATAATAGCCAGTACAGGTATCTCGGTGAAACCCTTTGAATCTCAAGCAATGGCAACGCCTTCTCTATTAATTCCTTGGCATGCATACACATGCCAATCAATGTCTGTACGTCGTCAGCTTCCCTCGGAAAGTTTGAAGTAATTTTGTCGACCACAATGTCTGTGAACACCTGCTCAGGCTTACTCATAATCGGACGATGCTCATTCTCTCGAAAGTTAGAGATGTTGAAGTTTATCCATTGTTTCAGCTCTTCTCTCCCTTTATTCAGGTCAATCAGCATGTTAAAGGTGTCCCAGCAATTTATGTATCTAGCGTCGATTTCATGACCTGAAACCAAGTGGAGGTAAAACATCTGGTTTAGTAATTTTCAATTATTTAGTGTCCAACACTACAAACTTCTCCTTTATGATTCTGTTAGATGTCGTCGGTCAAGATGTGGCAACTTCTACCATGTTGTCGTCACCTTCTGTCACGCTCGGTTTCGTCTTAAGACCTTCCCTTATTTTGGGCTTTCTCATGACAAGGCAGGGCATGTTTTTGAGAATTTTGAACTTACATTTCAGTAAGTATGTGGCCAAAACACAAAGAATAATGATAACAGACATAACAATTATTAAGTAACCCCATAGTGGGAAATGTTCTGCTGCTATAGGTTCAATCTGCCATTTATTATGCAAGTCTTCAACCAAATTACCCAATGGAAAATCTTCTAAGTTAGCCAATTTAGGTGGAATTTTAATAGTATCATTGCTGAAAGGAACAATTCGATTTATGTCATCCCAAACTTTCAAGTCTGAAATATTATAGCCCTTCACATATTACTTGCAAAGTTTTCGATGTTCTCTGTTGAACGACCCTCAAAATACCCTAACAATGAAAATGATTTGACGTAGCCTGACACGACTTATGTAATGTCAAAAAACCAAATGGTGGATCAACTTGCTGTCTTCCACTTTCTTCTTTCTTACATGACAAATGAAATACTGTTGGCTTATCCGAAATAACCAAGTAAACATCATTAGACAAATAAAATGCAGCTGGTAAAGTGGTTTGATGTATCCATACATTGCAAAATTTCTTGACGTGAACCTTATCCTGATTGAAGTTACTTAAAAGACAATTAAGCCCAACATTAGCATTTCTTATAGGACTTTTTACGTTACAGATTTGCAAGCCTGATTGAACACAATCTTTAACCTGAGTTTCCGTTAATAAAATATATTGAGATCTATCTGAATTGATCGCCAAATAATTGGATTCTAGCTTATAATATGCTAAAAGTTTTTTATCATCCTTATCAACCCTTGTCCTGCCTAACAATGGCACAGGTAAGGAATAAGCACGGAATACATCAAATTGTTGTGAATATTCCACCAAAGGAACCCTTATTGAAATAATAATGTGTTTACCATCGAAATAGGTATACACGATAAAAGTTTATAGTAATCAAATAAATGTGCACGTGGATCACTTGGTAATCCAACTGTCTGTGGCAACTTGTCCTTAATTTCGAGTAACATATTGCGTAATCGCTCTGCAGGAATTGTCGTTGGTGACAGTTTCTGCATAGCTACTGCTTGTATTTGTATTTGGAAATGTACATAGAAGTACATTGATCTTGACAAGGCAAGTTTTAGTTCCCCTATTAACGTATTAAGCCTTGAAAACAATACCACTATTGTCCTGGCTTCTCTTATTTCTTGCTCTAAATGATTAGACATATTAATAACCTTATCCTCAACTGACCCAATTAGCATTAACAAGTCATTAATTCTTTGCCTGTTTTCCTTAATTTCCATTCTGGATACATTAAGTATAGAAATCGACTCTTCTACAACATGCATCAAAGTGTCCTGATTAAAGCCCAATTTGTACACATTCATCTTACGCTTACGTCTGCTCTGTCCGTCCGTCTCTTTCAACAGTCTATAATAGCTAAAGCTTCCCAAAATATCAGCATGGACCCCCTTAACAATCGAGATCTCTCATTCTATGAACTACACTTCTGTGCATCAATGCACTTATATAAAAAATAAATCTTAGTCTCTAACACACTTTCTCAACAAGTTATACAAATATATCATAACTCATTAGGACCTAAATGAGCGGTCATTAACATCAACTTTTACCTTTATACAAAACCCATATCCTTACGCGAGACCTTGCAGTAAGTAGACGTCAACTACCGTCTAACACAAAATATGTCATTATGCTTGTTCTTTAACAACTTACAAGTCTCTCTTCAATATCCCATTGACCTATTCAAGTAGCTTGACCATAACAATGTCAAAATGCCAAAACAATAGCACCGGAAAAATATCCGACTGCTAAGTCAATAATATGATTGTTGCAACAACGCACTACTGAGTGCTAAAATATACCACTGCTTTCCACAAAGCTTACCAATTAAAACTTCTATATACACGAAATCAAACTACATGCTTCTAACACACCATTCATACTCATTTTAATCTGTGATAAAATAACAAGGACTCCAAGGGTCGTCGCTAACTTGCAACTTCTCATGTATAAACAAACCCTAATCCTTACTCAGAGACTCCAGTTAGAAAGCGTCAACTACCGCTTTACACGAAATATGGCATCATGCTTGCTATATAGCAACTTACAATCTCTATATAAACATTGACCTTCAAAATGGTTGATCATACTTGATCAATACAAAACAGTTGTACCAGATATAATATCTGACCACTTAAGTCAAAACGCAAGCTTGCACAAAATCAGCATCACAGATTCACAAGGTTAACAAGGTACACAACACCTTCAAATTACTTTTGACAAAAAGTAAACAACCATTCTACCTCTCACAGAATATCAATTACATACTGCTATTACAAATTTCTAAAAAAAAAAACAAATAATTATTTTATGTCTAACTGGTCATGATCTACCCAGTTTTATTTCCAAAAAAAACCCCACACTTGATCTACATTCAAACCCAAAACAAACTTTATCAATATTCAAAATCAAAACTGACTGAAGCCTTTCAAAGTTTACATGTTTTATTTTCCTTAAAATAAAATTTCCAACTAATTATGTCCAAAACAATCCTTATTAGATAAGTAATTCCTCACATTATAATCGAATAAACCCTATCAATTTTAGTTACTTATTTATAGGCCCTCAAAACTGGCTTCAGTATATTAAATATTTTATTATTAGCTCTAGTGTCTGTCCGTATGTCTGCCTCTGTCATTCGGTCTATATTTATTACTAAAATCCTTGCCCTTTTTCTCATCACTGGCTATTACTACCTTTTTACTTGAAAATGCTATTTCTTCAATTTCCTTAACCAAATCTTTATCCAAATTTCCCTCAAAGATCATTTTATGTTTAGCGCCTTCTGGTTTATCTTTATTTCCAGCCTGTGTTAGGATGATACTTAGAAAAAATTGTGATTTTTCATCACTAGCTTCTCTTAAGTCCCGAAATTCTGCCATATTGAATTTTATTAATAGAGTACAATATAAGCGTAATTAATTAAAAAAATACTTTTAATTATTAATTATTATTTTAAAGTAAAAAAAAAAAGCAAAAACAAAAATTAACACCAATCTATTTCTTAACACCTTGTAAATAACAGAAAAAAAAATAATAATTTGCTAAGGTACTATTTATCAAGTAGCAGATTAAACCTATATGACAATTGATATGACTGTCCAATATCTTAATTTTATTCAATGTACAAGAAAGCCCAGATAAGTAGATCAAAAGACTTACCAATGCAACTTCCAGCGACGTCTGTATGGTTCCAAAGTTCGATCCTGGTTCACGGTTAGACCAAAATAACAAGTGTAATACTGTCAATATCTGTGAGCACGGTACCAATTAACAAGTGTGATTACTGATCAAAGTCTATACTGTTCCTCCATGTTGTGTATTTTTTTAAAGTCAATGATTAACAACCCTGAATTTCGACAATTTATTTTACAAGTCCAAAGTGGAGTGATTTATTTTTATAATTTAAATAATAATTTTTAGAAACCCGACTGTCCAAAACCTTTCCCAATTTCACTCTCTTGTGTCAAGCCAAAAAAACTGAGATGGGGAAGGATGCACCCCGGTTTTGAGGTATCTCCAATCCCATCATGCATTTC
Organism: Loripinus fragilis; assembly: GCA_964019695.1. NCBI lineage: Eukaryota > Metazoa > Mollusca > Bivalvia > Lucinida > Lucinidae > Loripinus > Loripinus fragilis. The sequence goes on along the minus strand of OZ026519.1, from coordinate 15,176,235 downwards.
TCTGTTCATAGAAGCGTATATTCTATTGGTTATCGGTAAAGGTTAGGATAGTAGAGCCATTTCGATTGGTCGAAATGAAATTCACAAATATCATGGTCAAATTAAACCCTTGCTACGCCGAAGAACCTGAACTAATTTATGTTTTTATCAATTGTCATTCTAATGACGCCAAACTATGGCAAACGTTTCCATTCGAAACACAAACAGTGCAGACCTGATCAGACAGCTTCACCAGAAGCCAACTGTTCTGAGTCTGCAGTGTATTGAAATATTGTATGGCGCAGCAAGGTCGAATATACAACCTTTTACTGAACTCTACAGTCTACCATTAACAACCCTTCAGCTAGCTATATAAGTGTTTATCGGAAGACACTAAAAATGAGATCAAAAGAATCGTGATATTTCTAATAGGTTGACCTTTGTTATCTTCAGTTTAATGAGCTGTCCACTTGAGTATTTCATAACTGCTGAAATTGGGCACATACATGCCATTACATGAATAAAAAGTACCTATACACAAAAGTGTTACATGTGTGGCTTGGCTTGCCCACTTTCATGAGTGGCTTGGCTTGCCCATTTTTATGAGTGGTTTGGCTTCCCCACTTACATGAGTGGCTTGACATGCCCGCTTTCATGAGTAGCTTGACTTCCCCACTTTCATGGGTGGCTTGCTTGCCCACTTTCACGAGTGGTTTGGCTTCCCCACTTCCATGAGTGGCTTGGCTTGCCCACTTCCATGAGTGGCTTGGCTTGCCCACTTCCATGAGTGGCTTGGCTTGCCCACTTTCAAGAGTGGCTTGCCCACACTTTCATGAGTAGCTTGACATGCCCCCTTTTATGAGTGGCTTGACTTCACTACTTTCATAGGTGGCTTGGCTTTCTAACTTTCATGAGTGGCTTGGCTTCCCCACTTTCATGAGTGGCTTAGCTTCCCTACTTCCATGAGTGGCTTGGCTTGCCCACTTCCATGAGTGGCTTGGCTTGTCTACTTTCATGAGTGGCTTCCCACTTTCATGAGTGGCTTGCCCACTTTCATGAGTGGCTTGACTTCTCCACTTTCATGAGTGGCTTGGCTTGCCCACTTTCATGAGTGGCTTGATTTCTCCACTTTCATGAGTGGCTTGGTTTGCCCACTTTCCTGAGTGGCTTGACTTCTCCACTTTCATGAGTGGCTTGGCTTCCCCACTTTCATGAATGGCTTGGCTTCCCTACTTCCATGAGTGGCTTGGTTTGCCCACTTTCATGAGTGGCTTGGCTTGCCCACTTTCATGAGTGGCTTTGCTTGCCAACTTTCATGAGTGGCTTGGCTTGCCCACTTTCATGTGTGGCCCGATATGCCCGCTTTCATGAGTGGCTTTGCTTGCCAACTTTCATGAGTGGCTTGGCTTGCCCACTTTCATGAGTGGCTCGATATGCCCGCTTTCATGAGTGGCTTTGCTTGCCAACTTTCATGAGTGTCTTGGCTTGTCTACTTTCATGAGTGGCTTCCCACTTTCATGAGTGGCTTGCCCACTTTCATGAGAGGCTTGCCCACTTTCATGAGTGGCTTGACTTCTCCACTTTCATGAGTGGCTTGGCTTGCCCACTTTCATGAGTGGCTTTGCTTGCCAACTTTCATGAGTGGCTTGGCTTGCCCACTTTCATGAGTGGCTTGGCTTGCCCACTTTCATGAGTGGCTTTGCTTGCCAACTTTCATGAGTGGCTTGGCTTGCCCACTTTCATGTGTGGCTCGATATGCCCGCTTTCATGAGTGGCTGGACTTCCCTACTTTCATGATAGGCTTGGCTTGCCCACTTTCATGAGTGGCTGCTTGGTTTCCCCACTTTCATGAGTGGCTTGACTTCCCTACTTTTATGAGTGGCTTGGCTTTCCCACTTTCATGAATGGCTTGGCTTGCCCACTTTCTTGAGTGGCTTGACTTCCCCACTTTCATGAGTGGCCTCGCTTCCCCACTTTCATGAGTGGCTTGGCTTCTTCACTTCCATGAGTGGCTTGGCTTGCCCACTTTCATGAATAGTTTGGCTTGCCTACTTCCATGAGTGACTTGGCTTGCCCACTTTCATGAGTGGCCTGGTTTTCCCACTTTCATAAGTGGCTTGGTTTGCCTTGTTATGAGAGGAACTTCATGATGTCTCTTTCTGATGATAAGCAGGCTGATATTATTGACGCTTTTAACGTTACACATAGATATTTGGATGATATTTTAAACATCAATAATGTTTATTTCGACAATATGGTAAGTCAAATATACCCTTCAGAGCTCCAGCTTAATAAAGCTAATACCAGTGATATCTTATGCATAGGGAAGTTTTGAGAAGCATCTGAAATATAGGCAGATACCCTATCAAAGTGTCAGAGGTCCTTCCATTCACACCCGCATTATCAATTTCAAAAAATGAATATCCTTGTTTTCTTTATTTCAGATGCAGCTTTAGCCATCTTTGTGGATGGTGTCTTAGATGGGACCACTACAGGAGTTACTCAACTCAACTTTGTAAGTGGTATTAGCATTTTTAGGACAATAGTATAGTATAGCTTTATGTATGTTAATGTGCCACATTGTATTCATGGTTCATATCAACTCTATTTTACAACTGCTCAGAAAGTTACATTTCCTGTTGTTTAAATTTATGTTTAAAACGGTGACATTATAATGAAATTCACAAATGATTATGATGATGATGATGATGATGATGATGATGATGATGATGATGGTGATAATGATCATGATAATGATCATGACTATCTAAATACCAATTAAGCCCCTATTAAAATTAATTTTGGATATGGCCTGCTAGTTCTCTGTGTCCTCAATAGTTTTGCTGTCATCTCTCTGGGGAAGAGAGAGAGAGAGCTGGCTGCTTTATTTTTTTATGTGTGTGCCTTTGAGTTCTAATCAAGGTTCTAATGCCTCTTCCTCATGGTACCATATGTCGATCTTTAATATATTATTTTGGCATTTCACAGTCATACTCAATCAATTTTATAACATTATTTGTCAAAGAATTTCAGCAGAGAAAAATATATAGTTTTATTATATTTGTTTCGTATTTGAGGCCTTCTGATCTAATGACAATGGTCCCAATATAGGGATCAAACATGTTTTTCTATGCATTAACGTCTGCTGGTCCCAGAGGGTGGTGTTGAAACCTGAGCCTGAAAGACAAGGGTTTCAATGACTCCAGAGGTGTCTAGCAGATGTTAGTGTATCAGAAAACCATGTTTGGTTATTATTATTGCATAGAAAACTTTGGAAAAACAATTCAAAAGATTCATTTTTGTATTACTATAATGGTGCTCAAAAGCATGAAGGATTCTTAGGGTTTGAAAAAGCCGGTTCCAGAGCAAAGACTTACGTCATCCTAACGTCACTAAATTACATTCATTTCTATGCACGTTACTGTTGATGATGTCATTTTTTGTGACAGCCTAGAATGCATATATGTAAAGTACAAAAGCCGTGCATCAACGGCACGTGAATTGCCTGATTAATACATGTGCTTTTGTGGTTAAAACATGGCTGTTAATAGCGTGCAACATGGCTTTTTATGCAATAATCTCTGATAAAAAATGTTAAAAAATTGGTAGAACTAATGTTAATTTTCATCATTTGATAGTTTAATGACTAAAAAAGCTACTTTATTTTGCAAAAACATATGCTTTATTTCACTGTCTAGTGCAGGAAAGCAACACTAGTTTGCTATTTAAGACTTATGGTCTATTTTTCAATAAAAGTTGATGGTTCCAGATGATACTGGTTTGTAGGAGTGTCTTAAAATCTAAAGCAATCCTCAACTTTATACCACCCTGACCAACTTTAGCACAAAATATCTCATGATGTGCAAGGTCTACACTAATGTAGGTGGTATAAAATAGTTGTACCATGTTCCCCCACCTGTACATAAGATAATCCGCTCACTAAAGCTTGTGGATTACCTCCACGTACAGGCAGACAACCCATGGTATAACTATTACATATTTTTCTGTTTTAGACAACTCTTGCAGCTAATGAGAGCTTGGTCATGTATATTGGGAAAGAGAACACTACATTCTTCAGAGGAACCATAGATGAGGTATGTTTTGTATGTCTCAATATTTTACCATGGATTTTATCAATGTCCCTGGTTAAACACACAATGGAAACATCTATATTGACAGGTGGTGCAGAACCTACACTTTTCCTTGTTTGAAAGAAAGTGCTATTAATTTTACCTTTCAGACAAGTTGACTTTGATCGTATATTTTTTCTTTTATAATTAATTATTCTACATGTAGCTAATAATCTGGCAAGTAAACTGAGAGCAGTGGGAAGCACACAGAAGCAACAGTTGAGTGAAGTTCCTACTTTACCCATTTAAGCCAAATGGACTTGCCTATCCTTATCAAGGAAGAGCCCATTTCTAAATTTAGGGGTTTTGGGTGTTATTTTTTTTTTCTTCAAAATTTCAGCAAACAGTGAAGATTCTGATCAGACACCATATCATGCAGTGTCTGATCTGGGTCTGCACTGTTTGACTATGTCCCATAAATAGTTTAACCCTTTATATACTAATGTATTCTTCCTTCTGGTTTGATACAATAAACTTGGGATAGTCCATTGTACATATCTAGGGATGTCAGGTTATAATTTTCAAAAAATATATTCTTTTTTCTGAAGGGCTTTTCATCTTTACAGTGTAGACCCTGCTGAAATGCAGCATCATGCTGCATATCATCTGAGTCTTCACTATTTGCAAAAGTACTCATTTAGGGGCTTCTCGAATACAAAGGGTAAATCTACAAAATTCAGTCCTAAAATCTCTTCTATTTCTCTACAGGTACGACTGTACAGTGTTGCTATTCTGGATACAGAGATTACAGAACATATTGGATATGTTACTTTGTCACGCACTGTACTCAAGTCATATGGTCATCTTCATTTCACCATGGAAGAGTCATCAGGGGCAACAACTCTAACTAATGCAGGTGTTTTGTCAGCAGCTACAGCAAACCTATCTGGTGGAAGATTTGTTACAGTAAGTTTAATAATACCCAGGCAATTTCAGTACTAATTGCATATGTGCAAATGCATCTTAAAGACTCTGATTTGTTGACATATCCAGCCTAGCTTGAGGACTAAATTTTGATCTGATCCTTCATTTTCAGCCATGTTTCGTGTATGTAAGCAGCCAAGGCTTTGGGGAGTCTAGTATAGACTCGTCAGAGCCTTTGTTGCTCACATAAACACTGATGCTTTAACAAGCAATATTCCTTGCACTGGCCTTTATGTATATTTGAGCCGCGGCATGAGATTTCCAACAATGTGGTATATGCGACCAGCAAAGCCACACATCAGCCTGTGCATACGTGCAGTCTAATCAGAGCCTTTGCTAGACTTTTGAAATTCTATGAGTATTAAGCTACTGACTGAATATCATTTGGAGTTTCTAAGGTGAAAGGAGGCTGCACAGGCTTGTCTGAGTCTACACTTGTCCAAATGCCACATTGTTGGAAATCACATGTCACAGCTAATTCGTATGATATGAAGCTAAAGTATAAAGTATAGGTGATGAATTGAATTCAAGGATGATAGATATGAATAGAAATCAGATTCTTCTGGTACAAGCCATAGCTCCAGATAAGGCTGCGTATTGCGTATTTACGCAATTCCGTGGACCTGAAAATGCAATTAAATTAATTTCTGTGCGTACAAAAACGCAATAAAAATCCTTGATACTCAATTCCGAACTTTTTCGTAGCGTATGGCACTATTGTATTCTGTTTGCGATTGTTGTTTTCGCATCACAAGCTGTTGTTGGGTACAAATTTATACATGGCGTCGCGCTGAATCTAGATTATAAAATTGTAAACCAGTCCAGGAACATTCTTATTGCTGTTTAGCTATACCCAATATTTACACGATTACGACATTCGTCTCACTTTACAATAACAATGGCGTAACGTGGGCGAAAAAGCCCCAGAGCATATTGAATGATATCATATCGTAACTAACTCTAATACCACGTAGGTGGTTTGAAGAATCAAAGATGACTTGATAGATACGTTGGATTTTGGAAGGAAGTTGGAAATAGCGATCTCAGATATACTAATATTGCCAGTGTGCTTTTCGAAAGTGAAAACGAAAGTAAACAAAAAATCAGGAGAAACAAGGGTCCGGTTTCATTGCTTATTTGCTTTCAGATGGATACCCAATACAAAAACTTTAAATACCCAAATTTAAAATTTGAAATACCCAATAAAGTCAAAAAGAGGTTGGTAAATACCCAATTGCCCTCAATCCTTATCTGGAGCTATGACAAGCCTAATGCTCTAACCAATGAGCCAAAGTATAAACTCCCCGACTTGGTCTTCATCAGACTGTATATAAACTGAAATCTTTGCAAAAACTATTAAAACTCCTTCTCTTCGAGGAAGTCAGCATTTATGGTAATTGAAAGCCATTTGTTTTGTAAAAAAAGTCAAATCATTGACACTAATCATTGACAAGCCCCCATATTATGACATGAAAGCTGCAACAAGTTAAAGGCTAACTTTTAAAGGGACACATGGGAAAGAAATCTTGAAATCAGCTTAAAAATCTCTCAACTTTAAACATGCTGAATCTGCATATATCTTGGGCTGGTCTGCAGTTTATGATTGTGGTATTTCCTGATCATACTCACTTACTTACAGATCTAGGTCAGGTGGCTTCTCAGAAGCCAGCTAATCAGGGTCCACACTGTTTTCCACTTTGCTTGTAAAAATAGATGCTAATAACCGTTCAGGGGGTTCACCCCACCCCCCTCTTCTTAAATGTCCTATGAAAATGAAATTATTTGGTCTAAATGAGAACAAACTATTTCATTTTCATCGGATATCTAGGGAAAATGAGATTATATCAGCAAAGTGAACTCCCCACAAATTTATGTATACAAACCCCCTTTCCAGAAATCCAGGATCTGCCCCTGGATTATAGGATCATTGTAGTCTGTGTAAAAAAGTAAGTATGACCAGGAAATGCCACAATCACATATTACAAACCAATCCATGGTTCTGCAAGGAAGAGTCAAAGAAAGATAACAGTGACATGACATTTAGAACACAACAAAAGTAAAGCACCCAGCTCTCTCTGCCCCAGCAATATGATGGCAAAAGTTGAAATGACACAAATTACTGCAAAACAAAACTAGTACCTAACACTAAACACCCACAAACAAGGGAGAAATTAACAACAGCGGAACCACCACCTTAGACAGCAGCTGAAGCCACTGGGGGGTTTAATTAATTTTACTGGCCAAATCTTCACCCTAGATTCTGCTGTTTTAAAAACACAAAATTAGTTTAGCTGGCATGAAGACTATTGACCATCTTAACTTTAATTGTTGATATTTTGTAGGTATACTATACTAGTTTCAAGGTATACATAAATAGGTATAGAGATCAAACTTCAAGTTATTTTTCTTTATTTATATATTTACTTCCCAACAAGTTTTGGTTTAACAACCTTTCTCAAGGGAGGTTTGTAAACAATAAAGTTTTAAGATATGAATTTATTAACCTCAGGATTTGGGGAATTTTGAACTTTCACCCATGTTCCAATTTTTCCATCATATCTTTTCAGAGTTACCAGCAGTATGAACAGTTCAAGATTACATATCCAAACAACAGAAGATAAAATAAGCAAACAGGCACGGAAGATCTAAGATGTGATACCGGTATGCTGGACAGCCAATTTTTACAGCAGGCTGACATTTAGGTGATAATCATATAGGTCCAGTTAAGCAAAATGTTGCAAAAACGTTGTTAAAATTGCAAATATTTTCTTACCCAGCAATCTAAACATATGTTTTGGGTGCTCAAAAGAACCGTCTCATATTTTGGTTGAGAAATAAGACAAATAATTTTAAGGTAGGCACTTTTATCTGGGGGCCTGTTAAATTATATTCAGAACATTGATTTGGGGAGGAAGATCCGATTATTTACCTCCTCAAATGAGCATTTTGATATGGTTGTCCCTATTCGAATTCACATCACATGTACTGTCACAAATCCATTATGTTATCCAATCATGTTGCATTACAATAGCACATGCATTCAAAATTGAATAAGAATAAGAAAAATTTTATTAACCTCGTAATAGGTCAATAGGGGACGAGGCCATCCCCCTTAACCTTATAATCAAATTGAATAAGAAAAAGAAGAATTTTATTAACCTCATAATAGGTCAATAGGGGTTGAGGCCATCCCCCATTAACCTTACAATCAAATTGTGTTTAGTACATACTCAAAGGATGATCTTTTATATACCATTGACAATCATTGTCTCAAAATAAATGCACTGAATAATACTGAATAACATAAAAATAAAGATAGTATTTGAACTGTATAGGAAAATTATGATAAAATTGAAATGTCAAGGCCATCTGTGATCTTGTTAAGTTTAATCTGTGATACATTTTAATATCAAATTATGTACTTATATGCATTGTTTTTGTATGCAAACATTTTTGTCATGATACATGTTACATCTTTTATGCTAACATTTTAGGCATAATCTCAGTGAATAGTTCACATCAGGCTTAGTTGGAATATTCTTACACATCGGATAGGGATATCTGTTTTACCCTGGGATAGAAAATCTTATCTTACCCATGTTATCTTACCGAGGCTGTCACGTGAGGGCTACATACATTGAATGTATTGGACTCACGCACATGGTCGTCAAGTGACGTCATTGTTATGTTAATGTGACGTCATTATAACATGTTGCATCTGAGCGTGTTCAGGCTTTTCTAAGGGCCTTTTTAAGCATGAAATGCGGGTTTTTTAAATGGTGAGCAAGAAAAATAATCCATTATTCGTGGGAGGGTAGGATAGAAAAATCCTTCTCTCGGGATAACCGTTTGTCATCACTCGCCAAGCCTCGTGATGCCTAACGGTGATCTTTGGGACAGATTTTTCTATCCTACCCTCACACTCATGATAGATTCTTATAATCTTCTGCTATTTGACTTAAAATTCAAAAATATGCCCCCCTAGCCATCAGCTGCAGTTAAATTATCTTTGACAGGAATTTGGAAAAAACACACAAATATTTATTTTTTAAATGCCCTTTTTAATAAGCACTGGGAAAGTTTGCATGTTTTTCTGGTGTGTTGATTTTTTTCAACATTAATTTTTATCAAAAATACTTTTTGAAAAAGCCTTAGGAAATCAAATAGTTTGGGTCCATATCAAGCAGGACATTTCTGATCGAAGTCCAAACTGCAGTGGCTGATCCAGAGGGGATTCAGCGGGTTTGTTTGAACCCCCTAATTTTCCTGGGCAAGCTTAGATTAAGCAGTTATCGGGTACTATATGTACATACTTTCACTTGTAGCTGTCAACAGCCTTTCTTGTATCAGGGGAGCACTACACTTTATAGAAAAGGTAGTGATGGCATGGCAAATAAGGTAAACCCTGATTGAGCTCTGAATGTAGCTTAATTTGTAACACTCATAAGAGTCATCAAGTTACACTCATATCTGTAGATACAAATATGGTCAAATTGAAGGAAGGAAGCATATTTTTCTGGGACTTGGTGATAATTATGGGGGATTATTGTAGATGAGCCATGACATGTGATTTCCAACAATGTGGCATTTTGACAAGTGTAGACTCAGACAAACCTGTGCAGCTACCATTTAAGCTTAGAAACTCCAAATGGTGTCCAGTCAGTAGCTTAACACTTATAGAATATTCAAGGGACTAGCAAAGACTGATCAGACTGCGCTTATGCACAGGCTGATCTGAGGCTTTACTGGTCGCACGTACCTCATTGTTGGAAATCCCATGCCACAGCTCAGATGTGTTAAGTTTATTTCTTTATGATGATGTTTTTAAAGTGATAATGTAATGCTTGAGCTTTAAATGTTTTGTTATTGTCTAATTCATTAAGTTTATATTGAAAATGTGATACATTTTTACACTTAACTATTTGTTCCTAAATACTATTTTATTGTCTTTTGTATGTATCTACCCTTTTCCAAATGATTTGAGAAGCCAGCTGCTCTGGATCTAAACTGATTTAGCATCTTGGTTTAGCATGGTAAAGGTACTAGCCTGGTAATATGCCAGTCCATAGTGTTAGCTAAGGGTATACAAACCCCGTGCTTCTTACATGCAGACTGCAAAGACTAATCAGACTGGGTGGAAATTCAAGGCTGATCTGAGTCGTAGATGGTGTTATAGGTCATTTCTGTGCTTATGATACAAATTTTGAGTACCACTTACGACAATTGGCAGCAAGCAGGTGTACATTTTCATAGGGTTTGTCAGGATTTATGGAATTCGATGTTGCAGCCAGAAGTAAGTCTTATTTGGTTTCTAAAGATTTACACATATTTTGTAAAGGGTTCAAAAATGTTTTTCATCCATTAACATTCCCCAGATTCCGAGGGAGATGTTAAAACAATGAGGGCAAATCCCTCAGATTTTAACCTCAACCAAGGGACCTGGTAAACGTTAATGTATTGAAAAATAATGTTTGATTCCTACTATTGCATAAATTAATGAAGCAGTCATCATAATTTGCAAATATATGGGACTTATTATGTCACAATCAACACATAACTGTATGCTTTCAGCCACTATCTGTCTTCAGGGCTATTTATAATATAGGAGCCATTAACAGATTGGCAAGTGTAAAATTAAGTGACCTATAACATGTAAATTTAAGGTACCAAAACCGTGCATCAATAGCATGTGAATAACCTTGTTAATACATAGGTTTGTGCTCATTGAAACATGACTGTCAAAAGCATGCAGCATGGATTTTATGCAGTAAGAAATGTAAAACCATAAAACCGTAACTCATAAACTATTTCAACTGAAGTATAAGAGCCTTCATAAAATAAGTATGATATGATTCAGATGGCAGTTAACTCAATGCATATTTGAGCCGGGGCATGAGCTTTCCAACAATTTGACATTTTGACAAGTGTAGACTCAGACGAGCCTCTGCAGCCTTCTTTTTAAGCTTAGAAACTCCAAATGATGTTCAGTCAGTAGCATAACAATCATAGAATACTCAAGCAACTAGCAAAGGCTCTGATCAGACTGCGCATATGTGCAGGCTGATCTGAGGCTTTGCTGGTCGCACATACCACATTGTTGGAAATCTCATGCACAGGCTCATTTAATACATTTAACAAAGATTCAGAGCAGGCTTTCGTCTAACACAATTTAGAATGATTTTGTATAAAAACTTGTTTTCTTATATTGTTTCATATTTAAGGAAAATTGTTCATCTGTATTAGAAATCGATGTACATTTACTGTGACATAAGTAACCCCTTAATCTTTTCCATTGCAAACTTTGCATTTTTATAAATTGAACAGGTGTCTATCAAAAGGTACAAGCTGGCTAGAAGGTCACTTGAAGACTCAGACCAGCCTGCACATCGGTGTAGTCTAATCAAAGTCTTTGATGGGTGCTCTATAAAGTGCCAAGTGTTCAACTATTTTTCAGGAGGAAAACTAAGATTCTGATCAGACTGTTGGAATGTGCAGACTGATTATAATCTTAACTGAAGACACATGCCAACTTTTACCTTATGCTGAATACCAATTCAAATATTTTATACTAATTATAACACATTTCGCTGGTCGAAACAAGAGCAATATTTTGCATTTCTTTACATACTTATTCTTTTTTAAAATACTTATATTTTCTTACAACAGAAATAAACTTCTAACTAAAAAATTAGCAATGTTTGTTTATATTTTATTGTCCAATTAATCAAGCTGAGGAACCATGTACACTGAACAAAATTCCAAATTGATCATCTCTGTTAATTGGTCATATTTTCTATGATTTTTGCAAAAAGTGTTAAAGACACAACATTGAAATATTGCATACTAATTCTTTGACCTGATAATGGGTTTACCATACTAAAGACTGGTGTACCTTTTTTGTAAATTGCTTGATTTTTATGATTTATGCGGGTTCAGGGGGTTTGCTCGAATCCCCTCACTGCCCCCCTTTATGAATATCCTATGAAAATGAAATAAATTGATCTCAGTGAGACCATATTATTTCATTTTCATGGGATATTTTAAATCAGCAAAGCGAACCCCCTCACCATTATACATGTAAACCTCCATTCAAGAAGTCCTGGATCCGCCCCTGGACTTTATTATCAAATGATGGAATAAAACAGAGATGACCTATTAGAAATTTTGTTCAGTGTATATGCACTTACTCTTGTTCAACCTTTTTTGCGCTGTCTATGTATTTTCTCAACATATGAGCCATGACATGTGTTTCCAACAATGTGGCATTTGACAGGTGTAGACTCAGACATACTCTTGTTAAACCCTTTTAGCACTGTCTGTGTATTCTCTAAACATAAAGCCTGTGCAGCCTCCTTTTAAACTTAGAAACTCCAAATGATGTTCAGTCAGTAGCTTAACACTCATAGAATATTCAAGCGACTAGCAAAGGCTCTGATCAGACTACACACATGGGCAGTCTGATCTGAGGCTTTGCTGGTTGCACATACCACATTGTTGAAAATCTCATGTTGCGGCTCATAGCTGTTTGTATGCTAAAAACAGAGCCCCTCAAAAAGTTAGACATTTTCATCCCTACAATATTTTTTTATTGACTCAAAATCACTGCTACAAGCTCTTATTATCCCCCGACGAAGTCAGAGGGATATAGTTTTGTCTGCGTCCGTCCAACTGTCAGCACATTTTTTTCTGTCCGGAACCATATCTCAGAACCTATAGATCAGATTTGATTCATTATTGGTACAAATGATAAGTACCATGGACTCTCGATAGCGTATAAGTTTGGTCAAAATCGACCCCTTAACACTTGAGTTATTGCCCTTGTTTTGGTATAGGCAATTATAAGGCAAAACTTATATTAGCTTTTTTGTGTGATGATCTTCACATTTCATCAAAGCTTTTATAACAACATCTCACTATAGACCATGATTGCCAAGTGCCTATAGATAAGCATGGCAGTGTCAAAGTTCTACCCACCCCCTTTGACCCAACCTAAGGGGTCAAAGGTCAAATATTTTAATTTCGCAATAACTAAGGCAATTGTCAATATTTTTTGCTGAAATTTTGCATCCAGACAGCGCAGCAGAAGATACAAAACATATCGAACGGGATTTCAGTTTGAAGGCCTGGGTCCGAGTTGGTTGGGTGGAGTTAGGGGGCGGGGCCAAGCCAAAATTAAACTTTTTCAGAATATGGTTGCATATCAAATTAAAGCTGACGACGCTGGCAGCAACATGGTAGCTAATATTTTGCCCACAGACACACCCTTGACCCAGATGGTGGGGTCAAAAGTTCAAACTATATATTTTCTGAAAGTAGTCATGTTGCATATCAAATTAAAGATGACGACGCTGGCAGCTACATGGTAGGAAATACTTTGCCCACAGACACACCCTTGACCCAGGGGGTGGGGTCAAAAGGTCTAACTATATCTTTTTCTGAAAGTAGTCATGTTGCATATCAAATTAAAGGCAATTGAGCACAGAGCACCATGAAAGCAAATATGCTGTCATTACACACACCAGCGACCCCTGGGGTGGGGTCATAAGGTCATTTTGTTTTCTTTATTTAAAGTGGTCATGTTGCATATCAAATTAAAGTGGAAGAAGTGTAGACCTACATGCAAGGTAACACTTTGAATTTACACACACCCTTGACCTCTTGGGTTGGGTTTAAAGGTCAGATATTGAAATTGTGCAGATGTAAGTATACTTTTTATTAAACTAAGCACTAAAACATACTTGACAGGCGTTTGTTATGATCTGAATGATACTGAAGGTGAACTAAGGGCTAGGTAAATGGGATTTATGTTTTGTGATTAACATGTTTCTCTCAAATAACCCTTCGTCGGGGGATATAAGTTTGTCGATTTTGTCTTGTTCCATCCGGATCAACAAAGCCCAACTTCAGAATCAATTCGTATCTGCAATCAACGAGCATACTTATCTTGTGCTATCTCCAGTTACATATATATATATATATATATATATATATATATATATATATATATATATATATATATATATATATATTACAACAGGGATGCCAACCATTCACATTTTTGCGGAATCATACCAATTTTCAAGGCTAATTTCTGCATTACAACTTCAGCATTCTTGCAAGGCCTGACAATACCTCATCTAAATCTCTCACATTTCACGCTTTGAATTATGGGTAGCTAGCGATATATTGCTAGTCCCGTTCAATTCTCGTGCTCTTGTAGTGACAGAATTTATTGTTAAAAATCACAAAAGTCCCATTTTTTTTAAAGTTTACCATTTCTCTATTAGTCAATATTTGCTGGATTAAAATCCCTGAGTCATGCAAGCGGTGATCACATAATATATTCTAATAAAAATGGTGGGTGAATGGTGGTTCTATCCCAGTGTGCACCGAGCAAAAGCCGTCAGGTTAGTGTGTGCTAGAGTGCTTTCTTTCTGCGTCTATGACGACTTCAGAAGTCCAAATTTCGGGCAAATAATGATCTTAATAGGGTAGACTACCAGATAAAATAAAGGGAGTTACTCCAATGCACCTTATCACTGGTAGTAAAATAAAAAAAGACTGGTTTGTGGATTGTATTCATGTTTTGGAAAAAACGTTACGTTAGCGAGTAAAAGTTGCTGGTCTTAGAATCCGTCTGTATGTGTTTTGAAGTATGTAGATAGTTTTTTTTAAAGATTTTACTTAGAATTGACTTGCCAAAACATGCAATGTGCTCATAGAAGTTGGATGTTTTGACTTTTTGAGAGTACTGTTATTGCTTTCGATCTAGAACTTAATCCTTTTGATACAAATCTTTGCCAGTTTGCATGGAAGAGGATTAAACATGTCTATAAATATGCATATAACATAATATGGGCTTACACAGAATAACAAAATACTACAAGACGTCGAGTTTTAATTGGTTATTTAGTAAACAATAAAAATGCAACCTAAAATGCGTTGGTTCACATTATGCACCATTGCCTTGATGACAGCTGTAGCGAGTGTAGACAACTAACATTAACCATGTTTTGACCAATCAACTGCATATGTGTTACAGTATTAGGTGCTGTTATTCCAGCTCTCTATTAATCAAACGATGCAGAAAGGCCAACTATTTTCAGCGAACTTTCTGAATACCCCTCATAAAGTAAGAGTATAACTATACCTGAGGAGTTTAATGGAAGTTTCAAGCAATTTATTTGATAAAAATGACGTTTTGTGGCAAAACTGCCAAAATACTGGAAATCAAATAAAACGTGCCAGTACAAGATGCATTGCTTTTCATTGCAATGGCGAGCAGTCATGGGTCAGTGAAGACTGCACATTTTGAAAGTGTCAGAGCCGGTATGGCTCTGACACTTTCGAAATATGCTGTCTTCATGAACAAAACAAAATATTAAAATAGGCAAGGACTAAGTCCAAATTATTAGCCTTCAGTCCTTTCTATGTAGCTGTGTATGCATGTACTGACAAAAATGGTAATTTCTCTATTTCTCTCGATGTAACAAAGAGTAATTCATAATCAACGTGTATTGTAAAACACTTCTATTTGGCAAGGTTTTTTTATTTGGTGCTATAGGAGGGTAAAACAAAAATTGCCAAAATGTGAGACTGCAAAATACAGTTTCGAATTTAGTAACACAATCAGAAAAAAAATTATATTGGTATCTGTATCTTAAATCAATTTTTCCACATTTAGAAAACCATATCTTCAAAGGGGGCTACTATTAAAGGAATGAACATGTTCCAAATAGGAAGCATATTCCTTCATTGAAGAGTAGCTCCTATGAGAAAAGAAAATTCTTTGAAGGGTATTAAATTGAGAAACCGTCAAAATCAACTTCCCCAATAGGTCAGTCTTTTAAATCGCCAAATTATGATGCTGAAAATTCTAAGTGTTTTACAGTACGTATCAATCACATACGAGCCATGACGTGATTTCCAACAACGTGCCATTTTGACAAGTGTAGACTCAGATGAGCCTGTGTGGCCTCCTTTTAAGCTTAGAAACTCCAAATGATGTTCAGTCAGTAGCTTTACAATCATAGTATACCCAAGCGACTATCAAAGGCTCTGATCAGACTGCGCATATGCGCAGGCTGATCTGAGGCTTTGCTTGTCGCACATGCCACATTATTGGAAATAAAATGCACTGGCTCATACTGTATTCTGTCATTGTTATATTTTGTATCTTCACGGTAGTCTTTTACTCCTTAGATACTGAGCATTCTAAATCGAACAAGGAAACTTCTGTTTTATAGTTGTGTTATTTTCTGTTATTTGGATAGGTGATCTTGAACTGTTGGTATTGATGGTAACTCTGAAATAAATAAAGTCATACAATAGTAAAAAATGCCATTTGAATAAGGTCCACTTTACACAATTACTTATAAAAGAGGCCTGTAAAATGGAGAAAGGCAAGTTTACTTTAAAACAATCTTAGATAAAAGGCATGTGAAATGAGGAAATGTCTATAGAATGTCTTAGTGATGAGGCATGTGAGATGCAAAATGATCATTATTTAAGGTCCTCGTTACAAAATTGCAAAGACAAGAGACATGTGATACTAATCAATTCAATTGTCATCAGAAAATAACTTAATGATGCATTGATAAGTTAGGAGTCTTTCATGCAAACCAAACATCTATGGGTCTTGATCCGCATCTGAATTAAGGGTGAGGTTGGCACTGTCAAACCGGTTAAAGCCCTCCAGTAAAATATTTTACTGACCGTTCCAAGGCGGTACTTCTTTTGTGGATCTTTTATGTTTTTGTTCTGTCTTGCTATGTCTTTGTGCGCGTCTGTTTCTATGTGCTTTGTGGTCACCTGCTGGGAAAGGGCTGACCTCTTGGCTCTCGTTTGTGGTGTCTAACTGTGAGTTTGCCACTTTCCCATTGGTATCCTGGGTCAGGTGTGGTACTTGATTGTATCGATTCCTGATCTTTGCACCCTTACTTACTTGGATGAGAAAGATCATTTATTTTACATCTAATTTACATCAGTTCTTAGACAAGATGCATCTAATTAGATTGAATAATGTTGTATATTTGACATCTACACATAGTATCTCATGTATGTGGCTGAATTGTGATTTGTTAGAGGTCCATTGTAAAATTGCTATACCAAAGAGGCGGAGGTAGATCATTTGCCATTTTGTTTTGTTTAATTTATTAAACGAAACCTTATAACCCATATCTAACAGTGAGGCTTGAATTACTGAATGTCTAAAACAAAAATGCATGTGAGAAGGAGGTAGATCATTTGCAATAGTTTTGTTTCGTTTATTAAATGAAACCTTATAACCCAAATCCAACAGCAAGGCTCAGTTTCACCTGCTGAGAAAGGATTGACATCTTGGCTCTCATTTGTGATACTTAATTGTGTCTGTCACTTTCCCATTTGGTATCCTGGGACACGTGTGGTACTTGAAAGTATCGATTCCTGACCTTTGCCACCTTTCTTACTTTGGACCTTAATTAAGATGTAGGACCATAGGTAAATATTGTCAGCAAACAGTAAACGTCCAGATAGAATTCCACAGTACATTTCATATAAAAATTTGCACTGTTTGTTAAAACCAAACTACCTCCAAGGCGGAAATACAATATACTTTGGAAATTATGGCCTATGACTTCCAAAGAATATGATGAACCAAAACGGTTCTTATTATATCAGTTTGTATGAGATAATTAATCAGCACAAATGGGTAAAAATTACTCCATGCCTATCTGCAATAAGTATCCTTATCTCGTGGACTGATTAATATGGGCCTCGATGCAAGAAAACTGGACTCTGATGCATACAAATAATAAGGGTGCAGACCAGCCACAGTCTGCTCAGCAGCTGTGCAAATATATCTCTGGAAAGTATAGCAATTAAACATGCTGCTTGTAAAGTTTCAATATTCTAGCTAGTCTCAGTAGCTCAGCAAGCTAGTGTGTGTCCTACCATGACAGAAACCCCTAAGGCAAAGTTTTTCTCACACACCAGATCAGCGTTGCCATTGTTTTACCCATAAATACCCGTACCAGCCCATGGGAAAGAGAAAAAAACGCACACTGACCACGTCTATCCGTGACGTCATTGTAATGTTAAAATGACATTACCATGTCGCATCTCAACATATTCAGGATTTTCTGGAAGTCTTTTTCATGTTTTTCCAACATAAAATTAGGTATTAAGTGGTGAGCAAGAAGAAGAATCTATGATTCATGTGAGGGTAGGGTAGAAAAATCCGTCCCTTGAGATCACCGTTTGTCATACTAGGCAAGCCTGGTGATGCCAATCTGTGGTCCTCAGGACGGATTTTTCTATCCCACCCTCTCACTCATGATGGGTTCTTATACTCCCATATAATTATACACTTACAGTAATAAATCTTCCCCCAGATAAATTGGCTGTTGCTTTTGTCAGAAGTCCTGAATTAGTTAACGTTGTTGACTCAGCAGAATCTTCCATTCTGAAGTATAGGCTACCATAGTCATGCAATATGGTACGATTTATTGTGACTAGTCCAACATGCTCAGCTATATCTGTATCTAGAAGAGCTATATTGTAGAGTCTAACCTACAAAGACACATTGTTGTGAGGTTATCAGAGAAATAGAAACAATCGCAATCATTGTTCAAAAGCAAACAAATTTGCAGGCATTAAATGCAATGCATTCAAAATAAAGATGCCCAGATAAATGAAAGGCATAACCATAGTGACCTCATGGCATGGCTTGGTACAATTAAGAAAAGCCTTAATGTCTCCTTTTTGTAAAAGAGTGAGTATGACCAGAAAATGTCGTTAACATTACAGACCATCCCACAGCAACACGAGGAAGACAAACAGAATACTTACAGTCGCAATCCATTTCTAATCTATGTTTAAAATAAAAAAAAAACTTTATAATTTAGCTGCGACATGTGATTTCCAACAATATGGTATTTTGACAAGCGTAGACTTAGACGAGCCTGTGCAGCCCCCTGTTTAGCTTAGGAACAACAACAAATGGTGTTCAGTCAGTAGCTAAACAGTCATAGAATATTCAAGCGACTGGCAAAGGCTCTGATCAGACTGCGCATATGCGCATGCTGATCTGACGCTTTGCTGGTCACACCACATTGTTGAAAATCTCATGTCGCTGCTCAATATATAATTATAAGTATATTAGTCCTGTTTCCTTGTTATACATGTATATCATAAGCTATTGACAATATTCTGTTCAGTCTTGCAGTGACATATGCTGTAATACTTTGGAAACTAAACTTGCAAAATGTGTGGACGCAGATTGCTTTGAAGCTAATGCATTAGGTAACAATTTAGTTATCTGCAACTTGTTGTACAAGCAAAATATGCAACAGGTGTCAAAAGTAGACTTGAATTTTGGATCTTTATTTTTCAGGTAATTGAAAGGATAAATCTCCCATTTGTTATGCTTAAAACATTACCTCATCTATGCTGCCTCTGAAATAAGAGGTGTTATCCTTCCCAATGTACATAACAAGGCTCTCAGAGACCCCAAGTGCAGTCTAAAATAAGAAAAACACAAAGAGCAGAGTACATTTAAAATAGATTACCAGATTTGTACTACATGTACTATATGGTAAGTGGTTAGGCAGTTTGTTCAGATATCTGAATCTCATATAATTGAACCATATAATTTTTTCGGTTTTCCCTTTTCTTTGATAAGACAAAAATGCATAAATGATTTAATTTTTAGTGGGATCCTATTTTTTGCTTTCTTGCATATTTATTTTACTTATTTTGAATTTTATAGATGAAATATACGAAGCTAATAGGATCATTGACATTGATAAAGCATCTTAAACACACTATGGATTCTTAAACATTTTTTTTATATTTGGATACACATTGCTTTTGTAAATATACTCATTAGCTTATAGATACTGCGAAAACAGAAATCTAATTTCTATTTTTTAACTATTTTGCCTGCCACAAAAGCCTAACTGTAGTCTTCTAGTTATCAAGGGTCAACTGCATATCCTGTACATACACACAGCATATACAAAATAAAAATGTAAGATATGCTGCAAGATTTTAGATTTGATACAAAATGCCTTTTGATAACTTGTGATACAAGTAAATATTTTATTGGAAAGGTCATTTGTAGCTTCAACAATTAATTGTGACATTAATCTGTGTATTCTGACATAAGTCAATCAACTTGTGATATTCATTTTTTATATAAAGATATTACAGGTCTAAATGTGCAAATAAAGTATTCTTCACTTCCTATATTTGACACAATTTATCTAGGTCATCACTGCAAAAACACAACTTTGAAGAACATACAGTAGAGCAAACCAGGGTAATATCGACACTTAAGTCGGCTTTGATGCTTTGAGCCTTTCTATTGGCTGGAACAACTTCTCTCAATGATGATATGATATGCACCCCTAGAAGTTTTTTTTAAAAAGAATTACAAGCATGAATCAGGGAACCATTCT
This sequence comes from Loripinus fragilis, assembly GCA_964019695.1. Taxonomy (NCBI): domain Eukaryota; kingdom Metazoa; phylum Mollusca; class Bivalvia; order Lucinida; family Lucinidae; genus Loripinus; species Loripinus fragilis. The sequence goes on along the minus strand of OZ026519.1, from coordinate 15,155,762 downwards.
ATCTGACTATAACTACATCTTAAACAAATTAAAACAACATTGTTAAAAGATCTGAAGGTCTATTTCATTGTCTGGTCGTTTAAATTCAATCGGATGAAATAGAACCAGTAATCACAATAAGAATCCTAGTCTTCCAGCTCATCTACCATGAGTGATTGAAGAATGAGATCGTCAGTGCATTTCACATGCCATTCACCCTCCCAGATGGTGCATGCTGTCCAATCAAGTGGGATATCTAGTCTACAACGGTGTATGTCAATAACTGCCTTTGCATCAAATTCTGTAAGTGTATTATCAACAAACCTTATAAAATACATTGTATATTGGTCTTCTGACTTAGGCGGATAAAAACAGGAATGTAATTGTGTTCCAAGCATGAGGTATCAAACAGTAATGTGATATCTTAGAATCTGTATATGTGAAACGTTGGCACATTATAAGAACTCATTGGAATGGCTGGATTTTCGTATATCTGTGATTTTTTTTATCCTGCTAACCTTCTAAAAGTGTTGCGTAGCTGGACCAAATTAGAGGTATGCCAAATGAAATTTTCTAAGACGTATTCATGATACAATTAAAATTAACCAGGCAATAAACGATGGGTATCACATTACAGGGGGAGTGTCGATAACATACGGGTGTCAAAATTACGCAGGTTTGCTCTACAAAGCAAAAATTAAAATGCAAAATACTTACAAAGTTTAGCTTTGACACACCACTAGTTGTACTGTCTAGTATGCTGTCTACAAAGATTGATATCGCTGCATCTGAAAAAGAAATACTAATTCCTGTTGACTGTTGTTGTTATCTGCCAAAATGTTAGGAAGCCCATTTGGCAAAAGTGTACACAAAGACCAGGCCGATGCTGTAGGAGCAGTCTGGTCTTGGTCCACATTGTTTGCACCTATACTTATTAAAGTCAAATAATGTTAGAATAAATATGTAGAAGACGACTTTAGCAGACAGCATTTTCAGATAAATTTTAGGCTAATGCTTTGAGAGTTGTTAATTTCTAAATTTAGAGTACTGATTTTTTATTTGATTTGATTCTTTTTGTTTCAGTCAACATCTATGATCATGTCCAGACGGTCAGTTAGCCTAATCACACTTTTCCCTGGGCAATCTTATCTAAGTGGAAAACCAGTACTTCGTTCACATGCTTTTGCTTATCACTGACAACAACCTTTCTTGAATCAGGGGAAGGAGAAAAATGCCAGTAAAAAATTATTTACTGATCAATCTCCATGAAAGTATGGGACCGGGTTGGGTTCATTTTCATTTCTGGCAATAATAGATAAAAGGAGATTGTAGCAAATCGATAAGAACAATCAAACCAATCCCTACCTTCAATACTATGTCTGAACACAATGCTATGCCACCGCCCTGCAGTCAAGGTGGTTGACCCAGTCACCGTGCTATCACCATATCGACCTTTCACAACACCATTCTCTACAGAGAAGCAAACAGTTCCCTGGTCACTGCATACTATAGGATAAGGCCCTGTTGTATAGCCAGTATCCAATGACAACCAAACTTCAAAAGTGAAGCTGAAAAAATTGGTATAAAATATTAATCAAATGATAGCAGATAATTTGACTGAATATGATAACACATTTTAACTAAAACAGAAAGTAAATGACCACTGTTGCAAAACAATTTTACCTTTTATGAAGGCAACACCAAGGACGCTGTATTAAATAGTGACTAAAAGCAGTTTATCAGCAGCTCTTGATCATGTTTCTGCCAAATATTATATAATACCAACGCTATAACAGTTAAGTCAGGATACTAGTAATAAAAAATACAACTAAAACTAAGCCAAACAGCTCGTTTACTCATGCACATTCTACCTTATCTTGATTAAGCAAAGAAAACTCTTCAAGCAGATCAGCCCCGTCAAAATTATAAAAACCAGCATATGAGATTGAAACTTTTCCCATATATGAGACATGATCAACCATGATAACCCAGCGTCTGTATATGCGATAAACTCTTTTCCAATGACTGGTTATCTGCATCATTGATAACCAGAAGTTGTGTATTTTGAACAGAGAGAGGTTATAATGTCCAACTGGAGACGTTGTTCATTATATGATGACTGAGGTAAACAAGTACCATAACGTAACACACAGTTTATGAAAATTCTTTATTTTGCCTCCATTTTAAAGTAACACACAGTTTATGAAAGTTCTCTATTTTACCTCCATTTTTGCACGTCTAACATGAAAAAATAGTGAATAAACAGATCGTAACACACAGTTTTAGTTATAGCCCTTAGTATCAACCTTTGACCATTATCAGCGCTCAGGCTCAGGTTGATACCTTGGTCGATAACAAAAATTCTTTGTTATAATCTCTTAATTATCACATACACTCGTATATGAAAAACTAAGATTCAGGCGAGCCTGTGTACATCTAACCTAAGTCTACCCTTTTCACCTACTCATATATAGCTCCTATGGATAGCTGCGTATGCATGTGTAAAGCATAGACTTAGGCTGATACTGTATCATTATTTTCTATTTGCCATGGGCTGGCCAATGCCATATATCTTAAATGGTAAGCATGCTAGCGTTGTGATTTTGTACTATGAAATAATACTGTAGCCAGTGTTACAATGAAGGCTGGTCATTGTAATATTGACACCTGTAGCATAAACCTAATGTTAAGCTTTACACTAGCTTGTGCAGCTACCCAGCAAGAATAGATGCTTGAACTGAGCCTTTATCTATTTCACGCTACAAATGTTGTAATGAGACTGCACAGATAAGCTATAGCTGGTAGCATCTACAATTAATTGTAATATTGTATGTGTCAGCTGATATCAGGAATCTAATATCCAGTTATATCGGTATCTTGACAAATTGATCTCCAAAAAGGTTTGTTAATTTGGGAATTTTTTATACTGTTCCAGAATAGTTTTTCATTTATTTGTGTTTTCAGAATCCCAAGGGAAATGCTTAAAACATGTTGTCTTATCCCATGGGACGTAGCGAACGTTTATATATTGAGAAATATATATGATCACTATTATTGCATAAATTAAATAAAACCCCCAACACTATGTTAAAATTATTGCCCTATATTTTGTAACAATTTCACAATAAACAAGGTCCATCTTCCAGTGCAAATCATCATATAATGGTGATTAATGGCTCAGCTATCTTAAAACCTGGTGGCATAGAAATAGCCTATTGGTAATTGTGATTCTGTTCATAACAACACATGTAACCATTTGTCTAAACATAGATTCACTGGTCAATGTGCAGGTGTTAAAAACTTGTGGTACTGTGTTTTATGCAATTTCCTAGATCAGAATTTGTATGTCTGAATTAATTTAAGGTTTCATAAATATTCCAACTTGAGCACTCATTATTATGGAATTTCTGTTATAGGTTGGGTTAGATGTGAAGCTAGCCAAGCTACTTATACTTTTCAAATGCTTTAAATAAGTTCAATAATAATTGGGGTACAAATACTAAATAATGATGTTTATCATATGGCAATTAACTAATTTAAAACTGCATCACTAGAGTATTTTATTTTTCAAATACGGCTATATTATGCTCGTAAAACGCAATGTCATATGATAAATATGAATAGATATTCTGTTTGTGTTTATAAGAACCATCATATTGAGATGCTGTTTTTAAGAACCAACAAAATACTATTGATACGCCTCTTAAAAAATTAATCTTATCTTATGCATGCCTAGTAGACATGGTAGACAAAAAGCTATTCTAAACTCAAAATCATGATAACTTAAGTTAAAACTGTGAATCTGTAGTGTTCTAGTTAACAAGAGTTAATGCATCAGGGTTCCCACAGACATTCAAAACCACAATTCCATGATTTTCCATGATTTTCCATTATCAACAATGTAATTTCCATGACGTTTTAATGCATTGCCTCCAACCTCCCCTTTTAACAGCATCTACACCACACTGAGATAAACGCGGAATGCAGTAAGAGTAAAGTATGTAAATAAGCATGCTTGTAGACCATTCATGCATTTTGAAACAATTAATACTTGAAACCACCAGTAGACAGAAAACTAGCTGTCAGACAGACAAGTGTTGTGTGTCTGGCAGCTAGTTTTCTGACTACTGGTGGTTTTGTCAAATTATTTCACAAATTCCATGACTTTTCCATGATTATTCAGATTTTTCTAAATTCAATGATTTTTCAATGCATGGAACTTTTTTTGGTAATTCTCCAGGTTTTCCATGATTTCCAGAGCTTGTGGGAACCCTGATGCATTGACTGGTCATACCTGTCCTCCATCCTTAGTTTAGTTATATTATCCAACTCAACAAAGTCATCTACACCATCCAGATATAATCCTTGGTTTAGGTGTTCCAGACATTTGATCTGGAGGTAGGACCAGATCACGGGATACTCCCCAAACTGGAAGACCCCTACTCTTCCACCAGATATAGTAGAGTCATAAAGTGCACCAGAATCAACTAGTTGTGTATAACCTTGATACACCTGTAAGCTGAAACAATATACTGCGCTCTTGACTCTTTATCTCCTAGTGTTGTCTGCTAATTACATTTGCAAACAGTTTGGACCCTTATTAAGCACACAGAACGTCTGGCCTGATCTGGGTCAAAACTGTTTGACACTTCAATCATATTCCTGAAAGAGTGTTACAAAAATGTTGATTTTGAAAAAAAAAAAATACAGCAGACAAAAAAAGCAGGACAAAATTTCCAGGGGGCAAAGAGTTAATAACTCACAACATGATATGCAAAATTACTGACTCATTCAATAATAAAAGAGGACAAAAAAGAATGATTAAATCACAAAACAGTGTGAAATTGGTATTTTGGAGAAGAAATAAAACATCAAAACAAAACTAGAAAACATTTTCCTTGATTGTGTATGTTTATGTAAGTAAATTGAAAGTGCATTACCATGCATCAACATGCTGAAATGCATATAACATAATTCTAAAGTATATGCTTGAAAAAAAAATCATGTGTAAGTGTTTCTGTGATAGTAGAATAAGTGCACAATATGATGATACAGCCACAGAATAGTTGCTGCTACAGAAAATCATGCAATTATAGTTGACACAATGAGGTGGGGAAATTTAATGGTTTAGATACTTTCCATATTTACGGTCTGTCCCTAGACCATGGCCTAGGTACTTCATATTTCAGCATCTGAATTAAGCTGACACTGTTCGCATATGAATCATTAAAATTTTCTAAGATGATATGGGTAGACCCATTGTAGCATAGAAATATCTTATATTTTTTGCGCAAACAGTGAAGACAAGGATAAAATGTTGCAGGGTGTTTCATAAGGGTCTACATTGTTTATAAATACTTAATTGGTCTTTTTTGTTTTAAATTATAACCTTAACTCATTACTACCTACAATGTAACATCCCATGTTTAATGTTTGATGCAGTATGAAGCATCCTTTAGTACACAAAGGGTTAACAATGATATACCTAATGTAACCTGTTGAAGGTTGATGTGACAGTATCCATCTGTAGGATGTTAGTGGCTCCCAACCCTGTAGTTGTGAATCTTGCCATAATACTGTCACCTGGTCTGTTGTGTCATAACCATGCCACAAAGCATCAGCAAGAGACTCACTAGGACCAGTTGTAGACTCTATCAACTGTCAAGTAGGGAAAATACAAAGACTTTATGGATGCAAAATATATAATTAGCAAATTAGCCCCACTTGACAATTCTGTATGATCTAAAATAAATGACATAACAACATCAAGTTAAACAATCTCTCTTTTTTTACTCAGTTATATCAAGTTTCCTACCTAGCTAATATTAATTAAAACTAACATTTGACAAGCCTGATAAAAAACAAACAAAACCACCATATAGAAAACCAACTGCAGCTGCCATGAAAATACCTACTTCACCAGTTTCTATGTCATTCAGCAGGCTGTTAGACACCAAGTCCCCCAAAACGTCAACTATGTTTTAATCATTTGACAAAAGTAACAAAGTAACAGCTAAAATGGGCCAAAAATCTGCTGACGTTTGCACAACCAGCCTCTCCATATGTTGGCTGACTGTCAGTCTTCTAACATAATTGCAATTAAAACAAATATACCTTAACAATATGAAAGATCGAACCCATCATTACACAATTTTGATCTCAATTGAACAAATGATTATGAGTAAACAATCTTTCATTGATAATAAAAATAATTATACATGTAAAAAATCCAATTAGCAATGCTTAGAAGATACCCCTGCACAGTTAGGGTCAGTGAAAATAAGACTTAATTTTGACAAGTGATCGCTCAGACCAGTAAACCTTAAATTAGTTAAGGCGGCTTTGAAGATTTGGTATCAGTAAAATGCATTTAAGCCCCCCCCCCCAGTGGCTAAGGCTGCTGTTTGTTCTAAGGCGGTGGTTCTGTTGTTGTTGACTTTTTGTTTATTGTTACTCCCATTGTGGGAGTCTGTAATTGTTCTATGTTTTGTTGCACGTTGCTTTGTGTCCGTTCTTGTATTGCAATCATCCTGATGGGGAACAGAGAGCTGGTTGCTCTGCTTAATTTGTCTTCCTGGTGTCCCGTGATGGTTGAGAGGCTCTTCCTTGGGGTGCCACAGGGTTGCCTGCGGTTTGTGATTGTGGTATTTCCTGATCATACTCACTTACTATTTTTCGGTAAAATCTGTGCGATGATCTTTAAGTTGGCAATCTGTAACATTTGGTAAGATAAAATGTATAGAAAATACTACATTTGAAAATTCTTTAAAAATATCAAAGCTTATACTGGAAAAATTGTTTAAGTTATAATAGCTGTCATTTCGTAAAATATCATTTTTGTACCAAGCTCCTTCATGCATGTTTATTATGTCTATATTGTGTAGGTGAAATATTGGATTAGATAATCAAAAGCTGTGGTATGAGTTGATAGGCCCATGAATACACTATATATGCATGTAAGATTTTACAAGAAAAATTGGAAATCATTGTTTTTGTTCTGGAGCTCTGTCATTTTGTCACAAATTATTTCGTGCACTAAGCCCTTTCATGCACATGTTTAATATGTCTACATTGTGTAGGTAAAGTATTAGATAAATTCATCAAAAAATCTGGATAAACACAAAAAAGCCATGGTAGGAGTTAATTGGCCCATGAATAACAGCAACAAACAAGCCCAACAGATTCAAATTACAAATAATATGATTCAGCAAATTTTACATGTAATCGTTTTTTAAAAGAACTTTGACAGGTGTATACCATACACAATATGATCAAATACCAGGATTTCCTTATATGATTACTAGCATGTATCATTGTAATATAGTGTTTATGTTAAAAACTATATATATTTAGAAACGTTTATTTGCTCTATTACTATTGACATTATGTGAAGTTTTCTATTTACGCTATGTGAAGTTTTCTATTTACGCTATGTGAAGTTTTACCAGATCTACGAGGGTTGTCTCAGAAAGCCATAGACTTTTGTTTTAACACGAGACTGTGTATCAGGAATTCTCTGAAATTTGAATGATATTTTATACACATTTCATAAACATTTTGTACACATATGGGTGCAATCACAGTTTATATAACACAGTTATGAACGTTTGCTTGACTGTGTGTCAGCTTGTGGGGAGCACGTTGCAAATCAGTTAGCTATGTTTTCAGAGAGGGGTGGTCAAATGTTTTGTCTATACTCCTTTAATATAAGTTCTAATTGTATCAAATATTGCAATCTGTTTGTTAAGTAAGTCTTCCTAGTTCAAGTAATGGCTTAATATTCAGTTTAGGTATGTTTTAGAGTTCATACGAGAAAACAGTTTTACTATTACAATAACTAACAGCAAAATAAAATGTGTTCAGTTAGAATGACTAAAAGGAGCATGTTTGTTTCGGTACTAGTAGCATAGTTTTGTACGAAATCCACTTTACCATACAAGTGACTACTCAGCCAATTTGTAAACATTAGAAGAACATGATTATTTTGTGAGTTTAATTAGCCAAATTACATTGAAATTCTATTTTTGTGCCACACCGTTCTTATAATGTTTGTATTTTCTAAAAAGTAAATGTAGTAGGCATGATAAATCTTCTATAAAATCAATACTGATGGCGGAAAACGTTTCAAATTTTCAACACTATATCTTGAGTAGTTCATTATTGAGGTGATAATACATTGCTTGAAATACAATTGCGAAATTTAATTATATGTACACTAATATTTGAAGTAGATAAATTTGATTACAAAAATGTTGACATGCTCAGCACACGCAGACACAGTCTAGGAAAGGTTCATAACATTGTTATCGAAACTGTGATTCCACCCATATTTGTGCAAAATGTTTATGTGATGTATATAAAAATATAATACAAGTTCCATAGAATGCCTGATACACAGTCTTGTGTCATAACAAAAGTCTATGACTTTCTGGGACAACCCTCATATTATTGCTCGTATACAACACAAAAGGGCCATCTTAGTTAAAAGTCTGATAAAACCTCATATCCTGTAAAACATTAACTTTGGTCATTACATCCCAATGCAACTTTACTTAGGCTTAACAAAAGCTGATTTGAACAGATCAAATGAATAAACGTTGTGACCATATTGACATAACCAACACAGAATAAAGATTGTGGTGTATAGGATCAGTATTAAATGACTTACCTTTAGCTGTAAGCCTTTGATGCCTACCCTGTATGTTGATGAAACATCATAGTTAGAATGTGTTCTCTTCCATGTGACCAGGTAGAACTTCCTGTTGTTCTGGTACCCAAACACAAAGCCAACATAGTCAGTGGCAGTGGAGTCAGTAACAAACCAGGTTCCTCTGTATTCAATAGCTCCATAACTCTGCTCACCTAGGGAATTTGAAACATTATTTAAATTAACAAATACGTAAATAGAGTTGCATGATACATTAAGAGGCATCGGAAATGTTTGCGCCAGTGCATGAGATGCTGGTACTTATTGCATTGGCAAGGAGGGAAGGTTCTCAAGACAATCTGGATACATCAGCATAGGGCCAGTTAAGCAAAAATAATTTGAGTAAAATTGCAATTATTTTTTTTATCCATCAGTTTAAACATTTGTTTTGGGTGCTCAAAAGAACGGTCTCGATGAGAATAATCTTCAGTCACGCACTCTTATATGGGGGCCTGCATCAGCATATGCTTTTATTAGAGGCAATTGTGAATATGAGATAGGTACAAAAAACTTAAGTGAGTATGATCAGGAAATACCAACTCATCCACTGGCCCATTTATATAATCCCTTTTAGATGTTGCTCATTTGTTGTTGGTGGCATCTTTAATTATGTTGATTCTATTATTCCTTGCTTAGTCCTTGTTTTATGGTGTAGTTCTTTTTCTTCATAGGCCGAGATAAACAAATATTTCAGCCTTAAAGTATGAATATTTTCTTATCTATGATTTTTAACACATTTTTTGGGGTGAAATAATGAATTTAGACGGTTCGTTTTGGTACCAACAGCATATGTTTTGTATTGGTAATAAGAAAATAAATTTTCAATTACCCACTCTTATCTAGAGGCCTGTTGCCATTCCTAGTTTTGTTAACATATACCTGAGAAGAATTGATTGACAGCTGGCCTGCTTATTGCATTTGGGCAGAGAAGGTACTGAACACTCAGATACCATTGCTACTAAATCAGACTTTCAGATAGTATTTTACACTACTTGCCATTTCCGTACTACAATTATGATCAAGTAGTCATTAAAACGTGTTCAAAGTTAAGTATGGGTGTAATAAAGTGTAAATGAGTCAAACATGCAGGATAAAAACTGTTAGTACATATATTTTAAGCCCTTGTCTTGCTAAACCTGAAATTATATTTTTTTACATTGTAGCCCCCCAATCAGCTTGCTTCTGACAACATCACCTGATCTGGTTCATCACTGTTTTCCATTCTGGTTGATACAATGGGAAAGCTGCAGCTTAACATGATAAAATTGTGGAGGAATGTAGTACATAAGCTATTCAGCATATAACAAGGGTTAAACACAGACTCAAATGATCACTATAAACATACCAATGAGCATTGTTGGCATCCCAGTAGTAGTTGTCTGCATTATCTCTCCTCCATTATCTTTAACAACCCATGATGGCAATGTTGTTGTCAATGTAGGATATAGATCAACAGTGAAGTAATTCTTAAACGATGTTTGCTGTATGGAAGGATTATATGGACATGTATCATTAATATCTACAATACCATCAGCATCTGAATCTGTGACACACTCATCACCAATACCATCACCATCAGTGTCTGTCTGTGATGGGTTACTGAGATAGACACACGTATCAGCAGTGTTTAATATACCATCTCCATCTAGGTCAGTGTCACATAGGTCACCTAAAGAGATAAGAAAGCTAAACAATCACTATACAGTAAAACCTGTCTTAAGGGGCCACTCAAAAAGAAGACCAAAAATTGGTTTCAAGGCCATTGTTGCTCAATACAGATCAAACGTATTGCAGAATGCTCCAAGAGAGCATTCTGCAATACTGTTGACCTGCATTAAGCTAGCATTTGTCTTGAACACCGTTGTTTTGTCTATTTTTGAGTGACCACTTAAGACAGGTTTAATTGTATTCAAAAATGTTAGTAAGTATGATCAGGAAATACCACAGTCACTCACTGCAGACATACCCATGACACCGTGTGGAAGAGCCACAGGGCACTAACAGTCACAAGACATCAGGGAGACAATCTTTTTAAAGTAAAGCAGTTATCTCTCTCTTCTCCATCAAAATGATTGCAAAGCAAGAAAGGTCACAAAGTACAGCTTAACAAAACAATGACCAAAGAAGAAACTCCCTACAATGGGAGAAACAATAACCAATTAATCAACAACAAGAGAAACACTGCCTGAGAACGGACAGCAACCTAAGCCACTGTGGGTGGTGGGGGCAGCTTAAATGCATTTTACTGGTTCCAAATCATCACCCTAGATTTTATTGTTGTTAAACACATACATTGCTTATCTCACATGAATGCTTTGTAACTAATGCAATGTATCATCACAGAGGAACAATCTAATCAAATTAACACGCTATGATGAAACAAAGAAAATGTCTCCTAATTCACAAGTAGTGAGGGCTAAAGAAAACCATAGTCCTGCCCACTTATCTCAAAAGATACAAGTAAGTTCATAAAAAATATTTACGGTCTTCTACATGTATATCTCCAACATGTCTAACACACTTGCAAGGTACTGAAAGGATACACGAAAACCTCTAAGAGGAGTTGAACTCATTCTACATATAATGCACTGTTAACCAGTATTTTATGTATACAATGGTAAAAAGGCAAAGTTTAAAAATATGAAAATATCAAAAATTACTTTTTCATCATTAAACTTCTTCATACATATATCATTATATCTGTTACATACCCACAGAGGATAAAATGAGAGCTCTATGAACAGTTAATTTTACAAAGTATGCACTATAAACCATTACTTAATATGTGTTATGGTCAAAAAGACTAAGTTCAAAAAGCTGCTGATTTGTTAAAAATGAATGGTTTAGCATTCCATGATGGACCGACTGAGAACAATATACCTCCCTTAAAGAATGTTTGGCTGTGGGTTTCAAAACATCCAGCAAATTTAAAATGTACTGATCTCATTGATAATGATGGAAAAGTCACTTTGGTAAGATGGGTAAAACTAATACAAACTGAACATTCAGGGGCCTGCTTGATCCCCCTCCCTGTCCCCCTTTTTAAATATCCTAACAAAAAAATGAAATAAGTTGGTCTTAGTTAGGTCAAATCTTTTCAATTCATGGGATATATTTAAGAAAAATAAGTGTTGGTGTGACGATTGTTCCCGAATATGGAATAATACCAAAAGCAACAAAATCCGAATGTGAGTCCCAAAATAATATTTAATTACGATTCTAAACATAATACTGGGCCCTAGTTATAATGGCGTCGTATCACCTATATCTCTACTTAGCAACTGATGTTACGTTATACGCTGTAACGTCATTACATCATGACGTTACACCAAAGTACGACAGTAGAATGGACATTAACAAAACTCCTTCTGTCCATTTTCCCCTACTCAAAATGTTCATCTTGATAAAGCTTTGGCATGTTTTTGGTGTTAAAACTATAACTTTCAAACGCAGTTTACACTGTGCTTAATGATAACCTCCTTTTTTCTACCACACTATTGGGCATTGCGCATATGTAAATAATTCAAAAATATGCTTAGATACATATCACGTTAAATTGTGAAAGCTTAACAACCCATAAAAGTATCTCTGAATTATGAACTTAAAAGTAATGTAGATTACCTTTAAATACAGATTAACATTCGATAGTTTACCAAGTTATACTATATCTGCAACTGCATAGTAAATTCCATTAGAGTTTACTCGAATTAGGCAAAAGTTTACAGAACTCTGCTGCACTTAGCCGTGTTGTTCCCCTCCATGAGAATAAGTGGTATTTCTCGTTGTTTTTCTTCACCAGCCAGATGTGCAGTTTTATATCCTCGGTGTAGCCTGCAGTTTCTATCACTCACCATGTTCTCTGATTGATTGTCTAGCTCAAGAGCGATTCCAGCCTTGGTACATTGTTTTATGGTTGCATTGCCAACTTTACATCTGCAATCCCCTTGGGTCATTACGATGGGAACAGTGGGTAGACCAATGAAGTCCGCAGAACAATCATCCTGTGTTTCAATTTGAGATAGTTAAGTTTTATCATTCCCCTCCGCGCCTCAATCTAGTTTGTTTGTCATGATATGCCTTGCTTCACGTGGATTGTGACATGTTTTAGAAGGAAAAGATTTATTTAGTATATAACTCTTTGATTTTGCTTTTACCTGTTAATCGTTATCGCTGTGTAAAAGCACATGATGCAATTTTTTGCATCCATTTTCCCCACATGGCAGACTTCTTGGCCATGATTTCCCTATATGCCCATCACCTAAACATCTGAAACATAGTTTTAAACGCTTTGCTGCATCCCATCGGTCAGATACACACTTTTTGACGAATTTCGAACAGGTCCAGATTTTGTGATCTCTTCTGCATATATGGCAGGACGTATTGTTTATGCGGTTATAGTCTATCATTTCTCCGAAAAACGTTCTTTGGCTATTACATATCGGTGAAACTGGTAATGACCGGTGATTCCTGAACGTGCCTGTTATACCATGTACAGTCTCTGAAACGATGGTTTGAAATGCAGATTCATGAAAGACCCACGTCTTTAAAGCAACTACAGATTCTGGCGTTTGTGTTTCAATCACCCAACGATGGTATTTTGCTAGCATAGATTCTGTCAATTTTGTTCGCAGTTTATCATACAAGAAACCATTCCCAAGTTCATTATGATAGCCTGTTTCCTTCAGATTAATAATGGCAATTTCCAACAAATCTGCAAATTGTTCCAAGTCCTGTGCGTTTCCTGGTCTTATTTGCGGGAATTTGTCCAAGTCTTCGAGATATATTGCGACTTGCCTGCGCTTACCTCCATACCTCCGCTCCAGTCGCTCCTTAGCTGCTTCATAGGCTGCGGCAGAATGCCCAAGACCATCTATGACATATAGAGCCTCTCCTGATAGACATTGCCTAAGTTGTAATAATTTGTACTCGCCTGTTGAAGGGGCGGTATCTACGCACGCCATAAATGCAGCTTTCAAATTTCGGTAACTCATTTTGTCCCCAGTAAACACTGGTAATTTGATTCGCTTTAGATGCCTCCAAAGATCTTCTCCAATAGAATAGGCACCACGGGACTCTGGTTCATGTATATTCCCTTGGCTAACGGTCTGCTCTATCAACTTTTCTTTCTTTGCAAACGATTCCAGCAAGGACTTTTCCATACTGCTGGTTCTTTGCAGTGGATCCATTGACTTCACATTTGCTGTATTACGCTTCCATAAATTCATTGATTCCCAGACTGCCTCATATGCAGAGTGGAATTCTTCTTCCAACTTTTCCATCTCATTCACGATTTTTGCGCCTATGTCAAATTGTTCATTTCCTATGTAAATATATGACAACTGAGACATTACCTCCATCGACGATTCTATATACCAATCCATTTTCCAGCAGGCACTGTTCACTTCTGATCTAGGTAGGCATTGTTCCTCTATCAACAGTAACAGCCTATTTTTATAAAGTGTAAAGCTTGATTTCGACTTCAACTTTTCCTTCTGCAATTCTGTTTCTTTCTCTATATTACATGTACTTTTTCCTACTGACGCAATTTCGATTGTTGTTTCTGCCAATTTAAAACTAGTTTTAACTTCGCTCTGCTACCAAATGTTAGTGTGACGGTTGTTCCCGAATATGGAATAACACCAAAAGCAACAAACTCCGAATGTGAGTCCCAAAATAATATTTAATTACGATTCTAAACACAATACTGGGCCCTAGTTATAATGGCGTTGTATCAACTATATCTCTACTTAGCAACTGATGTTACGTTATACGCTGTAACGTCGTTACGTCATGACGTTACACAAAGTACGACAGTAGTATCGACATTAACAAAACTCCTTCTGTCCAATGAGATAAAAATCAGCAAAGCGAACCACAAACACCTTTATACATATGAGCTACGGCATGAGATTTCCAACAATGTGGTATGTGCGACCAACAAAGCCTCAGATCAGCCTGCGCATATGCGCAGTCTGATCAGAGCCTTTGCTAGTCGCTTGAATATTCTATGAGTGTAAAGCTACTGACTGAACACCGTTTGGTGTTTCTAAGCCTAAAAGGAGGCTATACAGGTTCGTCTGAGTCTATCTACACATGTCAAAATGTCACATTGTTGGTAATCACGTGTCACAGCTCATATGCACCCCCTTTCCAGAACCTGAACATACCTGTACCATCTCCATCAATATCTGACTGATCTCCATTAGCATAAGTTGGACAATTGTCCAGTGAATCTACAATACCATCACCATCCCTGAAATAGGAAACAAAGAAACATGTGAAAAACCCAGTCAACTTTGAATTATATGATTTATGTGTGCTGCCTTTAATTTTATTCAAGTTTAAACTGGTTATTCAATAAGCTTACAGTGAAGGTCATTTTTGTAGTTTCTGATCTTGGATTCAATATTTGCATATGCCACAGAGGCTTATTTGGCTTAAAACCATGTAAACAAAATTGTACAATGCAATATTTTTGCAAAAGAATTAATTGTTCTGAAACATTGTGAATTATATTTGAAACCATGAAAAATATGGGGCAGTCAGATCAGGTTCAACAGGTTTGTATGCATCTTGCAATATTTTTTACATAAGCATATATATATGGCAAACAACATCAGCAGCAAAATATTTGGATTTTATTTTAGCCATAAAATATTAAATGCAAGAACTAGAAAGTGTTGTTTCAGATACTTATAAACAGAGAACAATACTCTTCAATATGAATGGTATAAATCAAAAGTATTACATTACCTCATGAAAAAACGTATATTAACCATTTAGGAAAATCAAAAAGGTAAAGTCTGTAAAGCCATTAACTTACTCATCACGGTTTGTTCCACCAGGAGTATCACACGAGTCACCTACTCCATTCTCATCAGTATCAAGCTGGGCAGCATTACTAGTTGTGACACAGTTATCACAAGCATCACCTATACCATCACCATCAGAATCAGTCTGGCTGACATTATCAACTGTTGGACAATTATCACTTCCATCAGATAAACCTTGAAATACACAATATGTGTTATTTTATAACAAATTACCCAACAAATGACAAGCCGCCTGTCAAATAAGAATAATAGAATACACAAATAATAGATTATTTTCCTTGCTCTCCTATAAATACCGCATTTTCATATTTCAGATATAGATAACTAATAGGCTGTGATGCATAACTTGCCATGATGACACCACTTAAACATTACAATGATATTACTTGTCTTCCAATTCTATTCAATTTTTATCCTTCTCACAAACTGGAAAGAGGTTTGTGAGAAAGAATTTTCTGACATGGGTAAAAACAGCAGAAACCCTGATCTGGTGTGCAAGAACTGTCTATGTCTTCTGGCATGGCTTTGTTGCAATAAGCAACATGTTGGTTTTGTTGTTATTACGTTTTGTTTCTTATTTGGCCACGTTAATTGATAACAATCTTATTTAATGAGTGCTCTAGATGTCAATCACCTTGCTAGAGTATATTCATAATAAAGTGAATTCAAAATTAGGAATCAACTACACAACATTTTGCAGGGCTATCACAAATTTCATAAGCATTTACTAAGTTTTGTCATTATTAAAGGGGACATATCAAGGTTTTTCATTTTTCATTGCAAATTCCTTTATTATGTCAGATTGTATGTGTATATTAAGAACCCAGATCATTTTCCACAATGTTCAGTAATAAAATGAGTATAATCATCATTTTCTTTAAGCTTGTGCGCTTTGTCAATAAAATATAGACTCGCTTACTTCCCTTGAATTAGTTACTTCCCTTTGCTATCGGAGTGTCCTGATGACGTCACAGAGGCAGTTTATGAAGGACTGTTAGTATCCGATCGTGTTGGATTCCGATTTTTTTTAATATTCTCCGATAAAGAAGGGTTTATGTGTTGCAAATATCACTGCAATACGCATTCTGATCAGTGGGTCCGCTCTCAATGATATTGTGGATAGATTTTTTTTGTGTTTCAGTGAATTGAATGCCGTATACGATAACCTATTTTAGCAGACTCAGAGAAATTGGAAATCTCGGAGACAATTGAAATTAAAGCGAATACGCGCACGAAACAGTTTTGAAATGGTTTGTAAGCCTGAACATCGAGTTATCTTCAATTCAAGCAATAAAATCGGCATTTTAATTCCGCAACGAAATGAGTTATAAATATCATTTCAGTCTATGCATCTGAACCTCCGTTGCGTATATGTGTTTATTTGAAATGATTGTTTGCGCCGCGGTCAACATTCTTCAAGTCATGTTAGATTGGTCTTCCTGGGTTGAAACAGAACCTACCAGGGATTAATGTGTCTTGCTCAAGGGCATAATGCAGTGCCGCAGGTGAGGCTCGAGCCCGTAGCCCTTCCATCTCTAACCAAGCACTCTGTCACTGCGCTCCCTAACGAACTCCAATGGGGATTTATATCAGTCTGTACATAGGGCTCTTAACTTGCCCAGTCTTTGATTACGGAACGCATCAAGATAGTGTTGATTACCGGACGCATCAAGATAATGTTGGCTATCTCGTCGAGGTGAATGTACAATACGGCATCCGAGTTTATTGGAAGAGAGAGAGCGAGAGAGAGACAGTCATAGCCGGCTCTTAAAATTTTGCGCCGTTACCGCGTATTCTACATGCGCAGCCATCTTAAATGGGACTAGAGCCTAGCAGAGCGGCTTAATTATGCTCTGCTCCTTCATCCAGGGGTAACAACCTACGTCATAGCATGGATGTTGCAAACACGAAGTATAGGGCCATCTTTGATTTACAAGGTTAGTTTTTCCCTTCATAAAAAATATACAAATTAGTGTCTGTCAAAACTAACCATTGCAGGCGGTGCCTAAGATCACACTTGAACAGAATATATATTGATCACGCCCTGAAAGGCGTTGCCTTTGCAATCATTCACCCACAAATATCGAAGCGGGAGACTGCTAAAATTATCCTCGTATCTCTTGCTTCGATACTTTTGGGTGAATGATTACAAAGGCAACGGCATTTCTGGGCGTGGCCATTATATATTCTGTTCAAGTGTGATGTTAGGCAACGCCTGCACAGCTCAGTTTTGACAGACGCTTATTTGTATAATTTTACGAAGGGAAAAACTAACCTTGTAAATCAAAGATGGCGCCATACTATAGGTGTTTGCAACATCCATGCTATGACGTAGGTTGTTACCCCTGTTCATCACTGACTATATTTCTAAGGTTATCTGTTTGTGGGCAGAGACTGTCGGGACTGTGCGCAGATTCTAAGTATTAGTATTAAAATCTCATGAGCTCGCTTTTTGTGTGTTTATCGAAATCGTCTCGCGAGACGCTTCCAATGAACGCTTAAATTAATAGTTTATATGCTTGTAGAAAACATAAAAACGGGATCTACATTGCACCAGAATTTGAATTTCGCATCGCAAACTAAATGGCGAGTCTATCTTCCCTTCCTGATATGACATCATTCAAGTTTGCCATGTAGAATTCCCAGGTCACGTGCAGCAACAGCAACAAATGAGATTGAATAAAAAATCTATAGGTTGTCAATCTTCATGACATTGTACAATCCTCGGGCCCACATGCGCAGCATCTATAAAAGCCATTATGTGCGGACCCAGAAAAGGTTGCCAAACTCTGACAACGTTTTTTTATGAGGGAAAAGATTATCCAAATAGCACTTAAAGCGGGCCATCATTAGCCCGCCAGCAAAACGCCATTAAAATGGCGTTTCGCTGACGGGAACGGGCCGATGATGGCCCAACATTGAATGCTGGCTTGGTAGCTTTTTGATTTTCAGCGGATCCAGACCAGTATTGTTAAGAAACCTTATATTTTGTGATTTTTCAGCCCCTGCCCCCCCCCACTCTGGATCCGCGCATGCGCCACGAAGTTTGGTATTTAGGCCTATTCTTAAAGGACTCCTTCATACACAGTTGCACGGCCATCTACAGTGGGGCTAGTGGCATGAGCCGTCATTGACGCCCCCCAGTAAACATAGAAAATTGGGCCGATAGTGGCCCGATATTGGATGCTGGCTGAGTCTCTACTTTATGTCTATAGTTGTTGGAGGCTCTTTCGAGACTGCATGTGCGCAAGCTCGTCTGATCCTTCGGTGCAAGAATGAAAATTGAATGAGTTGGCTATAATTTGTCAATGTGCTCATAGAAAGTGTCTAGTCTCAGGTAATGCGTAAAATGATCCCAATTAGCATGCAATCAAAAATAGAAAGAAAAGAACAAATGTGCCATTATTAATTCAAAAAACTAATCGATGTTCAAGTGAACTGACTGAGAAGGCTCGTACAGACTCAACGGGTAGGCCCGGCAATCCTGATTTCAAATTCTAAATAACGCAAAAATACAATCCGACAGCCAAAAACAAAAATGTTTTCGATAGCAAGATCCGCGGAATACGATTATCGTTTGAAAATCAAAAACGTTGTTGTCGCCGATTAAAAACAAGTTTTAACCGAGGCGTTCGCTATTGTCGCATGCTCGGTGTGATACGACAACGTCACCCGTTTTTGTTTTTGATAAACTCACTGTACTCATTCCACTACGGCAGTTTGGGTCTCGTCATCCACTCCGGTGTTATAGTAAAATTACTTTCAAATAAAGGCTGACAAAAATGAGAACTTTCGAATATGTTTGCTTCGAGGTTGCATCGTCTAGTTAACAACCTCTGTGTTGTTTTGTCAAAACGGAGATAAAACCAGATTTTAAATGTGTTTTTTACAGTTATATTAAAAAATGTTAATTACGGTTTAGTCATAATTATACGGTTCCGTCATTGATTTATTGTCCACGATGACGAAACCGCAATTAGTTATTCCATGCCTAGACATCAATCGTTTAAGTTTTCATATAATTCTAAAGCTAAAAGATACAATGTGAATTTGATGAACAAAAATTAATCGGAACCCAAGCATTCTAGGGCGTTTATCTGTGATAAAATGAAGAAATTGAACATGATGAGAAAGTTACCTTAACACCGGAATAAGTGACGAGACCAAAATTGCCGTAGTGGTATGACTACATGTAATGAGCATTTTGTCATGTAGACAAATAAATGGGGTTTGATTAACAAAGACATACACTTTTAAGCCTACTGCTGATGTGAGCCGACACTATGTTTTCAACGGGTCTTCAACTTTCGAAATGCATGCTGAGGAACTCGATTGAATGTTGATTAGTGTGCATTCGTCCAGTCTCGGCAATGTCTACCCCGAAACATCATTTAAATCGCTATCAAGCTCGACACCCGTACTGCATTATTCACTGCGACAATACGTCATCGGACGAACTGCCCTTATGACGTCACAAATCCAAGGGAAGTGACTCGCCGCTACAGACATCAAGGGAGATAAGCAGGATAATAAATTATCAACAGCAATTAATCAACGGTCTATTTAACAAAGATATTCTTATTTTTTTACCACAAAAAATTATATGTTTGGCTCTTAGTAACATTTTCTTCCATATTTTATTGGATTTAGAACTTTAATATGTCCCCTTTAATCTGTAGAGCTGATAGCTAAATTAAATAGCCTCCTCAGTAAGGAACATCCGAACGACTTTTCGTATAGTTATTAAAGAGATTTTTCTAGAATAAAAATATGATATATCCAAATTGTCATATCGTTGGTATCTTATATATACTAGGGGACTTTGAAAACGCATTCATGGGTAAATGCAGCATCCAGCACCCGTCTGCAAAGCAAGTTGATGCTTTTTGGTTATTTTTGTATTTATACTGTGGTGTGTATGATATCAAAAAGTAAGTGAGTATGATCAGGAAATACCAAATCACACACTGAAAACATGATATGAAAATGACACCGTGAGGAAGAGCCACAGAACATTTATAGTAGCAATACATCTGTAAGACAATAATAGCAAAGCAACCAGCTTTCTCTTCCTCTTCAAGATGATTGCAAAACTAGAATGGACACAAAGTAATACATAACAAAACAAAGATAAACACAGAACTCCCACAAACAATGGGAAGTACATTAAACAATAGACCCGCAATAACAGAACAACCGCTTTAGAACGGACAGCAGCCTAAGCCAACGCATTTGAAATACTTGTTCTAATCAGTAGTAATTGAAAACTTCAATATTTCGAAATAAACGTCTAAATTAAACATCAATTTACAGCCATATATTACAATTTACATCTCCATAAGATATCTTTATGTACACTTTAACTACTGGTATGGTGACTACTAACACCAACAATCATATGGGGAATATGTGGCTCAACTTGAGGTTTTCTTCAGCTCTGACTATCTGTGAGTAGTAAGCACTTTTCTTTGTTTTATCGAGGTGTGTTAGTTTGATTTGATTGTTTCTTCATGATGATACATCACAATAGTTAGGAAGCCTCCATAGGAGCTTAGCATTTATTGTGCTTCAACGACAGCAGAGTCTAGGGCAAATATTTGGTAGCAGTAAAATGCATTTAAGCTTCCCAGTGGCTTAGGCTGCTGTCCGTTCTAAGGCGGTGGTTCTGTTGTTTTTGATACGTTGTTGATTGTTACTGCCATTGAGGGATTCTGTAATTGTTCTATATTTTGTTATGCGTTACTTTATGTCAATTCTAGTTTTGCAATCATCTTGGTGGGAAAGAGAGAGCTTGGTGCTATGCTTAGTTTGAATTCCTGGTGTCTGATGATTATTGTGTGACTTCTTCCCACGAGGCCGTGGGTTTGTCTGGAACTTGTGATTGTGGTATTTCCTGATCATACTCACTCGCTATTTTTGATGTAAATCATGTCGAGAGATATTTTGTTAGGTGATCAAGAATGTCTTCAAAGCTTACATTAATGTCACTTGCACATGTGCAGCACAAGATAAATGTGATACATGAGTAATTTATCCATTATTTGTGATTTGTATATGCCCTTAGTCTCTTCAAACAAAAATGGCAAGAAAATAATTGAAACTTTGAAAGGCCCAAGATGTTGAATTTTATTGCTTGACTATTGTAATCAGAGTGGGTGAGGTATGTCCGCTTCTTTAAAAAGGTATTAATTTGAGTATACAGTACTGTCAATACAATATATATCGTTCAATGATATATATGCACTCGTCATAGAAGCCCAAGACACATGTCTATTGAGTCAGGAATAAGAACTAAAGTGGGTTAACTTGCAACTGAAATTGTGTCCTTCAGAATCGACCATCCTTGTCTTAAATAGGCTATTCTTTCAATACCTTCAATAAAATTTACAATCATTATTTTTCTAGAGCACACTAAAATCTGGTTAGACTTGGATATGCGATAAAATTAGTATTTGAGCAATAAAGAACTTAGTCTAGGTGATGCGTTTTCAAAGTTCTCTGGTATCTATTGAGATTTACACTTCCATATACTTATGAAGTGGCAACCCACATGCTGTACCCTACCACAACTCTACTTTTAAGGCAATACATTTCAGGAACGATCTGCTTGAAATGCATGTGCTGGTTCTATGTACCTGTCATAATCATAGAAAATACATAATCTATAAGAACAGGGCCAACTTAAACAGAATTTAAACCATTAGTGGTTTCACTAATTGAGCATAAATAACTGAAGCTAGTCTGGCCAGAAAAAATTGCACATTCTACATCTTCAGTTTCTTGGTGCATTCTTTGCTTTCAAACATTAACTTTTTTAGGAACATATCTAAATTCACTACAGCTGGTGACAGGGACTGTAACAGGCAGTAGAACCCCTCCCCACCCTTCAGTATAGTGTAGATTTTATTATCGTGTTTGGAATCCTGTATTTCATTGTGAAACTTTGAAACAACTAGAGGGGCACTAATGATGTGTAAATAGTTGAAAACAACTATTTAGTCTGGCCCACTATATATTTTTAGTTCTTTGCATTATTTGCTTCGAAAGGATAACCTTTTTAAGAACATATTTATATTTTTTACATTTCGTAGGATTGTAGAACTTGAATTAACACACCATCATTCTCGTCATCATTACCACATGTATCTCCTGAGCCAACCTCATCACTATCTAACCGATAATGATAACTATCACTGGGACAGTTGTCACAAACAACACCCACTCAATTACCATCACTGTTTGCTATATCCTAACACTTAGAGAACTTACCATCATTATCATCATCTGTATCACATTCATCGCCAATACCATCCTCATCACTGTCTAGTTGGTCAGGATTACTATTACTAGGACAGTTGTCACATGCATCACCCACTCCATCGCCATCAGTATCAACCTGATCCCAGTTACTCACATACTGACAGTTGTCCTACAATATTTGAGACAAAGCTAAAGCAAAACCTTCATTTTCATGAACATAATTTAATTCAGACAAAAAGCTGTTGGATTTGTAAAACAAAGGGTGAGATTAGACACATGAATGCACTTAAACATAATTACTTATTGTATATAATGTTAGCAATGCCAATTACTATTGGGGAATAATTCAAACAAATAGTCCTTTAAGAAACTGGACTAAAGTGCATTTTAATGAACTATACCCAAACATAACACATCTTTCAAAACAACATTACCCTATGGCATTTTTGTGCATGTTAATATATCATTTAAATCCACAAATATAATAATGTGAGTAAATACAGACTAATTTTGTTCTTACAGAATCAGTTACAAAGCAAGCTTTAGCCATGCTTAAGCTTTTACACAGTCACATCAGACCCTATGTTGCTGACTTACTCAAACAATGAACCCAAATGAATGCTAATGTTTCTTATTGTGTAGAAATATGTTAATGCATGTTTCAAGAGTAGCTTAACAATATGGCTATGCGATAAGTATCAATATATCAGGAATGGACACATTTATGCTTTACAAGTTCAACTATGTCATCAAATTCATTTTTTGTATTGTCAGCATTGAACATTCTAGAAGATAGTAATAGAAAACAGATTATTATGTTCCTGCACGTAGAACTTATTTAAGTTCAAGTACATTTGATAAAATTATGTAACCATTTAACTTCTTAAGCACCCAGCAAGTATAAACACCTTCAATTTCTATACTTCATATTATAACAGCCTGTGTGGGAAAGATATAACATGATGTATCTAATTTCTGGAATTGGTGAAACTGTCAACAATTAAAATTTTGTGTATAAAAGACAAAATGTAGTGTTTCAAGTCAAAATGGTCTAAAAAAGCCTGATTCACAAGGAATTTTAGTTTTGAATTGTAAATCAAATATAACATTTGTGCTTCACATTGCTGGATTAATTAAACTAGTTGTAAATGAAAAAAGTCAATAAGCAATGCTTATTAGATACCCCCCGCACAGTAAGAGTCAGTGAATAATTTGGCAAGTTATAGTTCGAAAAAGAAGACCTTAGTTTTGATAAGAAGATTTCAGTAGAATCTGTGCAAACAAAAATTGTTCCATCAAAAGCTGTAGTAGGAGTTGATCGGCCCATGAAGGCACCATCTATGCATATACAAAAGCCTAATAAGGGAAAAATTGTCTAAGTTCTCACAGCTGCCATTTCGTCAAAAATATTTTTTCTGAATAAAACTCCTTCATGCATATGTTCAATGTGTCTACATTGTATAGGCAAAGTATCAAATTGTTCCATCAAAAGCTGTGATAGGAGTTGATCGGCCCATGAAGGCACCATCAATGCATATACAAAAGCCTTATTAGGGAAAAATTGACTAAGTTCTCACAGCTGTCATTTTGTAAAAAAATATTTTTTCTGAACAAAACTCCTTCATGCATATGTTCAATGTGTCTACATTGTATAGGCAAAGTATAGAATTGCTCCATAAAAAGCTGTGGTAGGAGTTGATCGGCTCATAAAGGCACCGTCTATGCATATACAAACACCTTATTAGGGAAAAATTGTCTAAGTTCTCACAGCTGTCATTTTGTCAAAAATTATTTTTTCTAAACCAAACTCCTTCATGCATATGTTCAATAAGTCTACATTGTATAGGAAAAGTATCAAATTGTTCCATCAAAAGCTGTGGTAGGAGTTGATCTGCCCGTGTATGGCCTATAATAGCATAAGCATAAAGCACTATATTAAAAGCCATTTAGAACTACAAAGGGAAATAACTCTAATAGAATTGGCCCCTAGCCCTTACTTTTTTGTCTAAAGTATTTGTCTTGCATATATGAACATGTTTGCAAGGTTTGATGAAAATCCGGCAATGACTCTTTGAGTTATTAAGGAAACAAAGCGTTACGTATGGACGGACCGACGCACGGACGGACAACGTGAAAACAGTATACCCGCTACAAACAAAGTTTGCGGGGGGTATAAAAAGTGATAACATGTTTTATAAGGTCTAATATGTTCTTAAAAGGTTATCCTTTGAGAACAAAGACTGCACCAAAGAACTGAAACCAGAGTGTGCATATTTCCTGGGCCAGACTAGGTAGTTTCTACTATTTAGGCGTCATCAGTGACCCTCTAATTTAATTTATGTTCCTTAACGTGTTTAATAAATGTATTCCTACAAGAATGCTCATGTAAGAGCGGCTATAAAACCTACTGCTACATCATATCTTCCATCATTGTCATCGTCAGTATCACAGTTATCTCCCATGTTATCACTGTCATTATCTTCCTGGTTGCTGTTAGAAACATCCACACAATTATCCTACAGAAAGTAAGAGAGATCAATCTATCCTTATACTTCTTATGTGACTAGAAATGTTATGACAACATTTAATATGGGAGAAGTTATACAAATGCATAGACAAAAGAAATGTGCAAACAATTCAAAATTGCTCCCTATGCAAAGTTGCACATGCTCATTATTATTTGTAAATTTCAGTGTATTTGGATTGCAAAATAGTACTAATAAATGCATTTGTTTTCAATTATTGTTCAACAAAGTACACTAACAGTCACAAGACATCAGGTAAACAATTCAAGTATAGCAACCAGCTTTTGTCTTTCCCATGAAAATGATTGCAAAACTAGAAAGGACACCTAGCACTACATGACAAAAACAAAGACCGAACACAGAACAAACACTCAAAAACCATTGGAGCAACAGTAAACAATGAACCAGTGACAACAGAACCATTGCCTAAGGATGGGCATCAGCCTAAGCCACTGGTGTGTGTGTGTGTATATATGTGGGGGCTTAACTTTATTTTACTGGTACCAAATCTTTGCCTTTGTTCTAGAGTCTGTTTTGATAAAAAAAACACAAAATATATTTAGCTCGCAAGGAGGCTTCTTAACTTATGCAATGTAACATCACGGAGACATTTACATGTTTGTTTTACAAATCAAACTATGTCATCAAACTGTCAATACGACTGTTTTCAGGTTATGCTTAAAATTATTGAAAAAGTGCATCATTGTACAATTGTATATACACTTCCTAATATTATGTCACAAATCAAAGCATGAGCACATACTGTCATTATTGGATAGCAGGTAACTATTCTTGATGGATTGCCTATCTGTATTGGACACGTCACTTTCCCATTGGTATCCTAGGTCAGGTGTGGTACTTGATTGTATCGATTCCTGATCTTTGCACCCTTACCTACAATGGATATAATGATACATGTATAAAGCAATTAACTTTTAAAATGCTTTAGAATTCACACACAATTTATTATTATTTAACAGAACTCTTGGAAATTGAAACTGTTATCATCAGGCAAAAACAAATTTGAAATTTATAATTGTGTACAGTCATTGTTTAAAGAAGAAAGTAACCAGTGGACCTACAGGCCTGAATTTTCAACTTATCCTTCATCTACAATATTTCATATACCTACTTGGTGCAATAATGTGATTAATGCTCTGGGAAACTGTGTCTTTGTACAAACCTATCTGAGCATTTGCTGATTGTATATTCATTAAGTACAAAAAAGTTACAAAATGGCCTGAATGATGTCATCAATAAGAGTTGATCATTGAAAACATAGTACCTTTGCACAACCCCATTCTGTGCAGGAAATACCCACGTCTGGCAGGCCATCATTATCAGAATCTACACCACAACGCTCACCATTTCCTGCATATCCTGGTTTGCACTAAAATAAAAATTGTAGCAATTATATATGGGGTTTGATGTTTATAGGGAGCTTCTAGTTGAAATGCTATTTATGAATACATTCATCATTTTTTGTAGCTGCAGTAAGAATAAAGAAAAGTCAGAAAAGCTTTACTATTTACTCCAGTGAATTAAATATATTTTGACTAAAGAAAATATAAGATAATATATTACATCAGTAATTTCCAGTATTGGTAGTTCCCATTCAACCAATAGTTACTTCACTTTCAAAAATAGGTCAGCGATCTTATAGGTAAAATCAATAAGACAATAAGAAAAAAATAGATATACCTATTTTCTAAAAACTTCTGTATCTTTGAACCATGACAGTTGCAATGATCTATGCATAAACATGTATCTAAATGATCATATTTGGTTTGACATGAAAAACTGTCTTGCTAAAAATGGTTTCCCTTATCTAGTTTATTGATTTTGACCTACAATATGGATGACCTATTTTTAAAAGGGAAGTAACTATTGTTTGAGTGGGAACTATAGAATTCCACTTATTTGTATGTGATGCATTACCTAAAAGAAGTTAGAAATCTGGCACTCTGGACACGTTTCTTATCTAGAGCTATGAAACAATGTTATGCATGTACTAAATTACACAATCCTAAACTATAACTGTCAGCTATACCCAATTGTATTACACGATGAACACACAACTAGCAGACAATATAAACTGGAACTTATGGCATAGCTATCCAGCAGGGCCACAATAGAAGTCCAAATTTATTCAAGAAAAGAGTATGTATAAGTATTACATGAAATATGACAATAACAGGCTGCAGAGCAACCTATCGCACTGTGACTATTATCCAGTGAGGCAAGAATAGAATTGCAGTGTTTAGCCAGAAAACAATTCTACCACAACTTGTGATAACAAATAAACGTGCAAATTTTCTATAAAGTTTGTGGTTATTAGCAATAACTAAAGTTAAAAGAAATGAGTTGGCTGAGGATCACAATTAGTTTAGTTTGCATTTTAATGGTAGTGTTATTATTTCATCTGCCTAGAAAATTGACCAAATGCTAAAAACTTCAATCCATATGAGCTTATGAAAATCTAAGTGCAGTGACATATCAGTTATATTTCATAAATGGTTAGCCCATACATAAAATTAACTGTATGCAAATATTGAGCAGATTTCAACGTGGGAACTATTTAGTAGCAAATGTCCGTAAGAGCACAGACACTTCACAAGGTTTTGAATTATTTTTCTTCTTCAGAAATATTTACTTTCCAGTGAGTAAAATACCAATATCAGGTTCATTGATTTAAATAGCGTATTGCCTGTTAATAGATGGGAAATACTGATAAAAAGAAATTACCATATGACAAGTTCCATATCATACCCTGTATGAACCTGACACACCCATATCTGCCTGAAGGCTAAAGGCCCAAGGGCTTATATGAGTCAATGGTGGATATAGAGTGTGATATGAAAATTGTTTTATCATAATCTATTTATCAAAAATTTATTTCTTTTCTGACAAGTTAACCTTGTACATATATTTTATCCTCGAATTATTTATTTAACACGTAGTCAGTTATTACTTACCTGTTTAAATTTTATGTCTGCACATTATTTATTTAGCTTTCATTCCTTTTTATGGGACATAAGCAAGCAGTGCAGATCCAGATCAGACATTGTGTAGTCTGACGTCTGATTATGAATATCACTGTTCGCTTACAGAATATTCTATCAAAATTTTATCCTTCAGCATAAACATGTGTT
This sequence comes from Loripinus fragilis, assembly GCA_964019695.1. NCBI lineage: Eukaryota > Metazoa > Mollusca > Bivalvia > Lucinida > Lucinidae > Loripinus > Loripinus fragilis. Next base: position 15,127,306 of record OZ026519.1, on the reverse strand, counting down.
TTGTATGCCCGAAAAATCATCTCATTAGGACAATTCTTTTGAGTACCCAAAACATAGGTTTTAATAGAGATTTAAGATAAAAACAAACACTCTAATCTCTAGGCCCGAGTACACTAACTAACCTCACATCTATACAAGGCCGGTCCGGTGTAGATACAATATGCTCCAGCATTGCAATCATGAGCTCCAGATACACAAAAGTCGGAGAGATAGCAACCAGTTCTGTTTGTTCCAATGTAGCCTTCACCACAGAAATCACAATAGTAACTACCCTGTAACAATAAACATTATTCCAGTCCAATGGCGTAGAGCCAGAACGCTGAAAAAATTACGCACATCAAAGGGAGACTACTGGAACAAGCAGTTATTCTCTTCAATTGCGTCCCTTTTCAAAATGGGAACTACTCTTAAAGGAAAGAACTTGCCCCCAAAGAGAGCGAATAATTTCGTTTAAGAGTAGTTCTTCATGGTTTTGAAAATCGCTTACCACTTTAGGTGAACACCCTTTAATGTGTACAATATTTTTATTACACACGTGCATAACTGCGTAATGGGAGCTACGCCAATGCAGACAATACATTAGATTTTTTTTGTATTTTATACTCTTGCACACCAGGTATGGGTTTCGGCTGTTTTAAACAATTAGAGATAATTCTGTCTCATATAACCCAGACCAACAGATGAGAAGGATACAAAATAAACATCAGAACATCAGAAGACAAGAGACGTCATTGTTATGTTAAAGTGACGTAATCATGTTATGTAGCATCTCAGTGTATTCAGGAACATCTTGAGGCATCTTGAAATACAAAAAGTTGTATTTAGTGCTCAGCAGGAAAATATTCCATTATTTGATTTAGGATCATTGTTTGGCATCATTAGACAAAACTCGTGATGTCAAACGGTAATCCTTGGGATTTATTTTTCTATCCCACTCTCACACTCACAATTCTTATAATAGAACATATAATGCTTCCTATAAACGCTAGAGCTGATGTAGCTAGAGGTTCCATGAGTCCGCACTTTGTTCTTAACATTCATCTGGACCTATGAGAGTGATATGAATGATTATGATATTTTGGTAATGATATGAAATGGTGCGCATAAAACAGTTGTGTATAGAAGGGAAAATCTTAGCCTTTTAAAGCAAAATATATGATTTTGACATAGTTGTATTGTCATATGATATTAAGAATCTAACATCCATGTTCCTGCATTATAAGTTTAGTTAACTTATTGCTCTTGCAAAAAAGTGATAAAATTCTTGGCTCACCTACTATCCTCCACAACTAATTTAATAAACTCAATAATACATGAGCACTCATGTAGGATTCTCTATTTAATACTAATAATAATACCATGCTTACCACTGTATTTACACATGTCATCATGGGATCACAACCACCATTGTCAATGGCACATTCATCTATATCGTCACAGGTCTGAATAGAGTAGTTAGAATATGCCTGATTCATATATAGAAACACTCTTTGATCAATCCCCCAGGCATAGGCATCCTCGTATGTACCTGTATAGCCATCTGGACATTCGTAACACTGATATCCTGGCTCAGTGTTGAGACACGCTCCAAAACAAGGGTTATGTAATGAACACTGAAATTAAACCAATAACATAAATGTTATAAAAGTTCAAAAGTTTTTCTTCCTTTTTTTACAAATACAATTTTGGTTATCAGTGAATGATGCCACAAGGAGGTTGACACAATAGCAAAAAGGGAAATCCTGATCCTAGTTTCTAGCAATCAAATGGCATAGCCAGAACGCTGGAAAATTTACGCACATCAAAGGGAGACTACTGTATCCAAACAGTGAGTCTCTTCAATTGCGTCCCTTTTCAAAATGGAAACTTCTCTTGAAGGAAAGAATTTAGGGAGCGGATTATTTCCTTTTAGAGCAAATCCTTATGGTATGGAGAATCTCTTTTATCACATTAGGTGACTACCCTAGATTATTACTATTTTTAATTACGCACGTGCGTAACTGTGTACTGGGCGCTACGCCAATGAATCAATGAGTGTTCCAAATTTTAGAACATTCATAGTAGGTACTATTTAAACCAAAGTCAAAATTATGTTAACCTATTTCTTTTTAAAACATTTTGAGATACTCTTTAAAAATGCCTGGTCAATATTATTTCAAACAATTTTTCCATTTACAACCCATTGGGGTAGTTCCGGTCAAATTTTATTTAATTAGGTATACCAAATACATCAGAAGAAAAAAATCAAGTAAGGAAATCAGGACATGTAACAATCACACATTGCAAACCAACACACAGTACTGTGAGGAAGAGATACAGAAAACCGATAGCCACAAGACATCAGGTAGACAATTAAAGTAAAGTTACTAGCTCTTTCTTCCAATCAAGATGATTGTAAATCTAGAAGGATATAAAGAACTGAATAACAAAACAAGGCCCAAACACAGAGCCTCCACAAACATTGGGAGCAACTATAAACAATGAATCAACAGCTACAGAACCACTGCCTTAGAACGGACAGAATCCTCCTAAGCCAAAACGGGCTTAAATGCATTTTACTGGTACCTAAACTAGTGAGTATGATCAGGAATTACCACAATCACAAACTGCAGACAAACCCATGGCACCACGTGGAAGAGCTACACAACGATCACAAAACTCCAGGAAGACAAACTAAGTAAAGCAACCAGCTCTCTCTTCCCCATCAAGATGGTTTCAAAACAAGAATGGACATAAAGCACCGTACAACAAAACATAGAACCATTCTAGATTCCAACAATGGGAGTAACAATAAACAACAAGTCAACAACAACAGAACCACTGCCTTAGAACAGACATCAGGCTGAGCGGGGGGTGGGGGGGGCTTAAATGCATTTTTCTGGTACCAAATTTTCGTCCTAGATTCTGCTGTTGTTGAAGTACAAGACATTTTTAGCTCACATGGAAACCTTCTAACAATTGCAGTGTATCACCATGGAGAAACACTCTAATCAATAAACAGTCTGTAATAAACAAAGAAAAGGGGCTCACAACTCACAGATAGCCAGAGCTAAATGAAACCTCAAGTTGGGCCACGGTGGGCTCAGCTACAGATAAGCTTCAGGCACCATACCATTGAATAAAGCTTTACGTTAGAGTCGGCATAGAGTCAGAGGCCAGACCCATCATCGTGCAATTGAAGAGGAAACTTAGCTATGAACCGTGATTGGGTTTAAAACCAGGCATGCAGACTGTCACATGACATCCAAGTTGTATAAAAACGTAATATAACGTTTGATAATCTTTTTGAATTGATCACTAAAATTAGGTTTTCCAACAATTCATTTGAATTTATAAACTAAATCTTCATAAAATATAGTTTCTGATATGCCTTGTAGCAAAAGAGTTTTTTTTACCCAATGTTGTATTTAACAATTAACTCTGAGTGTCTGTGGTAGAATTTAGAAAATGCTTTTCGAATTTTATGATATCTATACCTTGTTTTAATAACTTAGCAGTTAAAAATAAGTTTCTGTTGTTGAAGTCATCAACATTAGAACACACTCTTGCAAAACGAATCAGCGGAGAAATATATACACCATAGGAAGGGGAGCAAGGAACACCTCCATCAAGAAATGGGAAATTTACTCTGTCAAAATTGAAATCATCCCATTTATCATAAATTTAAAAGAAACTATGCCATTTGTTATGGACAAGTTTAAGTCCAAAAACGGAGCATCAGTATCAGAAGAACTCACCTTATTTAACTGAAATTCAGTATGAAATATCTGATCCACCATTTGTGCAAAAAAAAATGATTATCAATATTAAGTTAGTCATCTAAATATCTGGAGGTGTAGTTAAAAGCTTCAATAATATCAGTTTGATTATTGTCTGACAGAGACAACATGAAGTCTCTATCATACCCAACAAAACCAAATCTGCAACAAGAGGAGCACAATTAGTACCCATTGAAATACCTACAATTTGTCTTTATGATTTCGAGCCAAATCTTATAAATATATTGTCTAAAAGATAATGGAGATCATCACACATTTTCTGACATGACCTGAACCCTAGATTCTGTTGTTGTTAAAGAACAAAAATTAATTTTTGCATTGTATCATAAAAATCTAATCAAACTATGATGAAACAAAGAAAAAGGATCACAGCTAACAGAGAGTCCAAGCTAAAGACTCAGTGGGCCCAGCCAAAGACAAACAACTAAATTCTTAAATATGGGATGGTATTTCTGATGATAAACATGATGTTACAGGTAGTCGTATAATTGCTAGTTGAAGTTCCCCTAAATTATATTCAAATAATGATAATATGTCTGCTTTTTAACAACAGCAGCATCTAGAGGAAGATATGGCCTATAAATGCATTCAATCCCTCTGTGGCCTTAGCGACTGTTTATTCTAGTGCAGTGGTTATTGTGTGGTTGAATTATTGCTGCTTTCGTTGTTTGTAGGTGTTTGATCCTTGTTTTGTTAGCAGTACATAGTGTCATTTTGAGTTTTGAAATCATCTCACTGAGGAAGAGGGGGTGGTTGCTTTGCTGTAATTGAATTCTTCCAGTTTTCTATTGATCATGTTATGTGTCTCTATCTCGCTGTTGTTAGGTCTGTGGTCAGTGATTGTTGGTCACACACATTTTCTATTTAAAGCAACAAAATACTATACATTTAACTTTATTTTCTAAACATATATATAAACGCAATGGCATTTCAGTTTTATGACAGGCTGAGGTGTATATGAACATTGGCTTGCAGAGAAAGCAGTGTAACCATTCACTGTGTGGACTAATGGATACGGGCTGAGCTGACAGAGCTGGCTTTGACTCCAACCTATATCATAATGAGGTAGGTAAATTGGGCCGATTAACTTAAATGTTAGTAAAACAAAAGCAAGTGAGTATGCCCCAAACATACCATATGACAGGCCAAAGACCAAATCACATCACTGTAAGGAGGAGACTCAAAATACTAACACACGCCCTACAGTAGTAAAGTAACCAGTTCAATAGTTATATTAATACCTCATCTATGTCAGTACATGTAACTCCATCCCCATCATACCCTGCTGGGCAGCTACCACAAGTGTATGTTCCTCCACCAAGGTTGAGACAATTATCTTGGGTAAAACATGTACTGTTGAGCAAACAAGGACATTCACTGGTGTCAGCACAAACTTGACAGCCAGTACCATCATTTAAGGAGTATTCTTCAGGGGTACATGGACTGCAGCTAGGCATTCCTTTACCACTATAATAGCCAGCCTCACAGTAATTACAGCTACTCTGGCCAGATTGATTCTGATAAGATCCAGCATCACAAGAAACACAATGTTCTGAAATCATACAACAGAATAAGCTTTGACATTATTCATAGGTCCAGATAAGGACATTTCATTTGCGTTAAATTTCAATTTATTTTCTTACCTTTTGAATTAAACATGTGTTTTGGGTGCTCAAAAGAACCGTCTCATTGAGACGGTTCTTTTGAGTACCCACAACATATGTTTTGGATAAGAAATAAAGAAAATAATTTTCCAATACGCACTCTTATCTGTAAGCCTGATTATTTCAGATTTAATTCGCTTTTCCTGTACAAAGAAAGTGTGTCATTAGACAGTCACCTGCTGGGAAAGGGAGGATCTCTTGGGTCTCATTTGTGGTGTCTTTTGAGAGTTTGGCACTTTCCCATAGCTATCCTGGGTCAGGTGTGCTACTTGATTGTATCGATTCCTGATCTTTGCACCCTTACTTACTTTGTGAGTTTCCAACTGATCAGAAAAATACTGTCTTAAGAAAAATATCAATATTACTATCGAAATATTGGGAGAGGCTCTACCTACATAGGTGACAGTTGACAAGATTATTCCTATATTCAGAATTTTGAGGCTGACTTTCCATAGAATGTCAGCCTCAAAATACTGAAGAAGACTGGTTATGATAGATCTAGTTTCTTTGATTTTTTTCAGTTTATCTAAAGAAAATTTATCATTTTTATTTTTGTTTCTTTTCTATATTTTGTAGGCATATTTTGTTTGCAAAGTTTCAAAGTTCAGGACTTTTTGAATTATGAGTTTTCACTCATGCACCGACTCCACATGGCACAAAGACAACAGAAGCATCCTAATTATATTTTACAAAAATCTGATCCTTCAGAAAAATAGAGAACATACATGTCTTGAAAACAGCAGACTCATTCCATGCAAGCCTTGGTAATCAAGTTGTGGAAATGTTACCAGTCCCAGATTGATTTATCATTCAGACATGGTGTCACCTGAGCTGTTTGATACTTTCTCTTGCTATATTTGAAAATACACTTACACTTTGCAACAAATGCTTATGGTTCTCATATATTTAACACCTACCTAGCAAACTAAACAATTGATTGTCTATAAGAATAGCAGCTGTATATATATGGATATATTTGTTTGATAAACACGCTAGTTTCACTACATATATATCTTGAACACATATCTAACTTTGTTTTGAGAAGAAACAATTATAACAGATAGTATATTGAAAAAGAAATGTAAGTAGACAATCATAGCTGATCTTAATCTTGCCTCATAAACTTTTTAAGAACATTAAGGGGATAAATCTTTCAAAAGCTCTTACTTGCATGAAATCATTCCTGTATAAACAAAAATGTTTTTTTATCAAGGAGGCGGAAACATTTGGCCACATTGTTGTATAACCAATTCATACATCTCGCATAGATCACTTTACACCCCAACATACAGCTTTTGAGCAATACCCAGCATGCTTATCAGTCTTTTTAGAGTTACTTCCTGGTTTGATACCATTTACAATATTGTGACACGCTGGGTGAACTTTAGAGAAAACCATTTGCATGTACCGGGCCGCGTAGCGCAGTCGGTAATTGTCTGGCTACAGATGCGTGTCTGACTGCAGATCCAGGGGTCGCGAGTTCGATCCCGGCCCGGTCCCATACTATCGTGGAGATTGATCATGAAATAATTTCCACGGTCATTCTCCTCCCTTCCGCTGATTCATTCAAGAAGGGTTGTTGTCAGTTACAAGCGAAAGTATGTGCACAAATTACTGGTTAACCGCTTGTTCAAGCCTGCCCAGGAAAAAAGTGTGGCTAGGTGAACTGACCGTCCCGCAATGACCATAGCTGTTGACTTGGGACGTAAAGCAACAAAACCAACCAACCAACCAACCAGACATTTGCATGTAAATGAACTACAATTATCTGACTGCAATATTTAGAATTATTTTGACCCAGATATTATGTATGTCTGGTATTATTTACAATTTTTCAATTTGATCTTGAATAATTCATAAGGAGAAATTGTAAATATGTATTTTTCTACCAGAAATTTGTACACTTTGGGCAAAAATACTTCTAAATATTGTAGTCAGATAATTGTAGTTCATGTTCATGCAATTGTTTTTTTCTAAAGTTTATCCAGCGTGTTACAACATTGTAAACGGTATCCAATCAGGAAGTAACTCTAAAAAGACTGAGAAGCATGCTGCAGATTGCTCAAAAGCTGTATATGAGGTGTAAAGTGATCTATGTGAGATGTATAAGTTGTTCATACAACAATGTTGCCAAAGGTATCCGTTTCCTTGACAAAAAAGCAATTCTTGTTTATACAGGAAAATTTTCATGCAAGTAAGAGCTTTTGAAAGATATTTCCCCTTAACACATACTATCAATACAACTCATTTGATATGACGCATATTCTCACAACTGTCCATGATACTGGTTTTGAAGACCAGAAACCACTGAATGGGTACATTGGCAATCAGTAAATACCCAGATGAAATTTATCTTCAGAGAAATAAAATATATTTGAATGTTAAAATATGTGACTACTCAATATATATTGATATATACGATGGATATTGCTGCCTTTATTGTATATAGCATTATGGAAAATTCCATTGGTCTGAAATCGGTTAATAAAGGCGATTACACTTACCTACGCTTCCATTGGAATATGATCCTGGATTGCAAATAGACTTTTTACCATCTAAGCATACATAACCAGATTCACAGTGAGTGCAGTTCACAGGACAGTAGGTGGAGTTACAGTAATCAACATAATGGTAGTCTGGACAAATAGTGGCGTAACCTTCATGACATAACTGTATAAAGGAAATACATGTGCCAGTTTATGAGAATTGATACATTGAAATACTTATTGTCATTTTTATACATGCATTAGAACCTCTCTATCGAGCCTAGAATTTAATGTTGGCATGAGCTTGCATTCATATCTCTGCCTTTTGTATGTAAGCAGTGAAGGCTCTGGATAGACTGTGACTGTGCATTTGCCCAGGTTCACCTCGTCTGAGCCTTCAGTGCTTGCATATGTGATAAGTACCTAAGTATCAGGAACTGGGTTCTATAGAATTAGCAAATATTTTGCAGTTCATATAAGTCTCTACTTCATTGAACAAGTGCGTAGCCAGAACGCTGAAAAAGTTATGTACATCAAAGGGAGACTACTGGATCAAACAGTGACTCTCTTCTTCAATTGCGCCCCTTTTCAAAATTGGAACCCCTCTTAAAAAAGAAAAAAAATGCTCCCAGAGGCAGCAAATTCTTTCCTTTAAGAGCAGTTCCTTATGGTATGGAAGATCACTTTTATCACATTTAATTTAGGTGACCACCCTTGAATGTTACTATATTTATTACGCAGGTGCGTAACTGTATTATGGGAGCTACGCCAATGTTGAAGATGAATATGATTATCTGCTATATTTTCTTGCTTAACAGTTTGTTTATAACCCTCATTATGTACTGCACTTAATGTACATAGCATGTTGGGGGCAAGCAGCTTAGCTTCTGATGAGGCTTCAATGTACAGCCTGGTCAGATCTTTTTTTACATTTGTCATTTTCTTTCATGAACCTGCTGAAAATCCGAAATTTAAATCATTTTGTCTCAATATTCTTATCAGACTAAGTTATCTATTTGGATTCTAAATAAAGCAAAATTGGTGAAATTGACACTTTCAGATTTCACTTAATTTCCTCTCATCAAATTATATGCGGTGACCTCAAATAAGTGTAAGTTATGGAAAATATACCTCACTGTATATGCCCATTATCTTGCATTTGATCAGCTGTAAGCTAAAGGAAGTAGGCGGGTCATGGGCTGACGATTATGATGTATAGATACTTGCAACTAATTGCAATTTTGTTTTAAAATAACCTTACAGTGGTTTGTTTAACAAAGATGTACATACATGTCTATACATAGCTCTAACAAGTTTGATGTAACTTAAAGGAACGACCCAAATCTACCTGGATACAGCCATGCTCTCAATGCACTGACCTATCAAGCAGACTGTGCATATTAGATACCTCACAATTCAGACAAGAGCAGTCTAAGCAACTCGTTTTCATGGCTGCTCATAGTTCACCCATAAGCCAACATGTCCTTTACATATGGCGACCTTTCTATATGATCTGGGTTTCCTAGGCCCTTGAATGTATGGCTATGCAGCTGTCAGTTATAAGCACATTCTGGATCACTTGACGTTTTGACCGGCCCATAATGTCTTAACAACAGCTGTATTACAGGTAAAAACTTGATGAACTGACTTTTGTCGGAAGCAGCTATGATTAGTTGGTATCGTTGGAGACTTATGTGAAAATTAAAACGAATCCACAAATTTGGTCAATATTCGGAGGAACAAATATTTGTATGATGTATATCTAAAAATAAAGCCTGGTCAATTGTCCAAAGGTGCACTATATCATAAAATGATACAATATAAGATGAAATGGAACACAAAGCATCCGTTTGAAGCAATAACAATTTGAAAAGTCTCATTTAAAATCAATCATTTTATGGTAACAATAAAACTTTTTACAATATTCCAATTTAAATGAAGATATTTTGTAATCAAAATAATATTCTATTTAAATATTTTGTCGATATTAGGTTGTGCATGTTTTAGTCCAACTTGATAGACAAAAATAGAATATTCTCCAAAATGAAAATTCTGCAATGTTGTCAAAATGACGGAGTTGTCAATGTCAATGATGTCATTAGAATTGCGCATTGAGCTTTAAATACTGAATCAACAAAACCTGTCGCCATTCTAACATTTAAATGGACATTATAAGTAACAAAAAGAAAAAATACAATGCACGGCTTGAAATATTCAGTTTCAAATATTATTATAATACTATAACATGAAAACAGGTCAGTGGTATGGAGTCTGCGATATATAATATGCTGTAACGAAACAGTACAGTGGAACAAGATTTGCATCGCTATAAAGGTAAAAGGTAGTTTTTTTAATTAAGCCTTGTATGCCTCTTTAACATGTATCTGGACAAAGCTACAAGGTAAAGATAGGAACTTTTGGAATATCCCTCGTACAATAGGGTTTGTAACGTCCAACACTGTCAATTTACAGACTGCAGTTGACCTTCGCAGTGAAATAACAACAAACAGATGCTAAGTTTCATACTAGTATAAAATGCCAGATATTTTGATCAACATGCACGAAAATAACTCACATGTCCATCAGGGCAGGTGGTACACTCTAAAGCTAAACCATAGCTATGTTCTGAAGGATCCCTGGCACATGAAACACTGTCATTTTCACATCTACCACACATGTGCATTAAACCATCCCCTTCACAGTAATAGGATGTCTCACAACGGACACAGCTAACATCATCTAAATAAAACAAAGGTTGCATTTAGTATCTCATATGAATTGGACAGGGGCAAATAAATAGAGTCTGCTGTTTTCACTGTAATCACAGTCACATACGTGATATCGTGTAGACTTTATGGCTGCAGTATAGACTTTCAAAGATGGTGGATGTGAGAGACAGCAAAGCGTGCGCACACCTTTTTTTGCAAAATATGGCATGTTTATTTACACTTAGTGGCCAGTCATAGACACTAACACGCTAAGAAAAAATTGGAGTTTATGATTTTTCTATTCTCTATGCTCAGTTTGATCTGTTAAGCAAGAATTAGACAGAAAAAAGTGAGTGACTTGCAGAAAACAGAAATGAAGTGGTGACTCAACCAATTTTCATGTCATTTTATCCTTTAAACAGCAAATATTGCAATTTCGTTACTATATACTATTAGCCTAGTCCTAGATATTTACCTTCTGGTCATAAAAGCCCAAAGAAACTGTCTTGGATGGTGATATTCAGTTTTAAACTATCGGCCTTAATATCATGTAGCCCATGGCTCTTTTCCACTGTGTACCACATAGACACTAGTCGTTTTTTTGTGAATTATGCGACAGTGTAGACATAGGTTTTGGATACCATATAGATCCATAAAACTCGCCATCATAGCTATGAAGCATTTTGTCTGAATTAAGCTGCCCATTGTATTTAGAAAGCAAATATCGTCATAATTGGCGAATGCAAATTCGGTTACCTCTCATACTGGTTTGAACTTTTGTTGAGCACGTATTCTATTTTAGCTGACGTACCTGAGCCATATGCTCAAAATGAACATTAACTTACAGCTTGATTTTGACCAAACTTAAGTTGAATGATCATTATATGATCCCGTTATAAGTTGTTTGCATGGTTACAGACAATTGTATATCTAGGTCACATAAGATTAAAATGAAATAAATAACAAATAATAAAAGCTTCATGTCTGAGGTCACAATGTTTATAAAAACCCTTATATTTTGGCATCTAACATTACCTAGTGGACTTCTACAATGTATGGTCAAATTATGGATTTGGGACAAAAAGGTGCCTCAATCAAGTGGTTATGTGCTCATCATAGGCTTATATAGGGAAATCATAAACACATATTGTATCTAAAACCTCAAGGTCTAGAGCTTTAATATTTGGTATATTGCATCTGCTAGTGGACCTCTACCAGGTTTATTAAGACTATGGCCCTAGGACTAAAAGGGCTTTGCAACTTTGCTTTCCTATTTAATTGCAGGCGAGCGGGTCAGACTTCAGACTCTATGAAGGATGTTTGAAATGAATTGCTTATTTCTATCTGGAGACTTCAAATTTCAAGTTAGCCCAAAAGTGCTCATTTTATGCCCTGGAAGTACTCCCTGTGGCTAGAAATGCAAAGCTTCAGCCAGTGTATCCACTTCCTGAAGGTGTCACGGTACACTGATTTGGGCACAGTAATAAGGTACTGATGAATGGCAGATCCAAGTGCCTGTCAGGACAGGTATTTCCGCCCAGCAAGGAATTATTTCAATTTTGGAAACATAAAGAAATCACATGGGGCAAGGTCTAGGGAATACAAGAGGTGAGGCTAAACAGTTACTATTGTGGAGGTATGACAGGGGACAGTGTATGAAGAAAACGGATATGTTTAAAACCAGTGACAGGTATTTTGGGGTATGATGCACTTGTGGATATTTTGGGGGGTCATTTAGGTTTTTTCTTAAGGTCAAAGTACAGAATCAAAAATTTTTTGGGGGATGCTAAATTCCAAAAATATTTTTGGTAATGCCTACTACTCCTGATATGTTGGGGGTAAACATTGGATGCTAAGCCCAAGCCTACAATTTAAGAAAACATTAGACTACCCCTCCCCTGGGCTTTCAGCATGCGTTCATATTATAGTTAGTTGGACCAGTTGCATGTTGTATTATTAAAAAACTATAAAAATAATGAAAGTGCAGCCAGTCATAGATGCTAACACGCTAAGAAAATGGATTTTATTATTTTCTTATTCTCTTTAAGGCATTATTTCGAAATTGAGATGTTCTATACATGTACCATGGCTACCCTAAATATTGATCAAAATCTAGCTATTACTTTATTGTCATTTTGAGCAATTGAAGCTAAAATGAAATGTGCATGCAGGGAAGGCTCAGATCAGTATGAGACGTAATGATGTCTATTAGGGTTTGCATCCGCTGCGTCTGACGATATTGGCTTTCTAAATACAAGGGGTAGCTTAGATCTGACAAAATGCTTCATGACAATGGTCAGTTTTATGGATCTACACGGTATCTAAAAAAACCTATGTCTATAATTTACAAAAACTACTTGGAAAAGTGGAAAAGAGCCGTGGTCTACGCTATATCAAGGCTAATATTTTGAAACTCAAATATCATCATCCAAGATGGCTTCTTTGAGCTTTCATTACTAGATGGTAAATTCCAAGGACTGGGCTAATGGTAAATGGTAAAAGAATCGCGATAAAATGACATAGAAAGGTTGGGTCTCAGCTTCCTTTCCATATTTCTACAAGTCACTCACTTCTCTCTGTCAAATTCTTGCTTAAGAGATCAAACTGAGCAAAGAGATTAGGAAAATCATAAAATCCAATTTTCTTAGCGTGTTAAAATAGCGTCTATGACTGGCTGCTGGGTGTAAATCAACATACCATGTTTTGCAAAATTATAGAAATTGTACTCTCAATTTGCTGTCCATCACATATACCGTCCTTGAAAGTCTATACTGCATCCAAAAAAATCTACACAATATTACGTATATGAGATGATCATTTTGTCAGATTATTTTGTGTACAACAAGAGTGATTTGTACATTTGAACTTGATCAGAGTTTGTGTTTCAATTAACATTTTATATATATGCTTCAGTCATATAAATTTGTTTTAATGCACTTGTAAGATATGAGAAGGAGGAAATCAAATACATTTAAATAGTAAATGCATGAAAATAGATGTTAGATAATTTGTTGCGATATGCATCCGACCATTAACTTAATGATGTTAATTAAAACAACGTACAGAATAATTGCTTGGCCTGGGGACAGCCAGAAAATTCTATTCTCATAGAAATATTACTGGAATACCAGGTCCATGGATTAACACGTATCTTCTGGCTAAATATCGCTGGGTCTAGGCTCATAGTCACCACTGTAGAGCTGTCTGTATTTCCAAGGAAAATCTATAAACGAATCAAATAATCACGCACATGAGAATCAAGTATTTATACTATATGTGAGCAGCTTAGACCCAGATAAGCCTGTTAAATGCATAGTCTTTTCAAAGTAGTCTCTGTTACCAGTAAAATGCATTTAAGCCCCACCTCCTATCCTGTGGCTTAGGCTGCTGTCTGTTCTTTACGGTGATTCTGCTTTTGTTGATTTATTGTTTATTGTTTCTCTCATTGTTTGTGGAAGTTCTGTATTTGTTCCTAGTTTTGTTATTCAGAACATTGTGCTCATCTAGTTTTGCAATCATTTTGATGGGTAAGAGAGCGCTGGTTGCTTTACTTTAATTTCCTGATGTCTTGTGATAATTAGTGTCCTGTGGTTCTTCCTCACAGTGCCATGTATTATTGTGGCATTTCCTGATCATTCTCACTAGACATTTAGCTCCACTTAATAGCTGTACATTTGTGTTTTAAAAGTACATTTATGCATATAATGTACAAACTGTTTGGTTCACCTAAAAATAATTCAGTATGAATTGGAAATGCTACAATCGCACACTGCAGACCATCCGAATGAACACTGAGGAAGAAACACAGAACATAAATAGTCACATGAAAGTTTTCTGCCAGGTTCATTATCATTAGTCTATGACCTGACCGATTGTCATGCAGTTAAAGAGGAAAGGTAATGGTAATTGGGTCTATAACCGGACACACCGACTACTGTATAATATCCATGCTATACCCCACTCTTAAGTTGAAGCACACATTTTAATGACTGCATGACTGGGGAGTGTCCATTATAAAAAAAATCAGTGTATATCCAGATCAGCATGCCTCTGCCAATGCCATCTGATCAGGATCTACACTGTTTACACACAGCTTGGTTATAACCAGAATGCTGTAGATAACAGGATAGAAATGGGAGAGCAGTGTAGTACGAATTAATAAGAATATTCAGATTGACAAGAAGTTTCATTTTTCCTATCAAAGGATATTACACGTCAATGATGCTTTTCAGCTCCAAATACATCCTTTGACAGGATATAAATTTAGAACAGAATCATTTTAGCTACATATTATATGGGCCTCGTCGCGACAGAACCTGTATTCCGGGAGTCCGACAAAGTGAGATTCAAACCAGTCTGCTCAGCTACAGGGACTAGCTAGAAAATTGAAATTTCGCTGGTAGCAAGCTTTGATATAGTACATTTTAAAAAAGGAATAAGAAAGGCGCTGATTAGACTGCACAGATGGGCAGGCTGGTCTGCGCCTTTGTTGTTCGAATTCTCGGGAAGACAGGTTTTCTCGCGTCGAGGCCCATATATAAGCCAACCAATGTACTATCTCAATATGAATCAAACTAGAATCACTGTTTGGTCATGTACACTGTTGGGTTATGTAATGCAACTGTGTAAGAGTTGGAGGAAAATTAACAGGAAGTGTTGAATATTTAACAAGCTGTTACAGCAACAATAACATATAAATAATATAGCATCACTGACGAAATGAGAATTGTAGACTATGAAGTGGGGAATAAAACAAGGTCACAATGTGTACCAAAAATATTCGTAAAAAATATAGACCCATGGCAATTGTCCTTTTATGAGCATGTTTCCTTTTAACATACAGTTGACGAATATCTTGTTCCAAAGTAAAATAATTCTCAACACTCTTTTTTTGCTACTGATTGCTATTGAAACTCTGACTTGAGCCCTTGAAAATCGACCACTATCGGAACATTTCCTTGTTCAACTACTGTAAAACACCTATAGTTGTGAGTATATCTATTTGATGCTATTGGTGGTAAAAAAAACACCAAATATGAGACAGTAAAAAACTGCTTTAAATTCAGTTTCACAATAAGCATTAAATGAACACACACCCTTAGTGCGTTGGTATCTTTATCATAAAGAAAATGTTAATGGTATTGTGTGTTGAAGGTAGAGGAAACCATGTTTTTAAAGGGGCTCGAATTAAAAGAAAGTATATAGGAGAGCATTCACTTTCCTTTAAAAATAGCCCGTAAGAGAATAGAATTTAGCTGTAAAGGGCATTTAATTAATTGAGAAACACCAAAATTAACCTTCACCAATATGTCAGTCTTTCAAAATCGCCAAATTTTGATGGTGCGAATATTAAGTGGTTTACAGAAATCAAAATGTGCTGGTTTTCTGTAAAGACTGGCTTGTATAGAATAGGTTTGAACGTATTTAATTAAAGTGACTACTATGAAATATTAATTAATATGATGCAATGATTAGACTTACATTTTGTCCAGTAGCATCTGTGTATTCTGTCCAACTACTGGTACCCAAGTCATAGTAATGAAGTTTGAAGGATGTGACCCACTCAGATGCATTATCACGTCCCTGAATATGTACACTTGTAAATTTCCAGGGGTTAGACATCTCAACCTCAATATACTGGTAAGTGTCAACTGTTCCTGCCACCCAGGCGCCTGCCAGTCCACTGAATGCATCTTAAATGAAGACCAACTTAACAAGTGCATAGCTTATTCAGCAAAATAAAAATGTTGTGTACTAACAACAACTGTATCTAGGGCGAAGATTTGGCACAATTAAAATACATTTAAGCCCCCCCCCCCCCGGTAGCTTAGGCTGCTGTTAGTTCTAACGCCATGGTTATGCTGTTGTTGGTTTCTTGTTTTATGTACCTCCCATTTTTTGTGGGGACTCTGTGTTGATCTTTTTATTGGTATGCACTATTT
The DNA here is from genome assembly GCA_964019695.1 of Loripinus fragilis. Classification (NCBI taxonomy): domain Eukaryota; kingdom Metazoa; phylum Mollusca; class Bivalvia; order Lucinida; family Lucinidae; genus Loripinus; species Loripinus fragilis. The sequence continues at coordinate 15,110,727 of OZ026519.1, read as the reverse complement.
GGTATTCACTACTTTATGTCCTTTCTAGTTTTGCAATCATCTTGACGAGGAAGAGAAAGCTGGTAGCTTTGTTTTTATTGTCTTTTGGATGTCTTGTTTATGTAAATGTCCCGTAGTTCTTCCTCATGGTGCCATGGGTTGGTATGCAGCTTGGGATGGTGGTATTTCCTGATCATACTCACTTGCTTTTTTTGAAAAATGGTATGCGCACTGACAGAAAATAAACAGCTTCAGAAGTTCTTTTGTGCGTTCAATGAGTAACTAAGAGCTCAAACATAGCCAAATAAAATGTAATGAGAACACAAAAAAATTGTTATCACTTTTAGCCAATATAGCTACAATGGCTTGCATAGCATGTTTTCTTCTATTAGTACAGACAACTTGGCAGAGTCTATGACACATATTTGGTCAGTAAAATATATATACACCTCAAGTGGCGTTGGTTGCTGTGCTTTTTAAGGTGATGCTGCTGCTGTTGTTGATTCATTTAAGGAATAAAGCGCATCTTTTTAGCTTGAACATGATGATGCAAAACAAAAGATTTCTTTATATGTATGTCTGTGAAGCACAAAGGGCTTCTCAAAGACCATTGAAAAGGTATCATTTTGCATCATTCAGTGCAAACCAAAATTCTGAAAATCAATCCTTATATTCATATTTTATATTATCAATAAAAATATGCCATACTTGCTTACACCCGAGCATGCTTGTTGGCCTAATAAAGTGATTTATATTATTTGTAACGGAGTGTTTGAACATTCAGCCAATGAAACTCTAGTATACAACGTCATGGCCATACGCTAATTACGTCATGTTAATGTCAATAAAAAGAATGCTATTGGCTGACGTATGCGACAGTCCCCATGACAGATGAGTTAAACAGCTGAAAATATTGGTATTTATCTCAGGGTAACTATGTTGGGTAATGTGAATATTGTTTATTTATGCTCCCATCGTATGTACGTCTTTTTTCTGTGATATTGTTCTAAGTGTCCTTTTTTGCTTTGCAATAGGAGCCGCGGCGTGAGATTTCCAACAATTTGACATTTTGACAAGTGTAGACTAGGAAGAGCCTCTGCAGCCTCCTTTTAAGCTTAGAAACTCTAAATGGTGTTCAGTCAGTAGTTTGATAATCATAGAACACTCAAGTGACTAGCAAAGGCTCTGATCATACTGCGCATATGCGCAGGCTGATCTGAGGCTTTGCTTGTCGCACATATCGCATTGTTGGAAATCTCATGCACTGGCTCAATATTTTCTAAGGAATAGAGAGCTGATTAATGTACATCATTGTCACAATGTGGTCTTGTTGTTGTGTAAATAAACTCATAACGAAAAAAACCCACATGATATTGGATTAATGATATATGTTTTAAGTATAAAAAGTGTCCAATAATACTCATTGAATTTTACAACAGGGAGTTAATTACTCATTTCTGTATTATTCTTTTTTAGATCATTGCTATAAGATTAAAACAACTTACTCTCTGATTGGTTCACTCTTCCTCTCCCAGGTCCAGTACTGTAGTCGTCATAAACAGAAGATGCTGACATAGATATATCAAGAATTGTCCCAGTCACAAGGCCTGCCAGCTCATCACAACCTGAAGAATATCGGTATTTATCTCTTGATTATAGAATACAGTAAAACCTTAAGTCTTAAACAGAGGTCTTAATGATAAAGTTGTAGCTTTATGAAGGTCAAAAGTATTGCAGAATGCTCCAAAGGGAGCTTTCTGCAAACATGTTTGACCTATATTATGCGATATTGGGTATTGATTTTTGTTTGTTTTCCTTTTGAGTGGCCGCCTAAGACAGGTTTTACTGTATTGTGTTCTTGCATGAACATATGTTTACAAAAGAATATGACAAAATACCTTTGTCTTCTCTAGGGATGAATGACGTTCTGTTCTTGTTTCCCCCTATTACATCGATATTCAAAGTAATGATAATGTTAATGATCTAAAAGCCTTGTTGAACAGTTGCATATCGTTAAAAAAAGCTTACTTAAACCATCTGTATACTGATATCCATAAATGAGTACTCAGGCAAGCAATGAGACCCAGGTAAATGGTGCAGTGTGTGACATTTCACCAGGGTCAGCCTTAATTGTTAAGTCATTGTATTTGGAAACAATAACACATTACCCTTCAATATTTTCAATAGACCACATATACATAATAAAATCAATGTTTATGGTAAAGGCCATTGGTCTACAAAGGGTTAAGAGAGGATCTGGATGGGGGGGGGGGGTCTGGTATTCACTATTCATTAAAAATTTAGCCTATTATTCACCTCTTTAAAAACTTTTGGTTATTCATTAAAATAGTCCCATAGTTCATTAAAATCTGATTATTCACTATTCATTATTTTTTCTTCTAGGATTATTCATTGTTTTTAAGCACTCATTATTCACTATTCATTATTTTTTGGCTCAGTATTCACTTTTAATTATCAAAAAAGGCCATTATTTACTAATCATTATACCCCATCCAGACCATCTAAAGAGATATAGTGCATTTAAAGTTCTAAAGGAACATTATTGACCATTGGGTAATTATATAGAAACATAAGCAGAACAACAAATAGAGATACAAAACAATTAAGAGTATTCCTATATATACATGTATTGTATTTCTGGTTCAGCAAGAAGCTTCACTGAGACAATTTTGAAAAGCTGCATCAAACATTTATAAGCTAAGCTAGCATTGTTTTAAGAAAAAATAACAATAGCTACCTTCCCATCACAATCACTCGTATTTGTTAAAACTATGATGATAGTCTGCATAATTTAGGAAAACATTATAATTTAGTTGTAACAATAACAAACAGTATTTGATTGGTAAAAAATATTTCAGCCCTCCCCCATAGCCCAACATCCATCCCCGCTGGCTTTGTCTGCTGTCTGTTCTTAGGTGGTTGTTCTGTTGTTGTTGATTCATTGTTAAGTGTTGCTCTCATTGTTTGTGGGGGAATGGTGTAGGTTTGATCCTTGTTTTGTAATGCAGTGACCTTTCTAGTTTTGCAACCATCTCGCCGGGGAAAAGAGAGCTGATTGTTTTGCTTTGCTTATATTGTGTTTTTGCTATCCTGTGTCTGTGTGTGTTCTGTGCCTCTTTCTCGCAGTGCTATGTGGTTCCTCCCAGTGCTGAGGTTAGTGCCCTGAAACATGTTTAAGCTCTCCAGTATTTTTGTTATTGGCTGTTCCAAGGCAATGTGGATACTTTATTTTTTTTAATGTTTTGTGTTTGTGTTTGCTATACAGTCTTGTCTGTTTCTTGCAACCTTGTGGTCACCCGCTGGGAAAGGCTGACCTCTAGGCTCTCATGTATGTTTTGTTTCTTGTGTTTTGCCTCGTTCCCATATGGTTTCCTGGGTCTGGTGGTATGATACTTGACTGTGTGGATTCCTGATCTTTGCCTTCTTCCTTACTTTGATGTATGATTGTGGCATTTGCTAGTTATAAATACTTGTTTTTTGTGAGAAGCTATTTACATTTATCACATAGTAAATCTTTAACTCACCATATAACCAGACCCAGTATCTAGGAATTCGTAGAACCATCTCGCCAGTAGTGTTATCTACAAGGAACGTGTAGTCTATGCTACCAAACTCAACATCCATGACACAGGTATTGCTGACAGTTATATTGACTATTGCTGAAGCTCCTCGCGGTATGGTACCATTGTCTATGGCAATGACCTCAAATTGTAAGTTGGTGTATCTGAGATATACATCCTCCCAGAGCTCAAAGCTGTCATTGAAATCTACTGGTGGGCTAAAAAAAGACAAAGGTTTTCATTACTGCATAATATTGTTTTTTTTTTTTTTTTTTTTTTTTTTTTTTTTTTAAATATTTAGCTTTTAGTGCTCAATGTGTTCATCATATTATTCTTAATATAGCTTCATCAAGATGCATAAAAGAATCTCTCAATAACTGTAATCTTTTCAAAGTTCGCAAACTAAAAAAAAACAGGGGTTTGAACACATGGTCAGGTGCTTTAGGAGAAGTTTTATTGAGCTGCCATTCTCACCCTTATCACAGAGATTATTCATTATAAAGATGATCATATACAGACACAAAACAATAAAAAAGTGAAAACAGATAGAGAATGCGTGCAAAAAGAGCTTACTAGAATTGTTAGTTTCAAAATTACAAAATATGTTCTCTTGTGGAACATATTACTTACTATTTAAATCAGATTTTAAATAGATATATACATGTAACAAATGCTAACTGGACACATAGTTTAGATATATCACTGTAAACATTTATAGATAACACAGTTGTAAAAAACAGAGGCCCTTAGTATTTGCAGTTTAATCAGAGCTTAATCTTTATGCATTGATGAACTTAATAATAATGCTGTATTTTAAAAAAAATGTGTGCATATCATCAGCACATATGCTGCTACAAGTTTCATCACAAGACTTAGCATCTGGGAGTGATATAACTCTATGTATTAACCACTAGAAGTTTACATGTTTAGTAACCTTAAATGGCGATGTCCATTACAACATTGAGTACATAATGGAAAGTATTGATGTTTTCATGATGAAATATAAGTTCAAATTTATTCAAGTGTAATATGGTTAATAGAATCTAATAAAACATCAAAATGCAAAGACAAACTTATTGAATAAATTCAATAGCAGCCCAAGTGGGCTAAATTCGCTCAACTTAATAAGATTAACCACGATATGTTATAGAGTACCATTGTGGCAACTATGGTTTTCAAATTAGATTTAAGTGAATTTAGCAAAAAATAAGTAAGACCAGAAAATACCACTCTCACAGACAACAGACCAAATCACAGCACCCGAGAGACACATAAAATAACTGCCACATGACAGCAAGTCTAATCAAAGTAAAGCAAAATGCTCTCTCTTTCTCAGTGAGATGACTGCAAAACTAAAAAAGACACTAAGTACTGCATTATAAAACATGGACCAAACACAAAGGTCCAATAAAGAATAAGAGCAACAATAAACAATGAATCAACAACAACAGAGCCACCACTCTATGTACTCCCAGGGGAGGGGAGGGGAGGGACTTAAATACAGTTCATCGTCCAAATCTTCGTATAAACTGGGATTTCTTAACATTATTCTGTAAGTTTGGTGCCTACTTTAATAAGAGCTGTGTATAGAAAACCCTTTAATTTGCTTTTGTGCCAAAGTAACGCTCAATACTGACTGGTTAGTTATAGAGACTAGCTAGAATATAGAACATTTGTACAAAGCAATTACACTATTATCTACCAAACAGTAAATATCAAAGGCACTTATTACACTGCAAGGATGTATAGGCTAGCCTGCACCTTATGTATTTACATGCAACCAAATAAGGTTCCAATGCAGTACAATACTATAATGTTCATAACATGTACATTTACAAAAAGTACCACAGTATATATGTTAGTTGAGAGAATCAATAAACATACAATGCACAACAACAAAACAATTACAATAGAAAGAGTAGAATATTAACTATCAGTTTGGTGAGGTAGTGGCTCTTGGGAGATATTTATTCCTATTAAGACATAACTCACAGATGCCACAGCTATATTGAATGGAGGATTGATAAGATTGATTATGATATAGATATTTATTGAGTTATTTAAACTTAAATTCTATTTGGACCAATGCAAGACAAAACCAGCTTTGCTCCCTTTGATGCATAAATTCAGCTTGAACATCCATCAAGTCTAAAAAAATCTTCACAGCGCAATTGCGAAACCCTTGAGCATTGAACTACAGCAAAACAAATGCCTAGAATGTTTTGAGTCTATGCTGGGTGCATAAGTTGTTATTTTTGTAAGTCTCAGTTCAAACTATACATACTTCTCTGTGACATAGGACACAACGTAATGTATGTTGGCATTTTCTCCTGAGTCAGCATCTGTTGAGGCAAATGTTTCAAGGGCTTCTTGAACTAATACAGGTAATGGGGTCAAGGTCACTGTAGTTGGGCTTATCACTGGACAGTTGTCATTAACATCTATAATGGGAACCTAAACAAATACAATTGCAAAGATAAACAATGAGAACATATCACTTCTAACCCATCGCATTATGATGCAAATAAATACAATAAGAATGGGCTTGGTGTATAAGTTGAAGAAGATTGTTGGCTCTAACAATTTTTCAGCGAAGTTCATTAAAAACTTTTCCCAATATAAAAAGATTGGCTATAGCATTAATGTATTGCAACAGACTGCATGCTTGGTGGTCAACCCAATCACGATTGGCAACTTTGCTTTCCTCTTTAATTGCACGCCGGTGGGTTGGACTTCAGACTCTACGATGGTTCTGACTTAAAGACTTATCTGTTGATGAGATGGTAGGGGCCTGATGCTTTGGCTGTTTGTCGGGCCCACCGGGGTTTACCTGTTGGATTTCTTTTGCTCCGGTATTCAGTTTTATTTACTGTTGAGTCCTTACCTTGCTTTATCTCCTTGTTATATCTTGATTTATATATTCTAGGAGATGATGCATTGATAAGTTAGGGGTCTTTCATGCAAACCAAACATCTAAGTGTCTTGATCCACATCATAATTAAGGGTGAGGTTGGCGCCTTTAAACCGGTTTAAGCCCTCCAGTAAAATATTTTACTGACCGTTCCAAGGCGGTACTTCTTTTGTGGATCTTTTATGTTTGTGTCCTGTCTTGTGTTTGCTATGTCTTTGTCACTATCCCTATTGGTATCCTGGGTCAGGTGTGGCACTTGACTATATCGATTCCTGATCTTTGCACCCTTACTTACTTTGTACGTTACTTTATGTCGATTCTAGTATTGCAATCATGTTGATGGGGAAAATAGAGCTGGTTGCTTTGCTTGATTTGTCTTTCTGGTGTCTCATGATGGTTGAGGGGCTCCGTGGTGCCATGGGGCTGTCTACAGTTTGTGATTGTGGTATTTCCTGATCATACTCACTTACTATTTTTGTCCTTTATATTTTAAGAGGTCACAGGTAGAAATTTCTAAATCCCTATGTTTTTCAGTCCCTCTCGATAGTATTTATCAAAGTAAACAGTGCAGGCCCTGATGAACTGCCACGTTTTGCAGCATTTCATCTGGGTCTCTTCACTGTTTGCCAAAGTACCCCTTTAAGGGGTTCCTGTAAACAATGAGGTAACTGAATAGCAAATAAATTCGCGTATAAGAAGATGGTAAACAAATAAAGAGTTGTGATAATATGAACAGCTTTCCTTCTCAGTAATGCTGAAATATAATGTTTACCACTAAAATTGTATTGCGCAGATCCAGAAGGGGTGGGGGTGGGAGATGGGGTCCAGACCCCCAACCCCTGGAAAATTACAAAGCTAAAGAATTGTTTCACAATACTGGTCCAGACCCCCTGAAAAATCACAAAGCTACCAAGCCAGCATTTACTGTTCAGCCATTATAGGCCCGCCAGGGCTGGTGGGCCAATGATGTCCCACTTTTAGTAGTATTTGGATCCTATCTCCCCTCAACACTTAAAAAAAGTTTTTTCAGGGTTGGGTTGGACCTGCTCAGACAAAACATTCTGGATCTGTGAATGATTGTGATAAATATCCAATGTTATAAATTGCCCAGTCATCTGTATCTCTTTTACGCAGAGAATTGCCCTCTATACAATTGTGCACTAGACATTTAGATAATGCACATTACCACTGATTTTAAGATTGATCTGACAACATGTTTAAAACATAATCTGTACAATGGTATATGTGGCGGTTCCACTTTTGTAGATAGGCGTCATGAAAAGGGTGTAAAAATCATGGTAAAATGATAATATTTTTATCAGTTTTCACAGGGTATTAGATGCAGATATTTTGGTAGCTACATACATTGGATAGCTGACATAAATCGCTGAGTCAATTGCTAAAACCATTGATTTTTTGAAGTTAAGATCAAGGTCCCATGCACTTTAAACTAACGAAGCTTTAATGTATATAGAAATTTATGCTAACTTAGGACAATAACTCCTGTATATCTAAGGACATTCTAATGAACTTTTATGTGCATCACTCCACTTCATATCCAGTATATGATGTATTCCTTACAAAATAACTCATTGAAATTTAGGCAATCAAAGGACAATATCTCCTGTATATCTTCAACCGTTTTGACAAACCTTGATGTGCACCAACATACTGCTGTCAGATATATTACAACTGTTAGTTTCACGAAAGTTCATTTATTGGTTTCTGTGTTATGGCTCTGAATGGACAAAATTCATTGCTATTAAGGCAAAAAAAGGAAAATCACTCCTCTTTATCTGATGACGTCCTTATGGAATTTCACATGCATCATCACACTTTAGTCGTATATAATCAGTATAAGTTACATGGAATTCCATTGATTGCTTACTAAGTTATGACTGAGGATGGAGCACTTCATTGACATTTAGGCAATCAAAGGGCAATAAATTATCTTTTACTAAAGAGATCCTAACGAAACTTATTGTGCTAAACCACACTATAGTCAGTTGCTTTCAGTATAAGTTTTATAATATTCCATCCATTGGTTACAAAGTTATGGCTCTGAATGGACAAATTCATTGAATATTTAGGTGATCAAAGGGCATTAACTCATCTTCAACTGATGACAACAGAAGTCGAACCTGATCAGGATCCAAACTGTTTGACACTATTATGGTATTCTTGATAGAGATCGGTTTTGAAGTAAAAAATTGGTGGGCAGCAAGGGGGTATGCAAAGTTACCCAGCAGGTAGGGAGTTAATGACTATATATAGAATGATGAATTTAATGTGCTCATTGTTGAATTCATGTACAGTCAAAACTCTTTATAAAGTCACTCGTTATAACAGAATATTCAATACCCGACATAAAATTGCTGGGAACGGATCTGTTTCCATTAAAATTCCCTCTTTATAACAGAATATTAACTTAACAACACCGACAGTAACTGCTTGGAACAGATAAACAATTTCTATTGAAAATAAATTCATTATAACAGAATTGTTACCATGTGTCAGACAATTTTGTGACCAGAACAAGGTCTTTTTTGCATGAACAGGTTTCTGTCTCACTTGATAAGTAGAAAGATCTGTGCATTTTGATGCAATATGAAATTGAACTAATGTATACATTTGGAATAATAGCATTTTAATTCATTTGTACAATATTTTCTTTTATCAAATGATTATTATGTTGAAATCTGGTTATGGTCAGAATTTCTTTATAACAGCAAATTTAATTTAACGCAAAAAATAGCTTGAAACAAACAGTGTCGTTATAAAGAGGGTTGACGGTATCTATAATGTTTATATGTATATACGAAGGTCCTTATGGACAATAGCCATTACATGTTCTTATCTTTATGTGTTCGCCAAATGTTGTCACCCTCTTAAAATAAAGGCTGGTACTTAGTTACTTACTTACATACTTATATCCTAACAAAACTTTACATGCAACATTGCACTATAGCAATATTAACTTAGTATTAGTTTCATGAAATTCCATCCATTACTTACTAAAGTATGGCTGAAAACAGAACAATCCATTGAAATTTAGGCAATCAAAGGGCAATTACTCCCCTATTACTGATGATATCCTAATAAAACTGTATGTGCATAACTGCATTAAGATCATATATATCCAGTATATTTTTATGAAATTTACTTTACTTTATTGGTTACTTAGTTATGGCTGAAGACAGATATGGTGGATGGATGGATGAAAAGATGGACAGACAGAAGGAAAGACATATGGATGGACAGACAATGCCAAACCAATAGTCCTCTGCCTGTGGCTTAGGATAACAATAAACAGCCAATCAATAAAAACAGAACCGCAGCCTTAGAATTGACATCTGGAGGAGGGGAGGGGTTTGAATATAAAACCAGAAAATCTAACATGGTTGCATATGAACAAGAAAGATGCAAGGAAGTCTGTACATTCTATCACCAAACTTGCTATGTGCTAAATTTTATAAACATACTAGTCACAGTATCTGAGGGAGCTTGTTTGATCCTTACTTTGTCAGAATCACTAAAGACAAGATTATATAGTGTCAATGTCAGTATTTTACCCTAACGGCAATGGATCCTGTCAACATAGGTGAGATACCCTGATCTACAATAGTCATCAAAATATGGAAACTTTGTGTTGTTTCATAGTCAAGCTCAGCTTTCAAGGTCAACAAAGCAGTACTTGTTGATATAGAGAATGTCTCATCTGCTGCATTATTTGTGGGTGTAGAGCTTGATGTTGAACTGCATTCTAAAAAAAGAGTAAAATATTAATGGCTAGAAAATTCATAGTCGAAAGTAATCACTTACGTCAAATAAAACTGATATACATAAGGTAAAGTTGACAAGCCATTTTTAACTGCATTTATAATTGTGTTCTGTGTGCTTTAAAAGAACTCCTGTCAGATGCTTCCTTTAAACACAAAGAACACAGGTTTGAAAGGAAATACTAAAATTAACCATTATTTAAATTATGCATCTTTATTATATATGGATACAGCATAACTCCTTGTAACTTGAAATACTCAAATCTGCATGTTTATCAAACTGGACTGAATCATTGACTATAACTGGATTAAAAATAATCGAACAGGAAATGCCCAATGAAATATCTAAGCCTATCTGTGGCACCAATAAGATACATATAGACTTGAGAAAAAAATCAACAAAGCGACAAGACATATATTCCTTGAGCTGAATGCCTAAATGTTAAAATGCAGACATTACTTCACAAAGTCTGAATCAGACATCAATATAATTTCTAACATTCCAGATTGCATGTTTTCCTAGACCTCATTGTATTGCAAAGTGAGATGATGGCAAAGATAAGAAAACGATACAATCAAGTAACTCACCTGACCCAAGACACCACATGGGAAAGTAGCAAAAGTACAATAAACATCACAAACAAGAGCCAAAATGCCAGCCCTTTCCCAGCAGGTGACCACAAGGCAGCAATGAAAAGACGCAAAAGCATGAGAAACACAAGGTACCAATGATCCAAAATAGAACTACCGCCTTGGAACGGTCAGTAAAAATATTTTACTGAAATATTTTTACTGACCGTCTTAAACCAGTTTCACGGCGCCAACCATGCTTTTTCTATGGTATTTCAGCACAGTTTGGCAGATGATATCCCGTTTCATGGCAAATTATTTAAGATAACTCAAAAGTACAGGTCTTTAGCTAAGAGTGAGTAGCTGAAAACTAATTTACTTATTTCTCAACCAAAATCATATGTTCTGGTACTCATTGAGGTGGTTCTTTTGAGTACCCACAACCTATGTTAAAAATATGGGTAAGAAAATATTTGCAATTTAACGTAATGTTTTTGTTGTTTATCTTAAACTGTCTATGTAACATGATTTCACAGCATAAGCAATTGACCAAAAGACTATTTGGAAGGGTGGCCTATATAAACAGGCTGACACAATGTAAATTTGAACTATATTTAGGTAGTAGTGTAGTAAAATAGAGTGTGAGAAAATAAATAAATAAATAAATCATTCTCGTCTGTGCTTGAACGTCTTCAATAAAGCTAAGTTTGGTATGCCCTGTTTCAATTCAATTCTGTACACTTTTGTTCAAATGCACACGTGGATCCAGAGGGTGGGGGTGGGGCAAGGGGTATGGACCCACTCCCTAAAAAATCATAAAATATAGGGTTTCATAGCAATACTGGTCCAGATCTCCCGAAAAATCACTAAATTCAATGTTGGACCATCATGGGCACGCCAGAAAAATGCCATTTAAATGGCATTTTTCTGGACCGCCAACTATTTCGGCTTATACACTGAACCAAAGTTATAATTGGCCACTTTTCAATTTTATTTTTCTGACTAAACGCTTAATGAATTTTGCCCAAATATGTGCATTCAAATTGGCTAAAGCTAAGCAGTACTTTTGTAGAGTTTTCTATCACTTCACTATTTTTGAATTAAAAATGCAAAAAGCATTTTTATGAAAATAAGCGTTTTGAGTTCAGTTTTTATTGAGCTGAAGTTCAGGTGATTACAAACCCGTCTAGTTGGCTTGAAACACCAAACACTTGATTTTTTGCTTGATATAACACATTTTTATGATTTTTTTTAAAGTCAGTAAAGGTGCAAAGATCAGAAATCGAAACAATCAAGTACCACACCTGACCCAGGATACCAATGGGAAAGTGACAAACTCACAGCAGACACCATCTCATTTTACGATATTATTAAAAATCATCAACTTCACATACTAAAATCAATGTATGCGTTTTATTTAATGTGAACATGTTAAACCAAACACAATACAGCTTGATCAGCCCATTTTCTAACGATAATGTTTTCAAGACTGGTATCCAGTTCCAGTTTTAATCTGAAACTTTTAAGGTAATATAAATATCATATGTTAAAGATTTTTTATTTTCCTAAGTAGAACAGTTACGCCTCTTCATAATGAAAAATCGCTGAACATTTCAATGCCATGCCGCAGATAATAAAGGATACAGACCAATGCAAAGTGTATGCGAATTGCAGGGTTTAAGCTTAAACTCTTTGACTAAGCTGTGATTGTGGCTCTCTTTATGTTAACCTTGAAGAGAAATGGAGTGTTCAAATGTCACAAAACTTTTGATTCTTAAGCTTTTCCATCTTATATCACAGCTGTTATTAACAGTTTCAAACTAATTAAAATATAAATAGATAACATATCGGCAGAATATTAATATCACACTAAAAAGTGTGACTTTTTGAAATAAGGGTATCTTAACTCGGACTTTGTCTTTGCAAGATTAACCTGTCATTTTGAAATGACATAATTTGCAGAGACCTGATAAAGCCTTTGATTTTTTTATAGTATTAAAAGTTTGTAAGAGCGATTTTTATTTTCAGAACAGGCGCAAAAATGTAAGGTGGTCACTTATAACATCGGTTATTAAGTGCAGTGGCATTTTGACAATTTTTTTTTTGTCAAAGTTGGACCCCTTCTGACAAAACTTTCTGGATCCAGGCATGAAATGAGTACAACCATAATTAAATGTGCTTTATCTAGGCATTTGAGCATGGCTACAAAGGTATTTATTTCTTAATCAAATTAGAACAGTTGCAACAATACATATCTAACAACAACAGAATCATCGTTTTATAACACTCATCAATAGAGCATACTAGCCATACCTTCACTCTAGACCATAGAGTCTATATAAAGAAATAAGTCAATTGAATTTCTGGGATGCTGTGAGTCTATATTTTCTAACAGACTGGAATAAATTTTAAGCATCTATCGACAAAAATCTGTGAACATTTTGTTTCAGCATATCACAAATTTATTGCCAGTGTTTTCTTAATAGGTGTATTCTATAACTTTAGATAATAGCTACATCATGTGTACATGTGCATGTGTAAACCCCCGTGTTACAGCTTTATATGCATGAGTTATACCTGTTGGTTTTGAAATGGATAAGACACCTGAATATTCGCTTTTTTATTGAACTGATCTTGAGGTAAATTGTTGTCTATGTGAAGTTTCTGGGACGAACAATTAAAGTTTGAAGACTCAAAATAGATTTTGAATTGTCTGACTATGCTATGGCCAACTTATGTACATTTATTTTGAAGTTACTGAAAAATGGCAGTTTAAAGTGATTTATCTGTTAAAACCTAAAACATACCAACATATTGCACAGTATTGCCATCTATATCCGTGATCGTTATGTAGGTGGGTGCAACAACAGTTGGTGCAGTGAACTGGTTGCCCACTGTGTCCTCTTTGATTTCAAACAGTCGCTCTTCATTACCTGAAACAGCAGATATCTAGTTGTAATACTAACATTCAATTCAGCAGATAGTGTGAGATACATAAGTCTTAATTTACCATCCTATTTCATAGGTTTATATATCACACAATTATGTCCTCTTTGATTTCAAACAGTCGCTCTTCATTACCTAAAATAGCGAATATCTAATTGTGATACAACCTAACTAACATTCAATAAATTTAGGTTCAGTAGTTAGGGTGAGATACATAGGTCATAATTTACCATTCTTTTTCATAGGTTCAGATACGCACAATTTTTAGTGAATGTCTTCATTATCAGTTATACATATCTTTAGGATGCTCAAAAGAACCGTCTCATTGAGTTTCCATCACAACATATGTTTTGGCTGAGAAATAAGAATATATTTGTTTTGGTACAAACTTTTACTTAAAAACCTGGATTATATTACAATATTGACAGTTTGTGATGTTTGTTGAATTATTTTGAATGCCGCGTTAAAGTCCATATCTCCAAATAATATTTAATAGTTTTATCTAAACTTTTTGACAAACAAGATGATTCTGATTTTTACATTTTTTCTTTTTGATTGATTTCGTCTGTTTTGCCAGAGTATGTTCTAATGCAAATTGACTTTATCAATACAATTAACGCTGATTGGGGATGAAAAGGGGCTTAAAACAAATGAGCTGTGGCACGAGATTTCCAAAAAATGTGGTATGTGCCACCAGCAAAGGCTCAGACCAGCCTGTGCATACGCGCAAACTGATCAGAGCATTTGCTAGTTGCTTAAATATTTTATGAGTGTTACGCTACTGCCTGAACACAATCTGGAGTTTCTAAGCTTAAAAGGAGGCTGCACAGGCTCAGCTGATTCTACACTTGTCAAAATGCCACATTGTTTGAAATCACATGCCACGGCTCAAATAATGATTTTAAACTAAAATTCAGCTAGATATACCTGACATAATACCATTTGTCCAAAATATGGTTTCCCAATAGTGTGTAAATTATCTTAATATCTGGATGTAAGAGTTGACAGCTTCAATACCTAGCTTTATAAGTGTCAGAAAGAGAAAGTATGTAGTCTCTTGCATAACAAAATAAATGCTTGTCTGCAACAACAGGTGCACAATAAGTACCCACTGGAATAACTATAATGTGTCTATACAGTTCAGTTGTTAGATTTTAGAATCTTGTCTAATAAATATATTGTACAAGGGGTAATAAGAAAGTTAGCAGAAACGTGCTATTAAATCTTATTGCAGCTATCAATTGCAATGAAAAGTCACAAACATAAACTGTCGTTCTTTGCAAGTTGACTGAAATTAAAATTAAGAAAATGTGACGTCAGACATATTAGCACAAGGCGCTGTTGTGACGTCTACTGGGGCTAAAATCCGTAGTGGTACTTAAATTGATTGGCAATTTTAAACAAAAAATACTTTTCCATCATTCTTTGAACATAATATGAGGTTTTCATATTATTTTGATATTTTATGTATTCAAATTTAAAAGTTTGAGATCAGAGGACAGGCCCCAAATGTGTCAAGTTTTCCGACATTTTGAAAATTTCAAATAAAAACTTACTTTCTAGTGAGTGTTCAACGCAATAATCATTATTTTGGACTTTACTATAGCTTTTAGATCTACTGTTGTAAAAAGGGTATTTTTCAAAGTGTGTAAATAATTTATTTAAAAAAATGACTCGTCAAAGCAGGCAATATGTTCACAGAAGTTGTATGATTTGACTTATAACCGTACCGTTATTTGTTTCTATCTAGAACAAAATCTGTTTGATATAAACCTTTGAAAATTTGCATAGAAGAGGAGTAAACATGTCGTTAAATACGCATAGAAAGCTATATGGACTATGATAACAAAACAAAATATTACAAGACTGAGTTTTGATTGGTTATGTAGTAAACAATCAAAAACAACATGAAATGCCCTGGTTCGCTTTGTAGCGTTGCCTCCACAACAGCTGTAGAACGCGTAGACAAGCTACAAAAACAGTGATGTGGCTGATCAACGTCTTATGTGTTGCAGTATTAAATGCTGCAATTCCAGTTCTATTGATAAAACGATAAAGAAATGGTGACTATTTGTTGATCGCCCCGCTTATATTGTCTAAAAGATAATTTTGTGCATCACAAACCTTCTGACATAAGCACCAACTTAAGTCTATATGTTGTCCAGAAGTGAAAAAATACTTTCTTATATCAAGCCAAAAAGAGTAAGTCTTATCCTTGAAAGTTTGTTGATTAATTAAACAGGTCGTATTTGATTAGAGTATTTAGAACTAAATTATTCAGGATCTCACCTGCAATTTTGATATACATAATATTGTTTTATAATTCATCTCATAAACTTTTTTTATAATATTTTGTAATAATGCTGAAATGAGATACGAGAAGTGAAACTATAGACAATTCAGTAGTGATACGCAAACTTGAATATAAAGATCACACATGTGTTTCATGAATTAACATTTACCAGATCCTGAGGAAGTTTTTGAATATAAGGCCATTAGGCCGAGTGCTCAAGCATCGCCCAAGGGACCCAGCAAGTGAGTATGCAATGATACAAACATGTGTGCTGGCTATCCTTGCATAATTGACCTAATTTCAACCTAGACTGCACTGAAAACATGGCCAAAACATTAAAATATCCATTTTATTACACTAGATTTCTATAAACAAAATGGCATCAGCATCAAACTTTCGAACGTCATAACATCTCTACAACGTCATAGACACATGCAACATTTTTGCAGACAAAATCATCTGCTAAATGATCAGTCATGACCGCAACGTTTCCCCTGAGACGTCATGGAAACAAATTAGGGTCCAGTTTAGGCTTAGTCAGTTTAAAACTCATGTTCATACATCATGTGAATCTCATGATTTGAACATGGATTTTTGTGGCTTCAAACAGCTTCCCATAACGATTTCTAAGCAAGAATAAAAATTGGAACATGGCTTTTTTGAACTAAAGGTTAGAATCATTATCCTCACCAGTACAAATGAGAAGCTAAATAGCCATATGAGAGTTGATGACATCCCAACAGCAAATCCAGCTGATTTTGTGTTTGAACATAAATAAGGTTTATTTGGTAGAACTCTCGAAATATTGCACAGACCACTTTAAATTGTGAAGATACCTTCACCTAGAACCAAAGTTACGTCAATTTGAAGTTCCTGTAAATCATGCATTTATTGAAATATTTTCTGTAACTTAATGAAGGATGCATGCTGATTTGAAGCACGCAATAAATTTATTGATATGTAACTGTTCATCTGTGCAAGTATCTGGGCTTATACAATGGCACTAAAACAAACAAAATTGATGAGCCCCACTGTTTTCAGTAGGTCAGGGTGCAGTGATTACAAATAACTGGTGCATACGATTTCTATTAACATTTTGGACCCCAAACAGGCCAGAAAAATGTCTGATCTGGCCATAGATCCAAATTGTTTGACATTAGGTGAGGTCTATATCTTTAAACCGGTTCATATGTAGGGGATGGCAACTCATGACATATGTTAATAGTTGGACCCAGATCAAGTGTGATAAAACGGCAGGTCTGATTGGAGTGCGCGTGTTTGGGGGTGAATGTGAATCTTAATTTTTCTTGCTACATAGGCTTCGACTATTGTTCACCACAATAATATCAGGACCCAAAAATATTTAATTTCAGCGAACTAAAAAAAAAATCTTCAATAGCAAACTCCTAAACATCATTTTACTTTCAAAAATGAGCCCTGACATTAATGCTTGCGAGTTTCAATACTTTATACTTCATATGATAGCAACAATCTTAAAATTACATTAACACACATTTAGTCTAAATGCATTACAAATAATCTTCCTCATTTCTAGCATAAAGTCCAATTATAAAGTCTAGGAGGCAAACGTTCCTTTTTAACAGTCATACAGGCAGATGCATAATATCCATATTAAATTCCTTTTTAAAGCTTTTGACTGTTATTGTTGTTGTAAATTAATCAAGCACGTATGATGTTCTAATTAATATGAAAAGACATATAAATGTAAACATGTGTACCATTGTAGAGTGTTACTAGAAAGGGTCCTACAGAGAATACATCTGTCAGATATATTGTTTCTACAATATCATCTGTAAAGAAATCTTCTGATATAGCCATCTTATAGTCTAATGGCAGTTGAGTGGAAGGATCAGTCATAAAGCTGGTATCTTCTACTTCAAACAAGAATTCTGAAGTACAGAGGTTGGTTTCTGCGTGGAAGAGGTCAAAGTGATAGATCTCATCAATCTAAAATATAGAACATAAACCAGTTAGAAACAAGTTAATGAAGTATTGCAAGCAATTAAAAATTCCCTACCAGATAAGCACAGCACAAATCAAATATGAGACAAAAAATAAGTGAATATGATCAGGAAGTACCACAATTTCACAATGCAGACTAACCCACGGCACCGTGCTGAAGAGCCACAGAACATCCACAGCAACAAGAAACACAAAAGACAACAAAGCAAAGCAACCAAGTCTTTAATGAACCTCAGAGTATGAAACAGTTATTTAAATATGAACTAGATGGGCAGTGGAATACCCTGCAGGATCCTGGCTTTGCATCATTGAATGATTTGAAACAAACATATATTTGATTTAGGGGTAGATATCTAAACAGATTCTGAGATACCAAACCTTTTATGAACTGCATGGAGTGTTGAATACCACACAGATCCCAAATATGCTTCATTGAGTCATAAGGAACAAGTATATATATAGATTATGCATGGGAGTCTGGACAGTTTCTGATATATGAAAAAGTAAGTGAAGTCTTTTATACACTAGACGGATAGTCTAAACCTTTATACATATAATGGACCATCCAAAGTCTGTTGTTTCAAACCAGAAGTAAATATCCATAAGAACATATTGATGGTTAAAATACCTCTAATTCCAAATGTCCTCCAGATGACAGGGCTGACAATCCAGTACAAACACCTCCTGATATAACTCCAGCCTCAGGTATGATTGTGCCACCACCTGTTTATGAAAAAACACAAGTAAATATGACCAGGAAATGTGGAAATAATAGCAGTATAATCTATGGCACCAAGAATATGAAACATCAGGTTACAAATAGTTTCTTAAAAATATTTGTTAAAAACGTTATATTTTTGTCCTGGATTCTTTTTCAAAAGGATCATTGACACTTGCTATGGGTAAATGCCTATGGTTTTCAGTAAAAATAAAAGTTTGTCAATCGTCCCTTTCTTCACCCTGAAGCTACCCTGGCCTGAGTACTTTATGGCTGTGAAATCTTTTTTCGATATTAAATGCTTCAAAGATGTAAAATTTTGGGTAGAACAATCAGTTTTACATTAAGATATATAGGAATCTGAAAACATTTTTTAAAATATCATTCCCCCCGTGTGCCAGCAAAAGCTTTTGCATGAATATGTGTTACTATATTTTACACATTGTATGGAAGTGGCTTGCTGGCACACGGGGGGAAAAGATGTTCAGCAGCCCAAAAACCCAGGGCCTAAGCCCATAAAATGCCTTTTCTACCAAATAAGAAATTAATGACAGAAATGAAGTTCTCTAGAACCAACCGCCTAAATTGCTTTGTATTCTGTGCTAGTTTAATATAAAGTACTTAAAGATTAAAAGTAGAATTAGCAAGGTTTTATGCATTTTTTCATAAGAAAAAATCTCACTGTTATTAAATGACACATTATTTTGCAAACGTCCTGTACTTATCTATTTGCATGCTAAGGATTGTTCATGTTTTTATTTTCGTCTGCTGACTTAGATCAAAATTATGTTTTTAAAAATAAACCACCCAGGACCACCATCAGCGTGTCAAACAGTTTGATCCAGATCAAGACCCACATTCTATTGGTCTTCATCTGGGTTCAAACTGTTTGCAAAGGGCTACTGGCAGACGACAATATTATCCACTGGCATGCAAAGAGTTATAACAGGTAAAAACTATAGTGTTCAATATATTGTCTCATATAGGGATATACATGCATCATGTATACCATAAATATTAGGACACGTTAAATCCATTTCAACATCCAATGCCCTTTAAACAAAGCAAAAGTAATATTCAAAGGATCTAGCTAGAATCAGTTTTACTTTCCAGTGCTAAATGGGACACTTTCATTCCTTCAAAAATATTTATTTCTTTTGTTGAGCTTTCAGTTTTGTATTATTTACGGTATATGTAGTCAAAAATGTACAGGTAACTTCTAAATTATCTCCCCAAAATCATTTTATTACAAAACATATTTTGTTTTTAAAACAATTTCATCAATTATCGTGATTCGTTAATACTCTGCATATGGTATGTTCAATAGATATCACCATGCCTACCAAATAAATCAAGAAAACGTGCAGAAATCACTTTTTAAAGCACTTTTTATTTTCATGAAATTTCAGACCCCCACCCCTTTCTACCCGCCATAACTCTCGAGTGCGTAGTAATTTTGAAAATATTATGCTAGCTGGCTCTTGCCATTAGATTCACCTATTGCACTGATACTACATGCACCACACTAGAAGCTCAAAAGCAGCGTTCATGGAATCAGAAAAATAGGCGTATAAGGCCCAAACCATCAATGATCCTTTTGAGGTTCTCCTATCTTTTGGCTACCAAATGGAGACTTTTTATAATTATTAGTTTTTACTATAAACATTTGGTAGGCATATTGGAATGCAGTGCAAAATGCTTAAAGTATCAATCTAAACTTTGAAAGAGAGAGGCGAGCCTCCAAAACTTTGAAAATAGTTTAGACAATCAAATATATGTATTTAATCAGTCCCTTTTGGAGGGAAAACTGCAAGTAAAATAAAAAGTTTTTTTTTTTGCAATACATAAAGTTTCTGGCTGAAAATTATTGAAAAAAGAATATGCTTACGATGAGAGTACAATAAAATAATTTTGTATCACACTGTCTATTGGTTTGCTACAAGATTAAATTTATCATATTAATAATTTAGGTAACATATTGCAATGATTACCACAACAATGGCGCATATGTATTGCAAAATCATGACGTTTTAAGGACAAAACGTGGTTTTAAAGTATTTTAGTGTCATACGTCAAGTAGAATCTAGCATAAGTGCTCCTTTATTACTGAATTTATTGAACTCAAAAAAGGAAAGATACCATTGATATACAACCAGAGAGCTTCGCCACCACCAACTGTTACCTTCTCTATTCTGTCTGACCTTGATGAAATGCTTTCTAGCGATATGGTATCAGCAGCACTTTGTGTATTCTGTTGAAATATTGCCATTGAACGCAGAATGTATCCTAACGTAACGATCACATTAAGAATAAAAATCTCATGAACCAGTAAAAGTTTATTTTTCAAAAGAAATAGCTTTTGTAATAATAGTTATTTAATATGATAAACATGTTATTTACCTGCATTAGCTGCTGGAGAAAGATCTATTTTGTAACATCCAGGTGTCCCAGAACCATCTGATACTATCTCAATTACTAGTGTACCGTTAATATACAGCCAGAGAGCTTCCCCACCACCAACTGTTACCTTCTCTGTTCCAGCAAAAACAATACCACTTCTTATCACACTTGTAAATCTGAAATAAACAATGATATACACAGTGGTTACACTGTAAATAGACGACATGGAACCAACATTGGGCCTACATAAATACAATATTTGTTACATGGTGCCTGGCATTATATCACTGCATTCTACATACATGTATGCTTAGTTGCAATGGTAATTATATAAATTATCTGAAGATTAAACAAGTATTTATTTTACATCCTGAAGTGTTCAAACTAACATTAATCATATTTGAACAAATGATAGTTCTGCTTCATGTTAAGATATAAAATAAAAGTAAAACATAAAATATTCATCAGAAAATAAGTGAGTATAATCAGGAAATACCACAATCACAAACTGCAGCTCAACCCACGGCAACATGAGGAAGAGCTTTAGGATATTTTCTGTAACATGACATCCAAAAGACAATAAAAGCAAAGCAACCAGCTCTCTCTCTTCATTCTAAAGATAATTGCAAAACTAGAAAGGACATAAAGTAATGCATACCAAAGCAAAAAACAACACAGAGCCCCAACAAACAATGGGATGTACATAAAATAATAAATCAACAATAACAGAGCCACCCCCTTAGAAGGGACAGCAGCCTAAGCTACCTGGTAGCTTAAATACATTTAACTGGCACCAATTCTTCACTCATGTTTGCGGTGGTTCTGTTGTTGTTGACTTTTTGTTTATTGTTACTCCCATTGTGGGAGTCTGTAATTGTTGTATATTTTTGTTGTATGTTACTTTATGTCCATTCTAGTATTGCAATCGTCTTGATGGGGAAGAGAGAGCTGGTTGCTTTGCTTAATTTGTCTTCCTGGTGTCTCGTGATGGTTGAGCGGCTCTTCCTCGCGGTGCCACAGGGTTGTCTGCGGTTTGTGATTGTGGTATTTCCTGATCGTACTCACTTACTATTTTTGGTTGAAAACATCTATAAACAATGAAAGTTTTGAAATGTCAAATCTAATGCACTTTAATTAGTTACCCAAAATTATGGACATCACCAGAACAATCTATCTGTCCTTCTGCTTGGAATCCCTGACCATCAACAGGGAAATAAGAGTCTGATGAAAATCTGAAAGACATAAAGTAAAATGCACATAATACTGAATGATAATGCCTATCTGCATACCAACTTAAAAATGTAACCTACTTTTACATCATTCTGCTTAAGCCCAGTTATAAGACTATAATATAATGACTGCTGCTGTCGTTTGAGCCATTTTGTTTTGCTTTACCCCTTAAAGCGCCACCTATAATTGGCAGCAGACGAAGATTGCAAGTTTTGGCGCTTTTCAAAAATATCAAATAAGGCATGATATTTCATGACAATCGTCTGCTGGCAGCAATTCTCATGTGATATCATACCTTACTTTTGTCAAAAATTGGGAAAGATGTCGTAAAATTTGTCGTCTAATGCAGTCCTGATTGGCGCGTTAAGGATTAATTTCGTATAAGTGGGTGGCTGTGATTAGTATTGGTTTTATGGTGTAGTTTTGCGCTTTTTCGAGTTTGGTTAACATCTTGCTGAGAAAAAGAGAGCTGGCTGTTTTTCTTATACAGAATCTTACACGAGTTGTCATTCCATTTGAAATTTATTAAACGAGCCTGTCATGAGGCAAAAAAGTAAATATAAAATGATCAGGAGTGTAAGATTCTTTTATCATATGACCATTTAAATGAGATTTTAACGCCTACAAACATTGTTAACAAGGAGTGTTCAAAAATGAATGCAACCAGAGTCATAACTTTCTTTACATAGATGTATATTCTAAAACAAAATGTTATAGGTTTCTAGAAAGAACTTTTTATCACCTTTAAACTGGCCCCAGCCATTAAGAAACACACACTACATTCCCCGAGTTACAGCCATTTATATGAAAGACAAGATTATGCATCAGCTTATTCTGTTGCCCTCTTTGTTATTCGCTTTCTGTAATATTTTAAGATTTCAGCTAGTCAAAAAAAAGTAGATAGTTGCTAAAAATATCTAAAAGAGATTTCCTAAAATGGTATCTCAATTAAGCGAAATAAGGAAAAGGTTCCAACTCTTTAGCATTTTGAAGCTTTTTTTAAAGTACTTATGAAACATAGCATGTACTACAAATAATTAATAGGCCAGTTTATTTAAGTTTGCGCTCCTACTAAAAAGCAATGGCTCACCTGTTAACGCTCCCAGTATATTCAAGAACAATATTATCTGTAATTTTATAATTAATGCCACTGTTGTATCGGTACCACTGAGAGAATGTATCTGTTATAGGAGTACTGGACATTGACAACCAAGCTCCATATGGACTGGCAACATAGGTAGGATTACTGACAAGAACATAGCCAATGTTGTCAAAGTCGACATGACTAATACTGAAGTCGTAGTAGATGACGTCAAGGTCGATATCTGTAGCTCCAGCAACCACTTAAAACCTGGTGAAATAAGTATGTATGCTTGTTAACATATTATTATACAATAGCCTGATAATCGTTCCCCTGTATATTATGCTATTGTATAATTGTATTCGGAAAAACGATGATGAAATATTGTTTGTATTAAATGAGGCCCCCACGTTTGAAAAATGTGTTCTAGCTATACTCAATGTCAACCAACTTTGGACATTTTAGAATATAATAATGCCATTGCCTGCTGTTCTGAGCAAGTAAATTGTGCCATTTATTTTTTTATGATGATTGCTCTACTAAGTACAGCATGAAAATGTTTTTATTCACTGGGCCAGGTCTGATATTTACCATAAATTCTCACCCTTTAATCTCTCAAATGACTTACATTAAATTTAAGAAATGGCCAAATACAGAACAGTGGCAATAAAATGATCTGATCTGATCTACAGTGTTTGCTCAGACATACTTTTCTGAAAATTAGGATAAATACATATTTAAATAAACTAACAAAAAGAGGAAGGCAAATATATGCCCTTACAACAAACCAAAACATAGTTTCGGAATAGTAGTACCGTTTGTTGTTTTGACGACTCTTAATGCCAATAGAAACACCTAACAGAGGAATGGGGGAAGCATTGTTTCATCTTAGAAACACCTAAAGTTTCAGATGAACTGCAGAAACTGGAAATAACTTTTGTATTGACTTTATGTCATCAACTGTTCAAAATAAAAGTTGGTGTATCGATATTGTAAATATATAGGCTAATCTGGGATATTTGAGACGTGACATGTGATTTCCAACAATGTGGCATTTTGACATAAATAGACTCAACAGAGCCTGTGCAGTCTCCTTTTAAGCTTAGAAACTCCAAAAGCTATACGGACAGTAGCTTAACAGTCAAAGAATACTTAAGCGACTAGCAAAGGCTCTGATCAGACTGTGTATATGCGGAGGCTGGTCTGAGCCTTTGCTGGTCACAAATACCACATTGTTGGAAATCTATGTCACGCCTCATTTCTAAACTATTGACAATTCATGATCATTTTACTGTTGTAAAGTACAGAAATTTTAAACTAATATTTTTTCACGGATTTCCACTTTATCCAAAGTATTCTTTCTAAAATTCAAGGATTGATTCAAACATACATCAACATACTGTTTCATAACAATATTTTAATGGAAATATAACAGTTAAATCTAAATAGAAACCTTAACAGTCTTATCTGTATCTTCAATATGTTTACTGTATAACAAGCATATTTACATTGATGTTAAGGATGAAAAAGGGTATATGTGCAAAAATTCAATGGTTAGATATAACTCTTAAGGTACAAATGGAATTTCCCATAAAGTTTGATAAAGTTAAGTCAAGATGGTCTACTGTATATATTGAGGGATCACAGGTTCTTAAGAAATTTTGTATTTCTTTCTCTGAAAATTGATTTTGTGTTAACAAACAGGGCAGAACCTAAACATGCAAACAAATTGCAGCATTACATCTGATCTTGAGCGTTTTCAAAAGTACCTGATACACATAGGTTTAATATTTCATTTAAAACATGATCAGTATTATATGCAGATATACATGCTGATCTAGATCTATTTGTTTATGCTTTATACACCCATATTTTATTTGAGGTTTTATTGCTTTCAATGATCTCTAAATGAGCAAGGACATGATGAGATCTTGGTTTTTATGGCATATGTGAGCAGTAAGGGTGCAAACATACAGTTTAACCAAAACGGAAGTGAGTATGACCAGGAAATGCCAATCACAAACCAGTCACAGACAAGACACCACCCCTGGCACCACAAGGAATAGACTCAAACAACTAGGTCACACAACAGCAAGAACACACCATTAAATAAAGCACCTAACGCTCTCTCTTTCTGAGCGAGATGGTTGCAAAACTAGTAAGGACATTAGATACTACATTACAAAACAAGGACTAAACACTCAACCCCACACAAAGAGTGGGAGCAACACTTTACATTGAATCACCAACAACATCATCACATTAGAACAGACAGCAGTCTAAGTAACTTGGGGCTAAAATTAATTTTACTGACAAAATTGTCACCCTAGATTCTCATGTTGATGACACAGAACTTGTTTATCTCACATGGAGGCTTCCTAAAGCTCCTGTCACAGCAGAGGATTGTTCTTACGGTGATCCTGCAGTGTCCCCACATCATCCAAGTAAAATGCAGACTCATTGACAGACTCACACAGCCATTATAGTGCAGATATTTGGGTAGTGTAATATTGTTTAGAGTTGAAACACATGCTATACAAGTACGGTTTAGAGAATTATATACCGGATTAATCTGTGTCAGTTAGGGCTGTTGCAGAATTAATTATGGGAAAGGAGGGGCAATTGTGAGAGAGGCGGAGTGGAAGTTAAATTTTTCAGCAAAACTTCTCCCCATTTGGCAAACTAGTGGTCAGACAATGTTAAAATGTATAGTAAGCAAAATATTTAAAATATACCATGTGGCTCAATAATTATGAGCATTTTCATTAACTGACCACTACCGTCTGACTGATACTCGGCAAAATCTAGCCGTCGTTTTGGATACCAGTAACTAGACAAATATACCATAAGGTTTAAGAGATATGAATCTTTTTCACAAAAAGAGCTTGAACAGCCAAACTGATACTCGATGAAGCATTTTCACTGTTATGCATACTATTGGCTGGACAATATTAAAATAAATATGCATGCGAACTTTGACCAAAATATACCATGTGGTTCGAGAGCTGTGAGCATTTCCACTAGCTGACCACAACTGACCTGAAAAGGGCTGTTACACATGCCAGTCATTAGACAATGTTTATATGCATATGTATGCAAAATTTGATCAAAATATGACTTGTGGTTCAAATATTAAGAGCATTTTCACAAACTGTTAATAGACAGCCAGACAGATGGACTTACACAGGGTTTATAGTGCACACCTATGGGTTGTGCAATAGTTAACAAAATAACTACATTGAAGATATAGAATGTTTATTTGAACCAAAACATGGGCCTACAAAACCAAACAGAAACTTCGCTGCTTGAATAAACAAAACATGGCAGGAGATGAAGACGTATGTCAAAATTAGACTTCAAGCTGCAGAATAAAAAGAGTGTTTTTGTTAATAATTATAAATTAGACTAACACATGGTATGTTAAATTTGCAATGTATAAAACTCACACACAATAACAATGTAAGATAATAGTACATACCATCATAAATGACATATGAAACAGAAAATATCAAAACACTAGTGCTTATGAGGGGCATTTAAGAAAGTATGTATAATGGCATTATTACTCTACAATGCGTTGATAAAATGCTATTAAATAGTACACTTTTGGAAGCTAGAATTCAACGGCTACTAGATGGTTTGATCGTTGTTGAAAAAGTTACTTGGTATGC
The DNA here is from genome assembly GCA_964019695.1 of Loripinus fragilis. Lineage (NCBI taxonomy): Eukaryota > Metazoa > Mollusca > Bivalvia > Lucinida > Lucinidae > Loripinus > Loripinus fragilis. The sequence continues at coordinate 15,083,585 of OZ026519.1, read as the reverse complement.
ACGTGTAGTACATGCTGGAAAATAATAGGTGCATATACACTGGCGGAAATTTTAGCAAAATGTTTGGGAAAAATCGCAGGGAAATTGGGGACCTTATTTACGATCATGATTTGACAAATTCACGATTTAGTACCAACTTGTTTTGTATTAAAATATGTAATGTGATCACTGCTTGAACTACTTCAGGCTTTGCATATGGAAAATATTCACAAATAGAGAAATTGTAAGCTTAAAAGATGAGCCGTTTTCTGATTTTTCTTAATACTTTAACTTAAATTGTGTCAGGAGCACGAAATATGCATATTTAGTGTATTTTTTGCATTATTTGTAGCAAATTATGTAGAAAAAACATTATGCAGTGCAAAAGTGATTACTTCTGTCTTTCTTTCTTTATTAAGTACCTCTTTCGAGATTTACATTAATAAAAACACAGAACAACATACAGGATGAATATATAAGTACATCAAACAATTGACTAGATTGCCAACAGGGAACAGAGACAAGTAAAAGACAAATGCTGAGCTATATACAATATAGAAATGCAGGATGTGATAATGGAGAAAGTGAACGGTGCCCATTAATTGATAAGTAAACCCAGGTGGTTGCAATACCATTTGACGTATTGAAACTTTTGTGTCAACACGACGACAGGAAAACTCTGTAATCTGTTTTTTGCCTATAATATGAATTCTAGTTTCATTGCTTTTATGATGTTTTAGTATGTGTTACCATATTACCTCCTACATTTGAACTGGTCAATTAAAAGTGCATGTTTTGTTCAATGCACACGTTTATAAATATTGCAGCTATTAGTTTTGTACTCAAGAAAATTATTCCTGATGCCACTCCCCCTACTTTTCAATAAGTGGGTGGTGGGGTAACTCAATCCTTCATTTTTTGTCATGGTATCACGTCAACCATCACATAATTGATTGATTTCTACTCTCAAGGTACTCTTACTTTTTTTATATTTGTCACTGTTTTCAATGAAATAAACCAGAGCGTCAATTGATAGCTAAAGTCATTCTACCCCATGGGAAGATTTTAAGACTTATATTCCCTTTGTTGTGGTTTACAAAGTTTCAATGGATTCAATACAAAGAGCACAAAGCATGCTTGACAAAAATACCATCGCAGAGCATGTTTAAACTACGGCCAATTATTTATTTTCAAAATATGTGCATTATGCAAATAAATGTGTTGCCTAGCTTTCTAACTGGTTTTGGTTCTGCTGTCCCAGTATTTAGTCATTAGAAGCAATAATTATTATTTGCATAATGACTTAACCAGATGGTGGCCTACCAAATGGTACACAATTATATTATTTCATCAAATATTGTTAATGTACTGCAGACTTTTCAAATAGTAGAAAGTTACCTATTCCATGAAAATATTGCTTTAACAAGTATACAAACAGTACATATATTCACATTAATATATTTCGTGTCTGCATTATAACATTCTCATGAAGTTTGCGTCCAAACATAGAGGAAAGAGAGCTGTTTAAAATGATACCACACATGTATGGGTTTGTTTTTCTATTACTGAGGTAAAATAACATGCTACGTACTATCCAAATGCCCCTCCTTTATTGCAAAAACAAATAAGTTACCGTTTTAATGCTGATATAAGTACAACGTCGACCCATTTTAGACCAATGCACCTTTCTATAATGTTAGATACAGTCAAGTCAGGATGGTCTTTTGTTTCCATATCGTTCTCTGAAGATTGATTTTGTCTGGAAACGGTACAGATCCTGATGATATGCCACAGAATCATCACTGTTTGCAAAGGTACCCAATTAGGGATTTCCAATACAAAGGATTAAAAATTTTGAAAACAAATTCACTAAATAACCTGTAAGCGTTATATGTAAATGCAACTGACAATATTAGTGACACAATCATTTTATTTATTTCAGGGTAAATAATATTGATGGTATTTAATTTGAACTCTCTACAAACAAGAAATCAGAATTGAATGGAGCATTTTATCCAACAACTTAGTATACTATGGTTTTCCATAGTCAAACAATGAAGAAGATGTTTTAAAAATTGGTTCAGATTATTCATTGTCTGTATAAGGAGTTTAGAATAATGCATTTTTTATGACAAGTGATATAAGCTTGTTGTAAGGATATACCATACAATTTTGTATCAATGTATTTACATACCTGTAGCAGCAGGAGTTGTTACAAAGGCTGGAGGACTTTTGGCACTGGTGTAGCCTGACTTGGTCATCTTCACAGAACATTCGTAAGTTGTCCCAGCAACAACCCCTGAACTCAAAGTCAAAGAGAAACTACTGGAACCTGATTGGGCACTAGTATCCTGCTTTGTATCTTGCAGAGTTGAAGCTGTTGTACTTACACACGTTACTGTGTATCGTCTGGTAAGAAAAGGATGCAAAATAAATCATTACAAAGTTATTTGAAAATGGAACATTACTAAATCATCCTCCCCATGTGATAACTTAACACTGAACGCGCCAATGGCAACAAAAGTCGTCTGCTTTTCTCATCTGCTGAAATGTTTAAGAAGCCTCTATGAAAAACAGTGTGGACCCAGATCAGACTGCTCATATAGGAGCAGTCTGTTCTGGGTCCAAGCTGTTTGCTTCTTTACTTAATTCGTCGGTAATGTTAGGCAATTATTTGCAGCAGACAACTTCAGCAGACGACATTTTCAGATGCATTTTCTTGGCCCTTCAAGGGTTAACTATGAAGTATGCAGTATGATTAGTGTGGTTGCCTTAGTTTAAAAAGTATGAAATTCTGATCTGGTTTCATGCTAAATTTTACAAAGTCAAGGTAGTCTAAGCAGGTTTAGAATGTGCTAGCTCATTAAAGTGCGGCCCAGAATATAGGCATAGCATGTTGTATACTTTTTTAGTACCTAAGCTAATGTATAAAGTATAATTTAACCAATGATAAAGATGCCATGCCATCATAATAGTTATATGCTGTTAAAAATCTATCTCCAACATGTGTTTAAACCACACAGTGAAATGTCTGGAAAACTTTGTTGACCATTTAACCTTTTTTTGATATAGATTTCTGCAGCCTATTATAATATACACGTGCAAAGTTATAATGTAAAGACTTTTTCCCTAATTAATCTACTCCAGTTTATTATTCAACCAATTTTCCCCCATAAATGTATATAGTTGTAAAGACGCTTGTACCTAACACACAATGATAATCTCAATCTATAACATTAGAAAACACACCATTGTATTAAACCAGCGTGGTTGATAAATTTAAATGTCAAGTGGTTTAATTATAACCAGTAGCCTCACATGCAGCATAAACATATTTACAGGCAAATATAATTTTTCATAACTTACACACTTCCAGTTAGAGCATTTGCTGTTCCACCAGTTGAATTTAACTTAGCATACAGTCTGGTTGGTTGATTCCATGTGACCGTTATTTCATTTGAGTTTGGGGCTGTTGCTTGAACACTCTGTCCAGCTATGGATGAAAAAAGCGCAATCAATGAGATGATTAAAGATGCTAATCCCACAAAGTAAAATAAATCACAGCCAAAGCTAAAAAGTAGAAAAGAATGCATTATAAACATGAAAACAGAATCGAAGTTAAAACTAGATAGGATCATGATTTAACAACTTAATAAGTAATTTAACAACTTACTAAGTAAAGAGGAATGCAAAGATCAGGAATCAATACAATCAAGTACATCAACTGACCCAGGACACTATGGGAAAGTGACAAAAAAAAGAGCCAAGAGGTCAGCCCTGTCCCAGTGAGTGAGGCTGCAAGGAACAGACAAGGCAGCATAACAAAGACACACATGAAACATAATTCCAAGAATCAGATGTGTCACCTGGCAAAACAGAAGTCAAAAATGGGAAATTTTTCAAATTTATATCCCCAAGCATAAGGTTATTTAAGCAAAATGTATCAATCACAAAACATTTATCCCATTTCTACAGCCCATATGTTCACCTTGGGTATCAAACAGATCATAGTTAAAATCCTATCAACTATTTTTCAGTGCTGAGTTCAATTACAAAAAAAATAATCTATACTATTTCAATATATGATCTTTCAATCTGACCCAGAGGTCATGGGTGTGTGTAAGTTAAAGGTTTTGCTTTGATGTTAGCCTTTACTTCTTTGCCTTTAATTTGATATGCAACATGACTACATTCAGAGTTTTTGTTTTACTTTTTTTATCACAACCCACAGGTTAAGGGTGTGTGTAGGGACAGTATATGTTCTTGTTTAGTGCTCTAAGCTCCTTTGCCTTTAATTTGATATGCAGCATGACGACTTTCAGAAACAAAGTTTTGACCTTTTGAATTCACCCCTTGGGCCAATGAATGTGTATGAGGACAGAATATGTGCTTTCATAATGCTCCACGCTGCATTTCCTTTAATTTGATAGACAACATGACTACTTTCAGAAAAAAATGTTTTGACCCAACCCCAGGGATCGAAAGTGTGTGTAAGGATAGAAAATGTGCTTGCATGGTGCTCTATGTTCCATTCCCTTTAATTATATGCAATATGACTACTTTCAGTAATAAAAAAAGACCTTTTGACCCCACCCGCGGGTTGAGGATGTGTATAATGACACAATTTGTTATGCAACATAACTACTTTCAGAAAAAATCGTTCGACTCAACCCCAGGGGCTGGGCTGTGTTAGGACAGAATATATGCTTGCATGATGTTCTATGTTCAATTCGAATTAATTTGATATGCAACATGACTACTTACAGTAAAAAAAAGTGTTTAACCTTTGAACCCCACCCGGAGTTTGAGGATGTGTGTAAGGACAGAATATGTGTTTACACGGTGCTTTATGCTTCATATACTTTAATTTGATATGCAACAGGATTACTTTCAGAAAGAAATGTTTTTTGACCTTTTGACCCGATCTAGGGTTTGAAGGTGTCGGAAAGGACAGAATATGTGCTTACATGGTGCTCTACGTTCCATTCTCTTTATTTTGATATGCAACATGACTACTTCAGTAAAAGTATGTCTTGACCTTTTGACCCCACCGCAGGAATTGAGGGTTGTGTAAGTATATAATATGTCTTTGCATGGTGCTCTATGCTCCATTCCCTTTAATTTGATATACAACATGTCCATATTCAGAAAAAGTTGAATTTTGGCCTCTGCCCAATCCCTAAGTCCACCTAGGGGGGCTGGACCCTGGCCTTCTAAACTAAAATCCCATTTGATATGTTTCATAACTGGTGTACCTCTTTCTGCATGCAGAATCTCAGTGAAAAATATTGAAAAATGACTGAGTTATTGCAAAATTTAAGTACTTGTCCTTTGACCCACCTAAGGGGTTGGGAGGTTCGGATAAATCACTGTCATGCTTATCTACAGACACTGGGTAATCATGGCCTATATAATAGCTTTGGGAAATTTGAAGTTTATTATGCAAAAAAGAGAATATATCTTTTGCATCAGCCTAAACCTAGGTTTAAAAAAGGCAATAACTCAGTCAAAATTTTGCAGATGACTTCCAAATCGAACTTGACCTGTATTTTATGATGCTTTACCCTACTGAAAACTTCGAATGAAATTGTTACATCTCTTTGCAAGTTATTGATCCGAAAGCACAATTTAGCCAAAATCTAAGTCAAAATAGGGCCATAACCTAGTCAAAATGTTGGGTATGACATCCAAATTCGAACTTGACGTGTATTAAAAGAGACTTTACCATACTGTAAATTTGAAAGAAGTTGATGCATCTCCTCAAAAGTAATTGATCAAAACCCTAAGTGTGATGCCCTGATGCCGACATGGATGCAGACGTAGTCATGATCTATATGTGTCGACCTTAACTTAAGACATCAGTTAAGGAACCTATTATCTTGTTTTACAACTTATTTTCTGATTGGTTAAACATAACAACAGTCCTCTTTTTGAATGATAACATGAAGACCAATAATGTGCATAAATGACAAAATTAGTTGTTTAAGCGAGTTGCGATATTGCTTAAATTTTCATTATATTTTCTTGTCTACATTTCCATGCCTTCATTTCTACTCTGTCTGTTTGCTTTGAATTACAATTTTAATTTTCTTGTTTAAATTTCTACTTTGAAATCTCATTTTTTGAAGGGCAAAGTTCAAAATTCCGCCATTTATACAAATTATACCTATGGTTTTCATTACATAATGTTACTATATATGTGAACGGCTAGTGTATTTTAACACATGGTCTTATATCACTCTCAGACACGAACTCAAATGATAAAAAAACAAAAGTCTAATCATCGCTTTTTGCCTATGTGAACATAATTATATTGGCTTTGCAGCCATTTTTTCCATATGACCTAGGCCACAAAGTATTTTTTATTGTATCATCTAATGGAGGCTCAATACGAAATTTGAATTATACTTAGGCTATTTCCATCCTTATTTGAGCAACCTCAGCTTAAAGTCCAAAGGTCTAACAACTTTTGGTACCTATCTATAGCCATTGCACATTTGATTAAACAGGTATTATTATTAAAGTAAGAATAACAATAACCCTGGCTCCAAAGGTAATAGAGAAACCAACTTATGCTTTTGTGGGCGTCTGTTTATTGATGCCTTGTGATCACCTGCTAGGAAAGGGCTGACCTCTTGTCCCTCGTTTGTGATGTCTTATTGTGAAGTTGTCACTTTCCCATTGGTATCCTGGGTCAGTGTGGTGCTAGATTTTTTCAATTTCTGATCTTTGCCCTCTTTCTTACTTTTACAAGGGTATTCACATATAAATGCTTAAAGGAACAAATTTTACCTTGCCCCCCCCCCCCCCAAAAAAAAGACCAACCTAGGATCCACATATGAACAAAGTTGTAAAATATATACGGAAAAAATGTTCAGACCGAAACCTAGACTAGCATCCCCCAAAGTAGTTGCTCATATATGTTTGAAGAATAATTTTCTGCACATGATATAAGGTATCAATTCAGATAGGGCTGTTACATTTCACACTAAGACTCTTGTGTTGGAACTGCAAGGCTAATGTAAAAATGTCAATGTAATGCATTTAATGTTTTTATTATTACTACTACTTGTTTTAAGTGGCATGACTCTTGTGTTTTGTGGTGCATGGTTACCATTAAGAGTTTCCACTTACGTTTTAATGTATTTAATGTCATAATTACTACTACTCACTTGGTTTTATATACCATATATTAACCCAGATACGACTTCATCCATACACTGGAATTATAACGATTACTGTATTAAAACTGGTCATATTATCGATTAAAATGCAGATTTATAGCTTGCACTGGATGAAAAGCAGTGCAAGTTGAAAATCTGAATAACAAGTCTTATATATATATATATTTTAATTTAAAAAATCAAATATGCCTAATAATTTTACACCCCAACCCACTTGTTACCTATAAAAATGGTTAATTTGTGTTTGTAATGATGCATTGGAGCGGTCAGTTGGCGAAAATATTGTACACAACATCATGTCAATACATTAATTACGCTACACAAATGACGATAAATAAAACAAAGTTATTGGCTGATGGTATCATTAGTCAGCTCATAGCTGTATGCCAGATCAAGTGACTGCTGGATGTTCTGCACCTAGAAATGCAAACATTTGAAATGTTGAGTTTTAACTACGTTAACTACATGTAAAATAAAAGTGTACATATTCAATTTTAAAAAAGAATGTAGATTCAGACCAGCTGATTTCTGCTTTCAAATACAAGCTAATAACTGATATGCTGCAGATAAATGGAAAAAAGTTGTGAAGGAAAATAGCATCCTGAAAAATCACAAAACTATATGGTTTCTTAGCAATACTGGTACAGATCCTCTGAAAAATGACAAAGCTACCAATCAGCATTAATAATAATAATAATAATAATAGTCTTTATTTTCAGAGGGTTACACATTTAGCAAAAAAAAAGCTAATCTTCATTAATTCAATGTTAAGTTATGATTAGCATGCCATTTAAATGGCATTTCGCTGGCGGGCCGATGATGGCCCCTTTATAGTGGTATTTGGATCCTCTCTCCCCTCATCAACTAGAAAAATGCTTTGTCAAAGTTGGACCACCTCTGACAAAACTTTCTAGAATATGTGCATATGTAGCTATTAAAATATCGAGCATAATAAGTGTTAATGATACACACTATACTACTTACTGCACTGAAATAACTCTGGTTCATTGGTATTAGTATCTCCATAGTAGGTAGTAAGTGAAGCAGTGCTGGCTGCCAGGGTTATTCCGCTAGTTGCACTTGGGTAAGTACATGTTCCTCCCTGAATGGCTGTGTAAAAAGCATCAAGCTGTTCCATAAGCTGACAATAACAACCAAGAGGGTTGTTATATAGATTTCTACAACAGATTGAACAGCAACATTACTCTGTATACAAAATGGGCGTCGTCGCGAGAATACCTGTCTTCAGGTTTACCATCAAAGAGAGCTTCAAACCGGTCTCCTCAGCTACAGAGACTAGCTAGAATAATGTAATTTCGCTCGTAGCAAGTCTAGATAGATACTTTTCAACAAGCGAAATACAAAGGTGCTGATCAGACTGCACGGAAGCGCAGGCTGGTCTGCACCTGTGTTGTTCGCAAACCTCCGTCGTGGCCCAAATATCGCCCTACGTCTTGGCCCAAATAATAAAGAGTTTGAGCATTAGCGAATAATAAAGAGTTTGATTATTTTCTTATCAATTAGTTTATACATTTATTTTGAGTAGGCACAACATATGTTAAGTTGATAAATAAGTAAATTATTTTTTAATTAGGCTCTCTGAACTAAAGGTCTGGAAACTTATTTCTAAGAATTCCTTTTCAACATATTGGAAATAAACTAAAATGCCATTGGTAGACAAATAGACTGAAAGGCAGCTGAATGGGCAATATGAAAGAATAAATCCCAAACACAAAAAATTGCAATCCAATATATTTCAAAAGGAACTTATTAGATGCAATCATCCTTCTCGTGACAAAATGATAGGTTACAACATTGAGTATGGAAATATTTAATGGCTTAACCTAAAACAGCAATGTTTTCAAAATGCAAGAATGATTATTACAACTGAGACTCTTATGAAACAGTGTTGCTGGACAGTTCTTTTCCGCACCCACTTTAGAGTTGAACTCTAACCTGAGGTAACAATAACACTTTTATATACAGCACTAATGGTTATTATTATCATATATTTTCTTTTCTTAGCAAATTGGACGTCACAGTACGCATGAACCCATCTCATGTCAAAATAAGTTGTTTATATCAAATTATATAATACATACATGTAACTTAGTGCAGGTGTATCAGTGATACTAAAGGAACCTTGGGCAATTGTTTCAATATTGTTGGAACTGAGATCAACAAACCAAAGGGAGCTGCTAATGTCAAAGCCAGGAAAGTGTGTCAGTTGGTTACTGGTGGCTGTTAGATATACCAAACTATACAGATAGTCGAAAACACCATCATCCATTGTCTCCAGTAAGTTATTATCCAAGTATCTGAAAATAAGGAAATAGCCACAAATCAGCCTCATCGTGAAAATACCTGTCTTTGGTTATTCTGACCAGGTTATACTGAAACCAGCTTGCTAAGCTACAGAGTCTTCTTTGAATATCGCAAGTTCACTCGTACCAAGTGTAGATATGACACTTTTCATTAAGGGATACCAAAGCGCTGATCAGATTGTGTGGATGGGCAGGCTGGTCTGTCCCTTTCTTGTTCACATACCTGGAAGACAGTTTTTAACGTCAAGGCCCATATGGGAAAAGCAAAGAATCAAATTAGCTAGCGAGTCATCAAAGTCTTGCTTGAACCTTACTGCTTTCATAGTCAAAGTATTAACATTTGGCATTTTTTTCGTCCTGAAAATAGCGTCTGCTTTTGACACCTGCTGCATATATTCAAATGTACTTGAGAATATCATTACTATGGAGACAAACACTATGAACCCTGTTAATTCTGATTAGGGACCTTACAGTTTGCAAAAATGTAAAAAAAGTTCATAAGCAGATGCGGAGTAGAAGACAACAGTCTTGGGTAGAAGGAAACAGTTAACTCATTTTCTGCATAGATCTAATATATGGAAGTGATAGAAAACTGACCCCGAGGTGACTCACCGTATAAAGATATGCCATTTAAAGGTAAGTTTAGGCCACAGTTTACCCATTACTGATTTTTATTACAACTATCTGAACAATATAGATGTTTATGCAAAACATAACAGTGTCTGTGAAGCCTGTTTGCTCATTTTGTTTTGATTCTTTACGTCCTAGTTAACAGCTATGGTCATGTTGAGACGTCAGTTTACCTAACCACACTTTTTTTCTGGGCAAGCTTGAACAAGCAGTTAACCAGTAGTTCGTGCACATACTTTTGCTTGCAACTGACACCAAACCTTCTTGAATGAATCAGAGGAAGGCAGGAGAATGACCGTAGAAATTATTTCATGATCAATCTTCACGAAAGTATGAAGCCAGGCCGGGATCAGACTTGTGACCCCTGGATCTGCAGTCAGACATGCATCTGTAGTCAGACATGTCATTGACTGCTATGCGGCTAAGAATGTCCATGAAGTTATAATTCCAGTAACCTGAGTTACATAGTCCTTTTTAATTTAAGAAAATAAATCTTAAATGATTGCTTTTAAACCTTTTCATTCTGGATCCGTGTTACCAGATACTTTGGCTAACAGTGAAGACCCAGATGAAATGCAACATAAGGTGGGATTTCATAAGGGTCTGCACTGTTTGCAAAGATAAAAACAATCTTTTTATAGATTTTTTGACCAGCACTCTATTAAAATACAAAAAGGACAATTCAATACTTATTGCATCCATATCTATGAAATAATCCACCAGAATGTAAAGTTTTTATTGATTTTAACAGGTTCTTACAAATATTGAAGACTTGATAGATCATCCATGAGTCCAACTGAAAGTCTTGTCAACTGGTTGTTATTCAGATTCAGTATGTTGAGACTGGTCATACCACTGAATGAGCCATCAGGTATATAGGCTATAAGATTGTTGTACAGGTAGCTGCAAAAGATTAGGAATAATTAATAAGGACGTTACTGTAATTAACATTATCATTTGGTTGGATATATATGGTTGGAACTTTTGATTTATGATGACACATCAGTGTAGCAATTAAACGTGATTTCAAAACATATATCCAATGAAAATTCTTCGCAAATTGAAAGTTTGGATATGATTTTCTCATTTAAAAAGACAGTAAAATGTATTGTTGCACCTTCAGCTGTTGGATGCGTAAAACTGTTTTTCAGCCAATGAAAACATAATGTGGTCGAATTTCTGACAACATCTCGCAAATCTACTACCTATCCAATCAGATTTCGTGTTACATTTGCAAGTTCGTTTGAATGTCAGTAATGCAATATGTATCCATTTCATTAATCACTTATCTCCCTCAAATCAATAAAACTAATAAAAGACCCAAGACGACATGTTTGTTTATGATTGCGATTCTGTGGAATTAACGAGACTAAACATGGTGTAGATTAAGTACTTAAATGTTATTCTTTATTATTTAGTCCAACTTTGCAGTAAATAATATTTTCCATTCAAGAGCGCATAGTTTGCTGTTAGAGTCAGGTAAACAAATCACATGTTTAAATACCATTTGCTGGAATCTCTTCCACAGTCAAGTTCTTCACTTGCTCATAAAATAAACCCAAGTGTAAACTCACATTTGATCGCTGTCATTGGCAGGTAGTTATCTTCTGTTCCTGCCATAGAACTTATCCAAGTATAAGTAAGTAAGTAGGTAAGAAAGACTTTATTTTATGCGGGTGTCAACATTAAGCATATAAAGACTATTCTTGCACACCGGATAAGGATATCTGAGATTTTATCCTGGGATAGAAAATCTTATCTTACCCGTGCTATCTTACCCAGGACGTCAAGTAAAGTCATCCTGTGAAATTGCATCTTGGCGTATTCAGTGACTTCTGTAAGTTTATTTTAAAATAGATAAATAAATAAATAAAAACATTGGTGAGCACGAAAAATTATCCATTATTCGTGTGAGGGTAGGATAGAAAAAAACTGTCCCTCAGGATCACCATTTGTCATCACTCAGCAAGCCTTATGATGCCAAATGGTGATCCTCGGGATGGATTTTTCTATCCTACCCTCACACTCATGATAGATTCTTATAATCTTCGAGTAGGCCCTCACATTTGGTTAATTTTATGGTCTAAAAGGGGTTAATGGGTTTCTCTACTTACATTCGCTGAGGATTCTGAGACAGTAAAGCCTGAGGGTAGATGGTAAGAAGATTGTCATTTAACCAGATATACCTCAGAGTCACATTGTGAAAAGCATAGTAATTGATATCAACCAGATTGTTACTGTTTAGGAATAGATCTTCACCAACGTATGATGTACCACCAAATATCCGCACATCAATAGAGCCAAGATCATTGTAAGATAGATCACTGAAATTATAAATCATAAGTTTAAATACTTATAATGAGACTTTATTGCTTCTTGCAGAAAAAAACAAATGCATTTGTTGAAAAAGAGATGGTAAACCTCTCAGAACTACCCAGCTGATTCCGTAGAAACACACTTCAAGTGTACAGTACAGTATATATGGCATAGGCGGAGCCTGAGGGGGCAGGATTCTTCCAGACCCCCTCTTGGAAAATAACAAGTTGCCATATGTTTCCTTCGAAATACTGGTAGGGACCCCCATTGAAAAGCAATTAGATTCCTTGGTGGCGTCATAGAAACCATGCCTACACAACAACAGAAACTAGAACTGTTGGATAAAGTAATCAAGCCTTTTTCCCAGTAAATTCATTATTTTAATAATTTCATAACCTCAGAAGAGCCTATTTTCACATTGATTGTACAATTATCATATTATTAATTGTGTAATCGAAGCAATGGAAAGACCTGCTTAAACTAATTTTGTTAATACCTGTACAGTCATCTCTATGATATGACATCAAACAAATGCTATGTAAAGCAGTTGGCAGTCTATAAATGTCATGTGCATATAAAACAATAACACTTAACAAATAATCACTTCTGCCTTTGACCTTATTTACTGTGAGTCGAAATAGTATAAAACACTGATAATACATTGACTTAGACATGTATCAATTATGTTTTATTGTCTTTTATTTCTACGTGGTCATTAAAGCCACCATAACCCACCAAACGTAATGAATGGAACTGATATAAGCCAAAACATAGGATTTGGGACCATACTATATTGACAAGCACCAGGGGCTTAAACTAACCTGCGCGTCCAAGCTGCATTCTCTGCTAGCAAAGAAAGTTTGGGAATATGTAAAAGCTCACTCAGACAAATATGTATGTTGGCTCATTGGAGCTCCACTTATGCATGTTTAAGGTGTGATTTTATGGATATTCTTTTAACTAAACTTCTTATAGTCTAATTTGAATTCATAATGCTGGAAATAAGCAATTCTTGTAATAAGATAACTCACAAATCATAACTGACACTGATGTCAAAAAAGGCATCTTCTTCAATAGTCTGGATTTCTCCACTGCCAAAATATATCTGCTGTGCAGAAACTCCATTCAAGAATCTTGTTGGAATTTTTGTGAATTCTAACTGATTAAGGTACAAATAATGGCCCAATGTCACGTCTGTTATTGCATAGGACCACAGATCTCTGGTTGGATTACCCTGTAGATCTAAGCTGTATCCAATAGAAACACTTTCAAAAGCAAAGGGCTCTATTCTGGTGATTCGGTTACTTGACAGATACCTGCAAAGTATACATATAAATTGCTATAAATTGTATTAAATCATTTAGCATGACAAGGGTTAAGATTGATGCCTTGGGTGCCTAAAAAGGCCAAGATAAATTTTAACACTTGTCATGCTGCATATATGTATGCACTACACACCTTCCCAATTTATATCCAGTTACCCTGCAGCATCCCAGTTGTAAGCTTTGTTTCATCATAGTGTGTATATTTGATAGATTGTTCTCTGTGATGATACATTGTATAGGTAGGAAGCCTCCACACGAGCTAAACATGTTTGTATTTTAACAACAAAAAATCTAGGGAGAAGATTTAGTTTCAGTAAAATGCGTTAAAGCCTCCCAGTGGCTTAGGCCGCTGTCCGTTCTCAAGCGGTGCTTCTTTTGTTGTTGATTTATTGTTACCATTGTTTGTTGGTTTCTCTTTTGGTCCTTGTTTTTTGTTATGCTGTACTTAGTGCCCTCTCTAGAATTGTAAACACATTGATTGTACCTAACATTATAAGGACACCTTGTTTTTAGTATTTGTAACCATGTATCAATGGTTTGACTGTCACCTTTCCGGTAGCAGTTGTTTCACAGGGTATTTCCCAGCCGAACCCAGAGAACTGCTCTAACTTTCCCCAACAACTTGACAGTCAGCGTCTTAGACGTAGAAATTGCTTAAGTCTGGCGGTAAGTAAGATAAGATCAACTTCAGAGGCTTGTTTGTATTTCAGAAATTTGCATACAGCAAGTTTAGTTTTTAGACTTTTCAGAGAACTAATAAGAAAGTCGCTGATTATATTGTTTGTCCATGCTTTGCTTTTAGAATGTCTCCATATTGTTGTTTGTATACAATAAGAACAAGTTTTCTTGTAACATAGCCCATACTAAGTCCTATTTAGCACGTGTAAACGAGCCACAACCTGTCCACCAGCGAAACACTATTTAATGCTTAAATATATCTAAATGCAGGGCTATAACAATAGGCTCACTGCTATGACAGGAGGTTCGGCAGGCCAAAACGTTTAATAGTCCATGTTTTGGTTGTGATTGTGGTATAAAAATGCTGTCAATTGCTGCTGAAATGGCTCTGTCCCAAGTCTGAGATAGCAGAGTGCTTATTCAATGATAGCTACCATACTGGAAATAAATAAGTTCAACCGGTATCATAAGGAAATTCTTGCAGAGGCTATTTGCAATTCTTCACAATCTTTGATTTGTAAATACAAGGACTGCCATATACAAATTATCAAGTATACAGTAATTAAGATAAGCCATGGTTAATGTGCACAGCTAGCTAGTTTATTATTAAGTTATAACACTAATAGTAGGTTTGTATGGCACTATGTGTTTTAAACAGGAAATGTAAGATTGGGTTGAAAAGGACTGCAGTTGATGTCATTGACATGTTCAGCCTTACCATGTGGCAGGAGGCTGGATTGTAGTTAATATACAATACTACCACAATCCTCATGATATCTACCATCAGTCATGTGATATCTACTGCAAACTCCGCAGGCTCCGTTTGTGTAATTTAAGGTAAGTTGTATATGATGTATAGTTAATAACATAAAAATTGTATCATTTTTTTTGTAAGCATATATTTTTATCAGCACTCTACTTATATCTATCAAATACAAATAGACGACATCAGCATGATACAATGAAAATAGTACAGCTAACTAAAGTAAGCTGCAGCCGTTTCCCACACTCGGAGCTTAAAGGTATAAAACCTGGGTTCCATTTTGGAATGCCACTATACAGACATTTAAATAACATTTTGCTGATTGACCAAAGTTGCCAAAACTGTATGCTGGCTGGGGTCTACTTACAGATATGTGCCAATGACTAGATTCTTGAAGCAGTGTGACGGTAAGACATTAATTCTGTTGGTCGATAGGCTCAGACCACCCCCGATGGTCAAGTTTTGAAAGTCACCGCCAGTTGGTAGCCTCGATAGTTTGTTGTTTGAAAGATCTCTAAAATAACAAATCTATTCCACAACAAGTTTGAAAGCTGTTATGACCCTCCAGAATTTTCTCCTTACCAATAATCAAATATGATATTGTAAATATCATTTGAATCAAGACATGTTAAACCAACTAAATGAGTGTGTTTAAAAAAACAACAACAGATATGGTTGCTTTACTTTAATTATGTGGTTGTCAGTTTTCTGTGACTCCTCTTCAAGGTGCAGTGGGTTGCCTTGGGTCAGTGATTGAGGCATTTCCTGGTCATACTTGTTTGATATTTGAAAAAAAGTAAGTCTCTTCGTGATATTTAATTAAACAAATAACTACTTTAACATTCAAATGGTTTACTTGTATATGTTGCCATCAATACTGAATAACCGGATCCTGTAACTCACACCCAATGTGATTAAACTCTTTCTGTAATACAAGTTAAGCACTATTATTGAATGGATTTTGATAACTCAAAAATACTTTTAGAGTAAATTGTATTCCAGATATCATTGTTTGGACTTACACATACATAAACTGTTTCCCTACAAATGAGACCTTTGCTAACAGTTTTAGCCAAATTCAGGCCAAGTTTCTTTAAAAAAATATTTGAAAAAAAATTGATAACAACATAAAGTCATGCATCCAGTATACAAAGGGTTTATAAAATTGAATATCAGAGCATTTAGCTGATAACTACTGATAATTAAAAAAATAGAAAAAGATTTGTTTTCTATGAAGCAATGTGGGTAAATTGATTTTAGCTAGGTACCATGACCGTTAATTTTACCCCTTTGTCAACTTATGCTGCAATGTTTAATTAGAACTGCACTTCTTGTCTAGACCTTTAGAGAAATATTGCAATACTTTTGGAAGTTATAACCTGTAACCACTCAATATATACAAAGGATCATCCCGATTTGATTGTGTGTAACGCTAGGGAAAACTCCATTGGTCTGAACAGAATCAAATTGGCGATAGAATGTAACTTACAAGCTTGCGAGATAGGTGATATGATCAAATGTACCATCTTCTATCCAACCTATCTCATTACTGCCAAATGTTATATGACCAGTCAGGGGACAGCTAGCAAAGTGAGACTTGAGCAACTGTGGAATCTTGTTGCTATGCAGCTGACTGAAATATTGAACAGAAATTTTATTATCATGCTATACATATGAACAAGTCCCCTAAAGTATGGGCAACCAGGCCACGAGGTTAAAAATCATTTTATATGCTCAAATCAATCTAGCATGAAATCTATAAATGGTCATAAATGTTAAAATGCCAACAATTGTTGATATTTTAACATTTATTAGTTTAATAAATGCATCTGGGAGTTTGAAAGCAAAACAAAAAAAATGGCATTTTAGTTTTTATGAGCAGTTGAACCAAAACAAACTCCTTCATGCATATGTTCAATGTGTCTACATTTTGAAGGCAAACAAATTATCAAATTGCTCCATCAAAAGCTGTGGTAGGCGTTGATCTGCCCATGAAGGCACTATCTATGCATATACAAAAGCAGTATTAAGGAAAAAATGTCTAAGTTCTTATAGATGTAGTTTTGTCAATTTTTTAAAAACCAAACTGCTTCATGCATATGTTAGATGTGTCTACATTGTGAAGTCAAAGTATCAAATTGCTCCACCAAAAGCTGTGGAAGGAGTTGGCTCCACCAAAACCTTGGGAAGGAGCTGATATGTCAGTGTTTGCACTCTCATAGCATAAACGAAAACCCTACATAAAAAGCCATTTAAAATTACAAAGGGAAATAACTCTAATAATATTGGCCCTTAGCCCTTACTTTTTTATTAAAAGTATCTGTCCTGTTGATATGAATATGTTTGCACAGTTTGATGAAATTCCAGCAATTACTCTTCAAGATATTAAAGAAAACAAAACGTTACGGACGCACACACTCATGCACAGACGGGCGTATGGACGCACACACTGACAGATAACATGAAAACAGTATTACCCCCACAAACACAGTTTGCGGGGGTATAAAAACTGTTTTTATTTTATAACTCATTCCAGCTGAGACATTCTTTTTAGCACCAACAGCATATATGCTTTAGTTGAGAAATAAGAAAAATAATTTTCAAATACACTCTTAATAAGGGGCCTGATATTGTGTTATTTTGTACCCTTTATGTTGCTTTCCAGAAGAGTTCATATGCAACTAGCCAGTTACCTGGGGACCCACTGATGTAGAGCTGCACATAAATCAGAAATCAGATTATGAGGATGAAGATGAGGAGGCTGAAAGATTTAGCAGGACTGGGCCCATGGAACACATACTTAGAAGATTATACTAAGAAGTTTTTACTTACATCTGTGCCAGCGATGTACAGTTCTCAAAAGCTCTAGCTGGTATGTTGTCAATATGGTTGTTACTCAGGTGAAGAGTTGTAAGCATGGTCAAGTTGGCAAATGGATTTTCATGAAGAAATCGAAACTCATTATTGTCCAGTTCTCTGGAAATATTAAATGTACAACGATATAGGAGACCTGTATTTTAGGTTCGGGAGCAAGGAAGGCTAAATCATTTAGACTTTTATATCGTGACTCACAATACTTTAAATATCTCAGCGCTAGGGAAAAGAAGGCCTAAACAGAAAGGGTCATGCAATTACATAAGTGGATAAGCTAGACATCAGAAGTTCAAATACTGAAAAATTACCCCATAAAATCCCATTATGCGCTTCTGAATACAGCAATAACACCCTAATTTAATGTCTTTGAGAATTATAAATACACTCTACAGAAGAGCCCCCACTTTAGACTCATATCTGAGCCTCCTTCAGCGTAATTGAATAATTGGTCAGGAAGTATATTATCACAGTAGGTCCTGACCACCAACAGTTGTAAACCTAGCTATCTCAGAGGGTCTGGAGGGGGGTCTGGTATTCACTATTCATAAAAAATTAGCCTATTATTCATCTCATTAAAATTTTGGGTTATTCATTAAAATAAAACCAATTATTCATTAAAATTATTTATTAAAATATCAATATTTCTACGGACAAGTCATTGGTCAAAATAATGCTTAATAAATATAGTTATATTTTAAGATTCAAATGAGAAAAATGTCTGTATTTGTATTGCGTAAATGACATTTAAGAGTGAAAAAGTAGGGATAGTAGGATATTTTCAAGAAAAAGTAGGGAAATGTAGGAACACAAGGAAAAGTAGGGTCTATCTGAAAGCCTGATTAATCAATTTTCTATCAAATTCAGCATGATAAAAGTTGTAACAATAAAACCACCAAAACAGAAAAACTTTTGACCTGATAAGAGTTTAATTTATAAAAACCAAGCGAGCGAGGAAAATTTTAATGATTTTATTGGGACAATTAAAATATGATCCCCCTGCTGGGAAGCCAAAGTTAAAGGCAACCCCCTACCAGTAACATGGAAATGCATATGACCCCCTAGTGTTAGTCGCCCTCCCCCCTGACACTTAAATAATGAGCGGCCCCTATTAAAAATTGTAAAAAATATGTATGATAAAATATTAGAGTCAGAGTTATGGTCCTTGCACTCTGCAACACATTGATCCATGAACTTCTAAATTGTGCAAAGTTTCATCAAAAACAGTAACTGTATACACATTATGATAACATGTGCACCAATTCAATATACTGTGATCTTTAAAGCTTTAAAAATTGCAATTGTCAAATGAATGAAGAAGATGATTTTTCGTATTGTTACTCAAAACAGATTGTTGGTACTTGATACAACTACATCAGTGAGGCAGTTCTAATGAGTATCCACACTCTATGTATTATTGTCAAAATAAGAAAGATAATGTATACCCTTATACAACCAAGTTTTGCTGTATAAAATGGGGTTGAAGGGGGTCTGTTTAAATTTAATGTGCACCCACAATCTATGTTTTGAGCAAAAATAAGCAAATGTCAATCTCTATTTCAGATGCCATTTTGTATGGATTCTCGCTAAATTATGTCCCTTAGTTGACTGGGTTTTATAAATTGTAGAATTACCTATCATTTGTGGTTGTTATAGTGTAGTTATTTGATAATCAGTCAATTACATGTACAAAGGGGTAGGGGGGGGGGGGGGGTGGGGTGGGGGGCAATCTAAAAAACAAACTGAGTCAATATTTTATAAGTATAGGCTTTAACAAATGAATTGATAACTTGTTTTGGATTTTTTAGCATTATTCAATAATCATTAAAATCTGATTATTCACTTTTAATTAATTTTTTCTTTGATTCATTATAAAAAAATGATTATTCATTATCTTTAGGCCCTCATTATTCACTATTCATTTTTTGGCTCATTATTCACTATTCTTTTTAAAAAAGGCCATTATTCACTAATCATTATACCCCATCCAGACCCTCATCTAATGGTGCAAAGGTGTTTGAGAAAGATAAGAAAGATTGTTTTGCCAGCTAGCATACTCAATTTAGTATCTATTCTCGACAATGATGGGAACATTATATATGAAGTATAACTTTTTGCATGCTGTTTTTTTTTTATTCTTTTGTTATAACTTAATGACTTTCTCATTAATACATGTATTTTTACTTTTCTAAAACACGACCAGAGTATCAAACTGTTAAAGAATCCAGATATTGTCAGTCCGTATCTGGGACCAACATGTTTGCAAAGGTTATCATCAGATGACAAAAGTCATTGGAAAGAATTAAACATTCTAATGAATTACAACAACTGTTTTAATATCCTAAACAAGAAATGTCACAAACACGTGACGAATGCCCCCAAAGGAATTGGTCTAGCATAAGACACATTTGAGGAAAGATAGCTGTAATATAGCACGAAAAACCTAGAAATGAGGCCAGAAGTAAATGTCAAAGTCAAAGTGACTCAAAATGGTATGCACCACTCCGCCATCCCAAGAGGAATCACCACCCCAAATTTGGGATTCCTACATCAAATAATATAGCAGATATGCTCTGGACACAATCATTCTTGAAAACTAGGTCAGAGGTCAAGGTCACAGTGACCCAAAATAGTTTGTGACACTCAGGCATCCCAAGATGCATTTACATACCAAATTTGGAATTCCTATTTCAAAGAATATAGGAGATATGCACCAGTTTCTAGAAACTAGGTCAGAGGTCAAGTTCAAGGTCACAGTGACTTACTTATGGTAAGTGACACTTCCTCATCCCAAGATGCATCCACACAACAAATTTGAGATTCATACCTCAAATAAAATAAGAGATATGCTCTGGACATGATTATTCTAAAACTAGGTCAGAGGTCAAGGTCACAGTGACCCAAAATGGTACATGACACTCCGCTATCCCAAGATGCATCCACACACCAAATTTGGCATTCCTCACTCAAAGAATATAAGAGATATGCTCGGGACACAATAATTCTTAAAAATAGGTCAGAGGTCAAGGTCACATTGACCTAAAAATGGTATGTGACACCCCGTCATCCCAAGATGTATTTATACACCAAAGTTGGAATTCCTATCTCAAAGAAAATAGGAGATATGCACCAGGCTCAATGCAGTTTCTAGAAACTAGGTCAGAGGTCATGTTCAAGATCACAGTGACCCAATTATTGTATGCGACACTTCGTCAGTCCAAGATGCATCCACACATCAATTTTGAGATCCCTACCTCAAATAATATAAGAGATATGCTAAGGACATGATTATTCTAAAACTAGGTCAGAGGTCAAGGTCACAGTGACCCAAAAATGGTACATGACACTCCGCTATCCCAAGATGCATCCACACACCAAATTTGGAATTCCTCACTCAAAGAATATAAGAGACATGCTCGGGACACAATAATTCTTAAAAGTAGGTCAGAGGTCAAGGTCACATTGACCTAAAATTGGTATGTGACACCCCGTCATCCCAAGATGTATTTACACACCAAAATTTGAATTCCTATCTCAAAGAATATAGGAGATATGCACCAGACTCAATGCAGTTTCTAGAAACTAGGTCAGAGGTCAAGTTCAAGATCACAGTGACCCAATTATTGTATGCGACACTTTGTCAGTCCAAGATGCATCCACACACCAAATTTGAGATTGCTACCTCAAATAATATAAGAGATATGCTAAGGACACGATTCTTCTAAAACAAGGTCAGAGGTCAAGGTCAAGGTCACAGTGACCCGAAAATGTATGTGACACTCCGCCATCCCAAGATGCATCCACACACCAAATTCAAAATTCCTACCTCAAATAATACAAGAGATATGCTCCGGACACGATTATTCTAAAAACTAGGTCAGAGGTCAAGGTCACAGTGACCCGAAAATGTATGCGATACTCCGCCATCCCAAGACGTATCCACACACCAAAATTGGAATTTCTACCTCAAAGAATATACAAGATATGCACCAGACTCAATGCAGTTTCTAGAAACTAGGTCAGAGGTCAAGTTCAAGGTCACGGTGACCCAATTATGGAATGCGACACTTTGTCATCCAAAGATGCATCCACACACCAAATTTGAGATTCCTACCCCAAATAATATAAAAGATATGCTCCGGACACGATTATTCTAAAAACTAGGTCAGAGGTCAAGGTCAAGGTCACAGTGATCCGAAAATAGTACACGACACTCCGCCATCCCAAGATTCATCCACACACCAAATTTGGAATTCCTACCTTAAAGAATATAGGAGACATGGACCAGACACGAAAGCGGGACGGACGGACTGACGGACGGACTGACGGACGGACAGATGGACGGACAGACGGACGGACAGTGCGATTACTATATGCCTCCCAAAGTTCCTTTGGAGGCATAAAAAGACCGTTTAATTTATACCTCATTGAACCCCTCTGTTATATTTTTGTAAAGTCAGACTTACAAGGCTGTACTTTGATTTTTATTATTATTTGTTTTGCCAAGACGTAAAATGAAGGTTCTCGTTAGAACCTCATTTTAGAAGATCTAGTAAGTATCAGCAATATATTAAACTGTAATATTGATGTCTGCTGATTTTTCAAAAGTATTAAAGAAATCTATCAGAGTGTAGAGGCTTCTGAAGTTTGATAGCCATATTAAAAAAAAAAAAAAAAAACTAGGGGGGAAAATGGAAATACACAGATTTAAACAATTGCGTCCTAAAGTAGTGAACAATTACACATGTATATCCCAGACAGAAGATTTTGACACACTGTACAGCGAAAAAAAAAAATCAGATGAAAAAAAATCAAACAAACGTTACGTAAACATGCCTATTCATGCTTGTGACTGTAGAACTGACAATTTTCAGTCATAAAATTAAGACATGTGTCCTCTTCGTCCCCCTTAATCCTTCCCAACCAACAAAAAAAGAAAGGAAGTCTTTTTTTTTGGGGGGGGGGGGATCGGTGTTGGTGGGGGCGGGGTTCGCAAAACATATATTGATGGTACTTCACAGAACCACCATACTGATGCGATTCTAAGATGCATACACAATCTACAAACAAGAGCAAAATGAAGAAAACTATGAAAATATAATTAAATACTTAAAGATAAATACTCATCTATCTGTACTTTTTTTTCTTTATTTAAACCAGTGATGTATTTTTTATCTGTCATTGTTCAACTCACCAGAGAATAGTATAGATTTAAAATGGCGAATAAAAGATTTTTTTGTTTGTTTGATTTGGTTCTTTACGTCCCAGTCAACAATCTTTCAGTTACGTTGGGATGGGTCTTTCTGGGTTTAACCAGTACTAAGCAAGGATAAACGTGTCTTGCTCAAAAACACAATGCAGTGACGATGGTGAGGCTCGAACCCCGGCCCTTAGGTCTTGAGTCAAGCACTCTACCACTGAGCCACTGCGCTCATATTTGAGAAGAGATATTTACAAATTAAACAAAACATGTGTATATTGTTACACTCAGGAAGCAACAGCATCATATGTCATGCGCATATCCAGGAATTTTCGTCAGGGGGGTCCAGGTCAGACTGACATAAAAAAGCTCTGACAACTTTTTTTTTTTAGTCCACAGCTTATTTAACTGAAGTCAAATGGTCAATTTCAAAGAAATCTATCATTTTTCAAGGTTCCATAGGGGGTCCAACATCTTCCAGAGTGGGTCCAACGTTTTCCAGGGAGTCCAATTGCTTATTCCCTATAGAAACCCATATAACGTGATTTTCCAGGGGGGTGGGGGGTGGGTCCGGACCCTCTGTCCCCCCCTCTAGATCCGCACTTGTGTGTTATGTTTACCATATGAAACCATATCAGCATATCGATTAAACAAGTTATTGGAAATCCACAGTAGGCAACTGTCTAAGTGGTCTTTGATTATCTTATATGAACTCATCTTTTGTGGCAATCTCACCGATAGATGGAGGCTATGCAGTAGAGTGAATACTTACAAAGTAACAATTTCATCATGAAACGCCCCATCTTCTATTGCCAGTATACCATTATTATCCAAACCACTGAAAATAGTAAAAAAAAATATTATCATATGACGTTACATCTAGGTGTAAATAATGCCATGCATTAAATCGATAAACCTATAATGGGATACAGAAATTTCGATTAACGTGATAAAATTACGTTTTTAAGAACGTCACATATATATGGCAAGACCCTAACGTTTTCACACCAAAGATGAGATTTTAAGGATTGCACATTAAGTTTAATGGCACATGATTCTGTATTATTGAATTTATTTAACGTTTGTATTTCTGTATCATTGAATTTATTAAACTCGTTGCAAAAAAGTGATAAAATGCTTGGCAAGCATTTTATCGCTTTTCCCCAAATCATTTACTAAATTTGATAATACAAGAGCACTCTATTTAAATCCATTTTTGTATTAACTATTTCATGTAACATCAAATCATTGTCAGAAGAAGAAATAGAATATCAAAGTTAAAGGTGTACAATCATATGAAATATAAAAAAACTACAGTACGTTGGTACATATACTGAATTTGGGGAAGCAAACTAGAAACTCACATGCAATTTAAGCATTTCAATTTTGAAAAGTGTAAATTATGTAATACTTGAACTTAATGGTAAAGTGGTATGATCAGGAAATACCACATCACAAACTGCAGACAACCCCATGGCACCGCGAGGAAGAGCCGCTCAACCATCACAAGACACCAGGAAGACAAATTAAGCAAAGCAATCAGCTCTCTCTTCCCCATCAAGATGATTGCAATACTAGAATGGACATAAAGTAACGTACAACAAAACATAGAACAATTACAGACTCCCACAATGGGAGTAACAATAAACAAAAAGTCAACAACAACAGAACCACCGCCTTAGAACGGACAGCAGCCTAAGCCACCGGGGGGCTTAAATGCATTTTACTGGTACCAAATCTTCGCCCTAGATTCTGCTGTTGTTGAAGTACAAGAATTGTTCAGCTCGCATGGAGGCCATCTAACTAATGCAATGTATCATCATGGAAAACACTCTAATCAAATTAACACTCCATGATGAAACAAAGAAAAGGGCTCATGACTCACAGATAGTCAGAGCTAAAGAAAACCTCAAGTTGAGCCACGGTGGGTCCAGCTACAGATAAGCATCAGGCACCAACCCACCGATTAAAGCTTTACGTCAGAGCCGTCATAGAGTCTGAGGCCTGACCCACCGTCGTGCAATTAAAGAGGAAACCATAGCTATAAACCGTGATTGGGTTTAAAACTAGGCATGCAGACTGTCGCATGCTATCCAAATTATATCCAACCCTTATATAATGTTTTACTATCTTTTTGAATTGATCACTAAAATTAGGTTTTCCAACTCTTAATTTGTTTGCCCTCTTCGTATAAACACAAATAAATGCTAATATGTGAAAATGATACTTATTCATGCTGTATAAAAACAAATCAGTATACCAAAAGGCCAGTTAAGCATTTTTAGCGTAAAATTGTGATAATTTTCTACCCATCAGATTAAAGATGTGTTTTGGTTGCTCAAAAGAACCGTTTCATCGAGACGGTTCTTTTGAGTACCCACAACATATGTTTAGGTTAAGCAATAAGAAAAAAATAATTCTGGTATGCACTCTTGTCTGGAGGCCTGGTATGCCCTGTTTAGTTTGGTGTCTTTGCTTGTTTGAGCCTCTAACATCTCTTCTTCACAATGGAATGTATTGGACGGTGAAAGTCATACTCTATTGTTTTTCTGCTGCATGCATTGCAAACAAACAAAATGTTCACAGTAAACATGCACCCTTAATAAACTAAATCTTAACATTGATGTCCCTACTAACATATGGACTTAAGGAAACTCATAAGGGGTTATTTTATAAAATTCGCAGAATATGACCCCAGAATCAGTCCAAATAAAACGTATTTTGCAAATAACAAACTATATGACAAAAAAGTTTTTCAATATATCGCATTAATTATACAACTGTTTGAAATAATATTTAACACAAGATCTCTTGTTGCAAGTATACATTAAGTGAACATAAAAAAGTCCAATTGTCTTGCACGTAAAGATAATGTTCCTTTTTTCCGTTTTTGCACATGGTGCATGGTGCCAAATATGTTTCACAGTGTGTAAACTCTTATCTTCACCAGCAACAATCCAACACCTTTATTGCATAACACAAATGCCATGAGTTGTATGAGTACAGAGGATAAGGGTCAGACTCTGGGCCTAATCAAAGGCTATGCCTCGATAGGACAGATTCATAATTTATCATAAATTTGGAACCTGCTTTAATAGAGCCCAAAGTATGCATCTCAAATGTCGGTTAAATTAATGTTTGCACTTGCAGGACGAAGTTTTTGGGTAAATACTGTGCACTACAAATGTCGTAAAATGCCCTATATGGCCAGACATACTTTGTGGGGGTGATGCAAAAATGTTGCATTAGAAAGTCAAAAGTGTTAAATCAAACGTAAAGTACACTTCTTGTGTGTGTGACACGTGTTTTAATAATATTGTAAACAAAAACATGCCATGCTCTTAAAATATTTGATGTTTTTAAGCAATATAGATTGGATTGGCTGAAAAACGCTAAGTTAAAAACGAACTTGGGACTTCTCAATAAATACCAATTATTGTACCATAAAAGTTGTTTTCCCCATTCATTAAATTGCCACCACAAAATATAGACGAAGTACAGGCGATCAGCAGTGTTGAACAGATATATGTGGTATTAAGTGATGCGTTTGTTTGAAAATGAAATACGATGGTGCCTTAATACAGTCTATCAAATCGGCATGTTATTGTCAATGTATGATGATGAAATTTAGCCTTATTCTATAGAATTGATTTATCATTATTTATTGTACATTCTACCATACACGTATTGTATTTGCTGGTATACTTGAGAAAATGTCTAGTGGCAGTCATAGGACTAATACACATTAGAAATCAGACTCTGAGGCTTCACAACTTTTTCCATGCTCAACTCAACTGAACATGAAATTTACCCTGCTCATAAATGTTTAAATGCAAACAAGTGTTGACATTTTAACATTTATTTACAGGATAAACACAACATCTGACAGCTTTTAAGCAGGAACATCTTTATTTTTACCATTCAATCTCTTATGAGTAATTGAATCGTTTTGTTCAGTTGAGCTAAGCATGTAAAAAACCTCAGGACCTGGTCATGTACTTACAGATAACTCAAAGTGGAATGGTTTGAGAAGACTCCTGTTTCCAGGAATGTTAGTTTGTTGCTAGTGAGAATTAGGGTCTCAATGGCAGGCATCACGTCACTTCCGGTTAGAGCCTTTGGTACATACTGGATCTGGTTGGTTGCTAGATCTCTAAACAAATAATGAAAGGATACGTGATAGATGTGATATAAGGATAGCAAAGTCCATTAAAAGGCTTGCCAAATGATAATAAACAATGATCTTGGTGAACCTTTTTCTCTCTGACATATGACATAGCTTAAACGCCATGTATTAAAGTCGATAAGTACAATAAAGTGACGCTTTAAGTAACTTCGTGTATAAAAGGAACCATCAAAATGGCCTGCCATGGATACTATATGTGGTATTGTCTATTTACTGTTCAAGCTGCTAATTCAGCACGTCATAAATAGTATCTTCCTCAATAATGATCAAGCCACCCTCTGTTAAAACCTCATATGAGCTGCGACATGAGATTTCCAACAATGTGAAATGTGTGACCAGCAAAGCCTCAGACCAGCCTCCGCATACACACAGTCTGATCAGAGCCTTTGCTAGTCGCTGAATATTCTATGAGTGTTGAGCTACTGACAGAACATCATTTGTAGTTTCTAAGCTTAAAAGGAGGCTGCACAGGCACATCTGAGTCTACACTTGTCTAAATGCCACATTGTTGGAAATCACGTGTCACGGCTCAATTATGGAGACCAAGATAAACACTTCCTCATACTGAACCATACAAGAAACTCTCTTTTATCTCCCAATAAATCAGAAAGAACATAAGAGGGTAGAAGTATCCAGGTACAAGAATGAAAGATATTCACTGGGCTAGTAAAAGTACATATAGAGGAATGAAGTGATATAAGGGACATTAAGTATCCTAGATTTAATCAATTAATAGCATCTCCTGATTTTTCTCTGATTGCAGTACTATTGCATGTTGTCAAACAATAAGCCACAACCATGACTGATCTATTTTATCATAAAAAATGTGAGAAAATAATAGGTTCGGTGTTTATTTTGTTTTAAATGCTGAGAACATTATATTTTCCAATCTCTTTACCAGAATAGAACTGAATAATTCTGATTGAATGTGAATCAAAAATTTGTATTTAAAAAAAGGGAGAATTTTTAAAATTGTGTTTTATGTCAATGGTTTAGATATATTATTATCTAATGCTAAAATCATTGTCAGTAAATAGACACAACGATGGTTATACTCTTTGAATAAGAACCTGAATGCATATGTTTGTAGACCTACACTGAACCGAAGTTCTAAGTAGCCACTTTTCAATTTCTTTTTTTCTGACTAAGTACTAGTGATATTGAAATTAATTTTTGCCCAAGTATGTGCATTGTAATAGACTAAAGTTAAGCGGTGTTTTGGAAGAGTTTTCAATCACAAAACGATTTTTGGGTTCAAAAATGCAAAAATCAACTTTTTGAAGAAAATAAGCATTTTGAACGCAGCTTTTATCGAATACAAGTACAGGTGATTGCAAACTTGCCTAGGCAACTAGAAAAGCACCAAACATTTGACATTTTGCATATGAAAGATTTTTTATGAATTTTTGAAAATTGATAATTTTCCGAATTTTCCAAATTTTTCAGAAATCATCAGCTGTACATACTAAAATCATTGTATATGTTTTATTTTGTGTTAATGTGTTTGACAAAACACCATGCAACTTGATGAGCCCATTTTCTAACGATATTTTACTACTTTGGTATCCACTTCCGTTTTTAACGTGAAATTTAAAGGTCATTTAAATGGCATTTGTTAAAGATTTCCTTTAATTTTTAAGCAAAACAGTGACGCCAATTTACAATAAACAATACCTGGAAATTGTACTGTTGTGCCGCAGATAATAAAGGGTACAGAGCAATTCAAAGTGAGTATGCAAACTGCATGGTTAAGCTAAAAATCGTTTGATTAAGTTGTTGACCATGGCTGTCTTCATGTTAACGTAGAAGAGAAATGGAGCGCTCAATTGTCAAAAAACCTTTGTATTCTCACAGCTGTTATACACATCTTCAAACTAAGTAAAATATAAATGGATAACGTATCTGATGAATAGTTTATATCACACTAAAAAGTGTGACTTTTTGAAATGATGGTACTTTTACTCGGACCTCGTCTGTGCAAGGTCTACCAGTCATTTTGAAATGACATAATTTGCAGAGTCTCGTCAAAGCCTTGGACCTTTTCATAGAATTTAAATTTTGTGAGAGCGATTTTTACTATCTGAATGGGAGCAAAAATTGTTTGGTGGCTACTTATAACTTCGGTTCAGTGTATACATAACCTCTGCAGTGGCCCATGTATACATAGCAATATGTAGTGCCATACAATAAATAGAATATAACATTTGTGCTTCAGTATAAATGAACATGTAAAACTAATTGCTAAAACAATAAATGTTGGGCAAAGCCTAACACTTGATCTCTTTTCCCAAACTCGTTAAATAAATTTAATAATACATGATCACTCATTTAAGATCCTCACACCTTACATTGCAGTTATAGCTTTACTAAGCTTATGTTGTTTGTTTCAATTAAACAAATCTGAGAAAATAACTCAGACTATCCAATCAACTAATTTGTATGGAAGGTAAAAAGCGACATTATTCAATGCATACATCTTTGTTTTTGTATGCTGGCAATTTCATTCTATTTTGTAAATTGTGTCATTATAACATGCAAATTGTCATTTAATAGTCGTTTCACTCGTAATCAGATTCCAATCATGTCATTTTTCGGTTTTAAAGAGGCAGAACTAGGTTGTAAAATGTCAGAACTACATTTGTATGTTGTAAAAAGGCAGAACTGGGTTGTCATAATACGAAAGTGAATATGCTTTAGTATTTTGACGCCAGAGGGCGCACCAATTTTACTGGGAATAAATAATTTCTCCCATGCAAGTAGAACTCTCTGCAAACGGTGTTAAGGATGATTTTTTACCAAGAAGTTCCCCCTACGTGGGATTTGATTCTTTACATCCAATCAACAATTTTTCAGTTATGTAGGGACAGGTCTTCCTGGGTTGAAACAGCACTAAGCTAGGATCAATGTGTCTTGCTCAAGGACACATCGCAGTGACGCCGGTGAGGCTCGAACCCGCAGCCTCTCGGTCTCAAGTCAAGCACTCTACCACTGAGCCACTGCCCTCCCCTTTCACGTATATATAAGAGAAAACTTCATCCCGTCCTGCCAAGCTTGCACACAACTAACAAATGTAGATCTGTAACTGGGTCCGAGCTACAAGTGAAGGCAGAACATGCGCGGATACAGAGAGGGGATAGGGGGTCCGGGGAAAATCACAATTTCGATAGGTTTCTACAGAAATTATCATTTGGACGCCCCCCCCCCCTGGAAAAAAGTTGGACCCCTCCCCCACCCCGTAAAATGTTGTACGCCCTCTGGAACCTTGGAAAATTATTGTTTTCCAAAAAATAAACCATCGGACCCTGGGATCGGTCCCCTCTGTAAAACTGTTAAATAAGTTGAAGGTGAGGACTAAAAAACAGCAAAAATAACAAAAAACGCTGTCTGAGCTTTTTACTGTCAGGTGGGCCTGGACCCTCTACCCCCCCCCCCCCCCCCCCACCCCCCCGTTGGTGAAAATTCCTCTATCCGCACATGCAAATGCAGAAGACACATAATACCGCATTGATTTCGGTCATGTATTTCCCTTGTTTCTTACTTTGAACCATTTCTCCTCAAATCGCCTCCCTTTAATAGTACAACTGCATCTTATTTATTTTTCATGCTGTCATGAAAGCTGATGTATTTATAAAGTATAAGATTATATTTGCAGATTATGAATAAAAGAAATTTTAGTAAAAAAGAGATGCTTTCTTCTTTTTCAGAAAAAAGAATCACATCATAATATTTGTATATTCATAAGTATTTAACAGTTAAAATGTGCATTGACAATCGAAATCTTTTAAATGTATCGTCAATCTGTCGGATGAGACTTCAAGCCATTTGCCCCGTCTTCTGAGACGCTTTAAAACCAGAACCACTGCCGGTTGAGCCTCCAGGAGTTCTTGGACAAAGAACCACAAAAAGCATAAACATGGCCAGTACTGGTACAGCCAAGGAACAGAGCCACAAACAATAAATCCTAGTTCTCCAGAACCACTTTCGGTTAAGCCTTTGGGGTTCCCCGTCCTAAAATACACACACAAGTCATAAACCCTTCCAGCCTGATGCTGGTTACTACCCAGGGAAAGTCACTAAAAGTGGAAAAGTCACTCGCGCGCGTTGTACCCAGGGCTCCTGAGTTCCATCCCCATCTCCATCTCCGGGGGCTAGAAGTGTTTTTTCGGGGGCCTTAGCCTAGACCCCTCTACCAAACGATCAAATTCTTACCCGAGAGCCCCCCTGACCCTCTCAAGAGTGCTTCCTGTCTGCGACAATTGTCATAACGCGTCAACTATATTTAAGGATAGCAATAAAACACTTGGGCCTCGACTCGAGAAACTCTGTCATCGGAGTTTGAAAACAACAAAGGCCCAGACAAGCCTTTGCATCCGTGCAGACTGGTTAGCCCCTTTGTTATTATATCATCAGTCGCTTTCCTGGGGCATTTTATAGAGTACACACTCTTGAGGGG
This sequence comes from Loripinus fragilis, assembly GCA_964019695.1. NCBI lineage: Eukaryota > Metazoa > Mollusca > Bivalvia > Lucinida > Lucinidae > Loripinus > Loripinus fragilis. Next base: position 15,051,676 of record OZ026519.1, on the reverse strand, counting down.
GTCAGGGGGGGCTCTCCCCTATATGGGTCCATGGGTGAAGCCATGTGGCAGAAAATAGTTTTTGTGCAATTCAAAAGGCTAAAAGAAGCCCTTAAGCATGCTAAGACACGCAGCTAAACACTATTGAGGCCCTGGAAGGGGTGGGGGATCCCAGTATCCCATATCACTTTAAGTATTTTGAAAACATATCTCACATCCCTAAAAGAAAAATGGCAAATATTCCCAAATCCAGAAAGCATTATATCCTCATATCCCTAGAATTGATCAAAATATCCTGTATCCCTTTAAATATTTACAAAAATATCCCGTACCCCTTTATGCTTTATGCCCATATCCCTGTATCCCTAAAACCCCTTCCAGGGCCTCACTATTTGCTGCATTTTTGTTCCAAAATATCTAAATAAATACAGTAAAAACACTCAAAAAGACCAAAACTTGGTTTTCAAGACCCATTATCACTTGAATGCAGGTCAAAGTATTACAGAAGGCTCCGAGAGGAGCATTCTGCAATACTTTCGAGCTTCATTAAGCTACCATTCATCATTAAGACCGGGTTGTTGTCCATTTTTGAGTAGCCTTTACTGGCTGTGTCAAGTTATACATACATGCATATTTGCATACACGTAGGTACGCCCCTGATCATATCTAAATGCTACTGGCGAAATTTGAATTACACTGTTTCTAGCGATTTTTGATCCGCGTTCGTCGATTGTTAAAAGCGTTTTCGATTGCCGCCTATCCAGTGTGAAACAAAATTATTTTTAACAGACAAATGGCAATCAAAAAAACTGTTTCTAGCGATTTGTGATCCGGGTTCATCACTTGCTCAGAGCGTTTTCGATTGCCGCCTATCCGGTGTGATAAAGGAGCCTATTTTATGGTATTTGAAAAGGTTTGGTCATTTCTCCATAAAACATTAGCGATGATATGTTAACTTGCAGACGATGTCCTTGAGCGGGCTTAAATGGCATTGAAGCCCTGTTGAACCGCAAATTTCACATTTCGCAAATTTCACACTGTGAAAATTGGTACCAATTCTTTACAGCGCGTGAAAAATTGGTACCAATACGTCACATGTTTCATACCAATATTTCACATTTTGTGAAATTTGCGCACATAGTGAAATTATATGTAGCATACATATGATATTTTTCGACATCTATATATGAGCCGTGACATGTGATTTCCAATAATGTGGCATTTTGACAAGTGTAGACTCAGACGTGCCTGTGCAGCCTCCTTTTAAGCTAAAAACCTCCAAATGATGTTCACTCAGTAGCTTAACACTCATAGAATCTTCAAGGGACTAGCAAAGGCTCTGATCAGACTGCCTGTATGCACAGGCTGATCTGAGACTTTGTTGGTCGCACATACCACATTGTTGGAAATCTCATGCCCCGGCTCATATATGAATGGGGTTAGTTTTGAAATTCTGGGCTGCTCATCGGCACCAATATGACTTCCAAGTTGCCCCCACCTTTTTTGCTTCCAATGGATCACATGTTCAGAACTCAGTATACAACTACTGAACTTGAAATGCATGATAAAAATGGAAAAAGATGGGCTTTATATCTCAGCTTTAGATAATGCAAAAACTGTTGTCCAGCAACTATAATGCTCTAATCTTTTTTAAACAGCCAAGCTTGTACATGTATTCCTGAATTGTTTCCCTTAAAACGGAAGACATGCATACATTTGCACATTTTAAATGATTTTTTAATGTCCATTCTATTTATTATGTTAAAATTTTAATGCGCTTATATTTATGAGATTCTACATGGACTTTTAATTAGAGATTGCATTTTGTGTCCTATAACAAACGTTTTACAAAAAAGACGAAAAAAAATGATTTTTTTTTTGGTTTATTTGTTGTTTTACTCTTATCCACCTTAGAGATAAACCATTGTAGTTAAAATAACTCTCATCACCGATTTACGAAATTAATCGACAACTACCGAATAAGGGATACTCTATAAATTATAAATGAAAGCGCGCCCTCTGGCGTCAAAATATCTAGCATTGAAAGAAGCGGGGAATTACCTCCAATATTCAATGCGTCAACTTTCTGTTTTGAATGAATGGAGTGTCATTTTATAAGCTGTTAGTGCTATTCTCCATTTCTAAATTACTTTGTATTATTTTTAATTCGTCAGTATGCATCCGAAGCTGTTATCATACTACAATTCACATGATATAATGACACAATTTACAAAATAAAATGAAATTGCCAACATACAAAAACAAAGATGTATGCATTGAATAATGTCGCTTTTTACCTTCCATAAATTTGATGTGTACTTTCAAACAGTCTGCACCTTGATCAGACTGCTCATTTAAGAGGTTGAATGGTCTGAATATTTAGGGTAAAAAGTGAATAAAACTTGACAGGCTTGACAATACTTACAAATAAATGAGGACTGGTAAACATGCAAAAGCAGCATCAGAGATTGTCTCTTCTGTGAGTAGGTTGGTATACAGATAAAGATATTGAAGATTTGTCATGTTGCAGAAATCTGTATCTTCTAATTGAGCTATCAGATTTTTATGCAGATACCTACAATATGTATATCAATACGCATTATATACAAAATTATTTCTCACGACTTACCTTCTTGAAGGTATCAACAACTCATTTTGATTTCCTTACTCAACACAAGGTTCTAGCTTGATTTTTTTTATTATAGACCCCTAACTTATTACTCATCATTGAAAACAAATCAGTAACTAATTGGCATAAAGTCATGTCACAATTAGAATATTCTACACAACAAACACTTCTTGTCTGCTAAAATTCAGCATTTGAAGTCAAGTGGGTCCAATGATGGAAATGTAAATGTCTGAAAAATGGTATACAACATAGGTGAACTGACCATCTTGGCATGACCATAGCTGTTGACTGGGACGTAAAACATCAAACCAACCAAACAAAGCAGCCATTTTGTACTATGCAAGATATTGGTGTGCACAGGTCAGGAGTATAAAACACATGTCACGTCACTAATCTATTCTGCTCTCCGCCTGGGAATATCCCTTTAAATATAGAATATAAGTTCAAAATCATCCTGTACATTTATTCATATAAGCTGATTGTACTTTTCAATCATCAACATTTTGAAGAGTCAAAAGTTGCCTTATTCTCGGTTGCTGGGTGGTATTTCTCACTTTATTCAAAAATCTAGTTTGTGAAGCAAACATTGGAAACCTTTATCAGAAGCTGTGTTCAAGACACTCTAAAAAACAACACCCTTTTGATTCTTGTTTGATAATACCAGATAGTTTTTAACTTTACTTTAATTTTGATATGGACTGTCTGTCGTGTGTTCTTTACACCAAGTGTCATTGGTTGGTCTGCAGTCTGAGATTGTGGCATTTTAATGTCATACTCATTAACTTGCCTACTTTTTGTCATATAAAGCAGCATATCAAAGGTTTAAATAATCCAAGTATACTCAGAAAAACAATTGAAGGATATTAAAATTCTTTTGACTTTATCACATTTGGGAATATAATTTTCAAACATATTATTTTTGTCATTGATAGAATTATCACTATGCAATTCACCAAAATGCAATTTGAAATTCACGGGTCATTGGTTACGATACAGTACTACACCAAATGTACCGACCCTCTCTACCCAAAGTTCACAAGCAAAAATTTTAGCGCTCTCAATTTTTGTTGAAACCTTTACCAGGTCATTGTTTATGTTCTAATTCCGACCACAGAAAAAGGTTAACACCAATTTATCAGTCATTGCCCCTAATAATGGGACAATTTCTTCAACAAAAATACACGGATATGGCATACCCCGGCAAAGTCGACCACAAATATGCAGTAAAAAACTGACAACAGCTTCAAAATTAGGTGCCATTTTTTCGGAGCGAGAACCGGCGATGATTTTGGAGCCAGTCATTATGTAATACAACAGATAAAAATGGGGTTCAATCATTTTTGAACCTATGTGATTTTTCAGTATAGAGGGTTGTACCATTTGGATGTGTACTGTACTTAAACCATTGAAGCGTGACTAAAATAAAACATCAATTTTGATTGCAGAAGTCTAGAACTATGAAATGCATGCATAATTAGTAAAGTTTTTATTGTATTGAATGATAGAGATGTGGCTGAATCTAAATATCCTTCAATTGTTTTTCTGAGTATATTTAGCTTACCAGTATGGTTATGATCTTATCAGCGTGGGGAAATATATTCCACAATAACTTATCTTGTTGTCTCGTCATTGTCTGTGTTATGTGTCGATTCCTTGTGATGCCATGGGTTGGTCTATGATATGTTATTGCCGCATTCCATGGTCATATTAACTTGTTTTAGAAACTAAGCAATTTCCTGTAATCATGTTTGTCTGATTAAAAGCTGATAGCTCTTAAGATATAGGCTTAACGCTTTACCTTATATTTTCAGCAGTAAGACATGGAAGTTTCCCTTTTATATGACCCTTGATATGTAAGATGTAACAATAATTTAATCTGTATATTTCTATACAAAACTGTTTTTGCATCATTTTTCCACCATATAACCAAACAGATAAAAAGCCTAGATTTAGCAATAAGGCGTGACTTTTTCCCTTTCAAAATGACCCTAAATGAGAACCAGTCTCAAATAATTCAGCAAAAATATGAAAGTGGATTTCTGCTCTACAAATATAATACTTAAGGTCATTTTACACATTTATGCCTAATGAAGTTTTTTCACTCTTGGCAAATGGACGAAGGAAATAGCAATCTAAGGATCTTTGGTAATAAGTTCCAATTTCATTCAATTTTATAAAGTATATAATGTTAGCAAACAGTGCAGTACCTGATCAAACGCCATGTTGGGTGACGTCTGATCTGGTTCTATACTGTTTGCTGATGTGCCCTAAAAAGCGATGCTAGCCTTACTAATTATTAAATGGCCAGAACTAGATTGTCTGATTGTCTGGCCTAGAAACGTGTACACTCTAAACTTTCAGTTTGTTGGTGTATTTTTGCTTCCAGAGGATAATTTTGTTATGTAGAACATTTTTGACTTCACCACAACTGTAGATTATATTTTCTTGTTATTTGGGATTGTGGATTCCATTGTGGAACATTGAAACCATTAGAGGGTCAATGATGTTGCATGATTAGGCAAAACAAGCTAGTTTGGACCAGAACACTTCCACACTCAACACGGTCAGTTCCTTGGAGTATACTCTGCTTCCAAAGGATAACCTTATCTTAAGAACATACTATATGTGTTAAGATAGATCCATCTTACAAATCTTGATTTTTAACTGTGTCTGAACTGTAACATTATCATTTTTTGGGATGAATGATATACAGTGGTGACTTCATTGGGGGGTAGACATGAGAATTTACATACTTGAAAAAGTGATATTCACTGAGGCCTAAAGGGTGAGCTGAATATCACTTTTAAGGGTAGATAAATCTTTATGCATACCAAAATTGAAGTCAATAGCTTCTTTGTTATATGAATGACAATTTGTATACTTGCACTTTGTAACTAGATTCATGTTCAACCTTAAGACTTTTCACAAGATTGTTCAACTAGTTTTAAGATATTTAATGCAGTATTTGCATGTTGAAATGTATATAAATTCTCTGAAAGCAGAATGTAACTCATAAAGTTTTTTTTTTACATTTTGTATATTCAAACCAAGAAAAAATGAATAAACAAAACAAAACTGTTGTTAAAATCCATTAAAAAGTCTTCAACTTACCTGTTGGGACAAGAAACTGCAAACCATGTCAATTGCATGCAGGCCATGCTTATTTCATACTCATCATGTTTTTTAGCTCTCTAGATGGTGATATACGAAAAGTATAAAATCATAAACCTCTGGAAACTAGTTTGATGTGGCTTTCATCCTATATCACCCTGTGTGGCAGTTAAATCCAGTTTTCATGTAGACATAAAGATTGGGCCAATCAGGAGACATGAATGTCTCCAGTCATATAACAAATATGGATATATCATTACACTTACAATGTATGTAGTGAAGGGTATGTTGCAAAGGCATGGTGAAAGTTTCTCAGATTCTGGCGATATAAACTCCTGAATGATGGGGAATATGCTTCTTCACCAAATCCAGTCACGTTACTGATTAGATTATTATCAGCAAATCTAAAATACATAGAAACATATAAGGAAAACTGAAAGCTGAAGAGGTTTCCTTTTCAAGAAAAATAACTGAGGCAAAGCTGTCAGTTTTAGGACACAATGGAACAAAAAATGTCCATTTTGACACACAAAATATTTATCTCTCTGGCATATCAAGTAGCTATTTATCTTTTGATTTTTTTACATTTTGGTGAAAAAACTGCATCAGTTCAAAAATGTTATAAAATACAAAACTAGAAAAAGATTTATTGTACTGTTTATCTGGCTACTTTTAGTATATGATTATTAGCACTATGTATGTCCAATTTGAGATGCAATGAAAATGATTAAAGAAGACTAGGCATTTCATTGTTTTGGTGAAACTGTTTCCAGTATTTAATACAAAACAAATAAGTTGATTTATCCCTTCTGGTGTATTGGTACTGTCAATATTTCAATTCATCCTTTTCATTCTGGTGGATTATCGCAAACATAGCAATACAATAAGTATGGAAGTGTCCATTTGGTATTTTAAGGGGTTGATGGTCACAATTTCTATAGAATGATGTATTTCTGTCCCTGAAGATTGTTTGTTAATACCTTAGCATACACAGTTAAAGCTGCATACTCTGTAACTATGAACATTTTTCGAAAAAAAATATTATCTTTTTAAATCATTTGTAAAAGTAGAATAAAGTTATGTTGTCACAATAAATCTAATTTCTACAGCTGAAAACTGCATGGAAAAGTGATTTATCTTATTGAAACAGGTGTATTTTCTCTTGTTTGTAATTATTTGCGTCCCTCCAATAATCCTAGACAGTTAATTTTTAACATAAATGCTGTTGTTTTGGCACTAATAATTTGTTAATTATAACGAAAAAGGTAAAATGTATACCTGAATTTTAGTATTTTTAATGTTTCTTGAAAAATAGAAACATTATTTTTAAAATGAAAATATTAAAAGTTACAGATTATGCAGCTTTAAGACCTAGTTGAAAAGTCTCTTTACACATCAATTCATTTGAATTTTTACTATGTGCCAAAGTACCTGTTTACCAGTATCCAGAATGAAAAGCGTAAATCTTTGCATGTTTACCTTTAGCAGTAAAATACTTATTTTGAAGGTCACAGTAGATTTTTAAGGCAAACAAACATGTAGGTGATTATAAAACAAACTGAATTGGTCATATATCAACAGCCAACAATTATTCTAAACGAGTTATATGTTAAAACACCTGTTTCTGTTACAGTATTAAAGATTAAAACGCAATACAATACTGATCAGAAAGAATTCAAATGATATACAAACAAATTATGAAAGAGTGTGGATACATGATAAATATATACAAAACACATTTTAAAAACATCAAATTGTACAAATGAGAGACTCACATTCTTTCAAGTTTTGGGAAGTACCCTCTGTTCATCACTTGGTGGGGATAATTTGTAAGCTCATTACTACTGACAAATCTGCAAGAAATGTGAATTTAAAGTCAATTAACTTCAATATAATATTAAATTGTTTGTTTACTGGTTTTGTAATGTACCTATATATAGAAATTAAAATGTGTGGTACTTAATTGTATTGATTCCTGATCTTTGCACCCTTACTTACTTTAAGTGGTAGAAATCCAATTCTGGCATCTACGACCAAGAGTTACGCTTTAAATGGTAGTGACTGTTATGGACAGCTTGCTGTTCACTGCCTCTGCATGAATCTGGCACACTTCTGGTTGGTTTCAGTTACTTACAGTTCTTGCGAAGAAAATAGTTTTCTAAGGCGGTTGTTCTGTTGTTGTTGATTCGTTGTTGTTTGTTACTCCCATTGTGGGTTTCTGTAATTGTTCTATGCTTCGTTGTGCGTAACTTTATGTCCATACTAGTTTTGCAATCATCTTGATGGGGACGAGTCAGCTGGTTGATTTGCTTAGTTTGTCTTCCTGGTGGCTTGCGGTGGCATGGGTTTGTCTGTAGTTTGTGATTGTGGTATTTCCTGATCATACTCACTATTTTTGATATGGTATTAAAGGTGAAACTGAAGTATCAAAACACTCTATACTCCGTTTGGTTTCTGGTTTTAAACCCCGTTCAATATCTATGGTGATGTCAAGATGGTCAGTAAAACCTAACCTCACTTTTTTCTGGACAATATTAACCAGTACTCAGTGCACATACTTTCACTTGTAACTGAAAACAGTCCTGTAGTAAGTGATATACCACCAAAGTATACCAAAGATCATATCACCCTTGCCATGCTTAATACTCATTTGTACTACACTCTCCCATTGTTTTATCCTGTTAACATACAGTGTCCCAGTTGTGAGCATGTAGTGTGGATCCTGGTCAAATGCTTTCGGTTGAAGTCAGGTGATATTAACCGTAAGTATTTTCAGAAAAAGGATAAATCTGTGTTCAGCAGTGAGGTCTTTAAAGCGTTATTGATATATCATCTGAGTATATAAAATATATCATAAACTCATATATGCCAAATCAAGCTTCCCATCCTTATCAATGCTATAAGTTTATTTTCAATTATAGTGTTTCTAGGTGGTATTTTACAAATAAATCAAATTTCAATAGAACAAATTGTCAGCAAATAGTATAGAAACTGGTCAAACACGATGATATGCAACGTCTGATCTGGTTCTGCAACATCTGCTGATGTCACAATGATAGGCGCATATGGGTAAAAAACAAACAAAACCCTACCTACGAATTCAGGAGAGAAATCCAAGCAAGTATTCCTCTGGTGAATAGTTCCAGAAGTGGGCCACATCATTTCAGTATGAGCTGTTCACCTATGGAATTGTCTACCTCATGATATAGGAATGACTCAGTTTTCAGTACTTCAGACGGCTTACTCCCCAATTTGAGGACTCAGTCATTCCTATAAGGCATGGAACGACCTCACATACATTTTTCATCGTGTTCATTTGGACTATTAGATCCTGCTTTATATACCCACTGCTTGCTGTCTACATTCTTCCAAAAGTTAATTGCTAGAACAGCTTGGCAATATGGACCTGGCTGATAAAAGTATTGATTGTCTACGTGAAAAGGCATCCATTCTCATCTAACCAATGGGTGCATAAAAATACTTGAATATGACTGGGTTGTTTACCAGGCTAATTAGGGTCTTTGGTAGATATATATCTAAGAATACTTACAAATCAACAAGTTCATCTCCGATGTTGTCCCAGGCATCATAAGCTATAGATTTCATGGGAGTTTTCTGGGAATGCAACCTAAGTTCTTTTAATTGTGGAAGGTTCTCAAATGATCCACTTGTTAAGTGCTCTATATCATTGGCGTGTAAGTCTCTAAAATAAGTAAATGGAAAGAGCGTTTCATGAAACTGAAAATTAACAAACACCAGAAAGGAGCCAATGCCCCACCATTTAACAATTTCAAGTAAATGCTGTAAGTGTAAAATATTTGCACCTACTGGGTAAATGCTTTGTTTAATGTTTTTAGATCAAATAAACTAAAATAACAGAATTAGAAAACCAGCTGTTTTTTTCTCAGTTATTGTGACTTACAACAAAAAGTCATAAAACTGATAGTAATTATGACTAATTCAAAATGTCCCAAATGTTGCTTTAACTATTTACTAAGGATACTGTGTCATTGAATGATGTTGTCGTTTTCAGACAAAATAGTATTGAAATCACAGATTTAGATAACAAAATATTTTTAGCGTTATATTGTAAATATTTTCTTACCCATAATTTTTAGCATATGTTTTGGGTGCTTAAAAGAACCGTCTCATTGAGATGGTTCTTTTGAGTACCCACAACATATGTTTTGGTTGATTAATAAGAAAATTGTTTTTTCTGGTACGGAATCTTAACTAACGTCCTGGAAATGAAAGAACAATATTACTATTTCAAGATGAATAACTTTAGGGATGCTCCAGGTACCTTTATTTACTTTGTCATAGCAATATTAATATATGAAACAGACCGTAACACTTTTTAGTTAGAATCCACAGGTGAATAGGTTCACAAGCTTTTTCAACTTATTGCATTTTAAGCAGTGAAGGCTGGCTCAGACGAGACTGTACATCAGTGCAGCCTCCAAAGAGGTACATGTACACCCAAATTGGCCTCAACGTGAGAAAACCTGTCATCGGTGGTTTTCAAACATCAAAGGCACAGACCAGCCTGCGCATCCGCGCAGTCTGATCAGCACCTTTAATAATCGCTAACTGGAAAGTGTCATATCAAAACCTTCTATAGTCGAAAATTCACTTTTCTAGCTAGTCTCTGTATCTGAGGAGACTGGTTTGAGTTTGGCTTTGTCAGAAACACCAAAGACAGGTTTTTTTGCGTTGCAGCCCAAATGAGTGGACATAAAAGAAGGATCAGACTAAAAGTTAGACCTCTTGTCAGGCTAGACAGCTGTGCGTGTATTTTAAAAGAATAACTTTACATATGGTGCATCCGTGCAGTCTGTTCAGTGCCTTTGTTATTTGCTATCTGAAAAGTATAGTAGTCAATCTTGCATTGTGATAAATTTCAATATTCTAGCTATATATATTGTCTCTATATTGTCTCTACCTCTAAAGAGACTAGCTTCAATCTTGCATGGTTGAAAACCAGAAGATGGGGTTTTATGGGTCGTAACCCATTTCCAAAAGGTCTGGGCCTGAGCTTATAAACAAAAAATTATGCTCAACTCAACTTAGCTTGAAATTTATCCTGCTCATAAATGTTAAAATGCCAACAATTGTTGGCATTTTAACATTTATTAGCATGATTAATACAACCTCTGAGAAACGTCAAGCAATACACTTCTTTATTTGTCAGTATTTTAGTTTTTATGAGTTTATGAGCAGTTGAAACTTCACACTTAGTTGATATGAGCATGAAAAAAGTTTAATAACCTCGAGGCCTGGTCAGAAATATGTGCACTTACAGATGGGAAAGATTGCCCATGTTTGAGAGAGTGTCTATCTTTATAGATGTCAACAAATTCTGGTGTAATTCCCTGAAAAATAATATCATGAACATTTGACAAATATAAAAGCTCCATCATAACTCCTACAATTATGAAATATATCCTTTAAAATATATTCAATAAAACACATATTTTCGTTTTGCTCAATAGTGTGAAAGAACAATAAGACACAGCGTAGCCTTATCTTCCAAGTGGTTTGATAAGTTCCTTTGTATAATTGTCAGCAAAATATACATGTTACAAAGAGCTACGTGCATTTCTATACGTGCAGTAACGTGCTGATTTGACACCCTCTTATGCCTAAAACTGAAAGCTGTTTTTTAATAATTCCTACTGATTGATATATATATGAAGAATAACCCAGTGAATACAAAAAATCTGGTATTAAAACAAAATGGCACAAACCAGGTAGCAGTAAAATTGTATAGTATATCAATACTTACAGGATTCTTATTTCTGGCAACTGACTGAATGTCTTTGTTTGAATATATTCTAGTATATTGTTGGAGCAGTTACTGAAAAAGAGACATGCTGTTAAAGTGAAGGTCAGTATCGTTTAACCGAATTTATGTAACATAAATTGAAACAAGACAGCTATTTGAAATATAATATGCATCTTTATATTAAGCTATGGTTAAGACTACAACGATAGCAAATATCGCCACATTTATCATTGTAATAAATCAATTTAAATAACAACATCTGAGAGACTTAAAGATTTTAGTTTTTATGGGCAGTTGAAATTTCGTGCTCAGTTGAGTTGAGCATGAAAAAAGTTTTATAACCTCGAGGTCTAGTTTCATTGAGTCTGTTCATGGGAATTTATTAAAGTGCAACAATTCTTACATCCCATTAAGGCACCAGCTGCTTTCTGCCAGAATTTGATACCAGAATATGAAAAGAATATTAACACTATATTGATGTGTGGGCAGAAATTCTATCATCGCCACACAATACAAAACAGATGTTGTGAGCTAAACGATCTGGAAAATGTATCCTCCGGACAAATTTGCTGACAAGATTCTCATTTTAATTAAGTATGTTCATGGGGATTAATTGAAAGGTTTGTGATTCTGCTGCTGTTAATGCATTGTTTGTGTTACTCTAAGGCATCTAAAAATTCAACTTTAGACCTGTGTCTTGTGGTCTTTCTTGCTTGACAATAATCTGGCGGCAAAATATAGATATCTGGCCTCGAGTTTAAAAACTTTTTTCATGCCCAACTCATTTGGGTATCACATTTGTCCTTCTCATAAAAGTTTAAATGCCAACAATTATTGGAATTTTAACACTTATTTATAGGATAAATACAACATCCGAGAGTTTCAAAGCAAGGAAAAACTCATATCATATCATCTGATATCAATCTGCTAGCAGACGATTTCTTTGTAATAAAAAACCTAACTGAACGGAAGCAAAATTGAAAACATTGTCCGATGACATTGTGTGTAAACACTATCTTACAAGTGATAAAGATTTGCTGCGACCAAAGGAGCCAAGTTTCTTCTCGTTAGCTTTCTGATGACATTACCATCAAAACCTCTGAAATAGAATCAATTATGCTACCAATTAACCATTTTCTCACATGTCACTACTTTTTTTCATCTGCTCTACAGTCTGCTTATATTCTAAGGTAACCTATATTACAAACAATATGGGCCAAGATTAGACTACTCCCAAAGATGTAGTTTGATCAGTTATCATAGTTATTGCTTCCGTGATAAAATCTAGGTTGAAGAACATTTGAATACATGTAGCAGACATAAAAGCAGATGACATTTTCATGATACAAGGATATTGGTGGGATAAAGGTTTGACTAAGATAATTTTTATTATCTCATATATGTCTAGTATCTCATAAACATGACACAAGGCGGTTCTCCTTTGGTGGATCTTTTATGTTTTTGTTCTGTCTTGTGTTTGTTATGTCTTTGTGCGGGTCTGTTTATATGTGCGTTGTGGTCACCTGCTGGAAAAGGCTGACCTCTTGGCTCTCTTTTGTGGCGTCTAACTGTGAGTTTGTCACTTTCCCATTGGTATCCTGGGTCAGGGTGGTACTTGATTGTATCGATTCCTGATCTTTGCACCCTTACTTACTTTTATAAACAAAAAGGAGACCTCTATGTGATATTCTGCAGCTCCTGAGTTTACACTGCAATTCTAGAAACTCTTATTAGGAAGAAGTACATAAATAAATAATTTTATTGTAAGGAAGTTGCGTCTGGGCAAATAATAATGTCCTTCATTACAATCGGTAAAAGACGTCAGTATCAAATATTTGCAAGCGTTATGAAATGATGCCAATAACAATGTAATGGACGTACAGCAATATGCCTATGATTTCAAAGTAATTTTAATTCTTATGATAAAAATGCTAACATTTCCTTTCTGGTTTTATTGAATTTGTCTAACTCCTTGCTTGACTCACTTTAATTCACTAATACATGAACACTAATTGCATGATACTCTATAAAGATATGAGAAGTTTTCAGTACTTGTACAAAATAGGTCTATATAAGGATGCTGTTCACATTTATGAAGTTAATATGCTTGACTCACTTTAATTCACTAATAATAACACTCATTGCAAGATCTTTTATAAATATATGAGAAGTTTTCAGTACTTATACAAGAAAGGTCTACATAAGGATACTATTCACCTTTATGGAGTTAACATGACATTTATTTAATGGGGGGGGGGATATACTTCATGAGTGGAGAAGGTATGAATGAAGTAAACATTTATCTCTTCATGACATGAGGAAATACAATGTTATTCACAAAAAAATGATTTTTACTTTTATTGTTAACAAACTTGAAATTTACAGATTTATGTGCATATTCGAGTATAACATCAAACATGGATACACACAACGTCATATTAACGATGATGTTGCATAATGTGTATGCCTATCAACAATAAAAGCACATGTGCATGAAAAGCTTGAGATATGAGGGAAATGAGAAGATGTAGAAAAATCAAACAAATTGGGTACTGGAATGTTCCTTATGATCCAATTTAGAAAATGTATACCCATACTTTGTGTTATAGGCGTTTAAAAACTGAAGTGGGCTCAGGGAAGTCAATGGGAAAAGAAAAAGTTCGTTCTGATTTCATGGATGAGAAGAAGTTATTGATCCTACCTAATATACATGTGAAAATATACATATTGTGTAACTAATTTATCCCAATTTTTAACTGCTTTGTATATAATAAAAGAAATATTGGTACTTATCATAAAGGCAAACATGTTAACTTTTGTCCCAGTGTTAAAAACTGTTCTGAATATTTATGTTGTGCCATTCATAATCACATCAATTAATTATTGGTTAATGTAATGGCCACAAAATTTTGATATCAACAGGTTAAAGTTTTTATCATTCAGTTATTCTGAAACGTTACAGGGTCTAGTTAACCCATTTTAAATGGGATATGTGGGGGTCCCCTAAACGAGTACTATTGCAAACAGCCTAAAACCCATATGAAATGCTGCATAGCGTGGCATTTCATCAGGGTCTGCACCATTTGTTAAGACAAAAGCGACCATAAGAGAACAAAATAAAGTATTTTTTTGAAATTGGAACTGCTGAACTCTCAATATATAGAAATAACCATCCTGAATTTATTGTATTCAGCTTTATGGAAAGGTTCATTGGTCTTAAAATTCTTGAAATAATGCCTCGTATTAGACCATAATTGGATAAAGCCTGTATCACGTGATCAACTTCTTTCCATCTGGTGTACATGTTCACAGGAAAATGCATAAAATATCCACACAGTTTCCCATATCCCTAGAGTAGAATGGATTGTATCCCATATCATTGGAAGTAAATTGGCAAATATTTTGTATCCCTAAAACCCTATATACAAGCCTCATATTTGCATTTTTTCTCTAAAGATAGCTTTTAACAAATGACGATTCCCTCATAATGCTGCATTTTATCGTTTGCTAAGTACTTTTTGAGAAGGTACCAGTATACAAAGGGTTAATGCTGTGAACCATCCTCACCTCTAATATAATTTGAGAGCAAGGTCAAAAATTTTAGGGTCTTTATCTGTATCTATAACAATACTTACATGTATGTGAGTGAAGAAACATCTCCAAAAATGTTAGGGTCTATCTGGAACATCTGGTTGTAGCTGAAACTCCTATTAAAAAGTCAAAAACAAGCAAGTATTCCCAGGATATGACACAATCATAGATCACAGACACAATAAAATAAAAATTGATCCGTGACATGAGATTTCCAACAATGTGGTATGTGCGACCAGCAAAGCCTCAGATCAGCCTGCGCAAATGCGCAGTCTGATCAGAGACTTTGTTAGTCGCTGAATATTCTAAACACCATATAGAATTTCTAAGTTTCTGAACACCATATGGAATTTCTAAGTTTAAAAGGAGGCTGCAACAGGCAAAATCTGAATCACACTTGTCAAAATGCCACATTGTTGGAAATCACAAGTCGTGGCTCTTATATTCAATAAAAAACAGACCGACCCACAGCACCGCAAAGAAGAGATAATTGGCATGAATAGCCACACAGAAACAAGAACACAAATTCAAGCAAAGCAACCAGCTCTCTCTCTCTTCCTCATGAGATGATTGCAAAACTGGATGGTATTCATGTTGTAACTGTATTTTCTATTGTTTGTGATTTTAGCATAAATTTCATAAAGCATTTTCTGAGTATTATGCAGACACTCAGAGTTGATTGTTAATTATGATTGTTGGTTTGAAAGCTTTTCTGCACCAGGGTATACCAGAACCAGTATTTTATGGTGATTTAGTTCATGCATTCAAATCGGTCATTGGGAAGTAAGAAAGATGGCAAAGATCAGATCGATACAATCAAGTACCACACCTGACCCAGGATACCATATTGGAAAGTAACAAAAATACAATAAACATCACCAACAAGAGCCAAGAGGTCAGCCCTTTCCCAGCAGGTGACCACATTGCAGTAATAAACAGACGCGAACGCATAATAAACACAAAACACACACAAAAAACAAAAGCCTTCTTTTCCTGATCACTTTAATAAAGATAACCAATTGGAGAGCCCTCTGCTCAAGATCAACTTAAAAAAGATAATCAATTGTTATAAAATCGTTAACTGTATATGTAAATAGTCTCATGCATGTCTATAAACCAAATCATTTTATAGAAATGGTTTCTACTTTAATTATATAAAGATGGACCAAGTTTTAGAATCAATGTTGACACTGTACTAAACCATTGGTGGCTTGGTGCCTCGAATCTGTTTTTGGCTGCATTTACTATGGGTCATCTAACCGGCTTCCTTAGTTCTGACTCTATGTTCGTGAAGTGCTTTTTTCTTTGATTCTTTACAGTTGGTTAATTTGATTTTTGTTTGATTTGATTCTTTACGTCCACTCAACAATCTTTCAGTTATGTGGGACGGGTCTTCCTGGGTTGAACCAGTACTATGCTAGGATAAATGTGTCTTGCTCAAGGACACAACGCAGTGACGCCGGTGAGGCTCGAACCCGCGGCCCTTCAGTCTCGAGTCAAGCACTCTACCACTGAGCCACTGCGTATGATTTGATTGTTTTCCTGTGATAACTATACATTGGATAATTAGTTGCAATTACTGTTAGTTCTAAGGTGGTGATTTTGTTACTGTTTACTCGCTGTCTGTTATTGCTCCCCTTTTGTGTGTGTGTTTTGTCCTTGTTTTGTGATATGTCTTTGTGTCCTTTCTAGTTTTGCAATCATCTCAGTGAGGAAGAGAGCGCTGGGTGTTTTTATGAACTAATTCTTCCCTGTGTGTGTGTGTTCTGGTTATTTTTCAGCATATTGTTTTGTGTCGGTCTGTGATTTTGGCATTATCTGGTCATACTTACTTTTTCATACATCTACTTATTTAGGTGAAACAAATTTTCGCTTTACCACATATAATGTATGGAATTGTGTTGTCTGTCTTTGTGTTTTCTTGATTGGTGTTAAGTACAAACTTGTAGAACCAATTGACTCAATACCATACTGTTACATAGAAGAAAGTGTTTCATCTGTTAAACTATGATAGTTGTTAGTCAGTATTATAGTACTGCAATGCCATATCAATACAGCTATATAAGCCAATTTCAGTTTATCATATGCAACAAACAAATGTAGAGATATACAGGCTGCTTTATCAATATGACTTCATACAATGATATAACAGTTTACTACGTACGCTATTCTGAGACTTGGTCCAGAAACCCATCCTGGTGGAATCCAATGCATCTGGTTCAACATCAGAGCCCTAAATTAATAGAAAACCATTATACGCAGTACATGTTTTGAATAAAATAATCAGCCATGATTCAGATTAAATTATTTATTGAAGCCACATTACTGAATATTTATTATGTATTGGCGAGCATTTTGGCATATTGGCGGTCTTGGTAGCGTTAGTTGGATAAAACCCATATTCGAATGTGGGTGTGGGATGGATGAAATTATTCTGTATGTGATGTTTGTAAGAAAATTATTTCGCTGATAAATGACTGAATAATATGATTACTTAATTGGCATAACTATTGAAAAGGCTATTATGTAGCCAGTTAAAACACACGATTTAAAATGTCTACCAAATAAATTATGGTTAAATACACTAAAAATGTCCATAATTTGTAGTCACGTGAGAACTTGACTGCAAACCTAGGGGTCGCGAGCTGGATCCCAGCCCGATCCCATACTTTTATTAAGATTGTCCATGAAATAATTTCTACGGTCATTCTCCTCCCTTCCGCTGATTCAAGAAGGGTTGTTGTCAGTTACAAGCGAAAGTATGTGCAGGAAGTACTGGTTAACCGCCTAGTCAAGCGTGCCCAGGAAAAATCGTGGTTAGGTGAACTAACTGTCCTGACATGACCATTGCTGTTGATTGGGACGTAAGAATCAAACCAAAACAAAAACAAAAGGAAAAAATGGTGCCATTTGTATAAGATGCTAAACACTAATGCATTAATCTTGTTATTGGAAGCGAATAAAACTGGCTATTCTTACAAGTGTGTAATTGTTGATGGAAAACTCCAGCCATTGTAGTTGTTGGTATCCATCTTAATTTGGTTACTGGCTAGGTTGCTGTAATAAAGAGTAAAGAACATTGTAGCTGTTGGTATCCATCTTAATTTGGTTACTGGCTAGGTTGCTGTAATAAAGAGTAAAGAACATTGTAGTTGTTGGTATCCATCTTAATTTGGTTACTGGCTAGGCTGCTGTAATAAAGAGTAAAGAACATTGTAGTTGTTGGTATTCATCTTAATTTGGTTACTGGCTAGGTTGCTGTAATAAAGAGTTAAGAACATTGTAGTTGTTGGTATCCATCTTAATTTGGTTACTGGCTAGGTTGCTGTAATGAAGAGTAAAGAACATTGTAGTTGCTGGTATCCATCTTTATCTGGTTACTAGCTATGTTGCTGTAGTAAAGAACAAACACGTATCACATGACGTTATTGTTATTCAGTGGATAAAGTCATGGCGTAAATAATGTTATGACCATACGTTACATAACACATTCATCTGAAAAAGTTATGTCATAACGACGTCCGTTACAATTATGCAAATTCTCATGGAAAAAAACAAACTTTGAAGGCGATAAAATCTTATTTAAAAGGTTATATGATAAACAGAATCTTACACTCCTGATCATTTCATATGGAATTTATTAAACTCCACAAAGGCTTATCTAATAAATTTCATATGGAATGCTCACTTGTGTAAGATCCTCGTATTAAAGTTGTTGGTATCGCTCTTGACTGTTCTGTAATAAAGAATAGTGTAAGAACTGTAGTGATTAGCTATGTATTGTAGTTGGTGATATCTACCTTGGTATATCTACATTTACATTGTAGTTGCCTTAGATCAAATCTAACCTTACATATGTTTGCATTTCTGATGGAAAACATTGACAATCACGTGATCTGACACGCGCATTGGGCGGACTAATGTTAATGTCAGCCAATGACTGACTGTGCTTATCGGTGTTTAGAGTTTCGCTGGTTGGCTATTCCAACACCACTGTTAAAGATAAAATAAATCATTTTAAAAGGGTAACAAGCAGAGCTTGTTGTAAGATTGTGCGGCATATTTGATTGATAATATACAATGTAAATATCCAACATTAAAAAGCCTAATATTTTGCATCATCCAATGAAAGCTAAAATGTGCATTTCAATCCTTAAGTAATTATAGTATAGATTACTATAAAAAAGAATAGGAAAAATCTATAATGATAAGCTGTTGTCTGTTTTGGTGTTTTTTTATATAATAAAATTGAAGATACAATGAGAACCACTGTATGTATTGGTATGCATTTTGATCTAATTGCAGGGTAAGTTTTTGCAACAAGAAATGCTGAAGCCATATAAGGTCATGTCATAAAAATACTGATATTTCATCTGATTACTGATAAAGAATACTATAGTCTGGCCTCGAGGTTATAAAACTTTTTCATGCTCAACTGAATTTGAACTGCTCATAAAAGCTATAATGCAGAAAAA
Organism: Loripinus fragilis; assembly: GCA_964019695.1. NCBI lineage: Eukaryota > Metazoa > Mollusca > Bivalvia > Lucinida > Lucinidae > Loripinus > Loripinus fragilis. The sequence continues at coordinate 15,032,106 of OZ026519.1, read as the reverse complement.
ATAAGGACTTTTTGTGCTTTCAATCTCTCTTGTGTTGTTTTTATCATACTAATAAATGTGAAAATGCCAAAACTTGTTGGTATTTTTACATTTATTAGCTTTATAGATTTTATGCTCAGTTGAGTTGAGTGTGAAAAAGTTTAATAATCTCGGGCCTGGAGAGAAGTCATTATAGGTGTTGGTATCTATATTAATCTCAAACCTTGGTAGGTCATTGTAGTAAATGTTACTGGCTATTTTGCTGTATGAAATAGTACTGTAGTTGCTAAAAGAACAAAGAATAAAGAAAGCAAAGATCAGGAATCGATAAGTCCTCAAAGTTACTGGTATCACTATTAATCAGATTACTGGCTGGTTTACTGTATTAAAGTAAGTAAGGGTGCAAAGATTAGGAATCGATACAATCAAGTACCACACCTGACCCAGGATACTAATGGGAAAGTGACAAAATCACAGTTAAACACCACAAACGAGAGACCTGAAGTCAGCCTTTTCCCAGCAGGTGACCAGAAGGCACAAATAAACAGAAGCGCACAAAGGCAAAACAAACACAAGACAGAAAAAAGGCATATAAACGATCCACAAAGGTACCGCCTTGGAATGTTCAGTAAAAATATTTTACTGGAGGGCTTAAAACAGTTTCACGGCGCCAATCTCAAATCATACTGTAGATACTACAAGGACAGGACATCTAGGTTACTGGTATCCATATTCACCTTATTACTGACTGGGTTACCGTGTTAAATAATACTGAAGATACTATAAATACAAGACATCAACAATACTTGTATCAATATTGATCTAATTACTTGCTAGGTTTCTGTATTAAAGAATATTGATGAAACTATATTGACCCTCCATTGTATTTGTTTATATGCATATTCACCTGAGTACAGGCTGGGTTACTGTATAAAATAATACTGAAGTTACTATAAACTTTACCTGTATCAATTTTGTTACGTGCCAGGCGTAACTAGAAAAGAATTCAGGAAACCAAAATTTGTTATTTGGAAAGTCAGCAAAAAGGACTTTTAAAATTTAACAAAATTTATTAAAAACAAAATTATCATTTACAATAAGCAAGGTGAAATAGTTATACAATCAAAGAAAGTCTAATTTACAATACCTTGTATGTCCAAACTGTCCCTCAGAATATTTATCAACACAAGTCTTTCAGCAGTTTCTGATCCCCAGATTTTGAAGTTAAATCCAAATGAACACTAAGTCTGAATCCAAAACTGAATAATCCAAAGTAATCCAGAATGAATAAATTAAACACAATATTTCACTATAGAATTCCAGTACAAACTATTTAGACTTTTAAATGGTGAAATTATTTCAAAGATGCCCTTATGATAAAGTTACTCTTATATATACTCTTTAAGAAAGTTCCAGAATGATCAAGTAATATCTATGATATCATATGCTAAATATAAATCAATACATGGATTCTGGAAAGTTCTACATTTTCCTGGTAGATACCAGTAATTTCCAGAACCTACTCAAAGCTTCTATTGGCATGGAAAAGAAAATTCTGGACTTTTCTCCAATGTTCCAGAACATTCCATGACAATACATTTTTAATTTCCAGGTGATTTGTCATCCTTCTAGAAAAATCTTAAAATCAAATAAACACCTTATTTACAACAACTTATTCATCTTCAATATTTCCAATATCTGGGTCAACAGAAACTAAGTAAACAAAATATGAAACAGATAAACACCATACATGTTACAATTTAGAACAAATTACTGGCTAGGTTTCTGTATTAACCTTCCCGGACCATAGCCCCCATAAACATGTATTTTGCAAACAGTTCAGGCTCCCATGAACCCCATAATCAGATAATGTGGCAAACAGTGAAGATATAAGGCATTTCATCCGTGTCTGGACTGTTTGCTAATGCCCAGGACACACATTCACGGATCACCTCGTCGGTTCTACTACAAATTAAATCTCACAGATTATTCAGGAAATGCAAATTTCCGTAGTCCGATACAAATGCACTATATACCTATGATTAAGTACTACTAGGTATGGTTACGGATGCAATACGGAAAGCTACAGACCAATACGGATTGCCATGAATGAAATCGGATTGTATGGCAATCCGGCGTCCAGTCTGTGAATGTGTGACCTGGGCATAATTCAGAAACTGTCTTCATTCAAATGAATATGATAAGTTTTTTTTGGAAATTAAAACCCATGACCTCTTGATGTATCAAGTGTGGTGTATAGAGCTAGTAGGCAGAATCCAATGTTACACAAAGAGTTTAAGTCAGAAAGGCAGTAATGAAACAATGATGAAGAATACTGAAAACGCAAATAAAGAAATATGGGATAAAATGTGGGGAAAAGATTTGGAAGAAACTATGATAAAGAAAGATAAAGAATATGGAAGAAAATGTGACAAAGAATATGGAAGAAACTGTGATAATGAGTATGGAAGAAATTGTGATAAAGAATATAGAATAAAATGTGATAAAGAATATAGAAGAAACTGTGATAAAGAATATAGAAGAAACTGTGATAAAGAATTTGGAAGAAACTGTGATAAAGAATAGAGAAGAAACTGTGATAAAGAATATAGAAGAAACTGTGATAAAGAATATAGAAGAAACTGTGATAAAGAATTTGAAAGAAACTGTGATAAAGAATATAGAAGAAACTGTGATAAAGAATATAGAAGAAACTGTGATAAAGAATTTGGAAGAAACTTTGATGAAGAATAGAGAAAAAATTGTGATAAAGAATATAGAAGAAACTTCGTTAACGATATTTTGATATTTGCGAAGGTAACGAATTTCATACTTAAGTGAGTTGAATATGGAAATAGTTTTATAATCTGTGGGCCTCATCAACATCCTGATACAGGTTTTATTGTGACAATGCTTACATGAAAGTTTGCTGCTGCTTTTGCTGCTGATAACGACAATGACGACAATGATGATGATGATGATGATGATGATGATGATGATGATGATGATGATGATGATGATGATGATGATGATAATGATGATGATGATGATGATGATGATGATGATGATGATGATGATGATGATAATGATGATGATGATGATGATGATGATGATGATGATGATGATGATGATGATGATGACGATGATGATGATGATGATAATGATTGTACTTACAGAATTCTAACTTGTGTGTTGGATATATCTGGTACATGGTTAAGAAGAGTATCGTGAACTATTCTGAAACATGAATGTAATGATTAGTTTAATGAATATTCCAAAGGGAATATATTCAAACATTTTAATTCATTTCCCACTCTGTTTCAAATTACATACATCACAATGTTTTGTTTTATACTTGTTGGTTGGCTTGCACATGATGATGAAGCTTAGAGCATAAAAGTATATTTGTTTCTTGACGTCGAAAATTTGAAACATAGTGGAAAAATCATTATGTAGGCTTATAAAAGTAATGATTTGAGGTCATGTAGGATCCAGAAGGGGTGCAGGGGGTCTGGACGCCCTGGAAAACACACTCTCTATGGGTTTCTATAGGATTAAACAATTGGACCCACCCTATGAAAAAGTTGGAGCCCCTCTGGAAATGTTGTATCAACCACTTGAATCTTGGAAAATTATAGTTTTCTTTGAAATAACCCTTAGATCCCCTCTGTAAATTAAGTTTGGAACTAAAAATTACAAAAAAGCGTTGTCAGGGCTTTTCTTTCAGTTTGGCCTGGACCTCCCCTGACGAAAGTTCCTGGATCCGCGCATAGAGATAATTAGACTTCGAGCTAAAAAAGGTCCTGCTCCCCCCCTAGGGAATTTTGCAGACATATCCTATCTTAAAGAAAATTTCAAGCTGCATCTTTTAAAAGATGTTTGCACTCTGTGCTCCGGGACGTTAGTCTCTGACAGACTGTTACATATGTTACTGTAACAAACTAAGGAAAAAAATCAAAATGAAAGTTTGAGCTACAGAAAGAAGACATTAAACCATCTAATTATTCAAATTTCTTATGTAGTTTGCAAGCTGGATGCTTAAGCTACATAAAAGCAGCATTTTGAATAAAAATACAGCCTTCAATGGTGTTATATGCGTTACATAGATTAAATTTCCCTTTGAAAGTTGAAATTGTGACTAACATCATTTAATTTTACAGACAATTTGTGCATTTTTGCAAGTATTCTTAATCCTAGTTTACTAAAATACTCATTTGACTAATAGAAAAAACAAAGTTTGCTTATCTATCTCAAATACGTTGTTTTATATGAGCTATTAAACAACCCTACCCCAATTTTAAGTATCCCATTTTGGTATCTATTATTGAAGAAAAATATATGAAAATATTTGACACTCGTAGATATCTTGCAATTTTGGCACTGTCTTGCTAATGCAATAAATAATCATACATTTGCAAGTTTGACATCAGGTTCAGAGCACTTATTAAAGTATGTAACGTATGTTACATGGCATAATAAGTGAGCAAGGAAATTGTCTTGGAAATAAGAGATGATAGTTCAGAAAAATACCATTTTTCACATGTTTTCCTATTAATCTCTAGCCTCTGGTGCCTTAGTCTTAGTAATTACAGTCATTGCTGATAACAAACCTATGGAATTGTGTTACCTATGTTATATATAATATTTTTATCACATATTTCCTAATGCCTATACTATTAAAATATAGACAAAGAGATAGAAAATAATAGTTCTCATTTAAACGACACAATTTAATATATATTCCTATTAAATAAAATTATTTAAAAACAATCTTTATTCAAGTCAACCTCACAATGTCTATCATTGTGTCTGCTTCTATGGCAAAATAATCACCCATTTCATCACAACCAGTAGAATCATGGCATAGTTTTAGGACTGCAAACTGAGTACAATCCTGTTCCTCTCCACCCTTTTGGAATTGTGCAGACATATCCTACCTTAAAGAACAATTCAAGCTGCATCAAATAAAGGATTTTTGTACTCTATTAACTGTGGGGTTAGGCTGTAATGGTATGCTACGTTTGTTACCATATAAATTTAAGAATAAATGAATTTAAAGTCTGCGAAACAGAAAGAAGACATAAAACTATATATTTATTTGAATTATTCATGTAGTTTGCATGCTGAATACCTTTGATACATAAGAAAGTGTTTTTTAACAAATATACAGCTTCCTATGGAGTTATATGTGTTACATTAATTAAGATTACTTTTTAAAATTGGTAATTGTGACAAACATCACTTATAAGCATTTCGTGTGATCCTCCTCTTTTGCCATCAAAAGACTTAATTTTCTTTGTATGTTTAGCCAGTGCCAGCGTCAAACAAATTGACTCAGCTATAACTTGAATCCTTAGCATTCTTCAAAAGCAGAAACAGCATTTCAGTGTCATGGGATCAAATACCTGATTAGATATTGGTTTAATGCCATTTCATATATATGCATACAATGGAGTATGACTCTGGTATATGTCTCTTCCTGTGTAGTGGCAAAAGCAATCTTACTGCAGCTGTCTCTGCATCCTTGATAGTCAAATGATAACTTTGCTCTGTTTTTGCAAAATCTATGTCTCTACCGTGTACCTCTAAGAATACTTTAAGATTTCTGACATTGGTCAAACAGAAATTTAATAGGCTGCTTTTTTGCATCATTTGCCATCGAACCTATCCAGTCCTTTGGTGTTTAAGTCCTCAGGTCTTAGATCAATAGTATTTTGCTGTGCCCAAAGAACTATATAAGTTTTCTTTAGTTACTATGTTGACTCTTTATGGTTTTGGCAGATTGTCTGAAACAATTTCTGTTACACCTTGAAAGTTATCTGGTATATGAGAAAGAACATAAAGTTGGACATTGCCAACGAAAAATAGTGGTAGTTTTTTGCACCTGCCTTTACTTAATTGTGCATCCCTTAATGTATGTGGGTTGAAACGAAGACTCCATTACCCTGACTTTTGTGAATTAGTACACAAATTTGATATATTTTGTGTGTGCGAAACAAAATTAGACAAATATGATAGTATTGAGTTGCATGGCTTCACATTTATCTCTCAGTGTAGGAAACAAAAAATTATTCGCAAAAGTGGGGGTCTTGGAGTATTCGTACGAAATGAACTGTCTGAATTCATTACGCACTCTGGTTATATTATGTGGTTAAAGATAAATAAGACGGCTTTCAAAACAAATGAAGACCTATACATAGGTGTGGTTTATGTCCCACCGAGTGACTCCAGGTTTAACACCATTGATGAAACTAATATTTTTAACGTCGAAATTGCTAATATGTGTATAGACAATAAGTTTGTATTTTTTGATGGGTGATTTCAATGCAAGGGTGTGCAATAAGGATGATTTTGTAGATGCAGATGACTTCTTAACTCACCACCTTAGCCTTGATGACACCATGGATGGAAGTCTGAATATTTCATCAAAACTTGAAAAGACAAATTTATCGAAGCACCGTGTGTCCCAAGACAAAATAATCAATAATGAGGGCAATATGCTGCTCGATATGTGCAAGTCTAATAGCATGCTAATTCTGAATGGTAGATGTGGGGATGACAAATTCACTGGCTCAATGACCTTCAGAAACCAATCTGTAATTGATTATTCAATTGTGTCATTTCAATCACTACAATTTATAAAGTCATTTAGGGTATTAGAACTTGATGCATTGTTTTCTGACGGCCACTCACTAATTTCAACTAGTTTATGCTTCAAAAATGATTTGAAAGTAAAGAAAAGTGTACCAATAAATACCAAAGCACGAAAACCTAGGCTTCCTGAAGAGAAGCGTACAAATTTCATAGAAAACCTTAATCGTATAAAAATACAAAGTCTTTTAGCAAATATTACACAAACGAGCCAAACCACTGATTCACTTAGTAAAGAAAAAGTAAACGCATTATGCAACACATTTTCTGAAATTTTTAACGAATCAACTAATTCTTGTAATAATTATAACAATGGCAGAAATACAGCAAACAACAACAAAAAACCATGGTTCGGACACCAATGTGCTAAGTCACGTAAAACATATCATCGCGCAAAGAAAATTCATGCTACTCACCCAAGCTCTGCGTCTAAGGCTTCCGTGGTGGTGTCCGCAAGTAAAATGTACAAAAAGAAACTTAATTATTTCATTCGTGAAATAATGTATTACGTATATTTTACTGCATAACATGTTTGTGTTTATCTCTTACGCCACCTGTGAGTGGCCTGAGATGCATAGTTTCAATAAAGTTCTGTTCTGTTCTGTTCTGCCATCAATAATGTTTGCAGCTGGTTGTTGTTGTTTTTTATGTCAGTACATTGAAGCAAGTCTTAAAATAATGTAAAACCTGAAAGGCTTCAGTGGTGTCCGCAAGTAAAATGTACAAAAAGAAACTTAATTATTTCATTCGTGAAATTATGTATTACGTATATTTTACTGCATAACATGTTTGTGTTTATCTCTTACGCCACCTGTGAGTGGCCTGAGATGCATAGTTTCAATAAAGTTCTGTTCTGTTCTGTTCTGCCATCAATAATGTTTGCAGCTGGTTGTTGTTGTTTTTTATGTCAGTACATTGAAGCAAGTCTTAAAATAATGTAAAACCTATGATTTCACAGTTTTGCAGCCATATTATTAGCTGTTGCATTTAAAAGAAGAAAAGTGGACTATAAGTAGAATAGGATAACCAGCAGTTCTATATTATGCTCTATTGAAGATTTATACAGAGTAAACAAGTTGATAAGGTGCTTCATTTCATGAACCATTGAAATCACTGAAATTGAAAACACTTGCCTCTGAAGGATGTCACGACAATGCCCTTGCTCATTTATCATGACGAGTTATATATGTTACGCCCTTTAATAAGCGCTCTAATCTTAGAAACTTAGTGAACCATTGAATTGCGAGGGTCTAATTTGCGCTCTGTTCATCCTGCATTTCATTGCTTTACCTGCTGTGATACATCTAGTTCGTTTATCTGAATGGAAAGAGTTACCTCGGTTTCAGCACTTCAGAAGTTCTAAGGCTTCATATAAGTTTTTGAATGCTTGGGGAAAGATAATAAGTGCAGAGACATTATTAGATGAAAAAATGTTTGTTGCATGTATGGAAAGGCTACATTTATAAAAGTTAACCAGCTTAGATATGATTCTTTATCACAGAAATACAAAGGTACATCAGTCCATGTACTCTTTGCTTTTAATGGCATAGTTTTCGTCCTTGTAAAGCTTTAGTCTTTCTCCATCTTGCAGAGTATCACTTGAAACACATACTCAAAGAGCCAACTATTAGGAATTCATATCAGTTTCAGAATGTTCCAAGCCATGAATGGCAAAATTGGAAAGTTGATAATGGCTCATCAATTTTGAGCGGACTGGTGGTAAAATTGTACAACAGTAAATGATTGAAATATTGTGTGATGATTCTACTAGTTGCAAGGAGGCGTGTGATAATAATGATTACCACAGAAGCAGACAACGACAAACGTTTAACATGAGTGTTAAATCGATGAGAAATAGTTTGAACCATTTCATTTATCATATTTTCTTGTACAAGTGTAAAACTAACTTTTCTATTTGTGGCTCTATATTCAGCATTATATGCAAGTATTATAGAAATGTGTCCCAAAGGTCATTGATAATATCTGTAACAACAGTCCATGGGCTTGATAATCAGAAATGAATATAATTTCTAGTGTTTTGGCACCAAAGACTTATAAGTACACATTAAGTGTCCTGATCTTAAACTTAATGACATCTTGCAGAAATATGAGCAAGACAGACTAAGAAAATTTAAAAAATCCATACGCTGTAGCCGCTTGCATGTGTTTTACTTAAACTGTAATAACAAACTTCGCTTCTCTGTAAAACTGGGAGTACAGCTGTGTATTACCTCCTATAAGAAAATGTATTTAAGATAGAAAAGCAAACTTGATTTTTCCTATTCATCAATTGCGTATATGCTTGTAAAATCTAATAAAACAGTTTGAAACCAAGTCATAGTAGTTGTTTAACTAAATGACGATAGCCACAATTATAGCTTTTAAATTATAATTAGGTTCATGTAACGCACATAACACCACAGTTAACTGTATTAATGTTAAACAGCTTCCATATGTAGTAAAGACATCCAGTATAAAGACTATAAGAATGTCAATTAGATAATTTTAATGTCTTCTCTCGGTAGCTTAAACATTCAAATTTCTTATTCTCAAATTGATATAGTAACATATGTAACAAGCTGTTACAGGCTAACGCCCTGACTTACAGAGTGCAAACATTTCTTATTAAATGCACCTTGAATGGTTACATATTATGTAATATGTCTGCAGAATTCCAAAGGGGATTCAGATGGAGCAGGCCCTTACTCGGCTTGATGTCAAAATACTGTTTGATGATTTTACTTATAACGCTTACATATGTAACGCTCTCTGATCTTTAAAAGTTAAAACTTTGTGCCAACTAGCAGATCTTTAAGTCTTTATCATACGAGCCAGCTTAAAATCCCTAAACATTGTAAAATATCCAATAGCTGGGATTTTTTTTCACAATTTTAGCTCAAACTTTCAAACTACATTTCCTTTATTTGATATAGTAACACGCTGTTTCAGACTAACGCCCCAACGTAGAGAGTGCAAACATCCCTTATTCTATGCAGCTTGAGTTGTACTATAAGAAGAAATATGTCTGCAAAATTACCTCTAAGAAATTAAAACATTTTAGGCATATCTTACGTAAAGACAATGAGCTTGCCCATTTATTACAACAGGTGACATATGTTACAGCCTCTGATATTAAAAATTTTGCAACAAACTTGCAGATTTATGAGTCTTTTTATAAAAGCAAATAAATCCCAAACAATGAAACACATTCATCAACTGCAAATATTTTTTAACTATTTTTACCTTAGTATTTATACCAAACATTTCACCTTAAAACTGGGTAGGGGTTGGGTTGTTTAATTGCTTATTCCAGAAAAATTATTTAAGCTAGGGAAACAAACTTTAAGTTTTCTGTTAGCCAATTGCATAAGCTAGTCAGACATGGTTAAAAACATTTTGCAAAACACACAGAGAGATTGTGAATGTAAATGATGTTAGCCACACTTGCAAATTTTAATGGGTTATCTGATTTATGTAACGCATATGACACCTTAGGAAGCCGCGATTTTGTTCAAATGGCTGTCATACCTAGTTAAGATATCAAGTATGCAGACTATATGAATGATTTTAAAAAATAAATATTTTAATGTCTTTAATTTGTAGCCCAAACTTTCAATTTACTATTTCTTAATTTGATAAAGTAACGTATGTTACAGGCTCTTACAGACTAACGCCCTAACGCACAGAGTGCAAACATGTCTTAAAAGACTCGGCTTTCAATTGGTTTAATCGGCTTTTAATCAGCTTTCAATAAGATTCCCATTGGTATCCTGTGTCAGGTGTGGTACTTGATTGTATCGATTCCTGATCTTTGCACCCTTACTTACTTTCAATTCTCTACAAGATAGGATATGTCTGCAAAATTGCCTAGGGGGGGGGAGCAAACCCATTCTCAGCCATCCGTCTAAATTACCAATAATCCCATTCAGTCCAAATGGACATTCCTATCCTTATCAACTGTCTGCTTCGATTTCCAATTCAAGGGTTGTTGGAGACATTTTTCATTTTATCTTAATTTCATTAGAGCATTATTTTCAGTGCAGATTCTAATAAGATGACGCATCTGCAGTCTGATCTCGGTGTGCACTGCTTCCTTATGTCTTTTCATTTTTCTAACCTAAACCTACATGTGTGATCCTTTATTGTTTACATTTAAATGATATCATAAACGGGTTGCAAAAACATGGGCCTCGACGTGAGAAAATCTGTCTTCTGCGTTTCCGACAATGTAAGAATTAAACCAGTCTGTTCAGCTACAGAGACTACAGTAATATTGAAATTTCGCGTGTGTAAAGTAGCAAATAACAAAGGCGCTGATCAGCCCATGTATTCTGCGGTATGCTGTTTGACAAAGTACTAATTTTTAAAGGTAGTTCTGGTCTTGAAAAGACTAAAAATGGTAGCTATACTTACAGGGATTGTAGACTTGTAAGATTCTCGAATGTTCTGTCTTCGAAGAAAACGAAGGTTGGACAGCTCATGATTCTACTGCAAAGGTCAGAAAAAAATCACTATAATATACAGAGAAAGGGCGGATCCAGAGGTTGTGGGCTGGGGGGGGGCTGAAAAATCACAAAGCTATATGGTTCCTTAGCAATACTTGTCCGGATCTCCTGGAAAAGCACAAAGCTACTAAGCTGGTATTCAGTGTTAGGGCCGATAATGGCCTGCTTTTAGTGGTATTTGGATCCTCTCTCTCCTCTCATCAACTAAAAAAACGTTGTCACTGTTTGGATTCCCTCTGACATAACCTTATGGTTCCGCGCATGCAGAGATGGTTGAAAATATTAAATCATATATGCCCCCCCCCCCCCCCCCCAAAAAAAAAACAACAACAAAAAAACAAACAAATACAGCTAACGTTTATAAAATAATAACGCTGACTAAGAGAGAGAGAGAGAGAGAGAGAGAGAGAGAGAGAGAGAGAGAGAGAGAGAGAGGGTGGGGTTATGTCCATTCATTGGTCCTTTTTAGTTTTTTACAGACAACTGTGAAAACTCTGACAATCACAAACCAAAAGAAATAATTTGTAATGTCAACAATAACAGGAAAAGACGATATTCAATCACCAACCTCGAGATACTGAACTGACGTGACATCAATTGAAGTCACATGTTGACGACAGGTGACATCCCCACTGTCGACACAAATACCAGCCCGTTACCTTATTTCTTGTTCAGAGAGTTTGGAGATAACTCGACCTTTGCTACAAATGCTTGGTCTTTTAGTAATAAGTACGTTTTGCTCATTTTTTTAAGAAAATGTCTTGCCCCCTGTGCAATTTTACTAGCGGGTAACAAAATTCAAGAGTTTTTCTTCATATGATGGTACAAGAACAAACACCATGGGAAGGCGGCAAACCTCACGCTTAAGGTTGCTAACAGTGCAGGTCCTTTATGAGTGCCGCATTATACATGTACGTCATAGCAGTTTTGTCGTACTGTTTGTTTATGTCCCCTTAGGCTTTCATTTAGGTCAAATCAAACTATTAAGCCTGTGTGGCTCTCGGATATATGTGGCAATAATGGTCCTCCATATACAAAAAACCCTAAACGGATAAGGCAATACGTGAGGACCCAGGTGAAGTAACAGGTTATGCGGCATTTCATCAGGTTCTACACTGCTTGATAAGACAAAACAATATCCAGGGACGAAAAAACATCTTAATTTGGACAGTCTAATGTGTAACCCCCTTATATATATACAGGTCCATTAAAAAGTTATTTCACTACGCAATATTTCAAAAGTTTTTTACATTTTTATACATTAATGGCCTATGTTTTACCATACATGTAATTGAATTATCATGCAATTTTATTTCTATAAAACATATCAGACAACATTTGTATATAAATACTAGATACGTTCCAATAAAAACACAACAGCATACTTAAATACACTCCCATGAAAACACAACAACATAACTGTATGCATACTACCTATAAAGTCAGTAATCGTTGCACATCCCTTTGCTTTAATAAGATCTTCATTTCTCCTTGGTATTGAATTTTTATGTTCTTCCAGGACGTTTGGTCTTACACTATATCATGCTTCACATACTCGCCTCTACATCTCTTCTTGTAAACAGGGCAGTTGGTTACCAATCTCTTTCTTCATTATATTCCAAACGTTCTCTATGGAATTTATTTCTGGCTAATTCCCTGACTATTTCAAAATGTGTATTTCGTTTACATTCAAGGAATGTTCTAGTTATTTTAGACATTTGGAATGGCGCAAGATCATGCTTAAAGATATATATCCCTTCTGTGGGAACACAACGCATTCACATTAGTCTGTGTTTCAAAGTCATAGCAATCAACACCATTGTTGCGTTTGGCGCAAACAGAATGAGGAATATCATGCTAAGTGTATTCAGGCTGCTGCAAAATCGCCAGTAAGTGTGCAAGTCTGTGAAGCCAATAGCAGCAGATGCATCTCCTTTCAGAGAAAAATGAATTGTAACATGACTGGTGCAAAATACCAGAGTCATATTATCCATGATATTGAAATATTATGTGAACGCGTTGTGTTCCCACAGATGGGATATATTTTTATACATGATCTCGCGCCTTGCCATAACACTAAAAGTACTAGAACATTCAAAGGATGTAAAGGAATAACGGTTCTAGAATGACTAGGGAATTGGCGAGACATGAATACCATAGAGAACGTTTTGAATATAATGAAGAGATTGGTAACAAAATGCCATGTAAAAAAAAGAGATGTGGAAGCCAGTATGTGAAGCGTGATATAGTGTAGCATCGAACGTCCTGGAAGAACTTAACAATGTAATGCCAAGGAGAATTACAGATCTTATTAAAGCAAAGGGAGATACAAAGAAATACTGACTTTATGGTGTAGGCGTACAATGTTATTGTGTTTTCATTGGAATGTATTTAAAGTATGTTATTGTATTTCATAGGAATATATTTGATATTTACATATACCACTACTGCCTGATTATACATTGATATGGTTTATAAAAACAAAAAGGCATAAACATTTATTATTTCGTATTGTAAAACATAGACCATAAATGTATAATAAAAATGTGAAAAAACTTTTGCGTTGTGAAATAACTTTTAATGGACCTGTACAATTTAGCCAATAATTGCTCCATGTATCAAACCAGATAGGAAAATTCGTTAGTATGCCTTGAGAAAAAAAAATGATACGATTATCTCTTCTCTTATTATAAATATACACACATGCTCGTTACAGTATCAGCAAACGTTCCAGCTGTTATGTTCGGAAATGCCTTCCCCCTCAGTTCACTGAAATAAATAAATAAAAATATATATACTGCATATATAAATAAATAACATACAGCACTATGAAGACACTTATTACCATTTCTGTATTGCTTTTAACCCCGGCATCCAATTTAGGTTACCTTGCAGCCCCCCCCCCCCCCACAGGACAATTTTTCATAGGTGTTAAATTATTCATTGGGACCCCCTGAATGCGAAACGAAGGTGTCCTAAAAAAATGGTTTGGGCTATGTGAAATTGCATTGTTTCTATGGCAACCCATAGCGAATTTGAGAAGGGGGGTCTGCCTACAAAATTACTCATATCTCAGCTGTTACTTATCCTAGACTATTAAAAATAATACCAAATTAAAGCTTAGACATAGGTCTATTATCCCATTGTTGCATATGCAAATTATCTTATTTGCATATTCATAAATATTTATGAAAACATTAAAAAGGTGGTTCACGAGGGGGGTATACGTACAAGATAAATAATATCCCACTTGCTTTTAGTCGTGGATTAATAAACTTTGTACTAAAATTAAGCTAAGACATATGCCCTTTATTCCATGGTCAAGTATGTAACGTATCATATTTGCATGATTTGCATATTCATGAATATTAATAAAAACGCTAAAAATAAGGGGAAATAGGTTGATTTCATCCTTATATTGTCATTGTTGCATGTTTTAATATAATCAATGTTACAATTTGACAGGTCCATTCATCCAGTGGTCCTATATGAATATCATCTCATTTGAATATTCATGAAAATACATGAAAACTTAAAAAGATGAGGGAAAATCACGTAAAAACTATAAGCCTGTGGGAGGGGTTAAGGTACGATCTATCCTGCACTCCTAGGACCTTTTAAATTCATGCCAAGTTGTTCAGTGGGACCCTCAGAATGTGAAACGAAGTTCTCCTCAAAAGAAATTTGGTATGGGCTACGTGAAAATGCATGGTTTCCATGGCAACCTCTTATATGATTCTCCAGATTAGGGGGTAGGCCTACAAATCTAATCATATCTAGGGTTCTACTTACCCCAGAGCACTAAAATTGGTGTCAAATTAAAGCTTAGACACATGACTTTCTTCTTGTGGTCAGATTTGTAAATCATCAAATTTGCATATTTATGAATATTAATGAAAACCTATAAAAATGAAGTAAAATCATAAAATACAACATAAACGAACATATTTCAGCACAAAAACATCATCAAACAACCATTGGTGTCAGTTTTTATACCCTCAGTGATTCAATTTGATAAGTTCTTTCATCCAGTGGTCCTATATGAAAATTATCTCATTTGCATATTCATGAATATTAATGAAATCTTAATAAAGAAAAAAAAACGTGGGTAAACTATAGTATGCAAGCGGGTATCAGACCTAAATTTAACACATAGGACATTTCATTATGGGCGTAAATTTGTCCAAATAGGACCACTTAAATGCATAAAAATATGGTCCTAAAAAATAAATGCTCTTTGTTTTTGTTTTTTTTTAAATTTCATGGCTTCCATGGCAACCCATTATGTGACTGTAAAGAATAGGGGTATACGTACAAAAACACTCATATCTTAACAACATCTCATCCTACGAGGGGTGATCCAAAAGTTCTGATCGTTGCCTTGTAATTGTGTCCAGAGACATTTCTGAGAGGCATACTATGCACCATTCAAAAGAACTAGTGTTTACCTTTATAATGATGCTAGTATTTTCTCGGTGTACTGTTTCCGTTAATAATTACAGCACATTATATATGGTCCACTCCATACCACTGGCCTTTTTTATATTATAGAATCAGAATACTATTTGAAGCTGACTCTTTCAAGCCTAGCATCTTAATAACTGCAAAATAAAATTTTGTTGTCTTTTTACTTTTTGTTACTTATAATGTCCATTCAAATGTTAGAATGGCGACAGGTTGTGTCGATTCAATATTTAAAGTTCAATGCGGAGTTTTTGTGACGTCATTGAAGTTGACAACTACGTCATTTTGAATACATTGCATTTTCATTTCTGAGAATATTCCTTTGTTGTCTATAACTTTGGACTAAAAACATGCCGAACCAAATATCGGCAAAATATTTAAAACCAATACTATACTGACGAACTTTAATTACGCAACACTAACTTCCCCTTATATCTTCCAAAAGACTGTTGAATGTAAACTTCCTTTGCTTTGATAATGACATCATGAGTTGGCTTTTTCAGCAAACACTTTATTTTTAATTGTACAACTTAACTGGACGACGTTATTTGCTTCGTATGAATTTAGCCATTTAAACATTTCTTAAGTAGAGGAGATTTTAAGCTAATGAATGAAATGGTACACCCAGATAAACGTCATATGCGCAAATAAGCTATATCACAGACCTCCCAATCAAATTTCAGAGTGATTCCTCGATGTCTAACGAAGTTCATGATACAAATTTGATGCTTCTTGTGTTTCTTGATTTAAAGAAGTAGGGAATCTTTCATTCATAAAATTTGGTCACATGAAACAGTTGACCCCTATCTCAAAAAGTTTGCATTTTAATGCATTAGGTTCATCTTAGTTGGACTAGTTTTCCACGTTTTACTTACAAATGAATGCTCTCTAACCTACAATCAAAATTATTGTTCTGCCTTCTTTTTCAAGACATAAATTAAAGCTGTTATCCAAGTGTTGCGTTTTTAAAGTCCGTAAGTATATTTTGATTACAAAATATCTCAATCTTAATTGGAACATTGTAAAAAGTTCTATTTTTTACCAAAAAATGATTGATTTTAAATAAAAATTTTCAAAATTGTTCTTGGTTTCAGATGGATGCTTTGTGCTAAATTTAATCCTATATTGCATCATTTTACAATATAGTGCACCTTTGTACAATTAATTGGGTTAGATATTTAGATATGCACATACAAATTCGTGTACCTCCAAAATATTGACCTAATTTGTGGATTCGTTTTAATTTTCTTATGTGTTCCGAAGATACCGATAATTCATAATTGCTTCAGACAAAAGTCTTCGTTTGCCTAAAACAAATTTTACCTTTAATACAGCTGTTGTTATGGCAATAAGGGCTGTTCAAAACTTCAAATGGTCCAAAATTTGATTATTGCTGACAGTTGCATAGCCATATATTCAAGGGCCTAGAAAACTCAAATCATATAGAAAGTTTGCCATATCTCCAGAACATAATGACGTACGGATGAACATTGAGCAGCCATAAAATCGAAATGCTGAGACTGCTCTTGTCTAAATTGTGACGTCTCCAACATGAACAGTCTGCTTGATAGGTCAGTGCATTGAGGGTATGGCTGTTTTGGGTTAGATTTCCGATCGCACCTCGAGTTACATCAAACATGTCAGAGCAGTGTATAGACAAAGAATATATTATTATTTGGTAAAATTTTCAGGCATGTTGCATCGCTGGTTACAGAGATATAACACCAGGATCAGAACTTTAATATCATCCCTCGTAGATTACTAAACATTGTACCAAACTAATTCTTGGACATAGCAGTTTAATTTGGTAGTTAGATATGCAAATTATCTAATATCCTTATTCATGAATATTAATGAAAACTTTAGAAATGAGAGATAAAATCTCAGAAAAATTAAGGGGTGTACGTATAAAATTACCAATATCTTAGCTGCTATGCGTCCTAAAGTATCAAACTTGGTGCCAAATCAATGCTTAGACATAATACATTTACCTTAAGGTCAACTTAGAAAAAAGTTAACATAAATAATTATGGTGTTTTTTTTAAACAGAAGAAATAATTGAAAAATCGCGGAAAAATCTAATAATATCTCAATTGCTAAGTGTCCTAGAGTACCAAAATTGGTTTTAAACTAATGCTAAGACAATAGTGTGTTTAACAAGTCAACAAATTTTAAAATGGTCATATTATACTATTCATGTATATTGATGAAACCATGAGCATTTTGAGAAAAATACTTGAAAATTAAGGGGATATACCTACAAAATTACTCATATCTCAGCAGCTTATAGCCCTTACGTAGCAAACTAGGTGCCAATTTATTGCTATGACACAGCCCTTTATCTGAATGGTAATATTTGCCAGTTGTCAAAATTACATATTCATGAAAATTAATATAAACATTAGAATAAAGAGAAAAATCGCCGAAAATGAATGGGGTATACCTACAAAATTGCCAATATCTTCGCTGCTAATTGCCCTAGAGTAGCAAACAATATACTAAATTTAAGTCTATGCATAACCGTTTTGCGTAGTGGGAAAATATGAGAATTAACTAGTTTGTTAAAGATCAATATTAATAAACACTTTAAAAAACAAGAATTTTTTTTATACAAATTGATAGCAGCGTACCCACAAAATAACTCATATCTCAGCTGCTATAAATCTTATACTTTTTTTCTTTTGCTCAGAAAACTTATAATTATGCTGTTTGATATGGTACCAAGCTTGCTACTATTGGGGAATTGGAAGCTAAGATATGAATCATTTTGTAGGTGTATCCCCTTAATTTTCCTGTATTTTTCTCTAATTTCTCATTTTTTATCAATATTAACGAGAATTTAAATTTGATGTGTTAAAAATTGGATCATTTTGGTAAACAAACTGTTTCTTAGCATTAATCTAAAATCAAGTTTGGCACTATTGGGCACTTAACTACTGAGATATGAGTAATTTGGGAAGTTCACCCCCTCGATTTTTCCGCAATTTTTTATTCATTTCTTCTGTTTTCATTAAAATTCATGAATATCCATGATAACTATTTCTCATATTATACCTTATGGTAAAAGTACAATGTCTAAGCATTCAATTGGCACTAAGTTTGATACACTAGAACACATGGTAGGTGAAACTTTTGTCATTTTATATGTACATCCCTTAATTTTTCTAAGATTTTTTCCTTCATTACAAAAGTTTTCATTAATATTCATAAATATGCAAATGAGATAATTTTCATATAGGACCACTGGATGAAAGATATTATCAAATTGAATTACTGAGGATATAAAAACTGGCAACAGTGGTGGTTTGATGAAGTTTTTGTGCTGAAAAATGTTCATTTATGTTTTTTTTATGATTTTACTTCATTTTTATAGGTTTTCATTAATATTCAAAAAATATAAAAATAAGATGATTTACAAATCTGACAACAAGAAGAAAGCCATGTGTCTACGCTTTAATTTGACACCAATTTTAGTGCTCTGGGGTAAGTAGAACCCTAGATATGATTGAATTTGCAGGCCTACCCACCAATCTCGAGAATCAAATAAGAGGTTGCCATGGAAACCATGCATTTTCACGTAGCCCATACCAAATTTCTTTTGAGGAGAACTTCGTTTCACATTCTGAGGGTCCCACTGAACAACTTGGCATGAATTTAAAAGACCATATGAGTGCAGGATAGAGCGTACCTTAACCCTTCCCCTAGGCTTATAGTTTTTACGTGATTTTCCTTAATTTTTTTAAGTTTTCATCCATTTTCATGAATATTCAAATGAGATAATATTCAAATAGGACCACTGGATGAATGGACCTGTCAAATTGTAACATTGATTATATTAAAACATGCAACAATGACAATATTGAGATGAAATCAGCCTATTTATATTTGTAATGATTTCCCTTATTTTTTAGCGTTTTTATTAATATTCATGATTATGCAAATAATGCAAATATGATACGCTGCATATTTGACCATGGAATAAAAGGCCTATGTCTTAGCTTAATTTTAGTACAAAGTTTAGTAATCCATGACTAAAAGCAGCTGAGATATTATTTATCTTGAACGTATACCCTCATTCGTGAACCACATTTTTAATGTTTTCATAAATATTTATGAATATGCAAATAGAATAATTTGCATATGCACAATGGAATAATAGGCCTATGTCTAAGCTTTAATTCGGTATTAAGTTTAGTAGTCTAGGATAAGTAACAGCTGAGATATGAGTAATTTTGTAGACAGACCCCCCTTCTCAAATTCGCTATGGGTTGCCATAGAAACCATGCAATTTCACATAGCCCAAACCAAATTTTTTTTTGAGGACACCTTCGTTTCGCATTCAGGGGGTCCAAATGAACAATTTAGCACCTATGAAAGATTGTCCTGGGGGGGGGGTGGTTGCAAGGTAACCTAAATTGGATGCCGGGGTATTTGCCATGCGTAACCTAATCAGTCAGTTATTTCCGTTTCCTTGATATAACATGGAGAGAAAAAAGCATACTAGTATTTTGAAAAAATACATCATATCATAAAGGGTACATGAACTCTAATTCATTTGTTACACCAGGCTGTTTGTCTGTAAAGCTCCTTGATAACTTTATATATTGTCCTCACTACTCTGGCTATAGGTATTGATATGTGTGCTTTAAAGCTGCATAGTCTGTAACTTTTGATCTTTTAAATTTTGAAATAATGTTTCTATCTTCAAGAACACAGTAAAAAACTAAAATTCAGGTATATATTTTACCAATTCCGTAAATCTTTGCAAGTTATTAGTATCAAAACAACAGCAATTGACCGTCTATAATTATTGGAGGGACGCAAATAATTACCAACAAGAGAAAAAACACCTGTTTTTATAAGATAATTCACTTTTCCATGCCGTTTTCAGCTATAGTGAACAGATTTATTGTGAAAACTTAACTTAATTCTGCTTTTACAAATGATTTAAAAAGAAAAGAAACTTTTTCGAAAAATGTTCATAGTTGCAAAGTTAGTCTCTTTAATGCTGAAATAAACAAAAGTATAGTAAGTATAGTATATAGTTAACCTGCAAATGCTGAGCTACAAGTGTTAGTTATTTATGATTTGTGCGTCTGTGCGGAAGATAATCCACGAGCTTTAGCAAGTGGATTATCGCCCGAACAGACACACTAACCATACAAAAACTTGCTTATTGCACCAGCATGCATTTGCACTTTTTGCATTGCGAGATACTTTATGTAAAACATTGGAATATCAGCAAAATGTGCAAAAACTTCCATTGTTGTAACTTTAAACTTATTCTCCTTCTTAAACACAATGAGAAAAACTAAAATAGTTACAACAACAACAACAACAACAACAACAACAACAACAACAACAACAACAACAACAACAACAACAACAACAACAACAACAACAAACACAAATTTCCAAATATTGTTGTTATTGTTCCCCGAATTAAAATGGTCGAATATTGAACATAGTAGCTGTTGCAACTTAGCTGCTACACGTACCAAATCAACTTTGTTATCGTTCATGAGTGAACTAAAACTACTCACACTGTAGGCCCTGTACAATCCTTCACGATTTCCAGGCTATCATCACAAGTGCACCCAGAACAGACTGTTCCAGAATAATAGGTTGTAGATAAGAGGTAATGATCCTTCAACCCTCCCGCTGATGACCACAGACCATTCTCTCTGTCCTCTGGAAATAACATAAACAACTACAGTATTGCCATTAAATTGAGCCGGGGCATGAAATTTCCAACAATTTGACATTTTGACAAGTGTAGACTCTGACGAGCCTCTGCAGCCTCCTTTTAAGCTTAGAAACTCCAAATGTTGTTCAGCCTGTAGCTTAACAATCATAGAATACTCAAGCGACTAGCAAAGGCTCTGATCAGACTGCGCGTATGCGCAGGCTGATCTGAGGCTTTGCTGGTTGAACATACCACATTGTTGGAAATCTCATGCACTGGCTCATTTACCTCTTGTTGAAATAATGTATATACAGATCAGTTGGCGTCTGAAGAATAGTTGGAAGTCAGAAGAATGGATCAGGATCTACTTGGTTTTGTACATCATATCAAAATATGAGTCAAGGTCACACATGGGCCTTTGGATGTCATGGGTTGTAAGTGCTCTGTGTCTCTTTCTCACAGTGCCGTGGGATGGTCAACAGTGGCATTTGCTAGCCATATTTACTTACGTTTGGACATTAAGTAAGTGTTTAAGGTTGACCTATAGAGCTTACCCTATCACGACATGTCGACATCCGTAAGGACCTCGGACAGTCTCCTATTCAATCTGTCAAAATTTTGAGAGGCTGTGGCTAGGTTAATGCATAATTGACATCTATGTTTTTGTACTTAAATCAAACCCTTACGTTTAGTGCACCTAGCAAAATAAAAGTATTTTTTTGAAAATATTAACTAATTATGCCAGGACTTTAGCGTTAAGCGGCGGGGGTATTTTATGCTACAAAATTTTATTTCACAGAAAGTCAAAGTTTCGGCGGGTATTCGCCTAAAACATGGAAATATAATGTTTGTGGCATAAAACTTGAGACGAAAGTGATGCGCTTGCTAAAATGCAGGTTTAGAAGATTTTTTTTTCTTAATAAGTGAGCTGTCAATGACTTTTGATTATTACCTGTAATGTTTCAAGTTCAGCCAGTTTGAAATGTGCACTGATGCGTATCATACCTGCATAATGTATACATCAGTCTAGATAAAAACAATTTTTGAGCGTAAAATTATAATTTTTTCTTGCTTATCAGATTTTAACTATAATTTGGTGCTTAATAGAATCGTCTCATTGTGATGGTTCTTTTGAGTACACAAAACATATGTTTTGGTTGAGAAATAAGACCATTAATTACTTGGTATGCAATCATAACTAAAGCCCTGGTATTTGCCAATAATATGCAGATTGATATTTACCTACAGGCTTGTACAAAATAAGTCCCTAATAAGTTTTATAATAAATTGTAAATGTGCGTAACTTTTTCAGCGTTCTAGCTACGCCATTGGGTTTATCACCCATATTGCTGAACATGATATTTTAATTTAGATTGTTCCAAAATTTCAAGACCCTTAATTCCTACCTTTCATTTTTTGAATTAGATACTCCATTGCCATTACACATGTATTTATATCGCTTTTAATCATAACCGGCTGTAGACCGCACGTGGGGCTAAAATTAGCTCATTCAACTTATAGTAGGTATATGTAACCTATGGTGGACCACAAAGGTCATACATATGCACGCCTTATCTTTGGATCAAGATTTGTATTGTTTTCCCATAAACATAATAAAACCTTTACTCGCCACCGCAAACTATATGGACATGGATCGGACATCGCATTCTGTGCCGTCTAGTCTGGGTCTATAGTGTTTGCAAATATTTGCCAATTACTCCACAGAATGGATTATTCGATTGCTGCTCTTCATGACCTATATAGTACTATATGGACACGGATCGGACATCGCATTCAGTGCCGTCTAGTCTAGGTCTATAGTGTCTGCAAATAGTTGCCAATTACTACACAGAATGGATTATTCGATTGCTGCTCTTCATGATTTATTGACCTATTATGCGCAAAAAAGAAAAAAAAATAGTCTTTATAAAACACACGTTTTGGTGCGTAAGGGAGACGTCTCCCCTGAGACATTTCCTTTACACATCTAAGCGTGAGTGTGTTTTCACAGAGTGTGAGGTGTTGGTATAAAATATGTGAGGTACTGGTAGCAACCTTTCATTGGTACCAATTCTTCACAGCGTGGATTTCAGTTTCTGTACTAAACAAATACTGTAGTTCGGTTTAAAATTAGATAGTACACCCCAATTTTGTTTCTGAATTTATGAAATAATTTTTTTGGAAACCTGTATATACATCTATAGTGAAAATGATGTAGGGATCAAAAATCATAAATAATTATTGTCTATAGGAAAAAAAAAAGAAAAAAAAAGTTTGGCTCTGTAGGAGTTTTCAACTTGAACCACTCCATCTTTGCCAGAACTTTTTGTATACGTATCCCATTGACGTTCTATATGTTTCACTCTTCTGAAAAGTATCCTATCTCTCTATCTTTTGTTCACACTGTATATGTTGTTTAAATGGCTATAAACATTGTACTGATGTTTAATGCTGAATAAATTATTTGTATATTTGTATTTGTATTTGTTTTTGAGCATTTTGACAGCGTTCCCCCCCCCCCCCCGTGACCAATCATGCCATTTTATATGATGTGTGAAATGTAAAGCTACAACTGTATGCAAAAGGATTAGTTTGGTCACGGGGGGAGTACTTAAGTAAAACTTTTTCTGTTTACTATATGTTGAATTTCAACCCATATTTTAAATTGGTACTTGTCCAATGAGAAAAAGACTTTTGAAGATAATTCGAATAAGTTGAGAGTTGAAGCTACTATCTTTTTCATGAAAGAATATCGTTTTCTTTAAAACTTTTCTCTGACCATTTTTGGGGCAATCCTTCGTTTATAAAGTAACGCCAAAGAGATTTTAAAGTTTGCAATACACGTGTTTTCTAGTTTGTATATGAACCATCTACCTGCTATATAACATCCGTTGTTCCGAACATAATTATTCTAGATCTGAGGTCAGTGGCCAATGTCACATTGACCCCAAAACGATAAGTGACACTCCACAACCCAAGGATGCATCCACAAACTTAATTATAGTTACCTACCTCAAATAATATAGGAGATATGCTCCGGCCAAGATGTGAACACTCAGACACTTAGGACGGACTGCTTGATTACTAAATGTCCCCCTTCTGGTGCATCAAACAGCTTTCATACCCGTCAAAAGACAGTGCCTCAATTTATGTTTATCTTTATGATGTAGATAAAAAAAAGCACACAAGGACAATGCTCTTTTTGTACCTTTTGTTAATTTCAGGCGTTTTGACTTGGGGACGTTTTACTGTATGCTAGCTAACATAAACCAAGTTTTTGAGACCGAAACCAGACAGAGGGTATCAGTAACACTTCAAATAGAACAGTGATACCAAAACTGATCAATAGTAAAACACTCAGGCTCTACCTGTTGTATATGCTATTCCATTACCGCTGTATCGTCCATTATAGTAGTCGTTTCCATAGAACGAAGCCTTTACTTGATATAATGCTGTGTACAACAGGAGCAGGCCGCTGAGTTTTAACTTCATGACGGGTACAGCTCGTCTTTTTCTGAAAATATAAGAAAAAATATTCTTACTTACATATCTATGTAGCTGTTGTTTGAACATGCGATTTACCTGCTTTTTGAACATGGGTCTTAAGAAAACTTTTGGTTTGGAAAAGTTAACAGCATTTAGTAAAAAGTAAGCAACATGGCAGCAATGCAGAATGAAAAAACTGTGCCATCGAAACAACGTATAGAAAACATGGTAAACGCCGTAACTACGGCAGCGGGGGGATTTCAATTTATATTAATAACAATATAGTAAATGGTACTTCCGTTTTACATGGTGAGTCATCAGATTGTATGTGGGTATGCTTAAAAAAGTCATTTTTTTCAATTAGAGGAAGACATTTATGTTTGTTTCATATATGTACCTACTGTAAATTCTACATTTACAAATTCTCAAGATAGCAACTCATTTGAGTTGCTTGAAAATGATGTTTGTAAATTCAAATCTAAAGGAAGGGTTGTATTAATGGGAGATTTTAACAGTCAGACCAGCACATCACCAGATTTTAATGTCACCGATGATGATAAATATACCCCGGTGCCAGAGCAGTATAATAGCGATGAGCACGAATCACTTTATAATCGTAAAACGAAGACATATGTTCTGTAAATGAATATGGTAAAAAATTGCTAGAATTGTGCATTGAAACTGAACTCAGAATTTTGAATGGTAGAATGTTAGGTGACTTGGAGGGTAAACTTACATGTCATAAATGGAAAGGTTCCTCAACGGTGGATTATGGGATAGTGCAAAATAGCTTGTTTAGAGAGATTGGTTTTTTCAAAGTTTATGATTTGATGGGTCACTTTTCTGATCATTGTCTTATTTCATTAAGACTGAAGTGTGTGAAGTGTAATTTTAAAGCCACAGCAAGTTGTTATTCGAACATATATAAACTAGAGAAAGATTTCAAATGGGACACTCAATCTGAGTTGATTTATAAATCAACTTTAGTTTCAAGCAGTGTAGGCAAAAAGATAAAGGATATTTTGAATTCAGGGTCTGATATGACTGTTGAAGACATGACCAACAACGTAAATGACATATTACTTAATTCTGCAAAACAAGCATTGCAACAAAAGAAACACATGAAAAGGTCAGCCAAAAAGAAAAAGAAATGGTTTGATAGAGATTGTTTCTCTCTAAGAAAAGAACTTATAAAACTTAGTAGACAATTATGTAGAGCAAATGCGACTCATGAAACACGAATTTTATTTTTTCAAAAGAAAAAGAAACTTAGGCGTTTAATCAAGACAAAGAAAAAAATCGTTTAAACAACATATACTAGATAAATTAAATGACTTGTCAGATAGTAACCCTAAACATTACTTGAATTTAGTTAAAGAACTCAAAGAACTTGATGCAAATTCAGTAAATGGAACCAACCCAATTTTGCCTGAAGATTGGTTGAAACATTTTAGCAAACTTTTGTTTGATGATAAACAGAATAGGAGTTCACTATTGGAAGAAAGAATCAATGAGATGTTGTCTTGTAATTCTTTTTCTGATCTGGACTTCCGTATCACTAATGATGAAATCAAAAAGGCAATTAGCAGTCTGAAATGTGGAAAGGCAACGGGGCTGGACAAAATAAGCTCTGAAATGATAAAAGCTTCTGTAAATGTTTTACTATCTGTTTATGAGAAATTGTTAAATGCAATATTAAGAAGTGGTATTTATCCAACATCCAGCCATGACAGTTATATTTGTCCAATTATAAATCTGGCTCACGAAGCGACCCATCTAACTATAGAGGCATAGCCATAACCAATATTTTAGGTAAAGTGATCAGTATCATTTTAAACAACAGACTCGAAAAGTTCATAACTTCTAATAACCTAATAGATGATACACAAATTGGCTTTAAAAAGAATTGTAGAACGTCTGATCACATGTTTATACTACAGACACTTATAGATAAATATGTAAAGAAGCTAAAATCACCTCTTTATGTTTGTTTTGTGGATTTTAGAAAAGCTTATGACAGTGTGTGGCGTCAGGCTTTAATGTTTAAACTTATTTCACAAAATGTATCTGGTATGTTTTTCAGAATTGTGAAGGAAATGTATATAAACAACAATATCTGTGTTAAAATTAATAATCGCGAAAGAACGATCTTTTTTAAGAGTAATGTTGGAGTGCTCCAAGGAGATAATATTAGCCCTCATTTTTTTAACCTTTATATTTCAGACTTAAAAGCGTTTCTTGGGGTAGACGATGACACACCAAAACTAGTCAGCACGCCTATTAATTGCTTGATGTACGCAGATGACTTAGTTTTAATGTCTAGGTCTGAATCGGGACTACAAATTCTTTTGAATAGGTTAGGTGAATACTGTAGAAAATGGCAAATGGAAGTAAATATCGAAAAAAACAAAGCCATGAAATTTAGTGGAAATGGGCACAAATGTAAGTCAGTGTTTCTATATAATGGGAAACCTCTTGAAAATTTAGCTAAATATAAGTATTTAGGAATTGAATTTAGCTCTTCCGGGTCATGGAGTAGTGCAATTGCAAATATTTCAAATCGGGGAAAAAAGGCGCTGTTTTTACTAAAAGGCTATATATGTTCAGGAAATATAAAGCCAGGGTTAGGATTAAAACTGTTCGATCAGATGATAAGGCCTATTTTATGTTATGGCTCAAAGATTTGGAGCGCTTTTGATGGAAATAAAAAGATCTTTCAAAATATTGATGGAATCCCAAAGTTCCTAGACTCTCTAGAAATTGAAAATGTGCATGTTAAGTTTTGTAAGTTTCTTATGGGTGTTAATAAAAGGGCGGTAAATTTAGCTGTAAAAGGAGAACTTGGGCGTTTTCCAGTTGGAATTTCATGTATGCTACAGGCTTTTAAATACTGGTATCACATTCAATCATCGAGTAACATTTTACTTCAAGAGGCCCTAGCGGTATCCCAAAACCTTCATGAAGAACGGATATTTACTTGGTTTTCTTTCTTTTCAAGTTTATGCAAAATGGTTAATGTAAAACCGTCTGATGTAACCTTGGAAACTTTTGTTTTACTAAAGGAGAAATTATGTGACTATTATATTAGATATTGGTCAGAACGAATAAAAACGTTCAGCAAAATGGACACTTATTGTTTGCTTAAGCAGAGGTTTGGGTTAGAAAACTACATTAGTGATGTAAAAAAAGAGCGCACAGAATAATTCTTTCTAAAATAAGAATAAGCAACCATAGGTTAGCAATTGAAACGGGTAGGTTTTCAAAGACCCCACGAAATGAAAGAATGTGCTTGCATTGTAAGACTGACAACGTTTCAGAAATAGATGACGAGCAACATTTGCTATTACGATGCTCTAGATTTAGCGAAATAAGAATAGCTCTTTTTGACCACGTAAGGAAATCCTGTCCAAGGATTGACACATTAAATGATGAACATAAGCTTATCTACCTTTTGAATTCCAGTGGTTCGACAATTAAAGAAGTAGCAAAATTTCTGCATTCAGCATATAAAGCCCGTTCTGCATTGGAGAATAGATATTTTCTTTTTTCAGATACTTCTCTTGTTTAATATTATGCTAAATGATATATCATTCTTTGTATTTATGTTGAACATGTTTATGAAAGTATTTTGTGAATGTCTCATATGAGTGAGATGAAACAATAAAATAATTGTATTGTATTGTATTGTATTGTATCAACGTCGATGCGACGTCGCATCGATGTTGATAGAACGTTGTTTCGACGTCATTCGCCTGCTGGTACGTTAGTATGACCAGGAAAATGCCACAATCACAGACCATAGACCAACAGGCGGCACCGCTAGGAACAGACACATAATAATAAATGCCACATGACAGGAACAACATAATTAAAATAAAGCAACCCCCTCTCTCTCTTCCTTAGCGAGATAATTGTAAAACTAGAAAGGACATTCAGTAATGCTCAAACACAAAAAAAATCCACAAACAATGGGAGAAATTTTTTTACAATGAATCAGCAACACAACAACAGAACTACCGCCTTAGAACTGACAGCAGCCGAAGCCACCGGTGGCTTAATTAAAGTGATTTGACTGGCTAAATATTTGCCCTAGACTCTGTTGCAAATGTTTAGCTCTCGCGGAAGATTCCTAACTTATGCAAATGTACATTGCATAACCACAGGGAACCAGTCAATAACAACAAGAAAAATATACACTTAAACATGATTTATCATGTTATTATAGGCGGCTTTATGGGTGTATATATGGATGCGAGAGTTGTATGGTTTAAGCACATGATGAAGTACATGTTGTTAATGTAGTGAATGCGGAAAAAACATGTGGTTATCACGTTTGTTGATTGCACATAAATGAATGAAGTGAATGCATTAGTACTATTCACATTCCAACACTTAAAAAGCAGAAAATACTTTTTTAATACAGCGTAATAATATAAATGGAAATAATGTAAACATTTTAAAATATAGATATACAAAGTTAAACTGGCACTCATTAATCTTCGACATCATTCGGTCACGTTCGGTACATCATTCGGTCACGTTCGGTGTGTATTAGTTATTTTAATTGATTAATGTACGGAACAAGTATCTTTTAGCAAGGTGATCTGACAATGCTGAGGCAGTGGTGTAGTGGTAAGACGATTAACTCATGTTCCGGATTGCGAGGGTTCGATTCCCACTGGGTATAGTTATTTTAGGTATTATTTTTAAATTTATATACTTTTTGAGTTATGATCATATTGTTTCTTGTTGAATTTTGATGGATGGTTGACATGATGTCTGTTTTCAAGACTGATAAGAGATGATTTATGGTAGGAAGCTGATGGCGGTGGATGTAAAACTCCTGCACATTGTTTCTGATAACAACCTCATCAAGGGCGTCCACAGGTTTGTATTGTCCCCGTTTCGAACGTTGTGGCGACGAAAGTGTACCGGTTACTCGAAGTTCTTTTTGTACTCGGAAAACGGTTCTTCTGCGGACCCCAGTTGCCTAAAAAAGTATGTTGAATATATGATGAGCTGTCCCGCCCTGAGTGTTTCTCGAAATAGTTTGAAACATTAGCTACGAGAAATTCGTCTTTAGATTTTAAATGTTTTAAAGATTTCTCAGTAGACATCATAGTTCCTAACTAATATAATGCTTTAAAATGAATTCTATTACATTTACTTTTATACGTAAGTCTTGCAAAAGTCGTGCAAGTCATGATATATGATAAAAATGAAAATATTTTTAAAAAAAAAAAATATTGTATGTCGTGAGACTCGAACCCACGATCTCAACTTTGACAGCTATACGCTCTATCCAAATGGCTAAGCGGGACAGTGATGGATACAGGATTAGAAAATCTGAAGATCTGAAATCAATATTTTTCATTATGTTTACAAATCTAAAATTAGTTTTACGGAGTTATACGAGTTTATACGGCATATTCATGAGTGCCAGTTGAACTTTGTATATCTATAGCTAAGGCATCAAAACAACCGCAGCACACAACGTTATAAACAAAAACTACAGTGGCCGTGTCTACTATCATAAGACAATAAGAAACTCGTTATCTCCGATAGGAAGATTTTTCTAATACTGATCCTTTGAGTATCGCGCCTGCGCAGACGATGTGAGAAATTCGCCCCTTTTAAAGTATAACTAGACTGCAGTCGATGGTACACCAGCGCAAATGTCCGCTTTCTTACCTTTGACCCTGATCTTCAAATGTCTAAGCTACATGAAATGTTGCCCAATACCCTCAACATCATGTGACATATACACCTGCAACGTTTGAAGTTGCTATGTCCAATGGTTTAGAAGGTGCATTTCAAGAAAATACAGTATTAGGCCTTGACCTTGACATCAAGGTCACGAATTATTGCCCAGCACACTCTTTATCATGTGACCTATGCACCTGCAAAGATTGAAGTTACTAAGTTCAAGGGTTTAGGAGATGCAAGAAAATATGGTAATGTCATTTGACCTTAACCTTTGGGTTAAGGTCACAGGAGAGGTTGCCCAGTACCCTTTACATCATGTGATTTGTGCACCTATAAAGTTTGAAGTTGCTACATCCAAAGGTTGAGGACCGGAGTAAATGCATTTTCAAGAAAGTATTCGACCTTTGACCTTGGCCAAGGTCAAATGAGACGTTGCCCATTATCCTCTACATCATGTGACCTATCCAGCTGCAAAGTTTGAAAATGCTACACCCAATGGTTTAGGCGGGAGATACGTTTACTCGAAAATACAGTATTTGACCTTGACCTTAGGGTCCAAGGTCACATGTAATGTTGCTCAGTACCCTCTACATCGTATGACCTATGCAGCTGTAACGTTTGAAGTTGGTACCTCCAACAGCTTAGGAGAAGATGCATTTACAAGAAAATACATTATTTGACCTTTGACCTTGCGGTCAAGGGCACATGTAATGTTGTCCATTACCCTCTACATCATGTGACCTATTCATCTACAAAGTTTGAAGTCAATACGTTTAACGCTTTAGGAGGAAACAATTTAAGTCAGAACGCAAACATATCATTTCCCTGCGTCCCAAATGCCACATATTTAAAGACATATGCGGCTATTTTCTATGCGCACCTTTCCCGCTCTGCAAACGGGGATAGTTGTCTGGGTCCTGTTTTTCGACCATTAACGGATTCGGATCAACACAGCTTTCTGATATTCTTATGTCATATCGGTGCTCCGACATTTTATTGACAAAATAAAGTAATTAAAGTGTGTCCGAAATATCTATTGACGTCTTATCAGAACTGATCGTCTCAGCACTAAAGACAGATAAATGTAGCTCAGCCGAAATCAAACAACGTACACAATTATCTTGGTTTCGAATACGATAGTGGCCGAGTCTCTACTATTTGTATGGTTATTTAAAGCGGCGCATGACCTGACCTCGTAGCCTAGTGGTTAGCGTGTCTGGCTACAAAGCCAGAGGACCAGGATCGATTCCTGGGTACGCACATATTTTCAGTGTTTTTTTCTTCTTCTTTTTTAACATTATAATGCTAAATTGCTTCATATACTAGTAAAATGGCATCATCAAAACGACCGAAATGGTCATTCCTGAACTTTTTATATTGAATTTTGCATGAAACCTATGGGGGTAGGGTTAAATTTGGCCCTCTAGAAAGAGAATAAGTTCGTTGACCCCAGATTTTTATTCTTTTTTTCTGAAATGTATTATAATAGACCATGAATTAAAAGTATTTTTTTTAAGATTTTCAAAATCAGATTTTTTTATACATGATTTATTCTAAAAACAAATTACAATTTTCGACGAATTGCCAAAAACATATCACGCAGTATCTTGTCACAACATGGGATAACAAGTAAACTTGCACATTTTCTAAAAGGTTTGTGGTCAGGGGCAGTAATCTAAGATAAAAGAAAGAAGCTGGCTGAATATGACAACAGTTTTAGCTCGATATTTAGGACTAGAGTTATCATTTTATATTTTTAGAAAGTTGGTCAAATGCTGAAAACTTCAATATCACGGGTGTTAAACCTAGGAACTACCACGAAATTGTGTTCACGTAATTTTGTTCCCAAGCCACATCCGGGACACGTCGTGGTAGTTTCCAGGCCGAAAATTGGATAAAGAAAGGTTGATGTCACTTTCATTTTTGTTTTATTTTACAACTAAGAACAAACAATGGTGAAATCCGGCAATGTGGTTCCGTGTAAATATGCCTCAGCGTCCCCTCTAGCCCAAAATTTTGTTTGAAAAATTATTTTCTTTCTTTAGATTCGTGTTTCCCCACTGAGCATCGGACCATTTTTCCCCAAAGTTTGAAGGATTTTAGCCCATATCTGTCAAATTAAATGGAATTTGATATCATTTGACGATGGAAATGATAAAAAGACCCCGAATAAACATTCCTATGCAGAAAAAAAATCTGAGCATTTAGGCATAAACGATTCATGCCCCGTTCGTCCTGTGTGGTAGTTTCCAGCTCATCGTGGTAGTTAAAATATTATTGTGGTAGTTTCCAAGACTTTGTAGGAATTTAGTAGTTTTTTGCATCAGCAGATGTTTACTATTCAGGGGCTACTTCATTTTTATAGACAGGGTGTGCGGGCCGAACCTTGAATACCCCTCTTATTCATACGAAGACCTTTTCAAACAACCTTTTGTCAGATAACAAATGTCAACTGCCTGAATTTTAATTTTAGTGGGCTATTGAAATGATGAGAAGAATGAAAAGAAGGGATATTCACATATTTTATTTTTGAAAAAGCATGCTTTTTAATTATCAAATATCATGCCTGTTCATCGTCGCACTCACATGTATATAAAAAGTGTCCCAACCCCAGAATATTTCCCTTTTTCTGAAGCGCAAGTACTAATGATACTTTTGGCCAGCTGTCTGTTGCTTGGTCCACCACGGCTCAACTGATGACCTTCTTTTGCTTTAGATTTCCAGAGGTGTTGTTTGGCAGTCCAGGACATGATCTCCACCTGTCAAGCAACACATTGAATCTCTTGAGTCCTCAGCTTAGCTTCTTCATGGCGTTGAAATGTTATTTATTTGTTTATCGTGGTAATTAATTGACGAGTTCGAAACAACAACCACTATAATGTTTTGTAACACTTCAGAAACGTATCCTTCAAAGTCTTGGAAACTACCACGATAGCATTTTAACTACCACGATGAGCTAGAAACTACCACACAGGACGAAGGGGGCATGAATCGTTTACGAGTAAATGCTCAGATTTTTTTCCGGTGTAGGAATGTTTATTCAGGGTCTTTTTATCATTTACATCGTCAAATGATATCAAATTCCATTTAATTTGACAGATATGGGCTAAAATCCTTCAAACTTTGGGGTAAAGTTGGTCTGATGCTCAGTGGGGAAACACGAATCTAAAGAAAGAAAATAATTTTTCAAACAAAATTTTGGGCTAGAGGGGACGCTGAAACATATTTACACGGAACCACATTGTCGGATTTCGCCATTGTTTGTCTTAGTTGTAAAATAAAACAAAAAAGAAAGTGACACCAACCTTTCTTTATCCAATTTTCAGCCTGGAAACTACCACGACGTGTCCCGGATGTGGCTTGGGAACAAAATTACGTTAACACAATTTCGTGGTAGTTCCTAGGTTTACCACCCGTGAATATGAGATTCTGAAAAATAAGCACGGTGACATATCCTTTTTATTTCATAAATGGATAGCCAATGCATAAAACAATCTGTATGCAAAGTATTGAAAATATTTCAATATGGGAAGTATTTAGTAGCATATGTCCTTAAAGAGAGTCACGCGTCCCCAACGTAAAAAATTAATAGTACTCTGCTACCTTAATACTGAGATGGAATATCTATAAATATCCCTATGGAAGATCTTTCGCACCATAAGATAAGTTTTGAAAAAATCGACGCAGATATTTCTTGACATTTCTCGGGATTCTTTCAGCGTCAACGTGAAAATCATATTTAAAACTAATGAAAAAGTGAAAAAAATAAACATTTCAAACAAATAAATCTTTTTAATAGATCAATTACCATTTCATGGCATGTACTTTCTTCCATATAGAGATCAAGTCAGCTTTTTAGGTCAACAATGAAATAAGACTTCGTCTAATAATACATACATACATAGCACGGGCATGTCAACCCTTTGGAGAAGGGCCTGTCGGAGCCCCCTAAACGGGTACTTTGTAACAGTGAAGACCCAGATGAAATGCGGCACTTTATCAAGGCCGAACAAAATCGATCTTCAAAGAAAGAGATACATTAGTATCGACTGCAATACTTTTTTATCAGAACGTTAACAAGTGACCTATCAATATACACAATGGACCATCCTGACTTTATAGTATGTTGACTGTATATGTAAGGATAACTCCAATGGTTCGAAAAGGGTTATTGAATAAGGTCACCAATTTCACAGCATGTCAATATAATAAGCGGAGTAAGAAATAAAATGGCCGAATAAAAGAAATAAATCACGATTCTTACTAATTTTTTATGTATTGTTCTTATATTAGATTCATTGTCTTGGCAAATTATGTTATAAAAGTTAATTTCAAACACGGTTAATATGTGCCGTCAATCTCAACTCAATAACATGTACCATGATTACTATCAGGAATTCTATTTTTCGAGTAGCGAGTTTCGAGTAAGAAAAGTGAGTTTCGAGTAAGAAAAGCGAGTTTCGAGTAAAAAAACGAGTTCGAGTAAGATAAGTGAGTTTCGAGTAAGAAAAGTGAATTTCGAGTTAGAAAGGTGAGTATCGAGTAAGAAAAGCGAGTTTCGAGTAAGAAAAGCGAGTTCGAGTAAGATAAGTGAGCATCGAGTAAGAAAAGCGAGTTTCGAGTAAGAAAAGCGAGTTTCGAGTTAGAAAAGTGAGTTTCGAGTAAGAAAAGCGAGTTTCGAGTAAGAAAAGTGAGTTTCGAGTAAGAAAAGTGAGTTTCGAGATTACTGTAGAAGAATGTGAAATAAAACATAGCAATTTTACTTCCGAAATGTACAAGTTTAACCCATATTTCAATCGTCCTTTTTGTGGAAAAAAAAGCAAATTGTCAAGCCCAGATCAGACGGGACCGAGGCTATAGAAAAATCTATTCACGAGTTTTAATAAAATGAAAAATACTACATGTAACCCACAACCCTAATGTTCCGTTCTTTTGATAAGGATGAAAATAAATCAAAAGGATTTTCATCTTCTCCAGCGAATTTTTCGTTGGTATTTACCAAGATAGTGAATCGCAACCCTTGGTAGGACAAGATGGATGTTTTTGCGCATCTTTTGTACAGTATAGTAAAAAATAACCCTTGGGTATCGATGAGGGAGTTTTCCGACGATTCACATGCACACATTTACTTACATAAGTAAAGATACTTACGTAAGCAAATTTACTTACGGTGCCATGTGAACGCATTTACTTAGGTGAGTATTAATACTCCTGGAGTAAACAGGGCTAAGTAATAGTATATTTGCACCACCTCTGGAGGTCATGCAAAAGTATATTTATACTCCATGAGCAAAGTATGTCATGTGAACAGACCTCAGATTTACATATGTTTCTTGAATACTTGTGCACCCCTGCAAAAATGGTCTGGAGCCATTCTAGAATAGTTCTACAGTTTCATAGAACTGTGTTCTAGAACTACTCTGAAACTGTTGTATAACGTTATATGGAACAATATAGGGAGCGCATTGGCTCAGTGGTAGAGTGCTTGGCTCGAGACCGAGGGGTCGTGGGTTCGAGCCTCACCGGCGTCACTGTGTTGTGGTTCTTGAGCAAGACACATTTATCCTAGCTTAGTACTGGTTCAACTCAGGAAGACCCGTCCCTGTTTAACTGAAAGATTGTTGATGAGACGTAAAGATTCAAATCAAACAAAACAAAATATGGAACTATATTTTGTTCTACAATTGTTCTAGCAAAGGTCATAAGATCTGTCGTAGAGAAGCTCCAGAACTAGAAAAGTTCTGGAGAAGATACCTTTAGAACTATTCCTAAGCAGTTCCAGAAAAAATCTAAAGAATTGTTCTAGGATAATTCCAGAACAAACCTTAAGGATTTTACTGGAACTATTGTAGAATATCTCTTATAAAAATGCCCCATATAACGTTCTATCAATGTTTCTGAATTATTCTAGATGGTTTCAGAATAGTTCCAGAAATGTTTAAAAGATTTGTAAGAGCTGTTCTAGAACAAACATTTTAATTTTTCTAGAACAATTGTAGAACGCCTCTCCAAAATTTGTCCCATATAACGTTCTATAAATGCCCCTGAATTAAACTAGAACATTTTAGAACAGGTTCAGAACAATTCCAGAAATGTTCAAGTGGTTTGTTCTACAACATTTCTAAAACACATGGACTGTTCTGGAATAATTGTAGAACACCTCCCATCCCCCCCACACATAAAATATCTCATATAACATTCTATCAATATCCCAGAATGTTTCTGGTATATATTTAGAATGGGGTTAGAATAATTTCAGAAATGTTCTTATAGTTTTTTCTAGAGCTTTTCAAGAGCAAGCATAAAGAACTTTTTAGAACTGTTCCATAAAAAGTTTGTGTTATACCAGTTATAGAACAACCATTTAAACATCTCTGATATTGTTCTGAAACCATTTTAAAAATATTCCAACAGGTGTCCCAGGATAGATTTCCATTGCTATGGCAATGGCCACGGTCAGGAATGCAATTAAACAATGCACGTTTTCTCCAGCCCTAGCAGATCACATGAGAAGTACAATTCCATGATATGTCACCTGTATACTGGCATTAAACCCGAAAAAGTAATCCCAAAGTGTCTTCCATGTTCATGCTGATGACAATAAATATACAGACCTTAGCTGAAGAAGAATCATCATTTAAGAAACCAAACAAAGGCCCTTGTTGGCCCGAATGCTGTCAGTTATTGCCACCCTGTTACCCTATTTAATAACATTGTCTTGCATTTGCTCGAGAAAAAAAAAACAGCAACTGAAACTGTGCCTCAAGTCTACTCACTGTTTCAGCAAATAATACTAACACATTTGTCATCTAGTAATTGCCACATAAATGTTTTTGAAGAGCCTTTATAATCTCTCCAGTTTTGGTAGCCATGATTTTCCAATCATCCATCTGGTTATGACATGCTTGTTCTTGAAATGTTCTATAATGTTCAAGAATATTTTTTGAACATTTGTAGAACTTGCTAAAGTACTAAATAAATTCTAAAACATACTTTGAGGAGTAAATGCAATTTTTTTTTGCCCTTGAAAAGTTAAAAAATGTAATAGAAAATTATAAGCAGATTGTAGAGCTCACTAGTTCTAACATAGTAAGAGAAATGTTCTGGAACTTATTTTGAATCAATTTTTAGAAAATGTCTTTCCAATTATATTTTGTACTTTCGAACATTTGTAGAACCTACTGGTTCTTAAATTGTTGTAAAATGTTCTAGACTATTTCAAGAACACTTTCAGAGTAATAACAAATTATAGAAATGTGTTGGACAAAAGTTCTAGAATAAACATATGTAAGGGATCCAGAACAGGTGTTGAATTTTAGTTCTTTATTCCAATTACCTTTATTCTGTACCATTGATCGTAAGTAAATGCTACTATAACAACAACATCAGTCCACCACTCATGATATTGTTCTTTCGTATCAATATTTTTTCATGAGACAACCCATTTACAAGACCAGTGCACAAATAATATGGCAGCTGTCATCAACAGTCTGTACATGCCTGCTGTACAACTAGTGTGTACCTTTTAAAATACATATGTGGACACTATTAGCATGTGAACGCAGAGTATATATACTTCTACTTACGTGTGTATATTTGCTCCATATTGCAAAATACTTACAGGTGTAAATTTTGTGCATATGAATGGGGCCTTAACTCAAACAAGTTTGCTCAACAAGCAAGAGTATTGAAATTTGGCACGATGCTCGTTTAAGTTCAGTAAACCCCCGATAATTTGAGCTCCGGAAATACTCGCTAATTCCAAATATATTCGAAAGATATTTGCGAGAATAAGGCCTTTTTATGGCCTTTTTATTTCAGAGAGACGTCTCTTTTACGCATCCAATACTGGATACGAATAAACTGATAATAATCCATTTTCGGTGTTATGGTCTCCCTATAAATTTAACTACTGATAATTCGAAATAAAATCTCGAATTTACGAGTTTTATATAATTTCTAGAAAGCGAATAACAAAGGCGCTGATCTGACTGCGCGGATGCACAAGCTTCAGACTGCGGGGATGCACAAGCTTCAGACTGCGCGAATGCAAAAGCTTCAGACTGCGCGGATGCACAAGCTGGTCTGTGCCTTCGTTGGTCGCATGCAACAAAATCAGGTTTTCTCCCGACGAGGCGAAAAAATGACAAGTGTATAGTAAAACAAATGAACGCTAATTAACAGGTGATTAATTAGTTCTTCATGGGTCAGAGTCTGACTTTCGCTGGAGTTTACGGCTTCATAGTAGATGATAATCATTTTATAACAGAAAATAAATACATTCTGGCATACATTAACCCGTGTGCTGAACTTGGTGAAATCTGGATGCCAAACGAGACGTCCCCGCAGCGCAGTGTACAAGTCACATGCTAGATAATTATGGTTGGAATGCATGACTGTTTTTGCTGTGTTGAAAACAAACATACAGAACTTGAAATAAATACTTCAAAACGTCAAAAATTAAAATTATGACAGGCAAAAGCTACGGAAGAAAAAGGACAGAAGACAAGATATTTAACCCTTCGACTGCTACGAAAAAATACATCTGAAAATGTCGCGGAGTCTGCTGCATACTGTCGCTTCATTTTGGCATTTACACGCATGATACAATTTTTCAGTTATGTTGAAGATGCTCATGAAAACAATCTGTGAATGTTTTATATGAGATGAAACAATAAATGTATTGTATTATATTGTATTGTAGTGCTTGTATTGCTTACATTAAGAACTAATCTCAAGAGTGGGGCGGTCTGATCTGGGTCCCAAGTGTAAAAATCTGGTATTTATTTAACTTTTACCATCACTATAGTAACAGAAAATGGCTACGAAAACATGTTCAATATTGGGCAAAGTAGAGATTTTTGGGAGACCGATTGTTTTAAATTTGCGATCAGCACATATAAAAAAACGTTTAATATGTTGTATGGCCTGATAATTTTTATCATCTGTAAAACATCTTTTGGTATTTTTGCTTATGGTGTTGTCACATATAAACGGATAAAGGTAACGGACGCCGAACGGACAAAAAATTTGCAAAACATGTTTATCCGGTGAAGGAAGTCGTCTCAGTGGCTGTGAATGTCGACGCGGAAGTCGTCGGGAGCGCATACGTACCGAACAAGTAACGGACAAAGAACGGCCAACTAACGTACGTGTAACAGATGTATAACAGACAAAACGAATATGTACCGTATAAGAAACGGACAACCCGTTTGTTGAACGATCACAGACTCGTACAGGACACTCACCAGCGAAGGTTTCGTCGTATCTACCTTTCGAAAAAGATCAGGAATCGATACAATCAAGCACCACACCTGACCCGGGATACCAATGGGAAAGTGACATTTAAAAGTCTCATTAAAAATTACTCGCAAATAGTGACTGTAGTCATCATAAAAAGTGTGATTTTTTCATCTTCAAAGGGCAATAACACATGATGGCGTAAGGCCATATAGACCATTATCGAACTCGAAAAAGACATCATGGTATTGAAAAATGTGGAATAATTTCATAAAGTTGTGATCAAAATTACTGGACTTAGAGAACATGAACAAAGGACCATACCTCCTGAAATCATGGTGCGATATGTACCATTATCGAACTTGAAGAAGACATCATGGAACTAAACAATGTGACCAAGTGTTATAACATTCTGATCAACAGTATTAAACTTAGAGAGCGGTGTTGAACCGCAAATTTCACAATTTCCCAAATTTCACATCTCTCTCATTTTTAACTGTGAAGAATTGGTACGTATTCGTGTCATCTGCGAAGATTTGGTTCGATTTTTCTCAGATGTGAAGAATTGGTACTCAATCTTCTCAAATGTGAAGAATTTGTACCAGTTCTTCACAGCTCAAACGTGTAAATAATAGAGATATGCTAAGGAGTTCTGTCTGTTGCGTTCTGAAAGTTTTAATATTTGTATAAAATTTCTTGTATTTACCTTGAGTTTTTGCTGTCTGCATGCCATCTCAAAAAAGTAGCTATTTGCACAGAGGTTTGAAATAATGAATTTGAGTGATTTCATAGACAGTAAAGCGAAATACCACACAATCTGATGATTTAAGGATTTCGGGGAAAAAAATGTTCTAAACAAGCATTAAAACAAAAACTTTAGAGCTTTTTTCAAAACAATATTAATATGTTGTTGTTGTTTTTTAAGAATAACTGGATGCCAAAATTCAATAGGTCCCTGAGCACCACAAGACTAGTTCGTGAAATATTCTCATATTAACTGTTGAGTGTTTCCCTTTATGATTTTGAATGACAGAGCGGACATTATTTTGTTACAGGTGCTACTGGCCAAATCAATATGTCTCTCAGCAACACGATCTATTATATGGAAACAAGAGGGTCTTCGGGCAGGGGTCGCTCATTGAGAATGACTTTATATAAGGGTATAGCATCGCATAGCTCCTCTCAAAGCCCAGCTATGCTGTTTTATTAATAGCAGTCTCATTATAAAGCTATACATGGCAAAGTGTCCATTTATTATGCTGACAAAAGGCACAGGATGTTGACACTCTGGACTGGGCCATTTTTGGTCATGGTCATATTGTAAACAAAGATCGTAGATGTCTACTAGCTGATGCTACATACCAAATATCAAGGCTCTAGAGCAAGTGATTTCAGGCAAGAAGTGTTGTATTTCTTACTAGGCCTTGCTATTTCAGATAAAAAAAAGTTTCACCAATTCGTATTGTCATAGAAAATTGGTTACGCCACCTGGCGGTCATATTTTTAAAACAGTCAAATAATTTGAACAACATTGTTAGAGGGTGTCCCACGGACCATTTGTGCCTAATTCTTTTGAAATCTGGCCAGAAGTTTTTGACAAGATTGTTGAGTGTTTCCTTTTGGTTGACAAGGCAACCGGATTTCTACATAAAGTTGAAATCTTTGAACAAGTATGAAAGGGGATCGATCAACCCAGCGAAGATTGGTGAGATTCCACCCAGTGGTTTAGGAGGATGCAATTATTGACGGACGACGGATGGGTAGCTGGCAGGACGGACATACTATGACCACAACATGAGTGAAAAAATGGATCCGCCATTCAAAGATATATGAAATTGTGGAAAAGCTGAATCTACGAGGGGGGTTCAATATGTAATGAAAACCCATTCATAACACCATCCACAAACGTGTTAGGACTTTATGCTATATGCCAAACGAAAGATCAAAGCATCGCCGTTATAATGGTACAAGAACCATTCTTTTATCTTTCCAAATTTAATAAGTTACAGACTTTTTAAAAAGCACACTAATATACACTGCATATATTTTCCACAGAATTGTAAAGACTCATTTTAACAAAGATAGAAAGGCATGCTGTATTTCCCAAAAACAAACATTTAACATGCATGAATCACATATCCATAGTTTTCTAACTCATTTCCCTTTTATCTGCTATAACGATACAAACTTTTCACCAGCACCGATTTTTCGTGCAATTGGTTTTATTACGTTACCCCCTCTTACCCTGACGTCGTTTTAAGCAATGGACGTAACTTTAAAATACGCACGGTTCTTGGAAATAGGAAATGTGGCTTTGTACCAGGAAAGGACAATTTTGATTGTATCGAAGTTTCAATACACACAGTGCATAGGCAGCAGACCAGTTAAACTAAAACCAATATCTAGGGGTATCTCATCTGAGTGGTTTACCATTTTCATTTCCAATAATTTTATTGTCTGAAATTAGCCAGCCAGATTATGTACATGTAAATACGTGTAACAATGTCTAAATAATACATCTGAATGCAAACTTCGATGAAACGCTGTACTTTGCCTGATCCATTGCAGTGTAAGCCAGAGATGGCATTCTTTTAAGTGGTTTTCTTATTTCAAATGACGTATTTGGGGATACTTTATGGGTGAGATTAAATATGGAAATTTCAAAATCGGCTGTATTACTTGCAACTGAACATCAAAGCAACCAGAAAAAAAATACAAATGATTTTCGTATAGATTTTCGCTATGTATTCGTTTACGCAATAACGACGCTGTCAATGGAATGCCAGAAAATGTAGAGTCCGGAAGGATTTTAACCGAAATGGCAGCCTGAGTATTTCATAGAATATAAAGCAATTTAAAAAAAAAATGCAGGTATAAATCACCAATACATGGATATTTACCACACAAAGAAGCAGACTGAAAACATCCCTCGTTCATGTAGTTATCTGCTTTAGAAACCATTGTTTTATTTCATATCGCAATTTACTTCAGTACCCTATCTTGAAAGTGGCTTGTGCAAATTAGATAAGGAGCTCGACAACTGCAATTTTACATTTATTTAGCCAAGAAACAGACCTTTTAATGAAAGTAATTATTAAGTGTGTAAATATAAAACTTTGGGATATACTGGGCTGCTTTCATTACATATTGAACGCCCCTCGTAGCTCTCCTTTAGCTATATACAAGCCTCACCGTGAGAAAATATTATTTTTCCTTTTTCCAACTGTAAAACATATAACTTTATCTGTAACCTGTTTGAACCACGTTATAAAATCTTGACATATATGTGAAGAATTGTAATCGAATGCAAAATGCAGCAGATTTGGGGGTGGGGGGGGGGGGTATTTTATCGATGTGAAGATTGCGCATGTATGCTACACATAATTATACTACGTGCGCAAATTTCGCAAATTGTGAAATATTGGTATGAAATATGTGACGTATTGGCACCAATTTTTCACGCGCTGTGAAGAATTGGTACCAATATTTCACAGTGTGAAATTTGCGAAATGTGAAATTTGCTGTTAAATAGCGGATATCATTTAAAACGGCGGATTTTCATAAATTGAGGACCATACCTCCTGAAAGCATGGTGAGATGTGGAACATTATCGAACTCGAAGAGATTAT
Source organism: Loripinus fragilis (assembly GCA_964019695.1). Lineage (NCBI taxonomy): Eukaryota > Metazoa > Mollusca > Bivalvia > Lucinida > Lucinidae > Loripinus > Loripinus fragilis. Next base: position 14,988,760 of record OZ026519.1, on the reverse strand, counting down.
TGTACTAAACAATGTGATCAAGTTTCATAAAATTCTGATAAAAATATTAGACTTTGAGAGCGGACGTCGTTAGGTTCGACGTGCGGACAGACGTACGTACAGTCAGTGGTCATAAGTAAGTAGCCAAAATGGCGAATGTTGTTTCTTTTGCAAAAATTTAAGTACATTTAAAATTTGTATAATTTGAAAACGAGGAATGCAAATTATCTGAAATTTTGAACATATCACTATTTGCTATTTTTCAACTTAAGAATGCTTGATTATTATAAAAATAATATCACCTAGAGTTTGTGGGTGTTATTCATTTCAACCACCCCTGATTTCTGAAACAGTTTGAAAATTCGATGTTGGTTCTAAACTTCTTCCGTTTTTACATGGCTATAGATATTGCTTATTTTCTGTATATTTTTTGGTGATAATGGTGCTAATATGTTATAATCGTGAGCTGTAGCAAGATGTGTTCACATCTTCCCAATTTATTCACCGTCATATTAGGGGTGGATGGGGTATTTGTACCCCTGACCAAAAAATCTAAATTATTGAATGAATCCACATGGTAACTTAGCAACAAGTATCAGGCTTTCTAGGGTGTACATACGAGTGTTTGAAGCAATTAGTCTTTAAATGTTTCGTTCTTTCAAATCGAAAAGACAGCATCCAGTGATACCTAACCCCTTGGTAAAATTTTGCTTTACGAGGGGGTACCCAAACTTTCATGCGAAATCATAGGATAGTTCTTCTTAAAAAAATTAATGTTCTGTAAAAATGTAACCCCAAATGGTACTTTCAACTGAAAATAATTATTACACAAATATTATATCACCAGCTATGCTGCTTGTGGCACCAATATCAGGACTGACAGTGAAAATTAGCAGATTTTCTTTGGATCCAACCATAGCTTATATCTATCAACATTTATTCAAAATATATTATTTTCAATTTGAACACTGTTATGATACCTCACAAAACATACATACTCCATATCCCTGCATTTGTTTATTTAGTTTGTTTTTACAGCCAAAGTATACTGCAGTCGGATCATTTTCGTGGCATTATTTTCCCTCCAGTTCTCTGCTCTGCATTATTTTATTTTCAGTGTCTATACTAATTTGAACTTTCAGTACATTTCAAATATTTCTGCAAATTTTCAATAAAGAATATTACAATCTGACATTTTTACAGCAATTTTTCAACACCTGCTATCTTTTATGAAGAAATGGAGTCAATGTTTGTGATACACAATATCTCCATAGCAACAGATGATGACATCATACAATTCGGTAATGACCTAAACATATACACTGTATATTTATCCAGGGCAATTATTATTTGGGGAAATTGTCTTAATTGGCTAGAAAAGACCATTGTTTCAGACCATATTTTTGTCAAATTCTTGTAAGCTGATTTGGCTACTTACTTATGGCCACTGAAGGTAGGCCCTCTTCTTCAAGTCTGGGATTCTGTGCTACAACCACAAGGGGCATAACTCTTACTGGGCATAAAGCTCATGTATCTGATCCTCAGCCATTATTTCTGCCTGCACCTCAACCTTCACAAGAAACTTGGCAATGTAGGCCCTCTTACGGATAGGGGTAACACTTAATGACCCGGTCATTGTCATGGCGGGGGGGGGGGGGGGGGGGGGCATAATAAAGCAATACGAAAAAAATTGTAAAGCAACTTTTATGTATGCACGTAGCTCTTTGAAGCTACAATTTCATTCTGACCCTTTAAAGGGGGCTTGCGTAACGCCACAAAGGGGGATTATTCAGACAAAATTACGTGTCAGGAATCCATATATGAAATAACAAAATCATTTCAACGCTGGACGAAGACAGATCACAATAGTTTGCCGCTGAAATTAATTAGGAAATCTGAACAAAAATTGAGGTTTCATGTTTTGTACATTTTCTGCGATTGAAGCATCAAATTGAAATTGAACCATCAAATGTATTTCAAGGAGTGTACAAATTAAATATTTTCAAGATTTTTGATCAACAGCGTAGTTCCAATGGTTGTATAAACGTACACTGCATGCACGACTCGAGGGCTGCACGTATTAAACTTATTACATATATCTTGGCGACTGATTTGGGCTGTATGGAAAATCGGTCATCGGGATTTGCGACCAAAAAGGGAACAAACCAGCCTGGTCAGCAACACAGAATAACTAGAATATTAAAATGTTGCATGTACCAAGCTAAGCTTTTGTATATATACTTAATAAACTTGAGGCACTGGAGCGCAGTGGCTCGGTGGAGCGTTGGAATGAGGGTCGAGAGTTTCTAGTTCAACACAGGAAGACGGGAAATCGTTCCGACATGACTGAAAATTGTTGACTGGGAAGTATTAAAACGAACTAAAGCGGTAATCAGACTGTATGGATGCGCACGCTGCTCGCACGGCTTTGTTGTTCGCCTGCACTGAATGACAAAATCGTCCAGAAATGACTGAAAAATTGCTGACATCCAAACAAAAGCGCCAATCAGACTGCACGGATGTTGTTCACCTGCAATAAGGCAATCGTCCCGTCATGACCGAAACATTGTTGACTGGGTGTAAAGCATCAAAACAAACAACTAGAGGACCTGACGGTCCTGAAGCGCTCACCTGATCTCCTTAATAATGTTAAAATAGGTCAAGATCAACTACAGCTTATAATGAAACATACATGTATTTTGCTTTATGGGTGTTGCGGCCATTTTGGTCAAGTGACCTAAAACAATCTAATGAATGCTGCATCAAACAGCCGAGTGATTTCTGAGGAATAGATGTTTAGATAGGTATGTGGCAGTCCAAATGAGTGGCCTTATTAAAAGGTCATAGGTCAGCTTGACATTTGGTACTTATATAAAACGGTTGTCTCGTTTTGCAAGTATTATGATTTTGGCCAAAACAGTTATAGAAAATGAACAAATTTAAGATTTTTCCCATATAAATGCATAATGAATCAAATTTGACCTTGCCATACAGTAGGTCAAGGTCAACATAGATTCATCATTTGTGCAAATCTGGTAGGGCCCACATCCCCAATGCTACACACCAAGTCCCAAGGCCTTTTGGTTCCAGAGAAGAAGATATTTAAGTGTTTTACCATATATGGGCGTGGTGGCCATCTTGGTCATGTGACAAGTACAATTGGTATAAATCTTGGCTAACCTATCATAAGGAGTCTTCATATGAAAATTGAGTTTGATTAACCTGATAGTTTCTGAGGAGGCTATGTTTTAATGTGTTGATAGAACTCCAATATGAGCGACCTTGGCTGAAAAGCTAAAGGTCAACCATGACCTTTGAAACTTATTTATAGCCATTGTCTCATTAAATTTAACATATCAAGTGAGAATAATGACTTTGGCTTCAACAGTATTCAAAAAATCAACTTTTCAAGAAAAAAAAGTCCCATTTAAATGCATTAGGAAGCAAATTTGACCTTGACGTTAAGTAGGTCAAGGTCAACTAAGGATCATCATTTGAACAAACTTGGTAGGCCCACATCCCCAATGCTACATACCAAGTTCCAAGGTCACCGATCTTCTGGTTCTGGAGAAGAAGATTTTTAAAGGGTTTTTTCCCATATATGGGCGTGACGGTCATCTTGGTCATGTGACCAAATATTTTGTATAAATTTTGGCTAACTTATCATAAGGAGTCCTCACATGAAATTTGAGTTCAATTGGGCCAAAGGTTTGTGAGAAAACTTTGCTTTAATGTATCGATGGGACTCCAATATGAGTGAATTAGCTGAAAGGTCAAAGGTCAACCTTGACCTTTGGAACTTATTTATAGTCATTGTCTCATTAGGTTTAACAAATCAAGTGAGAATAATGACTAAGGCTTCTACAGTTTTCAAAAAAATCAACTTTTCACAAAAAAATCCCGTTTAAATGCATTAGAAAGCAAATTCGACCTTGACGTTAAGTAGGTCAAGGTCAACCTAGGATCATCATTTGAACAAACTTGGTAGGCCCCACATCCCAAATGCTACATACCAAGTCCCGAGGTCATCGGCCTTCTGGTTCTGGAGAAGAAGATTTTAAAGGGTTTTACCATATATGGGCATGGCGGCCATCTTGGTCATGTGACCAGGACCATTTGAACAAACTTTCGTTACCGCGTCCTAAGGAGTCTCCATATGAAATTTGAGTTTGATTGACCCTGTGGTTTCAGAGGAGAAAATGTTTGAAATTGTGGACGGACGGACGGACGCCGGAGTGACTGGTATACTATTAGCTCACCCATGAGTCTTCGGCTCAGGTGAGCTAAAAAGGCGCTGATCAAACTGCGCGGGTACGCACGCTGGTCCTCGGCTTTATTATTCGCATGCAATTAAGTCTCGCGTCGAATACATGTACGAGTACTTAGAGCTGCATTGCCGGGTTGACTTAGCCGACTAGACCATACATAGAGGGTCCACAGGGATTTTCTTTGGCCTTTAATATTTAGGCCGAATATCGGCCCCTTCCCAATAAAAAAGAGCAAAACTTCCCAAAATGGTGTATATCATTCCCAATTTCTTAGTTCTACATTTTGGTGAAAATGTCATGAAAATCCGAACAAAAATAGCAAAGTTACAGAAGCATGAAATTTTGCATTAAAATGTGAATAAAATCTTTAGTTTTTGAAGGGCAATTAAAGCAACAAAGTTACAACTTCATATTGCTAATATCTTACATGTTTTTAATCCATTTAAAATAGTGTTTCAATACTTCTAGACTGCATCAAATTTTCCCAAGTTTAATGGTCCAAATGTTTTTTTTTCCCAAATTCAACAGCCCCCTAAAGGTAGGAATATCCCTGGTTCAACCCATTTCGGCACCTATCGCATGGGTCATAAGCATAAAATTAAGTAAGGGTGCAAAGATCAGGAATCGATACACTCAAGTACCACACCCGACCCAGAATACCAATGGGAAAGTGACAAATTCACAGCCAGACACCACAAACGAGAGCCAAGAGGTCAGCAGGTGACCACAATTAAACAGACGCGCACAAGGACATAGCAAACACAAGACAGAACAAAAACATAAAAGATCCACAAAAGAAGTACCGCCTTGGAACGGTCAGTAAAATATTTTACTGGAGGGCTTAAACCGGTTTAACGGCGCGCCAACCTCGCCCTTAATTCAGATGTGAATCAAGACACATAAATATTTGGTTTGCATGAAAGACCCCTAACTTATCAATGCATCATCTCCTAAAACATATAAATCAAGATATAACAAGGAGATAAAGCAAAGATAAGGACTCAACAGTAAATAAAACTGAATACCGGAGCGAAAGAAATCCAACAGGTAAACCCCGGTGGGCCCGACAAACAGCCAAAGCATCAGGCCCCTACCATCTCATCAATAGATAAGTCTGTAAGTCGGAACCATCATAGTCTGAAGTCCTAAACTCCCATGCTGGCATATCTAGCAAAGCTAGAGATCTAAATTTTGGTCTGGGTCTCGCCCTCATGCCCAGGTCACACATTCACGGATCCCTCGCCGGTTCCACTACGGATTAAATCTCACGGATGACCCCGGAACGCCAATTTCCGTAGTCCGATACAGATGCACTATATACGTATGATTAAGTACTACTACGTATGGTTACGGATGCAATACGGAAAGCTACGGACCATTACGGATTGCCACGAATGTACATCCGTGGCTAATCCGGCGTCAAGTCCTTGAATGTGTGACCTGGGCATTACTTCGTGTATTCAAGTGGCGGATCCAGAGGGGGTTCGCTCGAAACTTCCTTCATGTCCCCCAGTTTTAAATATCCTATGAAAATGAAATAATTTGGTCTCAGTGAGACCAAATTATTTAATTTTCATGGGATATTTGAGAAAAACGAGATAAAATCAGCAAAGCCAGTAATTTTTTTACCTGCGCATCCTGCATCTTTTACTCGTAATTTTGTCTCTTGGATGCAAAGTGTTTAGTTCATCGAGTCCCAGGATGCAATGGTATTGCAGACTTGTCATGAAAATTTTGTTCTGGACTCATTTGTTTGTAATTTGAAAACATTGATGAGATACAGCGAGTCCCAGGACCCGTATGCCTAAAGCTGTAAATGAATCACTGTTAAAGCGAACCCCCATACTTTTATACATATGGACCCCCCCCGTTCCAAGAATCCTAGATCCACCCCTGTATTCGAACAGCATATGAACAGGCCCGCTGAACCCACGTTATTGCGATAAGTACCGAAAACACGCACGAACCAAATACTTCTCAGGTTATCTCATGCAGATTGGTGTTAGCTTTTTTTTCTTGAGCTAACACAACTGTTATTGGGCTGATGGTTTACGCCCCAGTCATTTTTTCAGTCATGTCGGTGGAGTTTTACTTTCTTCCTGATCTGAACCAGTACCAAGTGGATGATAATGTGTCTTGCACAACTCGGAGGGTCTGTATGGGGGTCTGGTATTCACTATTCATTAAAAATTTAGCCTATTATTCATCTCATTAAAACTTTGGGTTATTCATTAAAATTAGACCCATAGTTCATTAAAATCTGATCATTCACTATTCATTATTTTTTTTCTCTTCTATTCATTAAAAAAATGATTATTCATTATTTTAAGGCACTCATTATTTACCATTATAAAAAAGGGTCATTGTCCATAATCATTATACCCCATCCAGACCCTCAACTCCGTACCTTCGGTTAGTCTCGAATTGGCGACCCTTCCACTTTACAACTGTGCCCCTATGATATTATGTCTCGTCTGGGCCATCTTTTCATCTCCGGTCTTACCGGGAAGGCAAACTGTTCCCGATCGCCAAAACTGAGATTTTCGATCGCAAATAGAGCGTTGTATTTGCGGTCTACGGTCATCGTTTTGACGATCGCAAACGATCTTGCTGATTTACATGTGTAAGCAAAAAGTGAAGACCCTGATCAGGCGCCACGGGTCTGTTCTGGTAGTACACTCGTACCCAAAAAGATAAATTTTCTTATTTCTCAACCAAAACATGTGTTATGGGTACTCAAAAGAATCGTCTTAATGAGACGGTTCTTTTGAGCACCCAAAACATATGCTAAGACTGGTTGGTAAAAAATATTACAATTTTACACTAAAAATTGTGCTTAGATGTGGTTTACGCATAAACCTAGGATGGGTAGGCAAGTTGGCATTGGCTCCCCCGATATTAATTACCCTAGAACCTTTGGAGGGTGTTATTGAGTGAAAAATTGGATGGAAGCCGTGTAGATCCTGATGGGATCTTATCTAGATTTGCACTGTTTGCAAAGTATTCCTAGTTGTTATGCTGGAAGTGGGGGACATTGATAGAATCTTCTCCAGCGATGGCTTCATCGGTAGATAGCGCAAGCCTTGGTAAGACAAGATGATGATTAGGCCGGGAAGAGTAGGTATAGGATCGAGGAGCGCAGTGACTCAGTGGTAGAGTTCTCGAGATGAAGGGGTGGCGGGTTCTAGCCTCAGAGGCACTGCGTTGTGACCTTGAGCAAGGCACTTAATCCTCTGCTTACTGCTTAGTACTGGTTTAAAACCAAGAAGACCCGTTCCGACATGACTGAAAAAACTGTTGACTGGGGCATAGAATCAAACCAAAAGATGTGCTAGCATCAATGCGCCAATCACTACCGCAGCTGAAGGTTTTGTGCTTTCTATCATGTTATTGGAAAATAATGCTTGAAATTTCATGTGAATCGATCGACCTATGAAATATAAAGACTTATTCTTCTTTTGAGAAAAGCATGATTTGTAAACGTGGTCTTCTGGCAATGGTTTATAGACTAATTAATTTTATGGGTGATATAAGCTTACTCTTGGAGAAAAATCTTTTGAATACCTTCAGCACGTTTTTGGTTTGGAGAATAGGAAGATTATATTTCAACCCATAAAGTGCCGCCTATAATTTGCAGCAGACGACATTTTTGCTGCTTTATAAGACATGATATTTCACGAGAATTGTCTGCTGGAATATCATACCTTATTTTTCGAAAATTAGGAAAGATTTTGCAAAAATTATGGTCTGCTGCAGTTGTGATTGGCATTTTAAACCCTTAAAGCGCCAATCACAACTGCAGCAGACGACAAATTTTGCAACATCTTTCCTTATTTTCTAAAAAAAAAAGAAATGATATTTCATGAGAATCGTCTGCCAACATACGATTCTCATGAAATATCATGCCTTATTTGTTATTTTTGAAAAAGCGGCAATATCTGCTGCAAATTATAGGTGGCGTTTAAGGGTTAATTCTATCTGATTTCGGTTTTATTTGTTGCCTGCTGATATTTTTCGAAGATATTTTTGTGGACACATGGGCTATTAGATCGTCAAACAGTTTGGACCCAGATCAGGCCATAGATGTTGAGATCGATCGGGGTCCAAACTGTTTCACATGGATATCATATTAACAGACAACAAAAATGGTCACCTGCATCAATCAGTGTTCAATCTAGGAATTTTAAGGTCATCATCAGTTTTCATTTGATTTCACCGCCTAATATTTCCCCATTTACATCATGTAAAAGATGGCACACTCTAGAGCGTTAACAAGGGACCGTTAACAAGGGACCGTTTGATGAAAAGAGGGGCCAATGGCCCCATGGCCTCCTCTAGATTGAACACTGCAACAATCATGGAAAAAAGAGTAATAAACAACAAAACATCATTGTAGAAAATTATTTTATTTCATCATGATTTATAAGCACTTTCATAAAATTATCTATATACAAAATTATCCTAGTCCAGACTATATCAAACAATTCAATAATGCTAAAATACAATTAGATAAATTTGATTAGACACAGAAAATTACATCACATGCGAAAAATTGAAGACTTCAGTCTTATGTGCGTAAACTGCGGTTTTTGACCATATCATGTGTTTCGGTTGCTCAAAAGAACCGTCTCAATGAGACTGTTCTTTTGAATACCCACAACATATGTTTTTAAAAGTTGATAAATAAGAAAGTTTTATTAACACACTATTACCTGGGAGTCTACCTGTCAGGGATTTTCCCATGCCTGATTTGGGGCCGAATAACGGTCCCTTTTCAATTCAAAAATGAGCAAAAACTTCCCAAAATGGTGTACATCATTTAGAATTTCTTAGTTCTACATTTAGGTGAAAATGTCATAAAAATCTGATGAAAAATTCCAAAGTTACAAATGCATGAAAAATTGCATAAAATGTGAATGAAAACGTGGTTTCATTCACATTTTCTATGCAAATTTTCATCATTAGTTAAAGGTGGGCAATCGCAGCTTTACCATTTAAAATAGCGGTCCAGTCTAGTTTTCCCAAATTGTTGGTCCAAATGCTTCCCCCACCCCCCTCAATTTAACAGGCCCCTAAAGGTAGGAAAATCCCTGGCCTGTGCCTCGAGCCAAGTAAAGGTCTAACGTAAGGGCAAACATAAATTAATTGTTCCAACCTAGTTCAGTAATGAAACAAACTGAACATACTTATTGCATACTGCTGAATATTTTATGCATTACACTCATCTCTCTGACGAAAGTTGCTTGCTCATTACTTCTTTCCTGGCAAGTGGCGGCTTTTGTCATGACATCTGGTAAAACAATTTGAATCCAGATCAGTACCTACAGAACGTAGGTTTCTGATCTGAATCCAAACCGTTTGACAATTGCACTCTGATAATGTCCCCGAAAGTGTTTTTTCAAAGAGTTTATAAAGAAAAAAGTGAGCAGGAGTCATGAACGACAACAAAAGCATGACAAAATATCCAGCATGCAATACAGATAAGCAAGCAGTTTCTGAGTTTTGAATGAAAGTTGTGTATGGTATATCAAATATACAAACAATAAATTTCTTAAAACGCTTCATCGAGGATTTCTCGAAAGGGGGTTCATAGGTATAAATGTGGGGGTTCGCTTTGCTGATTTTATCTAATTTTTCTTTAATATCCTATGGAAATGAAATAATTTGGTCTCACTGAGACCAAATTATTTCATTTTCATAGGATATTCATAAAACGGGGAGGCGGTGAGGGAGTTCGCTTGAACCCCCTCTGGATCCGCCACTGGTTTGATTCTAACATTTGTATTTAATTTTGGTCTGTAGGCCTTGTGTCCACTGCACTGGTAACTGGCAACAATTCAAGCCAGCATGCAATCTCGGACAACACTGGCCCCGCCATTTGATGTCGTTTCACTGGAGGGGAGATATTGGTCCACTTTAACATGCTTACTAAATGTGAGTCGTGTTTTGGAATTCCTAAAACATCTTGTTAAGAATCTTCTCTTGAAGGTAAGAAAAATCAAGAATTGAAAAAGCAATATATATGGATGAGGGAAAAAAATATACTAGATTACGGCCAGTTTTAAAATAGTAGCATTTCTTCTCCATTTTTTTGGTGAGAAAACAGTGAAATGCAAGTAAGGAACATTTATGACATATTTTGACATCCAGAGCAGCTTTTAACCCATCTTGAGTACCAAAAATAAACATTTTCATGCTAAACTCAACTGAGCATGGAATAGATCAAGCACATAATTGTTAAAATGCCAACAAATTATTAGCATGACGAATGCATCAACTGAAGCAAGGAAAGTCTTTATTTTTTAGGATTTTAGTTCTATGTGTATTTGAAATTGCATGCTCAGTCTGAGCATGAAATTTCAAATGCACATGAAACTAATGTCAGTTGAGTTAGCTAAGTTGAGTTAACATAATAGAAAATGTTTATACCAGGATAGAAATGGCACTACTAGTAGATGGGTTAAAATCTAAGCACATTTTAATGTGATAAATTATTTCATATGTTACAATATAACTTATATACAGCACATTTCGATTTAATATACAAGTAGATTCATATCCTCTAAACTTTTAAATTTGTAATCATCGAGGCCCTTTCAAGCTTTTATGACGCTTTCATGCGCAGATCCAGAAAGTTTTGACAGTGGGGGTTCAATTTTGAAAGTTTTTTTTAGTTTGATGAGGATGGCCTGAATGATGCAAATAACACTAAAAGTGGGCCATCATCGACCGCCAGCGAAACGCCATTTAAATGGTGTTTAGCTTGCGGGCCAAAAATGGCTCTACATTGAATTCTGGCTTGGTAGCTTTTTAATTTTCAGGGGATCCGAAACCAGTATTGCTAAGAAACCCTATTTTTGTGATCTTTAAGGGGGGGGGGGGGGTACGGACCACTGTCCACCTCTGGATCAGCACATGGCTTTGGAACACTTGTACAAATGTGGGGGTTGGGTGCACTTGGGGGATAGATGCATAACAATAGTTCAAAATTATGTTCATGGAAAATGTATTAACTTGAAAGCACCCCTTGTCCATGTAAGGGCCTCGTTATTTCATGCATGCTATTTCAACCCTTCGTAGACTGCAAACCCCATAACAGGTACTTTTGCAAACAATGAAGACCCATATTAACTACGGTTCTGCAGACTTACACCAGTGTCTGTCCTGTTTGCAGATACAAAAATGATCTTAATAAGAGAAATACAATACAGGGATTTTTGTGCTCTCAGGGGCCGTCAGGAGTCGAAATTCGTCCCCATTCCCAATGGAATATAGGCGACATTTCCCAATTTTGTAAACATCCCAATCTTCAAAAAAGTAAGCTACATGACTGGGTGACATTCTTCAATTTGTGTAATAGATGTTTTTTATTGATAAAAAATGATATAATTGTGCGCAATAAAAAATTTCCCAATTTAGGGGTTTACCAAGCTACTTTTCCCAATCTGAAAGGCACAGGTCCCCTTCCCAAAATTGCAAAAAAAATAAATCCTTGCATTATAAATATTTGGAAATTATAACCTGTGATTTCTCAGTATATACAATTATTGGAATTCCCTTGGTCTACAAAGCGTTGAAATAGACACTACATATAAATAAATGGGCCCGTGCATGAGATTTCCAACAATGTGGTATGTGCGGCCAGCAAAGCCTCAGATCAGCCTGCTCATACGCGCAGTCTGATCAGAGCCTTTGCTAGTCGCTTGAGTGTTCTATGATTGTTAAGCTACTCACTGAACACCATTATGAGTTTCTTAGCTTCAAATGAGGTTGCAGTGGCTCGTCCCGAGTCTACACATGTAAAAATGCCACATTGTCGGAAATCACATGCACTGGCTCAATTTATTATCTGACTGTCTAAGGTTCTAAGCAAAAACAATTAAATATATTCATTGATAATTGATTTATGAATTGATTATAATAAGAAAATTCAGGAGAAAAACTAGAAAATCATTAAACACCAAAGGAATACAGTCGGATTTGTTTGATATTTATCAACCAAAAACTATGCGCACAAAATGATCAAATGTTGTTCGCAAACCCAAAAGACAGGTTTTCTCGATGCGAGAAAACCTGTTTTTTGGGTTTGCGAACAACAAAGTCGTAGACCAGCCTGCGTATTCGCGCAGTCAGATCAGCGCTAACTGAACGGAACGTAACATATCTAAACTTGCTAGAAGCGAAATTTCATTTTTCTGGACAAGTCACTGCAGCTGTGCCAGCTGGTTTGGGTATGACCTGGTCTGAAACCCCGAAGGCAGGTTTTCTCGCGTCGAGGCCCATACTCTACTTATCTAAAAGTCAATTCATTAATCACCTTATTAATGATATAATTATTATATAATATTCATTCTGTTCCATAGTTGAACAGTGAAAGCCACGAGCCTGTGCAAAGGCACAGTCTCGTCAGAGCATTCACTGCTCGCTCGACTATCTATCTAATATCTAACAAGAGTAGCTGTGCATGCATGTTAAATTTAAGAAGTAATTATGAGCTATTTCGCAAAAAAAAGTATTTGATCGTCAAAAACGCTACTAGTATCAATCAGCAAAATGTTGGGTTCAGGCGCTGAGGTTTTAAAAGCTTTTATCATGCTCAACTCAGCTGAGCACGAAATCTATCCTGCTCATAAATGTTAAAATACCAACAATTGTTGGCATTTTTACATATATTATTTGCCTGATAAAAGTCATCCTGCTCATAAATGTTAAAATGCCAACAACAATTGTTGGCTTTTTTACATATATTAGCATGATAAATACAACATCTGAGAGACTTTTAAATTTTAAAGAAACGTCTTTATTTGTCGGTATTTAAGTTTTTATGACCAGTTGAAATTTCTTGCTCAGTTGAGTTGAGCATGAAAAATGTTTTATACCCTCGGAGGCAGGATCGCCTGACTATGCACACCTGTCAAGATTGATAAATGTAGTTTAACCTGTCCACTCAAAGGAACACCAAAAATGGTATCGCTTAATGCAGGTCAAAAGTATTGCAGAATACTAAGGAGAGCATTCTGCAATACTTTTAACCTGCATTAAGCAACATTTTCCATTACTATACCTTTGTTTTGTCTATTTTAAGAGGCCGCTTTTAAAAAGGTTTTACTGTGTTTATCAACCTGACTCGGCCCTTGTCAGACCAGACCAGATTTTTTGCTGGGTCTGTTCTGGGTTCAAACTGTTCATTATCATTATCATATAACGCTTAAGTTCTTATGACGTTACATTGTGTTAAATGAAACGTCACAGCGTCGCAAACAGCCATTGCGCAGAGCTGTGCCTCAGCAGACTATTCGGTCTACACGGTGCTACGTTTTATAATTAGAAACGTATATCTTTCAACCCTATTAAAATTTATTATTACCTTAATAAACAACATTTGATTTTAGTTGTCAACTTGTCAACAAGGCGGCAATTCCATCTGACATTTAAAAAAATCGAAAATAGGGTCAAAACGTTCTGCATGCTTTTTTCATCTCCCGATTTGTTTTCTTCAAAGCTCTTTTTTTCTTCAAAAAATCATGTAATGAATATATGTAAAGACCTGGCCCGACGTATCACGAAAGAGTTTGAATCCAGATCAGGACCGATTTTAGAATGCCTGGTCTGGGTCCAAACTGTCTGACACAGAAATATTTTAATAATAATCAGCAGAGTCGAACAGTTTAGATCTAGATCAGGCCCGACATTTTGTCGGACCTGATCTTGAAGGTTATCAACAGGGTCAACAGACGTCACCAGCTGACGAAGTGAGAGGGAGAAGTCACAGGCGCCGCTCGTCTAGTCCGAGTCTTATCTGGCGTTTTGGTGTTTTTCTCTTTGTAATACATGAAATATTAAAAATAGAAAAGCCACTGGCTAGTCTGAAACTTTACTGGTCGCCGATCATTTTAGCTATTAAAAAGGGTGCAAAAATTTTGAGCGTAAAATTGTGCTTTTTGCTATTTTAAACTGTTATAGTTATAATATCATGAAGACGGGGTTTTTTTTTAGTACCCAAGAGAAATAAACGTTCAATTGCCTACTGGGTAACATCGCATGCTCTTTTTTTGTCGTTTGCAAAAAAAAGAAAAAATCGGTGTGACAAACAGTTTCAATCTAAAAACAGATCAGGTTCGATGTTTTTTCGGGCCTGATCTGGATCCAAACTGTTTGCAAAGTTATCAGCAGACGGTTCAGAAGAGTAAAGTATTTCTCAGTTGAGTATGATATTTTAATTTTCTATTTTAATAAGTCCCCAAAAGCAAATCATTGGCATAACTTTAGTAATACAGGTTGCGATTCTAGGCCTAGTCCTGAGGTTATACAACTTTTTACATGCTGAACTCAACTATTAGCATGAAATTAATCCTGCTCATGAATGTTAAAATGCCTTCATTTGTTTTGGCATTTTAACATTTAATCGCAGAATGAATACATCTTTAAAGCAAGAATCTTGAATTTTCAGTAGTTTAGTTATGACTACTTGAAATTTCTCAGGTGTGTTGAGCATGCAAAAGTTTAACTTCGATGAACGATTGCATTAACCATAATCATGATATAAGCCTGATCAGCCTGTAGTCCGAATCTTGCAAAACACTGTACATGGAATGTATATTTCTGTTGTCTCCTCTTTAATAATATCAATTGAATCACCGGGTGGGTCACGCACTTGAATATTCCAAATCTAGTCACTATTACGAAATTTTGGTCACTAAACTGTTTTCAATTTTGGTAACTGCTAAACATTAAGTTTTTCATCACATCAGATCTAAGCCGGACAGCAAAAAGTACAACTTGGTATGTGCGCCTAGCGAAGACTCCGATCAGCCCGAGCATGTACACAGGCTGATCAGAGTATTCGCTAGACACTCTATTGGTCCAAGAGTCCTCTAACGAATAGCGAGGACTTTGATCAAACTTAGCGGATGCGCAGGCAGATAGGAGTCTACGCCAGTCGGACATGTCAAGCGGTACCTTTTGCTGTACACCGGCTCTACGATAATGATGCTGTCACAGATAGTCTTGGTCACTGCGAATTGATCACATTTTAGCATTTAGGTCAACTAAACTCTGCTAATAGACTTACGCTTCTTTCCGTTGGCGACACGAGGGGTCTTCAAAAGTGAGATGCTGCTGAATCCGCCTTCATTCCTCGGGCAATATCTGATGGTATGGGCGTTATCTCCTGAAACTCCACAAAATGGACACGTATACTTCCTAAGAACAGGGCACGTAACACGTCCCTCAGAATCCTTCAACACATGTGACATATAAATATCCGATCTTTCTCCGTTGTTTTTACAGAACACGCAAAATTTCTTGCTGGTTTTCTTGTTCTTCTGGCGTTTCATCTCCAGGTACTCGTTCAAGACAGGGTTTTCTGTCTCAACCATGGTTCTCTCTCTCAGCTCAGCCTGGTACTTATCGAACTCGTCCAGATCAACGTCAACACCGTTGTTGAGAAAATCTTCATGAGCGTCACTGCGGATCGACACTAAAGGATCAAAGGAATTAACTCCATCACTAAGATTAATGCACAGCTCATTAGAATATATATCCATGCAGTCCTTTTGCACTAGATTGTCCAAGTCCTGGATTTGCCAAGCAATGTTTGAAAGTCCGAAATAATCCTGAAACTGGTTGTAAGCCATAGTGATTTAAAAATTGCTAATGATGCAGAACAAGCGTAAACTAGTATGGTACCTTAATTGCACTTTATCAAATGTATGGATTACAATATTTTCTCAGACCTATATATCATGATTGTTTGATAATAGACACTTTCGGGGCACTTCATTGTGTAACATAAACACGCTGCTGATTGGCTAACCGTAATTATGCAAATAAGTGATTGATTGAAGGTCTGCCCTTTGAGCCGGAATTAGGCGGAGCGTCTGAAATTTACAAGGCGCGGTGCGAATGAAATGCCGCTGTCATCTGATGGGTGATGAAAAGAAAAACATAACAAGTGTATCCTTTTGATGTTTCGGCCAAAAGAAAAGGGACTTTAAAAAATACAACTTTCATGCAGGACCACAAGTCTCTTTTCGTATGGAAGTAAATTGAAAACGGTGTAGACTCAGACTATAATCTGCACTATATGTACTATTGCAACATCATCACTGGTGGGGGGACTGGTCCGTGGTGCGAATATGCTATCTAACTAGCATTTGGGCAGCCGACATGCGCGGATCCAGATGGGGAGAAAGTACCGACCCTCGGCAAAACACAAGTTGCATGCGCGGATCCAGGAATTTTTGCCAGGGGGGGGGGGGGGGGGGGTCCAGGCCTAACTGTCAGAAAACAGCTTCTTTTAATTCCTCAACTTATTTTTTACACTTTTACAGAGGGTGCCCAATGATTATTTCAAGGAAAACTATAATTTTCCAAGGTTTCAGAGAGGGTCCAACATTTTCCAAAGGGGAGGGTCCAACTTTTTCCAGGGGGGTGGGGGGTCGAAATGCTAATTGTATGCTCTTCACTTGTGGAGGAAATAAAGAATATTGTTACTAACTTGTGATTTTAAAGGTGTCTACCCCCCTCTGGATCCGCACATGAATGGCTATAGGTTTCCTTACTTACTTCCTTAGAAATACTAAGTACGAATTTAATTAATTTTATTTAATTTATTTATACATTATTATTATTATTATTATTATTATTATTATTATTATTATTATTATTATTGCTCGAGGGAGGTCCGTTCGGCACACTGGACTAAAACTATCAGAATCCCCCTGACGGATTTTTTTGGATCCGTGCATGTCTGATCAATCACTTACGGCAGGTACGGGATGGGTTAGTCTGAGTTTTCTCTGACATTTTAGTGGATTAGTTTTCTTTATTTTGATATTTGCTATCAAAACTTGGAAAAGCCACTTAAACATCAGAGAAGGCTCGGATTAGGGTTGGGTATGTGTATGGGAGGTGGGGGGGGGGGGGGGGGGTAACCATCAATCAAATAATTACACCGTGTCAACGAATTTTTAAGCTCAGAACTGCGTTTCTGGTCGCCAAAAAAACCCTACGTTTTCGATCGTAAAAATGTAATTTTTGGGCTGTAATATTTTTGTTAAGCACCATACCCGTTACATGTAACATGGGTATACGGACAATATCCCCAACCCCCTCGGACAAAACACCATATAGGTGGACATGTCATGTGCCATTTTCAACCTAAGTCGAAAAACTAGACTGCTCTGTCGGGGTATTTTTTTTAGCATAAAACGTTCTATTTCACCGCTTCATTTTGATCAAGAATTGTCTGAATAAAAATGATGGGTGCACGTAAAAAGTGATCAGTAATCACCCATTCTACATGCCACATGTACTGAAACTCTGTCGTCGCGACTGAAGCATTTGCACGTTTCATCCTGGAAAACCAAATGTCCGGAAATTTTAAAATTATTTTAATGTCCTTTTGAGAAAATATATGATTGGTATGAAATTTAAAATACAAATGTACAAATGTTACAAAACTCCAATAATATTGTATCTTAGTTTGAATATCGCATTTTAAAATGCTGTGTCTTGAAGAATAGCCTTGTTTCTGGTGCTCTTGGGGTGATATGACTTTCACTAAGAATGGTCTTGTTTCTGGTATTCTTGGGTGCTATGGCTTTCGCTAAATATAGTCTTGTTTCTGTTACTCTCGGGATACTATGACTTTCACCAAGAATAGCGTTTTAATGGAATTTTGGGGTGCTATGACTTTCAATAAGTATAGCCTTGTTTCTGGTATTATTGGGGTGCTATGACTTTCATTAAGAATAGCCTTGTTTCTGGTACTCTTGGGGTGCTATAAGTTTCACTAAGAATAGCCTTGTTTCTGGTATTATTGGGGTGCTATGGCTTTCATTAAGAATAGCCTTGTTTCTGGTACTCTTGGGGTACAATGACTTTCACTAAGAATAGTCTTATTTCTGGTTCTCTTGGGTGCTATGGCTTTCACTAAATATAGCCTTGTTTCTGTTACTCTTGGGATACTATGACTTTCACTAAGAATATCGTTTTAATGGTATTATTGGGGTGCTATGACTTTCACTAAGAATAGCCTTGTTTCTGGTGTCCTTGGGGTGCTATGACTTTCACTAAGAATAGCCTTGTTTCTGGTATTATTGGGGTGCTATGACTTTCATTAAGAATAGCCTTGTTTCTGGTTCTCTTGGGGTGCTATGACTTTCACTAAGAATAGCCTTGTTTCTGGTACTCTTGGGGTACTATGACTTTCACTAAGAATAGCCTTGTTTCTGGTACTCATGGGGTTTTCACTAAAAATAGCCTTGTTTCTGGTACTCATTGGGTACTATGACTTTCACTAAGAATAGCCTTGTTTCTGGTACTCATGGGGTACTATGACTTTCACTAAGTATAGCCTTTTTTCTGGTACTCATGGGGTACTATGACTTTCACTAAGAATAGCCTTGTTTTCTGGTACTCATGGGGTACTATGACTTTCATTAAGAATAGCCTTGTTTCTGGTTCTCATGGGGTACTATGACTTTCACTAAGTATAGCCTTTTTTCTGGTACTCATGGGGTACTATGACTTTCATTAAGAATAGCCTTGTTTCTGGTACTCATGGGGTACTATGGCTTTCACTAAGAATAGCCTTGTTTCTGGTACTCATGGGGTACTATGACCTTCACTAAGTACAGCCTTTTTTCTGGTACTCATGGGGTACTATGACTTTCATTAAGAATAGTCATGTTTCTGGTACTCTTGGGGTACTATAAGTTTCACTAAGAATAGCCTTGTTTCTGATACTCTTGGGGTGCTATAAGTTTCACTAAGAATAGTCATGTTTCTGGCACTCTTTGGTGCTATAAGTTTCACTAAGAATAGTCATGTTTCTGGTACTCTTGGGGTGCTATAAGTTTCACTAAGAAAAGTCATGTTTCTGGTACTCTTGGGGTGCTATAAGTTTCACTAAGAATAGCCTTGTTTCTGGTACTCTTGGGGTACTATGGCCTTCACTAAGAATAGCCTTGTTTCTGGTACTCATGGGGTACTATGGCCTTCACTAAGAATAGCCTTGTTTCTGATACTCATGGGGTACTATGACTTTCACTAAGAATAGCCTTGTTTCTGGTACTCTTGGGGTGCTATAAGTTTCACTAAGAATAGCCTTGTTTCTTGTACTCTTGGGGTGCTATGACTTTCACTAAGAATAGTCATGTTTCTGGTACTCTTGGGGTACTATGACTTTCACTAAGAATAGCCTTGTTTCTGGTACTCATGGGGTACTATGACATTCACTAAGAATAGTCATGTTTCTGGTACTCTTGGGGTGCTATAAGTTTCACTAAGAATAGCCTTGTTTCCGGTACTCATGTGGTGCTATAAGTTTCACTAAGAATAGCCTTGTTTCTGGTACTCTTGGGGTGCTATGACTTTCACTAAGAATAGTCATGTTTCTGGTACTCTTGGGGTACTATGGCTTGCACTAAGAATAGCCTTGTTTCTGGTACTCTTGGGGTACTATGGCTTGCACTAAGAATAGCCTTGTTTCTGGTACTCATGGGGTACTATGGCTTTCACTAAGAATAGCCTTGTTCCTTGTTTCAAGTTTTAAAGTCATTGACCATGTTGATGGTGATCTGTGTATGAGGTAAAAGCTTCCAAAATGCCTAAAACAGTTGGGGATCCAGATCAGTCCCGACACAGACCAATGCAGCTCCTTCATCGCGTATACCAGTTGGGTTAAGCTTCTGTTTAATTTTGAGAGCAAAATTTTAGAAATCATACCGTTGTGCGACAACTCACCGACAGACAACTGACCGAGAGTCAACTCGCAGACAAAAACTGACAGACAAAAAAATATTCACCGACACGACAACTGAACGACAAAGACAAGTCGCCGACACGACAACTCACAGACAAAAGCCTATTATATTTTCTTACCAATATACCAATGTTGGTATTTTCTTACAAAACTGATTACCATTCTCAACTTCGACTTCACTAATTTCTAAGGTCATGAATAACGGATTTTTTGTACATTTTACCGGGACATTTTGGCTTTCGATTTATAAGAATGGCGACTGGTTTTTTCGTTCATCCGATCCCAGAAGAGCAAAAACAAATTAGTTTCTGAAGGCTACATATACAAAGTGGACCGTGTACGCAGTGAGAAGTCGTACTGGGTGTGTCACCTACCTGACTGCAAAGGCAGATGCATTCAAACTGCAGACGAATTAAGTTATACCCAGGAACATAACCACTGTCCCGATTCTGCTGAATATTTCTTTTCATCCCTTTTCTAGGAAAGTCTCTGTCGGTGAGTGTCGGCGAGTGTCGGTGAGTTTTTTTTAAAAAAAAAATGTCTGTGACTTGTCGGGTCGGCCAGTGGTCGTGTCGGCGAGTTGGTTGTCGGTGAAAAAGTGCCGTCGCTGAGTTGTCGTGTCGGCCAGTTGTCTGTCGGTGAGTTGTCATAGATTCAATCATACACCCATTGAACTTTTCGACACTGATAATCAGTGTCGAAAAGTTCAATTCAGATATATCGGATAGTTTAAAATGTTTGATAATGAAGAAAACAGCAACACAGATAACCTGATCCAGTTTGTGTGCCAGAGTATGTCGAAGTTAATCGAAAAGCATTTTCGGATTTCTAAAATTTTATATTACTAAAATAACGAGTGAGATGAATTTAAGGCCAATCTAATTAATAGGAGTCAGGTTCCTCTTCTTCATAACACCGTATTGATTTTATGCGATTGGTGGCCATGATGGTTAAAGTGGACATTTTCTCGTGGGCTGACCCAAGTGATCTTTTTGTGAGCGGTGCCGCATTATTTTCAAAGCCACTTTGTTTACAACACGGCTCTTAATATCAATTAAGGAAGTCTTCTATAATTAATAATAGTTAATTGCGATTGACTGTAATATTTGTTGAGGCCTAGTCACGAGAAAACCTGTTTTTTCCATGCGAACAATAAAGATGAAGGCCAGCCTGCGCATTCTAATCAGCGTCTTTGTTTATAATAGAGAAAAAAAATACCATAGGTAATCTTTGTAGCTAAGCTATGTGGACTATAAGTATTCGGACTAATTGAAAGTCAAATTGCTAGTTTGGCCCGAATATGAAGATAAAAACAAACGGATGAGTTTGACCCCAAATACCACAATCACAGTTAAGGCACAACCAGTGACAAAACACGAACAAAATTAAAACAAAGCAGCCAGGCCCCTAGTTTATAAACATTTTTCCATGCTCAACTCAGCTGAGCACGAAAATTATATTGCTTAAAAATGTTAAAACGCCAACAAATGTTGGCATTTTAACATTTATAAGCATGATAAATACAACCTCTGAGAGACTTAAAGCAATTCACTTCTTTGTTGGTAGGTATTGTTGTTTTAATGATTAGTTGATTTTTTTGCTGAGTTGAGTTGAGCATGAAAAAAGTTTTATATCCTCGGGGTCAGCTCTCTTCCTCAGCCAGAGGATTGCAAAAATAGAACTACATTATAGATAAACAAAGTTAAACAGGCACTCATGAATATGCCGTATAAACTCGTATAACTCCGTAAAACTAATTTTAGATTTGCAAACATTATGAAAAGTATTGATTTCTGACTGAAGTATTTTCTACTCCTGTATCCATCATTGTCCCGCTTAGCCATTCGGATAGAGCGTATAGCTGTCAAGGTTGAGATCGTGGGTTCGAGTCTCACAACATACAATATATTTTTTCAAAAAAAAAAATATTTTTATTTTTTATCATAAATCATGACTTGCACGATTTTTACAAGATGTAGAAGAATTCATTTTAAAACATTATATTAGTTAGGAACTATGATGTCTACTGAGAAATCTTTAAAACATTTAAAATCTTAAGACGAATTTCTCAAAGCTTATGTTTCAAACTATTGGGCTGGACAGCTCATCAAATATTCAACATACTTTTCAGGCAACTGGGGTCAGCAGAAGAACCGTTTTCAGAGTACGAAAAGAACTTCGAGAAACCGGTACACTTTCGTCGCCGCAACGTTCGAAACGGGAACAATACAAACCTGTGGACGACTTTAATGAGGTTGTTATCAGAAACAATGTGCAGGAGTTTTGCATCCACCGCCATCAGCTTCCGACCATAAATAATCTCTTATCAGTCTTGAAAACAAACATCATGTCAACTATCCGTTAAAATTAAAATAAACAAGAAACAATATGATCATAACTCAAAAAGTATATAAATTAAAAAATGATATCTAAAATAACTATGCCCAGTGGGAATCGAACCCTCGCAATCCTGAATATGAGTTAATCGTTTTACCACTACACCACTGCCTCAGCATTATCAGATCACCTTGCTAAAAGATACTTGTTCCATACATTAATCAATTAAAATAGCTAATACACACCGAACGTGACCGAATGATGTACCGAACGTGACCGAATAATGTCGAAGATTAATGAGTGCCAGTTTAACTTTGTATATCTATACCAAACAAGACCAAAAAAAAAACACAGACATTAAAAAAGTAAATAAACAACAATAGAATCACCGCCTAAGTTCTACACCGGATAGGCCTCAATCGAAAACGTTAATACTATCGACGAACGTAGATCAAAAATAGTTATAAACAGAGTTTTTGATTGCCATTTGTCGCCCGACTGACGACAAATGGCAATCGAAAACACTGTTTCAACGCGGCGATTTTTTATCCGCGTTCGTCGATTGCTAAGAGCGTTTTGGATTGCCGCCTATCTGGTGTCAGTACGTACAGAAGCAAAGGCTACCGGGTGTGGAGTGGGGGTATACATATGTATATTTACAGGCTGAATTTTCGCCCTAGGTTTTGCTGTTGTTAAAACACAAATAATGTTCAGCTCGCATGAAAAAATCAAAACGCTTAATGGACACATGAAAAATGCTCAGTCCGTAAATAAAAAATTTCGGACGATAAGGTAACGACCATTAAATTAAATTTAGATAAGGACGTGGGCGGGAATATTACTTTGGTCCTTGGTATTTTTCTTCGCGCGCCAGAGCCTGGCTTCTTATTTTGTGCATGGTACGGTCATGGGTTGTTTTTCAGCATAAAAACAAAACCAAGAAGTTTGATAATGACCTTGAAATGAGACTAACTTAAGGTCTTGTTTTGTAAAAATGGGATACACAACTAATAAAAGTCTTGTTTTGAAAACAGAAATCTGCAATTTTAACATCATTGAGAAATATTTCAAAATTGGTAAAATATCTGCTAAAACCCGGAGTAAAAAATCCCTCCACACATATCTTTATTCGACCAAACGTCATACTCGACGGAAAGTCGCAGCGACCAAAAGTCGAATGTGGCCAAAAGTCATTTCGACGAAAAGGTTTTCAAGCATTTTTCCATATATGGGATGCGGATGTTCAAGTAATACATGTATGATGGATAGTCTACGGTCTATACTAAAAGAATCATTTAAAATTTTGCAACTAAATGTGTTTCGAGATAATGAATCATTTTTAAATAAAGAAGATAAGGATAAAGAAGCTTTATTAAACGTCACTTTTTTGAAACAGACACCATTTAATACGGACAGGCGTAGGAGGATGGCGGGTTACAGCCAGAGCTCCCATTATTTGAAGCCTTAGTGTGTGTTTTATGCATAAAACTGGGCGTTTTGTGCGCGCTCTATATGCCAGAGACAGGTATCTTCCTAGCACAACTCCTTATATGCGAGCACCAGCAAGGGAGCTGCTAGTACCATGTTTTACAACTTCTGTATGGTGCGGCTTGAATACGAACCCACGACCCCCCGCTCCGAAAGCGGACTCTCTTCCAACTGAACTATCGGGGCTGTCAAATTTTTACAATAAACGCTTTGCCCGCTGGGTAATTTTAGATGCGTTTTTTCTACAGATTTCTTTCTAAATCAACTTTGTTCAAAAGTAAGTAATGGTGCAAAGATCAGGAATCGATACAATCAAGTACCACACCTGACCCAGGATACCAATGGGAAAGTGACAAACTCACAGAAGACACCACAAACGAGGGCCAAGAGGTCAGCCCTTTCCCAGCAGGTGACCACAAAGCACATATAAACAGACGCGCACAAAACATAGCAAACACAAGACAGAACAAAAACATAAAAGATCCACAAAAGAAGTACCGCCTTGGAACGGTCAGTAAAATATTTTACTGGAGGGCTTAAACCGGTTTAACGGCGCCAACCTCACCCTTAATTCAGATGTGGATCAAGACACATAGATATTTGGTTTGCATGAAAGACCCCTAACTTATCAATGCATCATCTCCTAAAACATATAAATCAAGATATAACAAGGAGATAAAGCAAGGATAAGGACTCAACAGTAAATTAAACTGAATACCGGAGCAAAAGAAATCCAACAGGTAAACCCCGGTGGGCCCGACAAACAGCCAAAGCATCAGGCCCCTACCATCTCATCAATAGATAAGTCTTTAAGTCGGAACCATCATAGATTCTGAAGTCCGACCCACCGGCGTGCAATTAAAGAGGAAAGCAAAGTTGCCAACCGTGATTGGGTTGACTACCAAGCATGCAGTCTGTTGCAATACATTAATGTTATAGCCAATCTTTTTATAATGGGAAATTATTTTAATGAACTGCGCTGAAAAATTATTAGAGCCAACAATCCTCTTCAACTTATACACCAAGTCACCATAGAAATCAGGTTCCGAAAGTCCTTGGCGCAAGAGAGATTTAAGTCCAACTTGGAATTTAGAAATCAAATCATAGTATCGTCTATAAAATTTTGAAAATGTTTTGCGAAGTTTATGATACCGATAGCCTTGTTTTAGAAGGTTCTGAGTTAACAATTTATTGCGAGTGTTGAAGTCAGCAACATAGCTAGATGCTCTAGCAAAACGAATGAGTTGAGAGATATAGACTCCAAAGACTTCTTTCAGAAATGTCATCAGAGTATCAAACAGTTTGGATCCAGGTCATACTCGACGTTTTATTCGGGCCTGATTTGGATCCAAACGGTTTGCAAAGGTTAGCAGCAGTCGATGCTAGTAGATAAAATGAATTTTTGCTATATTCAAAATTCTAATATTTGGCATGAGTTCGAATCTCTAAAAGGAATCTTGAGGCATGGTTGTCGGGTTTCAATAGAATGCCGAATAACGGAATTATGCAGACATATTGTATAGTTTGTTTGCGTTTAACATCCCTCCAACAGCTAAGATGATATGGAGACAGGACAGGGCCAGTGCCCTATGTTTCCGCATCCGACAGACTTGAGCAGTCGAGGATTGAACTAGCGACCACTTCACTTTTTGATAGCGAAGACAATGGGCATGTAAGCTCGGTCTACCCCTGTCTTTGGTCATGTTTGGAATCAATTGTTTACTCGCATGCGGTGCGTCAACAAACGATCAGAAATACCAATTAAAGATCGTTAATTGTTTGTAATAATCGTATGTGATAATCGATTAAGTCGTGTAAAAACATGATTGTATAATCGTTTTCCTAAAATTGTACAGAACAAATGGAGGAATTAAATGTGACAAACTTAGACAATCAAAAACTTTAAAAGTTTTTGATTGTCTAAGTTTGTCACATTTAAGAGTTTAGATTGAAGATCAAAGCAGACCGAAAGCCACTCCCTATCACGTATGTCTGTAAACCCAGAACAACCGATGAGCCAGCTGAGCTTGTAACCACCGCGTAAAGAGTAACATTGATTGAATGGAATCATTGTTTTCCCTGACTCAATATGAGCCGTGGCAATGAGGCATTTTGACAAGTGTAGACTCAGACGAGCCTGTGCAGCCCTCAAAATGATGTTCAGTCAGTAGCTTAATATTCACAGAACATTCAAGCGACTAGCAGTCTGATCAGAGCCTATGCTGGTCGCAAATTCCACATTGTTGGAAATCCCATGTCGCGGCTCATATTGATAGTTCCCACTCAACCGATAGTTACTTCCCTTTGAAACATAGGTCAGCCATCTTGATGGTCAAAAATCAATAAGACAAATAGGCAAAAGATTTAAAAACCTATTTTTCTAAAAATCTCAGCATATTTGTGTCGTGAAAGTTGCAATGATTTATACAAAAAAGCTCGGACCCAGTATTGGGTCCGAGAAAAAAGTAATTCGAAAATAAACATGTTTGGTTTAACATGAAAAAATAGTCTTACGAAGTAAAAAAGTAGATTTTCTATTTTTCCACTATGTGGTCTATTGATTTTTGACCTACAACATGGCTGACCATTTTTCCAAAGGGAAGTAACTATTGGTTGACTGGGAACTATGAATTGATTGAATGGAATCATCATTTTCCCTGACTCAATATACCTCCCTGGACATCTCCCTGTATGCCGCATTGCAGTCCAAGGGGTCAAATCCCCTATCTCTATGCTATCAGAATATCCTCATGGGCTTCATAGCCCTTTTGGAATTCGAAAGAAAACCATATCTCTATTTAAAGTGTACAACTGTGCAAAGCGTTTTTAGCTTCATATACAGGCACCATGTTGATACTCGGGGCATTTACCATTTTACCATATCAATGCCGTTTTCGTAAAATATTTTGTAACGAGAAAAATCACCAACTAGGCGTCGAACCCGCACATATTAAATCTATCGCAAAAACGATATCTACTGGCGAAAAGACAACAAAAAAAAACGCCACGCGAAAGACGAAATAACGAAAAAAAAACGCAATGCGAAAAAAAGAAAAGACGAGATAACGTCATGTTAAAAGACGAAATAACGAAATCCGCCCCGCCTAACGTTATTTCGTTTTAGTCGCAATGCGATTTTTCGTTATTTCATCCTTTCGCGTGGCTTTATTTCGTCTTTTCGCAGCGCCATAATGCCATGCGAAAAGACGAAATGGCACAAACCAGCCACCACAACAATGGACTACCATTATCACATAAAGGGTTAAGATGTACCACGTACCACGATGGCCCAACATCTCTAAAAGGGGGTTCAAATGTATAAAGGTGTGGGGGTTCGCTTTACTGATTTTATCTCATTTTTATTAAATATCCCATGAAATAATTTTGTCTGAATGAGACCAAACTATCCCATTTTCATGGTATATTTAAAAACGGTGGCGGGGAGGGGTTTCGAGGGAACCCCATGAACCCCCTCTAGATCCGCCACTGCTGTGCACTTTTGCACAAAATAAAACTTATTGTGGCTTTTCCATGGATAGTAACCGGAGGGTTTATGATATGTGTTTTTATTATATGACGGGAGCACCCGAAGGCTCATTGTATCAGCAAAAAATACAACTTCTCACATATAGTTTAAGAAGTTTATCTTCAAATAATTCTTATAATTCTTGAAGGTACATGCATCAGTGGCGGATCCTGAGGGGTTCAGGGGATTCGTTCGAACCCCCGACCCCGTCTTTAAATATCCCTTGGAAAGTGAGACCAAATTTTTACATTTTCATGGGATATTTAAGAAAAATGAGATAAAATGAGCAAAGCAAACCCCCATACCGTTATACATACGAACCCCCTTTCCAGAAATCCTGGATCCGCCCTTGTGTATCTGGATTTCCACTGCCTTGTAAAGAAGGTTAATTCTACCGCCATACAGAAAAAAAAACTCGAAAATTCGAACTTCACAATTTTTCGAAATATTCACTTATTCGAAATATATTTGGCATACATTGAATTCAGGAAATTGGACCTATTCCTGGTGTCTATAATAACATTTTTTGGGGTGCGTAAAATAATCGTTTCCCAAAACTTATGTCTCATAGAGAACCACTCACCCCCATGATGATAGTCATTTTTAGGGTTATAAATTTTCAGGGGTGGACCCAAGATTTCTGGAAAGAGAGTTCATAATAAGCATAAAGGTGTTGAGGTTCGCTTTGCTGATGTTATTTTTTTCTTAATTAAATAACCCATGGAAAGGAAATAATTTGGTCTCACTGACCAAATTATTTCATTTTCATAGGATATTTAAAAAGGAGGGGGGGGGGGGTTCAAGCAACCGCCCTTTGGACCCACCACTGATTTCCATGCCTATCTATCTGCAATTCGACCAACAGATAATTCGAAATGAAACCTCTAGTCCCTAGAATTTCGAATCAACGAGATTTGATGATTTATAAAGGGAATCTGCGATCATTAAGGCAATGGTGAACTTTTTGGCAGACAAATCATCAAATATTATTTTCAATATTTGTCCCGGTATAATTACGTAGGAAAGGTCAGGATTTTGTGGGATTTAGCTCATTCTCTTAAGATAAACACCAGGCAAAAGATAGAAAAATGGCGTCGAAGATCTTTTTTTTTTCGGAAGTTTTTTATGTTTGAATGATTGATTTTGAAATTAATTTCCTGTTTCGCAATTTGTTTGTCAATAGTGTTATGGCAACGCCTGGTTTGACAAACAGCTCAATTAATCGTTAAACATTCTTTAATCGTTACAAACAATCGATTATCGCGAGCAAAATTGCTACCAACGGCATCATTGATGTTGATTTATTGCTGATGATCGCCAAAAACCAACACAGGCATAAGTAATTGACGCTTAAATCGTTACAAACAACAGATTATCGCTAGATACTATAATTATTATATATATATTATATTAATTGGTCGTAGCTATTTTTGTCCCCTTTTTATATCAAGTGCACTTAAGACACGATTTTTCATGA
The DNA here is from genome assembly GCA_964019695.1 of Loripinus fragilis. NCBI lineage: Eukaryota > Metazoa > Mollusca > Bivalvia > Lucinida > Lucinidae > Loripinus > Loripinus fragilis. The sequence goes on along the minus strand of OZ026519.1, from coordinate 14,959,916 downwards.
AAATAAACAATGTGACCCTAATCGGACTGCTCCCATGAAAGCTCTCTGGTCCGGATTTATATTGTTTGCAATATAGGCAACATCAGTACATAATTAGACGGGAGGAGCAAACGACACAAGTCCGCTTCGCTGATCTTACATTTGATAATTTTAATATGAGCCCACTTCACAATGTGCGGACCCGTTTGCATAAGGACAGGAACGCCAGTTCAGAAACATGGTTTTGTTGGCACAGACCAGCCTATATACAGTAAAACCTGTCAAAAACGGCCACTCTCAAAATACCAAAAATTGGTTTTCAAGACCATTTATCGCTTAATGCAGGTAAAAAAGTATTGCAGAATGCTCCAAGGGGAGCATTCTGCAATACTTTCGACCTGCATTAAGCTACCATTTGTCAATAAGATCTTTGTTTTGTCTATTTACTGTAATTCGATTTCAGCTAAACTTGCTAAACGTACAATTTTCAATATCCTGGCTAGTCGCTGTAGCCGAGCAGGCTACTTTATGTCTCGTCTGGTAGGAAACCCAGATCGAGACGAGACTGCACATATGTACATGTACTATACCCGACATGGGCAATTATCCCACCCCTTCCCAGAGCTCTGGGTATGAGTCTCACCATATCATAACAACACCCTGATCTGGGTCCAACTGTTTGCATATAGGTTACTCAGCGGACGACAAAAGTCGCCGCTAGCAAGGGTAGAGTTAATATTTGACATCGATCAAAGCATGCATCACACACGCTGATCTGCGACTTTGTTGGCAACACTCATGAGCTACTGGTACACGGGTGAGCCTACACAAATGCACCTTCGATGCTCTCACACACTTAGTTTGGCTGTATTCACCATATCTGTTATCAGTTTACAGGTGGTCAGTAATAGATAAACAGGTAACCAGTGCCCCCCCCCCCCAATACATGGATATTGGGGGGGGGGGGGGTTCTGGTTACCTGTATTTACATTACTGACCACCTGTAAACTGGGAACCAGCAATTAATGTAGATATGGTGAATATGATCATTCTAACGGAATCAGACCTTACTTAAGCATGCTTGTCTTTAATATGCGATTAGTTCCCAAAACCCACGAGCTGGCCCAAATACCCTATACTTTGTAGCCTTGCATCGAAAATTGACGAAAAAGGGCAAGCGGGACATTGTCACTCAACAGTGCAGGTGGCCTGAACCAAACCTACATCCCTTAAAATGTTAAACAGGCGATTGAAATACGCCCCGAGAAACTACCCAAACAGTTCGACGCAGCAAGCGTCGGCGCTAGGGGTGAACTTAAAGAGACTAAGTCTGCAACTGTGAACATTTTTCGATTTTTTTATTTTCTTTTAAAGTCATTTGTAAAAGTAGAATTAAGTTATGTTTTCACAATAAATCTGTTCACTATAGCTGAAAACTGCACGGAAAAGTGAATTATCTTATAAAACAGATGTGTTTTTCTCTTGTTGGTAATTATTTGCGTCCCTCCAATAATTATAGACAGCTAATTTTAACATAAATGCTGTTGTTTTGATACTGATAATTTGTTAAGATTTACGAAATTGGTAAAATATATACCTGAATTTTAGTTGTTTTACTGTGTTCTTGAAAAATAGAAACATTAGTTCTAAAATTAAAAGATCAAAAGTTACAGACTATGCAGCTTTAAATTCTTGTTGCAAAAATTCAATATTCTATCTTGTCTCGGTATCAGGTCACACAATTCCACCAGGAGGGAGAGAGGGGTGTGTCTTTGCAACGTATTCTTTTTTTAGTCATCCACGTAATTCACATAGGGCCATATGAACCTCCCTCGAGAAGGAATTGGACCCAGAGCCCAATTGCTTCTCGAGGGAGTCCATACCAGTATTTCTAGGGAAACCTATAGCCACTTGCGATTTTTCGGGAGGGGGGCTTACAAACTCACAGACATGTTCCCTTGCGACAAGGCTCATATGGTAGAGTAAAGCATATTGCTGTATTTTGGATAATCATTAATAGGTCATTCTACAAATCAGGTGGAACTATTTTTCAGCATGAGGTCTGGAATTTTGTATATTAAGAAGTTTACAAGTACATGTTAATTTCCTTTGATGTTTAATGTCCAGACAAGCATGCATAAAAAGTGGCTGATGATTTTATAATCATGCGGCAACTGACCACTCACAGAGCTGAATGATACTTGTTAATTAATTGGTTATTGACTCTGTACACACCTTTCTCTTATCAGGTAGTCCATATTGCCCGTATTCCTTTTCTGTTCGGTAGTGTGCGCAGCAACATCGCTTCATTCACTTTATAGCAACTTTACCCCCCACCCTTTTTTGTATAATATATGATACTAGGAAGTATTACTTCCCTTAGACCGTTGAAATGCGTCAGTTGTGGCGCGGTTTAGCCATCCCCATCCAACGTAGGCACATAAAAATGATGCTATTTATAGCACGACCCCAGACTGAAAAGTTTCGATGTGCACTATATTCAGCATATCCCTCCGTCAGTGCGTCCGTCTGTCTGAGTGTGAAGTGAATTTTGTGCAAAATTTTGAAATCAAAAACCTGTCTCTCCAATAATTATTAGGCCCCCCTTCAGGGTCTGGAGACATATCGTTTTGTCCCCTCTAGCCTGTCTGTCAAAAAATCGTGTCCGCTCTATAACTCGATAACCATAAAGATATTTTGATGGAACTTCATACATTTGTGAAGCACATTGAGACGACGTGTCTTGTACAAGAAGAACCACAACTCTTGCTTGTATATTTTCAAATTATTCCCCTTGGAAGATTAGTAAATGCAATTTTGTGTCCATTCTGTAAGTTGAAAACTGTTTGAGCTATTTGGATGAAATTTCATACAGTTGTAGAGCACAATGAGACGATGTGTCATGTGCAAGAACTATAACTCTGCTTTGCATATTTTGGAGTTATTTCCCTATGATCATTTACAATGCTATTTCGTGTCTGCTCTGTAAGTCGAAAACCGTTACAGTTATATGAATGAAACTTCTCACAGTTGTAAAGCCCATAAGACGATGTCATACAGAAGAACCACAACTCTGCCTTGTTATTTCCCTTTGATTGGTAATTGTATTTATTGACATTCGATCATTTTGACCCCTAAAATGGTGGGGGACATTTTTTTCGTTGATAAACAATTCTAGTAGCACTTGCAGAAGGTCCCGGAACACGAGTCGTCCATATTACTAAGAGTTTGATGAGGTATTTGGACAGTATGTGTTTTGTGTCGCACTTTGCGCTGCCTGCTAGTATCTTCTACTGATACAAACAGTTTGTTGCCAATTTCATCAACGCGTTTGCAACGTATTTGCGTCTTAAAAATTGTACTCAGGTTGAACGTTAATTTAGAAGTGTTCGAGAAATTTTGCCATATGTTTTAGACGTAAAAATAGGTGTAACAGAGGGCACTTCCGTCTTTAACAGTGAATACTGTGGTTGAGCCTTCGGGTGCTCTCTGCCTAAGCACCGATTTTTGTTACCTCAGCGCATTTTGTTACCTGGCAACAAAATGCGTTAAAAAGGTAACAAAAATGCGGGTCCATTGTTAAGCATTTTGCAACCCGGTGACAAAATGCGATACAGGCCCCACGCAATCTGTAACCCGTTAATGCTAACAAGACAGGCGATAGTGTAGATGTACAGTTACCACGCATTTTGTAACCATATGTTTCTGGCTAGGCTAAAACCCCGTTCTCACTGTCCCGGTTTAAGGTGCCGGTTCATCCCGGTTTGATGATCCGGGATGAACCGTGATGAACCGTGTCACAACCGTGGCGGCACCGTGGACAAGGGATGAACCGTGTTGAACCGGCTCATGCCCCCGGTTGTTTTAAAATGTTTAAAACAACCGGGACTCACCGGGAGTAACCGGGAAGGCTGTCAAACACCGTGATAGACCGGGAAGACGCCGGGAGCAACCGTGTCTCCATCGGGACGGTGTCGGGGCGATACCGGCGCAATCCGGGAACATCCGTGTCTCCACCGTCATAAACCATGCGGTTCCACTGCCTATGTATATGTAATAAAATGCAAAATAAAAATGAAAAGTCACTCCTGCTGCCTCTAAAATGAAAGTGGATTCATCCAAATAATAAGGATGGGAAAGTCCATTCGTCACAAGTTGGTTAAATTGTCAGCAGTATAAATGTGCTCATTTACAAAGCTTATGAATCAATGCACTTATAGTTACTGAAAGGTCAAGCATATGTGAGCCACGGCATGGGCTTTCCAACAATGTGGTAGTTGCCATTAGCAAATCCCCAGATCAGCCTGCGCCTAGGCGCAGTCTGATCAGAGCCTTTGTTAGTCGCTTGATTATTCTATGACTGTTAAGCTACTGACCGAACAACTTTAAAGCTTAATTGGGGACTGCACAGGCTTTCCTGAGTCTACACTTCTCAAAATATCACACTGTTGGAAATCACATGCCCCGCTCAAAGTGTTTATATACTTTTACGAAAAAGCAAGACAATCTGGGCCTAGAATTACAATGTATCCTTAAAAGGAGTACTTAAGTTAAGTATTGAATTTCCAGGATGCGAAAAATAACGTTTCCAAACTGATTAAAACCAAAATAGTTTCATTTTTTCTGTAGATCACAATGATATCTTTGACCATGAGTACTGCATCGGTCTTGGCAATTTATAAAGCATTTAATGTACATGTTGAAGAATCAATACTTAAATTAAGTCTTCCTTAACTTTAAGGAGGCACTGTAATTTTGGGCATTTAAACCTCGTCGTAAGAAAACAGGTCTGCTTCTGCTTATTTGTCATGCAAATGAGCTGCGAGGTTACTAGGCATTTGCTTTCGCTACACAGATCATGGTTCCTCTAGTAACTCGTATATGGCTGTGCTGTCCAATTTGTGTCATAACTGGTATGCGATAGAGACAGAAAAAAACTGATGTTACTCCACGTTTTTATCCTGGTTTTATAGTGTAGAGTAAGACCGGGACGCAACCGTGGCCCTCTCGGCATGTAACCGTGGCGCAACCGGCAGTTACCGGGACATCAACGTAAACAACCTGGGTAACACCGGGGTATACCGGGGTATACCGGCACGAACCGTGGCTCCACCGTGCTGCATCGTAAGTGCTCCGTGGTGAACCGGGGATCAACTGGCGTCTTGCTCTCTCGAGAACCGGGGCTGTACCGGGGTAACGTCGGCAAGGTGAGAACGCAATTTATTTTTTATGAAATGTGTCCCGGTGCATCACGGTATACCGGCTGTCCTGCATCGGGATGAACCGTGGCTACATCGGCACAGTGAGAAATGGGCTTAAGATCCGTTTTTAACACAAACCGAACCCTAACCAAATACCAAAGTGAACCATAAAGCAAACTGAATTGCATTGAACAGACTCTAGAAGCTTATTCCTAACAGACCTAAACCGACCAGAATCACAAACACAGAACCAAGCCCCACGAGGCAACATACTTCGGGCGTCTTCCAAAGCGTTTGTCAAATAAAAACCCCTTTCAGCACAGTAAAAATAAGTGTATTTTTTTACCAAATTTTGTGGCAGCTGACATATCACTGATTTTGGTGCAAACTAAAAGCTATGAACTGTTCGATTGTATTGATCAGGAGAGAAAAAAGACAACAACAACTGGCAGAAATGTTGGCTTCAAGCTGTTAAGTAAGTAAGTGTGAGTTTACAACTAAAGATTAGTTGCAATACAACCTCTTTTGGCGTTAACTTAAACTTATAGCTGCCACCTTTTGGTGGTAACTTACACATATACTCTATATTTTATGCAGTGCTTGTGTGTATTTGTTCAGACAGATTAGAAAAGAAGGAAAACTAATACAAGAAAATTTACTGAAAACAATATACTAAATATACAAAAACTTACAGAATTTTAAATAATCCCAGCATCCACATTAATTACATTTTGCATCTTAATCCGAACAGAAAAGTAAGCACTATGTTTTTACAAAACATAAAAATATTTTTAAGAAATATTATCAATGTTACTGTCCTGCCAGCCAAGAGTGACAGTGACGCCATGCTTTGTTTACAAAGTTATCAGAGACTAAGAATCGATAGATCATTTGTGTATTAATCCTATCCTGCGGATAGGATTAATACACAAGTGATCTATCGATTGGCGTTAGCTCAAGTGAAGTGTATACGTGAGTGTTTAACTTAGCAATTGTAAACACAATATTACATTATACTGTCACTTTTGGTTGGCTCGACAATATCATTATGAACTGTTTAAACCATTCTCATGCTGAACATTACAATATGTCATTCAAAATTTCACGTAGTTCCAGCTGGTTCATTCACATGATCCCGGCTATAACAATACATTCACGGTTGCATGCATGGAGAATAGTACAGATCCACACCAGTCAGCTTATCTCAAAAGGACATGAATCCGAAATCAATAGGATAAGGGGCAAATTGAGAGAACCCCCTAGAAAAGAGCGCTTATAAGCGCATGTTATATGTTGTAAGTAAAAAAAAATCAGTTTCGTTAAGAACTTCAAGGGCTTGAACTCTGAAGCCTCATTTACATTTGGAAAGCTTATAGCATGTAAAACGATAAGGTACACGGGGCGCTTCTTACGAGCACCTTAACGGACATTTTTGGAGAAATAAAGAATAATATAGGTGTCTCAAAGTTTGGATCTCTTTACGGATATGTTTCTTTGAAGGGCCTGTTTCCTAAGTCCAGAGTCGGAAGATTTGTTTGTGACTTTAACCTGTCCGATTAAAACGCATACACCTATATTTCACTAAACAGGTTTTGGGATTATGCGATTAAAAGTCCGGAGATTAACCCATATAAATTGGAAGAATCGATTTATGAGCTAATTGTGCGCATAACTTTCTCAAAATTTAAAAAACAGCGTTTTGCAGATCAGCTGGGTCCTGAAGAAGCCGACGGAACAAATGTGAAATGCATCATTGGTGTTCGTGCCCATAAGTATTATATAGCTATTCGGTCACTGTATCACCACGTGATATGCGATGTCCCGGTCTCTTGTAAATCTAATTGATATCGGAACCATTTAGGGGCGTGGCTAGACAGAAATCCATAAGCCGACCAATACTCATGAGCATGGTGTCTTGGCTTCTCTGTATTTAAGAGTTTCAAATGAATACAGATATAAGTATATGATAATTTATTACTTCCCCATTACCAGAAATACAGGTTGGCAGTGACATTTTACAGTGGTGTATACAGTCAAACCTCTTTAAAACGTAACTCTTAATAACAGAATATTCACTATCCGACATAAATTTGCAGGGAACGGATCTGTTTCCAAAAAAATCCTCTTTATAACAGAATATTCACTTTACGACACTGACAGTAAGTTCTGGGAACAGATATACATTTTCTATTAAAAATAAATTCAATATAACAGAGTTTTTACCATGTGTCAGTCAATTTGGTGATAAGGACAAGGTCTTTTACATGAACAGGTTTCTGTCACATTTGATAAGAGGGTAGCTTTGAGCATTTTGATGCAATATGAAATTGAACTGATGTATACATTTGGAATACGAGGGTCAGTCAAAAATAACTGAGCCCTACTTCATAACATTTTAGTGTGTTATTGTAGACAACAAATGTGATTATTTTCTATAAGCATCATATGTCATCGATGTTTTGACCCTGAAGAATTATCCTAGTGAAGCTTCTATTATGGTTGCTAGGCAACTGAAGATCGTCAGTCAGATCGATGCGTTCACGATCTCAGCCACCAGGAATATACAGTATGTCTTTAAAAAGCTTGCATGCTTTATAGTTTTTGTGAAAGACATATTTGACATTTATTTGAATAACATATACCATATTGTCTTTTCATTACACTTAGTTCGTTAATGTTTAGGTGAATATTGATTGCATGCGTTGCCTAGCAACAAAAACACCAAAATTCCATAAATTTTTAAATATACGAGAATTGTGTTGCCATGGAAACAAAATTGTGAATTTAAATCAAGGAGCTTACTATGCCTGAGGGTTGGTTTGTGTATGCAGTACTGTTAAAGCATTATTAGACAAATATTTTATGTTTTCTATTAAAATTGTGTAAATATGAATGTGGGTGGGGTAAATTATAGGACGTCAGGCATGTTAAAATTTGATAAATTCTGAAATCAAACTACCACAGCATCTATAAATTGGGGTCAGTTTGTTTCTGCTCTGTAACACAGAATAGGCACATGTTAAATATATCAGACGACAGTGAATATAGCCTTGGTTTCACATTACTGTTTCCATAGCAACGCTTAGAATAAGATGTATCACAGCGTGAACGCACCCCTTTAACAGGTCATATTCTGTTGCCTAGCAACCGTTACAAAAAGCCTACCAACAGAAATGAATAAGTTGATTAAATAGATGACATATAACTACAATGAAATACCATCTAATTATATGTCCATTTTACTTGATTCAAATGTTATGAGGTAGGGCTCAGTTATTTTTGACTAACCCTCGTAATAGTTTTCAAATTCATTTGTATAATATTTTCTGTTACCAAATGATTATGATGTGGAAACCTGGTACTGGTCCGCATTTCGTTATAACAGCAAATCACTTTAACGTCAACGCTAGTTTGGAACAAACACGGTCGTCATAAAGAGGATTGACTGTACGAGCCATTCTTCAAAAGTTGAGGACTGTCCGTCACCTAAATAGCTGTATATTACATTGACAATGGTAGTAAGTTTTAATCAAAGTGACCGATCAGCTAACATTATACAGCTGACAGTGACTGGGATAATAAATACATTTTTTCATATACATGTATGTATATTATATATTATATGTTTCCTCTCTTATATTTGCTTGTCCCTTAGCAAAATAGTGAAGGTTGAACTTCAGTTTGACAAAAAGTTCGTGTAGAAACACATCAATCAAACAATGACTAGATATAAGTCTTTGAAAGACGTCTACCAATGACAAAAGCGCCCAATATCCTTTGTTATAATTTGAAGCCCTGTTGCGCTTGTTTTAGTATGTCCCAAGTTTATGTCATTCCTGTTACCGCAGTTGTAGTTTGAGATTAGACAAAGTTACTATTCAAGAAAGTTACCTTGCATTGGCTTTTTGTGAGGTCAAGGACATAAATTTTATAAAAAAATATTGTAGAAAAAATGCTTAAAAGTAATATTTGAATACTTAACTACAATAAGTAGTAAATAAGACAGCTAGTATGTTATCCTTGTTACACATCTTTCTATAAAAAATAAATTGCTACAAATAAAAAAATCCAAACATTGAAAAAGTATGATGGGCCTCAATATTATTGAGTAAACATTTTCAAGATTTTGCTATCAGAAAGCAAAGTAAGTTTGATTGTGCATATACTTTTTGTCACCTATGTTACTGTCATCCCTTTAACCAACCAAAAGTGGCACTGTTTAAAAATATGATTTAATATGTAAAATATGAACTGTGTTTGTAGTAGAAGGCCCTGAGAATTGACATTTGGAAAAATGGCCAGATTATAGCAGAAATATAGACTTTATCCTGATATTTCAGAAGTATCAACACGACAAAAAATATTTAAGTTTTGCCAAAGATTTTGAATCAGGCGGTAAGCATATCTCCCCTTTGCATGCCTCATATTAAGCTTGTGTTTGCACTACTTAGGAATGAAAAGAGAAGTAATCTAGACCAGATAAGTCATATTTCTTACTACTTGCTTATTGTCTTAAAAACACTAAATTCAGTGAAGCAAACTACCTGAAAATAATCGTTAGTTAAAATAATTCACGCTTATGATATTACTGTTATTTATGTTAGTTACTTTCAAATATGTAACTATTTTATTTCTAGACCATGTGCTGTGAAAATTTGTGAGGAAATCTACTACGTAACCATTAAATAATATGAACTCCTGTAACAGTGTTATTACCATTTATCTTTATTCTTACATACATCATTTTATTATATACAAAGTAATGAAATACAGAAAAATATTGATTTTATATAATGCATATTTAAAAAAAAGCTTTCTTTCACAGCCATTAAAGAGGCTTGTATAGGGGGTATCAGTATACTATAGCCCTGGAAGTTAACAGGAAAGCATCCCATAAACCTTTAAGTAAATTGAAAAAATATCCCCTTAATTAAATTTCCTATTAGACAGGTAGTTATTTTCCAGGCAACAGCTAGAAATCACTTTTGCGAGGCCGCAATGTTAATGCAAAGTTATATGCTAGATACTGTTCAGTAACCCCTGCCCTGTCTGCTCTCCAGAAAATGGCCCTTATGCAAATTACAGAGGTCAAAGGTCAGTAAGTGCATTTTTGCATTTGTAGCGTGATATAAATGTAAATAAAAGCTTTCAGATTCATTTTTCAGTTGAAACTTTATTTAAAACGTGTTAATAAGATGGATTAAGGCTGTTTTTAATGTTTACCAGAAAAAAGAGACGAATTTCTGGGTTTTCAGTTAAAATCAAAGCACTAAAAGTACTAAAATGTTAGAGATTGAAGGATGTTTAATTTTTTTGTGTTGTAGACGTATCCTAAAATGTATGTATTTATTATGTTTATATATTTACAGGCAATATTTGCTATTAAAGACCAATTCTGGGTAGGTTTTGAGGACTTTTTGGAGATATAGTCAGTGTTCGAAAAATGTAAACGTAATGAGTGGATGTAGAGTGAATATATTCAGTTAAACAGGGTCCTTTACAGGGACGGGTCTTCCTGAGTTGAACCAGTACTAAGCTAGGATAAATGTGTCTTACTCAAGGACCACAACGCAGTGATGCCGGTGAGGCTCGAACATATGATGTAGGTTCAGACACAGCTTAAAGAGAGCGTTGTTGCACTTATAGAATGTTTGGCATCTTAATAGGGAGTACATTATATGGGAAGCAAGAGAGTCAAACCTGCATGCCTAAATGGTGATGAACATGAATTTAAGAATAGTATGGAACTGTCTGATCACGTTAATGCGTCAAAAAGGTTCTTCCAGACTTGATAAATCTAAATAAGGTTGGTGTTGTTGCTCCTGATGAAATATTGGTAGTATTACTCAGGTCTCTTGCGTGGGAAAGTGAACAAATAAATATTTTTGAAAGAACAGACTGATGCAGAATCTGGAAAGTTTTCATGTTTCTATCAAACAGAATAGATCCCATACTCTCTATTCAATATACGAACTAACGAAGTGACTTTGCAGACATCAGAGAATAAAGGATCGCCATGAACTTTTTGAAAGACGTTTAGCCAGCAAGGAAGCTCATAGTGATAAAAGCTTAAAGAATATTACATGTCATTAATTTTCAAATATCCGTCTGTTTATTGCTGATGCTGGCGGACAACTCCTTCCCTGTGACAGTAAATCAGACTTGATGGCTATTTTGGAAGCCAGCTCTGGTGGTATATCATAATAACAATAATTGAAGGTCAAGCAATGATGCACACAGTTTGTAGAAAGACCAAAGCAAACACTTTTGGCGATTTCGCATACGACTTCAATGAAGCTATCAGTAGAAATATTCAATCAAGAATAGATGTTTGCTTTGATACATACCAGAACCATCTCGTGAAAGATGCAACTAATGGATATCAATACATCATCTGATCTAAAACAGAGATGCCCTTCTCTGAAAACTTTTTTTTTATTATTTATTATTTATTTCTGAAACATATATATTATAAACACATGCATATTTCATATATGAATATGACATATAATGTACAAACATCATATTAATGTAATAAGATGGCTATTTAAACACATGCATTTTACATTCTATACGCTAATGTTATGTATATTCTACAAATTAGTTTCAGAAATAGTTATAAATAAAAAAAATGTTATTAAATAAAGAGAAAAAAACAAAGTAAAAGAAAATAAAGCGAAAAATATGACTAAATATGCCAAAAAGGGTGCAATGAAGCACCCTGGAATCGTCAGAAATATGTTTTTTCTAAGGTATGTAATATGGTAAGAGAGAGAGACAGAGAGAGAGAGAGAGAGAGAGAGAGAGAGAGAGAGGAAGAGAAGGAGAGAGAGAGAGTCCTGTCGCCTTTACGGTACGAGCGTGTTTGAAATGTTAAATTAATTTTCGTTTTTACTCCGTTAGTGTTCTAAGGTTTCCCCATTTTTTGTTGAATTGGGCAAGTCTGTCTTTCTTGAAATAAATGTGTTTTTCTATATTGATTCGATGTTTTAGATATAATTTGAAATGAAATAAATTTGGGTGTTGTTTTTTATATTTGTTTTTGAAAATGAAATGTTTTCCAAGTAAAATTATAAAATTCTTTGTTTGAACTTCTGTTTGATTTGTTCCTTCCGTTATACCAAGCATTATGTTTCTTAAGTTAAAATGAATGGATACATTATAATCTTGCAAAAGTGTTGATAAATTTGTCCAAAAAAGCTGTACATGAATGCACTCCCAGAATAGGTGGTCAAGTGTTTCAATTTCCATGCTGCAAAAATCAAATAAAGTTGTATGTCCAATGTTACATTTTAATAGAAATCTGTTTGTTGGAATAATACGCATTAAGAACTTGTAATTAAAATTTTGCAGTTTTATGTCTTTTGTTGCCCGAAGGGAGGATGTGTAAATTGTTTTCCAGTTAAGGTTTTCATCGTGGAATTGTTCAGCCCATTTCGTCTCTGATTTCTTACCTGGGTGTTTTCTTTTTTCCTGAAGTAAGTTGTATGCATATTTATTGGTGTGTTTTATGTTCATTAATTGTCTTAATATGGTGTGTGGGTTTGGCGTATTTGTATTTTCATTTTTAATATTGGTTTTCCAAGAGTGTGGTATACTATGTGTCAAAGTAAGATATTTTAAAAAATCACCTTCGGGTAGGTTGTAAATTTCTCGTAATCTACTAAATGGGTAAAACTTCTTTGAGGCGTCATCATATATGTCTTTTAAAACTTTTATTCCATTGTGGAACCAATTTGAAAACATAATTGTATTTACACCTGCCTTAACATTACTGTTATTCCACAGAATTTCATGTCTGTAACTTTGTATAACAACATTTGATTTGCATCTGCACCACGATAATAGAACATCATTTAAAACCCTATTTTGAGTTATTCTACAAATGTCGTCTTCGGAGATATTACATTCAAACAAAAGTTTTCCACCAAATGAGCTGAGACTGTTAATATATATTTTGTTTAAAATTGCGTCATTTTCAGCTTCTATCATTCGTTTTATCCAACATATTTTTAGCGAATTTATAAAATTGTCTAAATCAATCATTTTTAACCCCCCGCTTTCATACCCCATCGTGAGTATATCTCTCTTAATTTTTTCAGGTTTGCCATCCCATATGAATTCGTATATAAGTTTTTCAATTCTTTTTACTGTTTGAGGGGATGGGTTAGGCAGAGATGAGAGTGCATATATCAATTTTAGCAGAGCGTAATTTTTTATCACTGTAATTTTACCCATAAGGGTTAGTTTTCTATGTTGCCATTGTTTTAAACATTTTTCAAAAAGAACAATTTTGGGTTCTAAATTTGCTTTGTATATGTGACTATTGTTAGTGCAAAAGGTAAATCCGAGTGAGCTAGCTTCGCTAGAGCTCCACTTAAATTTACGTTTTTTCAAGTATACTACTTCATTATGAATCACACTGCCTATTCGCAAAACTTGGCATTTTTTGGAATTTAGTTTTAATCCAGATATATAGCTATAGTTATCTAAGACATCAACAAGAGCTTCAAATGATTTTATTGAACCATCTAGGATAAAAGATGCATCGTCAGCAAAAAGAGACTTTTTAAATTCGTGTTTCGAATATGTAATACCTTTTATATCTTCAGTAGTTGTTATCTTATATGATAAGAGCTCGATACATATAATGAAGAGGTAAGTGGACAGGGGACACCCCTGGCGGACACCTCGCAAAAAAGGAAAGAAGTCAGACAAATATCCATTGTTGGAAACACAACCCTTTGCATCTTTATAGAATAGTTGTATCCACTTAATAAAATCTTCTCCGAAGTTAAAATGTTTTAGGCAATTTATTATATATGTATGGTCAATGCTATCAAACGCTTTTTCAAAATCTGTGAAAAAAATAAGACCTGGTTTATTTTCTTCTTCAGCGTTATCAATTATTTCAAAGAGCAATCTAATGTTTTCGCCTATATATCTACCTTTTATGAATCCGGTCTGTGAATTATGAATTATTTTAGTAATGACATGTTTTACACGGTTTGCAATAACTTTAGTTGCGATTTTATAGTCTACATTCAATAAACTTATGGGTCGCCAGCTATCCAGTGATGTCAGATCTTTGTTTTGTTTAGGGATAATTGTAATTATGCTTTGTTTTTGCAGTTCTGTGAGCGATCCAGTTTGAAATGAGTAATTTATAGAGTTCACGTAAAATTCTTTAACGTTATTCCAAAAGAGTTTATAAAATTCCACTGTAATTCCATCAGTGCCTGGACTTTTTTGATTTTTCATAGATTTTAGGGCATTTATACATTCAGATTCTGTTATTTCTCCTTCACATTTAATTTGATCAATATTGCTTAATTTGTTTATTGACTGGTCGAAAAAGTTATATTTTGAGTTGCTCATTTCTCTTTTTTTATATAGATTTTTATAGATGTTTGTATTTCTGTTAAAATTTCTTTTTGGTTTGTACTAATTACGTTGTTGACGCATAACCTTGAAATCAGTTTTGTTTCAGACCGCTATTTTTCTAAGCTGCCAAAGTATTTGCTGTTTTTATCGTCATGTTCGACTATGTTAGCTTTTGATCGCAGAATTAATCCGTTTAGCTTAGTTTCTGTTAATTGTTCAAATGTGTTCCTTTTTTCATTAAGATCGTTTTTTAATACCTCTATTACATTGGCTTCCGTTGATTCAGAAATTTTGTTTTGCAATTCGTTTATTTCATTTGTCAACTTTTTTTCTTGTTTATAAGTTTCTTTCTTCTCGTATGTTGCATATTTTATTGTTTCGTTTCTAATTGTACCTTTAATCAATTCCCACTTTGTGTTTGGGTTTGCTTCTTTGTTTATTTCAGCTTTTTCAGCTATGCTTTTCTAACCTGTTTCTTGATAATCCTTATCCAATAATAGACTGTTGTTAAGTTTGAAATAGCCAGGCCCACGGGTAAGGTTTATTAGGTCGATGTTTAAGGAGACCTTACTGTGGTCCGACTTATACCCAATGTTGTGTTTGCAGGAGACTACGGAATTCCTCAAATTTTCCGAAATTAAAAAATAATCAAGCCTACAAAATATTGGTGGTTTGTGATGTGAATGCCATGTAAATTGTTTTATGTCTGGGTGCATGTCGCGCCAAATGTCAGTTAGGCTATATCCATCAATAATATTGTTAATAACCGTTCTGCAACGTTTGTGTGAGTATATCCTGCCATTTCTTTTATCAAGGTTTTCATACAATACGGTATTAAAATCGCCACCTATAATAAATGTTTTTTCGTCGTTTTCTTTTAAGTATTTTTCTAATTGTTCGAAAAAATTGCAGTCATCATTATTTGGACCATAGATGTTAATAAAATAAATTTCCTTGTCATTTATTATTAATTCTAAGGCTTGCATTCTACCCGGGATTAAATCTGTGTATTTTTGAATTGTGTATGAAACTGTTGGATTTATTAAGATTCCTATACCTTCACTGTTGTTGCTATGTCCACTCCAGAACGCGTCATTTCCCCATTCCTGTTTCCATGAAGTGTGAGTGTTTTCTCCTGAATGAGTTTCTTGAAGCATGCAGAGTGTATGATTGCTTGACTTTAGCCATGCGAATATTTGTTCCCGTTTAGATTTATTGCCCAAACCTCTAACATTGAACGAGCAGCAGGAGAAATTCATTTAATAGTCTTGTAAAAAGCGTACATGTTTCGTATACAAAAAGGCGACAGCGAAGAGTAAATAAGAGGAAGTATATGAGCGTTGTTTCTAGATAACATCTAGTTATTCAAGGTGGTGAACAGGTTTGCCATGCATAATGAATCATGAATTAGGTACCGCATCAATATCGTACCCGTATATATACTGAACAGCAAAAGAAACGCCTATTTTGCCTATTTGGTATAGTGTATAAATCGGGGTTTAAATACTCATCTAATGATATGTAATTAATCCCTGATGTATGGAACATGTGTATAATCAAATGCTGTTTTGCGTTTTTTTTGTATTAATTAACAAAAAAATAATAATTAACTGTGTAATTGACAAATAAATGGTCTTGAACGAACGCATGAGTCCGTTCAAACATCTTCATAACATTTAGGGTAAAATTTGATAAGGGTTGGTTATTGTATAATATGCGTTTCTTTTGCTGTCAAGTATATGTGTAAATGCTTATGCTGGTACTTATATACAACCGAACCTCATTTATTCGAACTTCGGAGGATCAAAGCTTTTGTTTAATGTTTTTTGTATCATACATAAGAGATTTGTTTCCATTTTTTGTCTAAAAAAACCAAAAGCAATTTACTTGCCGCTCAAGGAAGGGTCTCACAGGGACACCTCCTTTAAGCGGCCTGACCCACTTAGGTGTGATGCGGGAGATCCCGAGTTCGAGTTATCGAGTTTCTACTGTGATTGCGTATGCCAGGAAGTTCATTTTATGACACACACACACACACACACACACACACACACACACACACACACACACACACACACACACACACACACACACACACACACACTGGTTGACTTACTGAGAGGTTGTTTTACCCTTCCCCAGGTCTTTTCGAAACGAAAACAAAAGTCGAGGGGTATGGGAAACAACTCTCGCAATACCGGTTTTCCGCTGGACATAATTCCTCATATTATAAAACCCTTCGGTCACTGTAAAGGCAGCACCTCATGTATGCGTAACTAGGACTGGTCCACCCCGGACACAGGCAAAAGCCAAAATTGGGGCGTAATTCCATCCGGAGGTAACTATATTGTATCTTAGGACAGTAATAATTCAACCTTTTAACAACCGAATATAACCTGAGGTCAATGTATATACCGTCAGGATTCCAGAGTAGATGGAATAGCCCAAACCCGCCCAGATATGAATATTAAAGTTACCGCCTCCAAAGCGACCAAAAAGCTTCATCATACAAGGATGCATCCATATTCGGGCCCATGCACGATACCTCGTTAACCATTGGCGTAGCCCCCATTACACAGTATGGTCCATAATAAAAATAGTAGCACTCAAGGGAGCTCGCCTTATGTGGTGAAAGGTGATCTTACCACTGCTCTTAAAAGAAAGAAATTGCTCCCTCTGGGAGCAAATTCTTTTCTTTAAGAGAAGTATCTATTTTGAAAAAGGACGTAGCTGTAGAGAATCACTGCCTAACGCATTAGTCTCCCTTGATGTGCGTAATTTACTTAGCATTCTGGCTACGCCACTGTTAACTAATGTGTTTCCAGGTTTTAAGTGGCCTCCGTTTTTCTTTTTTTAAACAGCTTTAAATTGAAAATAGAAGAACGGCACTTAGCATGTGGATTTAAATACACACCGCGTAACTAAAACTTATTTTTGGGAGACGCCCTTATTTGTAAATGAAGCCCAAATCCCCTGTACAAAAGAATAACTTAGTTGTTTTTCCCTGTGAATATACCCATATGAGCCCCTATAGATACACGTGGTATATTTGCATTGCTATAATGAACGAACATCGGGCCAGTTAAGCAACTTTAGCGTGAAGTAGCGTTTTCTTCATCAGTTCTAACACGTGTTTTGGGTGCTCAAAAGAACCGTATCATCGAGACGGTTGTTTTTGAGTACGCACAGCATATTTTTTGTTTGAGAAATAGGAAAGATAATTTTCTGTTACGCACTCTTATCTGTAGGACTGTAGGTAATTCACCTCCACTGAACCGTATAAGCCATGCTTTATATATATCGTTAGGTTCACTTGGGGACTAATTCAAAGAGGAGCTGCAAAAACACACCAAAATTCCATCTAATTCCAGCCTATACAAAAACTCACATTTATGTGGAAAAAATTAATTCAATTACGCGGTCTATATCTAAATTCATTTCTCTAATTTATTTTTCAATTAAACCCACCATTAAAGAATAATTAGCAAAAATCGGGGGTCACTTAAGTTCTGGAAACACTATAGTTATAACAGTAAACAACGTGTACCCTTGTTTCGCGTATCGGTCTCAGATATGGATTGAATTTTAAAAGCGGACATTGTAGTGTTATGCAACATTTCAAACAGATAGTTTAGCATAAAATAAGTAAAGTGGTATTGTAAGTCGGTTTCATTTGTGCGACACCCCCTTTTATACATATTAAAGGAAATGACACACACACGCTCGCACACGCACGCACACACCAAATACACTGTAAATAGCATTGGGTATCACAATTTCATAATAGAAGTGTTAACTTTTTGGTTCCCTATATTAACGTTAGTCAGAAGGTCTGAAAACTTGGGAGCATTTTATACAATAAGGCAAATCTTGATGCATTCTTATCTTATGAACTAATGGTCCACACTGGCTCAACTTGAGATTTTCTTAACTCTGACTGACTGTGAGTCATGGGTCCTTTTCTTTGTTTCGTTGAAGCATGTTAATTCGAGTATTTTTTTGTGCTGATGTAGTGCATTAGTTATTAAGCCTCCATGTGAGCTAAACTATTTTCGTGTTGTAACAACAGCTGAATCCATACCGCAAATTTGGTGCCAATACAATGCCTTTAAGCAGTCACCCGGTGGCTTTGGCTGCTTTCCATTATTTATCGTTGCTCCCATTGTTTGTAGGAATTAGTGTCTGACCCTTGTTCTAATATGCAGTACATATTCATTAGTTTTGCAATCATATCTCTAAAGATGAAAGAGTTGGTTGCTTTACGTTAAGTGTCTTCTTGCTGTTATGTGGCCGTTAGTGTGGTCTGTGTCTCTTCTCATGGTTCTGTGGGTTGGTTGGCAGTGTATGATAGTGGTCATACTCACTTCTTGGATGTATGTGGAGATAAATAACTGACAAAAGTTGCATCAGGCTTAAGGCGCGAGTTTTACTCCATTAAACCAGATAATAAAGAAGCCAGCACAAAAGTCGCATCAGATGTAGGGTATGAATGGTTTTGCATCTGCTGCAAGAACACAGATGTGTGTGTGTACTAAAGTAAAGTAGAGTGTTTGTTTATTATAGTGTCACCCATATTGAAAGGGCCAGCCATTTCTGACTTATGGGACACTTCAACTTGTCAAAAATAGTAAGTGAGTACGATCAGGAAATACCACAATCACAAACTGCAGACAACCCCGTGGCACCGCGAGGAAGAGCCGCTCAACCATCACGAGACACAAGGAAGACAAATTAAGCAAAGCAATCAGCTCTCGCTTCCCCATCAATATGATTGCAATACTAGAATGGACATAAAGTAACATACAACAAAACATAGAACAATTACAGACTCCCACAATTTACTCCCCAAATTGCATCTTTTTCAAGGCTAGAAATTGGTAACCATTCATTTAACTAGCTGGCGGCTCACCAACCTGCCATAACAGAATAAACCGCACTGCCGCAGACACTGAGAATCAAACCTTCGACCTTCCGCTCCTAAAGTGGATGCCTTAACCACTAGGCTATCCGGACCAGTACTATTAACATCCTTTTAACAGACTTGTGCTAACGCATGTCCTGCAAACAGGTAATTTCAAAAGTGAGAAAGAAGGCAAAGATCAGAAATTGATACAATCAAGCACCACACCTTACCAGGGACACCCCATGGGAAAGTAATAAAATCACAATAAAAATCACACAGGTCAGCCCTTTCCCAGCAGGTGACCACAAGGCTACAACGAACAGACAAGAAAACATGACAAACACCAAACACAAATAACAAAAATGATCCACAAAAGAAGTACAGCCTTGGAACCGTCAGTAAAAAAAGTAAGTAAGGGTGCAAAGATCAGGAATGGATACAATCAAGTACCACACCTGACCCAGGATACCAATGGGAAAGTGGCAAACTCACAGTAGACACCACAAACGAGAGCCAAGAGGTCAGCCCTTTCCCAGCAGGTGACCACAAAGCACATATAAACAGACGCACACAAAGACATAGCAAACACAAGACAGAACAATAACATAAAAGATCCACAAAGAAGTACCGCTTTGGAGCGGTCAGTAAAATATTTTACTGGAGGGCTTAAACCAGTTTAACGGCGCCAACCTCACCCTTAATTCAGATGTGGATCAAGACACATAGATATTTGGTTTGCATGAAAGACCCCATCTTACTGGAGGGCTTAAACTAGTTTCACAGCGCTAGCCTCAAGTCTGTCAAGTTCATTACGTAATTTGAATACACTGCGAGAATATGTAATGAAGCATTATTCTGGCGTGACACTGTCAGTAATTTCAGAGTATATCACAAATATAACTCATGGAAGATGATTGAGATTTATTCAGAACTCCTCAAGAATTTAGGTACTGGCATTCTAGCAGAAGAAACTTTATTAGGTGCTGAGCATTTGACTCAGAAAGTTCTGATATCATATTCATAAATGAGATGCACTCTTGACTGTTCGTCAAGGGGTCTTAGAGCCAGAAAATGGTTCAACATATTTTTAGAGCCCATTACGAGGCTATAGTCTGATAATTGTCTTCTTTAATTGCAAGACAGCAGCTAAATTCATCATTCAGATTAGCTGGCTGGGAGATGAAGATGGTCGACAATTAAAGCCTCTGTTTGATCCATTCCTACAGACCTGTGGATGTACTTAGTGATGTTTAATCGCGATATGTAAACGTCGCCAGGGATGATGACCCGTACACCTGTATGTTCTTGTGTGGACAGTGTGTGCTTTAACATATAATGAACAGTGAAATAAATGTTAAAGGGACTGTTTACATGTGTGGCTTCTGTTTGATTAAACTAACGAGATAGGTTTTGCACTCAGTGAAAACTCAGATCAGTCTGGGCATCTGCTTAGTCTAATAAACATCCTCTCTGTGCACTTAGTAAATATCCAATTGCATTCTGAGCGTTCATTGTGCCTTCTATTCAGTAAAGATTCTGGTTAGACTGAGTGAATGTCAAGGCTGATTTTGTCAGGCAATGACTCGTATTTCAAAAGGTTGTATGTGCAGTTGAATAAATTAAAAGTAGTGATGCTTAAGTTTATAAGTTGGTGTACTTTGGTCATAAATATATCAATTGACAATTGCAGTTTATTAAAGTTACTTTGCAAAGGATATTACGTCAATATTCTAAGTAACCTGAAAAGAACTATGATATCAAAACTGCTGGCTGGTAAAAACATATATTTCAACTGGAAAATTAATTATTTTAGATTCATTACATGGAGAAAGTGATGCTCTTTTCGGTTTTTTTCAAGAATGCTTCAATACTTTCAGTATTTTGATTCTTATTTTTATAATTTTGGTACTGAACGGAAGCACGTTATTTTTATAGATACACATTAAAATGATCATGTACCTGATCTTTTCTAAGCTTAAAATCAATTTTTGTTTAAACTTGAAAAATTTAGCATTTTTGCACTCCATGACCATTGACCTCCGCCCTTACCTTAATAACCAATTGACAATCTGCAGACAGGCCAAGCATAAGTAGAGATTCACATTAAATTAGCACATGTCTGGTCATTTTAAGGTTAAAAACAATTATTGCATGAAAAATAACAATTTAAAGTGTATGTTCATGGTTTTGAACATTTATTTAAATCAAAAATAAATTAAAATGTACTTATATATTTTTCATAGACCATCCCCTCATCTGCTAAGTTAATTATGGCAGTGTTCATTGCCTTAATCTAAACATCTGGGCGCTGCCATTTTACAGTAATGAACATTAAAAGACATTTACCTCTATTTCAGGTCAGCTAAATGACTCATGGAATCACCATGCTAGTGGTTCCATATATTGCTTCACTTCAATATTGGCTAATTGATATTGATATTTCCTAGTTGAAATGTTGCACCAGATCTATCATTTTCTTTCTTTATGAATTTTATAACATATAGCTGAGAATAAATAACGAGCAACTAACTGTTGTTGTTTTAAAGCTGAGAAATTTACCATTTGGCAGAAAAAATGTACACCCATATACACATATATAATTATCAGTACTAATATATACTTAGAAAAAAAAAGAAAACTTGATACCTATCAAATACATCTTAATTTTTTAATGAAATAAAGCTCCAAGTGAGGTATATATTGAGGAATTAAGCAATATGTGTTTGTTTTTTCACTTTGGTATATACGTGACCTATTGAAAAGCGACAATCAAAATATATTTTACACAAGAAATGTTGTTCAGTAATGCTTTTAAGTAATGGTCACAAAGCGTTTAAAAGCCAACAGAAATAACTCCACGCTTGGTTTCAAAATTAAAAGGGTCTTTTTACAATATTGTAGCTGTTTGACGTTGGTATTATATTAATAATCTTAAACGTGAGCTTGTTGACACCAATGCCTATAAACTGCAGCCGTCTTTGAGCGAGAGGGTGGTTGGCGATGGGCATGTTTATCATACAGTCCTACACGTTGGTATCAAAGCTATAGAAAACCAAGACAGAGTTCCTACGTTGAACTGGTTACATAAACTCCATAAAACCCTTTTAAGCAAGATTTATTGCTAATTCTAGTTCTTGTATGATAACAAAACTTTCTAAATTGTTAACCTCATGCCTTACAGCTGCTTGTTTGTTTGTTTGCTTGTTTTTGTTGCTTTACGTCCCAAGTCAACAGCTATGGTTATGGCGGGACTGTCAGTTCACCTAACCACACTTTATCCTAGACAAGCCTGAACAAGCAGTTAAACCAGTACTTCGTGCACATACGATCGTTTGTAACTGACAACAGCCCTTCTTCAATGATTCAGCGGATGGAAGAAGAATGGCCGTAAAAATTATTTCATGATCAATCTCCATGAAAGTATGGGACCGGGCCGGGATCAAACTCGCGATCCCTGGATCCGCAGTCAGACTCACATCTGTTGCCAGACATGTTACCGACTGCGCTTCGCGGCCCGACCTTACACCTGTTAAAAATCCAGTACTGTGGAAAGGCATTTGAGAGATCCGGTAAAATCTATTTTGGTCCATTGAAAATTCAGGTGAAATTTTATATAAACTTAAAACTAGAGATTTCAATTGGACAAGTTTGCCTACTTATGATTTTTCTACTCTTTACACTACTTTACCTCATAATTTAATTAAAGATTAACTTATTGATCTTATTGAAAGAATCTTCAATAGAGAAGGCTCTCTTTACCTTGCATTTAACGACAGAAACGCATTTTTACTCTGTAAAAAAACCCCTAAAATATCATGCATGGTCTCGTAAAAATGTATATGATGCGCTGACATTTTGTTGGGCAACATTTTTATTCAATTGGGCACAAAGTTGAATAGACAGGTAGTTGGTATTCCTAGGGGCACTAATTGTGATCCCCAGGTTGCCGATTTCTACCTGTTTTGTTTATAGGGGGACTTTATGGCGTCTCTTTACTGATGATAAGCAGGCTGATATTATTGATGCTTTTGACACTACATCCAGATATTTAAACGATATTTGGAACATTAATAATGTTTATTTTGACAACATGGTAAGTCAAATATACCTTTCAGAGCTAGAACTTAATAAAGCTAATACCTCTGATACCGAAGCCGTGTTTTTAGACTTGCATTTGTTAATTTCAAATGATATTGTTTCTACCAAAATTTATGATAAACGTGACGGTTTTGATTTTGAAATTGTCAGTTTCCCATTTTAAGATGGTGATGTTCTTCGCTCTACACCCTATGGATTCTATATCTCCAACTCATTCGTTTTGCTTGAGCATCTAGCCATGTTGCTGACTTCAGCACTCGCAACAAATTGTTAACTCAGAAACTTCTTAAACAAGGCTATCGTATCATAACCTTCGCAAAACATTTTCTAAATTTTGTAGACGATACTATGATTTTGTATCTAAATTGCAAGTTTGACTTAAATCCCGCATGCGCCAAGGACTTTTGGAACCTGAATTCTTTGGCGACTTGGTATATAAGTTGAAGAAGATTGTTGACTCTAATAACTTTTCAGCGCAGTTCATTAAAATAATTTCCCAATATAAAACGATTGGCTATAACATTAATGTATTGCAACAGGCTGCATGCTTGGTGGTCAACCCAATCACGGTTGGCAACTACGCCGGTGAGTCGGACTTCAGACTCTATGACGGTTCAGACTTTATAAAACTTATCTATTGATGAGATGGTAGGGGCCTGATGCTTTGGCGGTTATCAAGTTATAGAGTGGACACGAAATAGCATTGCAAATGATCAAAAGGAAATAACGTAAAAGATAATATCCAAATCAGAGTTATGGTTCTTATGCGTGACACGTTGTCTGTATGTGTTTTACAAATGTATGAAGTTTCATTGAAATATCTCTAACGGTTATCAAGTTATAGAGCGGACATAAAATAACATCGCAAATGATCAAAGAAGAATAACTCCAAATATATCCAAAGCAGAGTTATGGTGTTTGTGCATGACACGCCGTCTGAATGTGTTTTACAAATGTATGAAGTTTCGTCGAAAGATCTCTTACAGTTTTCAAGTTATAGAGCTGACACGATGTTGTGACGGACAGACGGACAGGCAGACAGACGCAAGGGAAAACAATATGTCTCCTAACCTTCCAGGGGTGAGACAGAATTACATGTACTGCATTTAACTTACATAACTAATAGATGTTAAAGTGTATGTTCATGTTTTTATCATTTTACTTTATTCACAAATAAATATTTCGTTATGGACTAATTTTATTTTCACAGATCATTAATCCATCTTTTTAGTTAATTACAGAAGCTTTTATAGCCGTTTATCTAATATTCTGGGAACATCCATCTTACAGCTATTGGCACACATTAACCTGAGTAAACCTCAATATGCTGGTCTGCCAAATGATTGAAGGGCACCTTTCAGTCAATTTATTTATTTCAATATTGGATAATAGGTATTCCGTTTTAATTACATTCAACAGCCAAATCAATGCAAATTAAAACGTAACAACTGTCAAACGAAAAGTATTTTGTTTTTCAATAATTTTCATTTGATTTTATTCTGTCATTTTGTTGGCAAAATGAAGAAAATTGTTACAAAATACGTCGTCTGTTATAGTAATAATTAGTGTTTTAAGACTTATATTTTAGAATTAATTATTAAATATGGGCCAAGTATCAAAATATACTCATTAATGCACACACCGCTAAAAGCATTTCTCTGAAACATTGTTTTTTTTTGCCTTTTGACCGATTTATAATTCTGCTTTGGTAGTGTGTAAGCAGGTGTAGTGCTTCCAGTTCTGGTGTGTAGAGATCATTGACCTGAGAATGACCAGACTCCCATTAATAGGCCAACGGCTGGATATGGTTTACCTCCCCCCAGGGGGAATTTTGTAGACCATATTTTTCTTAAAGCCCAATGTCTAACAAGGATTTTGCAACATGTTAGCCCTCTGACAATGACATTGTTAAGCTGTAACAGCCTGTTACATACGTTACCCTACAAAATATTTGATAATGAACATTCTTTTTAAGACTTCAGAAAAGTGCAAAAGATGAGGTAATATTTCCAAATTGGTTAAATTTTCTAAGTAAACTAATTCTGGGCCACAGATATTGACATTTGAAAACAAATATAGTCACCCTTGATGTAGTGTATGTTACATTTTTTCATTGAACCCCCTTTTAAATGATAAATGAATCTAATATAGTTTGTCTTAAATTTTTTTGAAACCAGTTTATGTTCATTAATTTGGTAATATATTTAAGAATATTTATTTACCGTTTCAAAACTGCAAATATTACGTTTCTATCTTTTATACTTTTTGAGTTATAAGATGTTGAACATGGTAGCACCATATCACACAAAAATGTAAAATGTATTTCTCTAAGCCGTGCGCTGGCTATAGACCCCATCTGCCACAGGGGGAATTTTGTGAACTAAAATTTCCAGATACTAAATTATATAAGCCACAAAATAAAATATGTTAGCCTTCTGAGAATGGCAGCGTTAGTGTGTAACATCATGTTATGTACGTTACCCATAAAATAACATTAATTTTTCCTAATAATGTCTCCAAACATGACATATTAACTCTTTTTTGAAGTCTAGCAAAGGTTTAAGAACTTCTTATAGCATAGTTACATAATTTTAGCGTTTATTTTATAAATGTCTTGAGTTTTTGCCGTTATATATGTTACTTATTGTTTTATATATTATTTCTAAGTATCAGTATGACAGTTATTGACTATGCATGTATTACATCCGTCAGTGAATATAGCAAATCTATAAGGCTGCTATTCAAATGGATTTAAGTTCCTTATTATGGTGTCTTACACTTTTTTACAGCCCAGGTTACATACGTTACTCGTTGAAAACCATTAAACGTTCAAGATATGGTCTCCAACACGACCTTCTTGTACTTATTTGCATGCTGGCACAGGTCCATATACTTCTTTTTACTCTGGCTCATTTGCTGAAGAAGTAACACGAAACATAAAATACCATAAACTACCATACCCTCTTTTCTTTTATAGAGACATCAAATATGCTTAACATAATACTCATGGAAAGTTTGTAACTTACAGTGTAATGTGCGAGTAACAACTTAAAAGATCAAAGAAAATCCATCAGGTAGAAGTTATAGAGCTGTTTCTTGCAAAGCTAGCAACACTTCGTATATCATCCTTTTCCAATACAGCTTATTAATCCTCTATCAGATTCATCTTGCAAGGATTTTGCAATATGTTAGCACTCTGGTGATGGCATCATTACCTTGTAACAGCCAATTACATATATTACCCATCAACATCTTTGATAATTTTAGTAAATGACATGATTTCTGAAAAGTGCAAACCATAAGGTAAGATTTCCAAATTTGTTTATATCATCCAAGTAAGCCATTTTTGAATCACAGCTATGGACCTTTGAAAACAAATATGCACTCCAAAGTGTTATGCATGTTACATTTTTTTTATAATTCCTATATTATTGATTTATGAAACTAATATGGTTTGATATTTTTTAATATGAATGTGCTTACTCATTCATTCTGTATTAAAGAAAGTTTATGTACCTTTGAAAAATGCAAATATTATGTTTCTATCTTTTATAAGGTTTGAGTTGTTGAGTTTTGAAAATGGTAACCCCATATCACACAAAATGTGAAATATAATTCTGTGGCTCTTTTGTTAGGGTACAATTAAGTTTTCTTTCACCCAGAGGTACTGGATTTCCTTCCCATTTATTTTCCACAAATTTTGTCCATATTTTGAAAGCCTCACTTGTTTTCATGGGAAAGACTTGATAGTTCAATCTTTGTATGTACATCTTAAGGACAGAAAAATAGGGTGGAGGTAAGCTCGTGTTTCATGCCATTTGAAATAGTCAGTATATGTGTATGTCTTTGGTACTTTTCTCAGAAACGTGTCGTACTGCAGCTTATTCACATTTACATAAATAGCACCTGTTAGAGCTTCATGTCGCTGATGAGTGCCTAGATCAATTCTTTGTTTGTTTTCCTACCCTGCTTAGAATGTTGATGAACTAGTGGGGGAGGGGTTCTTTATCAGTTTGATAGGAACAACCTTTCTGTGGTACTAACACATTGGCTAATTGGTAGTGTCACAATCTGTTAAACAGTGTATAACTGTAGATCTTTTCCCCCATATTCTGGTCAATATTGTTGACATTCAGAAGGTGCACCTTTTGTTGCACACACCATTGTTATACAAAACACCCAGGTTGTCCTCTGCGAGAACGTTTGTAAGACTTTATAGACTGCTGCTTATACATTGTATATATGTATTAGTGACAAAACCAACATGCCCTGCATTTAGTGCCTGGTTGGATATCCTTGAATGTGACAGGAAAAGCTATTATGCTCTGTAGTTACGGCATTACCATCAAAGTTATGTGCAGCACTACATGGCCAATCTAATGTTGGTTCAATGTGTGATTGCAAGTCACGCGGAAATTTGACTTGTCAGTTTTGATGGAAATTCTATCAGGAGTAGACAGTGTCCATGGTACAGGTCCTTGAAGGAATGGCAGTGTCAACCCAAGGTCAACATTATGTCCCATAGAAAAGGTCATGCAGACCAAAGACACTCCTTTAAGCTCTCATCTGGCTGTTTGTTTTGTAAATTGGACAATTTCTTCTTGCTTGACCTCGCAAGCCTCAAAACGTTATTAGTATGTAGAATTTCATGGGGTTGTGAAAGACAGATTTTTTTACCTAAAAGTGAGTCAATGAAAGTAAGTTAGGGTGCAAAGATCAGGAATCGATACAATCAAGTACCACACCTGACCCAGGATACCAATGGGAAAGTGACAAACTCACAGTTGGACACCACAACCAAGAGCCAAGAGGTCAGCCCTTTCCCAGCAGGTGACCACAAGGCACATATAAACAGACACGTAGAAAGGCATAGCAAACACAAGACAAAAACATAAAAGATCCTTGGAACGGTCAGTAAAATATTTTATTGTCGGGCTTAAACTGGTTTTATGGCGCGCCAACCTCACCCTGAATTCAGATGTGGATCAAGACACATAAATATTTGGTTTGGATGAAAGATCCCTAACTTATCAATGCATCATCTCCTAGAACATATAAATCAAGATATAGCAAGGAGAAAAAGCAAAGATAAGGACTCAACAGTAAATAAAACTGAATACCAGAGCAAAAGAAATCCATGAGGTAAACCAGGGTGGGCCAGACAAACAGCCAGAGCATCAGGCCCCTACCATCAGGCCCCTACCATCTCATCAATAGATAAGTCTTTAAGTCGGAACTGTCATAGAGTCTGAAGTCTGACCCACAGTCTGCAACAGCCTTCCTGCCAATGTCATCAGCCTCAATAAGATGCTTAGCTATGCCAATCTCAGCAGGAACACCGAAAGACAAAAAATATTTCATTTCAGTGTATTGAAGAGTTGCTTCAATATATTGAGCTCTGATGTGATGAGTAATACACCATCCCATCTGTAGTACGAAGCGTAGTTCTAGTTGCTGAAGCCTATAACAACTCTTTATTATTTGCCTGATAGTTATGTCAAAAGCATTTCTCAAGCAAAGAACCAATGGTTGTGACACACTTAACCCATTTTGTTCGAGTTCTTTGCAACTGCGATGTGTATCAGACAAATTTATGAGGGTAATCAGTTACACAAGTACACATTGTGTGTATTTGTTGTGATCGTTTGCAATGAACATTGGGAACAAGGCATACGTATAGAGCTGATATGCAATTCAAAGTTGTTTTCCATGTAGCCCTAATCAGTTTCAACACCATCTGAATTATACCCATATTATTTACCTTGCCCAGAACTGAGCTGTTTCACAGTGACTGTCTTTCAGAACTTCTGATTTGAATGCGTGGTATCTACTGTTTATGTGAGCAAACAGCGAAGGTTGAATAATCACATTATAAAATTGGTTTAAGTCACCATAAATTATTGAGGAACTTCAATTTATTTCAGCCTTATATATAAATTTTCTAAATTCTCTGACAGACTTTATACATATATAGTCAACAACTGCTATACAGATACTCAAAATAGCTTATGTATCATTTGGTAACACACATAACACTTAAACTTCAAGGCATTTATTAAATGAATGCTTAAAATAGGCAAACCTTGTTAAAAGAAGTACATAAACCTGTGCCAGCATACAAATAAGTATAAAAGGGCTTGTTAGAGACATTAACCTGAATGTTGAATGCAATTTTGAGGGTAACATACATAACATGGGCCTAAAAATAGTGTAAGCGACCATGGAAAGAACTTTAAATCATTTAAGTAGCAGCCTTATAGATTATACTATATTTCTGTGACAGATGTTATACACGTATAGTCAATAAATACCATACTGATACTCTGAAATAACGCAAGAAACACTAAGTAACGTATACAACGGTAATAACTTAAGACATTTATAAAATTAATACTAAAAATATGTAACTGTGTTATAAGAAGTTCATAAATAGTCTAATCAGTAGTACGGATACGTTTGAATTAATTGCAACAGATTTTTTTCAGCAATCCTGTGACTGTTTGGGTCATCTTGAGCAACTTACTAAAAGTTGCAAGTCCTATCTTGTGGGGAAGTGTTTATATTTTCGACTTAAATATGATCACTTTTATGCTTAAAGTGGCTATTGAAGATTATTGTTTAGTCATTTGGACACTTCTTCTACAGTTGTTTTTAGTTCTTTATGCTTTGATTATAGATTTGATTTAATTATGAGTATTACACATGATAAAAACCATATCAAAACATATCAAATGTGCCGAAATATTAAAAATCAGGAGTTGAATTACCCCACCCACCATATTACAATTATATTAAGATTAGAAACATAATAGCTCTGTTTACTTTTCTATTACAACATATAAGTATTATTTTAACAGTGTTGAGGTTGTTGTGATTGGACTTAATGGCCTTACAACATACCATATGGTATTACAGTTATATACGTTACTTACTTTCAAATGTATTACTATTTAATGCAGTACTATCTGTGGACCATTGGCTGCCAAAAGACCTCTTAGGAATCAGGTTTGTAGACTGTTATTTTCTAAAACCACATTATACTAGTCACAATATAAAGTATATTAGCTCTTTAGAGGTCGAGGCGTTACCCTGCAATAGCAACATTCACTACGTTACCCAAAAATAATAGGAAATCCTTTAGTGTTATTATATCAACTTATTCCTTATTATTTCACATAAATATTATCTTTTAATTGAAAGCAAATGATTAGCAATATAATTTTACCTAATTTAGACACCTGTGATTTCAGTTATATACGTTACTTTCTATTAAATACAATATTTTAATGCAATAACAGCACTATATGAGTTTACACTACTAATATATGTAGATTACTCTCATTGGAGTGCCCAGTTATGAGAGAAATGATGAATGTTGTATTATTTGACAAAACAAGTAACTAAGAATAAAACCCAACAAAGCATTACTGATAAAAAGGAAGAAACTTGAACCTAAATCACATAAAACGCCACTTCAAGTCAGAGTGTTTTATCAAATATATAAACAGCATTTTTAGAAACTACTTATATTTTATGATCAAATGCTTTCATGATATTTTTTTTATCTCTCTGAAACATTTGTGTTTCCTTCTTTTTGTATTTGGAATGATATATACAAGATATTTGTAACTGGCTACAGCTTAAGTTAAATGAAACATTGATATAAAACAATTATAGTTCAAAACCCAGTGTTGAGCAATGAAGTAGCAGGCGAGCCTGTGAAAATGTGTTGATAGTAACAACAGAACCTTTGCTGCTCCTATACACAAAGTAAGTGTGTAAATGAAGAAACAGGCCAAATTTTAGAACGCTATCTCTGGTGCATCAGTATGGGTGATTAAAGATGCATTTGCCATGTGTGATAAGAACTCAAAATCTCTTGTTCTGCTCCAAATTTTCATTTGAGCTTGTATAAATTACATAAAAAGCGTTCAACCTAATTTTTTTCATCTAAAGGTAACGAAATTCATACTTTTACTAATGTCAAAGAACAAACCAACGTGATATTGAATATTTGAAATACCATTTCATATACACATAACACAAATGACAATAGAAACACTGCTTTATCAACCTCTGAGATTTATAATAATCTTAATACAATGTACTAGTAAAAGAAATATGATTAAACAAAAGGAAGCATGGGAAATACAATATGTATATATACTTTCATTAAGTTCATGTGCACTTTCTAGACATAACATGTAAGCCTATCATTAGTGACAATGATAGTACTGAAATAAGGGGCCTCTTAATGCTAATGTTTGTTAGAGCAGTTGATATTTTTGCATGTGTCGATTGATCAAAACCCTCAGCATTTTTGGGTGCTTTTACATAATTTCCTATTTACGATAAGGGCAGTCTTATTAGATCCTTTGCTGCTGACATGTAGTGCATTTGTTTACTGTCTGAAGAAAGAAAGGATTTCTGAAACATATTACATTAAAAAAAAAGCTGTGTTGATTTTGATTTTATACCACTTATTCATTAAGTCAATACTCTGATGAGTTTACAATTCATTCTAATGTTTTATATGCATATAACGCTTTGTTATCAAGGATTCCATTTACAAGATTCCTGTAATAATTTGGCAATACCACATTTTGTATAGTGGAAATTAGCATCAGCTATATAAGCAATGTTTGCTAAATCTAAGTAAGATCTCATGACTGCACGTTTTTTAAACATTTAACTTTTCCATCTAACATTATGAAAGAACATTGTAAAATCTATTTGACATTAACAACTTGAATGTCATCAGGTATAATTCAGCCTGACAATTCTGACTGGTAAAGTTTTAAAGATTTCAATTGGTTTCGTAAATAACAATCAACCTGTTTCCTTGAATATGATCATATCAAATGGGACCATTGCCATTTTGTAAAACCAACCATTAAACCTTATTTTCCCCATTTTTAGGGAAATGTTTTCTTCTAATTATAGAGTGTCATTAATTAAGCAAATGATCAGATGTACTAAGTTGGTGTGATACGCAGATTCATTAATCAAACAATGAAAGGTATGCTGAAAATAAACTAAATCATTTAAAAAGCTAAAAACAAGTAATGTGTCACCCTCTGCATACGCATAAAGATGTCAGTATACAATTGGATTTTTGAGACAGTCTCTTTAAAATAACTGATTAAAGACACATATAATGCATTATATCTAATGTAACATATATAAAAGTGTTTTCTAACAACTCTTAGATGATTGATTCTATCTGGAATGTAAGCAAAGGAAAATTGTATGCTACTACCTCCAAAAAAACATTTAGTAATTAGCAGCCTTTTTACGTAAATTAACCTCGATATACAAGGAAAGAGCCTGTATCATGTTACTGACTATGTTTGTATAATGTGAACAACAGTAAACTGGGTACACAAAAATATTTTTCAAATAACTGATAAGATTTCTTTCAATTAAGTTATTTTCTCAGATAAATATTACAAAAATCTAAATTCACACATATATTTGCTTTTCAGGCCCAATTTTATATGGTCTTAAACAGTTTGGACAACTTAGGTTCTTATGATATATTTTATAAGGTTATATATGTTACTTTGATATTTTTGACAGAAAATGGGAATGTATTCTGCTACTGTTATTAAAGAACTATACTTTTATTTGTTATGTGTTTTAAAATCTTTATCTTTGGACAAATCAGAAAGAATGTTTGTAGATAAAAAACGTTCAAAAGTTTACTATGTCACAAATGTAAATATGTGTAGATATATCGACTTTAGTGTATAGATATAGTTTCTTGAGAATAACTGATAATTATTTTAAGACAAACTGGTATCTTGTTATAAGTTTAACACAAAAAAGTTTTGAAACGAAATAAAATACCATATGATCTATAAGAAAATGTATTTAGCAGTATATATAGCAAGTCTCAAAGTTTGTAATGTATGTTACATATTTCCATACAAGCAACAAAATGCTACTTTTCACCAGAAACGATGTTATGTATAGCTTTTTTATCGTGTTAATCCATAAAATGCTCATATATGGGTTTTAAAAGTTAATAGATAGCATAACATGATAATTTTAAAAGTGAAAAGGTTCTTACTATATTCAACATTTAATTTGGGATCATCATATATTCAACAGCTTATAATTCTTAAAGTATTTATGATATAAACAAGCTGCTTGCAGTTTGAAATAGTCAGTTAATTGTCGTTTAGGAATGTGGTATCTAAAACCAAAATACTCATTATAAAGCTTATCAAATGAAACTATTGAACACATTTTCAATGATTCCATGAGGTGTAGTTGGAAATGTAACGTAAATGTCATAAATAACATAAAGGTGTGTTTCTGGAAGCCAACAATTTATTTTGAAACTTGTTTAGGCCTCAAAGGAAGCTGATGGTATTAACGAAAGACTGTATGCATTAGCTGGACACCACCTGGATACCATCTCTTATTCAAATGTGGCAATTTAGTTTTAAAAGTAAAAAATGGGGTAGGTGTATAAAACGTATCCTCCTGAAAAACTGCTACCGCAATTTGACCGTACAACGTGTCTGGAAATGTTGTAGAAGGCTAGTCTTAACTAATAAAGTCAAAGCTTTTCTTGCAGGAAAATTGTGCCATCGAATTTTCAAATATTTAGCTCCTTGACTAGTAGTGAGTCTGATTGATAATCTGACTTTAAATGTATGGACAGCAATAGAGGGGATGTGAGCTTTAATTTTAATAAGGCGTTATACTTTCATAGAGATGATTCTCTCCCTGCCACTGATTGTCAGTTACTGATGACAGTACACAGTGTTCACTAAGTACAGGTAAACTACTTGTGGAACGGAGCAATGATAACTGACCATCAGGGTATGATTGAGAAAAAAATCCTGTTGAAAGTGATATCGTCCAATCACAACAACAACAACTACGACAACAACTGGTATATTTATTGTGAGAGTCACTATGGGTTATCAGCTTGTTATGAATGTTAGATTACTACTAATATATTGTAATAGAAATGTAAACAGAAATATTGTGTTTCTAATCTTAATATATTGGTGGGTGGGGTAATTCAACCTCTGATTTTTAACATTTTGGCTCATTTAATGTGCTTTCATATGTGTTTTATAACATATGAATAATGTGTATTACTCATATAATCAAATCAAATTCTATAATCAAAGCATAAAGTACTTAAAACAACTGCCAAGAAGTGACCCATTGAATAAAAATGATCTTCAAAGGCCACTTTATGCATAAAAGTGATCATTTATAAGTCAAAAATATGAACGTTTCCCCACAAGATAGGACTTGCAACTTTTAGTATGCGATCAAAGGCATAATAATATAGCAAATAAAACTAATGGCATTTCTGTTGCAATTAGTTCAAGGTTAGCCTATTTTTGAAGCCCAACCGACTAGTCTAAAACCTGTGTTAGCATGCAAATATGTACGAACATGTCATGGTTGAGGCATTATCTGGGACGTTTAATGCTTTTTTGGGGGGAACGTATATAACGTGATGCTACACATTAGCGATGCCTCTCTCAGAGGGCTAACATCTCTTATTTTGTGTCTTATATAATGTAGTTTCAGAAAATCATAGTGTACAAAATTCCCCCTGGGAGGAGGGGGGTCTATAGCCAGCTCAATGCTTATAACATACAGGCCAATAGAAGGGCATTCACAAACATTTAATGAGGGATTATTCCTGCCATACTGTAAACTCTATAATAAATGCTTCTGAAAAAACTGTGAATTATCCCTTTAAATAAAACGACAAGCTCTACGTACGGTTACAATGTACTTGATAAACCTTACCATATAACGAGCCTGTGGTATCTTGGGGTGTCCTAGGGTAATCAGAGGAATGTAGGACATTTCGGCCACGGACATTTCGGCCTAGGACGTTTTGGCCCGGACATTTCGGCCACGGACGTTTCGGCCACGGAAAATGCCAAAGGTGGACGTTTCGGCCATAACCATAAATTGTGGGTTGGGGTGTGTGCATGCATAAATGTGTGATGCATTTCTTAGGAAATAATTGACAGAATAATCTTATATACTATACATTGTATTTCTCCCAAATTTGTATTAGTTATTATTGCATGTATTTACAAGCAGAGATGAAAACAGTGTGGGTCCTGATCAGGTAGGGAGCTGACTGATCTGGATCTGCAGTGTTTTGAAGAAAAAAGATAAACTCAGGTTCAGCATGAAAGTAGTAAACATTCATCAATTGTTATGTACAGTATATTCAAAGATACACGAGAATTGATGTAAACAAAAAATATAAACTAATTCAGGTAATGGGTACTTTATACAGGTATATATCATTTACTGCTGTATAATATCATTACATCATCATATACACCATAATTTACCTGTTTCTATGAAAAAAGCATAATCCTATTATCATGCATCTTTGAATTTACTGTAAGTTATCACATGCATATTTGATTTCAAAAGATTAAGAAATGCATCACACATTTATGCATGCTTACATCCCAAACACAAAATTTATGGTTTTGGCCGAAACCTCCACCTTCGGCATTTTCCGTGGCCGAAATGTCTGTGGCCGAAATGTCCAGGCCGAAACGTCCTAGGCCGAAATGTCCATGGCCGAAATGTCCGGTCACCAATCAGATGCACCTTTTTTCTATTCTGACTCTTCATAAAAATGGCTTAATGTCCGACTTCCGTTTCAGCCTTCCGTTTCTTCCTGTCATGCTTTATACTTGGTACATTGTCTGAGGGGGTGGACAGGGGGGGCGGGGGTACGGGGATAGAGGGTGGGGAATCGGGGGTAGAGGGTGTGGAATCGGGGCTAGAGGGGGCGGGAAGCGGGAGTAGAGGGGGCGGGAAGAGGGGCAATTGTGGGCGGGGGTCTGGAAAGATTGGAGGGCGAAATTCCTTTTTTTTAATAGAAAATTCATAAAAAATGATTCATAACGATACCCTTTAAGACCTTTAAGTCATTTAAGGGCCTAAAAGGATGCAGTTCACTTTCGAGTCTTGGTTTCGAGTAATTTCGGGCGTCTTAAAAGTAGCAAACTTGATCGATTGTTTCTGTCCATATTTATCAGTCTCCGTATTGGATTGTGTCCCTTTGCTTCATTTAAACGGAGTTCAGCTGCCGTTGAGAACAGGCACGAGACCGCAATTATTTCTACTATATAATTTAATCATTCCTTACAGCACCAACATTTTACATGACGAACCTGGCTTTCTGCTATAGCTTGTCCCCAATTCTCCATGGTCTGGCAATCACTTCAATGACTGTTTAGATAGGGGAAGTCCGGCTCGTTTGTTTACAATCGGAACGTAAACAAACACCCTTTGACTCAGCAGCTCTCTAGGGTCATTTCCGCAATATTTTACCCAGGGTGTGCAGAGGCCTCAATCTATCCAGAATGAACAGCTACAGGGACAGAAGCAACATTTTCTGGAAGCTCAATCATTGGTCAGCCCAGACAAGCCCAAGAACAAGGAGGCTCACATCGATTGGCAGATTTACAGCCTATTGAAAAGGGAACTATCTTGTGTGGAATTATATCCGTTTTCTATTCAACCAATCAAGGGAAATAATTGTGGTCTGATTCCTATCAGCCCCTCATTTCACTCTGTATTGAGAAAAGGAACCTATCTACCATCAACAGCATATTCAATGAGTATGTGATAGTAATATTAGAACAATATAATGAGATCCCTAAAAGTGACAGCCATTTAAACACATGTACCCTATTTGTGAAAAGAGAGCCTCCCGAGAGAGCATTTTTTTGTGGTCGAATCATCAGTTTTTTTGCAATAGCTTTCTTATTTCTTAAAATTTTGGAATGAAGTAAAAAATGCCAGAGTCTCTGAAGTGCCCTCTCTCAACATGATCCAAAATTGATGAAAAAAATATCAGCCCAGCAGGTCTAGGGCATTTTAAAATTAAATTTCAATAATTTTTATTAAATTTAAACTTTAAATTCAAATTTTAAAAATAAAAATGAAAATTTAAACAACTAAATTTTAGTCTAAATTATTTCTATAACAATGCAAAAGAAGATAGGAGCCCTTTCAGCTTCTGTGTATATGATGCTGAAGAATGCAAAGCAGTCAAACGCGGTATGTGTCAATAAAGTGTCAACGGAATACACAGCACCACCTGGACGACATGTGCATATGCTATTCCGTGTCATCAAAAGTGGCAAGGTCACTATAAATATGATACCATTCACTATTTAGAATACCCCAAAATCTGACATTTTGTAAAAATGGGTATAAATAGCACAGGATTTTTTCCTTTTCATTCTATTAATAATAAATATGAAAGGCGACAAGAAGAAATCTCATACGCTCAAAAAGGGCAATGTGCCCTGGAACAATGGCATATCCACTCATTGTGCTAACTCTAATGAGGCTTGTGCAGACTCCAGTGATGTTTAGACCCACCTAGCACTCAGATAAAGGCTAACGGAACAGTAAGAATGAAAGACGAAGAGAATTACCTGGTAACCAACAAATCAAGCGATGGTACTTCAAGAACCATGCCAGACTGTGAGGGATCATCTGGCTCAACTAGACTTCTTCGACCAGCACGAACGCCTTCATCAGACCTGAAAACAGACAGAAAAGCTCAAGACACTGATGGAATGAGACTTGTTGATAATGGCAAAATGGTAGGATCATTGAATACAGCATACAGGCTCCATCGGCAGGACAGCTCACAGTGTGATATGCCGCATACGGTAATAGCAAATGAGATGAAGTGGGATGTCTGTTGGGGATTGACTCTAAGGTGTATTAACTGTGAATCTCACACTTCTGAATTCAAACTGTACAGAGAGATCATTAGCAATAAGCCAGGACTTAACCCAGGAGCACCTAATATTGGCCTTGGTATTGGCCTGCAAGACACACCCTTGTGAAACAAAGGTGCCCGTCTCCTCATGTCAAATATGGATATGCCACCTCCAGCTAGAAGTAGTATGCAGAGGACATCAATGATAGTATCAAGGACTGTGATAGATCTCAGGTTGTTAAACATAAACTCATTCAACACAGTAACAAAATTCAAGAACATTCGGAATATAAGCGTGTAACCAAAACCAAATCAGACTATAGAAAAGGACAGCTAGTAGATACATCTCCATCAACTAGCGGACTAAGAAATGATCATACTTACTGAAAAAGATCTGGAGATTGTAGCTCTTAGAACTGTCTCCCGTGTAGGCTTTCAGTACTGTCTGTGATGCATTGCAGTTAGATCACTCCTGTCTCCAATTCCTAAAATTTAAATATGTAACTTGACAATCTAACCTGTATTTATAGTAAAGCATGTTGCACAATCTTACATGTGTACTTCGAAAAAAAATAATCTTGTTGTTGTCAGTTGTCAGTTACTGACAGTTGTCAGTTTCTGATATTGCAATTTTGACCTTCTTAGCAAATAGTGCAGACCCAGATCAGAGTGCCCTTTAAGAGCACTCTGATATGGGTCTACA
Organism: Loripinus fragilis; assembly: GCA_964019695.1. Taxonomy (NCBI): domain Eukaryota; kingdom Metazoa; phylum Mollusca; class Bivalvia; order Lucinida; family Lucinidae; genus Loripinus; species Loripinus fragilis. The sequence goes on along the minus strand of OZ026519.1, from coordinate 14,920,893 downwards.
CTCATTAGCAGAAGATACAAATCAATAAAAGTCATTATGGTGCGGATATATTCACAATCAGTTTAGATTCAGATCAGACAGTTCTGAGAGGAAAAGTTTGATCAGAGTCCAGGCTGCTTGTGAACAACACTTAAAGTTTGAGGCCGCACGGATGATACCGTATAAACCCTAAATATCAATAGGCATGAGCAAGTAGTGTCAACCAGGATCAGACAACCTTCATAGGAATATTCTTGCCTGGGCTTACAAAACTTGACCTCATCAAATGTTAAAAAATCTACATCTTGAAAAGACTAAAGAAAAAGTTTGCAGAGGAACTGAGAAGTCCCAATATTTATGGTAAATACGGTATTCAAATAATTTGAACATGACAACAAATAAACATGCCTGCGAAGTTTGACTCCTGGAATCTCCCCTCAACACATGGAATCTTTCACCGCACACCAATACTGCACTAAAAAAACACCTCAACTGGAGTTTGAAACAAGACTGGTGTTACCATATTTATCCTAAATGTTCAGCTTATGTAGTGTCAACCCAGATCAAACTGCTCATGGAGGTCTGGTCTGATCAGGGTTTTCACTAGTTGTCATTCCAATGTTACATAGCCTTGTCAACTTGGTAAAGGTGTCTGTTCAAATTTTACGATGAGTTTGGTGGGGAAGATGAGCTGAACTAATTTTAGGGTAGATACGGTAGTCACCATATTTGTGTCTTGTGACAAAAAATATGCCCATAAAATGCCACAATAACAGACAACAGACCAACCAATGGCACTCAGAGGAAGAGATACACAAAGTAAACATTTGTTGTGGGTACTCATTGGAAGCATCACAATATGAGACCCTTCCGAGTCTCATTGAAATGTCTCCAATGTCAGCACCAAGCATATGTTTTGTTGCAAAATTCATCAGAAAGCGGTCATGTTGCTCATAAAATTAAAGAAAATGAAGAGAAGAAAACTTGCCCCCACCTACACCCCACCCCACATACACCAAAAAAGACCTTACACTTACATTGCCAGACACCAAGAAAATCAACGTTTTCCAAAACCTATCGAAGTGAATTAGAAGAATAAATTACCAACATGTGAGCACAAATTAAGCCATTTTGAACCTACTATTTACCTAAAATCAAAAACTTCAAATACAAAACACAATCAGGAAACTCCAGATGTCCACTACAACAGTGACGGTTTACACATTTTTGTCGTGCATTTTTGACTGCATGGGGCTCGGCACTGAGATGCTTGACGCGAACACACAGCCTGTCATGGCGAAGGTGACTGATCAATATCTTTGCCAGCAATCTCCATAACCTGGTTATAAACCATGTAAGTAAGCCGATGTGCAGTTGTGCATCGCCACAGGCCAGGTAAGGGACATTTGTATTTTGACAGCCCCATATCCATTTTTTTTTAGGTTACCGAGGCCACACTAGACACTCTCCATTTGGAGCCAGGACGCATTCTGTTTCGAAAAGACATCTATATTTTTTTGAAAAATCCTCCATTCATAACTTTTAGAAACTCAGATGGAGTGAGAATACATTTGGCAACTGCAAAATGACATCATTCTGACAGGCACTAATTCTCGACACTATCAAGGCCCTAGAAATCTCAATTTTAACCAAATATTCCAATTTTTTTGCTAATTTATCTTGAAAGGCTTCAAACTAATCTAATTTCTTATCTCTGGACCAACTGTCAGCTCATTCTGGACACAAACATCTCAAAAATTGGAAAATAAAAAAAGAATCCACCACACGCTTATCACAGAACAGGCACGAGACCGCAATTATTTCTACTATATAATTTAATCATTCCTTACAGCACCAACATTTTTACATGACGAACCTGGCTTTCTGCTATAGCTTGTCCCCAATTCTCCATGGTCTGGCAATCACTTCAATGACTGTTTAGATAGGGGAAGTCCGGCTCGTTTGTTTACAATCGGAACGTAAACAAACACCCTTTGACTCAGCAGCTCTCTAGGGTCATTTCCGCAATATTTTACCCAGGGTGTGCAGAGGCCTCAATCTATCCAGAATGAACAGCTACAGGGACAGAAGCAACATTTTCTGGAAGCTCAATCATTGGTCAGCCCAGACAAGCCCAAGAACAAGGAGGCTCACATCGATTGGCAGATTTACAGCCTATTGAAAAGGGAACTATCTTGTGTGGAATTATATCCGTTTTCTATCCAACCAATCAAGGGAAATAATTGTGGTCTGATTCCATAACTATTTTATTTATTTCGTCAGGGACGTATATAAATATAGCTACCGCTTACGCAAAAACGCATTAGAGTACGTATTAAACCGAAATAGTGAATTATTATATGCCAGTTTTATTCCTGGTAATACGTATTAACAAAATGTGTAGAAAAGCAATTCTAATCTGCCTAAATCCAATTGTGGCAGGTGTTTCCAATCGTGACAGGTGTTATCATGTTTATGGTGGCATTACTTTCTTTGAAGGATCGGCACCCAAAATTGAAGTACAAAAGAGGCCCTGTTTTTTTAAAGATTTTATATTGTACACCACTACCTAGAGTGTGTTATATCGTGGCGCGCGGACCGTGATGCCGCATTTTCATTTTGTGGCGTCTCATCAGTAGAAATGGTGTCGTGCATTACTACTCTCATCCTTACGGCGTCTCATCTAGGTTATTCATCAGCATACGCTATTTTTAAGTGCAGACTATTAATTTAAGGCAAGTTGCGTCCCTGTCCGCGCTAGAGAATGACTTTTGTAAAAAAAAAAAAAAAAAAAAAAAAAAAAGAGTTCACCGATCTTATAAGGCTGACCTCCATGGTATGCTAGTGTTTTGATCTGTCAAAATATCGATGAATGGCGTATTTTAAAGAGAGTCTGCAACTATGATATGAACATTTTTCGAAAAAATTCCTTTTTAAAAAATGGTGTTTGTAAAAGTAGAATTAAGTCATGTTTTCTCAATAAATCTGTTCACTATAGACTATAGCTGAAAACTGCATGGAAAAGTGAATTATCTTATAAAAACAGGTGTGTTTTTTTCTCTTGTTGGTAATTATTTGCGTCCCTCCAATAGTTATAGACGGTTAATTTTTAACATAAATGCTGTTGTTTTGATACTGATGATTTGTTAAGATTGACGAAATTGGTAAAATGTATGTCTGAATTTTAGTTTTTTTACTGTGTTCTTGAAAAATAATAACATTATTTCTAAAATTAAAAGATCAAAAGTTACAGACTTTGCAGCTTTAAAGTGACATTCACAAGAATCAAGTATTGAGATTCGTGCTCAAAAGAGTTAGGCCTACACCCTACAATGTTCATACTAGAATCCATTTTTCCCTTGTCTCCCTTATAGTTCTTTTAAAACAAACCTTTTACAAGAATAGTAAGTGAGTATGATCCGGAAATACCACAATCACAAACTGAAGACAAACCCATGGCACCGCGAGGCAGAGCCACACAACAATCACGAGACGCCAGGAAGGCAAACTAAGCAAAGCTGCAAAACTAGAATGGACATAAAGTAACGTACAACAAAACATAGAACAATTACAGAATCCCACGATTGGAGTAACAATCAACAATAAATCAACACCAGTAGAATATCCTAATACTTATACACTTTTGTAGTCTGCTGATAACCTTTGCAAACAGTTTGGACCCAGGTCGGCTTCTATAAGGCCTGATCTTGATTCTGCCGGCCCTGGTCTTGACCCAACACTTTTGGCACTCTGATGGCGCCAGGTATTCCTGATTTTTATTTTTTGCGAAAAAGCTAGCTTTGAAATACCAAGTATGCAAAAAGAGTTAATCGACACACAATTTTTAGAGCAGCGCAAAGCATGTACCTGTATTTATGATTTTAGAAGTAAGGCCAAAAGTTAAAAAAAAAATCAATATTGTTTTTGCCGCTACCTCTTCAATATCTTCAATATGTTAAGAGGTCGATAGGTTGGCAAACTTTTTTTTATAAACTTTTTGTATGAAAAAAGTAAAGCAAGAATCCTTTAAATAGTCTAGAAAATAGACCTTAATATCCCAAAAAGGCTCAAAATTGAGACGGCGCCAAGAGTGACCATAAACAAGAGGTTTTTGTTTTGCCTAGTATAAATAATGTTTCCTTTGCTGGTTCTAGAAAAGACATTGAACTGGATATAGTCTGGTTCTTTGCCTACTGGGTGATTGTGCATGAAAATACGACAGCTGAGTCTATGGTCAACCATTCTTAGTTCTTCACTTACATATATATGAATAAGAACAAAATTTTATCAGGGGCAGGGAAAAATCTGATAGGGGGAGGGAAGTGGGGGAGAAGGGGGAGGGAAGTGGGGGGGAAGGGGGAGGGAAGTGGGGGGAAAGGGGGAGGGAACTGGGAATGGGGTACCCCCTGTCCACCCCCTCTTGTCTCCTTCGGGAAGCACCTTTCAAATTCTAACCTGTCTGATTTGAGCATTGTGAGTACAAGTGACATATTTGTTTACCGATAGCTTCATCAAATCATGTGATTCGCCCGATTGGTCGATTCCAACTTGTTATCAATCTGCGTCATCACGCGTCACTAGAAACCACTTTTTCACCCAAAAATATTTTAGTGTAGAAAATCTTATCATTGTTTCGCTAAATATTGTTACATTAATCACTGTTATTGTTTATAGTTACCAAAGGTTACTTGATGTCTCCATAAACGAATCATTTATAGCCATTCAGTGCTTGTTACTTTTCTAACGTAGTGTTTCGGGTAATGCACACCGCGTATTGACACAAATCCGACTTTTCAGTCGTGATGTGCCTTATACCTCTATTCCAGACAGGCCCCAAATCCCACGAATTGACAAATATTTGGATTCGTGGCTGAATCGTACTCTGTTCATTAAGATCTTAACTGATTCGCATAGTCCGTAGTGAGTTCTTGCAACTCGTAGGTCTATCGGGAATTCGGCTCAAAAGTTTTGAACTGTTCAAAACTTTGGCCACGAATTCCCAGATTCGAAAAATCGTGCGTGATTCGTACCGTATTACTAAGGCATTCTTGGAAATTGTAAATGAATCGTAATCGATTCGGAGGCGTTTTGGGGCATTCGTAGCTACTCTCAGCTCATTCGTGGGGAATCGGGAGATTAAGCCAAGCAATAATACCAAGGAAGAGATAGTAGAAGGATTTTCCCTAAGATTAATTACCCCGTCACGCGCATGTGAGCAGTCCTAGAAGTTTAAACAGATGGAGCACAATCAGGATCAGTCAGTAGCTCCTGGCCTGGTGATCTTGCCAATGGCGAACTGCCAATTTTTCCAAGTCAAAGAGTCTGGTTCAGGGCCTCTCAACTTTAACGTTGTTGTTTTCTTCTAGCTATATGAGAAGCCGTTTTCAACACTCAAGATGCAGGATCAATTTTACTGCTGCTTTACGAGAAACATTCATTTTGGAACTGATGCCCTGAAGCATGTATGGGCCTTTTTTATAACTATCGTGAGAGAAAATCTCGCGAATCGTGGCGAATCGTCGCGGATTTCTGTTAATTCGTGCCCAATTCGTGCTGCATTCGGCATATTCTTCTCTGATTCGTAATTGATTCCTTAACTTTCGTGCAGCATGTTCTAATGTTAATTTGCTAATCGTAATCAATTCTTGCGCCATTCCAGCCGAATTGAGCCGATTCCCCCGAATATCCGTAACGACATCGTATCTAAATCGGGACTGACTCGTAGAACATGACGATTGGAGAAAAAAAAAATAATGAAACCTCACGAATCCCCCCCCCCGAATAAAAAAATCAATTCGTGGCGATTCGGACGAGTCGTGGCCTGTGTGGAATAGGGGTATAAACAGACATGTCGATTCTTTAGTATTGTGCCTGCGCAAGACAATGATACTTGGTATTGTTCGTAATAATTTACCGGATGTGGATTGAGGCTTGGGCTAATTTCAGTTCAAGCCAAAAAGAACATTGTCTCACCTGTAAGGTAACCTGTAAAGGCCATCGTTTCACGGCCAGCAATTACTTAAGAAATAGATCAGCTCCAACAGTGAATTGTTTAGTAATAATTCACTGTTTGGAGGTCAGTTGTAAAGAAGATCAAATCACGAGCGCGCAGCGCGAGTGATTTATCTTCGTACAACTGACCAACAAACAGTGAATTATTATTCAACAATTCACGCACTGGAGCTGATCTATTTCGATTCTAACACACAATAAACGACGAAAACACATTCGAAGTCTTCAGTTTCTTCCAATTTTCCGCCATTGCACGGAAGAACTCCCGCCAATACTTAGACTACGTCGCATACGTTTACATGTAATTATGACGTCTTTCAAGCGTAAAAACGACGTTACACCGTCTAACGCCATGAATGACGTCATTTTCCAGTGACGTCAGCTATCACACACTTTAGCAGTGAATTATTGTACGATATATCACAGTTTTTTTACCGTTGGCTCTATAGGCGAGGTGTGTTAGAATTTTACTTTATGGGTTGCGGGAATTGCGTAACGAACGGAAAATACACTATCGCTAAATCAAATCGCACCTATTATTAAGCTAAAGTGCTTTTGTTGACCCTTTATATGTAACATGTTTGTCTATAGATGTTCCTTGTGGCCTTGTGATCACCTGCTCGGAAAGGGCTGGCCTCTTTGCTCTCTCGTGTGTTGTGTTTTCTTGTGTTTTTGTCACTTTCCCATATGGTGTGGTACATGTATTTTATTGTATTGTATCGTTTCGCGATCTTTGCCTGCCTTTTTGTAATACGTTCTGTTTTTTGGGCCTATTCTATTATGCGTTTTTTTATTTGTTAGCACGTAAGGTATTCTACGACTTTGTTGCTATTCTTTTAAAGTGTTACTTTTTTCTTATTCAGCTTGGTAGAAAATTATCCACATGAAAACTCCTACATTCGGTGAGTTTCATATTTATAGCTTTAATTTGATAATTGTGTTTTCTATTCAGATATCACATGGATATATTTGTTTGATATTTTTCATCTTTTATAAATATAACATCTGTTTTTGTCCACATGTGTGCGAAAAATGCCTTTGTTGTAATCCATAACCTTGCAACATGCCGGACCTGATCTGGATCTAAACTGTTTGACACTCTGATTGTATTCCTGTATTTTTTTTCGAAAGCATCTTGCACATGGATAGGCTTCAGTGACACTGATAACAAGATTGAATCAAATAATCAGACGAATCACATGACTTCGTGACGCATTTGGTAAACAAGTAGGTCACATGTACCCACATTGCTCAAATCAGATAGGTCAGTATGCGATAGCTATGCCACCTATTGGACGATGATGTTAGTGCCTAGATTATTGACATTTGGTACGTAGCATCAGTGTATAGTTTCTAATTAGTTTGTTCAGATTATGGTCCCGGACCAGAAATGCAACCCCTCTGCGGAACACATTACATAGTATACATTGTTTATAAAAACATGACATTGAGCTGTGGGATATGGTATGACACTTTGCCTAGTGAGTCTCTAAGTAGTGTGTTGAAAGTATGGCTCTTGAGCTAAAATGGTACTACCCAAGGTTACATGTTTGAAATTACCTTCTGTTTGGAAAGCATACAAACGGGCCTCGTCGCGAGAAAACCTGTCCTCGGGGTTTCCGACAAAGCGAGTTTCAAAACCGTCTCCCCCGCTACAGAGACTAGCTAGAAAATTGAAATTTCATCTGTAGCAAGTCTATATATGGTATTTTACTAAACGGGAATAACAAAGGCGCTGATCAGACTGCGCGTATGCGCAGGCTGGTCAGCGTCTGTGTTGTTCGCAAACCCCCCGAAGATAGGTTTTTTCGCGTCGAGGCACAAACTATGTTCAATTATAGGCCACACTCTGAAAAGCATCGTGCGTCTTCTGTTTTTTTATAAATGTGATTTGAGAAAAAAGCATAATAAACCTTATATGCTTCCGTATACTTCGGGTGTAATAATCATTATACTACTCAAATTTTGATAAGGGCCATGTGTAAACAAAAGTATTTTTGAAACCAGTTTTCAGAATACTGTTCTGTTTTCGATGTCATAATCATATAACACAAAATAAATATCTTTGGAAAAACATTATTTTTTATAGGTAAAAAGCTATAAATATTATTTTAAACAAAAACTCATTTTTCTAATAAAAGAAATCAGGTATTGGTTTTTCAAACGGGTAACATAATTTTAATCACAGCAAAGACGTGAGTATGGTGCTGTTTTGAAGAGAGTCCATTTTGTAGTTTCCGTTTTCCTATTTGAAGTAAAGTAAGAAGGCAAATCTCAGAAACTATACAATCAAGTACCACACCTGACCCAGGACACCACATGGGAATGTGACAAAAACACAAGAAAACATCACATACAAGAGAGCCAATAGGTTAGCCCTTTCCCGGCAGGTGACCACAAGACTGCAATGAACAGACAAGAAAGCATGACAAACACGAAACATAAATTACAAAAAAAAAGGATCCACAAAAGAAGCGCCGCCTTGGAACGGTCAGTAAAACTATTTTCACTCTAAAAATGGTTAATATTTAGGGTCAGCATACAGTTGCTTCAATTCTCAACAAATCTACTAAAATAAGCTTTTCAACATTGTGCCATAGACGACACGAATATACATGTACATCAAAATGAATATACAATGCTATTGCAGTTGGAATGTATATTAAATTTTGAGTAGTATATTCATTATTATGAAAAGCCATTGACTATGACAGAATCGATGACTTATACACATAAAAAGATCTCATATAAAGAGAGTCATATTACTACACATTTACCCAGGTTAACTTCAAAGTAAACATGTAAAATGGACGAAAAAGGTAGGTTTATATCACATAATCTCTGCTATACCAACTCTCACTAGTATCGTATGTACTTGAATGTCTGGATGGGGTGTATCGTTTAGCGATTTTTTTTACATGTTCTATAATGATTTGCGATTATAAGTCCCCCACAATAACGTTAAGCGATCTTTTCGACAAATAACTAACGATTTTCTGCCTTTACTATACATAATGGGGATAAAAAAGTGATCATCGATTAAAACAGAATTCGAAATTCAACGAGTTGAGCGAAAAATTGCGATTACAGGTTCCGGAATCACAAGTGAAGGTGAAGTACCAGTAGAATATATTTAAGTCTCCGTTGCCTTAGCATTTACGTAGCTCCTATTACGCAGTTACACACATGCGTAATTAAAAAAATAATAGAAACATTCAAGGGATGTCACCTTACATGTATGTGATAAAAGTGATGTTCTATACCAAAAGGAACTGCTCTTTAAAGGAAAGAATTCGCTCCATCTGGGAGCAAATTCTTTCCTTTAAGATAATTGATATTTTGAAAAGGGACACAATTAAAGGGAATCGCTGCCTGTTCATGTAGTCTCCCTTTGGTCTGCGATACTTTTTAGCGTTCTGGCTACGCCATTGATTAGGCTGGCGGTGGTTCTGTTGTTGTTGATTCACTGTCTACTATTGCTCCCATTGTGTGTGGGGGTCACAGGCTGTGTTTGTTCTTGTTTTATTTTTCAGTAATTTGTGTCCTCCTAGTTTAGCAATCATCTTGATTGGGGAGAGAGCTGGTTGCTTTACTTTAACTGTCCTTCTAGTGTATTGTGACAGTCAGTGTTGTGTGGTTCTTCCTATCGGTGCCGAGGTTATAAAACTTTTTTCATTCTCAACATAGCTGAACACGAAATTTATCCTGCTCATAAATGTTAAAATGCCAACAATTTTTGGCATTTCAACATTTATTAGCTTGATAAGTACAACATTTGAGAGACTTAAGGTCAGTACTGACACCTTGGCATTTTTTCCGAAAATAAATTGTCTTCATTTTCTGTAATTTGCTTTTTCATTTTATTAATAATTATAAAAAAAAATCAAAAAAATCAATGTCACCGTTTAGTATTGGAGCTATGGCTCTTCAAAGACATACATAATACGCCATTTTTCTCCAAAATGTTCAGGGCCGAAGTAAGAGATAAACAGGTCTATGATATGGTAGCTGATGATTATGGCATATTGTGAACAACTTAAGTTAACTTGAAATACTAGGACGGCAAATTGATGTGAATATAGCTATTGTATATTTACCAACCAACGTTGTCATTAAAAGGAATAGTAAAAATTATTGCCACTAAATATTCAAATAATTTAGGCAATTCCAAAATATAGATTTTTGTGAAACTTGTATATCATAAAAATCATTAGGTAAGGTAAATCAGTGTGAAATTAAGACGATTTTCCCCGTCTAGAGAAAGAGATATTTCTTGATCACTACCCCTACCCCTTGTAATGCACAATTTCAATTATGTAACTTTTTAACTGTATAACAAGGGATAAAGTTAAGTTTAACGGAACAACAGCTTTTACAAATAATCCCCTGATGCTATCTGTATGTGCAGACACTAGTTTTGAGAATACTGACTAATAAAAGAAAGTTTATTTTAAGAAATACATAAATATATTTTTACTCCACCCGCTTCTTTCAATGATTATCTACTCCGGCATATAATAATGAAAGGGATAATAATGGCTCAACAGTTGCAATATATAAAGACAATTGATATATAAAGACAATTGCAGAACTTCATCGAACTATGTCAAAATAGTGGGGTTATTCAATATTTGTTCACTATTTTCGGGTCATTAATGCATGAATAAGGCCTATTCTAATGATTTTTTTCACCTCAAAATGCAAAACCAAGGGTATTAACTCATGTTTGATGCAATATTTTATATTATTTAATTAAGTTAACAGATGTAAAGATGTATCAAACCAAATATCTTGTATATGCTTTTACTGAAATTTGATCCTTAGTAAGCAGGTTATAGGTAAAAAATGAATTTAGACCCATTTTTTATGTAAATATCAGCAGTAAAGGGCAATAGCTCATGTTTGAAAAATTGAAAATGTGGCAGAAACAACTTTTGACCTTCAGTTTGATATAGTAATGGTTCAGAACAGCTTTTATCCAATTTAGCTAATAAGTTATTGAGCTTTTACTCACTTTACTGCAGTTTTCCCATACAATGGTAAAATAATAAACAGGGACAGTAACGGATACTGACTTATGTAGATAGTTTGGTGCATTATAATTGCGTCTGGCATACCAAGTCCATTTATCCCACTAAGTTTCAGGTATATACGGTAACAAATATTGAAGTTATAAGGCAAAATGTGTATAGTCATGCAAGAGTTATGGTTATTGGTGTCAGTTGTGACCTTAAAGCAAGAAACTTCTTCATTTGTCGGTATTTTTGTTTTTATGAGCAGTTGAAATTTCGTGCTCAGTTGCGTTGACCATGAAAAAAACATCTAAAACCTCGGGGCCTGGTCTGCAGTGTATGGTTGTGGTATCTTCTGCTTTTATTTTCTGATTGACAGGTGACATTGATCGATATGGCAATCGTAAGCAATTAAGAGGCCAACATTTTAATGAATAGCGATTTTGAATTTCAGAACCTCCCCCTTCCCATCTAGGTTCAACGCACAAGCGATTGTGTTGATGTCATTTGGCATTACGTCTTAATATGGGATCTGCAGCATACAATGCATAAAATAAGCTAAACTGCCATTGGTTTTTTGCGTAATCTTTCAATTGTTTTAAAAAATAAGTGAGTATGACCAGGAAATGCCACTATCAAATATTGCAGACCAATCCAGGAAACCACGAGGAAACGGTACAGAATCCAGGAAACCACGAGGAAGCGGTACAGACCATTAACGGCCACATGCCGTAAAAGAAGACAATTAAGGTAAAGCACCCCAGCGCGACGATTGCAAAACTAGAAAGAAAAACAAATTCTGAACAACAAAACAAGGACCCACAAACAATTGGAGCAACAACTAACAATCAGAATCAATGCCTATTTTCTTTTCGATTGTATTGATCCGTGGGATAAGTACAGCAACAACGGGTAGAAATGTTTTATCATTCATCACTAGAGAAAGTTGGCCTAAACTTATCATTTAGTTGGAAAGTAAGTATAATTTAAGTTTGCATCAAAGTTTTTGGTGTTAACTTATTATTAATTTATTTTTACATTATGGTTAACACGTGCGTCAAAGGCACCTATCGCTTTTTACTATGTCTGTCAAACCCATGTGACGGTTCTCATGCGCGGATCTAGAAGGTTTTGTCAGAGGGGGTCCAACTCTGGCAACGTTATTTTGTTTTGATTGTTTTTAGGTTGAGTGTGGACAACAAATTATCCACATAAAACTAAACGCGGGCCATCATCGGCCCACCAGCGAAACGCCATTTAAATGACAATTCGCTAGTGGGCCGATGGTAGCCCGACATTGAATGCTGGCTTGGTAGCTTTGTGATTCTTCAAGGAATCCGGACCATTATTTCTCAAAAACGCTATATGTTTGTGGCTTTCCAGGGGGGGGGGGGGGCGGACGGTCCGGACCAGCTTTACCCTCCCCCTTTTTGATCCGCACATGGGTTCTGAAGTTACATGGGCCAGCAGTAGTTTCAGCACGTGGTATTTAGGCACTTATCGCATTGGCAACCTGCTACTTTTTTACAATCAGTTGAACATGAGCCTTGGGATTTTGGCACTTGCGCTGCTGTACCGTGGAACGCGAACCTGTTACAATCTGTTGCTTTTACATTACGCTTTTACGCCATGTTTGCGTTGCCTTTGTGCACGTCTGTTTATATGTGCCTTGTGGTCACCTGCTGGGAAAGGGTTGACCTCTTGGCTCCCGTTTGTAGTGTCTAACTTTCCCATTGGTATCCTGGGTCAGGTGTGGTACTTGATTGTATCGGTTCCTGATCTTTGCACCCTTAATTACTATTTTATTCTTTTTATGTTGCAGGAAACAAGGATTATTATGCCGCACCAAATATTGGTGGTTCAAATGCCGTGAACGTGTTTGGAGGGCAGTTAAGTGTCGGCCAGCTGTCTTTCACAGGTAAGATACAACATCAGACATAATCGGGGGTGGGGGAGGGTAACTTGCAATGCATATTGTTACGCACGAGCGGACTGGAATTTCAAATTCCGCCCTCTTCATATATTTAGATGTCTAAAATAGGACCTGTTCATATATCGACATCATTTAATGTGGACCTATTCGTATCGCGTATATTGACTTCGAGTTCGTATAATACTACTCTTCGAATTTACATGCCTGGTCTGAGGGTGTTAAGGCTGACATGAAAATGTGCAGCCTTGGCAGCATCGATCCACTGAACAGAGATGCGTGGGGATTGGGTGTTAGAAAATCTAGCCACATGCTGCCTACCCCAGTACCTGGGACACCCGCAGTAGTAGAAAAATAAACTCAGGATCAAGTCAAAGTCAATTCATAAGGCAAATCGTCTCAAACATTTTTCGATAGAGAACACAAATTTTTAAACAAAAAAAAAAAAGATTGATAAAGTATTAAAAATAGGAATATTTCAAAGACAATATAGGTATAGAACGGTAATTATACAGCTATTCGGCGACTATATCGCCACGTGGTATACAATGTCCCAGTCTCTTGCAAATCTAACGGATATAGGAACCAGTTGTGGGCGTGGCTAGACAGTGACCCAAAAGCCGATTAATACCAGAGCTTAAATTGAGACACGGAAAGATGGACATTCGTATACACTGACGCTCGCGTATTTGTCCTGCGAATTCGCGTTTCGTGCGCGTTTTCAATGCGCTGTACGCACGTACGATTTAAAGTGCGTTGAAAACGCGAATCAACTCGTATCAACGCAAGGCAAGATTCATGAATATTAATATGTGCTGGGAAGCGTTAGTGCGTTAACCAATCAAAACTGCCTATTTAGAAACAAATCGATATTGAAGTGTGCGGACATTCTTATAGGTAAATCTAATCTTAACGTAAAAATTTGCTGTTTTATTGTGCGTAACACAATATTATTTCTTACCTCAATGATTTATTGCTATTAAATCCTTTTATCCTTCCTATAATGAATGACTAAGCAGCAATGCTATACAATGAGGAACTGCGTTGCTACGCAGTGATAAACGTTGATTCGCGTTGATAAATCAGCTTTATCGATTGGTAGACAGGTAAATGCGTTTCATTGCAGTTCAACGCATTATCGGTAATACAAACGGCGATTGGCTATTTGGAATTCGCGTTGATCATACAGTGCGTATTACCTGCGCTTTCAACGCGAATTTGAAAAGGACAAATAGGCAGGCGGTAGTGTATTTACCCTGAAGTAAACAGGGGGCTAATCATATATGCTTTGGCTATTCATATATTTTGCAGAGCTGAAAGGGAGGTATTCGGGCCGCACATCCGTACTAAGATACCCTCCCCCTCCCCCAAAGCCATACAAATAAAGAGTAAGGAGCGCAATTGGACTAAATATCTCAGTGGTAGAGTACTTGACTGGAGACCGAGGGGTTGCTGGCTCGAGCCTCACTGTCGTCACTGGGTTGTGTTCTTGAGCAAGGAAGACCCGTCCTGACATTGCTAAATAATTGATGACAGGGACGTAAAGAATAAAATCAAACTAAAAAAAATTAATTGAAAAAATAAAGTAGGTGAGGGTTTTATGAGCAAGATCTTTCTATCTGCCTGTCTTGCCCTTCCCTGTCATGTCCTGCCCTGCCCTGCCGTGCCTGCATGTATGTCTAAACCTACTTTCTCCTTTGTCTATAAATGACTTGTTCATAATGATCATTTTATATACCAAGCTTTTTGTGGTGTTGCAATAATCTCCCATTTTAAGAAAATCCATAATGATTTTCAATGCCATATCAATTACCCACCACGAAGAATATACTGTTACTCACACAAAAAAATTTCAGCTCAAATGGCCCAATAAATCGTGACTGTCATACAATCCTATTCAATACAAATGTTATGAAATAAAGAAATGGGCTCAGCACAAGTTTTGTACCCACTAAGAAAACAGCCTGTTTACCCACAATGTGGCAAACACTTGTACCAGGCACAGTCCAATTTAAGTTTCTTGTTAAGGAACTTCATTGGGTCTAAGGCGGCGTTTACACTCATAGAAACGAATTCTCAAAGAATTGCAAATATATATGAAAATTCTCGAATACGCAGAAATTCGCTGAAAACTCCGACGAACGTAATCATCGAGGCTTGACATAACGATCTGAAAGCGCATTTGAAACGAGAGCAGTACATGTGTGTGTGTGGGGGGGATGATGCTATTAAGTAAACTAAGGCTCAGTGCTCATAATCTTTTAATAGAAACGGGTAGATATGTGAAGCCAAAAAGTATGCCTCGCTCATAAAGAATTTGTAAGCTTTGTAATTTAAATCTTATAGAAAATGAGTTTCACTTTCTTTCACAGTGTTCTCTATATGAACCAGAAAGAAAAAAAAACTATACGATCATATACATCACGTCCTATAAACAGTAATTTCATGTCATTATGCGAAAATGATAAAGCCCTATGGCTATTATCACAAGAAGACAAGAATATTTTATCAGCACTAGTTACTTATATAAATTGTTGTTTTGAAAAAAGAATTAAAGATGTGACAATAACTTCAAATAAAGAATAAAAACCTTCAGGCCGCTAGCCCCATCATACATTCCATCATTATCTTCATCATCATTCATCATATCTCATTGTTTCCACAGTACGTATTTCATTGAGATTTGTTTATAATGATATTGCCTGTATAATATGTGTACTTGTTTTGTTAATGTGGTATCAAGTTATGTATGTTTGTGTTGATTTATTGTGGCTGTCTATATGTGTGTTATTATGCATTGTCTACACCAATGAATATTATATGTATTCTGTGTAATACTTGATTGGAACATATAACATATTCTATTCTATTTTTAGAATGACGTCATATTTTAGGGTCACAAGCACTACAGGGGGATGATGTCAATTTTTAGAATGACGTCATAATAGAGGGGTCACAATCGTTGCGCAATACCAGTATGTAATTTTAGTATCCAATTAGTACGTTAGATTTATAGGGGTATATGATGTAAATATTGGGAAATAACTGAGAACGTGTTCGTTATCCAAATAGAAGATTGATTTTTAGGGGGGGGGGGGGGTGGCAAATAACATGAAAACCAATGTAAAGGCGTTTCATCTTTATGGGGCGAGAGAGGGATTTCATTTTCGTGGTTTTACCATAGAACCGCGCCACAAGAAATCCATCTTAATGCAGGGCTCTGACCAGCCTGAAAATTTTAGCTCCTTGGCCATTCGCTACTGAGATAGTATAATACAAAGATGGTGTATGTATGTAATTAAACCCATGTGAAGTCCAGCAGGCTGGTTTGTGTCTTTTATCGGTCCAAAACACCTAAGCAGGTTTTCATGCTATAATATGTTTCAATTGTCAATTTGTTGAAAGATTGTAAACCTGAAAGAACTTTAAGTACTTTAATAATTTAACCATGATAATAACAAAATCAATAGTGTCAAACTTCATGTTTTGACAGTAGTGATTCTGATCAGGCTGAATATTTTTATACACTGAAAGACTACTGAAAAGTATAAAGAAAGAGCACAAAGATCAGGAAACGATACAATCAATCACCACACCTGACCCAGAATACCAATGGGAACGTGACACTTCACAATTAGATATCACAAACGAGAACCAAGAAAAATTATTTTAAGACCCCTTACCCATATTACACGCTAGCAAAGCGGGCGACAAGAGTGTTTTACTATAAATCACGTTTGTGTTGTTTGCCTTTATTCAGTGACTGATACTTTTCCTTTCAACAGTATAGCAAATACATCTCATTGGATAACGAACACGTTCTCAGCTATTTCCCAACATTAGCATCATATACCCCTATAAATCTAACGTACTGATTGGATACTTAAATTACATTCTGATATTGCGCAACGATTGTGACTCCAAATTATGACGTCATTCTAAAAATAGACATCACCCCCTATAGTGCTTGTGACCCTCAATTATAACGTCATTCTAAAAATGGCATCACCCCCCCCCCCCCCCCTTATACACAGCTACATATGCTGTTAACGAGCCAGAGTCCACCAGATGTCCAAGAGGCTACGCACTGCGCCAGTATGTCCCAGATTTAATTTACTGTTAATTTGTGATTTTATGGCTCAATTGCTAAACATTGCATTCGACAAAGCCAGCTTTGTAAGTTTTCGTGTAGTTTATTTTCAGTCGAATAGCTAAGGACTAAATATACTTGAAGCGTTCAAAATACTACAATTTAGTTGGACGAATACAACCGCTGAGCTAACGAACAGTTGTCCTTCTGTGGACTAACAAACCGTTCGAATTGCATTCAGTAACGAGCCGTTAACACACTGGTAAATGTATACGTCGATTTGGTGGTATTCACGCGTATTGCCGGTACTTCATAGACCGGAAGTGGTAGATATTGGTGTAAATACTATGTAGAAAAACATGCCATATGCCTAAAGGACTATAGACTTCAATCATTTTTAAGTATTCAGTATGTGCATGGTGATTAATGTAAGCATTTAGGAATAGATTCGAGTACCGATCATCCAGATCGGTACTCGAATTTATTCCTAAATGCTTACATAAATCGTCATGTGCATGCCGAATACTCAAAAATGATCTAACTCTATAGTCCTTTAGGCATATGGCATGGTTTTCTATATAGTATTCACACCAAAATCTTCCACTTCCGGTCTATGAAGTACCGGCAATACGCGTAAATACCTCCCAAATCAACGTATACATTTACCAGTGTGGTTAAGGTTCTGCTGACGCACAAACCGTTCGCATTGCATTTAGTTAACGTACCCTCTGCGTATTGACAATTCAACATTTTTGTGCATGCACAAAAATCTTCGACGCACTCTGCGAACAACAACGTACGGGGTCTGAAAACAACCTTATACCGTTGATCACCGTTGAGCTAACGACCTTTACAACCAGGCAACCACCAAGTTAGCATTTCATTCCAATGGAACATCTAAAATTAAGCTGTTAATAATATCAAATTGGCTATCTATTATTGTCATCCAGGTGCATGCCAAACTACACAAAAACTTGTTCATTTCTACATTTTTATTACGCTGAAACATAAAAAGTAGTTGAAAAGTTTGTGAAAACTCTGTTTTATGGTGAAAAGCACTCATTTATTGAATGGACATATGTTGTAGGTGCACATTGGAATTGCCTCTTTGAGGCACCTACAACATATGTTACTGAACTTTTCAAATATATACTAAACAAGTATCATGCCCATTGGCTTTCCTCTATTAAACATCTCAAACTGCCAATCAGTATTAAAATGCCTGTCACTATATGGCAAATTGTTTATATTTACATGACAGCTATATCACCAAATTTGATTTCATGAACTATGCTTTTGCTAAGCTGGTAGTTGTATGGTAGTAATGCACCCCACCTAGTGTCAATATGCACCCCACCTAGTGTCAATGAATGTCAAAATATCTCCACACGCAGAGCAAACGCTGAGCCAATTCGTTATAGTGTAAACGCACATTAAAAGCGTCGAAGATTTTTGCTTATTGAAATATTATTAGATATGACGTAACACTAGTGGACCCGACAAGTAATTTCTTTGTTCTATGTACAAATGTGAAAGTTTATTTATATACATATTCATATATAAATGGGTAGGGCTTAGCATGAATATTCATGTAAGAAAGGGTTAAAGTAAGTAAGTTATTTCTACTTTAACCATAATATGGTCATAAGAAGTACATATGCAAAATTCATACACAAAGCCGTTGGTCATTAGTGTACTAACCCCCAAAGTGCCAATCACAACAGGTTAAGCCTATATTGCAAACAACATGGGCTCCGGTTTGAAAGCTCACTTAGGAACAGTCCAATCAGGGACCACACTGTTTGCTTCGATAATCAAATTAAGTAAAGTGTCTTCAAACATGTTTTTTCCCAATACATATCTACTGTAGCAAATGGCACTTTCAGTACAAAAATATTCTTGGCATAATAAGGATTGACATTTGATATGAGAAAACTCAAGCTGTTCGTATTCAGTGTTACCATCTCCAGGAGATTTGATTTTCGACCATGCAGAAAAGAATTTGTTTCCCAATATAGTCATGATGGACAGTATAATATCAACGGCCAGGCATATGTATAGTGGGTTCAAATGACTACATCGCATCGAACAATTTAGAAAAAAAAACAATTAATGGGAGAGACACATGTGACAAAAAATGAAACCATAACATATATAAATAGTGTGCCTATTGAGCATATCTAATCTTAAAAGCCTTGAAAATATATAATGAAAGATTACTTAATATTCTCTTATTTGTAGTTGGCATTAATTCCTTAAGTTTTAAGATTATGCAAGTCTGCTGGTCCATCCTTGGGAAAATTATCTAATAATCTTTGTTTAAAAACACATAAAACACATTCTTATTTCCAACCCCTGATTCTTCCAAACTTCATAAAACCCCAGTGTTGATAAAAATAGCTTTACTCCAGATGCCCAATTTAGACAATTTGGCTTATTTTCAATATCATTAATCATTACTTAGTATGCTAGTTTGGTATACTTGTTTTCCTCTGCTTCTAGTATTTTTAACCAAAATTTATAACCAAAACAGACATTGTTTTGCAATTGTGCCCTACCCAGCTCTCCATACACAAAATCCTTCTGACTTGACCTTTTTATTCATAGAAGCATCTTACAAAACTGCAGGTGCTCTCTCTCTCCTGTTGTATAGGTATTGAAAATCCCCAAGTTTCTCCTCCATTTGTCAAAATGGGAGTAATTAATTTGTCAAAAAGCTCCAGAGTATGCTTAGGAGAGATGTCAGTAGAATTATATAGATATTGGTTGAATTTAAAGATTGCTTTGAGAGCTTGTCCTGATAAGGTTTTGTGGGTTTCAGTAAAAGAACCACCAGTCGAGAAAGAAATGCCAAATAAGACAAACTTATTTACAATTTCTATCATAATCTCTTGAAAAGTAAAAGATAAGTTTCTTGGAAAATACCCCCTTTTCGAAAAACCATTACCTTTGTTTTATCAATATTTATAGTTAATTTTCATTTTTTGACAGTAATCACTTAGTATATCTAAACCTTCCTGTAAACCCTCACTAGAATTGAAAATATAACAATATCGTCCGCATACAAAGCAGGTGACAGTTTACTTCAATAGCACTGTCAGTTTAGCTACCACCAGTGTGCAAAGTTGCACCTATGTTTACATTGTAGTTCTTTTCTTTTATCTATTTCATTAGAGAACTATTCACGAAGAATTAAATCAGACGAAAAGCTAGATGAACTAAAAGGTATGTATCTTAGAGCTTCATATTTAGGGGATGTCTGTATTCAAAAGCTTCATTTGGGGAGGTATATTGTCGGATATACTGTCGGAAATTTAGTTTTACGGTGACGCGTGAGCGAAGCGGTAAATGTGTTTTCCGAACGTATATCCGACGATATACCTCCCCTAATTAAAATTTTGAACATGATTATTTCCATTTAAATGAGCTTTTACAGTCTCGTCTCAAATTGGAGCGCTGCAAGCCGCATAAAGCCCCAAAAAGGCTTACATCTTCAAATAAAATGTGTCGTAATTTTTAAATGACCTCAGACTATTTCATATCATGATAATACCAAGGTTAATATTATATACATCATGATGCAGAAACGAGCTACACTCAGTTTATTTCTTGGTATGTTCGTCTGTGCGCACGTGTGATGGGCCAAAATAATACTGCAATACAGTAAAAGTAACAAAGAAGACACCACAATGACTTATATCATTATTGCGCGTGGCTCTGTGCTACGTTTGACAAACAGAAATGTTTCTGTGTACATAGATCTCTTCAATTTATAGCACTAGACAACATTTTCACCATGATTTTGTCTGGCTATCGACCGTACACTACGAACAGGAGTTTTTGCTGTTAAACATACACTTCTCTCCTGTAGACCGTACACTAAACGACTTAAAAAAAGAAGGTTCAATCGTCAAATGTAGCTTTGAACGTAAGCTTGGGATATTTTTAGTTGCTTTCTATGATTTTTGCGTATTTACTGTGGTTCCTAATATACACTGAAGCAAACTTATAAACGAACACTTTATTTTTTTTATGCTAGCTCAGAAAGTAAATATCTGTCATACAACATTTTAATTCTATAAATAAACCAAGGATTTGCCAGAACTCTACAAGTCATTTCATTTCAAAATGTCTCGTTCGTCTTGCATAGACGAAATCCGGGTTAAGGTACCTTCATTTCAAAAAATAACACTTTTTCATAACAATATTAAATATTCCACAGAAACATTACACATTTGCATAATTGATTGTTTGAAGATGTTACTGACTGCAATGATTTAAGATGAAATTAAATCAAAAGTTTTGACTCAATCGAAATCGTCATTTCTTTTCCGTAATAACATGAAGACAGGGGCTGTCAGCAGCTTAATCAAAGAAATTCGGCTCTAAGCATGCACTTTAAGTACAAACTTTGTACTGCTCTGTACACTTTATTATCTGCTGTACGGCATTGACATTTTCAGAGATAATGCTTTTTGAGTAGAAATCACTGTTCTTCTTTCGAAAAGTAAAAAAAAATCTTTGACAAATGCCATCAAATTAATCGTTAAAATATCACAATGAAACCGGAAGTGTGGAATAGCGTGAAAGATTATAGCCGCAGAGTAGTCTGATAGAATTCTGTTGGTTTTTGCCTACCAAGGTTCAGATAGAAAAAATGCATACAACGATTTTAACTTGTGCTACGGACGTTTTTCAAAATTCTGGGAAAATTTGACTTTTTTTTTTTTTTTTTTAATAATCCGTAAAAAATCTGCCGTATATCAAATTTCAAATGTTTGGTGTTTTTAAGTCACCTGGACCTGTTCGTAAACACATGCACCTCGATTTGATAAAAATGCACCCAAAAATATTTTTTCACAAAAAAACATTGATTTTTACATTTTAGAATCCCAAAAATGTAAAATGAATGAAAACTATCCCGAAACACTTCTAAACTTTGGTCCATTGAAATGCTCATGATTAGGTCAAATATACATTCATTATAATTGGCGCCTTAGTCAGAAAAAACGAGTTTTTAAAGTGTTCATTTACTTTGTTTAAGTGTATTTTGTATTAATATTTTACTTAAAAAGCTTTTAAATGTGTATTTTCGTGATTAGCGGAACAGATCTGTTATTCATAGCTGCTATAGATTTTTGCTGACCATTTGTTGTAGTAAGGAACATACATCGATGTCTCAGCAACGACAGAAAATGTGCATGCAATGAAATTTCACGTGATCCAATGGGAAAAATTGATAAACACGCACCTCGTACATCAACTTGTTGAAATTTCCTCGCTTCACTAATCACTATATCCGGTGTTTGATGCTATACGGTGATGACGCAAATGAGCGTAATCACTTGTACATTAGTTAACCCATTTGACTTCCAACAATGTGGCAGTTTGACAAGTGTAGACTCAGACGAACTTGTGCAGCCTCCTTTTAAGCTTAAACACTCTTAAGTGCTGTTTGGTCAGTAGCTTAACAGTCATGGAATATTCAAGCGGTTAGCAAAGGCTCTGATCAGACTGCACATGGACACAGACTGGTCTGAGCTTTTGCTGGTCGCATATACCGCATTTTTGGAAATCTCATGTCGCGGCTCATATCAGCCTAGCGTTATTGACAAACAGTTCAGATCTAGATCAGACGCGTACAGAACTTGACGTCTGATCAGACTCTACAATGCTTACTTTCAGCATGTACTCATTAAATGACTTTTTAAATTACTACCCAACAACCCTTAAATTTGAATTTGTTCTGTAAACATCAGAGCGGGTGATCCATTAAGCATAAATTCATTGCAGTAAAGCATAAGGTCCATATTTTGAAGACACAGATGAAGTGCTGAATAATGCGACATTTATCAGGGTCCGTACTGTTTGCAAAGATATAATCACTCTAATGAGAAAGAAATATACTATTTTTTTGAAAAAAATATCATGTGACATCTCAGTATATACAATGGAGCTCGCTGACTTAACTGTATCAATCTTTTTTGGAAAATCCCATTGATCTTAAAAGGGATAAGCAGTTGAAATAACTTATCTTTTATTTTCAGAGTTATTCAGAACGCACTACGCTTATCGATGTGGTTTGAATATATGCGTCACAAAGAAAATAGAAGAGACCCTTGAATATCTTGAAGCGTTTTATTCTGTTGTGATTGTGGGTAGACCAGGAGAAGGAAAAACAGTCTGTGCCTATACTGTAGCAAAGGAACTCATTAATAAAGGACTTATAAGCTATGACAAATGTATTGTAATGTCTCATCCGAATGAATTGAAACATGTGAAAGAAGATAAAGTCGATCTTATAGTTATGGACAATATGTTTGGCAAATATAATGCAGATCAGGCTATGCTATCTAACTGGAGAAATCATTTTGAAACATTAGAATCATTAACATTAAGTCATAAAGTGAGAGTAATTATTGCGTCGCGGATGCATATTTTACTGGAGTACAAACACGAGTTAGATAACTGCCAAGTGTTTGCAAAAAGAATACATTTAGACTCTACCACTTTGACTACACAAGAAAAAAGGGGAATTTTGCAATGCCAATTGAAACGATTTGGAAACTATATGGAAGAAGAAGAAATAGATAAATGTGTATCCCAACATACATCTGTATTTAGTTTCCCATTGTGTTGCCAGCTATTTGCAAGTGACGAAAATCAACATCTTAAAGCAGAACTTTTTAATACATCTTTTGCAGCTTTTCTTGATGGCACTTTAAGAGTTCTGAGCTCAAAATGCTTGGTGGCTCTCATGTATGTGTTTTGTGCTTGTAATGGTCTAAAAAGTGCAGATCTAAACATTGCGACAATATCAGAGACAGGAAAGACAACGCTTTGCCATATAGCAGAATTATGTGGCAGTATTATTCCCATAGAAATTCTTGTTAAGGAAACAAGAGACAGTACTGAGTATTTGAAAGGGACTTACCTTAGAGATAAGAATGGGGGGATTTCCTTTTTTCATGAAACCATGTATGAAGCAGTAGCCCGGCTGATGTTGAGAGACTGCCCTAAACTCCTCTTGGATAAATGCAATGTCCATTTTTTATGCCAATGCATTCGATTGGATAGAGCCGAAAATGACGTAGAAGTTGTCGTTGAAACTGACTATTTTGAAACATTTGCTAAGAGGTGCATTTATGAAGTAATAGAAGAACGAAATGCAGATAAAATATCAAAACATCCCGCATTTAAAGATGCTTTATTCATTGAAGTCTTCTTTGCCCATCTTACTAAATCTGATGAATCCCTTAGAGACTTTTTCTGTGCTGGAGTTACATTGGAAAGAACTGGATTGCATGGTTTCCTTTATCATATATTAAGCGAAGGACATTCATATGAACTGTTTTTTGATCAGGCATACAAACATCTTGCTTGTTACCATAGTTCTGATTATGATGACGCATGTTGGAAATGTCAAGTTAAGGAAGAATGTCTAGCTGCAGTTTGCTCGTCAAATAATGAAGACCTTTATGAAAAGTTATCCCAAGATGACGTACACATGACATCCTTCTGTCTATTTAAAGCAACTGAAAACCAGAGAGTCAATCCAAAATTAGTTTCTAGAATCATAGATGATTTGAAAAGCCACAACAATTTTATGCTTGATCAAGGATGTATACAAACATCTTTAGGTCTTTCCATGAGACATGACAATGATACAGTCTTTCAAATACTTCAATCAAATGGTATACGACCGACTGTCCACTTCTTGTACTTTGCGGTGCAGAAGGGTGATGCCAACCTTCTATCCTCTACAATTAAGCAATTAATAAAAGAAAAGAGATGGAAATCTGACAACTATTATGTTTCAAGAGCTATTTTAGAAGCCCGAATTGAAAAGAATGAACCTATGCTGAATATACTTTCAAGTTTTGGTGCAAGTATCACTGAAGGAGCTGTATACTGGGCAATTATTGATCATACATTTGATGATGTGGTATCTGTCGTTCAAGCAATAAAAGAGACTGGCAGATTTGACTGTAATTCTATTCATTTAGCATGGGCTCTGGCTATCGCTATTAAAGACAAAAATCAGATGTTACATGACTATCTCAGAAAAGAGGGAGTGGTTGCCACACATCCATTAGTTGCAATGTTGGCATTTCTTGGTGAGCCTTCGTCAAAAATTGCGGATGTTATACAAGAGCTTGAAAGTGACCATAGTTGGGATACTGAGAATCGCCATATTGCAAGTGCCTATATGTTTGCAAGAAAGAGAGAACACAGTGGATTACTAAGTCTTCTGAAAGCAAAGGGTGTAGGTATGAGCCCGGGCTGTCTCTATCATTCACTCTTATATTGTGTTGATGAAGCAGAAAGTATAATGAAGCTGTTGAAATCAATGAATCGTTTTGACCCACGTGATAAAGTTCTTGCACGGACCCTGGTGTGGGCAACAGAATTCAAACATTCTAAATGTGTCAGATGGCTTGAAGAAAGTGGACTTTGCTTTAATATGGCATGTATGACATCTGCTGTAATAACGAGTATCTCATTAGCAACGTTGGAAACAGTCATAGAAAAGATCAAAGCTGGTGGTCAATGGGATACATCATGTGATGATGCTCTTGTTGCTCTCAACCGTGCATGTGGAAGGCAAGACAAAACTACATATGAGCTATTGGTTTCTGAAGGAATTGAGATGTGTCCAAGGAGTATTTTTCTAGCAACCAAGCATGAAAATTTATATGGTTTAAAGCTAGTGATTAAGAAGTTGGATGAGGAGCAAATGCTAGACTCTTCTCATCAAGAATTCGCAAACGCCGTTACACTAGCAAAGACTTTTAAAAACAGACAGAAGTACCACGAGCTTAGGTTTACATTACAAAATCAGAAAGACTCCGAAAGATAATACATGCGCGGATCCAGAAAGCTTTGTCAGAGGGGGTCCAACTTTGACAACGTTTTTTTTCTTTTCTTTTTTTTTAGTTTGATAAGGGGAGGAAGAAACAAAATACCATTATGAGCGGGCAATCATCAGCCAGCTGGCGTTTCGCTGGCGTGCTGATGATAACCCTA
Source organism: Loripinus fragilis (assembly GCA_964019695.1). NCBI lineage: Eukaryota > Metazoa > Mollusca > Bivalvia > Lucinida > Lucinidae > Loripinus > Loripinus fragilis. The sequence continues at coordinate 14,894,843 of OZ026519.1, read as the reverse complement.
CATTGAATGCTGGCTTGGTAGATTTGTGATTTTTAAGGGGATCCAGACCAGTATTGCTAAGAACCCCTATATTTTTGTGATCTTCCAGGGGGGTCCAGACCCCCTGTCCCCCCCCTCTGGATCCGCGCATGTAATAAGAGCACACTACTCGTACGTTTTTGTGTTTGGTCCGTGTATTGCAATGTAATTCTTAGTTGTGTAGTCATCTTGTTGAGGAGTAGAGAGAGAGAGGGCTGCTTTGCTTTAACCTTTAAAGCGCCAATCCCAAATGCAGCAGACGACAATTTTTTCGATATTTTTACCAATTTTCAAAAGAAATAAGGAATCATATTTCATGAGAATCCTCTGCCAGCAGACGATTTTCACGAAATATCATGCCTTATTTGTTATTTTTGAAAAAGCCACAAAAGGACGTGTAACGGTTTGGCCGTTTTTTGGCCCATGATGGATTTGGCTGAAATTTAAATATATGGTGGTTTGATCTTTGCCCTTTCACATATACATGTTTTTGAATTAACGACGGCATATGCAGTCACATGAATTAAAGTTTCTCACTAGTGTGTATAAACAGAGGTTTGTTCATGAATGTGGATGTTTTTAAAGATACAACAAGCAAACTGACCTCAAAAATAATACCAAACATGCGTGTGTTTATAATCGTTATGTCTATGTCGTAATTTGAGCTAACACTACCATCATTAACTAAAAATTATGCTAAAACTTGGCTAAACACTGTGTTTACGATTACCTCGATGATACGTTGTTTTTTAGGTGTAATATATATTGAACATTTAGTGTTTTATCGCCTTTTCCAGTTAATCAATAGCTCAAACAAGCCCATTCCGGTTTATTCATATCAATATAATCAGTACGACATGTACACAAGCGTGCATGTAACATGTTAACGCGGCATGACATGCGCAACCTTGTTTTGCTGGATTGGTATGAAACATGAATATAAATAGTTACAAATCTACAGAAATGATAATGGAAGCTTTGAACACTTTTTTTTGCTCACAGCCACAATTTTTAAATAGATACATGTGAGGGCTGTATATCTGTCCGTTCATCTGCCAGTCCGTCTGTATGTCACACTTTTGTGTCTGTGATGTATCTTCCAAACGCTTAATTCGATTATAAGATTAATTCACAAAACTGTGCACCTTTGTGGATGAACATGTAGGATAAATGAATACTTCAAGGCCATGTCAAAGCAGGCGGTCATAGGTAACATGTACAGAGTGCATATCTGCTCCATATTTTACGCATGTCCCAGCTCAGATATCCAACAGTCGTGATAGCTCTGTGGTCTATATTACTTACCTATGATCTTACATGTGACTAAGGGATCGGATCGCAGTTCAATATGTTTTGTGTCATTGTGCAAGACCCTTCATCTTTATTGCGCAATATTTACATTTCCACTGCGAGTATTTAAATGAACCTTTACATTTGAGATGTTGTTCATAGCTTCATGAACGGATCTATTTAAGCCACGCCAACACACACGCTGTTTGGGCGGACCAACGTCAACGTCATCTGTTCCCAACCCTCCGTTATATCTAGTATAATTTAAAATATCCAGAAAACCAGCCAAGTTATATGAAAGTTGAAAATTGATACTTGACAGACAATATAAATTATAAATAAAAGTAATAAATTCGATTTTTGTCTGTTCATGAGATCATGACACTCTCATGTAAAGTAAGTGAAGGCAAAAGGTTCAACCGAGGAAACGTCATGACTGAAATATGGTTTACTGTAACGTAGAGCAATGACGTAGAGCATGAAAACTCTTAGTCATGTTTCAAGCATTTGTGGTGCACACATCTATTTCAAGGGTGACAAATTCCGTCAAAGCAGGGATTTCGGAACCGTTTGAACAACCTACATTGTGTTTTGATAAAGGTGAATGAACATCTATAATAGAGTATTTCGATCCTTGAATATTTAATGTATGTGTTTGTTGGTACCAGTGACTATTTACCATCTGCAAATAAGTGGTTGTTGTATATATATACTGTATTATTTTAGCAAACACTTTACGAGAGCGATATTCATTGAGGAAACAAACAGTTTAGCACAGATATTGTGCACATGTAAGCATGAATAGCGCATTACAATCATTATGAATAAAATGCTTGTGGCGTTCGCATCAGGCCATTGGCTGTTTTTATATACCCGGTATGCTTTCTTGCATAAATAACAATGAATTGAAAAGATCAAATTCAAATCAAAGAATTACATTGGTTTATTTGCGACAATATCTGCGCCACCTATATACATCATATATGTACATGAGAAGTTACGAACTTCAAAAAATATAGATAGGTGTTAGCTTTGAGGGTCAGTTACAATATATGTTGAGAGTGTGCATTTGTATTCATCACACCAGCTCTTTTTTGTTCAAATAAACTCACTTTAATAATATAACAATGAATTGAAAAGATCAAAACCAAATCAAAGAATTACATTGGTTTATTTGCGACAATATCTGCGCCACCTATATACATCATATATGTACATGAGAAGTTACGAACTTCAAAAAATATAGATAGGTGTTAGCTTTGAGGGTCAGTTACAATATATGTTGAGAGTGTGCATTTGTATTCATCACACCAGCTCCTTTTTGTTCAAATAACCTCACTTTAATAATATTACCATTAAACTGACACAGTTCTATAAAATTTTGGAATCATATCTAATGATTCCGATATCTGTGCTGTGAAGTAGCTTTTTGCTCTACCTTACAAACCGCTAGATGAATTTCATCGAAACTTGCACAGATACTAATTTGGGACAGCCAAAAGAGTTTATAAGATTTTGGTGATCTCGACCTTATTTACAAGGTCACCAGGGACATATATAAAAAGGCTTGTCAGCACTCTATCTTCCCAACCAATGACCAGATTTTGACCAAACTGACACAGATAATTCATTGGGAAGCCCTTAATGAATGACTAGAATTCGGTAGCATTGACCTTAATTCCAAGATCACCAGCGTCACATAAATTCTTTAAGTGGGTGAGGGGACAACTCCATCTAATGTTATATATTTTCCATTCCTAACTACTTTAGTATGGCCATATTAAACAGTGTCTACCCTGTAATTTGAAAATACCAATAATGGATTATTTTTTCCTCATGCTCCAAAGAATGATTGCATAATTTGCCATTTTTGACAATCTTAATTCAAAGCAATGGGCCATGCCGAAACAAAAGTGGTGGTGAGCTGTCTTTTTAAAAGCAGATTGTACCAAAGAACTGTCTCCAGAAATCTATGTATCAGTTAAAGAAGGGGGCACATCAAACTCTCTCCTTGCACATTCTCTCTTCGCCGGTCTCTCTCTCTCTCTCTCTCTCTCAAATAAGACTCGCATTTACTGAAATGTTGTTGTATTTTCTTTTCAAACGCAATATATCCAAAGACTGTTTGTAAGAAATAATATTGATAGGATCTTGCCAATATGTACAGTGTACTTCATTTTTGGACGGGAATCTTACGTCCCTCCAGTGATTTTAGTACTCTCAGTGCTTTGATAAGTATGAATTGAATAGTGCATTTCAGGATAAAATTTGCAGAAAAGGTCTTTTTACGGTATTTGCCACGTGCGGAACCGACTCAGAGTTACAATTTTATAATGTAATGTTATATGCACAATAAAATGAGAAATAGTTTTATCCGGTTCCGCATGTGGACATGTATGTAATTGAGTCACGAAGTACACGAGGGTGTTTGGTTTTACCATAGACTTAGTGTTAAGTGTGGTTGATAGGGCATGCATTTAACCCCAAAATTTATCATAAAAATACATTTTAAAGAAGAAAACAAATTGTTGGCATTAAACTAGAGTCTCTTAGGTATTATTTGGTAATATTTTGGAGGGCTTTCTTTACAATCGATTTTTTACTGTAAAAGTGGGCTATTTGTAATACCAAACCATTACACGTCCTTTGAAATTGTCGTATTGCTGCAAATTGTACAATGTAGGTGGCGTGGTATGGGTCAATTGTGTTCTTGTTATCATTTAACTGTTTCTCTTCTACCATAGGTTGGCCTGTGGCCTGTGACAGTGGCATTTCCTGGTCATACCTACTTGTTTCTGTAACAATGTGGGACTACTTCGATCTCAAACACCAGTAGTCTTGTACCCCGACTTCAAACATCGTGCTTATTTTCTGCTACTCTCGTTGCAAAATAGGAATGTGACATACGTTCTGAACCAATTTTAGTCAATTGGAATATTTCACCCTTTTCAAAGCGACACATTCATATCAGATTTAAGGGATTTTAGGTAGTAATAAATTACAACTTCATTCAAATTGTAAAGTATATTCTGTAAGAAAACAGTGAAGAACCTGATTGGACGCCATGCTCAGCGGCGTTTGATCTGGTTCTGCACCTTTTACTGATGTCCCATAAATTGGACACTAGGCTTATATGGGCAAAGACACAAAGTACGACAAGAAAATGCACAATCACAACTAAGAGACCGAACCATGGTACCGCGAGGAAGAAGCGCACAACACCACATCCACATGACAGCTAGAAACGATTAATACAAAGCAACTAGGCTCCGGAGGTTATAAAACTTGCTTTATGCTTAACTAAACTCAACAAGACATATTAACTGCTCATGAAATTTAAAATACTGGCAAACAAAGAAGTTCCCTGCATTAAGTTTCAGATGTTGTAATTATCATGCTTATAGATATTAAAATGCCAACAATTGTTGGTGTTACGTCATAAAGACAGTCAAGACGGAAGAGAGAAAATTTTATTGGAAGACCCAATTATGCGTTGACAAAACTACCAGGGAAAAATAATGCACACAACTAGTTCACAAATTTTTAAGTACTTTATGTACAAAAAAAACATCGACATCACATGAATATTACACAGACGATACTTACGTTATTATTTCTGACTAGTTGACCATCCTTTATTAAAACACGTTCCCACTCTAAGATAGTTTCTTGAGGAATCATTCTTAGAGTGCCTTGTTTTAGACGTACGTCAACTACACAGAAATAAGAAACGTAAAACATTTACACACACGTTTAATTAATCTAACTACACTTAACAACACTTATAAGTGTGCACATATAAATGGACCCATATCTTCATAAATAGAAGTCAGATCATTTTGAAATTTTCAACAGATATAGATGACATACATGACATGATATTCCATAAATTTTAATTTTCATAAAGCTTTAACTTTTAAAATGTGAAATCAAAATTCAAATATATCGTAAAATAAAAGTTCACAGTTTTCTTCGTTTTAGAATACATCTCTCTATTACATTTCATTTATGCATATCATTTTGAGTTAAGCATTTTCGAATATAATGGTGGTGGCTCTGTTACGGTGTGGGCAGGTGTGTCCTTACATCATAAAACTAAGATTGTCTTCATAAATGGGAACTTGACTGCAGCTTGCTACATTTGTATCAACATGAAGTGCTGGATACGGGGGTCATTCCATTATCTAGAAACCACAGAGGAATGCAGTGCTTCCAGTCCATCGGGCAATGGCCACCCCTGCAAATCTGAATGCAAACAATGTAAATGTCATCGTCTTTCCCCCCCAAATCATCAAACTTAAACATAATTGAAAACATTTAGGGTGAACTAAACCGCTGTGTAAGGAGAACAGGGGCTATTCCGACCACACTGAATCAACTGAGCAAAAATTCTCTACGATTGAAACAAGCTTCCTCAAAATTATGTTCAGCGTTATGTGACGTCAATAAGATGTCATTGTCTTGCCGTAGTGCACAATGCGGGGGACATACCCGCTACTAAGCTTACATGGACATTGACGCCGCAGGATTTGACTTAAGAATATTGTAATACTTACTTTGTTTTGTGATATATTCGATCAGGTTTGGTCTCCACTAAAGTATTGGAAAAAAGTGTGAACTTTGATTTTACCATAAATTTGAATTTTGCGTTCGCATTTTTTAACTTTTTATTTTATTCGAAATAAGGTAAATGCAATTTTATTACACGCATGTCGTCTATATTTGTTGAAAATTTGAAAATGATCTGACCAGTATTAACGGAGATATTACCCCATTCATATGTGCACACTTATAAGTGTTGTTAAGTGTATAAGCGCTTTTTCGAGAGTTTCTGCAGAACACTTGCTGAATTTTCCTTCTAACGTAATTCGCCAACCTTTATTTTCCAATATTTGGTGATTGAACCATCTGACACTTGGGTCAGTCTGATCAGGATCTTCTCTGTAACCTCTAACACGTACTCCCGACACTTGGGTCAGTCTACTTGTATTTCTTGTTACGCGTGGTCCTGACACTTGGGTCAGTCTATTTAAATTTCTTTGTAACGTGTGGTCTTGACACTTGACTCAGTCTATTTAATATTTTATCTTCCCGGTATTTATGTATTTCTTAACGACACTAAACTTGAAAACCTCTTGGATCGGTAAGATGAACAATTCCTCACTCCAATAGTGGTCCAAGGGGGACAACTTGGTTTGCGCCCTTGGATTTTGGAATCTGCTGGCTTCTTTGTCCTACCTCTCCTAGTGTTGGAGGGGACACACATTGAGACAAATTATGCCCCTGGGGGCTAAAATGGGCCTGCCCTGGGGTCACATGTTTTACATGATCTTATATAGGGAAAACATGAAAAAATCTTCTTGAAACCAAAAGGCATTGAGCCTGGGTATTTGGTGTGCAGCACCACCTAGTAGACCTCTACAAAGTTTATTCAAATTATACCCCTGGGGCCAAAAATGGCCCCGCCCTAGGGTCACATTTTTCATAGGCTTGTACAGGGAAAACATGGAAAACTTCTTGTCTGGAATGACAAGGCCTTGATATTTTGTATGAAGCCTCACGATGTGGACCGATTTTGTCCAAATTATGTCCATGGGACCAAAAATGGACCAGCACCAGAGGTCACAGGGTTATGTGATCAAAATAAATGGAGGAAGTGTAGAACATTATGCAATTAAACTGTGTGACCTTATGCACACCCCTGCCCTTTTGGATCGGGTAAAAAGGTCAGACAATGAAATGGTGCAGATACGCATGGTTTGATTGAACTTAGTGACTTGATAGGCTTTGTTTATGGTCTGAGTTTTACCCAAGATGGACTTAAGGGCAATACTTACCACATTAAAATATTTTAAGTCTTTGCCTTCATGCTCGATTTTTCAAAATCTCACATGGAAGTTTTCAGCATTTTACAAGTTTTTGGAAAAACCCATGTCCTTAATAGTTAGTTTCAATAGTTGTAATCACCATCCAGCCTCTCTATTTTAATTTCAATTATTACTCAAGACATCAAGCTTTTTATGAAAAATTAAAATTCATTTGTTTTCCCAAGCCGTGATAAGATACTGAATGATATATTTTGGTAATTCCCCATAAGATAGGAATACGATTTTTAGATTAAAGTGTATATTAAAAAATATGGTATTAACAATATCAACGTTTTGTTTTCATTTCATAGACTTTTATATTAACTTTTAGAAAAAAATAAAAATGAGGGTCACCGAAACAATTTTCGTTCAGGAGAGCTTACTTTACCCCTACCCACACCCATTTTGAAGATTATTCAATATAAAACGTTATGTAGTGTACTTTTTGTCATTTTTATCAATTCATATTACTTGTTGGAAGTAGTTCAATATTATCAGGCTGAAAAAAGGAGAAAAATAATGTATAATAGGTGCCCTACCAGGAATCGACCCAGGTCCGCTGGTTCAAGAGTCTAACGTGCTAACCACTAGGCTACAAGGGCAGATCGTGCGCCGTCAAAATTAACCATATATATCGGACACACAATCCAAGTACCTGTCATATTCTTATTCCCATATACGGTATAAACTTGATAATTTTGTATATTGTTTGATTTCGCCAGATCTATATATCAGTATTTGGTACTGAGACGATCATTTATAATAACGGGTCAATAGATATTTCAGACACATATAAGTTCCTTTTTTTGTTGAGAAAATGGGCAAATATCCATCGGACGTAAGCGTATCTAAATTAGTAAGTGAGTATGATGAGGAAATACCACAAACACAAACTGCAGACAACCCCTTGGCACCGTGAGGAGGAGCCACACAACAATCATGAGACACCAGGAAGACAAACTAAGCAAAACAACCATCTCTCTCTTCCCCATCAAGATGTTTGCAAAACTAGAAGGGACATAAAGTAACGTTCAACAAAACATAGAACAATTACAGACTCCCACAATGGGAGTAACAATAAACAACAAGTCAACAACAACAGAAGCACCACCTTAGAACGGACAGCAGCCTAAGCCACCTGGAGGGTTAAATGCATTTTACTGCTACCAAATATTCGCCCTAGATTCTGCTGTTGTTGAAGTACAAGAAATGTTCAGCTCGCATGGAAGCCTTCTAACTATTGCAATGTGTCATTATGGAGAAACACTCTAATCAAATTAACACACTATGATGGAACAAAGAAAAGGTCTCATAACTCACAAATAGTCAGAGCTAAAGAAATCCTCAAGTTGAGCCACGGTGGATCCAGCTACAGATAAGCATCAGACACCAACCCACGGATTAAAGCTTAACGCCAGGGCCGTCATAGAGTCTGAGGCCTGACCCACCGTCGTGCAATTAAAGAGGAAACCATAGCTATAAACCGTGATTGGGTTTAAAAACAGGCATGCAGACTGTCGCATGACATCTAAGTTATATCCAATCTTTATATAATGTTTGATAATCTTTTTGAATTTATCACTTAAATTAGGTTTTCCAACAATTCGTTTGAATTTATAAACTGAATCACCATAAAATATAGGTTCTGATATGCCTTGTTGCAGAAGACTTTTTAACCCAATGTGGTGTTTAACAATGAACTCGGAGTGTCTGTGGTAGAATTTAGAAAATGCTTTTCGAATTTTATGATATCTAAAACCTGGTTTTAATAACTTAGCAGTTAAAATAAGTTTCTGTTGTGATGTGAACTTGGAAATGGTCGAAAGACAGGACCTAGACAAGTGTTTGAGAATGGGATTTATATTTTGTGGTAAACATCTTCTCCTCATGACAAGGATTTGGGTGAGCGACCAAGGTCCCATGGGCCCTCTTGTTGGGGTGGACCCTCTGGTGTATCAACTGACATAAGAAGGAATTCGCATGTGTAAGAATATCCATGCTGGCACTCATCAGAGATATTTTCTACGATTATTTGCACAGAGCAACACAGCTCAGCGAACGCCCCTTAGCGAAATGTGTGTTAGGAACGAGTACACAAGGTCAAATCAAAGCCTTAAGTCAAATCACTGAAAACATTATCAAATTTTGGATTACATTGAACCCCGTGGGTGTCAGGACCTTGGGCCACCATAAGAAGATAGAGGCTCTTCATGGTGTACAGAAGTTTGTTCATACGTCTGAAAATAGCCTTGGTGCATTTGGAATCGGAGATAGAATAATGGAAAAGTTGGTCTTAGTAACTTATGGTAAGTACCAGAGACTGCTGGGTGCCCAGTCTACCAAACACTCCATACCTGATTCAACGACACCTCCCAAAAGAAAGACCATGCCTAAACCCCCACCTGGGAAACGTGATACTCCCTAGTCAATAAGGGACGTAAAACAGGGTCCTTCTACGCAACTTTATACGGCCAAGAACTTGATCTCGTTCTGGGCGTAAAAAAGCTTACTGCATACCAGAGATGATGCCCCCCTGTACAAAAGAGAAGAACGTCACTGTGCTCTAGGGCGTGACGCTAACTTCCGTGGTCTAGAGTGTTGACTCACCCTCCGAGGTGAACCCGAACGGGTCACAGGGACATCCGAGGTCTAAAGATCATAGAAGTCAGGCCCGAAGTCGGATGTTGGCCATCTTGGATTCGGTGCCCTTATGTGTGACGTCATTGGGGCTAAAGAGACGCCTGTACTACCCACACTCTATCGCGTACTAAATGGGTGGATCCAGAAGGAGGACTGGAGGTTCGGACCCCCATGGAAAATGACAAAGCTATAGGTTTCCTTAGAGATACTGGTAAGGATCGACTCGTGAAGCAATCGAACCCACTCTGTAAAATAAGTTGATGAATTTAAAAAAAGATAAAACAAAATATGCTATAAATGCTCAAAATCATAATAAGATCTTTTCCGTATATTAACGTTTGCCAAGCCCGAGTGTGATAATGTGTTGCAGCCCGAACCGCTTCGGTCAGTTATATACCTTCCTTTCAAGCACAAGCAGTCCAAATAATTTTATTCAAATGTATGCAGAAATGTCCTCCGTAACGTAATGAAACGTACAACGAATTCACACTGGATTGGTGGCAATCGAAAACGTCAATATTATCGACGAACGTAGACCAAAAATAGTTAGAAACAGAGTTTTCGATTGCCATAAGTCGCCCGACTGGCGACAATTGGCCATCGAAAACACTGGTAGTGGTGACTTTTGATCCGCGTTCGTCGATTGTTAAGAGAGTTTTCGATTGCCGCATACCTGGTATGGAAACAAATTTCTTTATTTCAACAGAACTATGAAAAATGTATTAAATTATTCATAGTAGTAACCCTTGTTTCGGATAGTTCTGGCTATGTATTCAGTAGGCCTATATTCAATAAACACTTCAGATATGCGGCAATCGAAAACGTTTATACTATCGACAACGTAGATCTATAATCGTTAGAAACAGAGTTTTTGATTGCCGTTTGTAGCCCGACAGTAAATTATTCATAGTAGCCATTGTTTTGGATTGGTTTGGCTACGTATTCAGTAGGCCTATATTCAATAAACACTTAAGATAGGCGGCAATCGAAAACTATAATACTATCGACGAACGTAGCTCTAAGATCGTTAAAACAGAGTTTTTGATTGCCGTTTGTCGCCCGACTGGCGACAAATGGCTATCGAAAACACTGTTTCTAGCGATTTGTGAACCGCGTTCATCGGTTGTTCAGAGCGTTTTCGATTGCCGCCTGTCCGATATGATAAAGGAGCGTATTTTATGGTAATTGAAATAGTTTGGTCATTTCTCCATAAAATATTAGCGACGATATATCTTAACTTGCAGACGATTTCCTTGAGCGGGCTGTAACGGCATTGCAGCCCTCTGCTGCCATGTTTTTATGGGATTGGCGGACAGTGATTTGTCGCATTGCGACACGTTAAATTTATATGGAACGTACAACTGTCAGCTATTGAAACACGTCAAGTTTCTATAGTTAACACGCATAAGGTATATAACAAAGCTGGTTAAATGTTAAAATGCTAACAATTGAGGCATTTATTGTACTTTCAAAGATAGATGAGAATCGGTGTAAACAAACAGTGGCGAGTTTACCTTGATTTTGGGCGTGCAGGTAGTCTCAGTTTACAGTTATATTGAACCTACCACAGATTACTGCATATACGCGTGGCAGTGAATAGTCATGCTTTACCTATTTATATGAAAAATAGAATTGCCTCATTACTATGCATCTTTGAAACAACAATAACATCATAAATATAGTGCGTCCAGCTAATAGAGACTGGGCGTGTCAGACAGAGCGCTGTCATACACTGTCAAATAAGACTAGTCTGCAGTAAATCGGGTGTAATAGCCTATGCACGCTTTACTCGTGCAACCAACTGAAGCGCAGAAACTGTATACGTTAGCATGCCTAGTAAACATTTATCTTTAGTATGCTGCTGGGGACCTGCTGCATTTCATTTTCCGGGATGGATATGTTGTGAAAGTTTTAGGGGAGGGTAGGTTTGCACTTTCTTCAAATTCTGTCTATATGGCAAAACTGGTTTGATTTTTAAAAGTAAGTAAGGTTGCAAAGATCAGGAATCGATACAATCAAGTACCACACCTGACCCAGGATACCAATGGGAAAGTGACAAACTCACAGAAGACACCACAAACGAGAGCCAAGAGGTCAGCCCTTTCCCAGCAGGTGACCACGAAGCACATATAAACAGACGTGCACAAAACATAGCAAACACAAGACAGAACAAAAACATAAAAGATCCACAAAAGAAGTACCGCCTTGGAACGGTCAGTAAAATATTTTACTGGAGGGCTTAAACCGGTTTAACGGCGCCAACCCCACCCTAAATTCAGATGTGGATCAAGACACATAGACATTTGGCTTGCATGAAAGACCCCTAACTTATCAATGCATCATCTCCTAAAACATATAAAGCAAGATATAACAAGGAGACAAAGCAAGGATAAGGACTCAACAGTAAATTAAACTGAATACCGGAGCAAAAGAAATCCAACAGGTAAACCCCGGTGGGCCCGACAAACAGCCAAAGCATCAGGCCCCTACCATCTTATCAATAGATAAGTCTTTAAGTCGGAACCATCATAGAGTCTGAAGTCCGACCCACCGGCGTGCAATTAAAGAGGAAAGCAAAGTTGCCAACTGTGATTGGGTTGACTACCAAGCATGCAGTCTGTTGCAATACATTAATGTTATAGCCAATCTTTTTATAATGGGAAATTATTTTAATGAACTGCGCTGAAAAATTATTAGAGCCAACAATCTTCTTCAACTTATACACCAAGTCACCATAGAAATCAGGTTCCGAAAGTCCTTGGCGCAAGAGAGATTTAAGTCCAACTTGGAATTTAGAAATCAAATCAAAGTATCGTCTATAAAATTTTGAAAATGTTTTGCGAAGTTTATGATACCGATAGCCCTGTTTAAGAAGTTTCTGAGTTAACAATTTATTGCGAGTGTTGAAGTCAGTAACATAGCTAGATGCTCTAGCAAAACGAATGAGTTGAGAGATATAGACTCCATAGGATGTAGAACGAGGAACATCACCATCTAAAAATGGGAAATTGACAATTTCAAAATCAAAGTCGTCACGTTTATCATAAATTTTGGTAGAAACAATACCATTAGAAATTGACAAATGCAAGTCTAAAAATGCGGCTTCGGTATCAGAGGCATTGGCTTTATTAAGTTGGAGCTCTGAAGGGTATATTTGACTAACCATATTTTCAAAATAAACATTATTAATATTTAAAATATCGTCCAAATATCTGGAAGTAGTGTTAAACGCATCAATAACATCAGCCTGCTTATCATCAGAAAGAGACATGATAAGACATAAAGAGACATTAAGCCTGATACAATAATAATAAATCACCAATTAGAATTAAGCGGGACAAGGGTTAAGTAGCTGGATTGTGAGAAAAGGGCATACAAACATGAGATTTGGTCTTATTGCATATCCGAAAAAGCCTCTTATAATCGCTCATTCTGGCGTGTCCAGAGAGACTAGATGTCTAAAAGTTGTTCGGAGTTTTCTTCAACTTGCATACTTTGTTTATGCGAGAAGCGAAAACCCTGGCAAGGTCATGCGTACATGCAGGCTCGTCGGTGCCTTCGCCACACGCCGATGTAATAAGAACCATAATCTCGTGTGCTGACCAATTTATAGTATTAATTTTTCATTGGGGACCATTATTTATTTTCTTATGCAGTATTATAATTTGAATAGTTAAATTTCGAAACATTGTCAGAGTGCATATATCTAGACTAGTCAGTCTCGTTGTTATCCATGTTAATTCGATATGCCTTTTTCTCACAATGGGCTCAAATCTACACCAGGTATAGTGCGACCAGGTAACGGACGTTGGGCGTGTCAGAAAGAACACTGCCATTCACTGTCAGTTTAGACTGGTCTACAGTAAATTGGGTAAAACAGCACAGGTACGCTTTAATCGTGCAAAACAACTGAACCGCAGACGACAAAGGCGACCAGCTTTATACGGTACACAGGTGTTTATCTTTAGTATGCTACTTGGAAAACTTTCACATTAATTATGTAGTCGATGAAAATATTCTTCCAAAATTCTGTTTGTTTGGCAAGAAAATGATTTGGTGCTTAGCTCTGAATTCGAAAAAATAGCATTACAAAAAAAACAACATAAAAATAGCCCCTTCCCTACACACACTCACAACACAAATTCAAATTCAGCATGATAAGGTTTCAATATCTGGGCCACAAGGAAAGGGTACACAGAGATTTTATATAACAATAAAACTTGTGTGATTGTCGATTTCATTGTCGAAATTTGATGTTTAGCTTGTATAGTTTAAGATGCACGTGCCTGTTTAAGATACATGTACGTACATATTTCAAACAAAGTATCTGGACTGATCAGATTCATCTGCAATAATTCAAAACGCTTAAATTTCACGATATGGCAACTATAAGAACACAGGTATATAATTTTGGTGTGGAGAGTTTCACAGGTGGATGAATACGCAAACAATGCAACCTGACTAACCGATTTCCAAATGTATTTGTCAAGGGGTTGAACTTAGCTAAGAACCGCCCAACGTCTCTTATCTGGACGGACTATATATACAGTTGTAAAGCGTTTCACAGGTGAATAAATACACTCTGTCCTACCGATTTTTTATATGGAAATGTCCATGGGTGTGTCTTTGCTAAGAACCGCCCAGTCTCTCTTAACTGGTCGGACTATACAATATCTGAGAACTTGAAAAGTATTTTAATTATGATGAGCAGTTGAAATATCATACTCAATTCCACCCCACTCAATTCCCGACCCCCAACCAAAATTTCTTGATCATCGTATGTAAAAGACAGTGAATAAGTCATATGAGTCAGTTCAGTAGAATTTGGTGCTTAACTTTGATACCAAATTCTGCCACTGATGTTGGTGTTACCTCTAAACTGCTCCCAAAATTATGATCTGTTCGATTGTATTGATACAGAAAACAACAACAACAACAACAACAACAACAACAACAACAACAACAACAACAACAACAACAACAACAACAACAACAACAACAACAACAACAACAACAACAACAACAACAAAAACAACAACAAAAACAACAACAGCAACAACAACAACAACAACAACAAAAACAAAAACCGATAGAATGTTTTCAAATCTGGCCTCAGATTGGCTTTGTACGAAGTATATATATATTAGTAAGTATATGTTTATCCAAATAGCGGCTGTTGTTAACAAACCTTTTATATTATATAGTATACAAATTATAGACAATGATTTTAATCTTGCCCCTGAACTTTTATTATGCTCAACTCAACTCAGCATGAAGTTTATCCTGCTCATTAATGTTAAAATGCCAACAATTGTTGGCATTTTTAATATTTATTAGCAGAGTAAATACATCATCCGAAAGCTTAAGAACAAGAAATACCAATCTTTTCAGCGTTTTAGTTTTTATGAACAGTTGAAATTTAATGCTCAGTTGAGTTAAGCACGAAAAATGTTTTATAACCTCGGGGCCTGATCTTTCATCTACACCCGGTTGCTCTGTATGTGAGCAGCGGTGACTCTGATGCGTTTGCTCGTCTGAGTAAACAAAATTCATTTTTCTTTAGCCGGCCGTGTGAAAGGGTACCTTGTCATATTGGTGATTGTTGAACTCTCCGACAAGGTTGCGCTCCTGGACAGTCTCGTCTTCTACTTTCAACACAAAAGTACGGAAGTTTTTTTTCTAGTCTTGGACTTATTTCTGTATCCCTTTCAAATGTAACGTTTTGTGTATATAAATTGTTTGTATCATGATGTACTTATATTTTAATAAAATACTGTTTACACTAAAAGTATGGAAGCAAATGAAGGTTGATGTCATATAGTAGACATCAAATTGTAACCTATAAACAAATGCCCTAAAAGAGGCCACCCATCAACGCATTTCTGCTGAAAAGAATAACCAATCCTGCTAGAATTCGTTTAGACTTACGCAAGTCTCCTTCTTATACAGTAAAATCTGTCTTAAGCGGCCACTCATAAATAGACAAAACAAAGGTCTTAAAGATAAACGGTAGCTTACTGAAGGTCGAAAGTATTGCAGAATGCTCTCTTGGAGCATTCTGCAATACTTTTGATCTGCATTAAGCGATAATCGGTCTTGAACCCCAATTTTGGTCTTTTTATTGAGTGGCCGCTTAAGGCAGGTTTTACTGTATTGTTTTTATTTAACATTTATGAATTATATTTTACTTCATTTACTTTAGTTCTCAAAGGCTGAAAGAAGTCAGTGCTATCAGAGAGGCATGTGATGTTTATTGTATTTTTGTTACTTTCCCATGTCGTATACCGGGTCAGGTATGATACTTGATTGTATCGTTTCCTGATCTTTGCCTCCTTTCTTACTATGATATTTTTTTTGAAATTGGCATTAGGGCTGAATATCTGTCTACAGTTCGTCCGTTTAAGTCCATTATTAATTTTAAGGAGCTGCCGGTTCCTGTTTATAAAAGTACTCTACATCAACTATTCATCACCCAAGCAAACATTGCAGATCCGATGAAACGCCGCTATTTGCAGCAAGTGTCCCCGTTTATGAACCACATGCTCTTGTGCTGACCCATTTTCGCACACCATACTTTCATGAGTAATAATTAGACGTCTTAACTCTGATCTAGAGTTTGCAGCTTGTACATATAGTGTGGGCGAATAGCGAAAGCTCCGGCGAGTCTGCATGAATGCGCAGAGTCGCCAAAGCTTGTGCTGTTCGCTATTGCGATAGGTACCATAATCGTATGCGTTGTTGAAAAACGAAAATATTTGATTATGTAGCTTCAAAGCAGTATTACATTGTTCCAGTTTATCTTTGAAAGGGAAAGTTGATTCAAACATATAGCTGAAGTGAGACAGAGTGACACCTGTGTTTAATTAAGCGGTTGTGATATTGGTATAAAATAAAAAGAAATCGACGTCAAAGCATCTGGCTATCAGTCTTTATTTTAAAAAAAAATGTGCGGATTTAAACTTTTTTATCAAACAAATTGTTTTTAACACTTTAATTGCCAGAACCAAATTTCTTGAACAGTAAAAACATAAAATTAAATAGTACCAGATCGGACTGCTGTTAGAAGAACTGTCTGATCATGGTCAGGGACTCTTTGTTTCTCGCTTCAGTTAACTAATAACTTATGGCACTGATTAGTTAGTACAGGCTAACAACTGGAAGAATCCATTTTAGAAATCAAGCGCTTAAAGAGTTACAGAGCGTTCTTTTGTTATGCCATATATCCCTGCGCATATATCTGAGCAAGGTTAAACTTTTTATTGAGCTACGTAGTGCTTAACTAACATGGCACTCGCTGTGTTAATTTTTGTTGCCACTTTGGGTTTGCGCATAAGTTTCGAGGGGATTTTTGGATGCGCTTGTAAGCCTTTTTTACATTAGTAGTAGTAGTTGTCGTTGTTGTTGTTGTAGTAGTAGAAGTACAGTCAGGGGTGGATCCAGGATTTTTGGAAAGCGGGTTCATATATATAAGGGGGTTGGGGTTCGCTTTGCTCATTTTATGACATGTTTCTTAAATACTCCATAAAACTGAAAACTTTTGGTCCAATTGAGACCAAATTATTTCATTTTCATAGAATACTTAAAGGGGGGGCTGGGACTTCCTCTTCCACTCCCAGCCCCCTCTGGATCTGCCACTGAGTGCAGCGTGGTGGTGTTGGTAGGTCATTTCTCCAGGTGTTATTAAAGTAAATATACACTGAAACGAAGTTCAAAGTGGCCACTTTTCAATTTTGTTTTTTCTGGCTTGGCGTATGGTATTGAATGAATTTTGGCTCAAATATTTGCATTTCAATGGACAAAAGTTAAGCGGGTTTCTATCACTTCACAATTTTTGGATTAAAAAATGCAAAAATCAATTTTTTGAAGAAAATAAGGGTTGTGAGTGCAGTTTTTTTCGAATTGAGGTACAGATGATTTCAAACCCGTCTAGCCAAACTTTTGATTATTTGCATATGAACGAGTTGTTATGATTTTTTTAAAATCTCATTTTCCGCATTAGTTTCGATATTTTTAGAAAATATTTAACTGCACATACTAAAATCCGTGCATGCGTTTTATTTTATGTGAACATGTTGGACTAAACACAATACAGCTTGATCAGCCAATTTTTAACGGTTATTCTTTCAAGACTGGTGTCAATTTCCCGTTTTTACGTGTATCTTTGAAGGTCATATAAATGTCATTATGCCGAAGATATTTTTGATTTTTTAAATAAAATGAAGCCTATTCATAATAAATAACCGCTGAAATTTCTAATGCCGTGCCACAGATAATAAAGCGAACAGATCAATGCAAAGTTGGTATGCAAATTGCATGGTTTTAGCTAAAACTATTCGATAAAGCTGCTGGTATAGTGCTGCAGCAGACCCACCATATTGTGACACATACCGGTCCCCACAGGGTAACAAGCAGCAACATATATAAAATTAAAGCTCAGAGTCTTGGGAGTTCAAAATTGCATGATGCCACTGTCAGGACCGAGGGCGAATTTTTTACGGCCCTTCAACAGAGGGTACCCCTAATACCCTAGTTTAAAGCCCTTATTGATGTATGCATTAAACGTGCTGCAGTATATTCATGATAATGGACAGTTCGATACAACAATAAACAGAAATGATAATATTAATTAATAAAACATCAGTTCCATGTAAGCGTTTCCGGTCTACAGTCACGAAAGAGGTCAACAAGTGCAAATGTCACGAAAACATATGACATTGTAAAATATTGTTGATACTGTTGATTTGTTTACCTTAATACATGTCGTAAATAAAAACTGGCCATCCAACATAACATTTTATCCAATTGGCTTGAAAATAATCATCAGTGTAGGCTATAGTTCACTTTAACACTGCACTGGAAATAACAAGAATACGGAAACTTAGTTATGAAAAAGCAACATATTTTAATTTGGATTTTAGCAGTCTTTCCATAATAATAACACTGATTTTGTTCAAATGAGTCAATAAATATTACAGATGAAAAATATGGTTGATTTTTGCCTGATTGATTGATTAATTGATTGATTGATTGATTTTGTTTTGCTATTTAAATTGTTTTTTTTCTGTATTGGGTTTTTCATTATTTCAATTGCCGACGAACAATTATTAGATTAAATGATCTACAACCCAGTAATTGGATTCACCACCTTAACAAACATTCTGCAAGAGCTTTGTATCACGGTAAATACAATGTCAACATTAATATCAGACTTAGGCAGTGCACAGCATATTCTAGCTGGAAAATACTGGCAGGGTGTTCCCAGCATTCAAACTTCTAGACAAAACATGAACTGCCCTGTCCAGTTCATAAAATTCAAAACTATCCTGATATTCTGTTAGACATTGCAAGACAGAAGATCTACCTCTTCTACAAATCAGTTGTTGGAATAATTTCCTCACCCTAGTTAGGCTCCCATTGAAACAGGTTTGGGCTTTGTTACTAAAACTGCGTGAATATCTCACTGATGTTTGCTAAAAAGTGGTTATATTTCAAAATATTGCCTGACTCTTTAAATGAAGCAACAATGAAACAGCAAATGACTTCAATCAGCGATAGCATAATTGTTTGTTTCAAAATTACAATAACATGTGGAATATAAGGACTGTCGCTTAGGGGAAACGCCTAAGATGGTTTCTTCAAAGACATGCAACAGCCAAGTACTCTTTGACATTTCAGTCTTATGTGTTTAGATGACAGAAAAAGACGCAAAAAATGAGTAAGCATTTATCATTCAGTCACACATACAATGTGAAAGAGGTTTGATAATGATGTGAAAAGAACGACTCATATGTTTGAAGATAGATCCCTTCGACAATGACAATACATCTGATCATCCCTTGAACATCGCATCTGGTGTAGTGGCTACATCTGCAATCACGGAAAGTCTACTAAAAGCCTTAGACAAAGGCAGTCAAGTATCAATAAACATCACGAAGAAGCATTTGATACCATCAGAAAACAACATGCCACTAAACGGCTACTACGACCTACTTCCCATGTCGTACATTAAAATAATGACAGAAATGCAAAAGACAGTCCGCTACAATTCAACAGTGTAGCATTCAATGGAGAAGTAATGCATTTAAGGGTTTTTTGCAATGAACTATTTTTGAACAAGAACCCATTCCTGTTAGTATGTTCAAGAATGACTGATCAATGATTGCATGTACATTTTTCGACTACATGCACAAGCCAGAAAGTTAGCAGGATAACAAAATTGTTTCAGTACAGTCTGCATCAATTTTACTCAAATTTAAAGTACAAATGGAACAGCCTCAAACTTCAGACAGGTAGAAATTGGCGATACAAATGCATCCCATAAAGTTTGCATACAAGCTGAAATCACTATGCAAAAATAATGAAGAATTTAAGCATGCGAAGAAAACAAAGCAAATTGTAGCATACTACATGTATATGTGATATAGAAAATACTAATGAAGTACTGAATGGAGGGAAACTGCATAACTCAGTGGCGGACTGAAAGATAAGGTACTTGCCATTACAAAGATCAATACAAAATATCTACCCCTGCAATCAAACTGGGAAGAATCAGACACACAAAATTAATGATCCTCCATGCAGCGATTGCATCACAAAATGGTGCCAGTAAGGTCATTGTAAACAGTCCAGATGGTGACACAGTGTTTGTTAAATGACTGTGTTGTTTCCCTTTGGTGATACATTACATTAGTTAGGAAACCTCTATGCCAGCTTGGTGATTTTAAGACAGCAGAATCTAGGTTGAAGATTTGGTCAGTAAAATAATTTAAGTCCCCCAATGGCGTCGTCTAAAGTCTGTTCTAAGGCAGTAGTTCTGCTTTTGGTTATTCATTGTTTGTTGCTGCTCCCATTGTTTGTGGGTGTTTATTATTAGTTATTTGTTTTGTTTTTGCAGTAGCTTTTGTCCCTTTAGTTTTGCAACCATCTCACTGGGGAAGAGAGAGCTTGGTGCTTTGGTAAGTTCTGAAATTTTGTGTCGCTAGTATTCTTTGGATCTCCCTGGTCGTGGCATGGGGTGGTCTGTCATATGTGGTTGTGGCATTTCCTGGTCATACTCACTTACCTTTTGGTTTTCCTATTGCATCACAGGCCAATTGCGAGTGAGATATTTGTTTTACAATGAACATGAACACAGGTCGATTTGAAACGTTTTATTCCTGAGCATGAGCTCTTTCACAAGACAACAGAACAACAGAATATATTGATGCTTTTCTATCGTTTGATTGGCTATGACATTTGCAATGTCTTTTATGGAAAAAAGAAAGAAATTCACATAAAGTGATGTGCAGAATGCAAAAATCTTTCAACAACTATGTGAGCAACTTGCCTTCACTAAATTTGTAGAGTTACTGTATGGTAAAAAAAAACAATGTAATTCACTTAATGAAATCAGATGTGAGGAAGCGATGAAGAAATTACCACCAAAACGCTACCGCCGTGCAGATAACAGCTTAACACTGCATGATATAATTTGTTGTTATCAGTTACATGTACTTATCTTGAAGACTTGTGGATTGCCTTGCAACTGCAGAGTTTGGATATGAATCCTATGAGGAAGCACATGGCAGAATAGCATTGAGGCTGCTAATGATGAGCCAGTCCACTACACCACACAAGTTGTTGAATGATTTATTATGTAAATTTTCCATTGTGAGTATGCTCTTCTTTCTGTAATGAACAGTTTTGTACAACCTTGTGTCTGTGCATTGTATCAGTGCCACGGGAAGAATATTGTCTGAATATAAATTTCCTCTATTTTTGTCTTGAAAAGATGTGGCCGCGGGTTCGAGCCTCACTAGCATCACTGCGTTGTGTCCTTGAGGAAGACACATTAATCCTAGCTTAGTACTGGTTCAACCCAGGAGGACCCGTCCCTACGTAACTGAAAGATTGCTGGATAGGACATAAAGAATTAAATCAAACAAACAAATCTTGTGAATATGTTGCTGAATCGGACGCTGAATGACGCATAAACATGGCTCGTTTTAACATGTCATTCAAATGTCATATATAATAACTCACTTCAACTCACTCTCAGAATATCTCACTGTGAATAGTTGACAACGTCTTACATTCATAAAGTATGATATACATGTATGCCTTTTCGTGGATGATTGACTTGATGAACTTTCATGGTCAATGAAATATATCTCATAACAAAAAAGAAATAGTTGAATACTTGCCTGACACACATTGATATACTTTATGCAAAAGTTTAAATGTTTCCGTCAATGTCCTTGACAAAAATTCTCCCCACATATTAAATTAATAAGATCTGATAGTGAATGAACAGTAAATGTATCATCTACCCATTTGGAATGATTCTATTTTGAGTAGGAGCTTCCCAATTTGAAATTGATAACATTTTGACTTGTTCACAATACATATGTACTTGAAGAGATCATTTGACTACAAGAAGTCTACAAAATCTTGAGTTTTCGTGACAAAATGTACTTAATAACCTTTTGCCATCAGTGTATTTGGATTTATTTGCATCTCATATAATACAGAAAATTATTTTAGCTCCCTAATTCGCCATTAAGCGTTCACATTATACAAACTTCAACCATAGTTTTGATCATTGGTTTAAATGGATTTTTATCAGTAAAGTTATTTAATTTTATGGGTATCCTTCTTTGAAAAGCCGTAAGCTGTTTTGACCCTACATATGGAATAGGCATCATGCACATTTTGCTGACCAGATGCCAGTTGTTAGCATTTTAACTTGTATTAAATACATTTTTACCAAAGAGATCATTTGCCAGAAACTATTCTACAAAATCATGGGTTTTCGTGACTAATGTACTTAATGACCTTTCGCCATCGGTGTATTTGGACTTATATGAATCTTACACATGATTAATAATATTTTAGCTACCTCATTATTTATTTAGTGTTCATATTATATCAACTTCAGCAATGCTTTTGATCACTGGTTTAAATTTATCTTTATCAGTAAAGTATAACTTGTATGGATGCCCTGTTTTTGGTGGGCCATAGAATTTTTTGCCCCGATAAATGACTGTGACATTATGCATTGTTTGATTCCCAGATGTCATTGATAATATTTAAACTTGTTTCAATACATTTATACCTAAGGAGGATCATTTGTCAAAAAGAATTCTAGAAAATAATGGGTTTTCGTGATTAATGTACCTAATGACCTTTCACCGTCAGTGTATTTGGACTTGTTTGCATCTCATGTATGATGCAAAGTATTTCTAGCATCTATCTGTATCATTTAGTGTTCATAATATACCAACTTTAGCAATGTATTTGATCTCTGGTTTAAATTAAGTTTCATGTGTAAAGTTATTCCTTTATATGGGTGCCCTTTTTTAATGACTGGTAAAATTTTACGCCCCGACATATCGAGGTGGCATTATGCATTTTTTAATTCGGGAGTTTCTTATCTTTAATTTGATGTATGTTGCTGCTTGTTACCCTGTGGGGACCACCATCTCGAAAACTAGCTCACTTTTTACTGCTTTGCTGCAGCACAAGTAGTGGCTGGCTTCATGTTACTGTAGAAGAGAAACGGAAAATTCAATTTTGATTTATTTTCATCTTATATCACAGATCTTATTAACGGCTTCAAACAAGGTATATTATGAACCCCAATAAAAAGTGTGACTTTAAATGAGGGTACCTTACTCGGACTTCGTCTGTGCAAGATCTTTTAGTCATTTTGAAATGGCATAATTTTCAGAGTCTCAAAAAAGCCTTGAATTTTTTATGGAATTAAAATTTTGTAAGAGCGATGTTTACTTTCTGAACAGGTGCAAAAAATGTATAGGTGGCTACTTATAACTTCGGTTCAGTGTATACTTGATGCTCCTCCTACATCTTTATGCCGATTCTTTTAACTTTACAGATGTTTTCGCCAATGTCTGAATATGTGGACGTGGTTTGAATATAAATCCCACGATTATTTATTTACACTTTTATCACAAGTTGAAGTTAGTCTTCAAGTTTTTCAGGCATTATTACTATCAAAGTGAATAGATAGTGGGCACCTGTGTTGGTCATGATGTGTTGATGTCTTTTGTTTAAATATATTCCTCAGATTTTAAGATACTGTTTTCACAAGTTGAACTTACTCGTTTTTCACGATGCTTGCGGCCGATATCTATCAAGCGCACCTCCTCCTACAGTTTTATAATACCGATCTTTTTGAAACTTTTTGTATATTGTCACCTTCATTGCTATCAGGCCATATATTTCAATATAGATTTATTTGGAATAGAAAATCAGTACAACTCAAAATTTTTCTTCTACAAACTAGTTTCGGATTTTATTCCTTCTTCAGTGAATATAGATTTATGGAAGAGCCGACCCTTAGATTTTATTCGTTTCAGAAAAAAATATTGCCATTTTTGAATTTTACTTTTATTTTGTTTTTCTATCCTAATTAGTTTTACTGTATCCTCAGTGTCGGACCCAAAGCCAACCACCCCCCACCCCCCCCTCGAAGAGGCTGTGAGGTCCTAAAAGCAAAAAAACAAACAAAACAACCTTTTTTTCGCGCATTTTGTGATATTAAAACATACGACCTAGATGACATAGATGATAACGAATTACCTACAATTCTGCTGAAAGAAAAGGTGGCCGTGGGGGCACAGGCAGGGCTGTGAGTGCGAGCCGGGCTTGTAAATGATGGGATTTTAAAATCTGTAGTCTAGTCGTGAAGAACAAAACACTTTTGTGCCCCCTCCCTGTCCCAAACAAAACCCCAAAACTCCGGATTTTGGGGTGGGTGGGGGCACTTATCCCCAGATCCAAGACTGTTGAGCTGGAGTGTGTGCCCCCTCCCCCATCTTCTATTTCGTTGTTGCTTTTATTGCAAATCCCATGTAGTCTAGTAGTCGCAAAGCTAAGAAGTAATCGCTGTGCCATCTCCCTCCCCTTACCAGACTCAGAGAAATTAAAAAGAGAGCCCCAGTCCCTAGGCTGCTGCCGTGTTGGACCTATTTCATGGGGTTGTGGGTGCATGAAAAAGTACAAAATTCAGGGTAACCTATGCCTAATTTTTTCTTAGGTGTGGACTTGATAGTTTTTCCAGCATTTTTTTTTTTTCAAATTTTAAGCCCTCCCCCACCCACCCTCACAAGGGCTCGGCTGTTTTTCTGAACATTTGGCTGACTCAGACTTGCATTGCAATTGCTGTGCCCCCCCCCCCCCCCCCCCGCATGGGAACCTTACCAAAGCACCAAGAGGACGATAAAGAAATGCAAAACTAATAGTAAGGAACAAGGTGTTTTAGTGTCTTACCTTACTTAAAATTGAGGTCATAGTATTTGGAAATAATGAGCTTCAAAATGGCTTTAAATGTATTCTCAGAGATTTAGGATCGGTGCTTACAATCAGTTAATAGCCTCTATAATTGTTCTTGGGTCCGAATTAAATACACTTATTGGTTTAAACTTTATTTTATTTGTATTAAAATATGACAAGTATACAAGCAACACAGAATACGATTACAATATAACCTATATACAAATTGGATTCGGAAGAAAGTCAATTGACTTATTTGAATCTGTATCCAAAGAGTTCACATTACTAAAATATGTACTATCATGTCGTAATTGTCATGTATGTAGAGAATAATGGTCGCATCAGGGTAACATATGCCCAATTTTTTCTTAGGTGTGGACTTGATAGTTTTTCCAGCATTTATTTTTTTCAAATTTTAAGCCCTCCCCCACCCACCCTCACAAGGGCTCTGCTGTTTTTCTGAACATTTGGCTGACTCAGACTTGCATTGCAATTGCTGTGCCCCCCCCCCCCCCCCCCCCCCCCCCCCCCCCCCGCATGGGAACCTTACCAAAGCACCAAGAGGACGATAAAGAAATGCAAAACTAATAGTAAGGAACAAGGTGTTTTAGTGTCTTACCTTACTTAAAATTGAGGTCATAGTATTTGGAAATAATGAGCTTCAAAATGGCTTTAAATGTATTCTCAGAGATTTAGGATCGATGCTTACAATCAGTTAATAGCCTCTATAATTGTTCTTGGGTCCGAATTAAATACACTTATTGGTTTAAACTTTATTTTATTTGTATAAAAATATGACAAGTATACAAGCAACACAGAATACGATTACAATACAACCTATATACAAATTGGATTAGGAAGAAAGTCAAATGACTTATTTGAATCTGTATCCAAAGAGTTCACATTACTAAAATATGTACTGTCATGTCGTAATTGTCATTTATGTAGAGAATAATGGTCGCACTTTGTAGCTGTTTTGCAATAGGGGTAATAGTTGGCTGTTGAGGGCTCCATGGGGAACGGAATGTAAAGTCATAATTTCTTTGGTCTGTTGTTGGACTAAATTCATCCATAACAATTAGATTTCTGAATAAAACACTATTGGACGTATGCGTACCCGCAAATTAGTATCATGTTAGGTTTTTATTTAGTTTTGATTTATTGTATATGCAACTATTATAAGAACTTTCAAATGTGTACCTTTGTTCTTTAGCAGAAACGTTTGGTTTTTATAATCTTGCACAGCTGAAAAGAGTTCTGCATTTTCAAAATCTGTCAGATCAGTATTACCATATAAGAAAACATTGACCGTCGGTGGACAGTAGGTCGAGACTCTATCTAGCAAAGCATGCCTTAACTGTCCGTAGAGATTGCAGTGTAAGAAAAAGTGTGGAGTATTTTCAATCTCACCGCATTCACACACAGGATTATCAATGATGTTTTTCTGGAAAAGATGATACCTAAGTGAGCAGTTCAATCGTATGCGGGCACAGTATATTTGTCCTTATCGTGAACCAGAGAAGTAGTAAGGTGGTGGTTTTGTAATGTTGTTGTTGAGTTTATGTTTAAAGGATTCAACCAATGGAGAGTTCTTAGTATCGTCTGGTAGGCTGTTCTAAATGCGCGTGGTTGAAGGGAGAAAGAGTTGTAGTATTGTTGGGATCTTGCAGTGATTGTCTGAAGGTTCGTCTCGTTACGCAAGTTATATTGACTTATATTACCAACAGTTGGTGGTACAAGTGAGGAGAGGTATTCAGATGCCAAACAATTGATCATCTTATTAAAGAGGATGAGTTTGTGGTTTTCTCTTCTCGATGTGAGACTTTCCCACCCTGTATCAGACAATAGAGATTGAATTGATGCAAGTTTGGTTGCTCCCGTAACAATACCGGCAGCTTCATTTTGAATTTTTCTAACTCGTTAGCCTCTTGTTGGGTACAATTGTCCCATACAACATCAGCATATTCAAGAAGAGGCCTTATAAAAGACATATATATATATATATCGTTTGGAGAGACTTCCTGTCAAGCTGAAATTTTAGTCTGCACATAATATTTATACGAAGCCATGCTTTAGCTTTCACAAGTTCTAAATGATCGTGCCAGGAGCAGTCCTGTGAGAATGTTAGTCCTAAATATTTGTGGGAGTTTACGTTGTTAATCAGGTTCTGGATCATGCTGAGTGGTGGGGGAAAGGTTTATTATCTTGACGTGGTAGTATCATAGACTCACTTATTGCATTTACGAAAATCTAAAATAGATAAAAAAAACCCATAAAAATCAGGTAATCTAGAAATGTTACCTTTATGGTAAATACTATCATTAAAACCAATTGGATATGGTGTTTGTAATAATTTTATCCACTTTAATTCTAATTCATGCTTTAGAATATTTCTATATCTTTTAGTGGAATTATCATCAGAAATACTGCTAATAGAGCGATTAGTTTGTTTGAAATGCCTATAAAGAAAATTATCAATTTAGCAATGCTTTTTTATTCGACGATAATGCTCAGAAAATCTAGTTTTTAGAAATCTACAAGATTAGCAAACATATTGCATGCCACAATCTTTCTTTTCTTAAGATAAAACATAAATAACATCAGTTGATCTTCAATCAAGATCAGCATCAGTAATTACAGAAAATTGTCTACTATTAACGATAGATTTAATAGTTGATTTACAACATAAATGTTTGCAACAGCTACACCTCTTGGCATTACTTAGAAATAGATGGATACACTACATTTCTTCTATACTTACTCCTAGAGTTCCTAAGTATGTGTAACTTAAGAGGAGAAAGACGAACTTTATCGTGGTTTCTAAAAAAGGCAGAGTCAGAAACTCTATGTAAATCGATTTCACTGGCCAAATAAAGTTTCAGAGGAGAAACGTAAACAGATGTAACATATAATTATATCTATTGGTGGACTGGGTAATCTGTATAGAAGAAGCAGAATGTAACCAAGAGGAGGAAGTAAAATTGTTTTAGGCTATTCATAATTGAGTTTGAAGTTTATACCATACATTGAAAAGCAGCATTCATATCAGTTATTTATAGCAATATAGAAATAGCTAAAGCTCCCAACATATAACTAAGTCTAAAACAAGTACAAAGAAACATAGAGAAAGCAATTATTACTAATGAGATACGAACGCTGGTCTACACTGCTTCTTAAATGAGGTATTTGAGGGATACCGAAAGGGAAGTTAATGCAATAAATGATTGTCAAGTGATAATCCTGACTAAAGTAATAATAGCGACATTAAATGCAAGTACGGGGAAACTTTTCATAGTAACCACGCAGCACAAACACAAGAGTCGTGACATCAAAATAGTAAGTGAGAAGATCATGAAATACCACAATCACAAAACCGCAGACAAACCCATGGCACCGCGAGGAAGAGCCACACAATCATCACGAGACACCAGGAAGACACACTAAGCAAAGCAACCGGCTCTCTCTTCCCCATCAAGATGATCGTAAAGCTAGAATGGACATAAAATAACGTACAACAAAACATATAACAATTACAGACTCCCACAATGGGATTAAAATAAACAAAATGTCAACAACAGAACCAATGCCCTAGAGCGAACAGCAGCCTAAGCCACGGGGGAGCTCAAATGCATTTTACTGGCACCAAATCATCGCTCAAGATTCTGCTGTTGTTGAAGTACAAGAAATGTTCAATTCCCATGGAAACTTCTAACTTATGCAATGTATCATCATGAAGAACACTCTTATCAAATTGAGAGCGCAGTGGCTCAGTGGTAGAGTGCTTGACTCGAGACCAAAGGGCCGTGGGTTGGAGCCTCACCGACGTCACTGCGTTGTGGTCCTTGAGCAAGACACATTTATCCTAGCTTAGAACTGGTTCAACCCCGGAAGGGGTCCCTATATAACTGA
This sequence comes from Loripinus fragilis, assembly GCA_964019695.1. Classification (NCBI taxonomy): domain Eukaryota; kingdom Metazoa; phylum Mollusca; class Bivalvia; order Lucinida; family Lucinidae; genus Loripinus; species Loripinus fragilis. The sequence continues at coordinate 14,865,846 of OZ026519.1, read as the reverse complement.
AAGATTGTTGATGGGACGTAAAGAATCAAATCAAACAAACAAAAAAACTCTAATCAATTAACACACTATGATGAAACAAAGATAAAGGGTCACGACTCACAGATAGTCAGAGCTAAAGAAAACCTCAAGTTGAGCCACTGTGGGCAAAGCTACAGACAAGCATCAGGCACCAACCCACTGATTAAAGCTTCCCTCCGGGTGGCGTATGCTGCTCTCTATTTTAAGGTGGTGGTTCTGTTTTTGTTGATTCATTGTTTTATGTAACTCTCATTGTTTGTGGGGGGGTTCTGTGTTAGTTATTTGTTTTGTTGCGTTTCTTTGAGTCCTTTCTAGTTTTGCAATCATCTTGACGAGGCAGAGAGAGCTGGTTGTTTTGCTTTAGTTGTCTTTTTGATGTCTTGTGACTGTTTGTGTTCTGTGACTAACTTGCTCCTTTACAGAAGACGTAATACACTAGAAATGTATGTCCACAAACCAATATGACATATGTTGTCAATACACTCAAGGTAGGTATTTAATTTTACCAATTTGTTTACTATATAACACATGCATCAGCCAAACCCAAGCCATATAAGCGAATGCAGAATAGATTTTTATACATAAAACAGGTAACCATGTGGCTTAAGATATGTACAGTAGCTTGCTATTGCATCTTCAAAAGGTCTGTTATTGTGGAGATAATATTCGAAGCGATGACCTAAATATTTGTTATCATTCCTTTGAAACTTCATTTAAATTTCCTTATTATTACTATGAATAACAACGCATAGCTCAATTAGGACCCAGACACCCAAATCCATAATAAAACGTTTTCTTGTTTTTTTTTTTTTTTTTTTTTTTTTTTTTTTTTTTGTTTTTTTTTTGTTTATGCTATGTACTTTGCATTTGTCGCCAGATTATTACATTTTTTTTCATGATACTTGATTCTCGAATTTGTGAATTGCTAAGACTGGTGTACGCAAATGATACTCCATCTGCCAGCAATTTCAAGAGAATTTGGCAAACGTTTTGGGAGGGAGGCAATCAAATTGGGGATAGGCTAAATAGGTCACTAGTAAATTGCCTTATTGATCACCAAAGCATTGGATATACGGCTAAAACTTCTTTGAAGGAGTTGAATATGCGCATAATGGTTTATACACAAAGATGAATTTTGCATACTAGTCCGACAGTAAGATGAGGCAGAACATGAACCAGGTATATCTTCGAAAGGCAGATGTGAAGATCGTCTTTGGTTTAGAGCTTGGCTTGATAAACAGTTTGGACCCAGATCAGGACAGACAAAACGTCAGGCCTGATCTCATTGACGTTTTTCGGTCCGGTCCTGATTTGAGTCCAAACTGTTTGCAAAGGTTATCAAAAGACAAAATCTAACAGGCAAAAGGGATTGTGTTTAGTATATTGTCTGTGCATAGTAAAGCTTTGTCCAAAAAGTAAGTGAGTATGATCAGGAAATACCACAATCACATACAGCAGACCAACCCACGGCCCCGTGAGTAAGAGCTGCAGAACACTTATAGTAACAATACATCTGTAAGATAATAACAGCAAAGCAATCAGCTTTCTCTTCCTCTTCAAAATGATTTCAAAACTAGAACGGACACAAAGTAATACATAACAAAACAATGACAAACACAGAGCTCCAACAAACAATGGGATCAAAAACAACAGAACCACCACCTTAGAAAGGACAGCAAATGCAATTTACTAGCGCTAAATATTCGCCCTAGATTCTGTTATTGTTAAAACACAAAATTGTTAAGCTCGCATGGAGGCTACCTAACTAATGTAATGTATCACCACAGAGAAACAATCAAATCACATTAACACATTATGATGATAAAAAAGGAAAGGGCTCATGACTCCCAGATAGTAAGAGCTAAAGAAAGTAAGAAAGAGGGCAAAGTCAGGAATCGTTACAATCAAGTACCACACCTGACCCAGGATACCACATGGGAAAGTTACAAACACACAATTAGATATCACAAACGAGAGCCAAGAGGCCAGCCCTTTCCTAGCAGGTGACCACAATGCATCAATAAACTACAGTGAGCTACAGTGTGCCCAGCCAAAGACAAGCATCAGGCACCATCCAACGGATTAAAGCTTTACGTCAGGGCAATCATTAAGTCTGAGGCCTGACCCACCTTGGTGCAATTAAAGAGGAAACCATAGCTATCAACGTTATTGGGTTCACAACCAGGCATGCAGACTGTCACATGATATCCATGTTGTATCCCACTCTTTTATAACGTTTAATAATCTTTTTAAATTGACCGGGTCCCCTTACATTGCATGTAATGACAGAAATGCATTTTTTAATTTGGAAAAACCTAAAAAATATCATGCATGGTCATGTCAGAATGTATATGATGCGCTGACCTTTCTGTTGGACAACATTTTTATTCGATTTGGCATCAAGCTGTATAGACATGTAGTTGGGATTCCTTTGGGCACTAATTGTGCTCCCCTGGTTGCCCATTTATTCTGTTTTGTTATGAGAGGGACTTTATGATGTCTCTTTCTGATGATAAGCAGGCTGATGTTATTGATGCGTTTAACACTACATTCAGATATTTGGACGATATTTTAAACAATGATAATGTTTATTTTGACAATATTTGAAGTCAAATATACCATTCAGAGCTCCAACTTAATAAAGCTAATACCTCTGATACCGAAGCCGCATTTATAGAATTGCATTTGTCAATTTCTAATGACATAGTTTCTACTAAAACTTGTGATAGACGTGACGACTTTGATTTTGAAATTGTCAATTTCCCATTTTTAGATGGCGATGTTCCTCGCTCTACATCCTATGGAGTCTATATCTCTCAGCTTATTCATTTTGCTAGAGCATCTAGCTATATTACTGACTTCAACACTCCCAATAAATTGTTTACTCAGAAACCTCTTAAGCAAGGCTATCGGTATCATAAACTTCCCAAAACCTTTTCTAAATTTTATAGATGATACTATGAATTGATATCTATATTCCAAGATGGATTTAAATCTCTTTTGCGCCAAGGACCTTTTGAACCGGATTCTACGGTGACTTGGTGTATAAATTGAAGAAGATTCTTGGCTCTCATAATTTTTCAGCGCAGTTCATTAAAATAATTTCCAATTATACAAGGATTGGCTATAACATTAATGTATTGCAAAATACTGCATGCTTGGTGATCAACCCAATAACAATGGCAACTTTGCTTTCCTCTTTAATTGCACGCTGGTGGGTCGGACTTCAGACTCTATGACGGTTTTGACTTAAAGTCTTGTCTATTGATGAGATGGTAGGACCTGATGCTTTGGCTGTTTGTCAGCCCACCGGGGTTTACCTGTTGGACTTCTTTTGCTCTGGTATTCAGTTTTATTTACTGTTGAGTCCTTATCTTTGCTTTATCTCCATGTTATATCTGGTTTTATATGTTCTTGGAGATGATGCATTGATAAGTTAAAGGTCTTCCATGCAAACCAAATATCTATGTTTCTTGAAATACATCTGAATTAGGGGTGAGGTTGGCGCACCGTATAACCAGTTTAAGCCCGCCAGTAAAATATTTTACTGACAGTTCCAAGGCAGTACTTCTTTTCTATTTCTTTTATGTTTTTTCTGTCTTGCCTTTGCTTTGTGCCGGGCATTTTATATGTGCCTTGTGGTCACCTGCTGGGAAAGGGCTGACCAATTGGTTCTCGTTTGTGGTGTCTAACTGTGAGTTTGTCACTTTCCCATTGGTATCCTGTGTCAGGTGTGGTACTTGATTGTATCGATTCCAGATCATTGCACCCTTACTTACTTTTCCAACTATTCTTTTAAATTTAAAAACTAAATTGCCATAAAATACAGGTTCTGATATGCCTTATTGCAGAAGAGCCTTTAAGCAAATATCATCTCTTAGTGTAATAAAATTTAGATAAAGCTTTACAGATTATATGGTATTGATAACCTTGTTTTAGTAGCTTAGACGTCTAAAATTTGTTTCTATTGTTGAAGTCATCAACATGAGAACATACTCTTACAAAATAAATAAATTGCCAAATGTATACATCATAAGAAGGGGAGCGAGGAACATCTCCATAAAAAAAAACGGAAAATTAACTATGTCAAATTTAAATAATCCAGTTTATCATAAATTATGGTTGAATCTATTCCATTTGTAATGGACAAGCCTAAGTCCAAAAAGAGGCTTCAGTATCTGAAGGATTCGCCTTATTCAACTGAAGTTCAGTGGGATATATCTGACTAATTATTTGTGCAAAATAAGGATTGTCAATATTAAGCAAGTCATCTAGATATCTTGATGTAGAATTAAATGCTTCAACGACATCTGCTTGATTATTGTAAGAAAGAGACAACATGAAGTCTCTCTCATAACGAAATAAAAACAAATCTGCAACAAGAGGAGCACACTCTTGTATATATGAGCATTGGTACAAGATTCATTAATACATTTGAAAATAAATGAATAGAGATGTTATGCATTAATGTAGCTGTAATGGAAGAGCGTGTTTTGTTCAAGTCGTTTCATTCTTTAGTGCTAAAACATTTTCTTGTCCTTGCAAATTAAAGTTTGTCCAATCCGTTGACATTTTCATTATTTTTTTCGAGCTGTTCCGTTGATATTTTTCTGCATATAGTGGCATAATTTGTGATAAACTAGCGAGTCCGACAAAAATGCCAGTACCACCGCTACCATAAACAACCAATCGATTTTATCATAGTTTTCAGGGTCTGAGGCCGACACAAATTTTTCATTGAATAATAAATATGAATGCAGTTTTAAATGAATGACAAAAATATATACGGGTCACCACTTCAAAACTTAGCTGCACAATAACAGACATTTCAATGTGTCAATGCAAGCAACTATGTATTTTTGCCACATAATTTGCTGTTTTATGAGGATAAAAATCTATTCTGCATTCGCTTGTATGGCCTGTTTGGCTGATGCATGCATTACGTAGTCAAACAATTGGATAAAATGAAACCCTTACCTAGCGGGTGTTGACTGCTCCACCATCTTCCGTAAAAGGCGGCTCCTGAGCTCGATTCAGACAGTGATAAGAGAGGAGGTTATGAAAAGCAAAGAAAACAGGTGGGAAAGCAGAATATTAGTATAGTTTGGTCAGACGTGATTTGACCATTCTTTCCTCATGACGCCAGTGCAATGTAATGTGACTCTATATCCGAAGAACGAACTCTGAAGTAACCGCAATTATCTGACCAGATTAAACCAAACATACACCTACATGCGCGGATTCAGAAAGTTTTGTCAGAGGGGGTCCAAATTTGATAACATTTTTTACTTGATGGGGGATAGAGGATCCAAATACCGCTATAAATGGGCCACCATCGGCCACTGAAATGCCGTTTTGCTGCCGGGTTTTGTTTGTTTGTTTGATTTGATTCTGTACGTCCACTCAACAATATTTCAGTTATGCGGGACGTGTCTTCCTGGGTTGAACCAGTACTAAGCTAGGATAAATGTGTCTTGCTCAAGGACCACAACGCAGTGACGCCGGTGAGGCTCGAACCCGCGGCCCTTCGGTCTCGAGTCAAGCACTCTACAACTGAGCCACTGCGCTCCCTGAATTTGCTGCCGGGTAGATGATGGCCCATCATTGAATGCTGGCATGGTAGCTTTGTGATTTTTTCAGGGGATCCGGACCAGTATTGCAAAGAAACCCTTTATTTTTTGTTATTTTTCCGGGAGGGGGTCCGGATCCCCTATACCCCACTCTCGATCCGCCCATGCTCCTATGTTAAGAGTACACGAGTCAATGGTCTACTAAAAATAAACAATGTGACATTACTAAATAGCGGCCTTAGGGCAGCGGTACCGTCTCACCGAAACGTTTTTTTACAGTAATCACAAAGCACTTTTTGGCAGGAATATAGAAAATAATTTAGTTATAAAATACTATCGTTCCGCCAGTGAAAGGGCATTCGTATGGCGTTTCGTTGGCGGGCCCAAACTAGTATATGCTTACTCAATCTATGGTATGAATATAATGTATCACAAATTTAATTCGAAATAGCGGATATTTTGAACTACAAAAGTTCGATTTATCGAGGTTTGACTGTATATTACAGATGAAATACAAGGCCTGGAGAGTATAATCACACTTACTACAGATTTTAGGCTTGGTCCCATTAGCTATGAGATTGTCAACCTGTTCACTCGTATTGTGGTCGACGAGACACTAAGTATGACTAAAACTACTCAGTATTTCGACTTTATAGATGGTAAGTAACTTTCTATCACGCCAAGCCTTTCACTTTTGATACTGCTAATTTGGGAATAGCTGTAATCGAAATTATCATTTGGGGAGGTATATCGTCGGATATACGGTCGGAAATTTAGTTTTACGTCGCCGCGCGAGCGGGGCCATAAAAAGTGATTTCCGGACGTATATCCGATGACAAACCTCCCCAAATGAAAACTTTGCCCATTCTAATGCACTCCTGCAGTTTCGTCTCAAATTTGAGCGCTGTAAGCCCGTCACTCAACGAAATGTGACGTAATTAATTACGTCAAACTGTTTCCTACTGTATATCGCAGGATATACTGTCGCAAATTGTTGACGTTATCCAATCAGAAGTCGCGTTACAAACGCAAGTGCATTAGAATTACTATTCGTAGGGTGCCAAAACGCTTAAATGAGTTTTTGGATAAACCAAGGATTTTCTCTAAAAGTAAAAAATTAAGGGGTAATTTAAAAAAACAACTGTAAAGCGATCTTTATTATTGAACAGGTATATACGGAAGGAGAACCATCAATCACGCCCATGCCAGACATACATGTCACTACTGAAGGAGTTTTTAAACTGCTGAAGAAACTAAATATTAACAAAGTAAGTAAGGGTGCGAAGATCAGGAATCGATACAATCAAGTACCACACCTGACCCAGGACACCAATGGGAAAGCGATAAACCCACAGCTAGACACCACAAACGAGAGCCAAGAGGTCAGCCCTTTCCCAGCAGGTGACCCCAAGGCACATGTAAACAGACGCGCACAAAGGCACAGCAAACACAAGACAGAAAAAAAACACATAAAAGATCCACAAAAGAAGTACCGCCTTGGAACGGTAAGTAAAATATTTTACTGGAGGGCTTTAACCAGTCTAACGGTGCACACCAACCCCACCCTTAGTTCAGATGTGGATCAAGACACATATACTGCTCAACTAAAGTTTAGCACGGATTTTAATATGATGCCCCACTTTCAATGAACATGAACCATTTTATTTGATGTAATCAACATGTATGGGGATCTTGAAATTAACGTCTTTTTGTGTCCGCCAGACAAAAGGTAATCTGGTTATGCGTCAGTGGATTGACGTTAAATTTGAGGTCATTGGCATGTAAAGGATACACGTCTACATCGAAAATTTAAACTTTTGATTCTAATGTAAAGCAAATGGCTCTAAATGATGAAAAACGTTTAAAAAGTAAAAGTTTGATACCCGTTTATGCCACGTTTTACCGTTTCATTATGACGTTAAAATGGTATTTTCCACTTCTTGACGTTTTCAGCGAACTGGTTCGAGCGGTCAAGTAATCTTTTTGATGCTTGAGTGGCACAAGCACCAGGAACATTTCTGTTAGTTGATCCTTTGAAAACGTCTGCTTTAGATAGCGTTACCGCCTACATTTAGTCTCAACTTCAGGTTAACGTCATTTTTTATGAATTGAATACCCAGGGATAAAGTTTTATAAACGTGCCTTACCCTTAATTGTCTCTCTTTTGGCATCCTCTTAAACACGAAAACCCTTTCAATTAAGCATGCCTAAACAACGAAAACAGTACTGTTTTTGACTTGTTAACGTCATTTTAACAACGACGTTAGTTGTTATCAAGACTCAACTTTTGCTTCAAATGTTCAATGGAGACAACCTTAATTCTTTTTCATAATGGCAGATTCGTCCAAGCTCGAAAACAAAGGACTTTATGAACCGATGCTGTATCAATTTTGTATTGCCAATAATGCAGTTGAAACACGTTTTTGACCCCTCTCTTGTTAAAAGTAATGAACGACGCAGTAGACATCGAATTTAAGTACATCAATTGCTGTCCTCCACTTTATCACATATCAAACCATCATTTCAGCAGATATTTTATAACTTTAAGCCCTTTTTTCAAATAAAAATTAATTTTTATTTATCCGTGCTAAACTTTTGTTGAGCAGTATAGATGTTTGGTTTGCACGAAAGACCCCTACATTATCAATACATCATCTCAAGGCATCTAGTCCAGACATGATTTCTGTGAGACTTTTAAAAGAACTGTCAAAATAGATTCAATTCGCCTGCAAAGTTTACCAGGCGTGCCTTGAAACAGGATCAGAGAACAGCTAATGTCTCAGCAATATACAAGAAGGGTGACAGTTTCAAAGCCAATAACTACAGTCCTGTATCCCCGACCTGCATCAGCAGCTAGATGTTCGAGCACATAATTGTAAGCAACATCATGCGACACCTAGACAACAACGTCATTCTTATCGACTGCCAAGCTCGTTTCAGACCTAGGAGGAGCTGCGAGACACAGCAGATTACACTGGTAGATGAGCTTGTCAAGTCACATAACCCATTTATGCCTAATGAAATTACCCACTCTTATCAAATGGATCAATCCATTTCGAATTTAAGGGTTGTTGGGTAGTAACTTTCAATGTTATTGGAATCTTCAAGCTCGCGTTCTGTGGCGTCTGGTCTGGTTCTACACTATCTGCCTATGTCCCACAAAAAGGACGCTATGCTTAAATGGGTTAACAAGGGGAAACCACATGACCTACAATTCTTGACTTCAGCAAGACGTTTGATCACGTACCATACGAGCGCCTACTACGGAAGCTGGACCACCATGGAATTCGTAGAAAAACTCTGGAAAACTATTGATGTCTTTGAAAATTATTTTCTAAATGGTGAAAATATGATGAAATTATGTGCCTTGATGAACATAAGATCTATGGTAGAGCAAAAACTAGCGAAAATTGACCGATAACCCCTCCCCACCAGTAAAATGGAAAATGATTGTATGAATGATGTGACAAGATGTTGAAGTTTCTTGGATCGCTGGAATTACTTTTTCAAAGAGGGGCAGTGGTGTTAAAATTTGGCAAAAACTTCGTTTTTAGAAGTGAAATTGCGAATTTCTGAAATCCATTTGCAGCAACAGATACATGACACCAGCAAAGAAATATTGAAAAATGATTATTGAGTCTTATATAAGTCCACTCTGATTTTATTATGGTGTCAAAACCGGAATTTCAATGTCTTGATTATTGGGTAAAAATCAGTGTTTTTTATAAATTTAAACACGGATTTTTGTAATCTGGCTGATAAAGTTTTAAATTACAGAGTTGCTATTTATCTTGTTTCAAATTTGATGCTGAATTATTCAACTTACATATATCTCTGTCGTGTATACTTAAAACCCCACCAAAATATTTTCGTTTTTACCTCAAATCCGGCATTTTGATATTCAGGTATATTTTGTGAAATGCACGTATTGCTATTACTTGTATATATGGACATTGCCATATGAAGAAAATGAGGTACATATAGTTAGCATTTCAAATGGAAACAGCATTTATCATGTACTATGATATCAAAACAAGTCATGACATTATAAAAAAGAGTACCAAGTGACCCTAGATCGCTCACCTGAGTTTTGTTTTAAACGTCTTATCTATAGGTATCTATTGGAAACTGGCGATGCTCCTGATGACCTGCCTTGTGGTCCATGTTCGGTCCCAGAGTCATAACTAGAACATATTTAAATATTGTTTACCAACTAATGCTACATACCAAATATCAGGGCTCTAGGCCTGCTGGTTTCAGACAAGAACATGTTTTTATGTTTTCACTATAAGTAAGGCAATGTAAAAAGAAAGTATGACCAGGAAATGCCACACTCACACATTGCATACAAACCCACGGCACCGTGAGGAAGAGTCAAAGAACACTTACAGCCTCATAAACTCTGTGACCTCCGGGACGATGCCATTTTGACCAAAGAGCCATAATTTGAACAAACTTGGTAGAGTATCACTTGGTGATGCTACATATCAAATATCAAGCCTTTTAGTATCTGACAAGAATGTGTTTTAATGTTCTCTATATAAGCTATATATAAAACACTGATCCCTGAGGCGGCCTCATTTTCGGCCACAGGGCCATAAGTCTACTAGTTGATGCTTTCTGTCAAATATAGACTCTAGGTTCTGTGGTTTCAGACTAGACTATTTTAAGTGTTCCATATATAAGCCTATGTAAAAGATTTGACCCCAGGGTGGGACCAGTTGGGCACAAACGCCACAATGTAGAGGTATACTAGGTGATACTATTTATGCCTTATGGTGTCAGACAAGAAGATTTTCCCAATAGATTCCTAAAGTGAACGTCTGAGCTCGCAGGCGGATCAACTTAATAGTCCCTGTGCTCCAAATTGAATAATATTAGTAGAGGCGCACTTAGTTAGGTGATGTCGCTGACCAAATATCGAGGTGCTAGGCATTGTCTTTACAGACAAGATGGTTTGTTTTATGTTTTCCCATATATAAGTAAAACAGAGGGCAAAACCCAGAAATCGATACAATCAAGTACCTCAACTGACAACGAGACACAATATGGGAAAGTGAACACCACACACAAGAGAGCCAAGGGATCAGCCATTTCCCAGCAGTTGATCATATGCCTATGTAAAATATGCCACCTCAAGGAATGTGCCATTTACACCACAGGGCTATTATTTGTAAAAAACTTGCTGGAGGTCTACTAGGTTATGCTACATACTAACTATTAAAACCCTAGGCATGGTGGTTTCAAACAAGAAGATTTTCAGTTTGAAAATCTATTTTAGCCCATGTGACCTAGATATGCAATGAACTAAACTATTTGAACAATTATTTAAGAGGGGCATATAAGAATCATTCCTGCAAAGTTTGGTTAAAATCTAGCTTGTAGTTTAGGAGGAGATTTTGCCACCATAAAACCATAGACAGCCAGTGTCCCAAATATGATCATTTATATAACTCTTCCTAAACAGAATGCGTTACATGCCGTATATGCAGAGTTTAAAGGTCTACATTTTGGTTTAGGAGTGGTCATCAGCAGACTATCTGCTAAGAGAAAGATTATATCATGTCTGAGTGTATTTCAATATCTCGTCGAACTAGAGGGGCTCTAAGAGGGGACTTACCACCTATATAGGTTCACTAAGATAAATATAAATATTTTATCAGATAATAACTAAACCCTTTAAGGACCTCTTTATTACCCCTCTCATAGAACCTAGGAGAGTCATAAACCCATTAATGATTAATACCACTTTGATGGTTTAAAATATAGGTTATGGTGTAGTAATTTGATTAGAGTGTTTTTCCATGATGATACATTGCATTAGTTAGAAGGCCTTCATGCGAGCTGAACATTTTTTGTACTTCAACAACAGCAGAATCTAGGGCGAAGATTTGGTACCAGTAAAATGCATTTAAGCCCCCCCCCCCCCCCCCGGTGGCTTAGGCTGCTGTCCGTTCTAAGGCGGTGGTTCTGTTGTTGTTGACTTTCTGTTTATTGTTACTCCCATTGTGGGAGTCTGTAATTGTTCTATGTTTTGTTGTACGTTACTTTATGTCCATTTTAGTATTGCAATCATCTTGATGGGGAAGAGAGAGCTGATTGCTTTGCTTAATTTGTCTTCCTGGTGTCTCGTGATGGTTGAACGGCTCTTCCTCGCGGTGCCACGGGGTTGTCTGCAGTTTGTGATTGTGGTATTTCCTGATCATACTCATTTACTATTTTTTAAGCAGTTTGACCTTTAATTTGATACAAAGGTCATATCAGCAGTCAGAAGCTATTATTGACAAAAGAACACCTTAGACAATCAGTGTGCAAAATATGAACCATCTACAACAAAACATGTTAGAGATATTGTTTTACAGTCCATACAACCAGCTTCAATTATTCTGAAAATTTAGGCTCAAATGTCATATTGGCAATTTTTCTACAAAATACGAAGCACCTCTGTCAAAAACATACCACTGTTAGACAGATTTTAATTAACCTTCGACTCTAGGGCCATAGCGGTGATATGTAACATACTTTGTAATTTACACACCTAAAGCAATAATTGTGCTAAGTATGAACACCCTTGGTAAAAAAAAATGAAGAAAGAGTTAGTGTAACAAGCCATAAACTGATTGTAAGTATATTTGACCTTGTCTTTTGACACCAATGGCAAAGCGGTGATAAGAAACATACGTTGACCCCACCCCATAGACAATCATTGTGCCATCTATGAACACCCTCGGTTGTAGAAATGAAAGAGTAGTTCATGTTATGAGTCGTATTACAGATTTTGTCTTAATTTGACCTTGACCTTTAACTCCAAGATTAAATTGATAATTTGAAATACCCACCATAGGCAAATATGAACATCGAGACATGAAGGTAAATGGCAAGTTCTTCTTATAGCACTAACATAGTTACTCTTTAAAACAGATTTTGGAGGACAATTGGGTGATGCACAAACTCCATGCTGCTACTTATACCAATACACAAAACCTAATATATTTTAATTAGCCGATGGATAAAATACCATACTTGATTAGGAATGCGTTCAAATCGTACGCACTGAGAATATGTGCAAATTAAAAGGCAATAGATTAAAATAAATGTAATCATGGTACTAAACAATGATGTCAAAATGATAAATCCGTTACTTCCATTCTGCATATATATATGGGCCAGGATATGATGAAAGATACCTTATGGTCGCGATAATCAAAATCTGGCTAATGTTGCATCTGCAAAGTATTACATATTTAGAGCATTTCCTGAAAATTTGAAGTGATATTCCTCGAAACTGATGATTATATGGATGTTAGAAGCAACATGTGTAATCATGTGTAATCAGGTTAGGAATGTGACGTCAAGAATGGCATTAACCGTGTGATGACGTCAGAGTGTTGGTCTATATTTGTTTGTTGATTATTGCATGATCAGCATAAGAATCTAGCAAATATAAAGTTTTCTCATGTCTTATACATGTAATAATGAAAATGCAGATGAAGTTACATAAATTTATATCTTCTAGGTCGTATTATAGTCATTCAAAATGACCCACTTGTAGGTGTTGTGATCTGAGTGTTCACATGGCAACGACCCCTATAGAAAACTGTAAAAAATAGTATAATCAGAAACTTTTGCTATTTGATGGTATCAAAGTTTAAAAGCATGTTCATGATAATATAAAGGCATGTAATTTTATGTTATTTTAATTATTTTTCAAATGTCTCTTACGTAATAATTGTTTGGATGTCTTAAGATCCCTTTTGTCAGATCCGCATTCTTATTTATTACATTAAAATAGGCCTAACTGTTTTAATGCATTGCTTATTTGGTTAAACATACACCCCTACTGCTTTAAAATTTTGAAATTATTTGCATTTTTGCATTTCTTTTCACCCAGCCAACTTTTGCTTATTTTAGATGCCCTATATGATTCTTTGAATTCGAAGCCTAATAAAGAGTCACTGCCCCTGTTTTGAAAAGTAATTCCAGTGGTTTCATATTGTACAGTTATAAAACTTTCCATTCATATATCGCAATCCTATCTTACAAGTAGGGAGAGATTCCACTTCAATTGAGCGACTTATAATTTGCCAGATTTTTCCTGGATCAAAAGGTTATTTAGAGAAAACATTGAAAATATTCTTGCCAGAAAACAAAATGTCCAAAGTTTTGATTTTTGGTATGTAACATTACCTAGTGGTACTCTACCGAGTTTGCTCAAATTGTGGTTATGTGGTCAAAATGGCCTCATCATGGATGTCACACAGTTTACATTGACTTATAAATTGAAACTTACAAAATCTCCTGGTTTGAAACCACTAGGTCTAGATCTCTGATATCACCCAGTGGACCATACTTAAATTTGCTCCAAATAGAGCTCTGGGGACAAAAATGGCCCCACCAAGGGTTCACCAGATGCATGGTCAGTTTTTAATAGATACATATAGATAAGAGGTTTTAAACAAATACTCAGGTGAGCGATCCAGGGTCACTTGAACCTCTTTTAGCGTGTGTCAATGCTTGATATGATACCACAGAGCATGATAAATGCTGTTTCCGTTTGGTATGTTTACTATATGTACATCATTTTCATAATATGACAATGCCCCGATATCTATGAAATTGCAAAACATGCATTTCCCAAAATATACCTGAATATAAAAATGTCAGTTTTCGAGACAAAACAAGCAAATATTTTGGCAAGTTTTATAAATAAACACGACAGGATATATGTAAGTTGAATAACGCAGCATCAAATTTAAAACAAGATAAATAAAAACTATAAATTTTAAAAACTTTACCTGTCCGATTACAAAAATTTGGATTATTTTTTTATAAAAATACTGATTTTCACCCAAAAATAAAGACATTTCATTTCTGACTTTGACTTCATAATAAAGCCAGGTCAGGATTATATAAAACTCAATGATCATTTTTCAGTCTTTCTTTGCCGGTGTCGTATATCTGTTGCTCCAAATGGATTTCAGAAATTCGCAATTTTACTTCTAAAAATGAAGTTTTTGTCAAATTTTAACACCACTGCCCCTCTATGAAAAAGTAATTCCGGCAATCCAAGAAACTTCAATATCTTGCCATATCATTCATGCAATCGTTTTCCATTTTACAGATGGGGAGGGGTTCCGCCTTAAATAAGCGACTTTTTACTAGTTTTTTGCTCTACCACTAGGTTGAGGCAACTGTATTTAATTTTTCTTAAATGTTCAACTGTGTTATGACAATTGGTTTGTGGATTGTCTTTGTATTGGAATATAACATGGTGGGACATGATGCATGCCTGAAGGCTTCAAGCGTTTTTATTTTTCAGATACTTTGGTCCGAAGGCAGTGTCTTCCAGTCGGTTTAGATGAGAGACTTGCATTCTTTATTACTGGTACACAAGGGTGTCTTCCAAGGCTAATGACAGTTGTAGTTGAGCCCACGGCAAGTATTACCGAAAACCAACACATTCGGCCAGCTCGTGTGGGTGCATGTACAAGTACCACATAAGCTACACATACGTTATTGAACCATGTCCGCCTGGTAAACATAAACGAGCTGCAGCATGAGATTTCCAACAATGTGGTATGTGCGACCAGCAAAGCCTCAGATCAGCCTGCGCATATGCGCAGTCTGATCAGATCCGTTTCAAGTCGCTTGGATATTCTATGAGTGTTAAGCTACTGACTGAACACCATTTGGAGTTTCTAAGTTTAACAGAAGGCTGCACAGGCTCGGCTGAGTCTACACGTGTCAAAATGCCACATTGTTGGAATTCCCATGTCACGGCTCATATGTGACACGTGCAAACATCGCAGGCCAAGAGGAGATGCCACAAAATTCAGCTGCTCGTTAGGCTCTGCAAGGTTTGCCATAGAAAAAGTGATTTCAGCAGCATGTCCTGTTTTGAACGCAAACATTAACCACTCTGTAGTCAGTAGTAAAATTATAAAATGTTTAAATTATTCTTAACATATTGCAATTTTGCATGTTTTGTTATCTGTGGATTCTTTATATCTTTTCAAAACAGTAAACTATTTCATTGCTAGCGGCAGCTTTTGCTGTCTGCTTCATACTTTTGCTAACAGTTTGGACCCAGATCAGGGCCGACAGGACATTAGTCCTGATCTGACTCTAAATCATGTGACAACAGTAAATAGGCTAAATTGATTGGAATGTTCATTGAATCATGAATACTTCGGGTCTCTTGCAAAGTTATCTTGTATGATTTATTTGCAACGTATCGCGGAGAAATCAGGTCATGGAGAAGGGTTAAACAGGTCAAATGGATGGGATAAGGAAATTTTTTACTGCGTTTGGCCGACAAGACGGTTTGTTTTAAGCAATTACTGAATCAGAAAAGTGTCTTAATGTCTTTGACATGATTCTTTTATATTACAGTTACCAGTATTTTCTTACTACAACCCTGGACCAATTGTTTTCGTGGACACCTGTATATCAGAACATACAGAGAGAGTCACCGTTCTAGAATTCCAAAACGATCTAACTTGTGTGAAGTTTAACTGCACCATAGAGAGTGACAGTTCTTCAAGTCATACTTTCTGGGTAGAAGGTACATGTATATTTATTTTATTCTCTCTTCTCTGCATTTCTGTCTGTCTGTCTGTCTCTCCGTCTGTCTTATAATTTGGTTTCTGGTATACACTATATACCTACCAAATTCAATCACAACTAAAATCGTCTGCTTTTATAGTATGGTTAAGTGTTTCAGAAGCCTCTAAGACAAACAGTGTAGACCCAAATCAGACCACAGACAAATCTGGATATACACTGTTTACTCAATACTCGCATCAGTTAATGATGTTGACACACATATTAAGCAGACGAGTTAACCAGGCGACTTTTCAGATACAATTTAAGGGGTTTTAAGGGTTAATGGTCATATAAAGGATATCTTATATTTATTTTATTTATCACATAAAAAAGTGCCTTTAAAAACACTCACAATATTTGAAAATTCGAGAGAATCATAAAACTTGTTCTTGCTAAACTTAACTACGTACTGAATTCATCATGCTCTAAAGTATAGAATAACCAACAAATGTTGCCATTTAACATTTAATATCATCTGAGAGTTTGAAAGCAATATTTTTTTTTTTATTTTCAGCATTTAACCCATAAAGCGGCACCTACAATTTGCAGCAGACGACAATTTCTTTTGCCGCTTTTTCAAAAATAAAAATAAGGCATGATATTTCATGAGAATTGTCTGTTGGCAGACGATTCTCATGATATATCATACCTTATTTTTTCTGAAAAATGAGGAAAATTTGCAAATTTGTCGTCTGCTGCAGTTGTGATTGGCGCTTTAAGGGTTAAGTTGTTATCAAAAGTCAAAATTTCATGCTCAGTTTAGTTCAGAATGATTTTTTTTTTTATAACCTCGGGGTCTGAATATTCTACTCATATAAGGCAGCAAAATATCCCATTTATCCTGTTATAAATGGGCGTCAACGCGAAGCCCTTTTTTTTTTTTTTTTTTTTTTTTTTTTTTTTGGGGGGGGGGGGGGAGGGGGGGTAGGAAACATCAAAGGCGCAGACCAGCCTGCGCATCCGCACAGTCTGATCAGCGCCTTTGTTATTCGCTCATTGGAAAGTATCATTTAGCGAAATTTCTAGCCAGACTCCGTAGCTTAGAAGGCGGGTTTTGGTGTGACCTGATCAGAAACTCCGAATATAGCAGCCCATTTTATATAAAAAAATACATTAAGCACCTATACATGAATTTCAGATGTACAGGCTCGTCGTCGGCGGCAATTTATTGGTAACGTTAGTAAACATATAATTACTTCAACAGAAGGAATCATCTTCAATTTTGCTTACTATCTACGTGTAGACTGTTTTGACAACATTGTAACTGCACCTAGTTTTGAGAAAACAGCTACTGCCTTCCTTAACGTAACATTTGTCAGAGCAGATTCCTGTTCAAGTTCTACAACTTCAACACCAATGGAGAGCACCACGATCACAACAAGTTCTACCACAACACCGAGAATGACTTCTACCACGACACCGAGAATGACAATGACTACAACTGCATCATTGAAAGCATCAACGGTTTTAAGTGCTTCATCAATTGGACAACCAGCTGCGACATCACCAACACCGAGCACTTCTACAATCACAGAGACAGGTTCTCCAGCAAACTCAGTTACCGTTGGCCCATCAACTGTTCCTAACAATGGTTACAGTACTGGTGACAACGAGGAGACATTTTTCAACAAACCTGTTAATGTGGCGGTCATATCAGCAGTAGGGGGCGTCGTGCTCATAGGCCTGGTCATTTCGGTTCTGTGTGTCAAGTATTCGAGCTGTTCCAAGGTCAAACCAGCTGGCATGAGGTAAGCATATAGGCATCTTAACCTTTTTACAATTGCTTGAGATGGTTCTTTGCATACATAAGAATTTTAAAATAAGATGAATTTCAGCCTTATCTACGCAAACAATGATGATACTAGTGCAAGTTGCGTTCTGTGGCATTTTATCAGGGTCTTCTTTGCTTGCCTAAGTACCTGCTTACCAGTTTCTAGTGTTCAGAGGGTTAACCATGCATGATATGTGACTCTACAATGTCCCGGCCCCGAGGTTATAAAACTTTTCTCGTGCTCAACTCAACTGAGCACGAAATTTCAACTGCTCATATAAGCTAAAATACCGACATAATTAATGAAGAAGTTTCTACCTTTAAGTCTCTCAGGTGTCGTATTTATCATGCTAATCAATAGTTAAATGCCAACAATTGTTGGCATTTTAACATTTATGAGCAGGATAAATTTCGTGCTCAGCTGAGTTGAGTATGAAAAAAGTTTCATTACCTTGGTTATATCCCTCTTCATACGGGGCACGAAGTGCAGTCAGTAACGTGTCTGACTGCAGATACGTGTCTGATTGCAGATCCAGGGGTCACGAGTTCGATCCAAGCCCGGCCCCATATTTCGTGGAGATTGATCATGAAACGCTTTCTACTGTCATTCTCCTCATTCCGCTGATTCTAGGAGGTCTGTTGTCAGTTACAAGCGAAAGTATATGCACAAATTACTAGTTGACCGCTTAATCAAGCTTGCCCAGGAAAAAAGTGTGGTTAGGTGAACTGACCATCCCGACATGACCGTAGCTGATGACTGGGATGTAAAGAATCTAACCAAAGAAACAAAAACATATCCCTCTTTATGCCACGGCCCTTGTTTTGCTTTTAAGTGATATGGAGACCCTAAAATATCATCTCATACATACTTAATATCGTTATTACGAGTGTGTGCCTCCTTGCAATAAGGCCAATTATGTTTTACGAGATCAACGAAGGTGCAGATCAGTCTGTGCATGTTCACAGTCTGTTAAGCTCCTTTGTTATTCGTTTTTAAAGCGTTATAGCTCAATCTGCAGCATACTATTCTAGCTAGCCTCTGTAGTTATGAAGGCCAATTTGAGAGGCTTAGTTGGACGCAAACTCCAGAGATAGGTTTTACTGGCGCTCGTCGCTTCGGAAATTGCCGAAGTTTTCAACAGGCAATCAAACTTTCTACCCCCTGTCCAATTGATGCCTCATGTGTCATTTAAGGAGAATATAGACCCTCAACCTGGTGTGCTGGCTCATATAAACACGTTAAAATAAAGTAAGTAAATCGAGGACCTCTCTCTAAATTTTAGGACTTTAGTTAAGAGTGCGTACCAAAAAAATAATTTTCTTATTTCTCAACCAAAACATATGTTGTGGGTACTAAAAAGAACCGTCTCAATGAGACGGTTCTTTTGAGCACCCAAAACATATGTTAAAACTGATGGGTAAGAAAATATGTACAATTTTACGCTCAAAAATGTTTTTTATCTAAACCTATGGGTCTTCTTTTGTGAGATAATAAACTAACTACAAAGAATACAGATCATACCCCAGATCCAGCACCACGGTTATAATCTTTTATTTATGCCTAGCTCTCCTGAGAATGTCATTTCAACTGCTCATAAATAGAGAATACTAGGTGAGTGTATTTTGATATCAAGTTTACCAGGCAAGGCTTTGAGAACGCTTGTTGACATTGCGAGGCTTGCCCAGCGATTCAACATGCGTTCTTTATGCCGAGCCTGGTAAACTTGATATCAAAAGAGGCAAACCTGGTATTTTATTTATCAGTTTACATATTGTTTCACTCTTTAAACTAGCTATTATGACGTAATTTTCGATTTTTTATTCAGCGTCATTAGCGACGTCATTCAAATAAGTGCAACGTCATCATGACCTGATAAAAGCACATGACGTGAGATAGACAATGTTTATCAGGTAACGTGCAACAATACAGTTAATATGAGAGGTAACTGATAAAAACAAAACTAATGATAAAGAGTTTTTGCTATCAAACTCTCAGAAGTTGCATTTATGTAAAAATCCAAACAATCATGAATGAGCTTGACTACTATAGCATGTTTGGTTCAGCTGACCATAAAAGAAGTTAAATGACCTCGCGGTCCAATTTGTGTGTGTGTGAAATCATAATAAGCAGACCATTCTGCACATGTTTGCAGTCTTACGAACAACTTCTTATTTGCTGCTATCTGCTGTGTAAGCAAAATTAGTCGGTTTGAACTTGCCAGTAAGATACGAGGGACGTTTTTTATGTTCGTAGAAAGGTAGATTTAATGAAAACAGCGAAAGTAAATGCATACATCATGCATATATTTGGAAAGATTGAGCTTTTATCTATACATGCAACCTAAAATTATTTCAAAATGCATTACTTTAATGACTTCTAAGAGGCAAAGACATACCTATATATCGCACACTGGAAATATGGTAGAAATATGACATTTATGGACTTAGTCTCTGACAGAACGTTAGAATCAATTGCATGAAAATGGGTCCATAGCCATACACAGCTTCTGAAAATATGGCTACAGATCAAGGACACCACGTGCTACAATATTATATAAACATTATAGCAAATGCGCAGCAATTATTGGATATGGAAGGTTTGTTTGGAACCTCAGCAAATTGAAAAGTAGGCATATAAACTTTTATTGCAAAAAGTTGACACAAGTGGAAGTTGGATACGGGCTTTTGAATGTGGCTTAATATGTTAGCTGTAAAGAAGTATTATATTTTTTCTTGTTTATATGGTGGATGGAAGTGTTATTGTAACTTTCATCTCAAAACAAGGTTAATAGTTTTGTTTAATTAGAAATGAACTGCAAAATAAGTAGCCTAGAGGGTGCTAAAATCCCTTATTTTGTATATAAATGACGTCATGGAGCGTTACTATATTTAGAAAATACATTAAAACTGTTTTTGTGCCTCTTAACAGGTTTTGAAATAATTGCAATAAGAAAATTATGCAGATCCGATTATTATTGTGTTTTCTACGCGGGGTTGATTTACCCCACCCACTTTTTATAACATGGGGGTATGCCAGTACCGGAAGTTGCCAGTTACACGTTTAAATCGATACATCAATATAACTGCTGACGAATAATTGAGGATATCATGTGCTATGCAAAACCAGAAGAAATTTTAAAATTTGTGAACAATCGTAATTTTAACAGATATAATAACTAGCACTTGACTGTGATTATTTTGGTATATTGATGGGTGTTTTAAAATTGTTATAGAAGATCAAACAGCATGCTTATAGTTTTGCTACACTTGTCTACGATTAGCGTTTGAATAATTAATTTTGATGGTGCAAAGAAAAAATAGGCTTGAAAAATGCTTATATCACCATAGCAAATGGAACTTAACAGCGTCTAATTTCCAACTGGCTGCGTGGTTAAAATGACACGGATTTCGGCCAGTGTCCTTTTTACGCCCTTTTCAAAGCTATATATCTTGACCGAATTAAGCGCTAATGGTGTAAAATTTATATCAAGTGATAGACAGGAGCTAGACCTTTCAAAATATATATAGTCATGGTACCGTAAATTCTATATTTGTAGAGATACAGCCCGATTCTACGAACATAAAAAATGACCCTCGTATAAAGTTAAAGACAGGAAATTGTCCTGACAAGACTGAAAATTGTTGATGACACGTAAAACAACAACAACAACAACAACAAAGATAGTTACCTGGAGATTGGGTTAATACTTATGTACTGACTTTCGTTTACAGTGAACCAGGGCTTGATAAAGAAAATTGATCAGGACGACTTTAATGAATCTATGTTTGATGTAGTTCCTGAGTGGAACGAAATTACACCAACGACGATTTTATTGCAATAATACTGTGATAAAGGAAAGAAAGACACATTACATTTGTTCGTATGAGGAAGCTCATAAGGGATAATTGAGCCACGACATGTGATTTCCAACAATGTGGCATTTTGACAAGTGTAGACTCAGGCGAGCCTGTACAGCCTCTCTTTAAGCTTAGAAATTCCAAATGATGTTCAGTCAGTAGCTTAACAGTCATTGAATATTCAAGTGACTAGCAAAGGCTCTGATCAGACTGCGCGTATGCGCAGGCTGATCTGAGGCTTTGCTGGTCTCACATACCACATTGTTGGAAATCTCATGTCATGGCTCAATTATGTTTTTGTATATTAACGCCCTATCATCTGTTTGGTTTGAAAACACAACAGATATTTAAGGCTAAACAGCACACATATGAGCCACGACATGATTTCCAACAATGTGGCATTTGACATGAATAGTTTTAGATGAGCCTGTGCAGTCTCCTTTAAAGCTTAGAAACTCCAAATGATGTTCGGTTGGTAGCTTAACAATAATAGAATATTCAAGCCATCAGCAAATGCTCTGAGCAGACTGCGCCTTTGCACAGGCTGGTCTGAGCCTTTGCTGGTAGCACATACCACATTGTTGTAAATCTCATGTCACGGCTCATATATACAAATGTAGATATAATGGAAGTTTAAGAAGAGTGACAAACACAAGAACTAAAAAAAATTGGATTTAATTCCATAAAACATTAAAATATATGAATAAAATCTCACAATGAATATAATGTCAACACGGCTGGGTATCGCTCACTCATTAGTGTTCCAAATGAGGTAAACCATTTCATATGCTGTTTATATAACAGGGGCGTAGCTGCATTTACGCGAAAACGCAAGTGTGAACACATCTGGACCACAAATATGGAAAAATTATATCGCAGTTGAGTTCTGATTGATTCTTGATTTTGTGCGTGTATAGCAATATTAATCTCTCTAAATCCAATTTTGACAGAATTTGTGATGATATTGTTATATCTTGGCAGAAAGCGCAGACCCTGATGAGACGCCACGTTTTGCAGCGTCTCATCTGGGTCTACGCTATTTGTATATATATTCTGTTTTTGAATGCATTCAGCCTGTTCTACACGTGCGTACTTTGAATTTTAGGCTAGCTACGGCGTTCTTTGCGCTGAACTTCTTCAATATTTGATTCTACCTTTTGAAGAACAGTAAAGACCCAGATCAGCTGGTTCTGGGGAAGCAAGCTAATCAGGTTTTGCACTATATTACCCACACGTAGAATATATAATGATAAAGTTACACCACTGGATTTGCTTAGTATTAAGTTCATGCTTGGGATATCCCAGGTGTTATTTTAAACGTATATATATTTATTTTGTCAGTGCGTTATTAATGTTTCTACATGAGATTTCCAACAATATGCCATTGTGACAAGTCTAGACATAGATGAGCTTGTGCAGCCTCCTTTTCAGTTTGGAAACTCCAAATGATGTTGGGCCAATAGCTTAACAGTCATAGAATATTCAAGCGACTCGCAAAGACTCTGATCAGAAAGTGCGTATGCGCAGGCCGATCTGGGGCTGTGCTGGTCGCAAAAACCTGATTGTTGGAAATCTTATGTAGCCGCTGAGTATTATTCATGCATGACCAAAGTTATGGGATTTCAGTACTTATGAATTAGGAAGGCATTTAGAGATTTTGGCACTTATTTCATATGCGTAACGTCGCTCTTTGATCTTTTTCATTCTAGATACTTAAGGATGGCAATTATAATTGACAAAGCGTACAACCTGTATGGTAGCACCGGCTAAGTAGTGTAGCATGATACGAGGGATGATCCAAAAGTTCTGATCTTTATCTTGTAGCTTTGTCAAGAGACATTTTTAAGATGCATGCTATGCACCATTCAAAAGAATGAGTTTTTACCTTTATAATGATGCTAATATTTTCTGGCTGTACTATTTCGTTTAATAATTACAGCACATTATATGTGGCCCACTCGATACCACTGGCCTGTTTTTGTGTTATAGAATTATAATAATATTTGAATCTTAAGCTTTTAAGCCCGGTATCTTTAAAACCACAAATTAAAAAAGCATTGTATTTACATTTTGTTACGTATAATACCCATTCAAATGTTAGCATGGCGACAGGTTGCGTCGAGTCAATATTTTAAACGCAATGCGCATTTCTTATGACGTCATTGAAATTGAAAACTACGTCATTTTGAATACATTGCAGAATTTTCATTTCGGAGAATATTCTATTTTTGTCTATCAATTTAGACTAAAAACATGCCAAACCTAGCATCGGCAAAATGTTTAAGACCAGTATTATTTTGATAACAAAATATCTTAATCTTAATTGGAATATTGTAAAAAGTTTTATTTTTATCCAAAATATGATTGAGTTTAAATAAATATTTTCAAATTTGTTTTGGGTTCCAGACGGAAGCTTTGTGCTCAATTAAATCCCATATTGCATCATTTTATGATATAGTGCACCTTTGGACAATTAATAAGCTTTTTTTTTTAGATAAACACATGCAAATTTGTGTACAACCGAATATTGACCTAATTTGAGGACTCGTTTAAATTTTCTTATGTGGGTTACTATCAGTCTATGACGATACCGACTATTCACGTTTGCTTCAGACAAAAGTTAGACCATCGAAGTTTGTCTTAGAAAAAATTACATTGAATACAGCTGTTGTTATCGCAGTATGGATGGGTAAAAACTTCCAGTGGTCCAACATTTGATTATAGCTGATAGTTTCATAGCCATACATTCAAGGGCCTAGGAAACCCAGAATAAATAGAAAGTTCGCCATATGTACAGGAAATATTGGCCTACGGATGAACATTGAGCAGCCATGAAAACGAATTGCTGAGACTGCTCTTGTCTGAATTGTGAGGCATCTAATATGCACAGTCTGCTTGATAGGTCAGTGCATTGAGGGTATGACTGTTTTGGGGTAGATTTCTGGTGGCTCCTTCGAGTTACATAAAACTTGTCCAAGCGGTCTATAGACAAAGAACGTATTTTTATTTGGTACAATTTTCAGGCTTGTAGCATTGCTATGTACAGAGATATCACGCCAGAATCAGAACTTTAGGATCATCCCTCGTACAGTCCTTTCTGTGAAAATTACCTGTATGTATTGTCTTATGGCGTCTTGACACTAAAATGACCCATCCAGCTCATCGACATCTCCGCTTGCGGAGATGGAGATGAGGTGGGTGTGTCATTTAAAAGATCATCGCTTTTCTTTGAAACAGCTTTCAAATGGCTTCTGTACTTTCAGTACGTAGACGACAACCTACTTTAGTTAAGTGCTGAATATGGCAGGCTTTCTTTAAAACGTTTATACTTGTAAAACCAAATGTTTGGTTTTGCTAGGATCTAGTTACCTAGTTTATTCTCCAGATTATTCTAGTAAAGATAAACCAAACGCTTTGAAGTGTGGCTGTATTTACAATATTGATATGTCTTTCTAGAAAAAAGGGTTTCAGGCATTTATTAACATCTATTATAAAAGCTTTGATATACACAGATGTTCCAGTCCGACTGGTTCAATTTACGCATTCTGGATCAAACTTTTGAAATAGAAAGACCCAATGTCATCAATCAGAGGTCGTGGCACATCCATACTTATTGTAAATTGCACAAGTTAGGCGTAATATAGCAATGGCCACCAGTAAATACTCAGACAAGCCTGTTAAAGGCACACATAAAGCATGACAAACGTGAATCCCATACCAAAATGGGAATCGCATGCCTCTATTCCCACTAAGTTGCTGTGTGGGGACGTTTAGAGATTAGTCTACAGCTTATAAATTAGCCAAAACGTATTTACTAATCTTTATCCTGCCAATAGTTTTGTCACCAAAATGTTGTCTGCTTAACAAGTCAGCTGCAAATGCATTTGCTTAAAAACGCTTTAAAATATTTCAATAATGGTAGCAAATTTTATGAACCCTGTTCAGTCTACTCCTAAGGGTTCTAAATATAGATTTCCAAAGGCCACACGGAGATGAGCAAGCAGACAATATTTTTCGTGAATCAGGACTTTAGTTAAGAGTGCGTAATGAACATTTAATTTTCTTATTTCTCAACCAAAACATATGTTGTGGGTACTCAAACGAACCGTCTCAATGAGACGGTTCTTTTGAGCACCCAAAACATATGTTAAAATTGATGGGTAAGAAAAATTTAACAATTTTACGCTGATTTTTTTTGTTTATCTGAACCTTTGTAGTATACAGTGTGCCAGTGTCTTGTTAAGCTAACAGAGATATGAACCAGTTGAGCCATGGCTAGACAGTGACCTAATGGTTGAATAATAAAGAATTGAACTGTTACAATCGTATTCTCTCATCTCTCTGGACTTGAATCCTTGGAACTGGACCACTCTTTGCTGGGTTTACAATAGGACCTGGTGGTGTGCTTGTTATATGAGTTTTCACTTCGAGGCTTTCATAAGGCCCTTTGTCTTGAACTTCATAAACAAACGCATTGTTTGAAGTGCCTGAAATTACAATCATAAGGTTATGGTGAGAAATAGAACATTACAAAACATCAAGTAATTATAACCAGGCTATGCCTTTATCATACTTATCAGTTACCTCTCAGGGTATGCCTCTATCATATTTATCAGTTACCTCGTATATCAACAGCATTGCTGCACGCTGACCTGATAACCGTTGCCTATCTCACGGCATGTAACTTTTTTTATCAGGTTATGATGACGTTTCATTTTCAAATGACGTCGTAAATGACGCTGGTTCGACAATCAACAATTATAGCATACTCACTAGTTTTGAAGGGTAAAACAATGGGGTAAATAGAATGACATTTTCGTGTCTTTTCATATCAAGTTTACCTGGTTTGGCTTCAAGAATGTAAGTTGGATCGCCGGGCATGCCTCGCGATTCAAGAAGCATTATCCAAGCCTTGTCTGGTAAAAATTGATATTAAAAAACACTCACCATCACAAACTAACCCACCAAAACCACAAGAAAAAAGATACGGAACACAGAAACCAATTCAACAGCAAAAATACAATTTAAGAAAAGCAGCAGGCTTGCTTCCTGATATAAACCCCTACAATAAACTAACAACAACATGATCATCGCCTTAGCCTTACCATGGATAGCAGTGAATGCCAGTGGGGAGCTTAAATAATATTTACTGGTAAAATTTTCACACTATATTCTGTTGTTGTCAAAACACAATTTTTAACTCACATGGATGCTTACTAACTTATGAAATGCATCATCACAGAGAAAAATTCATAGCAAATAAGTTTTTTATATGAAAAAGGGACTTTTTTTTATCTATGTGTCTTGATCCACATCTGAATTAAGGGTGAGGTTGGCACGCCGTGAAACCGGTTTAAGCCCTCCAGTAAAATATTTTACTGACTGTTCCAAGGTGGTAATTCTCTTGTGGATCTAATTTTCTGTCTTGTGGTGCTATTCCTTTGTGTGCATCTGTTTATATGTGCCTTGTGGTCACCTGCTGGGAAAGGGCTGACCTCCTGGCTCTCGTTTGTGGTGTCTAACTGTGAGTTTGTCACTTTCCCATTGGTATCCTGGGTTAGCTGTGGTACTTGATTGTATCGATTCCTGATCTTTGCACCCTTACTTATTTTAACTCACAGAGCTAATGAGCGATGGTGAGTCCAGTCTAAGACAATCAGCAACCCACCAATGAAAGCTTTTAATTGTTCACATCGGTCAGCCATGTGCTTTCACCATAATTCAATTATGATATGATACTGTACTTAAGTGTGATATACTCCAAGTATTGAAATTGATAAACCACTAGTTATTTACAAATTTTGGTAACCTTATAAAGGGCACCAATAATAATGCAGCATATATTGCAAAATCTTAACGCTTCATTCTAAGCGAACTTTCAAAGATTGTTTGTGGCATATGAAAATTAGAATCTAAGATTTGTGCCCCAATTTTATTGTATTTATGAAACTCGTTTCAAAAGCCATGAATGATTTGCAAGCCACACATCTTATCTCCTTTCCCCAACTCATTTGATAAAACGTAAAAGTTGTAATATAAGAGCACACGTGTAAGATCCTCTATGTCTTTTCATCTGCTCATCTGTTTTATGAACAAGTTGTATTGTTAGAAAGTGATTTTTTAGCATATTTGAATGTGTGCTCTTAATGTTTTTGGTACAAAACAGTTGCACTGTGTTCTCACTGTGGGCTCCAAGTGTTTGTTTGATTTGGTTCTTTACGTCCCAGTCCACATTTTATCAGTTATGTTGGGACAGGTCTTCCTGCGTTTAACCAGTAATAAGCGATTAAACTGGCTTGCTCAAGGACACAACACAGTGCCTCCAAGGAGGCTCGTACCCGCCATCCCTCAATCTTGAGTCAAGCACTCTATCACTGAGCCACCGCCCTCCTCACTGTTGAGGCCAACGGAAAACATCATTAATTAGAAATCATTGTTAGAAATAAAGAAGTTTTCTCACAGCCTCATTTCGTTTTTTATTTGGTAAATTTAAAAGTGAAGCGTGGTTTGCAAAATTTTATCTCGCTTCCATATTTTATTTAACCACTAAAACGTCAGTTTTGAGCATAGCTTAGTACTCAACGCAGTTGTAAAGACCCCTGTCTTTGTTATTTTTATTCAATAAACATATGATTTTTCATGGCCTATCTCAAATGATTTCTGAATATGCAGACTATCCATTTTCTTTTGGTATTGTATCTTTTCTGATATAACATTATCTAGATTAAAGGGAAGTCTATAAGAAATACACTTACCGTTTCTAGTAGATAGCTTTTCAAATGCTGAAACAATCAAATAAAATAACATGTTTAATATAGAAGTAAAGGGATGAACCTCAATAAATCTTACAAGAAGAGAGGGCTAGGCTAGTTGCTGTATTTTAATTGTATTCTATATAATAGCTTACATTAGTGTTTATGTGCATTTAAACATTGGTCTGTGATTGTGGAAAAATTCTGGTCACACTCTTTTGGTTTTTAAAAGCCTCATCAAGATCTTTTCATCCCTTATACATTCTTGTATCAGTGATGTTTCATAATTCTGTAATTTTACCTTCACTCAACCATTGAAGCAATTGAAAAGAAGAAATTTCAAATGAACGAATTCTCACACCTAAACTTGGCTGTTTTATTTTGTTCAGTGATATACAGAGGTACTTATGAGATTAAGGGTGTATGGAACGTCTCCATGTCATGTACAATAATACAGTGGTGGTATTTTGTATAGTTTTCTTCCTTTGAAATGCTTAATTTTTATGTAGAATCAAATTGAATCATGCACCAAATTAAGGTGCTATATGAGGTCCCATCTTAGGTATCACTTGAGCAAACTATAAATGGTGTTAGTTAAAAAACGTTTTATCGCATTACATTACCATTTTGGTTATGGAAAAGACTTTTAAGGGTTTTATCTATGCATCGACATAGCCATTATGCATGTCATTAAGATCTGGCCTGGATTTATAAAAAAAAATTCAATGCCAAACTCTTATAAACATTCAACAGAACAATTGAGGCAGAATTTTTGCCCAGGATAGCAAGAATGTAATTTGTTTAGACCATATACGGCAAAATGGCAACATCTGTTGGCATTTTGAAATTCATAACTAGAACTATCTTCATAACTGCTCCTTGTGAAATGAATATTCATCAAACCTAGTGGTTTCTCAGAACTAGATGGTAGAATACAAAGAAGTGGATAATGAGGGGCAACTGTATATGAGCCAGTGCATGAGATTTCCAACAATTAGACATTTTGACAAGTGTAGACTCAGACGAGCCTGTGCAGCCTCCTATTAAGCTTAGAAACTCCAAACAATGTTCAGTCAGTAGCTAAACAATCATAGAATATTCAAGCGACAAACAAAGGCTCTGATCAGTCTGCGCGTATGCGCAGGCTGGTCTGAGCCTTTGCTGGTCGCACATACCAAATTGTTGGAAATCTCATACACTGGCTCATATAATAATGCACACTCAACTAGTTCATCAAATTTATGTTACTAGATAAAGTACTAGATACATATAGAGTATTCTTTAAATGTTCACTATAATATATGTTTTGCTAATTATAAAAAACAATTAATCATGGGGATGAAAAACAGTGTAGATCTTGGTTAGCTGGCTTCACAGCTGACTGATCGGGATCTACACTGTTTTGAAGGGGGTTTAGAATTTTTGATGAAGTAATTGTTTGTTTGTTTTTGCGAGTAGGTATGTTTCAAAATTACAGCCAAATTATACTACATCATATTTTATATTAGCCGATAAACCAAAACTCATCATTTAAGAGTATCTACCTCTAATTACTGTTGTGAATGTTTTACCCAAGAGAACCCTTGGGCCTATGATTGCTCGCATGAGACCTGGCACATGATGAGATGTTTATAAACAAACAATTTTAGCTCTGGTAGTACAAATTTGAAAGTGGCATTATTGGGAACATTTGAATGAAAGTATTATAAAGTTTGGACCAGTAGCTTAGGATTTATCATTTAAAGATAATGTTCTACTTATAGCTCTGCTGGCCATTTAATTCAGCAGAGTTGAATGGTTTGTGAATTTTAGAAGAGGGTATTATGAAGAAAATTTCTGTGAAATTATTTTGAATATGAGCTAATTCGGGATGAGATAGCATTTAAAGATACTTTTTATCTTGACCTCTAGCTCTGGTGGCCATTTTGTTCAGCGTAGCAACTATGTGTGTGCATTTTGGTAGAGGGCATTATGACAAACATTTCTGAGAAATAATTTTTAGCTTGGATCAGTGGTTCAGGAGATTTTGTTTAAAGACTTTTCATATTTTTAACTCTGTTGGTCATTTTATTTTGCAGAGCACAATAGTTTGTGTGATTTTTATAAAGGCATTATTAGAAAAATTTCTGTGAAATTAATATGAACTTGGAAAAGTGGTTCAAGAGATGTCATTTAAGAAATATTTCTTATCTACGGTTCTGGCAGTCATTTTTATCAATGGTGCAGAGCTATTTGTGAAATTTTTGAAGGCATTTCGAGAATTGTTTCTGTATAAACATTTTGAATTTAAACAAGTGGTACAGGAGAAGATGTCTTTGAAAGGATATTTCTTTTCATCAGCTCTGATCGCCTTTTTAGTTCAGTGCAGCAAAACCTGTTGTGCAATTTTGGAATAAAGCATTATGAGGAACATTTCTGTGAAATTAGTTTGAATTTGAACCATTTTGTTTCAGCAGGAGATGTTGTGTAAGGGTATTTCGTATCTACAGCTTTGGTGTCCATTTTGTTCAGAGGAGCAGAACTATTTGTGCAATTGCCTCCTCCATATACACCTGTTAGCCACGCCCCTTTCAGCTAGTCACTCCCTGTTTTGCTCAGTTAGACAAACCAAAGCGAAAATGGCTGCAAATGTAGGTGTCGCTTCAAGATTTGCCGACCGAGTTCTCACTCATGTCTCTGAAAGGTCCTATTCTTTCATTGAAGAACAGACAGACTGGATAAAATGCGTAGATGACAGTTATTACCACGACGTGACACTGTTCATTAATCATGAGGGAGCCTATTTTGCTCAGTCAGATGCTTTCACAAACAGCCAAACCGATCTGATCCCCGCAGTGTTTATTTCTGTTTATGTTTACATCAAGCCAACAAAATATCGCTCAGCCATATTTCTTGGAAGGCAGTGTATGTGTGGATAAATCCATAATCATAATTACACTCTACTCAATTAAATATGGTGTAACTAATGGAGTGCAGCAAATTAATGCAGGTCAGACTTTTTTGGACAGCACTCATACTCTTACATCAATATTGCGTCCATGATCTAGCGCATCCCTTTGGAGGATTACTTGCAAACTTGTACAGTGTAAAAAAATGAAACATAAGCAGGGATTGAACAATGAATATCTCCTCTGTTAGTAGTTATAAAGGGGCAGAGGTTATGAGAGAGTGGCCATGCCATCATTGGGACTGAGCGACAGCAAGCTACAAGGACCTTCATTTTACATCAGGATTGACAGTTCGTTTTAATGCAGGACCTAAGCAGAGGACAAAGTGTCTTGCTCAAGAACCCAGTGCACTGCCTCTAGCTGGCTGAGACTCGAAGTTTGTGCAATTTTGTACAGTGCATTATAGGGAACATTCCTGTGAAATTATTTTAAATTTTGACTAGTGGCTTAAGGGGGATGCTGTTTCAAGAAAAAGTTAACAGATGACGCATGATGGAGTGACGCACCAGGTACAACAGAAAGACCCAATCACGATATCTCAAATTGACCCTTGAATCAGGTGAGCTAAAAACTAAAAATGCTATTTTGTAAATATGTAAAAATAAGAATCATGTCCATTAATTTACTTCAACAACCCTTTTCCTGGCCATCAAGATTTTTGGCGTTACTGTCGTGCCAACCAAGAGTGACAGTGACGTAATGCTTTGTTTACAATTGCTAAATAAAACACTAACGTGTACACTTCGAAAAGGATAAATACTAAAGTGATCTATTTATTCCAAGTCCCTTATACGTTGAAAACAAACGATGACATCACTGTCACTCTTGGCTGGCAGGACAGTAGCACTCTCTTCAGCATATGTTTTTAGGTAGTCTATATTGCAAACATTATGGAACCAGATAAGAGCAGACTGACCAATGGTGGTTCAAAGTGTTTGCATCCATGATGAAATCCATTATATGGTTTACCTGAATTAATGTAGCAGACGACAAATTTAGATTTGAGTTTAAGCCGTATTTGATGGCCCAGGACAGATAAACACTTAAAATTTACAATAAGACTGTAAGGGGTAAAATGTTTTACCTTGTGTAACCTGTGTAGGAGTGTTTTCAAGAATCTGTATGATTTTTTCAATATGACCATGCCCATAGGCTTCTACAGGATAGGCAGGCTCGTTGTGTTTTGCTATGTCAAGACCTGTAATAAAATGATAAAAACACATAGTAAGATAAACCTCAAATGATTTAAACCAGTTGCCCATGTAGGTTCATTTTCAGCCTTTTCAGAACCTTAAAATTATATGTTTAACCCTTAAAGCGCCACCTATAATTTGCAGCAGACGACAATTAAAACTTTTGCCGTTTTTTCAAAAATTACAAATAAGGCATGATATTACATGAGAATCGTCTGCTGGCAGACGATTTTCATGATATAACTTACCTTATTCCTTCTGAAAATTAGGAAAGATGTTGCAAAGTTTGTTGTCTGCTGCAGTCGTATTGGCGCTTTAAGGGTTAACACAACTCATTCTGGCTGGTACTTTTTTCATTGCAACCAACCATGACTCAGACACAGAGGCAGATGCAAACAATATATTAGATATGTTTTCAACCAATTTGCACTAAAGAAAAAATAAAGTAAAAAACAACACTTGATGTGTTCTGATATGTGAAATACCTGAAATTTTATTACAGTATTATGCTTCTGTAGAGATCAACAAATTATATCATTTCAGCCCCTTGTGGTCAGCCATCTTAATATAAGTTACCATATAAAGAGGATATTTAAATTTATGGAATGAATATGTCTTTTATTCCATCGAGTGAAGCGAAAAATGCATATTTCATGAGTGGGGAAGCCACAAATAAAATTTACTTCTCGCTT
Source organism: Loripinus fragilis (assembly GCA_964019695.1). Classification (NCBI taxonomy): domain Eukaryota; kingdom Metazoa; phylum Mollusca; class Bivalvia; order Lucinida; family Lucinidae; genus Loripinus; species Loripinus fragilis. Next base: position 14,832,439 of record OZ026519.1, on the reverse strand, counting down.
CAAGAGATGAAATAAATCGCATATTCATGACAAAAGTTGAATTTTCTTTTTATTATATACATTTTAAGCGTAGCAGAAAATTTGTACTGTATGAAGTCATACATATTCGCACATTACATCATATTAATGGTGACGTTGCACAATGTGCCATCTTGGCCAAAACTGAAACCACAGGAGCAGGAGAAGAGAAGATGAAAATTTCAGCAAATCCCGACAATTTTACAACAATAATTTTCCTTTTCATCTAATTAAGAAAATGAATACCCTTACTTTGTGTTTTGTCCACTAATAAGAAAGGTATAGGCGTTTGAAATCTGAAGTGGGCTCAAGGAAGCCAATGGGTAAAGCAGAGGACATCCTATTTCATAAGTGAAATACAAGTAATAACTTTTATTTTCACAGCCGTAAAATTCAACTTTTTATATTTAAACAGTCGTGAAACATAACTTTTTCAAAAATCAACATTTTCCTGTATTTAAATACTAAATATATAATAAATAGAGGATATTCAAGTTTTTGTCATGAATATACCATTTATTCCGTCGAGTAAAACTAAAAATGCATATTATATGAGTGACAAAGCCATGAATGAAATATACTTTTTCTCACTTCGTGGGACGAAATAAATGGCATATCCATGACATAATTTGAATTTTTTTATTCTATAAAAATTTATGCGTGACATATTTTTGTACTATATGACGTCATACACGTTCGCACATTACGTCATATTAATGATGACGTTGCATAATGTGCAATCTTGGCCAAAACTGAAACCGCAGGAGTTTAGAAAGTGAAAAAGTTCAGCAAATCTTGACCATTTTATAACCAAAATTTTCCTTGCGATCTAATTAAGAAAATGAATACCCTAACTTTGTGTTTTGTCCAGTAATAGGAATGTTATATGCATCTGAAAATCTGAAGGGGGCTCAAGGAAGCCAATTGAGAAAGCAGAGGACATCCAATTTTACCCGTGAAATACAACTTTTATATTCACAGCTGTGAAATACAACTTTTTATATTATATAACTTTTTCAAATATATAAACATTATATTCAATCAATATGTTCCTGTATTTCATTACCTAGTATATAATAAAAGCCTGTACTAGTAGGGGTTGGGTTATTACAGTATCTATTATTTGTTGTGACTGTTATGAACAGACTTAAATGAACCAAGTCTATTAACTCATTACTTACAGGTGTCGTCTGCTGATAACTTTTGCAAACAAAAAAGACCCACATCTGGCCTGACAAAATCTGGATCCAATTTGTTTGACACTCAGTTAGTATTCCGAATAGATGTTTTTTTTAAAAAGTCAGCAGATGACCAAAAAAGAAAAAAATCTCAGGTGGAGGGGAGGCATAGGGTTAATTGTTGGTCATTATAGTAGGTATCCTCTTTCTAAAAGCCTTTTTTAGATTAATAACAGCATCCAATGATATAAAATCATAGGTCCAAATAAGCAAATTACTTGAGCATTTTTTTCTAATACATCAGGTTTAACATCTCTTTTATTTGTTCAAAATAACCATTTTATGGAGACGGTTCCTTTGAGTATCCACAACACAATGGTGCCTTTGGTTAATATGCATTGAGCGATTGTATACCCACGTACATTTTTTTTGTGAGATAGATAACTAAATTTCAATTACACTCTTGAATGAAGGCGTAAGACTGCTTTGTCCTCTTAGTTCTATTAGATAATACTGGAACTAAGCCATGTCCATTCATAATGTCTCTAATTAACCCTTAAAGCGCCAATCACAACTGCAGCAGACAACAAATTTTGCGACATCTTTTCTAATTTTCGAAAAAAATAAGGAAGGATACTTCATAAGAATCGTCTGCCAGCAGACGATTCTCATGAAATATCAAACATTATTTGCAATTTTTGAAAAAGCGGCATAATTTGAAATTTTCCTCTGCTGCAAATTGTAGGTGGCGCTTAAAGGGTTAACTAACCTTTCATTTCAATCTCTTCTGATACTCTCAGTAGACGCAATAATTTAAGAGTACCAAAGAGAAGCAAGGACAGAGCTGCCGTCCACACCGCTATTGCTGCTAATCCTGCAAACTGCCACGCCAACATCTGTGAAACATAAAAAAAACACAGGATGCAGTAAACTGTAATTAACTGGTCAACTTCTTTTATTATACCTATAACTGATACGACTCTAGAACTGTCTGTTTTCTGGCCACCTGATACCGAAAGTCTGATCAACGAACTGAGTTTTTTTTTATTCCATATCACCATGCTTTAAAATGAGGCTAACGTCGGTTACCTGTTTTTGCGGTAACCTTACATAAAGTAAATTTTAAGCATGGAACCAGCTATGGAAAACATGATGACGTGACGTCATGAAACATAACGTATTCTGGATTAAAGACTAAAACAATTTGTAAAATCAGAATAAAGTCAGAAAGAGGCATATAATAAACATAGTATTATAATAGTAGCTTGATCTTGCATACAGTATCACGTCTCCTGGATTTGCTCGACGCTTTGCATCTCGTGTGATCCGATGATATGAGCTAATCCACTAGACGTGATACAGTACGCCAGATCAAGTTGCTATTATAATAATGTGTTTATATTAAAGTATATAATTATAGGGTGACAGACATTTGACGTAAAAGATATAAGACAAATAAAAAATACCACTTTGAAAGGTGTCCCTTGATTTGGAGAATCTATACTACTGCTACTACTACTACTACTGATACTACTACTGATACTTCTACTACTACTACTACTACTACTACTACTACTACTACTACTACTACTACTACTACTACTGATACTACTACTACTACTACTACTAATGATACTACTACTACTACTACTAATGATACAACTACTACTACTACTACTACTACTACTACTACTGATACTACTACTACTACTACTACTACTACTACTACTACTACTACTACTACTGATACTACTACTACTACTACTACTAATACTACTACTACTACTACTACTACTACTGATACTACTACTACTACTACTACTACTACTACTACTACTACTACTACTACTACTACTACTACTACTGATACTACTACTACTACTACTACTACTACTACTAAGATTTTGTCTCAGCTTTGGTTTCTGAAGGGGAGCATCAATATCATTTTAAGTTTACTGAAGGGTGGAGAGAAGGTGTCCATTGATTTGGAGAATCTATACTACTACTACTACTGATACTACTACGACGACTACTACTACTACTACTACTACTACTACTACTACTACTACTACTACTACTATTACTACTAAGGTTTTGTCTCAGTTTTGGTTTCTGAAGGGGAGCATCAATATCATTTTAAGTTTACTGAAGGGTGGAATTATTGTTTATCACATGACGTCGCGTCTGGGAGTGATATAACGCCATGCAATAAAATCGATAAACCAATAGTGGTTTACAGATTTACGGGAAACGTTATGACGTCCATAACAACGTTGCGTATAAAATGACAAAATTATAACCTTTTTACGCCAGAAATGAGATTTCAAAGTATTCTTAATGTCATAGGATAAATAGAATCTAACATTCGTACTCTTGTATTATTGAATTTATTAAACTCGTTGCTAAAAAGAGATAAAATGCTCAGCAAGCCTCGCATTTTATCTCTTTTCCCCAACTCGTTTAATAAAATTTAATAAAACATGAGCACTCATGTAAGATCCTCTATTTAAACAGGTCAATAACAGCACACCATGTGTGTGCACTGACCAGCACTGGTCAGTAACAATCATGATAGATGTTCAATGATTTCATAAAAACTTGTTAAAGTATAGTATATCTACATACCAGACCAGACTTAGCATCCCAGTTGAACACTATTCCAGTGTCTCTGGCCAAGAAGGCAACAGCAATTACACCCCAGGTACCGCCCCCAAAGTGGACTGAAAATATATAAAAGATGATCTTAGAGAGCACACAACTATACTATGCAAAATAAAAGTAGCAATTGTTTTGTATGGGTGAGCCCATCCACATCAGATCTCAAATTTTATTTGTTGTCATGAAGATACAAGCGTGGATCATCTGACAAGAATTTCCATTAAAAAAAAATACAGAATTACAAAACGCAGCGGTCGTGCTAGAATGACGTTAGATTTTAAGACTAGGGGGAAACGTGGCTATTTCTGGTCATTTAGGAAGCCAAAACCATTTTCAAGCGATTGTTTGGTCACTAAAAAAGCAAAACAGCACATCTAATGCTGCAATTTGCAGAACTTTCTTCGAAAAATAAAGGACCAGGTTTTTCACAATTTGACGTATTTATTAATGCTTTTACGTTATCGCATTTAAGCGGTATTTTCTAGTCGGTATTTCTTGAACCACATTAACAAATATAATTGTTTGGTGACTTCCTATATTCATATCTTGATTTATATGTTCTAGGAGATGATGCATTGATAAGTTAGGGATCTTTCATGCAAACTAAACATCTATATGCCTTGATCCACATCTGGGCTAAGGGTTAGGTTGGTGCACCGTAAAACCAGTTTAAACCCTCCAGTAGAATATTTTTACTGACCATTCCAAGGCGGTGCTTCTTTTGTTGATCATTTATGTTTTTCTGTCTTGTTTTGATATGGTTTCATGCACGTCTGTTTGTTGATGCCTTTTGGTCACCTGCTGGGAAAGGGCTGACCTCTTGGCTCTCGTTTGAGATGTCTGCTTGTGACGTTGTCACTTTCCCATTGGTATCCTGGGTCAGTTGTGGTGCTTGATTGTATTGATTCCTGGTCTTTGCCCTCTTTCTTACTTCCAACACATTCAGACAAATATATAGAATGAAACATCTTCATTGCTACAGGGCACAAGCCAAAAGATAAAATCTAATGCAACAGTTATCTTACAAATGTGTGGTACCATTTCGTAGTACAGTAACTTAAGGTTTTAATCAACAATATGGTGGGTTACATTGTAAGCCTATGATGTCTTTGTAAACTGATTTACTGTTGAATTGTAACACCAAATACCATTAGAAGTTTAATCAAATGATGACTACGTTTTGGCGTCATTGGCGGCATCTGATTTTTCAGCATGAAACCTCTATCCCATCTGTCACATAACCAATAACTTTATTGGCGTATAATGCATGAGGAAGATCAAAGACTTACCAACGAAAATCCATGTGTGAATCAATTTAGCATTACATACAATGCTAAAGAATCAGGGCTCATCCTGCCATTAGCCATTGTAGCCATTTGCTACTAAAAATGTAGAGTGGCTACAAATATAAGTCGTTTGCTATAAGTTCACTCAAATGTCTGCGAAAAAGTGTATTTTGATCAGCTTTTGAATTTTCCAATATTGCTTTTATTATTCCTTCACACTTTATTATTGTGCCATATTTAACTCTTTGAATGCTGGATTTTTTCAATACTATCAGAGTGTCAAACAGTTTGGATCCAGATCAGGCCCGACATTATGTCGGGCCTTATCTGGGTCCAAACTGTTTGCAAAGGTTATCAGTAGATGACAAAAGTTATCGCTAGCGAGCAAAGAGTTAAATACAGAACAATTTCTAGATACTACTTTCTGGCTAAAACCTTGGCTAAAGTCAATTTCATTTGGCTCCAACTTTTTCCATTTGGCTAAAGTGTAGGCTACAACAAATTCTGAGCCAGGGTAAGCCCTGAGAATCAATCTCATAAAACACGTGACCAAGATTTACCTGCTACAGCGTCCAAAGGATCATCAACCTTGAGTTTCCTGACAATTAGGGACCAGACAGAATAGACGATACCCGCAACTAGTCCTATGACACATGCTCCCCAGGTGTAAACTACGTTACAGCCAGCACAGACAGAAACCTGCAATCAATATTAGGAGCATTTTAACACTTAAAGCGCCAATCGCAACAAAAGTCATCTTCTTTTCTCGTCTGCTGAAATGTTTAAGTAGCCTCTATGGCAAACTGTGTGGACCCAGATCAGACTGCTCCTATATATAGGAGAAGACTGTTCTGGGTCCACGCTGTTTGCTTCTATACTTAATTCGTCAGTAAAATTAGGCATTTTTTGCAGCAGACGACTTCAGCAGACGATATTTTCATATGCATTTTTTTCATGGCGCTTTAAGGGTTAATGTATGGTTGTGAAAGGGAAAAGGGTTGCTTCCTTAAAATTTGAGTGTTCTTGATTTTGTTTGGTTTGACGCTTAACGCCCCAGTCCACACCTGTGGTCATGTCGGGACGATCAGTTTACCAAACCACACTTTTTCTGTGCAAGCTTGACTAAGTGGTTAACCAGTACTTTGTGGACATACTTTCGTTTGTAACTGACAACAGCCCTTCTTGAATCAGCGGAAGGGAGGAGAATGGCTGTAGAAATTATTTTAAGATCAATTTCCATAAAAGAATGGGACTGGCAGGGATCGAACTCACAGCCCCTGGATCTGAAGTAAGACACATAACTACAGTCAGACACATTATTGACTGCGCTACGTTGTTGAAGTCTGGACCACGGAAATAAAATTAATGTCACAAAATGTACACATAGTCTTAGTTAATTGTCTGTTTTATGTCAGGTCTCCCGATAAGAGTGTGTATCTGAAAATTACTTTTCTTATTTCTCAAACAAAACATATGTTGTGGGTACTCAAAAGAACCGCCTCGATGAGGCAGTTCTTTTGAGTACCCAAAACACATGTTTAAACTGGTGGATAAGAAAATAATAGCAATTTTGCACAAATTATTTTTGCTTAACTGACATTATGCAATATGTGGAATAGATAGTAAGATACAAAGCTTTGTCTAAAACGGATTATTCAATTATTACTCAACAAAGCACCTGCAAAATGTGTATTGGAAAATTCCGTCAACATAAATTAGTGACAAACATACTTGAAACAGTGTGAAGCCAGATTCAAATAAGTTTCATGTTCAACTTTGCATATGATATAAGCACAGCAAATATCATAAAATAACAAGAACTGGATGTTTTGCAGTATACAACTCTAAGTCATTCTTTACAGTCACACATCTAAAATTCTGATCTGATACTTCTTGCATTGTCCAGCAATGTCTGTGCAAATATGCAAATGAATGCTACTATCTACATTCAATACGTCAGCATAGATGTTTAAATGCGGCCTGGGCCTGAACAAGTTGACAAATACAGACTTACCATTCCAGTGAGAGCACCGTTAATAGATATTAGTAAACTCCATCTTTGATTTCCAAACACCTTCATCTTGTTTATAAACAATGAGGAAAAGGCAGCACAGGAAGCGGAAATGACGGTGTTAACAACGGACAGACTGACTGCAGCACCATCACCCTCGTTCTGAATAGAGAGCTGTGATCCGCCATTAAATGCCAAGAAACCAAAGAAAAGAATAAAACCGCCAAGAGCAGCAATCTGTAAATAGAAACAAATATAATTTAGTTATTCAGAAGATTGACAAGCTGGATGTATTTCTCCTCAGAAGGCTGCCAAAAATCTTCTATCAGAAAGGTAGTAAACTTATTAAATGAATAATGAATGCCGTTGCATGAGATTTCCAACAATTTGGCATTTTGATATGTGTAGACTCGGATGAGCCTTTGCAGCCTCCTTTTGGGCTTAGAAACTCCAAATGGTGTTCAGTCTGTAGCTTAACAATCATAGAATACTCAAGCAACTAGCAAAGGCTCTGATCGACTGCGCATATGCGCAGGCTGGTCTGAGCCTTTGCTGGTCGCACATACCAATTTGTTGGAAATCTCATGTTAAATTAGAATAATGAGCCATTGCATGAGATTTCCAACAATGTGGTATTTTGACAAAATGTAGACTCGGACGAGCCTCTGCAGCCACCTTTTAAGCTTAGAAACTCCAAATGGTGTTCAGTCTGTAGCTTTACAATCATAGAATACTCAAGCAACTAGCAAGGCTCTGATCAGACTGCGCATACGCGCAGGCTGATCTGAGGCTTTGCTGGTCGCACATACCAAATTGTTGGAAATCTCATGCAATGGCTCATAAGCTGTTGCATGAGATTTCCAACAATTTGGCATTTTGACAATATGTAGACTCGGACGAGCCTCTGCAGCCTCCTTTTAAGCTTAGAAACTCCAAATGGTGTTCAGTCTGTAGCTTAACAATCATAGAATACTCAAGCAACCAGCAAAGGCTCTGATCAGACTGCGCGTATGCGCAGGCTGATTTGAGGCTTTGCTGGTCGCACATACCACTTTGTTGGAAATCTCATGCACTGGCTCTAAATGATTGACAACTGTCCTCTATTGACTGTTTCATTTTTTTTCACACATTTCCAACCAGAAAGGAATTTTCTGCAATAAATATACAATGTAGAAAGAGGCCTTGTAATACGTATGTTCCGTTATGTGCTCGGCTATATTTGTAAAACGTACAGCGGAAATCCAGACACACTACATCAATGTTTCCATGAAAGAGCTGCTAGTATTTTAGAAAGAAACGACAAAAACCAAACACTCTGTTGTAAATGCATAATCATGGTCACTATTTCTTTAATTTCAAGCTTAACAGTTGTAATAAACAGAATGTTTTTAAGCTTTATAATTTTTTAAAACAGAAACTAGCCACCCAAATAGGCTTAAACAGAAAATACCCTTTTTGGACCAAACTGGAAAGAAATAAACATATATAGCAAAAGCAAATATTGAAGCGATTTCTTTACATATGATAAATGTAATCACAACATGCAACATGCTATAAAGGTCAAAATGCCTGTTGTTGTTTTTTTCTAAAATATCATGCTATATTTCTGGCCATATCATGTTTCAAAAGCAATGGTCAGTGCCTTATTGTAACTGCTTGCTTTGCTTACCAGCTATGACTAACAATTGAACTTACTGGAACAGAGTGTATTCTGATTGTAACTGTTTGCTTTGCTTACAAACTATGATTAACAATTTAACCTACCGGAACAGAGTGTCCTCTAATTGTAACTGTTTGCTTTGTTTCTCTGTCAAATCGACCAATTCTAGGTCCCAACATTAGAGCACCACAGAATGCGGCCATTCCACCTAGTATATGTACAAGACCACTTCCTGCAAAATCCTACACAAAAGAAAATTTTAGAGTATTCAATTCAAGCGGGTGTAACATTGATGAGACTCCTCCGAAATAACTGACCAACCTGTTCATTTTAATATAGCTACCACGGGCAGGGGCGGATCCAGGATTTCTTGAAAAGGGGTTCATATGTATATGTGTGGGGGCTTTGCTTTGCTGATTTTATCTCATTTTTCTTAAATATCCCATGAAAATGAAATAATTTGGTCTCACTGAGACCAAATTTTCATAGGATATTTAAAATGGGGGGAGAAGGACCCCTGAACCCCCTCCGGCTCCGCCACTGCGAGGATATTTATCAGATATGGTCTCTATTGATCTGAACTTACCAATCATAATCTTTTGGACCTGCTTTAGTTCATCCTTATCTTAAATGATGAGCCGTTGCATGTGCTTTCCAACAATGTGGTATTTTGACAAGTGTAGACTCAGATGAGCCTGTGCAGCCTCTTTTTAAGCTTAGAAACTCCAAATGATGTTCAGTCAGTAGCTTAACATTCATAGATTGTCAAACTGACCAAAAAAAGGTTCTGATCAGACTGCGCATATGCACAGGCTGGTCTGAGCATTTGCTGATCGTACATACCATATTGTTGGAAATCCTATGCCGCAGCTGAATTATTCAATCTGGCGTTTCTCGAGTTTTATTACTTTTTCCAACACATATACAAGTTGTTTTATTATAATATATCAGCTCTATATTTTGCATGGCCCAAGTTTTAGAAATATTACAGTCATATTGTATTTAAAGCTCAAATTCAACTATAGTTTAGACTACAGTATTTTATGGTTTGTTGCCTTATCTGTAAGCAAGTCAATCTAATATTCATCTTTAAGAGAGGGTAGATCATTTATAAAGATTAAAACAAAACTATGGTTCCTAGTATGCAGCCCTGTGGTATCTGATAGTTTTGAAAACCATTCGCACCTGTATACGGCTTGTTGGCAATCAGATAGTATCTTAGTGAATTAAGGACGGAGCCCTTACATTTATGTTGTGCAGGTTTATCAAGTATTATGTGTAGGTAACCCTTAAAGCGCCAATCACAACTGCAGCAGACGACAAATTTTGTGACATCTTTCTCAATTTTTGACAAAAATAAGGAATGATATTACATGAGAATCGTCATTCCTTATTTATAAATTTTGAAAAAGCAGCATAATTTGAAATTGTCGTCTGATGCAAATTATAGGTGGCGCTTTAAGGGTTAAATAAGTCAATGCCCTTCCTAAAATCAAAAACGATTAAATCTAGCTACTATATCAGCGTCATCGAGCCACGTTGGTCATTCAACTTTACAAGAGCAGCTTTGATTTTGCCTGAATCCTGAGTGACGGGTGTGAATCTGATTTTTACTTCTTTAAAAATACCACTTAAGTGAGTATTTCAATGCTTTTTATATATAATTTGAATAGGATTGGAGATTTGAGGTGCATTTGTGTTGTTGCAGTATTTTTGCAATCAGACCAGTTTTCAGGTTGGTCTGAAGTGTGTGATTGTGGTATTTCCTGATCGTATACTCACTTACTTTTTTAAAGCTGCTTACTGCTATCTTTAAACGTACGTATGTCTAGGGTTTCCTTCGTGGATCAATCAAGATAACTCTTAACGTTTAATCGTTGAAAACCATCATTCATATCAAAAAGATGCATGACGTTAATGAATGTCTCTATAACAACAGCCAGATTACATAGAAACCGAATTTCATTAAAAGAATTATATGATCTATGTTATAGTTATGCCATGGGTTGTCCGCCTGTACGTGGAGATAATCCACGAGCTTTAGCGAGTGGATTATCTTACGTACAGGTGGACAAACATGGTATAACTATTTTATACCACCTACATCAGTGTAGACCTTGCACATCATGAGATATTTCGTGCTAAAGTTGGTAAGGGTGGTATAAACGTTGTTGTAGTACATTGTGTGTTCATTTTCAGATATATTACAGCTAGTTTTTTCAAAGAGAGCAGACAGGAGGATCACTATTTGAGTAAAATGGTATAATACATTCTGCAATATTGTGTTTATATATGGTATAAAAAAATGAAGACGGGCTAATACACGCGTGTTGGTTCGGTAACCAAGCGGCTGTACTGAATTGTGCCATTTGTTGTTAGTATATACATGTATTTGGTTCTCCCATAATCGTCTCCAAACCAAAATTGTCTAGTCGCCACAAAACTTGATGGTGCATGTGAACAACAAAAGCACAGACCAGCCTGTGCATCCATAGAGTCTGATCAGCGCTTTCGTTATTTATCGTCTCTGGTAAGAACAAGGACAATAAGGAGAACACCTGGCCTGATCTTGATACGAGAATAAAGTAACGAGATACAATGAGGATACATAAAAACAAAGATTAAATTACACAATAAAACTTTGGGCTAACCCTAAAAACACCATTAAAAAATTCATCTGAAAACGTCGTCTGCTGAAGTCGTCTGCTGCAAATAATTGCCTTACATTACCGACGAATTAAGTATAGAAGCAAACAGCGTAGACCCAGAACAGACTGCTCCTATAGGAGCAGTCTGATCTGGGTCCACACTGTTTGCCATAGAGGCTTCTTAAACATTTCAGCAGACGAAAAAAGTAGACGACTTTTGATGCGATTTGTGCATTAAGAGAACATCTGGCCTGATCTTGATACGAGAATAAAGTAACGAGATACAATGAGAATACACAGAATAATAAAGATGAAATTACACAATACGCTTTGGGTTAATACTGACCTGATATGCTACCACCCCTATGTCACCACCGTAGTCTTTTCCTTTAAATAAGAATCCCTCACCCCATTGCCAGTGCGTCACGACAGGGTATATAAAACCTGAAATTTAACATTCACAAATAGATGGAATTTACCTCTCTTTGTCAATTGGACCAGTCCATATCCAGTTTAAGGCTTTTTGGGTGGGGTTATATTTTTATTCAAATTTTGACAGAACATTCTGTAAGCAAACAGTGAGTTGTCTGATCTGGAACTGCAATATATGTCAATGTCTCACAGAAAGTGTGCTAGGCTTATATGGATTGAGGACATATGCTACAGTGGGTGTGATTTAATAATAAACCCCGTTTTTAAAACAATAATTTCTTACTCGTACATATATGCAAGTTTAATTTGTGTTAGAATAATGTAAAAATCGTTCTTTATGTGTTTTGAAAAGGGTGTCACAAGGTGGAAATACTAACGTGTTTTCAGTCGTTGCTTTTTACTATTTCCTATCTGGGATCTGTCTGGCTTGGTCATGAATGGACATATGTTGCAGGTGTACATTGGAATTGCCTCTATGAGGCAATTCCAATGTGTACCCACAACATATGTTATTGAAATTAAGGAAACCTATTTTGAAATATACACTAAACAAGTATCATGTCCATTGGCTATCTCAAACTGTCAATCGGTATTAAAATATATGTCACTATAAAAAAATATATATATATATATGGCAAAGGAGCTCTAGCGATAAGGCGTATATTTTCCCTAGTTGACATGATTACAAAACCTAAGTTTTCAAATTGCCCGAATGTATTTAAAACTGGACTGTTTCGGTAGTAAAATATGCACAGAAAGCATCGAAATAGGTTTCAAAGCGATCCATCATTTACAAAGCTGTGAAAACTTGCGCCTTCTACTCCCACCCCTCATTTTACGTCTTTAGACCGGGTGCCGTTTGGACGATAGTTTTAGTAAATCCTTTGCAGGTTTTCAAAAAGTAAAAGTGCTGAAATATTAAGGATGTAAGTGCCCTTCATTTCCAAAACTTTGCGGTAATCCTTCTGTGCATGCGTACGAAATGTACTTAAAATTGTGACGTTTGTCATAGAAAAGATGAAACTGGCGTCTTTCAGTTTGTTTTAGATGCTTTCCCTCCTAGACCCAAGATGCCCGTTGGACAATTAAATGTCGCTGTACAAATATATAACAAATGTAAATGGCGTCTAGGGTCTAGGGGGGGAAAGGGGTTGTATAAGCGAAAGAAGACATTAAATATCTGACAAAAATAGACCACTTTGCAAGATGGTCGTTTTTATTGTACATCAACTGTATAAATAGTTTTACTGTAGATAGCGTGGTTCCCTGTTTAACGGTCTAGTTCCCATATATGCTACTGAATAACAAGCACAGTTGATGATCGAAATAAATTCTCATTCAATAAGAAGTAGAGTTATTACATGCATGAAGGAAACCCCGTTTTAAATATACAAATTGGGGGCAATGGTGCATCGACGGCTCGTCTATATATATTTGTTGAATGTGCATAGTTTCTCCAGTTGTTATTTCAACAAAATAAAGCGAACATCTCGTTTAGAGAGATTGCTCGCCTTATCGCTAGAAATTCTTGTTTATATTTACATGACAGCTATATCACCAAATTTCGTGAACTATGCTTTGCTAACTTTGCAGTTGCATGGTTGTAATATAATCATCCGTCTTAAGTTATTATCTAGCGATTACGCGGAATGGTGGTCGGGGTATTTTTGTACCGCTGGTTATGTAAAATCTTGGACAGAGAATGGATACTCTTACCTGTAATTCCGATACTGTAGACGAAATACGCCACAAATTCACACCTTTCTGCGACCGCTCCGGACACAATAGTGGCAGCTGTGGCGGCAAACGTATACTGGAAGAACCAGAAGGCGTACTTGTTCTCCGGTACGTCATGCAGGGCAAAATTGTGGTAGCCAATAAAGTCGTTCCCCTCTCCAAAGGCGAAAGCATAACCAATAAGCCAGTACGTGATACCAGATATAACTGAAATTATAGATACATGTAGTTGATTCAACTTTAAGGGGATATATCTTTTAAAAGCTCTTACTTGCATGAAATTTTTCCTGTGTAAACAAATTTATCAAGGAAACGGATACCTTTGGCCACATTTTTGTATGAACAATTAATACATCTCTCATAGATTACTTTACGCCCCAACATACAGCTTTTGAGCAATCGGCAGAATGCTTATCAGTCTTTTTAGAGTCACTTCCTGGTTTGATACCGTTTGCAATATTGTGACACACTGGGTGAACTTTAGAGAAAAAAACAGTTGCATGAACATGAACTACAATTATCCGACTACAAAATTAAGAAGTATTTTCGCCCAAAATGTACAAATTTCTGGTAGAAAAATATATTTTCGCAATTTTTGCTCATGAACTTTTCAAGGTCAAAATGAAAAATTGTAAATGATACCAGAAGTACATATATTTGGGTTGAAAATACTTCTAAATATTGTAGTTAAATAATTGTAATTCATGTTCATGCAAATGGTTTTCTCTAAAGTCAAACAGTGTGTCACAATATTGCAAACAGTATCAAAACAGGGAGTAACTCTAAAATACTGATAAGCATGCTCCCAATTGCTCAAAAGCTGTATGTTGGGGCGTAAAGTGATTTATGCGAGCTGTATAATTTGTTCATACAACAATGTGGCCAAAGGTATCCGTCTCCTTGATAAAAAAGCAATTTTTATACAGGAAAAATTTCATGCAAGTATGAGCTTTTGAAAGATAAATCTCTTTAAGCATTGCATGCTCGTGTATGCCCATGTGTTGCAAACATATCTACAATCTCGAGATTACATGTGAGTTCAGCGTGAGAAAGTTTTATAACCTCGGAACATGTAAACGTAAACAAATAATTGAAGAACGCGTGTACCTAAAACGGGGACTAAATCATTTTACAAAAGAACGCGCCGTTGATCAAATGAATAAAAAGAACATGTGAACCTGAAATGGTTCGCCTACGTTTAACTCTTTGCATGCTTGGGCATCTTTCATGCTTGTTTTGTTGTCTGCTGACATTTTTATGCAAAAAATAACATTTTAAAAGAAATTCAAGCGCACTATCATAGTGTCAAACGGTTAGGATATATACCAGTATTGGTCCAGATATTGATCCAAATTGTTGCAAAGGTCATCAGCCGACAAGCAAGGAAAGAGTTAAAATTAAATATCGTCGCCCTATACGCACTAAAGTATGCTTTGTAGAGTGCGACGACATTTAATTTTATTATTATTGTTTCAACACAATATTTTCCCGAAATTTAAAAACATTCTAGTTTTCGATGTGTAAAAAAGGGGACAAACACCAAGACAATCTCAGTGTAACTTCAATGTGGACCGCACAAAGTGCACCCAGTTCGATTAATGAGCTAATATCAATCTTAAAACATAGCTAATAATAACTTTCACTTCAACCGATCCTTCGCATTTATGGTTATCTCATGTTTAAGTTTCATTTACATGTATACGAATATCCATTGACCAAGTAAGCATACAATCTCGACCACTATCGACCCATCACTATTGGCCGAGAGTGGGCCGAGAGTGCTGGCAGAACAGAACAGAAGTAAAAGATTATCAGAAAGTTTCTAGTCTATCCTAATAATTCATGCAAACTAGAAAATAGTGTTGGTGTTATGTGGATGTATACATAAATTATCTAGACTGGCCCCAGTCTCTAATGTCATTTTTTAGTAAAACTGATAATCTCTCTAAGATAGCAGTTTATAAACTTTACTTGGAAGTAGAAGTTCTCGGCTTGGACATCAGAATTTGACTATCAGAGAGGATAGAATTTTTAGAAGATGATTTTTTTCACAGTTAAATATAATTACAAATGTAATTATATATATTTAGTGGACTGATGCCAGTCTTATAAATTATCATGCTTATACATGGAATGTTGAGCATAAGTTGAAAAGATTTTCGTATACATGGCTGTATCGTGATATGAGAGATAACCATGCTCTGCAATTACTCAAAAGAATTTATGCACTAATCATTTGTAACCATACCCCCACCCCCCAGGAAATAGCGGTGGCTTGGTCTTTTTCCAGTAAACCCCTGCTAGAAGCCCTGCACTTCGGGGACAATCAGATAGTAAAATCTCGCCTAAATGACCCCGCACTGCGTGGCTAAAGCGGATGGTCAAGTCTCGGCTAAAACACTTGAGCGGCTTGCCCAGAAACAGGGTGGTGTCTCGGTTTGGCTGCATAAGCCCGTGGCCAAACTGGCTTGACTGCATAGTTGCACGGGCTTATTTGAATCTCTTTGACAAAACTGGCTTACAGATTCAGATACATATTACTTGACTTTTCGCTTACTGTAAAGGCGGTAACTTTAATATTCATATCTGGGTGTGGTTCGGCTATTTCATCTGCTAAGGAAGGAAAATCAGAGTTTATTTATAATTTTGTAAAGAGTTAATAAGCTTTTTGAGCCGCGCAAACGTGCGTGCATTTCATGAAAATCCTAACCGTATACACACTGAACTCACATTTATTAACCCTTAAAGCGCATAATCACAAAATGTATGTTTTATGTCGCCGAATAAACTGTTGGAAACCTCATAGATAAACAGTGTGGACCCGAATCAGACTGCTCCTGTAGGAGCAGTCTGATCTGGGTACACAATGTTTGCCTCTATGCTTATGTTAAATAGACGTTTTCAGATGCAGTTATTTTGCTGGCGTTTTAAGGACTTAATAATGTGGTTTGCGTTTATACTGAGATAATGACGCAAGAAGATACAGTTACTTTTGAATAAAACTACGCCTCATTTTCAGCTGTCACCTATGCCTAAGGTTGACCAGTCCTAATTACGCATTCATGAGGCGCCGCCTTTACAGTAAGCGGAAAGTCAAAGAATACCATTTTTCTTTGGCGTTTGTCTGTGGTGACAATTTTAACAGTCACAGTTATTTCAGCTCCCAACATATACTGGGTCAAATCTCGTTCATTTGTATTTCTAGTCACAACTAAAGAACCAACGAAGCTCTCTTATGGGCGAAAATAATTACAACCGCGAAAACACATGGTAGGGGTGCAACAATATGCCAAAATATATTGTTATATGGAAAACCCATATTGCGATATATCTATTGTCTATATTTATCTCTGTTACTACTGTGCTTTTATAATAATCTTACCTAACAAGAATAGCAAAACAAACAGCTTATCTAAAGGATGTTTGAATGCAAATATTATCACTATGATACATCTTTCTTATAATATCTTTCCTAATGTGATGTTGGTGTCCATCAACATAAAAATGAAAGAAATAAACATAGCCTCTGCAGCCCTTATTCCTAGAAACATCCACTGTTTGGTATTAACTTTTACTTCACCAGTCTGACTTTTTCTTTTACCTTTTTTTTTACTTAATACAGCTTAACTTTAATTTTAAAACTCAAATAGAAACATACTAGACACATCCATATGCTTTGCTCTGCTTGCAGTTCTTTTAAAGCTCAGCTTGTAATAGTTCAATAAATAGATTATACATCTACTTGCAAATGACTCATAAATATTTAGGATTGCTACTTTCTGATCTTGCTTTAATATACTTAAAATTATTATATTTAAAACGCAGGCTCCCAAATACAAATGCCACATTATTTGCTTTGTAATGCTGACATTAGTTGGTGGGGTAAGTTTTGGGAGAGATCGTTGCTAGGATTTCAACAACAACAACAACAAGATAGCTCCTTCTTTCGGAAGAAAAGCATCATGCCTAATGAAAAAATGTAAAATTAAGTCTATAAACGAAGTTCTTTAGTTTTGCAAACAAAATCCAACAAATATTGGAATGACTTATGGATGGAAATAATGAAAAATCGGCAGCAGACTGCCGCAAAATTTTCAGAGATTTCAGTCACACAGACGATCTAACGTAAATGTATTTATACTCGGGGTACCATCATCTAGACGAATTTTCACTCTCAGTGTGTAACTGAGCAGGTGCTAAACATTATCCATGAATTCACAGAAAATATGTAGCTGTTATCCCCACTATTTTGGCGCAATAACAAAACCACCGCATTAACCCGCCACTGCCGGGACATCGCAAAGGTAAAAACCCGGCACAATTCCCCCGCTATTCCCAGCCCTCCCCCGGGGTTGGGCGTGATTACAAACAACTAGTGCATTACTTAGATAATAATTCAGGCCTCCAGATAAGAGAGCGTATTGGAAAATTATTTTCTTTATTTCTCATCCAAAACATATGTTGTGGGTACTCAAAAGAACCGTCTCAATGAGACGATTCTTTTGAGCACCCAAAACACATGTTTAAATTAATGGGTAAGAAAATAATTTAACTTGTACGCAAATAAAATTTCCTTAATGGACCTATGGATATACTTACAGCAATCGAAAAGGTTTTTGATGAGAATATTCGTGACGTTCTTACTTCTAACAGCACCGGCTTCCAAGAAGGCAAACCCACATTGCATAACTGAAAGAAACGTTGTACATATAATAACACTGAATAAGCCGTGACATGTGATTTCCAACAATATGGCATTTTGACATGAATAGACTCAGGCGAGCCTGTGTAGCCTCCTTTTAAGCTTAGAAAATCCAAATGCTGTTCAGGCAGTAGCTTAACAGTCATGAAATACTCAAGCGACTAGCAAAGGCTCTGCATGATCAGTCTGCGCGTATGCGCATGCTGGTCTGAGCCTTTGCTGGTCGCACATACCACATTGTTGGAAATCTCATGTCGCGGCTCAAATAAGCATTTGACACAAATGAGCGTAAAATTGTAAATATTTTCTTACCCATAAAATTAATGGTTTCAAGGAATGGAGACACAAATATCCCTGAAATAAGCTCATACAATACATGGGAGTAACGAGGTATTGTCTGTCCTCTAGTTTTTATTAACAACTAAAACTGCCCTTTTTACTTTTTTGACATCGAGTTTTGACAGAGGGTGTAGTGTTTAATCAAACAAAAAAAATATTGGACAGTTTACAAAAGCAAACTTCTGATCATATCTCACGGAAAAGATAGAATATAACGGCAAACCTGAGCTCTTTTAGTTAGCTTATCGCTGATTAGCCGTCCGATAGGTACAAAAGCCAACCAATTCTGCTGACCCATAAAAAAGTTAATATTATTATTATTATTTTTTTTTTTTTTTTTTTTTTTTTTTTTTTTTTTTTTTTGGGGGGGGGGGGGGTGTCTGACTTAAGTCTTGAGAAAAAAAAATATTTATTAAGATAAATTATTCAGAGCGACATTTTCAGCTTCTTGACGAAGCCTAGTCACCGTTTTGCATACCTGTTTCTTGATAATGTTAAAATGTATTAGTATGCAAAATTTGATTATAATATACCATGCGTTTGTGGTTCAAGAGTATAAAAGAGTCCAACCAGCCATAATGATGCTCAGCAATCCATTGTCACCATTTTGCATATATCCAGTGAACTGCTTAACGTATTTCAAGCTTCGATCCAGCTCACTTATAGTCGGTCAATGTGACCATTCGACTAAAACACAAAAAATCTTCATAAAATGCATAAAATCTTACATCCACGGGTCATCATATGATTATCACCGAAAGTTCATTTTTCTGGTGTATTGGCTCGGTAATTACTGCTATAATTGTAAAAATGAAAACATCATCAGCCGAATTGAACCGAGAACGCAATCGCAATAATACGAGTTTCGAAAAATCTGGTATATTGAACATTTTTGACAGTTTGTTACTTAATTTGTAACAAGTATATTAAGCATTTGCAGAAAGCTTGATCTTCGCTTAGCATATCTGAACAAGTCTGTTAAAGCGAGGGCAACAAGGGTTTGTGACAGGAATGCAGGCAGACTTTGCTGCTCAAACTCATGGCTCTTGACACACTCAGGCGCTATAACCATCTGAGCTAACCAGGTGGTTCAAACTTTTTTTGAGCTGGTAGACTCGAGAGGTTTTGACATGGGAACGTCTCTGTTGGAAGAAGTCATATTTAAAACGAAGAGTAACGTAAGTGTCAAACAAACAGAGAGGCGGATGGACGGACATTCTCACGAGAAGATTCTTCTTGGATATTTTTTTATGTTAGCAAAAGTAGCCAACAAAGCAAAAAGTGCCCAACATGTCCCTTTCAAACTTACGGAATAAACCTAACCTTGACTTTATTACCCCCCTTAATATGCAAATGAGGTTTATTCCGTAAATAATTTTCGTAAGAGAATGTTCGGAAATTCAAAGTAGCCAACAAGTGTCTCTGTTCGTGTGTACAGGCCTGCAGGCAGGCAGGCCCGGAACGGACCAGGCCAGGCCAGACAGTGTCAAACAAGTGTCAAACCATTGGGTCCAGATCAGACCCGACAATACACCGCCGACAATATGTCGGGCCTAATCTGGACCAACCCGTTTGCAATGGTTATCATACACTCCATAAAAAGTTTACTTGCTTTTGTTAGATAATGGCCTCTGAATGATCAAAAGGTTAGGAAGATTCTCAAATGGCTTAAATGGGTTTACATTCTGTCGGTCCTGATCTGTGTCCAGACTGTTCAGAATGAAAATACTATCATCAGACCACAAAAGATGCAGCTACATATGAAACAGCATCCAAAATATCTAGAAATGAAAGTTGACAGTTAGTTTCAACAGAGGTACTCACATAAAACAATCATTCCCATCAAAACTACAAAAAGTTGGTCCACTTCATCACCAGCAGCCATCTTTTTCTGATTCCAAGTAAAGCTCAAGTACAAATTGATTATTCCTTCAGACTAAACTGATTATGAAAATGATTCGGGTACATGTGAAATGCCAATTGGGGTGAGTTGAGTTTGTGTTTATTGCCGGGTGAGAAACATGTGTCAATAGGGAATTAAACTGTTTTCACAATTGAATTAGATTTATATTGATCCTAAATATTTCTCATTAAAATGAGATTGTTAGGTAAAGCTGTGAATATTTTGCTTTGTGCGTTAAACTGCTCGTCACGTGGGTATTCATGCGTGGATTCTAGACATTTATAACCATAAGCAAAAAGTGAAGTGTCAAAACCATTGTGAAAAACATCTACCGAATTATCCATGGCTATTAAAGGGTAAAGTTGGGTAAATCCGGACATCAGGTAAATTCGGACACACATTTGCAAACAGTGTAAATCCAGATGAGACGGCTCCTTATGAGCCGTCTCATCAGGATTTTCACTGTTCGCTTAGTTAATTTATTTTTAATTCAAATATTTGAAATATGAAACAAACAAGGTCTCTGTCCGAATTTAGCTGTCTGTCCGAATATACCCGACTCTATCCTATTCAGTAGGGAATTGTACAAACACTCCTTCAATGGAGCATCCATATGTATCATACAACCATTTACTCCCATGTCTAAAAATGAAACGAAATGGGAGTACAATTGATCTAAAAAGCTTCATACATATCCATACATATGTATATAGACAATACATCAGTTATGGGATATACTTGTGTTAATAGTATAAGGCATTTCTCAAAGTATTGTCCCTGAAGGTTGATTAAAACCGGATGTTTGTATTTCTAACATGCGTTGTATGCAAAAATACTGTTACGTCAATAGTATGACGTCGAAGCTAAAAGTAAAACGCACATTATTAAATCTCAAAGTGAGACAATATTCTCGAGAGTATTTCTACGCTCAGCTGCCCCCTATTACCATTTTGTTTTCGTTTTGAATTATGATAAATTGATAAATTGGCGTTTCATTCTGAATGTCGAAATCGACACCGTTTTAAGTTCTTCTATAGCGACTGTCATTTAATTGTTTGCTGCGCTACGACTGGACTTTCAAAGTACGATAGTTAAGTTCTAAATTTAATGTAATTTTAAAAGATTTTCCTTGAGCAGAACCACTGACGTCAATAAAGATGTATGTTTTACATTTAACGTCAATAATCACTGAACGTTTTGGGGCATTTCTGGCTCATACTGTCAGGAGTAATGCACATAATTATTTTAAACAGCTAAAGTAAGTAATCCATTGGAATGTAAGAAAATACAGGGTCTTAAAAACGTTGCGATTCTTTTGCAACTCGATATACAATTTAACTTCCTTGTCCTATATAAAATCAACTGACTGGAATGTGCACGACCCTGATGCGTGATGACTTGTGGTATAATTTGATTCAAATGATTGAGAAAAAGTACACTGGATATATTAATAAATAAAAATATTGCCTAATGTGGACTATAAATTAATAAAAGCAAACTTTAAAGATTTGGTCAATTTCAGAATAAAACATCAATTTTATTCATTATTTTGAGATTAACATGCATTATGGAATGAAAATAATTGTTGAAATGCTTCAATAGATGTTGTAACATGGTATAAGGCACATTTTTCTGCTAAAATTCACTCTGACAGTATATCTCCTTTCATATGCTGGCATGCTTGGCTGATTTCACAGAAGAATTCCCAAATCAAGACCATAAAAAAAGAAGACATCTCAAAAGTGTTTAAGTCTTTGGTTATTGAGCATGGCTAGTACATGCGAAATAGGACTTATGACCCTCTAAATAGCTACCTGTATATGTGTACATGCTGGATTGAGATTATGACACAAAAATACATTTTTGTTGAATGGCTAAATAATAATAATGAGTTGCAAGTGTTTATTTCAATCAGATCACTAAAATTTCTAAATCAATGTTTGTGCAATGGTAGCACAAGTTTTAATCCATTTCGGATTATGTTCCCTCAAAAATGACACTTTTGAAAAACTTATGATGATTAAAAGTAAATCATCACAGTAAATCTGCTAACAATTTAAAATAGCTGACCAAATGAACAAAATATTGAAGTACCAGATAATTTCCATTACTTATGGCATACCCATAATCTATAAAGTATTATCATTTATTTGAGAAACCGCAGTATAGGACATTGCATTAATATATGTATAAAACTGCAAAGACCCTACTCTCTTTATAACTTTAAAAGTGAGTACAATATATAGCATTGCAATTTTATACGAAAACTTCAAAGTAATCAGTAATTATTTGATTACATTTCTAAAGTAATTGCTATTGTAATCATTACATTTCTACAGGTCCTGTAATTGTAATGTAATTGTAATCATTGATCAATAGAAGTAGCTGTAATTTTTTTGAACACGTTTCAATGTATTTGGCCCAAGGTCTGATTATAGTGCAGACTCAAGGGTCGAGCAATAAATGGACTTGTTTCATTTTAAGTATTATTGACATAGTGTATTTTTGCTAGACTGCGTTATGTCCCTTGATATAGATACTTGTTTATACGATCGGCCCATATAAAAATTAATATTACTTTGGAGGGTTTCTTGGTATTTGTAAAAAATAGATGTTTAAACAAATAAGTATGCAAAATTTGATCCTCTTTACCATGCGGTTCAAGAGTTATAAGATAAGAGCATTTTCACATACTGACCAAAACCCGCTGACGAGAAACCCTCGTCCTCAAAAAAGGCTGTTACACACGTCAGTGGTTATATAATGCTGACACGCATTTGTATGCAAAATGTGATCAAACTGTGCCATGTGGTTCTTGAGTTGCTGGTACGGACGTGCGGACTCACATTGTGATTATAGTGAAGACGCAAGGGTCGTGCACTCTATTTTGGATTTTCATTAGTAAATATGAAAACTTAAAAAAAGGGAAAATCGTGTTAAATCTATAAACCTGGAGGAAGGGGAGATGGTTGCACCCTAAGACATTTTTTCATGCATGTTAAATTGTTTATCAGGACACATTAAATGCGAACAAAAGTTGTAATAAAAATCAAACTGTTTGGGCTATGCAAAAATACAAGAGTTTCATGACAACCAATAATACGATTCTCAAGAATTGGGGTGTACCTACAAAATACTCAACACCTCAGCATTTTATCATTGAATATCATATTGGGCACCGAATTAAAGTTAAGACATGTTTTTTTCACCCATTGGTCAGGTTTGCAAATAATATTATTTCTATGGTCATTTGAAAGCATTCAAAGTTGGTACCATAATAATGCTAAGACGTGACAGCTTTGTTTAAGTCGCGTCTAGTAATATAAAAAAAAACGTGCAACTAGCAATTTAGCAATATACTCCCATGAAATATCTCAAGAAATAGACAGTCTATTATTGTCATGCAGGTGCATGGCAAACTACATGAAAAGTTGTTCATTTCTAGATAGTAAGTAAGGGTGCAAAGATCGGGAATCGATACAATCAAGTACCACACCTGACCCAGGATACAAATGGGAAAGTGACAACCTCACAGTTAGACACCACAAACGAGAGCCAAGAGGTCAGCCCGTTCCCTGCAGGTGACCACAAAGCACATATAATTAATTCATTAATTGCATGAATATTTAAATCAGATAAATTGTTTATCAAATAACAGGATAAAAGAAAATTATCTAGGCTTTGAATAGGTACCCAGTTTTGGAATTTGTGATAAATTGCGACTAAGATATGAGTAGCTTCGTAGATACATCCCCAATTTAATTCGTTTTTCTCTTGTTTCTAATGTTTTCATTAATATTCATGGAAACGATATTTAGGTAACTTGCATAACTTAACAAAAGGCAAAAGGCATGTATTTGAGCATTTATGTGGTACCAAGTTTGGTACTCTATGGCAATGAGCAACTGATATATAAGATATTGTGTAGACACACCCACTAAATGTTTCATTCAATTTACCTTTAATTAATATTCATTAATATATAAATTATATCATTTGCATATCAGACGACTGCATTGGCGTAACTTCCATTACGCAGGTTACGCACGTGCGTAATAGAAATAGTAACATTCAAGGGATGTCACTTAATGTGATAAAAGTGATTCTCCATTCGATAAGGAGCTGCTCATAAACTCTCCAGAGGGAGCAAATTCTTTCCTTTAAGAGAAGTTCCCACTTGAAAAAGGACGCAATTGAAGAGAATCATTGCTTGATCCAGTAGTATCCCTTTGATGTGTATAACTTTCAGCTTTCTGGCTACGCCGTTGGACTGGGTACACGTGCTATTACTAAGCATTGCAATTAGGAGCTAAGCTATGAGTAATTCTTTAGATGCACTCCCTTATTTTTCTGCAATTTTTCTCTCATTTCAAATGTTTTCATTTATATGATGTAATGACGATGAGCTTGCAATGACGTAGCCAGAACGAAGAAAAAGTTACGCACATCAAAGGGAGACAACTCGATCAAACAGTGATTCTCTTCGATAGCGTCCCTTTTCAAAATGGGAACCTCTCTTAAAGGAAAGAAGTTGCTCCCATGGGGAGCGAATTCTTTCCTTTAAGAGCAGTTCCTTATGGTATGGAATATGACTTTTACCACATTATGTTATCTCCCTTGATTGTCCCTATTTTTTATTACGCACGTGCGTAACCTACGTAATTGGTGCTACGCCAGCGGCTTGTATGCTTAAGTCTAAAAAAGTGTGTTCTTTTCCGTTATGTTCATTAATGTTCATGAATATGCAAATAAGAGTGACTAGTCTTAGTATGTTTGGTAGTCTAGGATAGTTAGCAGCTGATATAATGGTAATTTTATTGGCACACACTTCAATCATTCTACGATTTTCTCTTATACCCAATGTTAGATAATTTGCATATCGGACCACCATTAGATAAGTTGCATATCGAGCCATCAGTTAAATTTCAAAGACAAAGCAAATAGCATCAGATTAAAGCTTTACGTCAGGGCCATCATTGAGTCTGAGTGGAATCCATAGCTACAATTATAAATCGTGATTGGGTTTACAACCATTCATGACTGTTGCATGATATCCATGTTATATTCAACTTTTTTAATATTAACGTAAGAAGCGAGCGCAGTGGCTCAGCGGTAGAATGCTTGATTCGAGACTGAAGGGCCGCATGTCGAGCCTCACCGGCGTCACTGCGTTGTGGTCCTTGAGCAAGACACATTATCCCAGCTTAGCACTGGTTCAACCCAGGAAGATCCGTCCCTATTTAACTGAAAGATTGTTGATGGGACGTAAAGAATCAAATCAAATCATTATCAAATTAATAACGTAAGAGTGAACAGTATGTGGGTGAAAATATATAGTTAAGAGTCTATAAACAAAGTTTACTTGGGATTACGGATTTGAATGTTGCAACCTTGAATAAAGCTAACAACACCTTCTTGTTTTGATAAAACCGCTTGATTAACAACTAAACTTATATTGCCCCGAACTGTGCTATAAATAATTTAATTTTGAGCTGTTCGGCCGAAATGAAATCGATCCTTTGTACTGGTCAAGCACCCCAGTCCACCCGATTACAGTTCAATTCTATTCGAAGCAAGAAATATCTTTAATAAAGATAATCGGCTCAAATAAAATGGATTTGTTTTTTTTCTTTCTGAGCGTTCTGGCGGTACATCTTTGGCATTTGTCTTTTTCATACTGTATTAATGTGCCTTGCAATCTGTCATGTATGATTTTTCTGTTTAGACGGCATTACAATGTCATGTGTGATTTCTTTCAACAGCGAAGAAAACTAGCTTGTCACATTGAGCTAATCTAATCTAATCTAATTTTACTGCTATAGCTAAGAAAATGTGTTAAAACTCATTCCCGCAAGTCTAGACTTTTGTCATCTGCCATTTCATCTGCTTATGTTCTTGCGAACAATATCGACCCAGATCAGACTGTTCCCCTGTTATAGTGTTACTTCCATGATATGCTCTTGTCTGAAGTGCACCTGAATATGTGCTGCAGGTTAATAAGTAGACATCATTTTCAGGACAAAATACTGGCATGTTTATGGTTATCTATTTTATCTTGCTCCAAAAGTAATTAACCCCAGTGACCCCAAAGCTGATGGACTGATTCGCCATGATTTTGTAATGGCGAATAGAACATGTCCTATTCCCCATGACTTGTCAGCCAGGCTCTTAAAATCACACATGACTCGGTAATAACAGTGTTACACGAGCTGATTTGTAATGTATGACTAAGTCAGGCTGACAGAATCATGTCGTCTAAACACCCCTTACGCGAATTTGAACAGCCAGTGGAGATGGGTAGCGCACATCGCCAGTTCTCAATGATTGACTGTGAAGAGAGGACCGAAACACTTACTTTTCCTGCAGCAGTCTGATTCTGAAGACTGATTATAGTGATTTGGTGCTATTGTGCAAATCCTAGAACGTCTACGCCCAAAAGCACACGTTATTGCTACGCATGCGTACCGGGAGTCCCAATCATATTTTCACCCGCGGCGGACATGATTTAGCAATTTAAGAGTACGTGGCGTACGCCAAGAACATCCAACTAAAACAAGCAAAACTTGGCACTTTGGAGTACTCCGGAGTAAATCAAGCGATTGCTGCTTGAATTGTGAAAAAAATAACACAATCCGATCGCCAAGAGGTAAAAAGAATGACAAATACATGTGCTATCAATCCCTTTTACTAATGACCATATTTTTTCAATATGAATAATAATCAGAACCTATCGGGAGAGACAGAAAAATATCTCAGTACTTTGTAGGCAGTGCTCCGCCATTTTGTTTTGGAACAGGTCACGTGACTGTTCTGTCTATACCACCTTGGAAGACGGAGTAGCCGGAGTACGCCAGCACAGATGTTCCGGCATACTTGGTTTCTATTCTGCCTGTTCGGAGTAAAAGGAGTAAAGGGAACAGCTAAATCAAGTCCGCCAAAGCGATAATTTATCGATCGACACAGTATGTGGATCTACTGAATATTCAAGACACAATATTCAAAATAGTGAAACAGAAGTGTACAATTTACAAAAAAAAATTGACAGAAGATTTACAAAACATACCAAGCCTGACATTGGCCTTTGAGGTCGCTAATAATAAATTCGTCGTATTAGAATATGCAAATCACTTGTCCAATGAAATGGCCCAATATTTTTAGTTTATGTCATATAAGAATATGCTCGAAGCAATATTGGGTACGCTGAATTTCAGCGGTTTTTGGTTCCGCCTTTTTCTAATTGTGTACTCTTGGCCAAGGAATGTCAGGAATATGCAAATCTTTTGTCCAATGAAATGGCACCGATATTTTTAGTTTAACCAATAGATTCTTTACATAAATATATGTTTGTTTATGTTCTGGAATTTATGCTTATTATCGTGCCAACCAAAAGTGACAGTGACGTAATACTCTGTTTACAATTGTTAAGTAAACATTAACTTTTACACTTCGCTTCATCTAATGCGAATCGATAGATCACTTGTTTATTAATCCTATCCACAGGATAGGATTAATACACAAGTGATCCATCTATTCTAAGTCCCTGATAACTTTGTAAATAAAAATGACGTCACTGTCACTCTTGGCTGGCAGGACAGTACTTAAGCTAAAATGCAAAATAACAGTACTTGTACTTTAATGTGAAAAAAGTTCGAAATCTGAGGCTTGAGCATTTTGAAAGTTATTCAAGCTTTTCATACTGTACACATAGTTCTGTATATCGGGTGTTTCTTTCATCCTCTTTTACAGGAAAAAAAAAACTCTGGCGCTGTAGCGACTATCACTCAACCCACAAAAATGTGTTAATCAGATGCACAGCTGGATTTATACGTGATAATATATAGTTTGCGAATGAATGTTCAGAAGTAACACAAAAATGAACAAAATATTACATGTACCCCTTTTAACAGCTAGGTACACTATTTTGTGAACCACCACGCAATGACTGCGCTGTTCGAGTACAGTGGTTTTCTAGCGTGAAGACGGGTCACAGCTTAAATGTCTCATACGACTGATTGGGAGAAGCCGGGAATCGAACCTGCGACCCCTGGTTTGCATGACATAGGTTTATCCACTACACCATGGCCTGTCTGTACATTTTTTGTGGCCGTGTTCCTTGTCTATAACCAGTGCTGGCCGGGTGGGTTTTGTGGGGTTTTATGTCCAGGAACACCCGAAGGCTCAACGGCATTGGTTCCTGTTTTAAAGCGTCTCAGAAGACGAGACGAAGGCTTAAAGTCTCATCCGACAGACTGGCAAACCAGAAAGGCGGCAAACCATAAATCAATTTCAAAGATTTGTATGCCAAACTTTGTTTGCATTCTCACAAATAAAATAACATGTTGAACAGGATTTTTTATTCTGTCGCCTTGACCATGCCCAGGATTTGTTGGACTTGGGGGTGCTGGGTGGGGGTCAAATGTTTGATTTTTCCGAACATAGTCATGTTGCATATCAAATTGAAGGGGGTGATGAATGTCAACAGTAAATGTTTTATCCTACCCTCAAACTGTAGGTTACACCAGAACTCTACTGACGTCAAGAAAATGCCTCATCCAAAAGTAAACGTGAATATCTCTTAGACTGATCAGACTAAAGTTATAAATTTTAGTGCATTATAAGATCTTATCAGTCAAACGTATCGCATGAAAACAAAATTACTGAAAGAATATTTGAGGCTAAAAAACCACCTCGGTTTGAGACAGGGGTCACCAGTTTCGTGCGACACAGGATTTTAGCCACATTTGCTTTGTTTCCAGACACAATCCGTTGACAAGAAGGACGTGTTTTACCATTGTAAAACAGTCTCTATTTTACCAAAAATGCGTTTATAATGTTCAGACAATGTTTGTATGCGTCTGCTGAACAAAACAACTTACCCCACCCACCTTTTCGCCATGCATTTCAGTAAAACTTGAAGGTCATGACTTTGCAAAGTGGGTGAAAATATTGTAACGAATCATTTTCAAAAGTCTTAAGTCTTTAACCAGCGACGATTGCTGAGAAAACGCAATCTGGCACGTGTTCCAGACGGCCGTTTTGGATGACGTTAACGTAGACCAACGACTTGCCATTGGGCGTTACAGCTCATCTTAAATAACGTAATTTTATGTAGGCATATTCTGTGTACATTATCTAATGTACCCCCTGAATATTTTTTCCATTACTTAAAGCAAAACGAGAATATTGGCAAGTTTCGTAAACGGACCTTGCATTTTGTCTTTATTATGACGTCATAATTTTATATAGTTATTGCTCGCAAAAAATGATCCAAAATTTGTTCATTGTTTAGCAAAACATTAAAGGCACAAACTGGGTGCAAATTTAAATTAAAATCATAAGCGATTGATGCATAATGCCGTTATGTGTACGTTGAGCCTGTATGACGTCATCGGAATAACGTGTCGCCTGCATATCAGATTAAAGTCTTTTTCCCAAATCGCACAACCTCTACATAAAGAAGCAGTAAGTGGCTGTTCATTTTTGTATATCATCGCTGAGAAATCAGTGATAATGAGTGAGGCGTTTTTAGTTGACGTCAGTATAGGTCATAGCTCATATTTAGTAGCGTGGGGAGCGACGACTGGTCTGTGCCAGTTTCGTTTGTATGCGCACATATAATTTAATAAGAAGAAATGGGTTTACTTACATAAGACGACCATTCCCTCCACAATGAGGTAAAACTGATCTATTTCATCTCCAGCTGCCATTTTCTTATTGAATTTCAGCGTTGCTCTTTTTGCTGCACGTAAGATGCACTTCTAAAGTCTATATCCTTATAGCACCAACTCAAATTTTGCAGCAGATTGATTTTATCAAGCCTTAGTCTACTGCAGTGCTGATCGGCGCTTTAAAGGTTAATACTTATTTTTTCGGAAACAAAGCCTGTATATTTTAGGATCAATTAAGAGATTATCTTAACCCTTAATCCGCCAATCACAACAAAAGTCGTCTGCTTTTCTCGTCTGCTGAAATATTTCAGAAGCCCCTATGGCAAACAGTGTGGACCCAGATCAGACTGCTCCTATAGGAGCAGTCTGTTCTTGGTCCACGCTGTTTGCTTTTATACATAATTCGTCAGTTATGCTAAGCAATTATTTGCAGCAGACGACTTCAGCAGACGACATTTTCAAATGCATTTTTTTCTTGGCGCTTTAAGGGTTAAGACTGCAAAAATATCATTTTTCTGGCATGTAATATTGTTTCGTATCCAGCGTATACAATTTACAACATATCAGCACTTTCTTTTAAAATGCTTAAAACCAAATGCAAACAAGCGTCATTTAATCTCAGTAAAGTTTTAAAACTAAGAATTAAAAGTTTATTTATAAAGAGTTTACTTAAAGTGTTCCCTTTTAGAATAAAACTAGCGCCCAGCATTTACTAAAGCAAGTTAGAATCTGGTCATAAAAGCATTATTTCCACCTTTTTATTGTGACTGTAAACGTTTTTACACCTGACCTAAAGAGAAAGAACCTTTTCAACCATACCAGACGACATAGTTTGCAATATCTTTATTTTCATTTTGAAGTTAATAAGGCCTGATATTTCAAGCGAATCCTCTGCTGTGGCTAGACGATTCACATGAAATAGCATGACTAATTTCAAAGTTGATAAAAAGCTGCAGAAAATGAAGATACAGACCCGTAAATAGACTACAGCAATACGGTGTTAACCTTTAAAGCGCCATGAAAAGATGCATCTGAAATGTCGTCTGCTGTAGTCGTCTGCTGCAAATAATTGCCCAATTTGAGTATAGAAGCAAACAGCGTGGCAGTCTGATCTGGGTCCACACTGTTTGCCATAGAGGCTTCTTAAACATTAAACAGACGACCTTTGTTGTGATTGGCGCTTTAAGATTTGTGCGTGTTTCTGTGTTTCTGTCCACTGGTGACGACCAAACTGCTAACCACGCTGAACTGTACATATATTAATGCATCTTCATGTGCGGGTCCAGAAGGTTTTGTCAGAGGGGGTCCAATTGTGCCCCCGCCCCCGTCTGGATCCGCGCGTGCGCTGTTTTCTATGTGGTAGTAGAGCCATTTCTGGATTGATCCTTCCGCGTCCTTGGTACGTGATCAAAGTTAAAATGAGTGTCAATATCTGATTTTTTAAAAAAAAACTTTTTGAAAGGAAATTAGCCAGCCAATGAATAGAGCGTTCTCATGGCATACAGGAAGCATACAGGCGGAGCTGTCATATGGGTCTCAGTATGGAAAACATTCCTCGTTAAGCCGAATGATATGTCCCACTCTTATAAATTGGACCAGTCCATTTCTGTTTTAAGGATTGTTAGGTGTTATTTTTCATTTTCATATAAACTTTAATAGAACTTTATGTAAGCAAACAACGGAGACACTGATCAGACGCCGCGTTCCGATCTGGGTCTGTACTGTTTGCATAATAACCACAAGAAAATTTGGATGCTAGGCAAATATGGGTTAAGGCACTGGCGAGAATACTCGGATACGCAGACCCTTCTGAGCATTTGCTAGTTGTCAGTGGGATAAGTACATATAAGTGATGGCTGGCGCAAATAAATACTTAATAACATTTATGTTTATCATCAAATAATCTTTACAAATGTTGCGTAAATCGAAAGAAAATGGCATATTCTCAACGAAAAAGGGTCTCCTGTATTCAAAATTTGTTGCATATTTTCATTTCTAATGGATCAGATTTCCAGGTTATTTATGGGTCGCAACAGCTGTCGTTGTGCCGTGTGTAGTTCTTCAAACAACTCCATTTAGTGCTGATCTTTGTTTGTTTTGCTTTTTCATATTCTAGTTTTTCGGGAATATTTGATTCTGACAAAGAGCAGAATTCCTCTTAGCCGGTAGGTGCTTGGTCCTAGGATTGCAAGATTACCCTCGTACCCATCTATGTGCAACATAACCCTCATGTCCTTCTGTGTGTAACATAACTCTCACGCCCTTCTGGGTGCAACCTAGCACTAATACCCACCTGTGAGCAACCCAACCCTCATGCCCTTCTATGTCCAACATAACCCACATAACCTTCTGTGTGAAACCTAACCCTCATGTCCTTCTGTGTGCAAACTAACCCTCATGCTATTCTATGTGCAACCTACTAACCCTCATACCCTTCTATGTGCAACATAACCCTCATGTCCTACTATGTGCAACCTAAGAATCATGCCCTTCTGTGTGCAACATAACCCTCTTGCCATTCTGTGTGCAACACAACCATCATGCCCTTCTGTGTGCAACCTCACACTCACGCCCTTCTGTGTGCAGCCTAACCCTTCTATGTGCAACCTAGTCCTCATGCCCTTCTGTGTGCAACCTAGCCCTCATGCCATCTGTGTGCAAAATAACCATCATGCCCTTCTGTGTGCAACCTAACCCTCATGCCCTTCTGTGTGCAACCTAACCCTCATGCACTCTGTGTGCAACATAACCCTCATGCCCTTCTGTGTGCAACCTAACCTTAATGCCCTTTTTGTGCAGCCTAACCCTTCTATGTGCAACCTAGCCTTCATGCCCTTCTGTGTGAAACCTAACCCACATGCCCTTCTGTGTGCAACACAACCCTCATGCCCGTCTATGTGCGACCTAACCCTTATGCCCTTCTGTGTGCAACATAACCCTCATGCCCTTCTGTATGCAACCTAACACTCACGCCCTTCTGTGTGCAACATAACCCTCATGCCCTCTGTGTGCAAACTAACCCTCATGCCCCTCTGTGTGCAACCTAATCATCATGTTTATGTTTGGGCAACCTAACATTTATATCCTTCTGTGTGCAACCTAACTCTTATGCCCTTCTGTGTGTATCCCAAGTAAAGAAGGTGGCAAAGATCAGGAATCGATACAATCCAGTACCACACCCGACCCAGGATACTACATGGGAAAGTGACTAAACACAATATAACACCACAAACGAAAGCCAAGAGGTCGGCCCTTTCCCAGCAGGTGACAACAAGGGAGCAATGCGCTGACGCGAAACCATGACAAACACAAGACATTAATAGCACAAGTGATCCGCAAAAGAAGGAACGGAGAGTAAAATATTTTACTGGAGGGCTTAAACCCATTTCACAGCGCCAACCTCACCCTTAGTTCAGATGTGGATTAAGACACATAGATTATTTTTTTTTACATCTGTGCTTCAACTTTGTTTTGGGCATGCACTAAATTTGGTACTGGTTGTGATTAGAACAGTTTTATAACCTGATGTTTTCGTAGGCCAGTAATGACTGTTTGCGACCCGTAAGAATGCGCATAATGTTCCCCTGTGATGAAGTGTAACATTTGTAAATAGTCATCACAATTTACTCATTTTGAGGGGACCCAGTTTTTATTGACCTGAGAATTACTACTGAGTTCAAGTACTTAAAAACTACCAGAGTTGATTATTATACTCGTCCTCCCTTACTTAGGTCCATAATACTATCGAGAGAGCATACGAGGGACGTTTTTTATGTTCGTAGAGAGGTAGATTTAATGAAAACGGCGAAAGTAAATGCATACATCATGCATATATTTGGAAAGATTGAGCTTTTATCTAAACATGCAACCTTAAATTATTTCAAAATACATTACTTTAATGCCTTCTAAGAGGCAAAGACATACCTATATATCGCACACTGGAAATATGATAGAAATATGACAGTTATGGACTTAGTCTCTGACAGAACGTTAGAAACAATTGCATGAAAATGGGTCCATAGCCACGCAAAGCTTCTGAAACTTTGGCTGCAGATCAAGGACACCACGTGCTACAATATTATATAAACAATATAGCAAATGCGCAGCAATTATGGATATTGATGATTTGTTTGGAACCTCAGCAAAGTGAACAGTAGGCATATAAACTTTTATTGTAAAAAGTTGACAAAAGTAGAAGTTGGACACGGGCTTTTGAATGTGGCTAAATATGTTAGCTGTAAAGTAGTATTATATTTTTTCTTGTTTATATGGTAGATGGAAGTGTTATGGTAACTTTCATCCAAAAACAAAGCTAATACTTTTGTTTTATTAGAAATAAACTTCAAAATAAATAGCCTAGGGGGTGCTAAAATCCCTTAATTTGTACATAAATGACGTCATGGAGCGTTCATATATTAAGAAAATACATTAAAACTGGTTTTGTGCTTCTAAACAGGTGTTGAAATCACTGCAATAAGAAAATAATGCAGATCGGATTGTTATTGTGTTTTCTACGCGGGGTTGATTTACCCCACCCACTTTTTATAACATGGGGTTATGCCAGTACCGGAAGTTGCCAGTTACACGCTTAAATCGATACATCAATATAACTGCTGACGAATGATTGAGTATACCATGTGCTATGCAAAACCAGAAGAAATTTTGAAATTTGTTCATAATCGTAATTTTAACAGATATAATAACTAGCACTTGACTGTGACTATTTTGGTATATTGATGGGTGTTTTAAAATTGTTATAGAAGAGCAAGCAACAAACTTATAGTTTTGCTGCACTTGTCGACGATTAGCGTTTGAATAATTTATATTGGTGGTGCAAAAGAAAAATCGGCTTGAAAAATGCTTATATCACCATAGCGCATGGAAGTTAACAGCGTCTTATATCCTGCTTGCTGCGTGGTTAAAATGGCATGGATTTCGACCAGTGTCCTTTATTAGCCCTATTCAAAGCTATATATCTTGACCGAACTAAGCGCTAATGATGAAAAATTTATGTCAGTTGATGGACAAAAGCTCGACCTTTCAAAATATATAAACTAATGGTACCGTAAATTCTATATTTGTAGAGATACAGCCCGATTCTACGAACATAAAAAATGACCCTCGTATGTAGGACTTTCAATTGATCAATGATATATATTTGAATATTTGTTTCATATCGTCTGAGGGTACTGATAATTTAAATCGCCTGAGTGACGTCACACAAAGCATGACACCTCTCACCTTGTTTTTATTTTCAGAAGAAATCCATAGAATGAATATTGTAGAAATTAATTGTGTCTTGCGATGACATCTTTTCTTGACTAGACTATAACGGTATAAGTTGAATATCGTGTTAAGACTTATATATATATATATATATATATATATATATATATATATGTATATATATATATATATATATATATATATATATATATATATATATATATATATATATATATATATATATATATATATATATATATATATATATATATATATATATATATATATATATATATATATATATATATATATATATATATATATATATATATATATATATATATATATATAAAGAAGGACGTTTTTAAAGTCAAGCTGGTTATAAGAGTAAGGTGTTAAGTTATATATTCCTGGTTACCTATTCTTTTTTAACTTATACTTTGTATTTTCTTTACTTTGTATGTGACGTCATTTACATCCCTGACATACTAATTATCAAACCAGCGCGATTGTTGACTAGCCCCTACCCAATTGGAGGTAAAGTAAATAAACCCTTATATTATATTTTCAACATTATAGTTGATTAACTTATTTGGTATACTCAAGTATATGCCCTTATGGACAGGAAAATTACATTGGCAAGAGAGCCAGGGTGTGAAGGTCAAGAGCTAAGGGATTTTCTTAAAAAGCAGCAAGATTTAGAAATGGAGGAAATGGCTGCACAAAGGGATTTGGAGCAAAAAACAAAGGGAGACCGCACAAAAGTTTAAGGATTTGGGAAAAAGGACAAAAATTGTCTTACAGATGTATTCTTACTATAAATGTTCTGTGGCTATTCCTCACAGTGCCATGGGTTGGTCTGCAGTATGTGATTGTGGTATTATCTGATCAAACTCACTTACTATTTGAGGCACAGCAAAGGGATAAGGATGTGGATATGGAAATGTAAAAAATAAAACTTGAGGCAAAAACGAAGGTTCAAAAAGATTGAGGCCAATTCCATATCTCACTCCTGGGGTCCAAAGATAAAAGCTCAGCTACCCTTAATCCCAAGCTTCCATCTTTTGATGAACATACGGATAATATGGATAGCTACCTCACAATGTTTGAAAATTATAACATTACAAATAAATGGGATCCTTCAATCTTATTTAAGTGCATTATTAAAGGGGCGCGCTTTAGAGTTGTATGTTTGATTCTCTAAAGACGACCAATTTGTTAATGATAGATTGAAGGAGGACCTGTTAGCTAATTTTGATTTGACGGAATGGGCATTTCTAAAGGAGAAGGTTCAGGGATAGCAGGCCTGAAAAATCAGAAACTTTCAGACAGTTAAGTGGAAGGTTAGTTTGCTATCTAGACAAGTGGTTGGCTATGGCACAAGTCGAGAAGACTTATGAAGCCGTTTGTGATATTTTGGCCTGGGGCCAGCTTCTTTACTGTTGCAGTCGAGAATTATACTTATATTTAAAACTTTAGCCCTTTAAGAGTTTGGTAAATTTGGCCCATGAGGCAGACTGTTTGCTGATGCGAAGTAAAGTGTTTCCATGTGTGTTGCAAAGGGGCAACATCAAAATAAGGGTCTCATTCAGCCCAAGGTAGAGGCCAGGCAAGATTAAAAGCCAGTAGTTCAATGTAAATTTGTGGCAAGGCCACATAAGTGTTGACACCACCCAGATAAAAAGGTTAATTGCCGAGTTCAATTCCCAGAATAGAGGAGATGATTGGTCAAGTTGAGATCAGGATCAGAACCATGGTCGCGGAGACCAACATGACAAGAGCCGTGACATGAGATTTCCAACAATGTGGTATGTGCGACTGGCAAAAGCTCAGACCAGCCTGCGCATACGCACAGACTGACCAGAGACTTTGCTTGTCGCTTCATTATTCTATGAGTGTTAAGCTACTGACCGAACTTCATATGGAGTTTCTAAGCTAACAAGGGTGCTGCATGGGTGCTGCATGGGCTCGTCTTACTCTTCACTTGTCAAAATGCCACATTGTTGGAAATCACATATTGCGGCTCACAATCATTATAGTCATTATGATGACAACAATTACAGGACCGATTATCAGATCAATATCTAAAAAGTAAATTGTGAAAGTTGGAGTAAACGCAGTGGATATCAGGCTAAAGTTAATACACCTCATTCTTACAAGGAAGAATTACCCCATGAATATAATGAGGGCACTTGTCAATTTCTAAGACCAAGGTTGCCTACAACGGTTGGTACCGTTAACCGGTTGGTACCGTAAGGATCCAGAGGGGGGACAGAGGGTCCGGACCCCTCCCCCCTGAAAAATCACAAAAATTAGGATTATTTAGCAATACTGGTCGAGATCCCCTGAAAAATCCAAAAGCTACCCAGCCAGAATTCAATACGGGACTATCATCGGCACGCCAAATGGCGTTTCGCTGGCGGGCCGATGATGGCCTGCTGTATCCTCCATCCCATCATAAACTAAAAAAAACTTTTCTGGATCCGCGCATAGGAAAGCAAGAAAATGTCAACAAACTTTTCGAACAAACCAGTTAAGTAGTAAAAAAACTCCTGTTGTGAATCTCTTTTAACAAAGGCCAAAGAGGCACCATAATGATGGATAATAACTTCTTGGTTATATACTTACACAAAATGACCATTCCTTCTATGACAAGGTAGAACTGGTTAATTTCATCCCCAAGTGCCATCTTTGTCTCACTTTCGTTCAGTTAGTTTTTTAAACTTAAATTTTCCTCTCGCTAATCCCCAAACTTCCTCAAGCATCAGCTCAATAACAATATGTGTGAATCACACTGAACATGCATCTTTAAAATTAAAAAGGCAATCTCATTAGAAAACGTCTCTTATACTAGTGCAGAGTTATATGCGTTTAGCTGGGGACGAAGAAAAAGAAAATACAGTCTGCCATATTTATAAGAGTCCACCGTTGAAAAAGTACTATGATACAAGCACACCCATTGCAACACCATTTGCTTAGCACTGAAGCTGCTCGAAATGGAGGCAATGGGAACTCTCTCCTTAACACGATGTTCTATTTATTCAAAAGGGTTCATGTTTCCTGGTTCAATGGCAAAGCACGTAAAATATTATAAAACAAATATGACTTAAGGTAAAATCTTTTTTTCAAGATCGTATCATACAAAAAAGGTATTCGGAGATTTGTTAAGCCAATAAAGCACTTTAAGCGCCCTATGATTTCTCACCTTTTTGCTCTTAAGTGTAATGATTCTCCCTTTAAGGTTAAGGATTGCTTGGGTAGAACCTACCCACTTATCCAGGCTCATCGATGCCCAGGCTGGACCTCTGCAGTCGACATTACATATTTTAAAAGGGCACTTTTGCAGGCTTCGTGTTAAGAACAAACTACGTAACTTTAAAACAAATCAAGCTTTTAATGGATGATTTTATGAATAAAATATGAAGTAAATATTGAAGGCCTACATTATCCCCGAATTTAATGACCCTAATCGGAGAATTTACAGCAGTTTTTTTTTTCTTTTATTGTTATGTTTGTAATGTTTGATAAATTTAATAAATGTACAAATGACGTTGCCTGCGACACAGTACGTATTTAGCATGCGTTTTATCAAACACTACAAACGAGTAGGCTGGGCGACATGGATATTATATGAGTCTGTACACCACGATATACAAAAAAATGGGGTTTTTGACACGAAGCTATGGTTGATCTTTAACTGCAAGGCAGCGGATCAGACAACCGTGATTCATCTGAGGGTTTTTACTGGCTGGACACTCATTGGTTCAAATAGTGGTTTCATTCAATTCGTATTGTCTGTGGGTTTTAGGCCAGATTCTTTGCTTCAACACAGTAAATTGATTTTATTATTCCTCTCTAACGATACATTGAGTAAATTAGGAAACGTCCATGCGATCTACATAGAATATGTATAAACAACAACAAAATTTACAGAGGCTTTGATAGTCTCACTTATGACCTTAACTCTCATAAGCTAAATTTTATACTTTGTCCAAGAGAAAGCCTCATTTTCTTCAGCTTCTATGAAAATTTATACCACCCTAAACCCCATATTTGTGTATTCTTAGTCTCATTACATTCACAAGTATAAGCTTTTCTAAAAAGCTTGCCATCTTTCAGTGTGTCGTTGTCTAAATGCACCTTTAATCCATGTTTTTCTCTTCCCAGACTGCTTTCTGTCAACTGTGACCATGAAAGCAGGGCTTTTTAGCCCGAACTATCTACTCGTCAGGGGCGCTCGGGACTCCCGTGCGAATTTGATGCCGATTTATGGTGACCTATACCAAATCAAACTTTAGGGGATAACTAATGAAAATCACCTGGTCACCCATCTGGGTTTCACGTCTGGGCGTCATTATGACGTCATCAAAATAGCGTATATTGTATTAGTGCAATTTAAACGGTATGTCCATTGTAGTATATGGAGATCAGGACTCTCTTGCATTTTGTGTGCCAATTTCAGTCGAAAGGCACCAAATTTAATCTTAGGGGGTAAATAATTAAAATTAACATGTCGCCCATATTGTCTTCGCATCAGAACAAAAAGATGACGTCATTGAAATGACGCCTAATATGTAAGTACCACATATATGCATTTTGTCCATTTCCAACGCTTTGAAATATTCCTTTAATGAACTGGTAACCTTAGCATGAATGAATGCAAACTCTTTTTAATCGTAACATACAAAATATCAATAGATATGGTGATGTCAGTTCGAGGGTGGGACGTAAATGCCGTCACGATTTACGAATAAAAAGACAGTGGAGTGAATGAAAAACAAACAGTGTTTTCGATGTTAAACGGAGTAAACTTAATCTCTTATGCTTATATATATATATATATATATATATATATATATATATATATATATATATATATATATATATATATATATATATATATATATATATATATATATATATATATATATATATATATATATATATATATATATATATATATATATATATATATATATATAAAGATGTACTACGACCTCTGACCAATGACCTTTGGGTCTTTCTATTTCAAACGATTGATGCAGAATACGTAAAATGAGCCAGTCCGTAAAACATATGTGCATGTCAAAGATTTTATAGTAAAGGTTAATAAATGCCTGAAACCCTTTTTTCTAGAACAACATATCAATATTGTAAATAGAGTCACGCTTCAAAGCTTTTGGTTTAACTGTAGCTGCTTATCCTACACCCAAATAAAAGATAGTAGTAATAATCATTTGCATACACTATCAACCAAACTCATTATAGTCCGATTTTGACCACTAAAGGATCAAAAGTTAGAAGAGTCTACTTAGTAGTTCATGATATGGAAATAAGGATAAACCCCTCTACAAGTCAACCATTTTATTGCGATAGCACGGGCAATAGAAAACTGTTTCAATCTAATTTATCTTTCGCATACTACTAGGTAGAATCGTCTTCAAAGGTCAAAACCGGACAATAAGGCATTCTTGTTAATACGGCTAAAGAAATATCTGAATCCACATGAAAATAGTTGTACAAAAGTCATAAGCATATTGATCACTGGCAACAGTTTACATGAGTCCTCTTCTCCACAGCAACACAAATCAGTACAATATAAATGGTTTGCTTTGTACTTACACCGAGATGTTTCGCATACAGACATGCTGCAACCACATTTTATCAGCTGCAGAGGGGTTGGGGGGGGGGGGGGGGCAGGAGGCAGCATGCGCTGATCCAGGAATTTCGGTCGGTTTTATTTAGTCCTCAGCTTATTTTACAGTTTAAAGAGGGGTTCCAATGAGAAAACTATACTTATACTTTACAAAGGATCCAGAGGCGGTCCATTATTTTCCGGGGGGGGGGGGGGGAGTCCAACTTTTTTCCAGGGGGGGTGGGGGTCCAAATGCTAATTTCTATAGAAACACATATATGTACTATTTATTTT
Source organism: Loripinus fragilis (assembly GCA_964019695.1). Taxonomy (NCBI): domain Eukaryota; kingdom Metazoa; phylum Mollusca; class Bivalvia; order Lucinida; family Lucinidae; genus Loripinus; species Loripinus fragilis. The sequence continues at coordinate 14,791,044 of OZ026519.1, read as the reverse complement.
CCAGGGGGAGTGTCCGGACCCCCTATCCCCCTCTGGATCCACACATGGGCAATGTCATCATAACGGGACAATATTTATCACAGTCCGGCCTCTAACCATAATTGTCAGGCCTTGATTTGTCACGATTAATGACAGGTGAGGTTTTCCAAATGATTCACTGATACTGCACACGTTAGACACCTTCGAGAAACACAGCTCTTGGAAGTGGTAGTTCTTGCAATTCAGCTTTTTTTCTCCAAAACATCCACGACCTCAACGCAGTGAGTCGAACAATATCAGTGACTGGCTAATGAAAAGTAAGAAAGATGGCAAAGATCAGGAATCGATACAATCAAGTACCACACCTGGCCCAGGATACCAATGGGAAAGTAACAAACTCACAGTTAGACATCACAAACGAGAGCCAAGAGGTCAGGACAATTTACAAATAGATTACTCTAGTGTATCCGCCACAGTGCTTTCTAAGGGAACTGAGCCAATGAAAGAATGCTTCGTGGATAGAGTCTCCAGCATAGCTAAATGCCTGCCAATATGATTTCTTGCTCTGTCCTGACATTGAACTAGTGAGTACCAGCACCTGAAAGTTTATGGAATTCGATCAGAGCCCTGGTTGTGGCATCATGGCACATTTACATCTTTAATAAGTGTCCTGATCGTAGAAGCTTGATGATATATGAGCAAGACTGTTTAAGAAAATGAAAAATATCAACACTCTGCAATTGTTTTATATGTGTTTTATTTAAGCGGCGAAAACAAAATTTGCTCCTCTGCAAAACTGGGGAAAGGGTTGTGCATTAGCTCATATAAGACAAAATAATTAAGATAGAAAAGCAAACTTTGGGTTTGTATTCGTCAATTGCGTATATGTTTGTTAAACCTAATCTAAAACAGTTTGAAACCAATTCAGAGCAGTCGTTAAACTAAATGACGATAGCCAAGATTACCACTTTTGAATTATAATTAAGTTCATGTAACGCACATAATACAACATGTAGCCGTATTAATGTTAAACAGCTGTCATATGTAGTAAAGACATCCAGTAATATGCAGACTATTAGAATGTTCATTGATTAGCTAGTTTTAATGTCTGCTTTCTGTACCTCAAACATCAATTTTCTTTTTCTCAAATTGATAAAATAACATATATAACAAGCTGATACAGGCTAACACCCATGCTTACAATGTGCAAACATCTCCTATTCGATGCGCCTTGAATCGGGTCATACGATAGAATATGTCTAAAAGGGTTTGGAATGGAGCAGGTCATTACTCGCTTGCAGTCAAAATCTTGTTTGATGATTATTCTGGATTTTATGATATGAGGAGGACAATTATTTTACCAGAGAAGCAGAAATAATAAACGATATTGTACATGTATATGACTCGGATAAGGATTGGTTTAGAATATTTACATTAGAAAGGGACATTTACTAAATTGTACTGTTTAAATGTGAAAAGATTATTTCCTATGTTTCTCTACGGTGTATCTTTATTTTAGAATTATTCATATTAAGAAATATTGAAAACAAATATTCATAACATCTGTAACAAAGATACAGGGGCTTAATAATCATCAATACATAAGATTAAGGCACCAGAGGCTAGAGATTTTAGCTAGGAAAACATGCGAAATATATTCATTTTTTCGTGAAACATCATTTCTTACATCAAGTCAATGTCCTTGCTCATTTATTATGTCATGTAACATATGTTACAGCCTTTAACAAGTGCTTCAATCTTGTTGTTTAACCTGTAAAATCTATAATTCTTTATGCAATGAGCAAGACAATCCCAAAAATGCAAGATATCTAACAGCAGCAAATGATTTCATATATTTTTACTTAAATGATGCCTACCAAATTCGGCTCCTTAAAATTGAGTGTAGCATTGGATTGTTTTTATAATTGCTTGTATAAGACACTTTATTTAAAGTATAAAAGCAAACTTTGGATTTCCTCTAACCCAAATGAGTTTGTTAGTATAAAATAATCAAAACATTTTGGAAAATGCACATATCAGCTAAAAAGTAAATGATATTGGCCACACTTTTCATGTTTAAAGGGTAATCTAATTAAAGTAATGCACATAACACCACAGGAAGATGTAATTTTACTCCAAAAGAATTTATATGTAGCTAAAGTAGTCAATATGCAGACCATATGAGTAATTTAAATAATCAGCCTTCTTTCTGTAGCTCAAACTTTTAATTTTCTTTTTTTTTCTTAATTTAATATAGTAACATATGTAACAGGCTGTCAGAGACTTACGCCCCGGCGAACATAGTGCAAACATCTATTAAAACGCAGCTTGAAATTCTCTTTTAGATAGGATAAGTTTGCGAAATTCCAGAGGGGGAGCAATAACATTCTCAGCCATCAGTCTAAAGATGGCCCCGATAAGCTGGGTATTTATAGGAAATCTACGGTATTTTGCATGCAAAATATTGTTATCCAGAAATAATTCATTGTCAAAGTCAGGTAAAGCATTGATGTAACCATCATGTGACTAAAATAATTGATATTATGTTAAAAAAGCGTTCGTGTTAGACAAATATGACCATACCAACACAAACCATAGCTTTTATTAACGAGCTATTTCTCATAATGGTCGCCATATTTGTGACGTCATAACTAGCCTAAAAAGCCGATTTGAGATGGGTGACGACCTTTAAATCAAAGGTAAGACTCCACTGAAGGTTTTGATATAGGTCACCATAAATCGGCACACAAATCGCACGGGACCTATTTTTTGTCCCTAAGGGCCCTGACTATACTATCTGTGAATCAGGGCCATTTTCTTTGTATCTTCATAGTATGTTAATTTGAGTAGATTGTTTCTCTGTGATGACATTGCAATAGTTAGGAAGCCTCCATGAGAGCCAAACATTTTTTTTGTGTTTTAACAACCAAATTCAGGGCGAGGATTTTGTATCATTAAAATGCATTTAAGCCACCCTCCCCCACCCCAGTGGCTTAGGCTCCTGTCCGTTCTAAGGCGGTGGTTCTGTTATTGTTGATTCATTGTTTAGTGTTACTCCCATTGTTTGTTGGGATTCTGTGTTGTTGGTTCTTGTTTTGTTATTCAGTACTTTGTGTCCGTCTAGTTTTGCAATCGTCTAGAGGACGAGAGAGCTGGTTGTTTTGCTTTTACTTTCTTCTTGATGTCTTGTGACAGTCAGTGTTCTGTGGCTCTTCCTCGCGGTGCCGCGGGTTGGTCTGCGGTGTGTGATTGTGATATCACTTGTTTACTTTTATTTGTGGTTTGGCGCATCAGTTATCAGCAAAAAAACGAAAGCTAACAAATTTAAAAAATGTGAGCCGACAGGTAATAAGGTGTGCCATTTTTCTTTTAAAGTGTCCCCATTAGTCTGGTCGTAGACATCATAGCCTATCTCTTTGTATGGCAAGTGTTTGCTCTGCGCAAGGTTATTGGTTAACCCCGCTCTCAGATGTAAAGCAGGCCATGATTCCTCCTCTGTGGGGCGGTACATGGCCACCCAACGTGAGCGGGGCCCAGGCCCCCTCTTAGGTGTGTTGTGACATTTGTGGGGAACAATTGTGCCCTTAGTAAAGCTGGTCATACCGTGTTCGGGATAGGTCTTGGTTCCAATGTGTGTGGCTGGTCGTCTCTTAAACTTAGGTGTGTTGATACATCTCTATTCCAAAGAACATTAAATGTAAACTACAAATTAATGCACAGTGATCTAAAATCTGTTAACCCAAACTCCATTCATGCAGCAGCACAGTGCGACGAGTGCGTTGCTTATCGCATCTCTAATCGCAGATTTTGGTATGCGTCCAATGTTGAAAAAACAAAAATAATAATTGGAGACGTATATTATATACCCGATTACCGAAAAAGCAGACGAATCTGAGGCCTTACAAGAAAAATAAGGCAAAAAAATAAATAAAAAAATGACCACAAGGCACAAATACACAGACGCGCACAAAGGCATAACAAACACAAAACAGAAAAACATAAATGCTCCACAAAAGAAGTACCGCCTTGGAACGGTCAGTAAAAAAAATACTGGAGGGTTTAAACCGGTTTCACGGCGCCAACCTCACCCTGAGTTCAGATGTGTGACATTTGTGGGGAACAATTGTAGATATATGGTTTGCATGAAAGACCCCTAACATATCAATGCATCATCTCCTAGAACATATAAATCGATAATATGAATTAAATAGGCACTACCTATTCCGTGCGTCCAAGTAAACTATCCAGATTTGTATTTGGAAAGAAAAAATGACTTTTTGGTAATAAACATGATTTTTTACTTTAATGACATGTCCATAATTAAAGCATAGACATTTGCTATTTTTACAAGTAAAATAAAGTGTGGTGATCATAATTGGAGTATATATCTTAATATTGGTTACTCCTCATTGCATCAAATGGAGAGTATTTTCGTACACACCCTTCGTTCCAGCCAAATGAACGAAATGATGATGCTATATACCAAGGGCTGTTAGTTTCATAACTAGATGACCTGAAGTGCTGACCTGATATTGAGTCACAAGATATCCCTAATAATGTTAAACTATGTCGTGGTCAACCTAAATAAAACTGAATACCGGAGCAAAAGATATCCAACAGGTAAACCCTGATGGACCTGACAAACAGCCAAAGCATCAGGCCCCTACCATCTCGTCAATAGATAAGTCTTGTAGTCGGAACCGTCATAGAGTCTGAAGTCCGATCGACCGGCGTGCAGCAAAGTTGCCAACCGTGATTGGGTAGACCACCAAGCATGCAGTCTGTTGCAATACATTAATGTCATAGTCAATCTTTTTATTATGGGAAATTACTTCAATGAACTGCGCCTAGAAACCACCAGAGCCAACAATTCCCTCCAATCTACACACCAAGCCACCACAGAACCCAGGCTCCGAAAACCCCTGGTACAAGAGAGATTCAAGTCCAACCTTGAACCCAGACACCAAACCACAGCATCGTCCACAAAACCCAGAAAAGGTTTTGCGAAGTTTACGATACCGACAGCCTTGTTTAAGAAGTTTGAATCAACAATTTATTGCGAGTGTTGAAGTCAGCAACATGGCCAAATGCTCTAGCAAAACGAATGAGTTAAGAGACACAGACCCCACAGGACGCAGAGCGAGGAACATCACCATCCAAAAATGGGAAATTGACAATTTCAAAAATAAAGTCGTCACGTTTATCACAAATTTCGGCAGAAACAACACCATTAGAAATTGACAAATTGGACGCTAGCGTTAGTCTAGCCACTTTATAATCTCGGGACACTATCAACCTACCGGCAAAACGCCATTCCAATGGCGTTTTGCTGGTAGGTCGATAGTGACCCGCTTTTCAAAGCTTACTGGTAGGTATTTGACAGCCTACTCAACTGGTTTTAATATTATTTCTTTTTGTTCCCTTTTGCCGACTCAACGAGTTTATATACCGATAAGTAGTCACCAAAAACACTCCTATGTCATGACACGTGAACATTTATGCATGGATTACAAATCCGTGTTAAATGCTCATTTAGCCATGACAATCTGATTTTGGTATAAAAGCAAAAGGCAGCCATTATAATAATTAAATGAAACTTTATGACTGTGTTTTGACACATACGGTATTCGCGTTAAGTTCATTGACTTTCAAGCTATTGAAACTGTATTGGTACAAAAATGTACATTCAAACTTGTACCACAATTGGAAGGCATGACAGTTGACCATAAAAAGAGGTCACTAAACCCGTTACCCGGACAAAATGCGCATAAAGTACTAGGCCCGAAAAGACTGGAAATATTGAAGTTCATGTAATTAGGTCTTTCCGACATAGATCCTCATTTTCAACATGCCATTGTCGTTGGTATCATATGATGTACAAGATGAATGGCGAGAAGTAAAAGGTTCCCCTGTCTTTAAAAGGGGAACAATTATAATAACTCTAATCCCAGTAAAACCCAGTTAGTAGCATTAAAAGATCTTTATTATATACCTATAACTGATACGGCTTTAGAACTGTCTGTTTTCTGGCCATCTGATACAGAAAGCCGGATCAACGAACTGAGGTTTTCTGAATTCATATCACTATCCTTTAAAACGAGGCTAACGTCGGTTACCTGCTTTTGCGGCGACGTTACGTAAAGTAAAATACAAGCATGGAACCAGAGACGGAAAATATGTTGACGTGACGTCAAGAAACGTAACGTTATGGCAAACGTTCCCGCAATTTTTCGGAATTCAAGACCATAACAGGTTTTAAAATCAGAAAAAATGCCAGAAGGGCATATAATAAGCATATTATCATAATAGTAGCTACGCGTCTCTGGTGATCCGATGGTATGACCTCATCCACTCGACGTGATACAGTACGCCAGATCAAGTCACTATTATGATAATGTGTATGTATCCTTTAATAGCAAACTTGCTGAATTTCAGCGTGGTTTCCGAAGTCAAAGTACTTGTCAAACCAAGTTGGTTCAGTTTATGCACTATATAATCTGTAGCCTGGATGGCGCTGTGTATCATTTCATTGGTAACATGGATTTTGAAAGTTCAACCAGGGCGCGGCGGGGGGGGGGGGGGGGGGAGGTTATTTAACAAATTTGATTGTTATTAAATTAGAGGGTCCACCCATATGTGGGTCAACAACTCGTGGCATTCTTGGCGCTGGATTACATATGCAAATTGGCACATGTGTACGCTTTTACTCTTTTACTTTACTTCACACGCAAATATTTTACTTTTGCACGTGCAAAAATTGCACATGAGTATTGTGGGTCATATGTACGCTCAGTAAAATTTCAGTGTTTCCTTGTTTTTGCTAAATCCTAGCAAAACGACAGCAGTCCAAGTTTCCTAAATTGCTTTCGTTTTTACTTAAATGACCAAAATGGTCAGATATAATATTATGTAGAAAGAAATACATGCCCCCCCCCCCATATCAACTAGACGGTGTTTCCGTGTCGATTCTAAATTATGGTCAAAGCGACACGTAACAGAAACGGCAATATCGCAGTGGAAGCACATTAGAAGCGCATGGGTCGTAGTAGAAGCGTATCGTAATCTTCATGATCATTACCTCACGGCGATTGTTTTGACCCTACTCAAAATTTACGTAGCGACATCGCCGTGGACTCGAGATCGTACAGGGCGCACAGAGTAATATGAATGCAAGTAGCTTTGTACGCTCTCGCTACGATCATGCTTCCGCTTCGCTCTTGACGTTCTGACCAACTTCAGGGCTGGTTCTAGTGCTCTCCTGAAGTTGGTGTCACTTTTTTGGATTCTAGGTCCAACTCTGTTGAGGATCACGTCAAACATGAGCGGTTCCATTCTCATATAATGTATCTTCCATCCTTAGTTCTCTAATTACATGTAGTTGGTCATAGTGTTCAGATTGTAGCCGTCTGGCATCTGAATATGCCACCAAAATATTTACAACCAAGCAAATGTAAACATAGCCATTTTGGGCGAACTATAGCACAAAGATGTTTTGTTAGACACACTTTAAAACATTTAACTTTCATGATGAAGTGTGTCTTTAGGTTACTAGTTTATTACGTAAGACGATATTTTTCACCCAGATTTCTTTCACGCACCCTATTAATGATTGTAAACAGCCACTTATCACGTGCACAAACATAACAATGATTCTTATTTCATTCTTTTCATTCAGTTTTGTGCGCTAAGAAAGAAAGGTGGCAAAGATCAGGAATCGATACAATCAAATTAAACATCACAAACGAGAGCCCTTTCCCAGCAGGTGACCACAAGGCAGCCATGAACAGACGCGAAAACAAGACAAACAATATTTCATGAGCTGGTTAAAAAATAGACAGGCTCCAGTCGTCCTTAAAATAGTTTTTTCATCAATGTACAATATCATATACTTGTAGCTAGTCTTACTCTAATGTGTCACATTGATTTAATTTTTTTAAGGACTGGAGCCAGTCTAGTTAAAAAGAATGTGTTTATCAATTGGAATGCGAAAGCAGTGAAACTCATGGAATCAGGCCATTGTCGACACCTAAAATGTATTAACAGAACAAGTATATAAGGGAAACTGTTATGGCGTGGGCATTTAAAAAAGTTCAATATAGCCAACATTTAGCCGCCATTAGTTTTCAGAATTTTTTCAACTGCTTAATTTTTAGTTATCAATACTATCACAGCATTTGTGTTTCAGCAGATATGCAGCTTTATACACTAGGAAAATGTTTTAATAAAGATAATCGCAAGTAAATCATTGGTCTGTCTTTTATTTTGATTAAGCATATCTAATTAGGCTGTGTGACGTCAATAAGCCTATAATATAGCCGCTTCCGTTACAGTTCATTTGCAAATATTCAAACGCCCACAACCTCTACGTTTTTCAACCGATTTAGATGAAACTGGTAACAAAATGCATGGTTTATTAAGATCTTTCATATTAAACATAGTGATCCTCAGGGTTGCCGTCCCTTTTCATAAGAATTGCTTTAGGACCTAGTCAATGTGAATTTGATGTTTGTTTAAACATTCAAAATAGCTACTTGTGTGTGTGTGTGTGTGTGTGTGTGTGTGTGTGTGTGTGTGTGTGTGTGTGTGTGTGTGTGTGTGTGTGTGTGTGTGTGTGTGTGTGTGTGTGTGTGTGTGTTATAAGACGTGTATGCTTTACTGATCTCTATTGCTCACTCTCTCTTTTAAGAAAACTCGCTTATGACCAAATTCTTTATAAACAGGATAATCACGTTTAGGGTTTATATAATGTGACAATGCAAGTTTACTCCATAGAAAGAAAAGAATTAGTGGTAACATTAGAAAATAATGATTATGTCATAAATAACAATTTTCATCCATTTTGCTTAAACATCCAGCTATTTGAAAGTACTAAATTAACTTACTTAAAACATATGCACTAGCATTGTAGAACCAAACTGCTTGTGAGCTAATTCGGCAATTTATTCGAATATATGTACTCCAAACCACATGTTTCCTACACAAACAGTGTTATTAAAATTATTATTATTATCATTATTATTATTATTATTATTATTATTATTATTATTATTATTATTATTTAATCTGAATGGAAACCCTTTTATAGATATAATGAATAGGCTAGTCAAATTAAATTGTATTGGATAAAAGCAAATGCACTCGTGTTTCCGAGCGAGATATGTACCGGAATTGTTATATGAACAATTAGTTTCGAAACGTACACGTGTGATTGGTTGAATGATTGATTAATTAAACTTTATATGATATGCTTAGAAACCATACCGTCTTTTCATTACAACAATTTGTTGATATTTATATTAAACAGAATAGTATGACTAGTTTGACCGACAAATTTCTTGTACGTGAATCTATAAAATGCACTAATAAATTCCCACCCACATTTTTACCTAAGTATGTACAATACACTTGCATGATCAGGTAGAAAAAGAAACACAGGTTCAAAGGTGCACGTTTACACTTACAAAATGGTGAAACTGATATGTGTCACTGCAATAGAAAAGAGTCCCTTTGTGTATGGTTCTTTAACTCTATACCTGCCAGTGACATCTTTTGGCCCTTGCAAACAGTTTGTAGCAAACTTGTGTCTTTGTACCAAACGTGTGTCTGGATCAAAAATGTCTAACATTGATAGTATTACTGAAAGGATTTCTGAAAAACTTAAGTTTGAAAATAATTGTCAGCAGCTAAAATCATGAAAAGATTCCCAGCGTGCAACCGTTTTAAAACAGCATTAATAGTCAGAGTGTTTCATTTTGATCTTATTGTCGGATAAGTTACTGGTTACAGTCGTAGATCCTTTTCAGAGCACGCAATGCTCGTATTCACAAAAAGTATGGCAGAAAATGAAAGACCATGTGTAGTCCCATATATAGAGAAAGGTTCATACCCAGAATACGCATATGCGGTTAATACCATAATTATAAAAATGGGTTGATCCAAAATATAATCCATCATATAGATATACGATTGGAATATATATCTACTTGCAAATTAGGAAATAATCTTGGTAATCTTATTTAGAGTTGGTTTCATTAGTAAGACATGCTCTTCTCGATAAAGCTGACAATTAATGTTGAAAAGCTTCAAACTGCGACCTGCGCTTATCCGATATTTGCAAAAGTGTGCAGTAAAAAAAAACCGATAGTATTTGCCAACATAGTCAAGAATGAGCTGACAACATTTTTAAACAATAAACTTTCTTAAATGTATGTAGTTTAATGTCCGTACAAATCATTTAAGTTTTCGTTTTGTGTACATTTTCCGAGAATGTACACCTTTAAGGTTTTTCCAGCTAAAACGTACTTAGACCCAGATGAATTGCCACATGATGCGGTATTCCATCAATGTCTTCACTATTTGATCAAACAAAACTGATCTTCAGAGAAAGAAAACAATTTTATTGGAAAATTATTACCTGTGAACCCGTACCATCCCAATGTACATGGTGAGTGTAAAATGGAGCAAAAATCCAAAGGCTTAATTATATCATCTGGGTCAACCCTGTTTGTTGTTGTTCTTGTTGTTGTTGTTGTTGATGATGTTATTGTGAAGGGTTTGTCTGGGCGAAACAGGACAATGGCTTACAGAAATGACAGAGTTCATTGGCAAGACAGAGTTAGGACAAACTCGCTACTTACACAAAATACACATTCCAAACACCACAAGCATTAACTGGTCCATGTTGTCATCGAGTGAGCCCATGGTGGATTTCTTGGTCCTGTAATATATAATTGATAAAATGCAGAATGGGACACAATTGCCTTATAGGGATGAGTTAGATATAATGCCCCTAGGCCCTAGGCATGAATTAGATACATATGTGGCGACCTTTTATTTAACTCTTAGGGGGCAGTCATTGAATGTCATGTTAGGTCGTCCTCGACGTTTTTGTTGCTGTTTTTTCCTAGCTTGAAAATCCCTGATTGTGTTTGGTGCACATCACAATTTTTTTCAGCGTTATAAAATTATTTTAAACCCAGAGGAAATTTTCAGATACTTAACACACCTGTGGTAGATAAAATCTGAGCTGCGCAATAACCAAATTACCTGGCAAAAATAAACGTGCAAACAAATAACAAAGTAGACGAAAATCAGCTGCATGCATTTTAACAAAAGCCACTACAGTCGCTAAATCGTGCATAATGTCATTTATCATATGACGTTACTGGGAGCGCAATGGTTCAGTGGTAGCGTGACTCGAGACCGAGGGGTTGCGGGTTCGACTCTCACCGGCGTCATTGCGTTGTGTCATTTAGCTAGACATATTAATCCTTGCTTAGTACGGGTTCAACCCAGAAAGACCCGTCTCGACATTACTGAAAAATGTTGACTGAGACGTAAAGAATCAAATCAGACAAACAAAATATGACGTTACTGTTGCGTGAGATTTGGCAGGACTGGGAATCGATCCAATCAAAGTAACTCAATGCAAAATAAACTTTAGATTAAGCTTTTAAATCACAGACAGTAAAAGCTAAGAAAACCTCTAGTTCAGTGATGTGGATCCGGCCAGACAAGCATCAGGCAACGGGCCATCATTAAGTATTGGGCTACTATCAAAGAGGACACCATAGATATAAGTAGTAGAGCTTGCTTGTTTGGATCACAAACGATGAGGGAATTTTCGGAACCGGTCAGTCGGAACCGGTTAGGTCAAGGTCATCGGTAATGATCAATAGTTTATTTTTAGAATTCGATCAATATCAGGCTGATGCAATATTTGCACAGTCAGAACCGGTCCGCGTCAATATCAGCGGTGATGACCAATGGTTTATTTTTAGAAAATTAATCGATGATGCGGGTGATGCAATATTTAATGTTGCTGTGAAATCCAAAACAAGTTTAGACTTGAGCATCCTGAGCACAAAGCACTCAGTGACCCCCTATATATTCTATATAAAGCCGCCATCTTGGATTGAGGGAAAAAATCGAGAGCATTGGGGGTGTATAGTTTAACAAACTGCTGTGAGGCGTGACTGAATTTACACTATTGTAATAGTACCAGATGAAAGACTGTCAAGTGCTTACTAATATTTTAATTTAATACTTTTGACACACACAGATGTTTCAGTTGGACCGGCTTATGTTCCACATCAACCTTTTGAAATGGAATGGTCTACAGATCATTACATGGCGGTCATGGTACATCTGTAACAGTATTGATCTGGCACTCAATGTCCTCTCTCTTATACATATATTTTTTTGCCAGGGTGGAGGACTATTGATCTTGACTTGCCATAGCATAGGACAATGGTCAAAGTGGAATCAAATATTAGAAATTCATACTTTCTTTATAGAACCTTAGGTATCTTGGCTAAAATCCTGTTTTGTCATAGAAGGTGATGCAACAAGTATCCTCTGCATTGCTTTCTGAATGCATTCCTTTTTCTTCAATGACACTGAACCAAATGATAAGCGATGGACGTTACAGGTGGTATTTATGGTGAAACAAGTAAGAAAATACAAGTTCTTTACACAATTTATTACACTACACATGAAATGAAAAGTATTTACAAGAATTGTCAAACCAAACACAATGACACTGATTGCACACACACACACACACACACACACACACACACACACACACACACACACACACACACACACACACACACACACACACACACACACACACACACACACACACACACACACACACACATTTACTGTTGAATGTAATCGAACCTGAGCTATAGCGGATTCTATAATAGATACATGAACAATAGGGTTCAAATACAATCAAAAACATGTGAAACATACCCCACCACATGATAGTCAGGAAAAGAATACGATTTTAATCTGTCTACAATATCATACAGATTCATGTAATTGCATTTCATTAGCAAATAAAATAGAACATAATATCCACAAATATCAGTGTTCTTGCTCTGAAAAGGAACATTGTTATACAGGCATCGGGTTGTATTTCGTCGCAAAAAATCCCCAAAGTTGGCACTGTATCGCTGCGGTAGATTTCCTAAGCTGTCAAAACACTCAGAATTAAAAGGATCTTTGAACCAAAACACTATCCAGTGCTTTCCAGGTAGGCTTAATGGATCGGTGTTGCATATAAATGCTGAAGGAAAAAACTGAACTTTGTCAGGTAAAGTATCAGCCGAATAAACGTCGTCAGTGACAAACGAAAGACACATATTTTCTCTAATGACACATAGGAGCTCTTCTGTATTCATACTCGCGTGTATTTCACTTCTCTGGAGTGGTCCACCTCAATTAAAGCAGGAAACTCCGCATAAGCTAGGCAGTTTAGTGTTTCTGTTGTGTTTGCGACAAACTTCACCTCTAATCTGACGCTTCCTTGTCTCACCAAGTTAATATATTGCTCACCGAGATCATTAGGGTCAATGCTAAAGGCATACACGGCAAAGCCTTGATCAAACATGGTTCTGTTTATCTGAAGACCTGCATCTTTATTCCATTTTTCAGCCACCTCGAACAAATTGACAAATGGCGTGACAATGTTTTTGTTCTTTCCAACATCCATTTTCATTGGTCGTGTAGGGACACTTTCACCATTCACGTAAAGTGCCATCTCCTCTGCGATGTTGAGAAACGTGAATGGGTTAGTTGTATAATCGCCATTTACCGCAGTTTGCTTTACGAAAGGGAAAAAGGCCTTGGTTGGCAAATTATTTGACCAAATGTTCTGCCAAATAAAAGTGCCTGATCCGCTCGGAATAGTGTTCATCTTTAGCTCTGTCCTAGACAGTGGGTATTTAGCAGTGACATCCTTTAGTATTTCGCCATGATTAATAAGCACACCGCTGTCTACTTTGATTTTGCAAGCTTTAAACACAACGTCTAAAAGCTCCAGTTTGTAGCTCGGAGATGCTTCTTTGCTTACAAGAACGAATGCAGCGCGATTTCTGAACAGTTTCAAGTGTATGTCAACGCCATTGACAAGGTATTTATCTAGTCTGAATATGTCTTCGTAAAGAGGTCCTTCGAGATCAAATATGTTGCTTTCTTGTGTGAACTGGTACCGTTGAGCTAATCCACCATTAGAGCCGGCCTCGGGATCTACGTCTTCGGTATCGTAGTCATCGAGATAGAAAAGCTGTGACTGTAACTGCGACTTTGCTATGTCGTTTCCGTTTGACAGAAGTAGTTTCAGATAGGCCTTCCATGGGTAGTAACTTGTATTTAAGCTGATCAATTTACCGTTCATGTACGTGTCTATCTGTGACCACATACTTTGAAGCGGAATATTAACAATGCCCGTCTTTTCTTTAGCTGCCAGGGCAGATCCATCCGCCTTGACAATTCTGCATTTTATATACAACCGGCTTCTACGTAAATCTATATATTCGTTTCCTTGACCCGGAATAGTAATTTCGATGGGCGTATCTTCCGTATTATACGATGACACAGGTCTACACTCCGAAAAATAGATTTTTTCAATAGCCACTTGATTAGGCGGCACAGAAAAAATAGACAATTCGGAAGGTTGTCCAATGTCAGTAATTTTATCAGTTAGGAACGCCATTTTTTAGAAAATACGTTATCGCTATCTTCTGTTTGTTTTAATTCCGAATACTTGCGTTTCTGTGCTTTCTCTTTACTCCCCGGGTTGCCCCTTTTTCTTTCCTTCTCCCTCGGGTTTCCCTTTTGTGTCTTAGAAATGGGTCCCTTTTTATAACCTTTCTTTTTTCGTGAATTAAGAGATGAACTCCTTTTGGCTGCTGGTTGAGAACTGAAAGAGTATTTAGATTTTGATCCTTTTATAGCCAGTGGAACATGGGGTGCTTCATCTTGAATTGCTTCTTTGAACTCTGACCTCGCTCTGTCTTCCACGGCAGCTGTCGGAGTTACTTCTTTTCCGACAACAAGTTTCTGCTCCGGTTCTTTGGTAACATGAGGATTCACTGGTACCATATATGGCTTTTTGGCGTACATGTTAGCTATTCCACCGCCTCTTTGTCGTCCTCTATAGTATCCGGGATTAAATTTTCCGTCAATCATATTTTGATAAAATGATTTCCACACTCTAGGGTCAGAAACGTACGTTGTGCCCACCATTTTGTCAGTAATTTAAAGGAATAAAAGGACGCTTTTTAAGATGAAGCGTCACTGACACTTTATCCTGAATAAATGAAGCCTGATTGCCTTGCGAGTCGTTTATATAGATGTGTACGTCTTGAAACTGACCCATTCGGAGAGGAACATCGTAAGGCACGTGATATATGATATTTTGTTTGTTGTCCTTTACCCAAACGCGGCGAAGCAATGGAACGTCGTGTCCGCCAAGAACTGTATTGTCACAAAGATTTGCATAAACAAACAATTCAGAGGTTGGAAAAGTGTACCCCTGCCCCCGCTCAATACAAATTTCGAGAAGCGAAACAGTCCAGTAGCCCGTAAGTGATACGGGTGTAGACAGATGCACCCGAAAGTCATGCGGTTTGTTATTCGGATACATCGATTTACTATCATCAGAAGCCAGTACCATTCGCAAGCTCATCTTGACAGAAAGTGAATATCTTAAGCTTCAGCGTGTTGATTTTATAGGTTTGATAAATAAAGCGCAGCCACTAAGGGACTTCCTGAAGATCGGATTGTTTAATCCACGAATCAAATTTAGATGGCCATGTAAAAAGGCACCGGTATATATACATTGATTCCGAATCCACCGCCGCCACCGCCACCACCACCACCACCACCACCACCACCACCACCACCACCACCACCACCACCACCACCACCACCACCACCACCACCGCCGCCGCCACCACCACCGCCGCCGCCGCCGCCACCACCGCCGCCGCCACCACCACCACCGCCGCCGCCGCCACCGCCACCACCACCACCACCACCACCACCACCGCCGCCGCCACCACCACCACCGCCGCCGCCACCACCACCGCCGCCGCCACCACCACCGCCGCCGCCGCCGCCACCGCCGCCACCACCGCCGCCACCGCCACCGCCGCGACCGCCGCCGCTGCCACAAGGAGGCATACCACTGCCACAGGGAGTTATGCCACCGCCACCACTTTTAACAAGGTCAAACAGGTTCAGAACTATCTGACACTATGCACAGAAGTTTTATATTTTTTCACCCTTTTTAACAGCGAACTGGCCCTGACTTCATAAGGTTTAAATAAAATACAATAGTATTTACAGCGTTATAGGCGAAAGATGCGAACTCTTTGTCTGTGATTTTGTCGTTTGACGAGTATTTTAAGATCAACTTTGTAAATTTCCTTTTAGAAATACTATCTTCTCAAACAGGTTTGCTTCAAACTGGTTTGTAGAACCTGATCTGGATCCAAACTGTTTGCAAAGTTTATTAGCAGATGACACACGTCGCCATAAGCAGGTTTCAAGTTAAACACATAAAAGGTCGAGTAAAACATAAATATTTGTGAAAAAATCGTCTGTTAATGAAAATGTATATGGATAAATGAAAAATATCGGAAAAACTGACAGTTTTACACCAAGGTATAACAGGTTGACACTTTTGTTAGGCCTTATCTGGGTCCAAGCTGTTTGCACAGATTATCAGCAGCTAAGAGTTAAAGCGACATGTTTATTGTGTATAAAATTAATATCATCTTGTAGATAAATCCTTTTTTACACATTCAAAAACTGTCTGATCCAAGAAGAAAAAAAAAAACGATTTTCTGTTTAATTTTACATTCAACAGGGGAAGGGAATTAAACCCATCTTGAATGAATAATACCTGTACGACGTTAGAGAACAATTTATCAACAATTTACCTGTATGGAAAGAAAATTCGTCTGGTTTGGATTCTTTTCGATGAATGAGCGTATTGATAAAAAAAAAAGTATTACTTTTATAGATGAAAAGTGTTGTAATCAGTATATATAGCAAGACATGTCTCAACTTGATCTAAATTATACAAAAGACGAGTACAAAAAGAGCTGCACAGTGGGAAAACAACCTTTATAGCCATTTGCGCAACTGACCCTTTTCCCTGGTGTGCTTTCTAACTCTTTGCATGCAAGGTAATTTTGCATTCGTTTAAAACTCAACTTTGTAAAAACAAAATCTGTAATACACAATTGTCTGACGTTTTGTCAGGCCTGATCAGGGACCAAACCGTTTGCAAAATTTATCAGCAGACGACAATAATCGCCATTAGCAGGCAAAGAGTTAAACACCCACCTATAGATTTTCACCTGATGGTGAAATATTTGTGAAAAAAATCGTCTGCTTCAACGTACCTGTATCTGTTATATGGACAGTGATGGAGAACTTGACTGGTCGCTGTTTGTAGAATAACTGATAAAATATCGGAAAACTCTGCACTTTTAACAAGGTCAAACAGGTATGAATAAAGTATTCTACAAAAAATAAATTTTATCGTCTGCTCTAATACACTTTTATCAGTAGACCCTGATCGATACTGCACCCCCAATGCTCTCGATTTTTCCCTCAATCCAAGATGGCGGCTTTATATAGAATATATAGGGGGTCACTGAGTGCTTTGTGCTCAGGATGCTCAAGTCTAAACTTGTTTTGGATTTCACAGCAACATTAAATATTGCATCACCCGCATCATCGATTAATTTTCTAAAAATAAACCATTGGTCATCACCGCTGATATTGACGCGGACCGGTTCTGACTGTGCAAATATTGCATCAGCCTGATATTGATCGAATTCTAAAAATAAACTATTGATCATTACCGATGACCTTGACCTAACCGGTTCCGACTGACCGGTTCCGAAAATTCCCTCATCGTTTGTGATCCAAACAAGCAAGCTCTACTACTGATATAAACCGTGATATGGTGCATAACTAGGGCCAAATAAAAAATGTGTTTAGGATACAATTAAGTGCCACACCTTACCCGGGGCCCAATAAGGGAAAGTGACAAGAACACAAGAAAACATCACACATAAGAGACCAATAGGTCATCCCTTTCCTAGCAGGTGATCGCATGGCAAGACAGTATAACAAAAACGAAACATGAATCATAAATAGCAAAAAAGGATCCACACGAACCGCCTTGGAACGGTCAGAAAAGGCAATTACTGGAGGGCCTTAACCTGTTTATAGTCTCACCATTCTAATGGCGTTTCGCTGGCGGACCAATAGTGGCCCGCTTGATGTGTATTTGTAAAAAAATATATAGTTAACTCTTTGAATAAATACTTTTTACCCACCTGTAGAAATTCTCTAATTTATAAACGTTCTTTTTGCAGCTACCGTTCCTCCTTACTGTCTGAGGCCTACGAGAGAGATGAGATCAGTTCAAGTTTTGAGTTCGTCATCCTAGGTGACACAGTAATGGAAAGCATGACGAAGGCGTGATCATAATACAGCTTTGTAATGATATTTGAGAATTTTACAAGAAATCAATACGCCTTTACCATGACCAAACGTTCTTCCGACCTAATAAAAGAAATGGGCTAGCAAGCGAGAACTTGGTACCTACCATATATGCATACAATTGCTATTCAAACCTGTATTAGTATACGCATTTCCATACCTTGTGTGCACACAGATCACGGTTCGTGAAAATTTGTGTAATTTCCAATCTTGTGACACTACTCGATTAAGATAAGTTGTTACGAACACCACTAACGAATAATGAAAGCTTATTATGAATTTAATAGTTACAAAATGTCGTGTTTCCACCAGAATAAAGTATGACTGCTTGTGACTTTTTATAATTATCTTAATGGGTTTTGGCATTGGCTCTTTTCTTTGTTTATTCACAGTTAGTTAATTTGATTTGATTATTCTCTGTGATACATGGACTAAGTAAGAACGTAACAGTTTATGTTATTTAAGAATAGTAGAATATACGGTGAAGATTCAGCAGGTGTTATAAATTGAAGCTTCCAGTGGCTCTGGTCGATATCTGTTTTAAGTTGATGATTCTGTTAGTGTAAGTTGTAGCTCCCATTTCAGCAAAACTTGTCTTAAGACACAAAATTCGTTTTCGAGACCAATTATCGCTCAATGCAGAGCATAACCTACAATTTTTTGCATTAAAATCATTGTGTGTTTTTTTCTATTTTTGAGTGACCGCTTAAGACAGGTTTTACTGTATGTGTGGGTTTTTTGTGTTGGTCCTAGTTTTGAGATATATATAGTTCTTTCATTCGGGAACGTCCGCTACAATTCGAGAATCGAATCATGGCTAAGGTGTATGTAAGGAACATTACGCGTAGTACTATGTACCAAAAAGCTCCATTTTGTTAGCCGGAACTGCCATATGCAAAATTAGTTCTGTAGCATGTGGACTCAGCTCTATTAAAATCGATTATTCTGTTTATCCGAAAAGTTAAATCAGCAGAATAAATGAAGTTTATGTTTTTTCAATATTGCTATATAGCGATATTTTATTGAAAAATACATAAACTTCATTTAAATAGCGATATTTTATTGAAAAAAAAAACATAAACTTCATTTAAGCCGTTTGTTTTGCTGCGATCACACTTGTTATTGTGTTAACTTGGTTTCTGTGACGTCAGCGTCACGTTATATAACGCCAGCGTCACATTATCTGAACAGTATAGGCATTAACAAAGCTACTGGTTTGGATGGCATACCTTCACGCTTTGTGAGAGATGGTGCTTCGATTATAGCCTGTCCTCTTACACATGTTATTAATTTATCTTTGATTCAAGGTGTTGTACCTGATGATTTAAAATCTGCAAGAGTAGCACTTCTTTTTAAAAAAGAGTGATAAAACAGAAGTAGGTAATTATCGACCAGTATTAATTTTGACGATTATTTCAAAGGTGTTTGAAAGAGTCGTTTATAACCAAGTTGAATCGTATCTTGAGCAGAAAAAAACTTCTTTTTAAATTTCAGTCAGGTTTTAGAAGCAGATATTCTACTGTCGCATGTTTAACCCATTTAACAGATTTTATCAAATTTCAAATGAACCAGGGTCATTTTGTTGGCATGGTTTTGTTAGACCTACAAAAATCTTTTGACATAGTTGATCATGGCATTTTGTTAATGAAACTTAAAGTTCTTGGCCTCAGTCAAGACGTATCCAGATGGTTTCGGTCCTATTTATCTGATCGTCAACAACTAGTTGATGTATCTGGAACTCTATCCTCACATGCAAATATTTCATGTGGTGTTCCTCAGGGATCAATACTGGGACCCTTTTTATTTTTATATATGTCAATGATATGTCCGGTGCTGTCAGTTACAAACTTTTGTTATATGCAGATGACTCTGCAATTTTAGTAGCAGATAAATGTTTATCTAACATTGAAACTGTCTCACAGAATGAACTTGAGAGTAAGTTAATGACTGGTCGACAATAAACCTTCCCTGAATTTAGGCAAAACGGAATCTATACTGTTTGGATCTAGACCTAGGTTAAAGTCACAATCAGTTTTAAGCATTACTTGCAAAGGTACCGTTATTGAAGCAAAAATACTGTAAAACATTTGGGTGTAGTGTTAGAACAATGTCTTTCTGGTGCTAATATGGCAACTTCTGTGATTCAAAAGGCAAATGCAAGGTTGAAGTTTTTATACAAAAAGATTTTTTTTTTAAATTTGACAACCGAAAAGCTTTTAGTGATGTTTTTGATACAGTGTCATTTTGACTATGCATGCTCTTTTTGGTATCCTGGCTTATCTAAGGTTTTGAAAAATAAACTTCAGGCTACCCAAAATAAAATCATAAGGTTTGTTCTTAACATGGATTCAAAGGCACATGCAGGCTCTGACGTTTTCAAGTCTCTAGGCTGGTAACCTGTTTCAAAAAGAGTTGACCAGATTATTTTGAACCATGTTTTTAAGGTTAAGCCGAGTTAATCTCCAGATTATATGGTCGAGCACTTTATTCCAGCAAGTTCCATACACTCATGCAGAACTAGATTTAGGAAACTGGTTGTTTTTCTATTCCAAAAGTAAACGGTTTTGGGAAGAAATCCTTTGGATATAAAGGTTGTCTTGTGTGGAATGAGCTCCCTGGTGATATTAGGAGCTTACAGAGATATCCTTTAAAGTAGCTGTTAAAAAGTTCCCTTTAAGCAAGATTGATTGGTAATGTATGTTCTTACAGTATCTTGATCAATTTTACTCTCCTTTTAGTATAGATCTGAACGGTTTTAAGGTATTTACGCCAATTTTTTCTACATTGTTTTTAACTCTTTATACTTATTTACTTAAGTGTTAAACTAGTGGTGTTTCACTATGACTTGCAGCCGTACGAAAGGACCACAATGGAAATAAGAGAAATCACTTTCTTTTTTTTGTGTCATCCTTGGTATTGGTTAGAAAGCCATAGAACATTGCAATTTGTGTATTTAAATATATATTGTATGTGTATATTTAACATCACACTGTGCTGTTTTATTTATTTGCTGATCTGTAATACTGAAATAAATAAATAAATAAATAAATCATCACCCGTGTTAACAAAGTAGATCCTCGATGTTCATCGGTGGTCTGATTCCACGGAATTTCGCGGAATTGACAGAGTTGCATTACTTTAGTTATATTCTTGCTTACCGTCATTGTCTTAGTTGTTTGCCTGTGTTTTGTGTCTCTTCCTCATGGTGACATGGCTTCGTCTCTGATATGTGATGGTCGAGTTCACAGATCATATTCACTTGTTTTGTGTCTTCTTAATTCTTATTCTTTTTGTTTCTTTGAAATTGTTCTTGTTGTGTTTTTTGTATATTTTTGATATTTTGTTTGTGTTTTTTGTTGCTGTTGTTTCCATGTCGATATAACCAAGTAAATGCAGAATGGTTCACGAAAACAAATATACACATCATATTTAAATAACTTGTGTGTACACTGGAAACCCCTAAATGGGTACTATGACATACAATGTCATCACTGACCAATATATGAAGTACATCTTTATTTGGAAAGTCTAACCTGTGGCCCCTTAATGCATAAATGAATGATCCAAGGCTCACTGTATATAACCAGGCCTCGAGGTTATAAAACTTTAGTTCATTCCCAGACACAAAATAAAGCGCAATGATTGCCTGCTTGCGGACACGTGCGGACACGTGTCCGCAAGCAGCCAATCATTGCGCTTTGTTTTGAGTCTGAGACTGAGAGTCCGCAAGCAGCCAGTCATTGCGCTTTATCTTGAGTCTGAGACTGTACTCAGGTTTTATAACCTCGAGGCCAAATAGAAGAAATGCATCAGTATACAGTGGGTTAGGAATGTCGTTACTACTAGCATAGGCGTAGCTGTCATTACGCATTTACACACGTGCGTAATTTAATTGTACGGATTCAGGGGAAATCATCTTTTTTGGAAGCATTAAATTCTTATACTATATAGGACTGCTTTCCAAGGAAAGAATTTGCTCTCTTTGAGAGCAAATTCTTTTCTTAAAGAGAAATCCTAATTTTAAAAAGGGACGTTATTGACCAGAAACACTGTTTGTTTCAATAGTCTCTCTTTGATGTGCGTAAGTATACTAATGTTCTTGCTACACCCTTGTCATGTGTGCATAATTTGTTTTGCTAGGTTAGTATACTAGCATCGTGTGTCAGGTTTTGTGTTTATTCCTGGTTCTCGGACTAGGGAAAGACTACATTTCAGGTGTGTAGGTTCTAAAAGTCTGGTATGTTGCTGTATATTTTTTAAAAAAAAGTTTAAAAGAGCTTCTAAGGATCATTTTATGCGATTAAATGTGTTTGCACTATTATTTTGATCAATACATACCTTCATGGCAGTACTGGTTTATTCGGGCTGTTGCACTACTATCCTGCCAGCCAAGAGTGACAGTGAGGTCATGTTTTGTTTACAAAGTTATCAGAGACTTATAATCGATAGGTCACTTGTGTATTAATCCTATCCTGCGGATAGGATTAATACACAAGTGATCTATCGATTCGCGTTAGCTCAAGTGATGTGTACAAGTAAATGTTTTACTTAACAATAGTAAACAAAACATGCGTCACTGTCACTCTTGGTTGGCACGACAGTAGTCCTAATTACTATTTATTTTGTAACCGAATATGTGTAATAATACTTAACCTGCGTTTCATGCTGTATACTTAATACACCCTATATGAAAGGTAATGTTCTATTTTGGTATCCTTTATCATGTTCTCTTTTTATCAATTTTCACGATGGTATTCAATTTTCTTGTTAGGAAACCAATACCCAGTAACCCAATAACATATTTAATACTTCACCTCATAGAGACGCCTTTTATCACTTTTGTAAACTGAGCAGACCCAGATCAGGCAGCTCTTGTAAGAACCGCCTGATCAGAGTCTACTCTGCTTGCTTATGGAAACATGATTAGAGATGATCATACACTAGTGGACCTGACCAGTAATACCTTTGTTCTACGTACAAACGTGACAGTTTATTTATATATTTATTCATAGTGACTGAAGCTTAGCGTGAATATTCATGAAGAAAATGGTTAATACCCAGTAATTTATATAGTCACATACAGATTTCCCTTGCAACTAAGTGTGTGTGTGTGTGTGTGTGTGTGTGTGTGTGTGTGTGTGTGTGTGTGTGTGTGTGTGTGTGTGTGTGTGATTTGCCCGAAAGAAGCAGAGGAAGGCAAGTAACTTTATAACTTCTCAGGCCACGTAAGAGATAAAAGCATTCATAGCATACGATGTATTGATATGATGCATTAATTGCATACACTGTTGATGTATGGATAATACCAATACTAACAATAGATTTGAGATTTAGCCTACATTAGGACTACTGGTATATTGCACCTCAAATGGAACACAGTTTTTCGTTTTTAAAATTTTACATGAAGGTTTCTTCTCCCTGAAAATTTGCATGCGCATGGATATAGCAAAACCCTAACTAGATTTTAATTTGGGCGGGGAATGATAATAATCTTAATGCTCTGATATCTTGTAAAAATAAATAACTTAGTTTGTGTTGGAATGAAAATACTCGTTTAGTACCCATATTTGTACTGTCAGTGAAATACACCTTGGATAGATATCGTAGTATTTGCTCAGCTATAAAATGTCCATTAGAGATTACAGCAGACGATTATTTTGTAACATCAAATAGTGCTGTTTACGATGCAATCCAAGCTGCTTATATAGTTCTACGGATAATGGGTTATTAACGCGCGTTTTCATGCCTACCAAGTACCATCATTTTGCCTGCTTCCGTCTGGCTACCTAATTGTATGTTTTGTTCATGTGTCAATGTGCGAGCGTACAACTAGAAATGCATATGCCTGAAAATACGATAAAGATCACGGATGTACGGACACTTTCATGTACTACATTTCATATTATATTTAACTTTTACTGCTTCTTTATATGGTGGAAAATATGCATGTTTTCATATGGGAGTGGTGAGATCAATAAGCAGACTCATTCCAAATGGGCGTTTCCAACTAAGAGGGCATTTTGGGTAGAGGACATCTATAGATGTAGCCTTTAGTTTGTGTCACCGTCTTTGTGACATGTTTAGATAACTGAAATATTGTTGACTATGCTGATAAACAGCAACGCAAGCCAATATACAGCTACATTTAAAACCCACTGATGCATTGTAAAGTGTCTTATATTAGTATATACATGGTTTTATATTCAACTGATAGTCATTGATTCATATCGCTCAAGGTACAAGAAGGAAATGTTATTAAGCATAAAACATTAAGAATGGTAAAATTCTATCCTATCCCAGCATTTATGAAAACATATACAAACTTCAAAAAATATTTTTGGTTGGGGTTTTTTGGTTAAAATATAGTTTTCGAATTAAATTTAAAATTCCCGAATTAGATTTAATGTTCTTGCCAAAAAACAGTGTTCCATTTGAAGGGCTATACTCCAGTAATATATTTTATTCAATCGATTGTGATAAACTCTACGAAGAAAACGTTGGCATGATAATTCTACCAAATTTTGATACCTGAATGAGTTTTGTTGCACTGTTTAAAACGCTCCATATACTTGCAAAGTATGGTTTCAAATACAGTTTAAAGACAAAAAATCACATGAAAGCAAATAATAATAGTCATCACCAATTCTGTTTTTAATGCAAACGTTACATTTTCATTCATTGAATGAATTACACCCAGTCTTTTAGTCTCAGCTGTCTGTGATTGCCTGGGCTATATGTGACGCTTTTAGAATCAATGTTGTGTTGATTGTGTGGTATGAAGCGTTTACCTATCCGTACTATTCTTGAACATTCATGACAAGGCTTGTGGAATACACATTTAACAGCTCTTTTGTGGTAACTGGCTACGTCCTTCCGCAAAAGAAATCGAATTTTCTGACATATAAAGTTCCTTATGAAAGTTGTGGGCAAATTGTGTTTGGCTAAAGTACCTCTGCTACTTTGATAGGGTATCTGCCTATTTTTCAAATGCTTCCCAAAACTTCCCTATGCATAAGATATCACTGATATCCTTTTGAAGAGGACGATTTGTGTTATTAGGAACGAATTAAGTTTATAATTAGACAGACAAGTCCCTATAACCAAACAGGAGACGCTACCAAAGGGGGAAGGGGTTGCAAAATTTGACTTCACAAAAACATTTAGAAATCTTTTTTTTTTCATGTGTAAGGGTATACTATCATCAATACTGGATTACACATCACATCACAGTGAAAGTATTTTAAAGTCCAAAATCATAAGCATTTTAATGAGTATATTTGTTGTTGTTTTTTTCTATCTGATTTGTTAAGAAATATTTTGAAGTGCAACTGTAGTCCATATTCAACCTTGATGACAATGTATTTACCTGGTGCAATATTATGCAGCAATGTACTCTGACCATTCATCCATGCGTAAAGTACATCTAGTCAATGGCCATGTAGTTTTTGTGTAATGGCTACAGTATATGTGCAAAATAATCTACCAACTGAATTTAGTAAAAGGACAATTTTCATCATCTAAGGAAAAATATGCTAAAACGTTGTAATATTTTATGACTAATGGGTTATGAAAAGGAAGCTTACTTGTACTAATTATTTCATTATACTGGAAACAAAGCTTTTCAAGAGAGCACACCAAAAATCCAAATGCTAATGTTCGGGCTCGCCCATGCATTACATTTTGGGCTGTGGGATATCATTCCCCCAACTAGCTTTAAACATATATTTTGTAAAATATGAGAACACACTTACGTGCAAAAGGATTAGTTGGGACTCGGGGGATGATGTTTTAAAAATAGTTTTCGATTTCCTATATGTATAATACAAAAAGTGACCATTTTAGCCCCCCAAAAAAGTCGTACATTTATGGAAATAGGAAATCAAATGCAAAATCATAAAATAGAGACCAACAGCGAGCTTATATATGAAAATGGAAGCATTTGATTGACTTTAATTTTTATCAAATTATAGGCAGCGATACACTGTGATCCCCATTACCACCGTCAGAGGTCCTTGTAATATTTACATTATTATCATTTATTTTTTATTTGCTTATTTCATATTAAAATTTCATTATTATTTGCATATAAAATTAGCGTTTAGTAAATATCACATACAGCGCTTACATCTTATATTGTTTTTCATACAAAAACATACTAGCAAATGCATTTTCAAAAGTCTAAAAATATTTAATTGAAATAAAATCGTAATGTGGGTGTGTGGGGGTCCGTCCGACTTAGACAGGGGTTACCTTGTGTGCGCATCTCTTCCTACAGTTTGATAGCCATCGTATTGAAACTTTGCAGCAACTTTTTACATGGTCTAAAGATGTGTTGAATGTTTTATAGCCCTGCTTTGAGAAATGGGAGAGGGGGCTATATTGGATTTGGGTTGTCTGTCATTCCATCATTCCGTCATAAATTTCTTGAGAACAAAATTGATAGAACTTTACCAAATTTTGTATTCACATTGATATTGATAAGATCTAGGTTGTGATTTTTACACATCATTTTTCGCACTATTGTCACAGAGGTATGGCCCTTAACTGTGATGTCAGAATTCCATTTAGATTTCTGTTTCCGTTCAATACCTTGACAACTAATTGATAGAATTTGACCAAATTTTGTGCATGCATTGATATTTTCAAGATCTAGGTTGTGATTGTTATCTGTTGTTTTTCGCAAATTGAAACAAGGTTATGACCCTTGATTGATGTCAGATTTTCATTTGGCTCAATATCTTGAGAACAGTTTGATTTTTGTAAATGCATTGATATTGACATGATCTAGTTTGTGATGGTTACATATCATTTTTCGCTCAGTTGAAACAGAGTTGTGGCCCTTAATTGGCGTCAGATATTCTTTGCGCTTGATATCAAGAGAACTAATTGAAAGAATTTGACCAAATTTTGTGTGTGCATTAAAATTGACAATACATATGTTGGGATTGTTATCTGTCATATTTCGCAAATTTGTAACAGAATTTGGTCATTGGTTTGTCAAAATTAAGTTTCTGCTCAATATTTTCAGAACTAATTGATAGAACTTGATGAAATTTTATATGTGCATTGATATTGACAAGGTCTAGTTTGGGATTGTTACTTGTTATTTTTCGCAAATTTGTAACAAAGTTGTGCCCCTTTATTGATGTTATATTTTCATTTCCGCTCATTATCTTGAGAACTTATCGATAGAACTTGACAAAATTGTGTATGTGCATTGATATTGACAAGCTCTATTTTGGGATTGTTTCCTGTCGTTTTTCGCAACTTTGTATTAGTTATGGCCCTTTATTGATGTCAGATTTTCGTTTCAAATAAAAACCTTGTGAACATATACCGCTCAATATCTTTAGAACTAATTGATAGAAGTTGACCAAAGAATGTGCATCAATACTGACAAGTTCTAGGTTGGGATTGTTATCTGTCATTTTTCGCAAATTTGTGATAGAGTTATGGTCCTTGAGTGTTGTCAGATTGTAGTTTCTTCTCAATATCTTGAGAACAAATTGATAGAATTTCACCAACATTTACAAATGCATTTATATTCAGAAGATCTAGATTGGGTCTGTTACTTGTCATTTTTTTTTTGCCAAATTAAACACAGTTATGGCCCTTGATTGATGTCTGAATTTCGTTTCTACTCAATATGTTCAGAAAAAAATGGACAGAATTTGACCAAACTTTGTATATGCTTTGATACAGACATGTGTAACCTGTCATTGTTTTCAATTTGTAACATAGTAATGGCCCTTGATTGATAGTTTTTACAGCATGAAAAGTGCTACGGCGGGGCTATAGTCGGATTCTCTGACAACTCTAGTTTCTATCAATCAATCAATCAATCAATCAGTTTATACCTATTTTAAAAAAAATACAAAAATGTCTGTGGCTGGGCCCACTCTGGCTCAACTTGGGGTTTTCTTTAGCTCAGACTATCTGTCATCATAGAAAGTTAATTTGATTAGATTGTTTCTCTATGATGATTCATTGCAATAGATAGGAAGCCTCCACGCGAGCTTAACATTTTTGAGATTAAACACCAACAGAATCTAGAGCAGCGATCTGGTACCCTTATAATGTATTTAAGTCCCCCCAAACACCCAGTGACTAAGTCTAAGGCTGTGGTTCTGTTGTTGTTGATTCGTTGTTGATTGTTGCTCCCATTGTGGGATTCTGTATTGCTCTATGTTTTGTTGTTTGTAACTATGTGTCCAATACTATTTTTGTAATCATCTTAATGGGAAGAGAGAGCTGGTTGCTTTGCTTTGTTTGTCTTCCTGGTCCTTCGTGATTGTTGATTGGCTCTCCCTCGCGGTGCCACGAGTTTGTCTACAGTTTGTGATTGTGGTATTTTCTGATCATATTTACTAATTTACATTTCACATCGATATTATTTAAATGGGATATATTTTGTTGTTGTCACATAATAGCACACAATAAAACGTTTGAGAACGTATCTTTCCTCTAGAAATATAACACTTTATATACCAGCTGTCTCTGCTTTATTCAGTTAAAAATCAACTTAGCATATTTTTGAAAACCTTACCATGTCGAATTTATCCACATGTTCATTACTTTGAGTTCGATTGGTCAGAGAAATAGCTTACACAAAGATAATGCAAAACTGAACACTTATTAATCTCTTTGGGATGACAAAATGGATAAATAAATTTGTTGATATTATTGATGTGTAAACTACAACTAATCAACCGCAATCTGAGAAATTTGTGCGTGTTTTCTTGGAGTTTACGTATCAATGGATCTCTTTGTAAACTCAGCCTTATTATTCACAAGCTTTCAGATAGTCAGTGATTTGTCAAGTTTGTAATTTGATGATTCATTGGAGTTCATCGAATTCATTCATGTAACGAGACAATGTTAATTGACTTTGTCTTGGTATGAGTGCCTGCGCTTTTCAACATCCCTTGGTGTGTGCCTTTAGGTTAATTTTGATTTCACTTCTGGGTTTTTGTCATCTTTTACAGGCTTAGGTACCACTTTCTGTACTGTTATTTTGTTCTTTTTCGTGATCGCTGGTGAGTTTATTGGATTGTCTTCTTTCTGTTTTGCTGTAGTTGACTTTTGATTTGAATCACTATTGGTGTATCCTTGCAATAACTGTTGCTGGTATAGATATTGTAGCCAACGATACCATGAGGCTGTCGGTGTCCAATGAAATGAATTGAGGTCTGAAAAAAATAGAAAAAACACATCATGGAAAATCAATGATTTCAAACTTTTCGACCAAGTTAAACTCACAGCATCCAGCCTTCTTAGTTACAAAGACTAGCTAACATTTTTCAAAACTTAAGATATTATAGCTGTTTTTATGTCTAGAGAGTGAAAATACAATTCACTGTGACCAGACTGTGTGTTTGTATTTTGACTATAATAATAAACACATTAAAATGTTAACAAACTTTGAGAGGTTTTGTTCAAACATATTTA
Organism: Loripinus fragilis; assembly: GCA_964019695.1. Taxonomy (NCBI): domain Eukaryota; kingdom Metazoa; phylum Mollusca; class Bivalvia; order Lucinida; family Lucinidae; genus Loripinus; species Loripinus fragilis. Next base: position 14,761,299 of record OZ026519.1, on the reverse strand, counting down.
TTTTGAAGGTGAATAAGATATTCAAAATGTACGTTTCACCTTTTTCCGCCAATTACGACTTTTATCATCTGCTCTCCCGTATGCCTATGTTCTTTGGTACCATGAATAGCAAAGAATATGACCAAGGTTCATAGTGTTCGCTTCCATGACAAAATATAATCTGAAGTGCAACATGATTGTAAGTATCTATCATGAGTGTGAGTGTGGGATATATTAATCCTCCTGAGGATCACCGATTGGCATCGCGAGGCTTGTCCAGTGATGACAAACGGTGATCACGAGGGACGTATTTTTCTATCTCACACGAATAATGAATGTTTTTTTTTGCTCACCACTGAATACCAGCAAATCCTGAATACGTTGAGATGCGACATGGTGACGTCATTTTTACATTACAATGACTTTACGGATCGACGTGTGGCCAGTGTGCGATTGTTCATTTTTATCTTTCCCTAGGGCTGGTACGGGTATGTGAGATAAATAGAATCCATCATTGGTGTCCAGTGGGGACAGAAAATCCCAACCCGAGGGCCCACCATTCCAGTGGGAAACTAGGTTTGCCAAGTTTCCCACTGAACGGTGGACCCGAGGGTTGAGATTTTTCTGGAACTACTGAACACCAGTGGTCAATTCTTTTTCTCATATAGCAATTCTAAATTTAGTGACCGTACGGCACAGTTCAATGTAATATCCGTTGGTGACGTCACTGAGGTCGATGTTTACAGTCAATGACGCACGCTGTACAAATCGACTTGAAACAGCGAATAAATAGCGCATTTAACAACAAACAAATGGCTATTTCATCAAAATGGATTTACAAGAACTAGCTTATCAGCCACAGTAACTCCAGTAAGCAATTTTGTAAAGGAAAATGTGTTTCTTTTTTTACATCGTCAAGGCTCCCCTGGTGCATTCAGTCACTCATTGCCCAACACGTCAAATAAAATATGTCAATCGCAATGCACTCAGCATTTTCAAAGCATTGAATAAATGTTTTACGTTTTACTTAATACCGCGTTGAAGGCCGACTTGAATTGCTGAAATTTCAACATTGACATTTTTCCTGACTCTCAACAATTCAACTTTCGTTTTCAAAAGAATACAGCCATCCGCCAAAAATGTCGTGTGTGGGTTATCTCGCATTAGTAACTGGCGACGTGAGGCTTATCTCATATTAGTTACCCTTAACTCACATGGGTAGCGATGTGGTACAGATTTTTCCGACAGCCAGCTATCATAGGGATCACTCGATCTTGTACGCATTGGTATGTGAGAAAGAAATTTCTCACATACCAAGGCATACAAGATCGAGTGATCCCTATGAAAGCTCGCTGTCGGAAAAATCTGTCCCACATCGCTACCCATGTGAGATAAGCGTAACTAAAACGAGATAAGCCACACGCAGCCGGTTGCTAATGTGAGATAACATTTTGGCGCATGACTGTATTCCTTCGAAAACGAAAGTTGAATTGTTGTCAGTCAGGAAAAAAAACATTGTTGAATTTTCAGCGATTAAAGTCGACCTTCAACTTGGTTTTAAAGTAAAACTGCGCATTTTTACTTAAAACCTTTATTCAATGCTTTGAACATGCTGAGTGCATTGCGATTGACATATTTAACCTGTTGGGCAATGCGCGACTGAATGCACCGGGACGGGGAGCCTTGACGATGTATAAAAAACAACGCACACACACATTTTTCTCAACAAAATAACTCACCCTAGTTACTGTTGCTGATAAGCTAGTTCTTGTAAATCCATTTGGATGAAATAACCATTTGTTCATTGTTTAATGCGCTGTTTATTCGCTGTTTCAAGTTGATTTGTACAGCGCGCGTCATTGACTGTTTACATCGACCTCAGTGACGTCATCAACACATATTACACAGTACTGTACCGTACGGTGGTGGTATATGAGAAAAAGAATCGATCATTGGTGTTCAGTGGTTTCAGAAAAATCCCAACCCTCGGGTCCACCGTTCAGTGGGCCCTTGGGTTGGGATTTTTCTGTCCCCACTGAACACTAATGATGGATTCTATTTATCTCACATCGGTAAAAACAACGGATATCCAGATCTGGTGTGCGAGAAAAGGATTTTTTAAAAAAATTGTATTGTTAAAACACAGAAATACAAGAATGAAAAAACTATACAATTCAAAAAAGAGAAGTAGTAGATTTACTGTCGAATCAAACAAAATCTGTCCAGGGGGTCTGGACTTTTTTTTTATTAACATATTCCACAGAGGGTCGTACGAACCTCAATCAAGATCCAAAGGGATCCTTTAGCTTCTCTAAAGGGGTTCAATACCAGTATTTATAAGGAAACCTATACCCACCTATGATTTTCCTGGGGACAGATCAGACACACTGCCCCCCCCCCTTCTTGATTATCCAATGACTACCATATTTGTATAGTGTACACTGTGACTTAAAAGCTGCAATTGTCCTACACGAAATATTTTGGACCTTTTTTTGTTTGATTTGTTATTATAATTGCATCTGTTAGATGTAGCTTCTCAGCGAATGGAGCTTAAGTATACGTTGAAGTTTACAATATACACTAAGAGTATGATAGTTTATCAAAAACAGCAAGCAATAATAAGAATATAATACTTTGGCTCGCTCAGTGGGCTGGTCCATCAATTTATTTTTTCTGATGCATATCACATCTCATACGCCAGCTGAAAAATCAATCATTGTATATTATTATATAATCTATAAATAGGCATCTTCTGATTGGAACATAAGCCTACCAACTTTAGCTGATATAACTGAATGTCGCATGGCCTGGGGTTTTGAAATCACCAGTTTAGGTTAATAATGGCAATGCCTCAATACTCAATAATTGTGTATTATAAGTTATAGATACCTGTTTTAGATTCGTATCCCTCTGGTCGTATTACTGTGGATCTTGCATCTGTGTAGTATGTACTATAGTCTTTTACAACGGTCGCCCTAAAATAAAAAATAAAATATAGTTATTTTAAAAATGATTATATGGTGACAATCTAGCAAATCAGTTAAAAGAAAAGTTGCATGACAATAGCAGTTGACGAATGGGTGGTATGTTTATTCATGTGGTCATGGCAAAAGAGTTTGAAGGTAATTACTCATTTAAAGATAAGTGCTGGGTGGGTTTGTCTGCGGTTTGTCATTGTAGCATTTCCTGGTTATGCTTACTTACTTTTTAAGAAAGAACCTGTCCATGAACAAAGTCAATTGGGAAAGTCTGGCACAATTCGAGAATTGACTCAGCCTCGTGTGTAGGTTTGCTGCATAACGCATAGTTCTATGTACGAAAAAAACTCCATTTGGTTAGCCAGAACTGGCATAAGGAAAATAATTTCTGTGGTCTGTAGCCCTATTAAATCCATTGTTCTGATTACCCGAAAAGTTTAATCAGCAGAATAAATATAGTTTATAAACATAAATTTCATTTATAACCGTTTGTTTTGCTGCAATCACACTCGTTGCTGTGTGGGTGTGGTTTCTTTGTCGTCAGTGTCACGTTATGTAACGTCAGCGTCACGTTATCAAAGTATATTCTCGATGTACATTCGTGGTCTGATTCCATGGAAATCTACGGAATTGGCCGAGGCAGTTCCAATTGGAACAAAGTCAGTAAACGTGGATTCTCTCCAAATCCCCAAACAGTGTCAAAATGGAATTACCATTTTATAATAACATTTTCTGCCTTCTGTGTGTGCTAGATAACCCATTGTCATATCTCAAAACACAAGGAAGATTTTGAAAAAAAAAATCGCACATGTTCTGTACTACATGAAATATCTTGAAAAAATATCACGAGAACTTGTGATTTTAATTTCAACCCCTAACGAGAATGATATCAAACAAAGCTGTATCATATGGACATACTCTTTGAATCACTGCTCTAATTATCTTGGCGATCAAATCATCACTGAATTTTTAAGTTTTTCACTTACATATTCTTTCTTTTTTTCTTTTCATATACACTTTGATACCATTCTTTCTTTCTCTTAAAATTGAGCCAGTGCATGAGATTTCCAACAATGTGGTATGTGCGACCAGCAAAGCCTCAGATCAGCCTGCGCATACCCGCAGTCTGATCAGAGCCCTTGCCAGTCGCTTGAGTATTCTATGATTGTTAAACTACTGACTGAACACCATTTGGAGTTTCTAAGCTTAAAAGGAGGCTGCAGTGGCTCGTCTGAGTCTACGCTTGTCAAAATGCCACATTGTTAGAAATCACATGTCACGGCTCATTTCTTGTTTCAGACTGTGATGGTTATGTACAGAAGAGAATGATCAACAGGCCATTGCCAAGCTAAAGTGATGGGGTATATTTAGAAACGATTGCGTGAAAATGGGTTGATTCCACACATGGCTTCTGGAAATCCAACTATAGAAAGAGGATACTTATTGCTACAATATACTTTGGCCATTATAGCATATGCGCAACAAATATTGGATATGGAAGCTTTATTTAGAACCTAATTGAATTGTACTGTAGGCATATAAACTTTTTATTGAAAAAGGTGATAAAAATTGAAGTTGTATACAGGCTTTTGAATTTGACTTAATATGTTAGGTGTAAAGTACTATTATATTTTTCTTGTGTAGAAGGTAGATTGAAGTGCTATGATAAAGGAGCTCTAGCGATAAGGCGTATATTTTCCCTAGTTGACATGATTACAAAACCTAAATTTTCAAATTGCCCTAACGTTTTTAAAATTGGTCTGTTTCGGTAGTAAAACATGCATAGAAAGTATCAAAATAGGTTTCAAAGCGATTCATCATTTACAAAGCCGTGAAAACTTGCGCCTTCTACTCCCACCCCCCATTTTACGTCTTTAGACTGGGTGTCGTTTAGACGAGAGTTTTAGTAAATCCTTTGCAGGTTTTCAAAAAGTAAAAGTGCTAAAATATTCAGGATATAAGTGCCCTTCATTTCCAAAACTCTGCGGTATTCCTTCTGCGCATGCGTACGAAGTATACTTTAAAGGAGCTCTAGCGATAAGGCGTATATTTTCCCTAGTTGACAAGTTTACAAAACCTTAATTTTCAAATTGCCCTAATGTTTTTAAAATTGGTCTGTTCCGGTAGTAAAATTTACATAGAAAGCACCAAAACAGGTTTCAAAGCGATTCATTATTTACAAAACCGTTAAAACTTGCGCCTTCTACTCCCACCCCTCATTTTACGTCTTTAGACTGGGTGCCGTTTAGAAGAGAGTTTTAGTAAATCCTTAGCAGGATTTCAAAAAGTAAAAGTGCTAAAATATTAAGGATATAAGTGCTCATTATTTTCGAAACTTTGCGGTATTCCTTCTGCGCATGCGTACGAAATATACTTAAAATTGTGACTTTTGTCATTGAAAAGATGAAACTGACGTCTTTCAGTTTGTTTTAGATGCTTTCCCCCCTAGACCCAAGATGCCCTTTGGACAATTAAATGTTGCCATACAAATATATAACATATGTAAAGGGCGTCTTGGGTCTAGGGGGGAAAGGGGTTGTATAAGCGAAAGAAGACATCAAATATCTGACAAAAAGTAGACCACTTTGCAAAATGGTCGTTTTTATTGTACATCAACCGTATAAATAGTTTTACTGTACATAGCGTGATAGGACGATTGGTACCCTTGTTTAACGGTCTAGTTCCCATATATGTTACTGAATAACAAGTACAGTTGATGATCGAAATAAATTCTAATTCAATAAGAAGTAGATTTATTACATGCATTAAGGAAATCCCGTTTTAGATATACAAATTCGGGGGCAATGGTGCATCGACGGCCCGTGTATATATATTTGTTGAATGTGCCTAGTTTCTCCAGTCGTTATTTCAACAAAATAAAACGAACGTCTCGTTTAGGGAGATTGCTCGCCTTATCGCTAGAAATTCTTGTGACGTTTGTCATTGAAAAGATGAAACTGGCGTCTTTCAGTTTGTTTTTAGATGCTTTCCCCCCTAGACCCAAGATGCCCTTTGGACAATTAAATGTCGCTATACAAATATATAACATATTTAAAGGGCGTCTTGGGTCTAGGGGGGGAAGGGGTTGTATAAGCGAAAGAAGACATCACATATCTGACAAACATAGACCACTTTGCAAGATGGTCGTTTAATTGTACATCAACTGTATAAATAGTTTTACTGTACATAGCGTGATAGGACGACTGTTTACCCTTGTTTAACGGTCTGGTTTCCATATATGTTACTGAATAACAAGCACAGTTGATGATCGGAATAAATTCTCATTCAATAAGAAGTAGAGTTATTACATGCATTAAAGAAACACCGTTTTTAATATACAAATTCGGGGGCAATGATGCATCGACGGCTCGTCTATATATATTTGTTGAATGTGCCTAGTTTCTCAAGTCGTTATTTCAACAAAATAAAACGAACGTCTCGTTTAGGGAGATTGCTCGACTTAACGCTAGATATTCTTCCATCCCTAAAACAAATTTATCTTTTGTTTTTATTAGAAATGGACTGCAAAACAAATAGTCCAGGGTATGCTAAAATCCCTTTCTTTGTAAATAAATGACGTTATGAAGCATTGCAATATTTAGAAAATACATTAAAACTGTTTTTGTGCCTCTGAACAGGTGATGGAATCATTTCATTAAAAGAAATATGCATATCTGATTGTTATTGTTTTCCACCTGGGATTGATTGACCCCACCAACGTTTAATAACATGGGGGTTTGACAGTACCGAAAGTTGCCAGGGTACATGCTTTATTGGATATAAATATGATTGCTGACGAATGATCCCATATTATCATGGACTATAAAAATGAGTAGAAATTTCAAATTCTGTTAAAATTCGTAATTTTAACAGGTACATGGACCAGCACTTTTGATTTCTTTGATTTGATTCTTTACGTCCCATCAACAATCCTTCAGTTATGTAGGGACGGGTCTTCCTGAGTGGAACAAGTACCAAGCTAGGATTAAAGTGTCTTGCTCAAGGACACAGCGCAGTGGCGCCAGTGAGGCTCGAACCCACGTCCCCTGGGTCTCGATGCAAGCACTTTACCACTGAGCCACTGCGTTTCCTATGGTCCAGCACTTGAATGTGATTATTTTGGTATATTGATGGCTGTTTTCCAGTTGTTATAGAAGAGCAAACTGCATGCTTATAGTTTTGTTATACTTGTCTATGATTAGCATTTGAACGAATAATTTTGATGTAGCAAAAGAAAAATTGGCTCGGCAAATACTTATTTAACCATTTAATGAAACTTAACAGTGCCTAATTTCTACTGACTGCGCACTTAAAATGGCACAAATTTAAGCCAGTGTCCATTACTATGCTCTATTCAAAACTATGTATCTTGACTGAACTAAACGCTAATGGTGTAAAATTTATATCAATAGATAGACAGAAGCAAGCCCTTTTAAAAGATATATACTGATGGTTCAATAAAGGTTATATTTGAAGAGATACAACCCAATTCTACGAACTCAAAAATACCCCTAGTAATAATACATAATAAGTCAGGTTTAGAGTACAAGGTGAAAATAATTTGATACTGATGATGGCCGCCGAGAAAAGCCAGGAAGAATCAAAGAAACGTAAGTTATTACTTAACGCTTACTGTCCTTGTAACGTTTTTCTTCTGATTAAATCAATATGTCCCATAAATGGATACAATATTCATGAAATAAAGCTCTAAATAATTATGCCAAAAACAGGTTTCATTACTTGACTGACCTGGAAAAAGCCTAGATTTCAATCGGATTGAAAACGTCTGGAGAGTTATAAAAAAGGGAACGATATGCCTTCTAAGGTTAGTGACATGTGGAAACATATACAGTATGTGACGCTTGGCATAATGTGTCCACAACAGCATTTGAGTATTTGGATATATATACCTATGCCTAGACGAATGGCAGATATTTTAAAAGCTAAAGGTTGGGCAACTATATATTGGTTGTGATGGCTTCAAACATGTTAGCCATCGATGTTTACTGATATTACAGTTGATGAACCAAACACTTTTGAGAAACATATTTATACACTAGTTATTAATTTTTTCCAGTAAGATGAAGTGTTTTTGTTACGCATTTGCACAATTAATGGCATAATATTGTTAGAGCTAAATATTCTACATGTAAAAGACTTTTGAGAGAAATAGATGTCAAAAGACTTATGACATCAAGCTGTATTGGTCTTCATAAATTGTATGCTAAATTAACAGATCCAATATGTATCCCTGTAAAAGATTGCAAATGTACATTTAAAAACTATCCAGTGTTTGTTTTAAAAAACAAATTGTTACAGGAGAAGTATGTATATATAGTGATCCCCTAGGATATCTACACTTTCACTCCTGTAGCAAATGGAATCAATTGGCATGACTAGAGAACCACCATTACCACGTGAGTGTGTTATACATGAAATTTCTAAACAAAGCTGGAAGCAGAGAATAGTCCACTTTAGAATGAGGGCCTGGTCTCGAGGTTATAAAACTTTATTAATGCTCCTCTAGACCAAGCATGAAATTTATCCTACTCGTAGATGTTAAAATGTCATCGCACTATTTGACATTTTAATATTTATCAGCTATTGGAACAGATAATGTGATAGTTAAAAGCAAGAAACCCTCTTATTTTCAGTATATTAATTTAATGAACAGTTGAAATTGCATGCTCAGTTGAGTTGCATAAAATGTTTTACACTGAGGACCTGGTCAAAAAAAGAACGCTACAAAAGTAGAGCCATCAAACTACAATCGTCAAAGTATGGGTACATGTGCAGAAATGTCTAGGCCAATCACCAAAAACATGACAATCACCAGTTAGTCATACTACAACAAATTTCCTGCTGTGTCTTATGTAAGCTCCAGTACCCAGAAATGTAAAATCTGGAAGAAAAGCGGTAACTGAGTAATATTGTTAATTAGTATAAATGAAACATTGTTAACAAGGAATATCTTTAAAAAAGATAATCGACGAGTTTTAAACGGATGGGTATTTGATAACCTGCAAACTACGATGTAATCTTTTTCAGAAGCTCTATAGTTTCTGCACGTAAAATTTATGGCCAATTTAGACCACTACAATAGCATTATTTCCCATTAACAACTTGGTGTAACAAACAATGCAATCACAGTACATTGAAACCTCAATTGGAACCATGCAGAAGCCGACATGATCTGCCCAACATGAAAGTAGCCATTAGATATGACTGAGGTTCACGATATTGTGGTGTTCTTATTTTTTCTAATCATTAAATATTTAGCCCATTCATTCACTCTCGTTAACATCTTCTCTTATTCATTAGAATGCCATCAGTCATTATCAAAATTTTACCTTATACAATCATGTGATATCTCCAGTGGTTTTCTCTATCTTTGTTTCCCCCCTTAGGCCACTTTGGTCGGTTCCCTTTGCTTTCCAACTTTCAATCCTTGTTGGGCTTTGCCTTTGCAGTTAAATCGGCGCAAAATATGGTAGGCCTATGCAAAGGTGTTGAAAAATGGAAGAAGATGTATCGTACAAAGTTTAATCAAAATACTTGCTTCTCCTGTAAGTTAACAGGTGTATAGATTCTGTTCAAATAATGTGTCTGAATATTTAGACTATGTACATGTACATGGGAACAAATATAAACAAATATAAACTCAATGAAAAAAGTTCTCCCGAGGATTTTCCAAAGCTGACTTTTTCTCTTCCTAAATAAACTGGCCACTTTGTGTTATCGTAATAAAATAGATGTGTATGAGCTGGTATTGTAAAGTACTGTAAATTCGGAAATTTTCGCGAGGGTTTTATATTCGCGAAACTTCGCATATGCGAAGTTTCGTGAAATTAAAATCCTCGCCAAATGGCGAAATCACTCTACTGATATATGTAAATCATGCCTTTGTCGCGAATTTTTAACGTCGCAGATATGACTTTTATCGCTATTCGCGAAAATCAATTTCTCGCAAAAATTTCCAAATTTACAGCATCTGTGTAGAAGAGCCATTCTCATACGTGTTGTCCGTTTAATTGTTTGTCGTCAAAGAAGACAGATGGTCAATTATTTCATTATTGATGTGTTTGTTTTGTAACGTCCACCAACAGTTCAGCATTCCTTTGTTAATTAACACAAAATAGGGTCACGGAGAGGTGTATGTGCGTATTAATGAACACGTGTCTTGCTAGTTTGTGGTTCGACCAGAGGTTCTTGAATGAGCACTCATGGACAACGTTGAGCGTAAAGTTGTTGATATTTCCTTACCCATTAGTTTTAACATATGTTTTGCTGCTCAACGCCATCTCATTATGACGGTTCTTTTATGAACCCACAGCATATGTTTTGGTTGAGAAATTAGAACATTATTATTTTGTTACGCACTCTTAACTTAAGGCATGCGTTGTGATAGACAGGAATTCATCCCCTGTTCCTTTATCCAGCAATTTGGTGATAACTAAATGATGTTGTGATAACCGTTTTGGGCAATTCTAGGGCTACAAACAATGGGAGCAGCAATAATCAACGAATCAACAACAACAGAACCACCGCCATTGACCGTGCAGCTTCCTAATCCACAGAGGGGGGGGGGGGGCTGAAATGCATTTCTTCATCCTAGATTCTGTTGTTGTTTTAAAACACAAAACGTGTTTGCTTTGTAACTAAAGCAATGTATCATCACATATGCTGTACCTGACTATTTTTCGACCAAACGTGGTACTCGGCGGTAAGTCGCATCGACCAAATGGTTTTCAACATGGACCCCTTTCAGAAGATGTTTACTATTAGCAGCGATGCTTGCTATTAGAGTCTACCGTGTGCTTGTATATTAATGTATTATTGACTCATACATTGTATCTTCGAAAAACTAACACACTATGATGTTACAAAGAAAATGGCCCACGACTCACATTTAGTTAGAGCTAAAGAAGACCTGAAGTTGAAACACGGTGGGCCCAGCCAAAGTCAAACAGCAAATTTAGATCAATACATACACATCCAAAGGGTAAGTGAGTATGGTCAGGAAATACCACAATCACACACTTCAGTTCAACCCACGACACCGTAAGGAAGAGACACAGAACACTATCAGCTATACGACAACAGGTAGACAATTAAAGTAAAGCAGCCAGGCACCAGGGTTATAAAACGAAATTTATCCTGCTGTTTATGCCCACAATCGTTGGCATTTTAACATTTATTAGCATGATAAATACAAAATATGAGAGACTTAAAGCAAGAAACTTCTTCGTTTGTTGGTATTTTAGTTTTATGAGCAGTTGAAATTTCGTGCTCAGTTGAGTTGAGTATGAAAAACGATTTATAACCTCGGGGCCAGCTCTCTCTTCCTAAACGAGATGATTGCAAAACATGAAAGGTCACAAAGTACTGAATAACAAAAACAAGGAGCAAACACAACCCTCACCCCACAAAAAAAACAATGGGAACAACAGAACACCCGCCTAAACGGACAGCAGACGAAGACACTGGTAGGGGTGGCTTAAATGCATGTACCAAATAATCAAATCAATGAACTAATCTGTGCATCAAGTTAAACCAAGATCAGGCCCGAGGTTATAAAACTTTTTCCATGCTCAACTCAACTGAGCACGAAATTTATCCTGCTCATAAATGATAAAATTTCTTAATTTGTCAGTATTTTAGTCTTTATGAGCAGGATAAAATTCGTGCTCAGTTGAGTCGGCAAAGAAAAAACGCTCTCTCTTCCTAAGCGAGATGATTATCAAACTTGAAAGGACACTAAGTACTGAATAACAAAAATAAGGAGCAAACATAACCCTCACCCCACAAAAAAACAACAACAACAGAACCATCGCCTAAGAACGGACAGCAGACGAAAACACTGGTCAGGGTGTCTTGAATGCATGTACCAAATAATTGAATCAATGACCTGATCTGTGCATCCAGCTAAACCAAGAGCAGACTTGTTGGCATCCACTCAGTCTGGTCAGTCTTTACCAGGCCTTCAGATTTATGGTGGGCCCGGGTCATTGTCCCATGATTTCAAAATATGGCCAATAAATTTCCAAGGCACTGGGCCCAGTGGACCCATCCTTTTTAGTTGTGAAAAAATCACACTTTAATAAAAAATATTCATCTTACAGCGATTCTATGAACTCCACAAAACAATTGTCAATACAGTAAAACATGCCTTAAGCAGCCACTCAAAAAGACAAAACAAAGATCTCGATAACAAATGGTAGATTAATGAAGGTCAAAAGGATTGCAGAATGCAATACTTTTGGCCTGCATAAAGCGATAATTGGTCTCCTTTTGTAAGTGGCCGCTTAAGACAGGTTTTACTTTAAATACATAAATGCATACATTAGTCTGTGTAGGTGTGTAGGCAAAGTATACTACCCAAATGTCAACTGTGGTTAGTTTGATATGCTTGAGCCCATTATTTCAGAAAATGACCCACCATTCTTTGCTCCATGGGTCACTTCGGCCCACCTATCTTGAAAAAAAATCTGAAGCCCTGCAAGTTTACTTTGCAGTATAATTCGTATGTAATGGCAAGAACAGCAACTCCCACAATCTTGGTACCGCATTTCATCTTGCAAAAGTGCCCATTTAGGAGTTTCTGGGCCCGGAATTACAATGCCTCCTTAGAGTTAAGGAAGACTTAAGTTAAGTATTGATTTTTCAAGATGCGAAAAAAACGTTTCAAACTGATTAAAATCAAAAAAGTTTCATTTTTCTGAAGACCACAATGATATCGTTGACCACAAGTAACGCATCGATCTAGGCAATTTATTTAGCATCAAATATAGCATGTTGAAATATCAATACTTAACTTAAGTATTGCTTAACTTTAAGGAGGCATTGTAATTCCGAACCCTGGTCTATATTGTTGTTATGTGAATCTTAACCTCTTGGTTTAAACATGTTTTATTAGCAAAAACAGTTGACATTATCAAACAGGTATATACAATAATAAAGTTACAAGGATAAGAATGGAAGCAACATGCTTATAGAATTCCTTTCCTGATTACCAATAATATAGTGTCCACGACAATAGCAAATTGTGGTAAAGTTGAACAAATATCAATTTCGCAATTAACTATTCCACTAACGGAAGATTACATTTGGTTCTAATCATATGGCATATTATACTAGTGGATTTGATTGGAGATGAAGTGCTCTGCAGTCATGTAGACCTCGTTTTCGAAGTTTTGTATTTGACGAGCTTTACATATTTGTCCAATACGTTTTGCCAAGTGTGAGAGAAACAAAGAGTAAATATCTACATATGAAAGTAAGTAAGGGTACAAAAATTAGGAATCGATACAATCAAGTACCACACCGGACCCATGATACCAATGGGAAGGTGACAAATCCACAGTTAGACACCACAAACGAGAGCCAAGAGGTCAGCCCTTTCCCAGCAGGTAACCACAGAGCACATTATTAACAGACGCGCACAAAAACATAGCAAACACAAGACAGAAAAAACACATAATATCCACAAAAGAAGTAACGCCTTGGAACGGTTAGTAAAATATTTTACTGGAGGACTTAAATGAAAACAGAATACATCTTATAATAACAAAAGATAGGGATAACCCATGGAGAGCACATATATAGGGAGGGAGATTAAAGTTTATGAAAGCCTGTGAAGTGAAAGGAACGAAGCTCTTACAAGATTTTGACTTCCATATATATTCATGTGAATATATGGACTTTTCATGTTTAATGAGCAGGATGATTAACGTTTTTGCACTCATAACGTACTCACTAGTTTAAAGGACATGCGCCAGGTAACCACCTTCCAAAACAATTCATATGAATTGAAAAACATAATTTGAATTGTCAAAAGCAAAGAAAAACCCCAACTTGGGTAATAAAAGTAAGTAAGGGTGCAAAAATCAGGAATGGATACAACCAAGTACCACATCTGACCCAGGATACCAATGGGAAAGTAACTAACTCACCACAAATGAGAGCCAAGAGGTAAGCCCTTTCCCGGCAGGTGGCCTAAAGGCACTAATGATTGGGTTGACCACCAAGCATGCAGTCTGTTGCAATACATTAATGTTATAGCCAATCGTTTTATAATGGGTAATTATTTTAATGAACTGCGCTGAAAAATTATTAGAGCCAACAAATTTCTTTTTTCACCAAGTCACCATAGAATTCAGGTTCCGAAAGTTCTTGGCGCAAGAGAGATTCAAGTCCAACTTGAAATTTAGGTATCAAATCATAGTATCCTTTATAAAATTTAGAAAAGGTTTTGCGAAGTTTATGATACCGATAGCCTTGTTTAAGAAATTTCTGAGTCAACAATTTATTTCGAATGTTGTAGTCAATAGATGCTCTAGCAAAACGAACGAGTTGAGAGATATAGACTTCATAGGATGTAGAGCAAGGAACATGTAAACATATAAAACATGTTTCATGCTCAGCTCACCTGTGCATGTTAGCCCTCAACATATACAATGTACCATGCTGCCTTTATTGTATGCATCTTTATGGTAATTCCATTTGTCTGAAAAGGGATAATGCTATCACTTACAAGAACTGTATATCTCCTGGGTTAAATTGTTCTGGAGCCAGCCAGATAACACTGACGTTTTCATTGGATCCACTTCTGCTGTGTGTGGCGCCACCTCGTGGAATACCCTTCACTGGCTGACACACGGAGGGCCGCTCGTTTTCTGTTATATTCAGGAATCTTCCGAAGGCTTGTCGTCGGATGTCCTTTAATGGCATATTGGCTTGAATGGCTTGGAGGAAGAACCCGCTTATTGTATCATTTGAAGTGCCACGAATGGTTACTTGAATAGAAAATGAAACGGATTCATCGATTATGATGAAGGTCTAAAATTTGGTCTGAGACTTAATCTACACCCATACAGAGCGTATGCGAGCAACGAAGGCTCTGGCGTGAATATGCGTTTGCGCAGGCTCGTCTGAGCATTCGCTGGTCGCCAAATACTGATATTATTTTATTAAGCACTCAAAGGCTCGGTATGATACTGATCTCAGTTGGTTAACCCATTTAAGTCTAGCGTCTTTCTTGTGTGACAAAGGCTAACAGTGGACGGCCAGATCAGACACAGCAGAAAGCGGCGTCTGATCAGGGTCTCCACTGTTTGCTTACAGAATGTTCTATCAAAATTTGAATAAAAATGAAAACTATCACCCAACAACACTTAAAACGGAAATGGACTGTTCCAATTGATCTTGGTGGGAAATTCCATTAAGCTTGGATGGGTTAACACAGAACAAGATAAAACGACTTAATTAACAGACATTAAATAAAGTGGTTTGGCTACATAAGAGGACGTCCCATTAAGATGGCGCTTGCTTTGCCCATTGTATAGTTCATCAATAAACATGGAAGCACCCTCTGATTCGAATACAATGAGTTCGAAATTTGCTAAGACTTAAGCAGATACTTCGAAATATATGGATTCGACTTATCAGAATGTTCACTAGCAAAAATATCACTTGAATTGAAATTAATGCCCAACTAAAGCAGGTATATTGATTATCAGGATCTAGTTGCCGCGATTCCATCTTGTGCACAAACAGGTAATGTAAGCCCGTTTGCCCCTATACATGACTTCTGTCGTCTGATCTCTCATCTGCAAATGTACTTTGGTAGCCTATATTGCAAACTGTAGGTGTCGTAAATATGCTTATAATGTATTGTATAATAACATGCTTGCCCAAACCAAATAAATGTAGGTATAATTTAAAAAACTGGAGACCAATTTCTCTGTTAAATGTAGTATACAAAATGGCTTCAGCTGTAATAGCAAATCGGCTTAAATCAACTTTAGATAAGCTAATCCACGAAAATCAAATAGGTTTTATCTCTGGAAGATTTATAGGAGAAAACATACCTCTAATTTATGATGTTTTATTTGAAACTAAAAATCGGAATCTACAGGGCCTTATTTTATCAATTGACTTTGAAAAAGCATTTGATACTGTCTCATGGAATTGCATAGAAAAAAACACTTAAATATTATGAATTTGGAGACTCCATTATTAAATGGATAAGTATCTTCCAAAAAGGAGCAGAATCATGTATCATCCAGAATGGATTTATATCCGAGTTTTCTATTTAAAACGGGGCTGCAGACAAGGTGACCCAATATCACCTTATATTTTTATCTTATGCGCTGAGATATTAGGAAAAATGATAAGAAATAACAATGATGTCCGTGGAATTATAATTGATAATAAGGAGTATTAAATAAGTCAGTATGCACTATGCAGACGATACTCAACTATTCTTAAACGGATCTGAAAACTCACTCAGAGAAGCACTAGATGTCTTACAAAAATTTTATGAATGTCTGGACTAAAGATAAATGTTGAAAAAACAAAAGCGATCTGGATAGGTTCACTCAGTAACTCCCCAACAAGACTATGTCATAACTATACATTAGACTGGACACAGGGCCCTTTTAAAATTTTGGGTGTTACATTCTCAACAGAAATATATAATATTTGGGACTTAAACTCTATAGATATAATCAAAAAAGTTGAAGGTGTTTGCAAGCAATGGTCAAAAAGAAAATTAACCCTCATTGGCAGAATAACAATCATAAAGTCACTAGCACTTGCAAAGTTCATTCATCTGTTACTGGCACTTCCAAAAACCCCTGATGATTTTTTAAAAACCATAGAAAGAATAATTTATAAATTTTTGTGGAATGGAGGTCCAGACAGAATTAAACGAATTGTCATCGTTAAAAATCTAAAAGCAGGTGGGCTAAGGATGGTAAATATTTCAGAATTTATTAATGCGCTAAAAATTTCTTGGCTTCGTAGAGTTATTCAGAGCTCTGAAAATGTGGAATGGTATTCTCTATCGAAGGTAGACTTTCATAAATTACTTAGCTGCGGATCAGGATACTCTAAAGATTTAAGTAAAAACTTAAGTAACCCTTTCTGGAAGGATCGTCTAAATTCTTGGGCAAAATTCTGTAATGTATGCAAAGTGGAATCAATAAAACAAATTCTTAGCTCACCACTTTGGTTCAACAATAATTTAATCAGAGGTCAAAATTCATACATTAACAATTTGTTTAAAAAAGGAATTAAACAGATATCAGACTTGTTAGATATTAACGGAAATTTCTATCAGTTTGATGTTCTCAAAGAAATGTATGGTATTAATGGTACTTTTTTAGATTACCAATCACTAATTCATAAAATACCAAATTACTGGAAAAATATGATTATAAACAATAGACTGGTTTCTATCCAGACGAAATATAATGTTACATGCAATATATATGTGCAATATTTACTTAAAGAAAAAAGGGGTGTAGAACATTTTACGACCAACTAATACAAGTGGACCAAATTACTAGGCAGGAAAATGGATAAATGAGATTGGATATATCAATGATCAAGAATGTATTCGGAACAATACAAATATAAACGATCTAAGCGAAGTAACTCTAAAGGATTTTCAATTTAAAATTAATAATAAAATCCTTGTTATAAAAACCTTCTTACATAAAATAAGAAAAGTCGAAGATAATCTATGTTCCTATAGTAATTGGGAACCAGAAAAATTTTTACATTTATCTGTTGAATGCGATAAAGTCAAAGAATTTTGGCAATCTCTACATATATGACTGGTGCAAAATGTAAATATAAGTATTAATTTGGATTAAAAGGGTATCTTATTTTCATACCAGGGGAAATGTATATTAAAAAATTACATAATGGTCGTCGCAAAACACTACATTTATAAAAATAAAATCTCGGCCAAACAATTAAACATAAATTATTTTATTTCTATGCTTAAAGTCAAATTCCAATGAGAAAGGTATATTGCAAATATCAACAATAAAGTAGCTAAATTTTTGAAAAAATGGACTCCATTCTACAATCATTTTAACAATAATCAAGACAATAATAATTATAATAATAATGATAATAATAATCATCAGAATAATGGGTAAGAGAAAAAAATGTACATACTCAAATGCCTACGCTTATACTGCACGCTAATAGAGGAAGCATTTTCCTTCTCCATTCGGGCGTATAGCTGTTGGAGAATCACATTTGAGTGCAAACACCGTTATACGTTAGCAAAATAAGGCCAAAAGCCAAATTATTGATGATGTTAAACTTAACAACGATACACCATCTATGTCCACAATAGACATTGTATCTATAACCAGCATAAAAGCGAGAATAGGATAGTCACACAATGATAAATGATTCACACCAAGCCAAATAAAATACTGAGACGTAGCTGATAGCTAATATCTACAAAATGAAATAGATTGCATAAAATGATCTCTCTCTCTCTCTCTCTCTCTCTCTCTCTCTCTCTCTCTCTCTCTCATATATTTAAAATAGTATATATATATGTATTTTGTATAGATTGGAAATGTGTAAAGGAAGATATTGTGAAATAAAAGTTATAAAAAAATGTATTGTACACTATTGAAAAGGAGATTCTGACTGTGAGGTCACAATATGTTTTGGTACTAAACTGAAGTTATCAGTAGATCTTACAGTTATTGAAAGGTATATATACCTTACATCACAAACGACTTGTGGAATAGTAGTTACAACAGTGTTGATAAACATTATGAGCACAGAACAGACTGCATTCTAAGAAGCAGTCTGAACACGGTTCATAACGTAAGCTTCCATATTGAAAGCATCCTGGTTTGCATTTGAATATATGCAGCAGACGTGATAAGCGGAAGACTTTTATAGTACAAGAAAACATTGGGCGCTTTAACTCATTCCAGGATTGCAGACTTAACCTTTGCAAACAGTTTGGATCTATGATCTGAATCCAAACCGTCCGACACTCTGATAGTTTTCCTGAAAGATATTTTTTTGAAAAAGTTGATGTGAACAAAATGTCGCGTACGACAACAAAATCATGTAAAATGATGCAGAACGCAAAGTTAAAAGTTGTAAACGATATACCGTTAGAGCCAATCGGAACTGCCTAGGCCAATTCCACGGAATTCCGCGGAATCAGACCTCGGATGTAAATCGAGGATCCCACGTGACTTTGATAACGTAACGCTAACGTTACATAACGTGACGCTGATGTCACAGAAACCATGCAAACACAAAAACAAGTGTGATTGCAGCAAAACTAAATATCGCTATAGCGATTTTATTGAAAAAATGCATAAACTTCATTAAATCTTCTGATTAACATTTTCGTATACTCGTAATCAGAGAAATGAATTTTAATAGGGCTGAACCCGCATGCTAAAGAATTAATTTTCCTTAGACCTACGCCAGTTCCAGCTAACAAATTGGGCTCTTTCGTACATAGTACTACGCGTATGCGCCAGTTTGATTCAATTCTCGAATCGTGTCGGCCTTTCCCGATTGCGTTAGAGCACTAGTCACGACAGCAATAGATGGCATTTTTTATGTGCGACTATTCTTTATAATTTCTGTGAAAAGGCTTGAAATTTCATATGAAGCAGTTGACACAATAAAACACGAAGTCACTTCCTATAAACAAAGGCAGCAAATCTTATTTTAGGGGATATATCGTTCAAAAGCTCTTACTTGCATGAAATATTTCCTGTAAAAAAACAACAGAAAATGCTTTTTTTATCAAGGAGAAGGATACCTTTGGCAACATTGTTGTATGAACAATTTAAACATCTAACATAGATCACTTTACGCCCCAACATACAGCTTTTGAGCAATCCGCAGCAGGCTTATCAGTTTTTAGAGTCTCTTCCTGGTTCGATACCGCTGGGTGACCTTTAGAAAAAAAAACATTTGCATGAACATGAACTTCAATTATCCGACTGCAATATTTAGAAGTATTTTCGCCCAAATGTACATATTTCTGGTAGAAAAAGGTATATTTACAATTTTTGCTTATGAATTTTTCAAGGTCAAAATGAAAAATTGTAAATAATACCAGGAATACATATATTTGGGTAAAATATTTCTAAAAATTGTAGTCAGACAATTGTAGTTTATGTTCATGCAAATGGTTTTCTCTACAAATCAACCAGCGTGTCACTATATTGCAAACGGTATTAACCAGGGAGTAATCTAAAAAGACTGATAAGCATGCTGTCGATTGCTCAAAAGATGTATGTTTGGGCGTATAAGAGAGGTAATGTATAAATTGTTCATACAATAGAGTGGCTAAAATTTGGAAGTATCGTCCGCTTACAGGGTATATCACGACCAGTCATCCAGTTTGCCTAAAATAAAAGTGGACTAGTCCTTCATATGTAATTGGGCGCAGCATTCCAATTGCCCTTTTCGGTAAGCTATGACCAATATTTTCCATTTACCGCCCTGAGGCCTGGCATAGCGGGGCATGGAGGGCTCAAGAACCGTGACTTTACCAAAGAAATATCCACGACAGTCGTGGATATGCTAGCTTTTGATTCCCGCCAACACAGCCAGGTGAAATGATGGTAAGTTTTATGGATTGTAGTTTCAGAATGCATGTGCTATAAAAATACAAGCATTAACAGAAAAAAAAAGAATATGTGAGCCAGATATATGGAGTACTGTACTCCTCCGTACGTCAAAAATATATGATACGCTGGGAGCGAGTACCTTTATATCAGGGATTTTTACATATGCCAGGACTTTGCAGATTTCAAAAGCCAATATTTCCATTATTCCCCGGCCCCAGGTGGGGGCTTAGTTGTAAATAAATTAAAAAGTACGAACCTTTCACAGTGGATCCTGGTTTAAAGGATGAAACATCCACATCAATTGCATAAGGGTTGTTCTTCATGTCCTGTGGCATAATAATTCCCTCGTGAGACGCATTAAGTCTTAGAGTGTGAAACGCTGACGGGTCCTTGCAGGACCAGTCTGGAGCACCAGTCATAAAACATGTCACGTGACTAAAAATTAAACTGTTCAAAATTGCTGAAATTATGCGCTGTCCCTCCATGTTTGTCCTGCTTTGACTTGTCACCAATTACATATTGTACAAAACGATGTTATCATTTACTCTTACAGGGCGTGCGACTTATCATTTATTACATGATTTAATTATCTTTATTTCGCCTTCCTAATATACAGCATGAATACATTACAACAGTAATCAGAACGGCAGTACGTTATAAGTGACGATTGTACAAAACGCAATAAATAATAACTGTCTTTGTAATGACACCTCAAAATGGCGTTTCGCTGGTTGGCCGATGATAGCCCGATTTTAGTAGTATTTGGATCCTCTCTCCCCTCATTAACTACAAAAAAAAAACGTTGTCAGAGTTGGACCCCCTCTGGCAAAATTTCCGGATCCGCGCATGTCTCCCTCATGCAATAATGTAACTCATGAAAAAGTTGCTATTAGAAATCTGATCGCACGCCAGCAGGTATAATTTTCTCATAGCAATTATATTGCAAACGAACAAAAGAAGTAGCCCCTCTGTCCACTGACGGCTCAGATCACAGGCTTGATAACTGCTCATCTGGTCATAGTCATCGCTGTGCGCAGAAAAGAATCATAAGTAATTAGCTCCCAATGAGCACAGAGTAGAGTTATGTTCTGACTGGACTGGTGTCCAGGCAGTTCTGAGTTCGTTGAGCATTATTGCCATTTTGTAGGCTTTGTCAAGCTCTAGCTTAAATGCAAATGCAATAGCGCAAACATCTTATCAAGGGAATGTTTCGTCGGTATTTTTCTTTCGACAAACCTTCGCCTTACAACCTCACATGTACTTATCTGGAGGCCTTGTTTCGTGATACTGATTAATCAACATGTTCTGTCGATGACAGTGAATGGGAAATGAATTTTAACAAACACCTCGCAAGAAAGTTCAATGCCTCAGATCTATTGAATGAACAGAAATGTTCTTTTAAAGTATTGACGATGGGTGCTGAAATTCGTTTGCCTCAGCTCGTGATCGTCGATTTGTCACAATGTGATTGGTCGAACAGCTTGTTACTATTTTGTCGTATGACATACTCGGAATAAACTCTACCTGTGAGACCACTGGTTAAGAATGTGAATCGCATTCCTTGGTAGGTTAAATGTAGCGCAAAATGCCATAACGTCTATTATGACTTTTTTAAATGCATGCCAATATTACAAATATCTTTGATTGCGATGCCTTACAAAATCTAGGTACTTCTGGTGCTTAAATCATGTATTTAACTTTTTGCCTTGTATAGGTAATCAATCATTCTTTTTACATGAAGTCATGTTTTCATAAAACGTATTTCAGGAATACCATCAGTGGCAGTTGGAAGGTCGAAATTGTTTGCAAATGTTATCAGTGACGACATAAACTGTCGCTAGCAGGAAAAGATGACTTTTAACGCCTGTTGGCGGCTTTATGCATAAACGAGTTTTTTTTATAGTTATTATAATTATCATTATCTTAGGAAAAAACATTGCATGCTATAAATGGATTGGTTGATTCGGAGATATATACCAGAGTTCTGTTTCGAAATGGGCTGTAATTTATTAAACTTATTTCTTCATATGTTGTCCGCGACACCTTTATTACAGGTCTATATCAATTATCATGTTTCTTTGCTTCCTATTTGCATTGCATTATCTATGGACGTATTAAGCGAATAAAAAATACCGATGACCCAGTCATGACAAAACGAAAGCAATCTTGACGCTCTGTTGAGAATGCACACAGCCCACGCTCGTCTGGGCCGCCACGATGTTCAGATTTTGTATTTTAAAGTATACCATGTACTTACTAAGGTATGGAATGCACACGCGCAATAATTATTAATACCTAGAAGTGAAGTTCGCCTAAAGGTGCTATATTGACGCGGTTCTAATCACCTCCTCCCACAGCCTGTCGTCTTTAATGAATGGGAAATTCAGCCGACGTCACTATCAGTGTCAACTGTTGAGATAAAATAAATCGTAATATGTTTTCCTTTTGAATATCGACAGAAGGTACAGATGTACTACGATCAGCCTGGGTCGCTGCCATAAGCCTGTGTGCACCATTATACTTCAGTTAGAATACGCTTCCATTTCTATACATATTGACATATTCAGTGAACGCACAGAGAGCACTGCGAATAGGCGGCATTCGAAAACGTTAATACTACCGACGAAAGTAGATCAAAACAGTTAGAAACAGTTCTTTATTGCCATTTGTCACCATACTGGCGACAAATGGCAATCGAAAACACAGTTTCAAGCGTTCGTCGATTGTTAAGAGAGTTTTTAATTGCCGCCAATCCGGTGTGGAGAGGCTATGTTTATGCTCAATGGTGGAGCCAGTGATTAATGGACGTTTGCAACAAAGAGATATTTCACATCCAATACAGAATTGACAGTCATCTATTCACCATACGTTTTATTTCATAAATATTGAATTTGGCCAAAACTGAAACTCATCTCTAAGCCTCAATGGCCCATCTCTGAGTAAACTACCAAACTCCTCCAAACTTTAATTTAGGCATTTCCATATGATGCGGGTTCACTCAACAAAAATTTCAGACTCTGGTGCGCTGTTGCAATTTAGATGACATTGAGAATACATACCATTTCTTCTCTGTAGGTTATATCATGACCATATAGAAAGGTTATGTCATTAATATGGCCAGGCTTTTAAAGGGATAAATATTTGAGCAATAATACTGGTACCACTCATTATGACTATCTCCAGGGGTCATTCTGGTCAGATCAAAAGAACAGTCATAATGAGGTGATTATGACTTCCTTACTGGGGCAATAAAGTGGTCCCATAAAGGGATTTGGTAATTTATGATAAAATGTTGATCCTCATCTTAGTGAATGAAATTGAGTTGTATACAGGTAAGTCCCCTCTTGAGGCCCCATCAATTTTGTGAGATACTGAAACTATCCCTTATCAGTTAATCCTTTAATGATCTCTATTGGACAGTGATCTATGTCTTTAACATGACCGTGAATATGCTATCTGATATGTGATTGAAGACTTAAAGCCAACATCTTGTGATTGAAGACTTACAGCCAACATCTATCTATACGTGTGTATTTGAAGCTATGCAAAATACACACACAGAAAAGTACGTCCTAGATACCAAAGCGATAAATTTTCTGTGGAATATTGGAGCACAAACACACTTCTAATACCTGATCTCAAATTTCTAAGAAACAATCTATGCTACATTCACAATTGAACAGCCAGCTCAATTTTATTACATAATTTATTGATTCTCAGCTGCAAAAACTCAGCTGGTTCTCTACAACTCATTGATATTAATAATCCTTATTTCGAAGATATATCACACTGAACTTCAGTTAGACAAGACAAATTTCTTTGCCACTGATGTACCCTTTTTGGACTTGGATTTGTCTATAACGAATAGCATATTTTCATCTAAACTTTATGATAAATGGGATGATTTCAGTTTTGAAATAGTTAATTTCCAATTTCTTGATGGAGATGCCCCTTGCTAACATTCCTATTGTGTACTTATAAATTTCGCAGCTTATTCGTTGTGCAAGAGTATGTTCTAATTTTAGTGACTTCAACTTCAGAAACCATTTTTGAGTGCTAAGCTATTAAATCAAGGTATCCTGGGTCAGGTGTGGTACTTGATTGTATCGATTCCTGATCTTTGCACCCTTACTTACTTTTATTATCGATAAAAAAGTCGTAAAGCATTCTCGAAAGTTCGTTCAGTAAGGCATCGGAACTCACTTTGGTTTGTAACAATATATGTCTTAAACTCTTTTAAGAAGCACAGCATTCTATAGAGGAAAGGAGGCGAAAAAAGCAATGCATGATCGGCATGTGACATGCATTTTGGGACCACGAAAGCGGAACTG
The DNA here is from genome assembly GCA_964019695.1 of Loripinus fragilis. Lineage (NCBI taxonomy): Eukaryota > Metazoa > Mollusca > Bivalvia > Lucinida > Lucinidae > Loripinus > Loripinus fragilis. The sequence continues at coordinate 14,736,588 of OZ026519.1, read as the reverse complement.
TTTTCTGTTGAAATTCTATAATTTTTAGGCGATAGATTATTATTTAGTATTTCTGCTTAGCGATAGGTCCGATTGTTAGCCAAAATAAGAATTGCAACTATATGTCTTGATCCACATTAGAATTAAGTTAAACATGTTTAAGTCCTGCAGTATTTTACTAACTGTTCGAAGGCGGTGCTTCTTTTGTGGATCCTTTTTGTTATTTGTGTTTTGTAATGGTCTTTGTTATACTGTCTTGTCTGTTCTGTGGAACCGTCTGAACACCTGCCGGGAAAGGGCTGACATCTAAGCTCTCTTGTGTGTGGTGTTTTATTGTGTTTTTGTCACTTTTTCATATGGTTTCCGGGTCAGGTGTTGTAACTGATTGTATTGATTCCTGATCTTTACCTTCTTCTTTAAATTGAGTATATGTGATTTTTTTTATTTTTCAGGAAGAAGTTGCAATTGTTATCAGAGCAAACATGAAGCCCCGTCGGTAGTTTTACTACCCATTGATGCTCCTTACCATTTCTAAACAGCAGAAGTAACACATGGTTGTAATTCTTTGAATGATTTACACGTTTTCTAAAATTTACACGATATTGATTTTGCATCGAATTGTATTGACTTTCTGGTAATAAATTAACTGAAATTCGACGCTCCATTTTTTGTGCAATTCAACAAAACAATTTTCAAACAATACCCTGCATCTTATTGGTATAACGCCTAAGTGTTGGCAGATGCCCTTTTGACTAGCAGGCAAAATCTCACGTAACCATACTGCAGACAATGCATTCTCTTTGCACTAAATTTTTAATGTGTGATTGGACAATGTTTTATAGCATAAACTGTTCTACAGTAACTGGTCGTATAAATTTGTGACCCCTTAAGAGTTGCGTTATAACTATATTCAAATAATTGTCGGAAAGCCTTTTTATTGATCAATTCAAAAAGATTATGAAACGTTATAAAAAGTTGTATATAACATGAATATCATGTAACAGTCTGCATGTTTTGGTTGTAAACCCAATCACGGTTTATGGCTATGGTTTCCTCTTTAATTGTAGGACGGTAGGTCAGGCCACAGACTCAATGACGGCCCTGAAAGGAGTTTTCTTTCTTGATGCTGATGAGCCCACCTACGTTTTTTAACACTGATTATTTGTGAGTCGTGAAGGAAGTTAGGAAGCCTCCATGGGAGCTTAATATTTTTGTGTGCTATAACAACAACAGAATCTAGCGGGACATTTGGTACCAGTAAATGCATTTAAGCCTCATTGGCTTAGGCTGCTGTCTGTTATAAGGCGGTGGTTCTGTTATTGTCGATTCATTGTTTTGCTGTTGCTCCAATTTTCTGTGGGGGTTATGTGTTCTGACTCTTGTTTTGTTATGCAGTAGGCCCTACTTTGTGTCCTTTAAAGTTTTGCAATCATCTTGATGGGAAAGAGAAAGCCGGTTGCTTTACTTTCATTGTCTTTCTGATTGTCTAGTGACTGTTAGTCGTCTGTGGCTATTCATCATAGTTCCGTTGGTTGTCTGCAGTGTGTGATTGTGGTATTTCCTGATCATACTTATTCTTTTTATCTGGATCTTCATTTTATTTTATTTTTCAAAATAGAACATAATTAAGTTCAGCGAGACAAGTGAGTAGATCATTCAAGCTATTAAATCAAAATTTACTTCATCTTATTTAAATATTGTTTTCAACCTATCTCGTTAGTACAAAGTTCATAGTACCAGTAACAGTTATACCAGTGTTTGTCAAGATGTACGTGGAGATAATTCACGGGCCTAAGCTCGTGAATTTTCTCCAGTACAGGTTCCATAACCATGGTTTAACTATTTTACACCAGTGGTGGACCCAGAAGGGGTTCGGGGGTCATTGACGCCACTTACCGCCCCCTTTTTTAAATATCCTATGGAAATGAAATAATTTGGCCACAGTGCGACCAAATTATTTCAATTTCATTGGATATTCAATTTTAAAAAATGAGATAAAATCAGCAAAGCGAGCCCCCACACCTTAATACATATGAACCCCCTTTCCAGAAATCCTGGATCCGCCCTTATACACCACGTACATCAGTGTAGACTTTGTACATTACTATATAGAAAGTTGGTAAGGGTGGAAAAGGTTGTTTCTTTAAGAGTTCACTTAACTGGTGTAATGATTCATCGCGATGACCTGTATGTATGTTTTAGTCTTCATGAAATTAAACCATGTATTATATGTAAATTTAGTGTGTCATTGTCATTTATTTTCGTCAACATATTAACCTCTTGTTCCGTTTCTGTTTTTGAAGTTTGTATTCATGACAATTTTAATATATTGTATGCAAATGTTATGGAACGAAATATGTTTAGACAGTTAACAGTAAACGGAATAATGATTGATATATAAAGTAATGTTCAGAAAGCTTTATATAATTGAACCAGCACACATTCTTATTGCATAAGCGTGCGCATCTATCTAGTAAAGTACCTATCTTATGGTTTGCCTGAAACTTCATCCTTTATACTACGTTTATGTGAGCAGAGACTTTGTGTTTCGCAAGTTCATATGAGGCATTGCTTCTCCCTGAGATCACCTCATATGCTACTATATACACAAGAAGAAAAGGAAAATATTTCAGAAGGTGAAGCACCTTTTTTGGAATCGGCATTCTTATGTTTTTCCAAAAACAGCTCTCATGGATGTTTTTAAACACGATGTGATTACTATTTAATTTTGTAAATAATTCAATATAATAATTCCATAGGGAATAATAACTCTAAAGTCAATGAATTGTATTCACTCTATCTCAAATTTTCGGCCTTGGGCCTTCTTCAGGATGTTAGAAACAATTTTCACAGCTAAGTAGCATCCATGATGACCATTATGGTATGTTTACTGTCCATTGTCAGTGGTGACGTCACCACTGACAAAGGCCAGTAAACATATACCATAATAGTTTTTGTCAACTTAGCACCCCCTGCACAAATTCACTTGACTCCTTACATTTCACTAAATGACACAATACGGGTATGTCATTAGTTGTGGTAAATTAGCATTCTTTATTTGCCCCTCCACCCTCACCCACTTTTTCATATACTTTATAACAGTATACTCACAGATATCAAAATGATTCAAAAGATGGAGAATGCTCCTTCTGACAAATATGAACAAATGAAATTCTTTATCAGCCTTCTAGTCAAAGAAAAGCTGACTGCTGTCTTCATTGTCCAATGATAAAGTTTACTATCTGATAAACGAACCAATCCATATAGAATTGCCTTGATATCCTTCTGAACTTGGAATGGTTAAAACCCCTACGAGTTTTGACCACTCTGACTGCCAAAATGTTAGTTTTAATTTTGGCATAAATAGGTTGCATGTACCCGACAGAAATGCTTTTGCATTTTGACTCACTGATGTTTTGAAGTTTATTTGATGTTTAGCTTTATGATCTAGTTTACAATGGTATTGAAAATACAAAACACTTCTGTTATTCAATCATCGTCTGAATCATCGTCACTGTCATCACTACTTTCATCTGAACTTATCACTTTCTTCCTGTTTTGAGCACGAGATAACTGGCTTCTTGGTGGGTTCCGTTGTCTTGACAATGACCTTGGCCTTTGCTGAATACTAGGTTTGATCATCGGAGGTGGGTGTGAAGGTGTGGATGAGGGAGGTGGCAGTGTCTCCACCACAGGAGGCTTCTTGTCACCGTTTCTGAAAGTAAACATAATTAAATTAGGGATAAAGTTTTTAAAGAAAATACCCAGCCAGCAAAATCTCAGGCCACCATTCGCCCACACCAGCGAAACGCATTTGAATTTAACAATTGTAAAGTTTTAGCTTTCTACCTTGCAAACAAATATACTATGAGATCAACCATTAAACTAAATACATAAATGTTTGTTCCTGGTATTTTAAACAAAAGTATTTGTTTACTACTGTACATTAACGTGGCTAACTTCTGTCAGCACAAAGACATTGCGTCTTGTATCTTTTGATATAGGCACTCCAATGAAATTATCACTAATACACTTATTTTCCTAAAACAATTACTAAAAATGCATCAAAACATCACCTAAAGATTGATTTGTTGAGAGCAAACCACATCTCACAAGTTAGCCAAAATAATTCTTCGTTAGTCTTAATTAATTTGACCGTGTGTCTGCATATATACTGAGGGAAAAAAGTTTAGCAATAAACTTTGAGGATTCACAGTTTAGTAGAAAAAGGATTTTTAATTTCATAGTGTCAAAAATATATGTTGACAAACGTTCACGAGTACGATGACATTAACAGGTTGACATTTCACAAAATGTAAAGTCTGATTTATGCCCCCTTGATAAAACAGCATGTCTGGCAATAGTGCGAATAATGTTCGAGTGAAAGTTTCATTTTTCTGTCCAATGTTTAGATCCAAAAGCAAGAAAGTGAAAAACGGTTTAAAACCGAATGCTATATTCACCCTTTTCGTACAGTTTTTAGTTGAAAATCGTATTTTTCCAAATTACCTCCCTTTCAATTGAATTACGTTTGAAATTAAAATGATCAGCAGATCAAATCCTCACGATGGAGTCGGATGTGTTTTCTTTTGACCACTTGCGGGTAGCCATTAGATCATTTTCAAACAACCGACATGTTTGCGAACCAGCAAATCAAAAAGATCTGGTGCTTCAAAGATCACCTATGGGAAACCCCATTATAAATAATTGCTAAACTTTTTTCTCTCAGTATATATACATATAGGCTGAATTATTGTGCTTTATAACTTCGCACTGTGAAAGTTCAAAATTTCAAGAATCCTGAACTTTTGAAATTCAAATCTTAAAACTTGCATGCCTACAAATCATTAAGAATATTATGTTAAATGGTTAATTATCCTAAGATGAACTGAAACTAAATGAGAGAAGCTATAATAACTTGCCTAATTCAGCACTTTGAGGCTGACTTTCTATGGAAAATCAGCCTGAATCCTGAATTCTGGAATAATCCTGAAACCTATTACGCATGGTTCTGGTAGGCTAAATTAACATTTTATTACATCGATGTAGTCAATGCTATATTTTTAGGAACTATGGGAAATTGTGATGCATAGATAAGAATCTGCAATCTGGTTCAATATCATTTGCAAAATTATCATTGGTAAACAATATAAATGAAAAGCAATGCGTTTGTTGGTTGATTAGATGCAATTAATATACTTATTTGTTTGTATTTCATAGAATATAAATAGTTTACGGCACAGTGAATGTGATTATTGTTTAAATGCTCTCTAAATCGGTTCTATTTTAACAGATATTTTGTATTAATGTAATTTATGCGCGGGTCCAGAATATTCCATCAGACGGTCCTGAAGGTTGTTTTTTTTTAGTCAAAACGTATTTCACAGAGGACTGTAAGGACCTCACTTGAGATGAATTAGAACCAAGTGGACCAATTGCTTCTAGAGAGGGATCCGTACTAGAAGTACTAAGGAAACGCATATCAACGTGTGATCTATCAGTGGGGGTTGAACCCCCTGTCCCCCTCCACTGGATCCACCAATGTAATTAGAAAATGTTGGCATTTAATTAAAATAACAAAATGCAATGCATATTTGTTTTCTCATTTATATTTCAATTCCAAAGTAAAGGAATCAACAATAAATCGGCTATGTCTAACAAGCTGTATATGGCAGGCTTTTGTGTGAAGACTCACCATTTCTTTTACATTCAGACATTGCTAGCAACCATGTTCACCATTACATGCCATAATTATTCCATTAGAAATAGTTATAACATGGTACTGTCAAAAAAGCCACAAGACAAAAAAATAAAATAAAAGTGTACTTTCAAACTTAAGTTCCTGTATTGTGCATTTAATAATTCACTTGTGGCAAGAATTGAAGCAACTTCCATGACAGTTTCAATTTTAGATAAAGAATATATTATGATGCAGAAGAAGCAGGTGTATGTTATGAAACAAGCTATTTATTGCATAGTTTTTGCACTCCAATATATCCATGCGTTATTACTCGTTCCAGTAACGGCACAAACCATAAAGTAACTTATAAGATGTGTCGCAACTACTTTCAAGTGAGGTTAAGAATAAACTATAAAACTATCGGTGAAAGAAAACTTAAACGAATATTTTAATATACGGCTCAGCCACAATCAGAAGCAATTTTTTGTTTCACCTAAGGTCAAAAATAAAATTCTTTCAATCCATTTTTTGCACGCATTTTCGCATTTTATATACTTTATATTGTCTTAAACCAGTTGGTGTTATAGAGTAACGAAAGTAATAACTCGCACATTTATGGTTGAAAGAGGATGCTGTAAGGCGGGAAAAAAGAAGACCCCATACTATCATAATATGAGTATTTTTTTTCACTCAAGATTAATCCATACTTAAATATTCATGTGTTTTGAAAGGCACAATATATGGAAAATTATGGCATCAAAATAAATGTTGTAACGTTCATTTTCATGTTTCTTTTGTGGGTGAAATTACAAAATTCTATACAAATTCAAAGAAGGCCTCCTATCAGTTGCTATAAATCTCTTTTAAAGGAAATGTTCTATTCACAAGTTTCAGAATGAAATTTTAGAGCATACGACAAATCCAGAGAGCTTTTCGTTGTTATTCTATGTCGTCTAGTTGTAAAATTATATGGTTTCATAAATGGTCTTTGAAATTCAGCCAAAATGTCTACGGACAGGACATGAGTTACCTGTTTCAAATAAAACTTTGTAAGCATACATAACTTCCTTTTTATGTCTCAAAATGATAAACAAAATAAGTAATCTCACAAGAGGATAGAATATACGTAAGTTTTTATTTTGTTTTTGGAGTGATACTGAATCACAGCTACAAGCAGTATGCAGTATTTCTTACGCTGATCAAGCTTGTTATATGCTTATGTGTTGCAGACAAAAGTGTGTAAATACTTTAACTTTGTTTAAGAGGAATGCTAGGAGACTATATGAAGAGGGCAAATAGCACTGAACATCATTGATAAATTATGTTGTTGTTTTTTTTAATCAGTACATAAAGGGAGCGCAGTGGCGCAGTGGTGAAGTGCTCGACTCAAGACCGAGGGGTTGTGGGTACGAGCCTAACCAGCGCCACTGCATTGTATCCCTGAGCAAGACATAAATCAGGAAGACCATTCACGACATAACTGAAAACAATATGTAGATGTAAAGAATCAAATCAAACAAAATTCAGCGCATAAAATAGTCTAAAATGCTTGAAAAGTGCTGTTAAACTGTTTCATTTGAAAAGTACTGTTTTCGACAAAAAATTACATAACCATTTTTCAAAATGATCAGAATATGATATCAATTTCTATACAATATTGACTGGCTTCTTTCTTTTGCTGGTTAAATTGTCAAGCTATGTCAACTAGAACCTAAATGGCATCAAAAAGACCAAATGTTTACTTTCTTATATATTTCCCAAATTTAGGGAGAGCTATATAGCACAGCACATTTAACCAAGGCAGATATGTTAGATTACAATTGGCTTAGTGCATTGTGAAGTAAAACAAACCAGTAAAAGAGTTTGTCTAATGTGAAGTATGTCAGGATACAAATAAAGTTGCCGTTTTTTCCTGCGGTTCATATTGTGTTAAATGGTCACTGTCCAGTCTGTAGACACCTTTGTTTTTATTGAAGGCTTTGAATGATTAAGTTGATCTTTGTTTAAGATACAAGTGGGTGCAAAGACTAAGATCAATTATGAAGTACAAGGATTGTTCACAACAGAAAGGATTTATCAGTCTTATAATATAAAAAACGTCTTGTCCTAAGCCGTGTCATGTCCGTAGACACAAATACTTATGAATATTAAGAAGAGAAACTACCAAAAATACTAGTGAAATCTACATCAGATTGATTTATTTTCTTTTTTTTATAATTACTTTGAAAACACCTAGATTTCGTAATGAGAGCAAGTATTTCTCACTAGTAAGATAGAAATTATACAGTTTTCTTTCCAAAACGTAAGTGTAATTCAAAGTAAACATTATAATCTAAGAAAACTAGAGCAGCTGTCAATGGTACACCATCGCAAATACCCGTTTTTTACCTTTGACCATTACCTTGGGGTCAAGGTTGCACAAAAAGCTGCCCAGTATCCTCTACATCATGTCACCTATGCACCTACAAAGTTTGAAGTTGCTATGTCCAACGGTTAAGGGGGAGATGCATTTACAACAAAGTCACAAAAGATGTTGCCCAGTACCCTCCACATCAAATGACCTATGCACCTGCAAAATTTGAAGTTGCTACGTCCAACAATTTAGGAGAAGATACATTTACAAGAAAGCCATTTTTACCTTTGACCTTGACCTTTGGCTCAAGGTCAAATGAAGTGTTGCCCAGTTACCTTGACATCATGTGGCCTATACACCCACAAGGTTTGAAGGTGCTATGTCAAAGGGTTAAGGAGGAGATGTATTTACAAGAAAATACATCATTTGACCTTTGACCTTGACCTTAGGGTCTAAAGAAAAAACCAGGTATAATTAACATATTTGATTTAGATTACATCAATACTAGTGTAATTTTCCCTATAAATATGCATTTAAGTATAAGTGTCTACTGACAGGACGTGTCTACGGACAGGAAATTTGTGCATTCAAAGGCTCCTAAATCCTTTCTGATGCAAACAATCCTTCTATTTCATATGTTAACTTAGTCCGGACACCCACTTGTATCACACACATAAACATGACCTTAATCTTTTAGTCTTCGATAAAAACAAGGGTGTCAACGGACTGGACATTTTTTGGACTATTTTACACCATACCAGCCGAATGAAAACTGTAAATTTATTTGTTGTATGAGATACTTAATGTTATACAAACTCATTAGCTGGTATGTTATTCTTCATAATTCACTTAATCATTTGTATTTTGAACATGTTTGCTGCGATGAAGGGTACCGTGCTATCTGTCACTTCCTAAATTTGAAAAATATATAACAAAGTAGGCATTTGGTTTTTTATGGCTTTTAGGTACTAGTTGACATAGCTTGATAATTAAACCAACAAAAGAAATAAGACAGTCTATATTAAACAAAAATTGATATCATTATATGTACATTTAAAGAAATGGGTATGGACTTGTTTGTTAAAAACAATTCTTTTTCAAATGAAACAGCATAACAGTATTTTTCAAGCTTTTTTTGACCATTGTAAGCTGTGATGCGAAAAACCTGTTCTGTCAATGATGTTCAATGCTATTTGTCCTCTTAAAACAGTCCCGTAGCACTTCTCTGAAACAAAAATAAAGTGTTTTCACATTATTTTCTGTATAACAGGAGCATTTCACACGCTGTTGGTACAAAAAGTGCAACTAATTGTGGCTGAGCCGATAACCAAGCGTAAATCTATGACAACGCAGAAATTTCAATAACAACTCATTTACCCCTCTCCAGCCAATAGTTTTTGTCCTGAAAATGTCATCTGCTTTTTACGTCTGATGCATATATTCAAGTGCACTTGTGACTAGATTTTATCATGGAAGTAAATACCATGAACCCTGATCAGAGTGCTCCCTTGTAATGGGACAAATCTGAACTCAGTCAATGTTGTTTGCAATACATGTATAGTCTAAGCAGAACATAGGCAGATGAAAGTAGAAAGGGGTCAACAAATTAGATCAGTAAACTGGATTTGGTTATATACCTGATTAGCATATTCACCAGACAACTGCATAGGATACTATGTCAACTAATTGAATAATAATTATATTTGTTTTATAAAGTGAAACACCACAAGAATTAGAAACTGAAATATGGGTCATTTTAGCATATATTTATATAAACAGAGTGTTTAACCTGTTTCAAGTCCTGTCTTACGTCAAAACGTTGTCACAAATAACAAAGAACAACTACTTTAAGATGCAGAGTATTAAGTATCAGCTTATTATCTGTTGGTTTTGTGTCCCTTTGTTTTTTGTTTTTGTTGCTTTACGTCCCATGTCAACAGCTATGGTCATTGCGGGACGGTCAGTTCACTTAACCACACTTTTTCCTGGGCAGGCTTGAGCAAGCGGTTAACCAGTAATTTGTGCACATACTTTCGCTTGTAACTGACAACAACCCTTCTTGAATAAATCAGCGGAAGGAGGAGAATGACCGTAGAAATTATTTCATGATCAATCTCCACGAAAGTATGGTACCGGGCCGGGATCGAACTCGCGACCCCTGGATCTGCAGTCAGACACGCATCTGTAGCCAGACACGTTACCGACTGCGCTACGCGGCCCGGTCTTGTGTCCCTTTACATTGGTTGAAGATAATTTTAGTACTCCTTTTATACCATATGGCACAGCATTGTATGTATAGGTTATAGATCATATATTACAATTATAAAAAAAATTAATTGGGAACGAGCGTAACGAGTGAATCACTTAATTCCGTTATAATTGTAATATATTATCTATGACCTACTTTTAGTTTTCTCCTTTTTTTCATGACTGCGCCTTTAGAAACGGTCACATTGACCCCTTTATGGATTTACTTAATGATTTACTTAATAGATATTACAAATATTAACAAAAATATGTAATTAAGTTGGCCAAAAAAAGTAATTTCTGTGCAAACTGATTGGCTGTCAAGCACAGGAAGGGGCGGAATAAACTACAAATAACTACATGAGTAAGAATGCCCATCTTGAACAATCCGAAATATTACATTTTGACATGGTTTTGTAGAATGGATTTACACTTTTCCTTAAGCTTGCACTTGATTTCTTCATTTTGCTGAAAATTTTCACCATGCCCGAGTATGAATTCATGGCCCTCACTTTATCTTAAAACTGAAAAAAGTGGTTATGAAAGAACTCAGATTGACATACATTTAGTTTAATATGTGGCTAACAAAAATGGTGTGTCTGCGTAAAACACCTCGTAAATTAAAGTACCTTGTGCTTTATAATGCATGTAACATAATAAACTTGCTGTAATATCATAGTCTTAAATAATATAAAAATGTGCAACCTTATTTCATGCATTAGTGAAACATCTAAACTCACGCATCACTCTATACAAAGTGTTTTCAATTTTCTGTATCTGGTATAACTTGCATGAAACCATTGTTGAACACCAAAGCTATAGCTGGTCCTGGTTATATCAATTCAATAAAAATAAAAGCACCGCAAGCACTGCATAATACCCCGCCACTGCTGGGGGCACCAAAAGTTATTTTGTGAGATATATAATGCCTAAATAGCAACAAAACTGAGATAGACAGTGATATGACATCCTTAGTCACAATATGTAACCTTTGATGGTCAACATATCTGTGAAGTTTCATTCAGATATTTCATATAGTAAAGGAACTACAGGTCAAATACATTTTCCAGATTAAACAAGGGCGGATAACTCATGAACTGGAAAGGTAAGAGTGACGGTCCTTCGTTGTAATATGTAACCTTTGCTGTTCAACATATCTGTGAAGTTTCATTCAGATATCATAAACAGTAAAAGGATAACAGGCCAGAAACCATTTTTTAAAGGGAGAAAGGGCAGTAACTCCATCAAAAATGGTCGGATTTTGAAATTAACAATCCCATACCACTCATCCCCAATAACAATATGTATGCAAAATTTGAAAAAATTCTGTGCATAAATACTCAAGTTATCGATCGGAAACAGTGAGCACGGACGGATGAAATGAACTATAGGTCAAAAACCAATTCTCAGATCAATCAAGGGTGGATAACTCACAATTTGGAAAGGTAAGAGTGACGATCCTTACCCACAATATGTAACCTTTGATGGTCAACATATCTGTGAAGTTTCATTCAGATACTCCATATAGTAAATGAACTACAGGTCAAAAACCATTTTTCAGATCAATCAAGGGCGGATAACTCATGAACTGGAAAGGTAAGGGTGACGGTCCTTACTAAAAATATGTAACCTTTGATGTTCAGCATATCTGTGAAGTTTCATTCAGATATTCCATATAGTAAAAGAAACTACAGGCCAAAAACCAATTCTCAGATCAATCAAGGGTGGATAACTCACAATCTGGAAAGGTAAGAGTGACGATCCTTAGTCACGATATGTAACCTTTGATGATTAACATATCTGTGAAGTTTCATTCAGATATTCCATATAGTAAATGAACTACAGGTCAAAAACCATTTTTCAGATCAATCAAGGGCAGATAACTCATGAACTGGAAAGGTAAGAGTGATGGTTCTTTGTCACAGTATGTAACCTTTGATGTGAAACATATCTGTAAAGTTTCATTTAAATATTCCACATAGTAAAGGAACTACGGGTAAAAAACATTTTTTAATTCAATCAAGGGCGGATAATTCACAAACAGGAAAGGTAAGAGTGACGGTTCTTAGTCACAATATGTTACCTTTGATGTGAAACATATCTGTGAAGTTATATTCAGATATTCCATATAGTAAAGGAACAATAGGTCAAAAACCTTTTTTCAGACCTATCAAGGGCGGATAACTCACAAACTGGGAAGGTCAGAGTGACGGTCCTTAGTCACAATATGTAACCTTTGATGTGCAACATATCTGTGAAGTTTCATTCTGATATCATGAACAGTAAAGGAATATCAGGCCAGAAACCATTTTTCCAATACGAAAAAGGGCAGTAACTCCGTTAAATATGGACGGATTTTGCCCATTAACAATCCCATACCACTCATCGCCGATAATAATATGTATGCATTTGAAAAAATTCCGTGAATAAATACTCAAGTTATCGATCGGAAATGGTGAGTACGGACGGATGGACGGATGGACAGACACCGAACGGTATAACATAATACCCCGACACTAAAGTGTGGCGGGGTATAAAAATACTTACAGTGATACCTGTCTGTAGCGACCACCCAATAATAGACAAAACAAAGGTCTTAAAGCCATGTGGTAGCTTGATACAGGTCAAAAGCATGCATTTAGCGATTAACCGCCCAAAGAGCAAAGACAACATCATCATATCAGATAGGCTTAAAATGAAACTTATCTTAGACTAGGTGGGTGACATGGCTGATTTTATTCTTTCTTCACTGGGCACATATTGCACTGTGTTGATTTTATCATAAGGGGGCTCATATGATGATATTGTCTTTGCTCTTTGAAACCTCGTGCTTTCGGGTCATTTGGTCATTTCTTTAAATTATGATTCATGTTTGGGTTACTCTAAGTTTAATAGGGATTAGCTATCAAAATCTACACCCTTGCCCAATGATAGTCTATGTTAAAACATGTGCTTGGAAGAATATATTATTTTCAAATAGACTTCCCTATAGTAACAATAGCATTAAGTCGCGCTTAACATAACAACCAAGACCAGTCAAATGGGGACTTCTTAAGCTTGTGCAATGGCACTCCAAACAGTCAAAACAAAAACGCTTGGTCTAAAACTAAAATAACACATCACCATAAAAAGCAAATTGGTCTGTCTACTATTTTACTACTTGCAATCGTTAAGGAAACCTCCAAACTGTATTTAAAATCATCAGACCATGCATAGATTTTGGCACGTTGCAGTAAAATCACGGCAAAAAGTGTAAACATTCTCAACTGGATAACTTGAGATAAATAAGCCAGCTTAACTCTGCCTACATGTTTTTGTCGTCTGCTGATATTTTTCAAAATCAACTTTTTTAAAAATTATTTCAGAAATACCATCAGGGTGTCAAACAGCTTGGATCCAGATCAGGCCCGACTATTGGATCCAAACTGTTTGCAAAGGTTATTAGCAGACGACACTATTAGGCAAAGAGTTATATCACAAAAGTTCTTAAAATGTAGGCAATGAGCCACAGATTCAGCTGACGTTAAGCATCTCAAAAGAGTCACCATTGCTTATGGAAGCAATAAGTCCATGTTCAGACCAAAATAAACAATAAAGTCCTAACTGTACCCTGATCCCGCTTTTTGAATGAACGATTTCAAAAGTGACAAAGCGCTCTTTTATCTCACAACGAATTAAAAAACTGAAGACCTGGACCTTTTTAATCATAGAAAAACACTAGTTTAACTCTTGTCTCAAACTTTCCAACAAATAACTGTATTTAGGTTGAGGACTACATCTCCCTTGTTTAAGCTAACCAGTAGGTTATCTTAAACAAAGGAGGTGACTGTTTGCTTAAACAAGGGAGATGTAGTCCTCAACATAAATACAGTTATTTGTTTCTTGATATGTTAATTTAAACTAGAGGACCTGAAGGTCCTGAGGCGCTCACCTGATCTCCTTAATAATGTTAAAATAGGTCAAGGTCACTACAGCTTATAATGAAACATATTTTGTTTTACCATCGATGAGTGTTGCAGCCATTTTGGTCAAGTGACCTTTATAATCTTATGAATACTCCATCAAACAGCCCAGTGATTTCTAAAAAAAAGATGTTTAGATACATATATGGCAGTCCAAATGAGTGGACTTGGATAAAAGGTCACAGGTCAGCTTGACATTTGGTACTTATATATTAGGTTAAACATTTCTCACAAGTATTATGATTTCGGCTTAAACAATTACATGTATAGAAATATAAATGCATTAGGAATCAAATTTGTTCTTGCCATAAAGTAGGTCGAGGTCAACCTATATTCATCATTTGTGCAAATTTGGTAGGGCCCACATCCCCAATGCTACGTACCAAATCACAAGGCTATTGGCCTTTGGTTTTAGAGAAGAAGATATTAAAGGGGTTTTACCATATATGGGCGTGGTGGCCATCTTGGTCATGTGACCAGTACAACTGGTATAAATTTTGGCTAACCTATCATAAGGAGTCTTCATATGAAATTTGAGTTCAATTGGCCTAGTGGTTTCTGAGGAAACTATGTTTTAATGTGTTGATAGCACTCCAATATGAGCGACCTTGGCTGAAAAAATAAAGGTAAACCTCGACCTTTGAAACTTATTTATAGCCATTGTCTCATTAGGTTTAAAATATCAAGTGAGAATAATAACTTTGGCTTCAATAGTATTAAAAAAAATCAACTTTTAAAAAATTCCCATTTAAATGCATTAGGAAGCAAATTTGACCTTGAAGTTAAGTAGGTCAAGGTCAACCTAGGATCATCATTTGAACAAACTTGGTAGGCCCCACATCCCCAATGCTACATACCAAGTCCTGAGGTCATCGGCCTTCTGGTTCTGGAGAAGAAGATTTTAAAAGGGTTTTTTACCATATATGGGCATGGCGGCCATCTTGGCCATGTGACCAGGACCATTTGAACAAACTTTCGTTCCCCCATCCTAAGGAGTCTCCATATGAAATTTTAGTTCAATTGGCCCAGTGGTTTCAGAGGAGAAGATGTTTGAAATTGTGGACGGACGGACGCCGGAGTGACTGGTATACTATTAGCTCACCCATGAGCCTTCAGCTCAGGTGAGCTAAAAAGGGAGATGTAGTCCTCAACCTAAATACAGTTATCTATTTCTTGATAAAGGCCTAGTTTTGTTTTGTTTGTTTGATTTGATTCTTTACATCCACTCAACAATCTTTCAGTTATGCGGGACGGTTCTTCCTGGGTTGAATCAGTACTAAGCTAGGATAAATGTGTCTTGCTCAAGGACCACAACGCAGTGATGCCGGTGAGGCTCGAACCCGCGGCCCATCGGTCTCGAGTCAAGCACTCTACCACTGAGCCACTGCGCTCCCATAAAGGCCTAGTGGTCGAAAATTTGAGACAAGAGTAAAAATAGTCTTTTTCTATAATATTTGAAGTCCAGGTCTTTAAGCGATGCTCTACAAGCTTCTATTCCTTTTAAAGATGCATAAACTACTGCTTCTAATTCGTGATAAAAGATAAAGTTAGCCCATCTATGCCATATGCCATCTGCAATCCTGCCTGTGATATCGAACAATAAGAAACAATTATTTATAACAAGGGCTTCAGATTAATGGTTTATCCATTAATATGCTGGATAAATAAACGGAATGAGCAATACCAACCCTTATTGGCATAGCTCCCATTACGCAGTTACGCACGTGCGTTATAAAATAGTAACATTCAAGGGAGCTCACCTAATGTGGTAAAAGTGATTTCCCATACCACAAGGAACTGCTCTTAAAGGAAAGAATTCGCAAATTCTTTCCTTTAAGAAGTTCCAATTTGAAAAGGGACATAATTGTAGAGAGCCAATGCTTGATACAGTAGTCTCCCTTTGATGTGCGTAGCTTTTTCAGTGTTCTATACGCCAATGCCTTAAGATAGGCTTTGATCTGTAGAGACATAATCTAAGACTTAACTGCTTGCAACACAAGGCATAAATGGGTAACAAAATCCAAAAGAGAGACGTTTTGAAATCATGCTGCATTTCCTTTTTTCGTATATGATTCAACTTTTTATGGTTCATTTCATCCAATTGCGGGAATTTTCAAAAACGTCTCTCAGTTGTTGTTTTTATAAAATCTACTGTTTCCTTTTGACTGCTGTTTATGAGGTGAAAATCCAAGTCAATAAATCATCACCCAAACCAGAGGCACGTTCTGTATCATCAAATGTTGAAACATAGGTCTATGTGTGACATAATCAACAAACTGACTTTGTGCCCAGGGAAGACTGAGACCATCCTGTTCTGTTCAGTCTTTGTTGTACACTCAATGGGTACAACATTAAGTACCAAAATGTCTATTAAGTCCCATTGGAAGAAATCTAATCAGATTGGGCCAATGTGCAAGTACAGGGCTTCACCAGACCCATTGCTGAATATGAAGCATGCCCGGATCCAGAGGGGGACAGGCTTGAAAAATCACCAAAATATAGGCTTTCTCAGCAATACTTGTCAGGATCCCTTGAACAATTTCAAATCTGCCATGCCAGCATTCAATGTTTGGCAATCAACTGCACGCCAGCGAACCGCCATTTAAATGGCGTTTCACTGGCGGGCCGCTGATGGCCCACTAATAATGGTTATTGGTTCCTCTCCCCCTTCATGAACTAAAAAAACTTGTCAAAGTTGGAGAAAAAAAGTTGGACCCCCTCTGACAAAACTTTCTGGATCCCCGCATGCGAAGTCAACTTGTCAGTTGTGTCACACACAGGCTAAATGTTTTTTCTGGATGCCTGTGTACAAGGCTAAATTCCAACAGGACAAACATTGTTTTAACATTTGAAGTTATTGAACGCAGCTCAGTGCTTCACTTACTAAACAGAAACATGGCTTCATATCGTCGAGCTGCAATAATTATTGCAAAAATATAAGCAAGTATAATATAAGCAAACAATATAAATGAATAAAGCTATAAACAAGAAGCAAACATCATTACGAGCAAACTATCAGATGTTTCATTACCACGACAACTGCTGCCTACACAAAAAATAATAAATTAGTTTTAAATCTAAATTCTAATCGATAAATGAACAAGCCTTATGTAATACATGATATTTACATATGTGCTGGGTCAAATATTTAATAGTCCTTTCTGTGGGTTCTAGTTTGCCCTTTAAAGTAATAAAACACGGAATAGGTGTCTTTGTAAGAAATAAACACTTGTGCTAATACAGTGTGATTTCTAAAATATCCCTATGTATATTCTTATGCGAGTGATTTATGACATGACTGACCATTTCACATATGGAGTATCCATAAACTGTTCTTTTGGTTCTTTTTCTTTCATTTTTGCCCTTTTCAAATTTAACATGATTTCTGGATAAGACTAAGTTCCAACAGGACCCATGCTAGGTAATGTTTTACTCATTTATACTGGTTTGCATGTGCTTGCTAACTATATAAGTGACAAGGAAAATGTGTGTGTCCTAGAGCTTAAATGAAAAGTGAACTATAGGTCAGTTCATTGCAGCAGTATTTGGGAATAATTAGTATCATTCTTTGCACACCTTTAAGTCACTCAGCCAATTTCCAAGGGACCATGATTTAACAGCACTAAAGAAAAAAGAAAAGAATTTCGGACACTTTTCAAGTCATTTCCCCTGCACCATAGTCTGTTTCACAATTTGATAGAAAAATGAAAAGCTGTCTATAGTCTATTTCTAAAAATGAGCCTCTCTGGAGTTTTAAGTTGGTAGAGATTTAAATACAAAATATATAAATCTACAATTATTGTTGTTTCATAATTCTATCACCCTGAAATCTCCTGAAAAAAAATTAATTTCATTTACTTTTCTCAGAACAGGGATCACTCTAGCTAGCTAAGAAATAGTATATATGTAACCATCCTCCATCAGACACAGATATAATAGTTTGATCAATTCAGCCCGGCTGAAAAGAAAATACTCTCTTGCGGTTTCTTATCATGTAAGACTCAACCTAACTTGCTAAGTTATCAAGCTAATTTTGCAGGTAGCAAGTTTATCTACGGTAAAACCTGTCTTAAGCCCAGGAGGGGGGGGGGGGGTACTCTGATATTTTCATACATATGTAGGCTCGGGTCATTTTTTGGGGTTCAAAATTTTGAATTTCAATATTTTTGGGGGTTTTCAGAAAAATAAATATTTTTGGGGTATGAAGACTTTGTGGATATTTTTTGGGGTCATCACATAATTGGACTATATTTAGGGGTCCTTTCTATGCATTTTAGGGTCTTTTTTGAAGGTCAAGGTACAGAATGGGGGATATTTTTTGGGTTGCTAAAATTTCAAATATTTTTGGGGGTGTTTGAAATTCCTGATATTTTTGGGGGTGAAGGGTAGATGCTGGGCCCGAGCCTATGTATGCAGAAAAAGTGAGAGTACCCCCTCCTGGGGTCTTAAGGGGCAACTCAAAAATAGACAAAACAAAGGTCTAAAAGACCAACTATTGCTTAATGAAGGTCAAAAGTAATCTTTTAACCATAAACCAATAATCGGTCTTGATACCAATTTTGGTCTTCTTTTTGAGTGACCAAAAACTAGTGTTACCGCCTTTGAAAAAAAGTAAAAAAAAGAGCCAAGTATGAAGCTTTGACTCTGGAGATGACCCTGGTATATGGTAAATTTATACACCACAGGAAATATTCAGTCACACCTTAAGGGGAACACACAACAGTGATAAGGAGTCCTCATATGAAATTTTAGTTCAATTGGCCTAGTGGTTTCTGAGAAAACTATGTTTTAATATGTTGATGGGAGTCCAATATGAGCAACCTTGGCTGAAAGGTCAAAGGTCAACATTGACCTTTGAAACTTATATAGAGCCAATATCAGATTGAACATATCAAGCGAGAATGACTTTGGCTAAAGTCAACTTTTCGAAAAAGTTCCCATTTAAATGCATTAGGAAGCAAATTTGACCTTGATGTTTAAGTAGGTCAAGGTCATCTTAGAATCATCATTTGAACAAACTTGGTAGGCCCCACATCCCCAGTGCTACATACCAAGTCCTTAGGTCACCCGCCTTCTGGTTCTGGAGAAGATTTTTGAAGGGTGCTTTACCATATATGGGTGTGGCAGTCATCTTGGTCATGTGACCAAAATATTTTGTATACATGTTAGTTAACATATCATAAGGAGTCTTCACATGAAATTTAAGTTCAATTGGGCCAAAGGCTTGTTTAATATATTGATGGGACTCCAATATGAGCAACGTAAGCTAAAAGGTCAAAGGTCAACCTTGATCTTTAGAACTTATTTATATCCATTGTCTCATTAGGTTAAACATATCAAGTGAGAATAATGATTAAGGCTTGTACAGTTTTCTGCAAATATCCACTTTTCAAAAAACTTCCATTTAAGTGCATTAGGAAGCCAAATTTGACCTTGATGTTAAGGTCAAACTCCGATCATAATTTGAACAAATTGGGCGGCCTCACATCCCCTATGATACATACCAAGTCCCAAGATCATCCGCCTTCTGGTTCTGGAGATGATTTTAAAGGGTTTTTACCATATATTGGCATGGTGGCCATCGTGGTCATGTGACCAGAACCATTTGAAAAAAACTTTCGTTCCCGCACCCTAAGTAGTCTCCATATCAAATTTGAGTTTAATTAGCCCTGTAGTTTCAGAGGAGATATTTGAAAATGTTGACAGACAGATGGACGGACAACAGACAGATGGAGACTGGTATACTATTAGCTCACCCATGAGCCTTTGGCCCAGGTGTGCTTATAACAAAGGCCGGGCACTCGATCAGGGATGATGCTAAACCAAACTTTAAACCAAAACTATCAATCATCATAACAATTGCCAGTGTAACCAATTAATGTCTTTATCAAGGCCAAATACAAAAATACCTGTGTTTAGGGTAACCCAACTCTACCTACATTTACTGGTAAAACCTAGAAGATTTTGAGGTTTTCTGGAAAAATTATAATTTTATGCATTTTGAAAGGTGAAATGCCTTTCAAAATGATTAAAATTATATTTTTTCCAGAAAAAAAAATAACTAAGAAAAAATCATATGTGTGCCTACCCTACCTAAAAAACCCTACCTGTTACCTGAAACACACTTATTTTTTATATTTGGCCTAAAGTCGAGATCAAACTTCAGGGAAGGGAAGGCCCTTTATTTACCATCATGTCAGAGATAAAAATCATCAAAAATGAGCTGTTTAACTTTACATGCAAAATATTATATAGAAATTTTTGGGCTGTGTCATACCCCAGTGTAGAGAGGGCCGAGTCAAACTTGAGACCTCATCTAACATTATTCCAAGCATAAATGTAATTCATCAAAGTGTCTCGATAATATAGCTATATAACCTTAAAAGAAAGAAGTCTGTGACAACCTGATGTCAAGGTCACAACCTGGGGTGGGGAGGGTGCTTTTACAAACAGTTTTTGTCCCTGCATATATTATATTCAAATCAGAAAGGTGGAAACTATATACGATGTATGTTGAGGGTATAACTAAAGGCACTGCTAATCTGGTGCAAAAGTAATCGATATCAGGCCTCATAATAAAAATCTAAAGGAAACGTTTTTTCTTATTTCAAAATCAAAGCATATGACGTGGGTACTCAGAAGAACATTCACATTTAGATGGTTCATGAGCACCCAAAACATATTTTTAAGTCTGAGGGAGATTAGGAGAATAATCAAAGCCTAACATCAAAGTTATTCCTTTTTCCTTACTCATAAAAAAGCAAGCAAGTATGATCAGGAAATACTACAATCACACACTACAGACCAACCCACAGCACCGTGAGGAATAGCTACAGAACACCATGCCTTCAACTCAAACAACCGATCATTCAAAGTCAAATCTCAGGTCCTGTGAAAGTTCTGCTTTTTTTTCCTTCAAAATTACTGATTTTAAAACATCCTTTCAAGAAAATCATAAAATTTATGGGACTGATCTTGATACACAGTGTTTGCATAGATTAGCAGAAGATGAAACAAGCAGGTAATGAGTTAAAGGGAGCTAGCTACACTTGATCAATGGAAAAATAAAGTGCAGTAGCTGATATCCCTTTAAGCCTTTGTATAAGAATGACTTCTAAATGTGTACTTTGGCAATCAGTGAAGACCCAGATGAAATGTGGTCAACAGGGTCTACACTGTTTGCTATGACAAAATGATCTTCAGAGAAAGAAATACAATATTATTTGGAGATTATAATCTGTGAACTATTCCAATTGTATTGTATCAAACCAGAAGTAAAAAATCCATTAGTGCATAAAAGGTTTAAGAATAGTATGCTTAGGATATTGTCTCATACCTAAGTTAAAAGCAGTCTGATCTGGGTCTACCCTGTTTATCTAAGCCTTTATGGCAGGCAGCTAGTGTTCAAATTTTAGAAAATCTACCAAAAGTGTGCTCTTTTCAAAAAATTTGCAGGCTCACTATTCCAGACGGTCCTTTTAACAGATTATTTAGAGATCACACCAACTGTCGTTGTGCCACTTGAAGTTGGTAGAACATCTCTCAGCACATCGATCTAGTGTTGGTATTTTTTCATAGATTTGATCCTTATCTGTTGTTATGCTCCGACAGAAATTAGCCAAACAGTCTTTATCTGGTGCTATTCATTTCATTATTTCTCATGAATAGACTCATGTATATGGAGTCTGCTGTCTTCAAGTTTTATAGGTTTGTCATGCGCCGATACAGAAAATTTTGTCAGCGGGGGTCCAACTTTGATAACATTTTTTTCTAGTTCAATGAGGGAGGAAGGATCCAAATACCACTATTAGGGGGCCATCATCCGCCTGCCAGCGAAATGCCACTTAAATGGTGTTTAGCTGGCGTGCCGATGATGCCACAACTTTGAATGCTAACTCAGTAGCTTTGTAATTTTCAGGGGATGGGGATCAGTATTGCTAAGAAACCCTATATTTTTATGATTTTTCACGGGGGGTTCCGACCCCCTATCCCCCCTTTGGATCTGTGCATGTTTGTACAGTTTATTTCAAGAGGATTCATATTCAATAATATTGAGAATTACTTAGCTACTGGCATGGCCTAGATCTCATGTAAGTTAAGTTTTAAATATAAATTGCAAGCAGCTAACTAGGGCAACTACTATGAGAAAATTATAAATATTAATTGGCTGTGGCTAGATAACTCATGTGCTATTCTTAAGAAATATCTGGTTACTTTGGGGTGGGGATGGGGGGATGTCGAATAAATCTAACTATGAACCACAGCACTTTTTACAAAAGAGAAAAACTGTGGCAAATGAAAAAAATTGCAAAATAATTAAGACAGAATAAACAATAAATAGACAGTAAGCCCTTCAAATTTTGATCCAAAATATTAATATTTTAAGTATTGAATTTTCAAGTAAGTAACAATGCCAAAAGAATTAATCTTTAACAGCATGCCAAACATAATTTGAATCCTTCTCTTGTTTTTCTTTCATCTCTTACAAAAATTAGCCTTTTTGAAAAAAAGAATGACCTTGATCTACAGATCATCAATGATGCACAATTGTTTCAGACAATGCCTTGTATAAAAAAATCATCAAATGTTTGAAAAATATCAAACTTTAAAATTGAAGTAAGTAGCCTTCAGCTCTAGGACATACTTTGAGGTAATGGTGGTGTACAAATGTATTATACTATTTCTTTCTTATCATCTACCAATTTGCCAAACTGAATTGATTGCATTGCATTCTTAAAAAGAAAAAAAAAGAAAAGACGCTCATGCTTATCTGGCTTCATGGTTTCAGATCTCTTATTTTTTTAGCTTTTTTACTACAAGTCTATGGGATCAAATGACCACTGGGACATGGCCAATTCGGACCCAGGGTGCATGGTTGGCAGGATAGATGTAGGGGACCGTTAAATATTGCTGCACATTAAATATATAAACTGTAGGCCTTAAGGTTTTAGAGAAGATTTTTTCCAAGTGTTTCCCATTATAAGTTTATGGAAGCTCTTGAGCCCCAGGGCCTGCCAAATTTGGTACCCAGGGGCATGTTTAGCAGGATTTATGTAGGGGACGACTAGACATTGCCATATAATTATATAAGTTGTAGGCCTCATCGTTTCAAAAGACTTTTTTGAAGAATTTCCCCATTATGGTGACCAGGAACTAATTATATCAACATATCCCATGAGTCAAAAACTGAGAGGAGCTCCGAGGCTATTACTTCTGATTGGATGATATTGCTGAAGTAAAAAAAAAAAAACTCTCTCTAGCAGATGTAAAATTTAATTTTCTTCAAATTGGTCTGTAGTTTACTACCAGAAGCATTTATATTGTGTTTTTCTGGACCAAAAAGTAAAAATAGTGATTTCTAATTTGAACCAGGACGGGGTTTTCCCAAAATATGGCAGCCATTACACAACATGCAACAGTTGAAAAAAGAGCGGGTGAAGGTATGTTTTTTTCCTTTCTTTTTCCCCTTATTCATGTTTTGGCTTGAACTTAAGGCATATGGTGATGCCCCACATGTGTTGTGAGATGCAGAATAAACTGTCAAAAACTAGGGTTTCACCATTGGGGTCAATGGGATAAATAATTAGTTCACGGTGCCCTTATAAATCTATAGGAGCTTTACGGTGCCATGGCAACCACGGTTCTAATCCAATAGGCCCCAAAACTTTATGTAGCAGCTTCTCCTACCTAATGATGTTTTAAATGAAATTTTATCACAATTGGTCTACTGACTTTATAGGTATGCTTCTTTAACATTATGAACTACAGACAACAATGGATGAATGACCAATGGACGAGTGTCACCAGACCATTGGCATACTATTATCTCACTTAAGCCGAAAACTTACAATGATGATGACATTTCAGAGGTGTGATAGTGCAACAGTCAGTCCTATAGTTAAAAGTGTGCATCAAAAAATTATTTTTCTTATTTCTCAACCAAAACATATGTTGAGGATACTCAAAAGAACCGTCTCAATGAGAAGGTTCGTTGAGCACCCAAAACATATGTTAAAATTGATGGGTCAGGAAATATTTACAATTGTACGCTGAAAAATTGTGATTATCTAAACCTATGAAAAGCTCTTCCTATCTGTTCTGTTCAGCCAAAAACAATATGCAATCCTCTTGTGTTAAGTGCAGCAAACTAGCATGCTAATGATAATTCAAAATCTAAATATGTGCAGTAGTAGCTATGAGCACTAGCTGTTCAGTCTAATTGCAATGTGCAATGTACCTTGTTTTTGATAGAGGATCACGGTTAAGTGTATCATCATCATTTTCTTTTAGAGTTATCTCCTCTTTCTGTGACCGTCTTTTACCTTGTTTCTCTGCATTGTGCATCTTCCTTGAATCTCGAACTGGGTAACTACTAAAATGTCATGTAATGAAATAGGAGTGAAAACAACCCTTCAAATATCAATCAAATCCTTGGTTTCAAATGTTTCTTATAGTCATACAAACCCATACCAAAAATTCTATTCAGTAGTCAAGTAAGGTGGAGTGAAACATTATTCCAAATAAAGATAAAATCTTATGCTGAGCCAAGTTGTGTCTTCAGAAAGTCAGATTTTTCAAGTTTCCCCTTTCAATATTAGTCAGCTAAATACCTAGGCATCACCATCACTGAGAAAAGCCTTGTGGTCAACATATATCAAAATTTAATCCAAAGTTACTAAGACCCATGGTTTCCTTCCAAGGATTAAATTTTTGAACCTTGGAGTACTAAGGAAACTGCATACAAATAATGGATCTGTCTAAATGCAGCACCTACTTTGAATCCTTGCTCTAAAACTCGGGATTTATCAATTGAGATAATACAGAGGATGTTCACCTGCTGTGATTGTAATAGACGGTGAAAACCAAGCAATACCTGAGACAAGCTGCATGACCTTGAGTTGCTATCTCTTGAGGTCCATAGTGTTTGGAACTCTGCATCTTTTTCACAAGATTCATTGTCTTTCAGGCCAAGAGTATTAGGTACAAGACATACATTGATGCATTGAAAAATTTATTTTTCCTTAAACTATTCCTAATCAAGATATTCTTTCTCCTAGCTACCATGGCTGGGCTGTTATTCAGAACAAGAAATTGAGATACTTCTATGTTTATAATAAAGTGTGGGGAGTTTGAATTTTGACTGTATTCTTAAACAGCCTCTATCTCCAAGCTCACAATTTTGCCAATTCCAGCTGCCCAGTATTTTGTCATTGATCGTGTTTGGTTTGATCCCTTGCTATATATAAAATCTTGTACATTATATTTTCAATACATAAATTATACCAAAAGACACTGTGTTTGTGCTTTCAATATATAAATCAGGCAAGTAGATGCTCATGAAGGAAATGAGATAAGCATTGAATAGACATGAAAAAGAAACTTTATTCTAATATGGCACAAGTGATTGTAACTATAATGATGATTAATGATGTAACATCAAACAAAATAGGCAGCAACGAAAAATGTGCAGAACAATGTCATAGGTCCAGATAAGTGAACAAAATTGATATTATTTTCTTATCAATCAGTTAAAACATAGGTTTTGGGTGCTCAAAAGAACCGTCTCATTGAGATGTTTCTTTTGAGTACCCACATCGTATGTTTTGAGTGAGAAATAAAAATAATACTTTTAATTGCACACTCATATCTGGGGGCCTGAATCTGTGTAATAAACATCATAAGAGCCCTGCCTGAATACTTGAAAGTATCTAACTTCACTGGCTAGCCAGCCACACACTCAGGCTAAAAGAGTGATTTTGTGTATATGTGTTAAGTACCAAAATCACATCAACCAGTTTTTTAATTGCAAATTGTCAATCCACAATTTGCAATCTAAAACACTGTTTCAAAGACTTATTTATGTGTTTCTTTGACTCTTATGACAGTTTCCACTGGCTGCCTATCTGGTGTGATCTTATCTTGCTGCAAAAATAAATCATTTCATTCCATGATAATCTTAATCCATAGTAGTAAACAGCCTATATAGACCTTTTTCTGGCTGAAAAAATCTGCAAAAGCCCAGAGTTTAGTATTAACACAATTACTGAAAAATACTGACTTTTAACTGACCACGACCAGCAGGCCTGTAGTAAATATGTTGGTCATTGGAACATGAAAACATATGTTGGACATTTGTTTGTTTGAGCTGATGCTTTATGTCAACAACTTTTCAGACATGCCTGGACATTTTGTTTGTTTGTTTGATTTGATTCTTTACGTCCCATCAACAATCTTTCAGTTAAACAGGGACAGGTCTTCCTGGTTTGAACCAGTACTAAGCTAGGATAAATGTGTCTTGCGCAAGGACCACAACGCAGTGACGCCGGTGAGGCTCGAGACCGCAGCCCTTCAGTCTTGAGTCAAGAACTCTACCACTGAGCCACTGCACTCCCTACATGCCTGGACATTTCCTGGCTTGAACCATTACTAGGCAGAGGATAAGGCCATCCTGCTCAGGCAGACAATAAAGTGCATTTGGTGATGCTTGAAACAGGGACCCCTCAATCTCAAGACGAGCACTCTTCCACTGAGCCATTGCACTCCTTATATATGCCGGAAAATGCATTCAAAGAGACTTTTATTTTAACAATTACATGTATTCAACCAGATAATTGGCTGAATTAACTTGCTCAAATCCACATGGTTGAATCATAGGTTAATCCTTGTTCCACTTAACCCATATATATGCATTTCTTAAATCAGTGTATTATTCAGCTATTCGGTCACTGTATCGCCACATGGTATGCAAAGTCCCAGTCTCTGGTAAAGCTAATGGAGATAAGAAACAGTTGAAGGCGTGGCTAGACAGAGACCTAATAGATGAATAATATATCCAGATCATCTGGCTTCTTAAGACAGCTAATTAGGATCAACATTATGTTGATCCTAATTAGCTGCCTTAAGAAGCCAGATGATCTTTACATTGCTTCTTATTCAGCCCTATAGTAATTCAAATCTTGCAAATGAAATGTCTAGAAATAACTAGTGGTAAATGTGTGCTAATATATTCACTACAACAAAAATTAAAGTAAAAAAAAATACAGAAAAAGTAAAATTTGCATGAGAGGCTCATGGCACAATATGATCATAGTGGAGTAGCAAAAATAGTGTAGTAAAACTATATGAGGAACTTAAGAAATGTAAACTGAAATAAAAAGCCAAAAAAGTTAAGATTTATGAAAAGAGTATCTAATCAGTCTGAGATACATGTATGTAGTTTCTATGATAAAACAATCATGATACAAATGGAATACAAATGAAGATTAAATGAATCATGATATAAACAAAATTTATCTGGCCTTTTTCCTATCATTCACTATTCTATACTAGCTATGATGCTTTTTTTAAAAATATCCACGACATATCCTCGGATAGAAAATAAGAAAACAGAAAAATAATCCTCTGATAGAAGCCACAGTGGTGTAGCTTTTAATATAT
Source organism: Loripinus fragilis (assembly GCA_964019695.1). NCBI lineage: Eukaryota > Metazoa > Mollusca > Bivalvia > Lucinida > Lucinidae > Loripinus > Loripinus fragilis. The sequence continues at coordinate 14,708,930 of OZ026519.1, read as the reverse complement.
CTGTACGGGCCTCCAGATAACAGGGGATATATTTATTGTATATCTCGCCCAAAATATATGTTTTGAATGCTCAAAAGAAACGTTCTTTCGAGCACCTTTCGAGCATGCATTTCATATAGTCAAACCACGCTTAAAAGTGTTCTTATCTGAGCCTATGGTAACAACTTACCTTAACTCTGTGATACTGGGTAATGTTCTATGCATTTTCAACATCTGCTGATTTTTTCTCAAAATGAGCTTTTTCAAAAAGGAATTCCAGAATTAAACAGTTAATTTCTTTGAGGAATACCATTAGAGTGTAAAACAGTTTGGATCCATATCAGGCCCCATGTTTGGTTGGGCCTGATCTTGGTCCAAATTGTTGCCAAAGGTTATCAGCTGACAACACTAGTAGGCAAAAAGTGTTAAAATACTGGTCAATATGTTATAAACATAATCTTTGGCAATGTCATTTCATAAGACTCTAAGGAATGTCACGAAGATATTTTCATAATTTCGTGTGAAATGACTTGTGTAAAACTTTTTTGTACATTTCAAATAGCTGACAACTAGCTACTTTCAAACTGGCTGTTCTAAACATATGAAGCAACATGTATTATTATTATCTACAGATATATGTTTAAATAGCCCCCTTTACATTAAAATCAGGGAACAACAAAATACAAGCCAATAATCTGAAAATATTCGTCATTAAATACTGTAGTTTGATAGTTGTCGTTGTTTTTTTCATTCTCTGACCAACAATGCACTACATTTCTCATTGATTTTTGAGATTCTTATACACAACTTTGTGTTAATCAATATCATTTCTCATATAAATTTTGATTAGTTTGCAATTAACAACATTTCACTCCAGACCTTGTTCTCTTAAAAAACAACACTATTTTGTAATACCACCTTTGCTGTCATGTATGTTAATATGTTATTCCTTGTATGTCATGTACATGACTTAAGAGAATAAACGTTTTGTCTGTCTGTCTGTCTTAAATCGTCCCTAAAAGGTGACACAAAAGTATCCCCTGCTCCCCACTTGGTTGGATGATACATTTAGATGGATATTCAAGCATCACATAAAAGGTGGGGTGTACAAAACTTATTAAACCTAAAAACAGGATCATATATTCATTCGAAAATCATAACAATTGGAGCACACTTGTAAATTTCAATGCCCTAGATAAAATGGTATCCAGTCTGCCCCCTCTTTTACATTTTGTTTGCTATTCCTCAATATAAACATATGCTGAGGTATCCAACAATGAGAACCAAAACATATGTTTTAAAGGTGAAAAAACAACAACAAATATGTGTATTTCTGGGGGATGAAAACAGCATCTTATCTGGGGCAAGTGATTAACTCGAGCTATTAGTGGAGTGGATATATAGAATTGAATATTCACAATGATGAGAAAACTATCTTTCTCAAAATATGTCTAGCTATTGCTGCATTCAATGATACTTTGACCAGTAAGGAGTTAAGTTATTGAAACACTGCTTCAGCAGCAATAATGCCAATTTAGTAGCCAACAAAAAGTGTTAAATAGAGATTAAATAAATTTAGAAAGCAGAAAGATTCAATAAGAAAGTTGAAATTTCAGGAGGAAAATAAGAAGACAGTGTTCTGATGGCAAGGAATGTTTTCTTACAAGACTGTAACACATGCCAGTCCTCAAGTACTTTTACTCTTTGTATGCCGGGAAATTTTTCAGGCTATTTTCGTCCACTGTTGATTTTTTCAAACTCAAAGTTTTCAAAAAAATCTTTCAGGAATACCATTACAGTGTCAAACTGGATCCACATCAGGCCAGGCATTTCTGATCTGGATCCAAACTGATTGCATAGGTTATCAGCAGATAACACTCAGCATCCAGAAACCAAACAAACAGCTTCTTTCTGTAAACAACACAGACCAGGTCAGAACTTTATACAAATTTAGGTTGTCAGCTGTCCACAAAAGTCACCACTAGTTGGCAAATAGCTATAATTCTCAGTCTGACAGGCAAAATAAGTAGAAGTGAGAAAAACTAGGGATATAAGACCAGTGAATGCAGCAATACAAGCACACTTATGCCTTCTTTCCATGAGTTAAATTCTTATACTGCATGGTAAACCGTAAACAGTATAATTCCAGATGACTCATGATCAGGTCCCCATCTAGACCTACACTGTTTGCAAACTTGCTCAATCAAGTGTTGATATACACTGCTTAAAATAGATTGATTCCAGATCAAGCACAATGTTGAATCATGTCTGATCTGGATCCAAACTGTTTGCAAAGATTATCCAAACTGTTTGAAAGGTTATAAGTTGGCAACAAAAGCCATCACTAGCGTGAAGGATACTATTTTAGGCATAAATGGATCTATCAGTTTTAACCATTGTCCTGCTGTCTGCATAACTCTTGGCATGCTGGGTAATGTGTGATCTGCTGATTTGGGTTTTGTTTGTTTTTTTTCGAAATTATTTCAAGATGTCAAACAGTTTAGATCCAGATCAGGCCCGACAATTTGTTGGTAGTGATTTTAGTCCAAACTATTTTCAAATGTTATCAGAAGATGACACTAGCAGGCAGAGTTAATATACCTCATATACTATTGTTTTCCACCAGCTCAGCAACAGAAATTGAGCAACAGTAGAATGAACTTATATGAGGAAAGGAAAACAATGTACATCCTGATCAGCTGGTATCTGTAGAAGCCAGCTGATCCATGGTTCAAACAAGTTCTGTGCAAAAGTTTAAGTTTCAAATTTTAACCATTTAAGTTGAATGAAATTTCACACTTTTATTTATCAATTGAAACAGTCCATTTCCATTCTAAAGGTTGTTGGGTGGTATTTTTTCAAATTTTAATAGAACATTCTGTAAGCAATCAGTGGTGACCCTAATCAGACACTGAATTTTGCGGCATCTGATCTAGGTGTGCAATGTTTGCATATGTTCCACAAAAAGAATGCTAGGCTTATATGATAAGGACACATAACGATGCTCAAGTATTGAATGAATACACACTTCCCCATTTTTGTTGCAAAAACTAGGAAAATCAAATTGTATCAATCCATTTAGAGCAAAATCTGAAACCAGTTTGGTAAATTTTGAGGTCTGTCTAATTCAACATGTATCCCCATTTTGTGAAATGACTCGCTTGACTGATTCTCACCCAAATAAAAAAAATCTTAATCACTGTTTTGGGGGGATTCAATAAGAGTTAAGGTTTTTTCCAAAGACTTTATTGTAATTTTAAGGATTTATCGGGACACTGTTATTTCCAAGGTTTTTTTCAAGACAGACATGAAATTCAAGGAGTTTTTCAAGAATGTACATGTACATAGATTCAGATAAGGAATTTTTTAGCATAAAATTGATATTATTGTCTTACCCAATATTTCAAACATGTTTTGGGTGCTCAAAAGAACCATCTCAATGAGATGGTTCTTTTGAGTACCCGCAGCATGTTTTGGTCGAGAAATAAGAAAAATAATTTTCAATTATGCACTTTTATCTGGAGGCCTGTTGTATAAACCATGTGATCTAGATGTTCGCTGTTTTCAAAAGATGATATAAATTTATATGCATTCAGCAGGACAATGGCTACTCATCTAGAATATGCAGGATATATATTATAACTAGTGATTATAGCAGATAATATAGTATACATGCAGTAAATAAGGTGAATATATGAGTTCTATTAATAGTCTGGCATGCAGTAAAGTCCTGAAGAAAATGTTCCGTGCATCAAGAATCACTGTGCATTAGTAGGTAAGAAGGAAGAGTTCGCTTACGATGTGATTTCCGCATCTGCTCCCTCCAATAGTTCTGATTTTGTCGGCAGACGTCCTGAAATGTTCATTAGAGCAAGTATTTAAGAGCCGCAACATGAGATTTCCAACAATGTGGTATGTGCGACCAGCAAAGGCTCAGACCAGCTTGTTCAGAGCCTTTGCAGGTCGATTGAATTTTCTTTAACTGTTAAGCTACTGACTTACATCATTTGGAGTTTCTAAGCTTAAAAGGAGGCTGCACAGGCTCGTCTGAGTCTACACTTGTCAAAATACCACAGTGTTAGAAATCACATGTCACAGCTCAAAAGATTCTGGTCTTATCCCATAAAATAGGTCCAGATAAGCACATTTTTAGCACAATATTGTGATTATTTTCTTATTCATCAGTCTAAACATGTGTTTTGGGTGCTCAAAATCAATGTCTGCATACATATTGTAATAAACTTACCAAAAAATAGCTTTCACCATATAAATGAAATTCCTTTATTTATTTGTGGTGTGATGATGCATTGATCTGATGTATTGCAATAAGGGACTGCCTCGATAGTAAAGCGTCTATGATAAAATGTACTATCAATAATTAGTGCATATCTTCTTGCATAGATATCTATTTGTGTAGCTGTTTACACCCATTGTCAAATGAACGAAAATCCATGTTCAAATCAGGGGATCCATGTGCTGTTTGAACATGGGTCTGAACTTGAAAATACTTAAAATGAGCCCTGCTTTATTTGCATGGCATTATATACGGAACCCATTGCGGACCAGACTGATCATTTCGCCGATGTTTTCGTTAGGGAAAACGTTGCATACGGTTATGACGTTATGACGTTCAAAAGTACACAGCCGACGCCATTTTGTTTAGAGAAATACAGTGTAAGAAAATGGACAATTTAATGTTTTAGCAGCTTTTTCAGTGTAAATTGAGCTGGAATAAGGTAAAATATGCAAGAATAATGATCACACATGTTTGTTTCATTGCATTAACACTTGCCGGGTCCCTCGGATGATGTTGAACACTCGGCCTATCAGCCTCGTGTTCAAACAACATCCTCGGGACCCGGCAAATGTTAATGCATGAAAAAACATGTGTGATCCCTATAATATATGTCACACAATTCTTCAGTGGCTAGAAACAAATTGTGTGCAGGTTGCTATTCTGCCATGGTAACATAAACTGCATGGTTTCCCCCAACTCACTATATTGCATCCTAGACTCCCAAATTGATACCTAGGACCACTGAGAAAATATCTGTGCATCCTTTTGGACACCTTAATATATTTAAATTATATTCATAATCAACTGCATATAAAACAGGGGCCCTTTGTAAAATCATTTTGGTTTAATTTTTAGTATGGTACTATTTATATGAAATGTCTGATAAATATGGACTTTTTTATGAAATACTGTAGCCAAATACTGTAGTGCAAAGGCAACTCAAAATGTTTTCATGAAAATAGGAAGCATTTGATTTTTTATCAAAGCTCTTTTCTGTACCTTGTTATAAATCTTTAGCCCTGATGAATAAATCAAAAGAGGACCCTTAATCTATACTTTGGAACCCTTGTTGTAAGAACATAAGAGGTACTCTTAATTAAAATTCATTGCTTAGGGGGAACCCTCAAACAGGCACTATGATTTTACAGTGGACTATCATATGACAGTGCCGCCATTTATTTTGGCTACAGAAAAAGACACATTTTAGGTTGACATGGTGAAGTGGGAATAAATAGAAAATATTTGACTGGTTCTGGTATATTCTGTACAGAGGTTTAGATAACCAAAATTTTTTCAGCGTAAAAATGTAAATATTTTCTTACCCATCAGTTTTAACATACATTTTTGGTGCTCAAAAGAACGGTCTCATTGAGACGGTTCTTTTAAAGATGCATAGTCTGCAACTATGAAAATTTTTCGATTTTTTTTTATTTTCTTTTTAAATCATTTGTAAAAGTAGAATTAAGCTATGTTTTCACAATAAATCTGTTCGCTATAGCTGAAAACTGCACGGAAAAGTGAATTATCTTATAAAAACAGGTGTGTTGGTAATTATTTGCATCCCTCCAATAATTATAGACAGTTAATTTTAACATAAATGCTGTTGTTTTGATAATGATAAATTGTTAAGATTTATGAAATTCGTAAAATGTATACCTGAATTTTAGTTTTTTTACTGTGTTCTTGAAACATAGAAACATTAGTTCTAAAATTAAAAGATCAAAAGTTACAGACTATGCAGCTTTAAGTACCAACAACATATGTTTTGGTTGAGAAATAAGAAAATTAAATTTTCACTACGCTCTCTTAACTAAAGTTCTGTTCTGTATTTTATTACAGAATTCTGAAAACACTTCAAGTGCTCAGCACAATTGCAACAAACGACAACTTTGGTGCATTTTGTTTTCTTTTTTTTATTTTCAGTATAAAAAAGTCTTGATATTTCATGTGGATTGTCAGTCAATGATTCATAGGAAATTTTGAGTCATATTTGCTTCTAGGAAATAAATTGGCATCAAAGTTATTAATTGAGCAGTTGTTCAATGTACTACAAGCAATAAAAACCTAAGTTACAGACATTATCAAGATATATGGACTGTCCTCGGTCCAGGTTCTGTCCCTCAGGCAGTCCATAAACCTTGATAGTGCCCTAAGCTTGGGTGACTATTGCTTAACCCTTTGTATACTAATGGAATCTTCCTTCTGGTTTGATACAATAAACTAGGGATGGGGATAGTGTATTATACTTATCTAGGGGTGTCCGGTTATAATTATATATACAGTCTACTCTCGATACCTCGAATTTCAAGGGACTGGGCAAAATATGTCGAGTTATCAGTAGTTCGAGGTAACCAAATCATGACGTTTACCTACCATTTTGAGGCGAAATAATTCACGTTCAACTCGTCCATTAATAGATAGTTATACGGAGCTATTTCATTAATAAACTACGGGATGAATTGACCAAAGAATCAATTGAAATTTGAAATTGAAACATTAAAATTTCTCAGGTACCGCTACAGTCCTTACATTATGACTATTTTTTCACTTTCTAAGACAAAATAAAATAAACATAGCGTTTTCAGTCGGCAACTGGTCCCGCGGTCGCAGGTTTTACCCTTCTGTAAGTCGTCATATTTTAAGCCCCAATAGTGTACATGCATGTTTTAATTTTCATCGGCTTGATGTGCATATTCCATCATAATCTATTTTTGTCATGACATGACCAATGTCCGAAAATAGCCTTAAACGCACACGTCTATTTTCAAAATAAAAAAATTGGCCCGAGAAACAATAAAATTATACTTTGGCCTTATTTAAAACGAGCAGTCATCGGAGAGAGATTGTTCAAATATGACACATTAGCTCATGTAGCCGCTTTGAAGTTGTACCACATAAGATCAATAGAATTCAGCCACCGCGGTCAATTATGTAATTATACATATACAACACACTTATATACAACTGCATGTGTCACACACGTGGACCAAGTGATCAAACAATTGGTGGTTTTAATGGGGATAATTAACCTTGAAAGCGGTGGATTAATTGGAGACACGTTCAGATAAAAAGGTAATTTCTTATGAAATTGAATCGAGTTAGGCGTTGTAAAATACACTAAAATTGATCAGCGGGACCAGTTTTTCGTAACGAGTTATCAGTTTTATTGACTTAGCCGTTGTTGAGATAAACGTTGTGGAATTGCAATAATATATATGGGAAAAAACTGGGACCGGGCCGTCAGGTTGAGATAAGTGATAGTATTGAGTTATGCATAGTTGAGTTAACGAGAGTCGACTGTACTAGTCAAAAGTTCTAACCGGCCATGTGTGTTTTTACTCATTTTCTGATGAGCTGTAAGCACCATATGAATTTCATTTGCATTGTCGAATAGGCCAGCATATCAGTAAAGGTTACCAGAAAGCGGCTAAGCAAAACTCATTAAATTGTGTCCGGGAAGCTCTGCGGAATACACATACCCTCAATTTCAAAATTCTCAAGAATTTGCATTTGATGGTTGGGTATCTTTTGACACTTTGGCCAATAGCGACGAGTCTCATGCAGATGAAGTGTTCATTTCAGCACTTTAGTGTTCAATATAAGTTTGACTTTTGAAATGAAAAGGTTTGACACATGAAAGGGGGTTATTTCAAAAAGTCATGACTCGCAAATTTTGCCAAGATGCGAATTTTGAAAATGGGGGTACCACTGTTAAAATTGGCATCCTGCATTTACCGTTGAAAATTTCGTCAATATCTTCACTGTCTAGGGTACATGACACGTCTGGCTATTTCGAGATGCAAAAAGAGTAGTCATGTCTTTTTACGTTTTGAAGTAATTTAATAAAATGCAGGTGGCCGGTTAGAACTTTTGGCTAGTATATATTCTTTTATGATGGTTTTTACTTTAACAAACAGTGTAGACCCTGATGAAATGCAGCATCATGCTGCATTTCATCTGGATCTTCACTGTTTGCAAAAGTACTTGTTCAGGGGTTTCCGGAATACAAAGGGTTACTTATCACTGATAGTTTGACCTATTTTATAACATACAATTCTGCCATTTTAACATTCCGCTGGGATATCTCCAGTCACTTCAGATTCTACTTCAATGTCAAAGCTGTGTGCTCTTACCTATACGTGTGTTGATAGCCTCACTTTTAGCAATAGCCATAAGGAATCCATAGAATGATACTCTGGGAACATTAAATAGAATTTCCTTTAAAGCATCTGATGGAGGTGTACTGTAACAATTGTAGAAGACACACATTTAAGGATTGAAATGCACTCGTGGAAAAAACAAATTTTTATTCACCGCACTCGATGAAATATATTTGGTATTCACCTAAAAAAACATCCTCTATATATATAACAAGGGATATGGTCATGCCTCCAGATTAAAAGGAGAAAAGGAATAAATCATAAATTTTCTTAGTGGACTAGTACAAATAAGGATTGACTAACGACTAAGACTAAAGTTTTTCGACTGAGGAAATGTGGCGGATTCGACTTATACTCAACGGCGTTTTAAAACAAAACAAATTTGCTACATCTCCAGCTTCTGCTCGTGTAAATAAGATCCCACAACTCAGTATCAATAGTTCCAGTGTATTTCTTAAATAATTTCCATGTTTAATTGTAATTTTGATAGAAACAAATATTAATGGAAACTAGATCCACCTCGCTTAGAAAATCATTCATGCGTTTACAGTGACGTATATTCACTGTTATGGATAGTTGTACTCGTCTTTAGAAACACGTTCAAAATAGGAAAAAAAAAACAAAGTAAGAGTACTCCATTCCAACAGACTCTGTTGTCTAGTGGTTAGTACCACTGACTCATATACTGGTGGTCGATGGTTCGAATCCTACCAGACATATGTTTTTTTTATATATTTTCTCTCAAGTTTTATTTTTAGTTTTTTGTTTGTTTTGATGCCTTACGTCCACGTCAACAAATTTTCAGCCATATTGGGACGATTTCCTGTTTTTATGGTAAGCAGTGTGTATCAAAAGTGACCCCCGCCTGCTTTTCACAACACACTGGTGGGACTGCTAATGCAGTCGCCAATGTGCTTGACTGCGATTCCAGGGACCCACTTTTGGTAGAAATTCGTTCAAGAAATAATTTCTACGGTCATCCTTTCCCCTCCGCTGTCTCAATTAGAGCAGTTATCTGTTTTATGCGAAAGTGTGTGCACTCAATATTGATATTTCCAGGAACAGTGTGTGTAGATAGGTTAACCCATTTTTGCCCACTGGAGTATTCTATCCGTTCAAACTGGCGAGTCAATTTGTAATTATAGGGTGTTTAGTGATATTTATCCTTTTTACAGACATTATTTATTGTTGTATCATATAAGCAAACAGTGTAGACCCTTATCAGACATTATTTCATTCAACATCAGCCTTGTATCTACATTGGATCTGCACTGTTTGTCATATTTCTTTATATTAGTGCTGCAGCAGAGGTCACCAAAAGTGACATGTACCCATACCGGAAGGGTAACAAGTAGCATCATACATCATTTTAAAGCTTAGAGTGTGCTGAGTTCAGAACTGCATGATGCCACTTTCAAAATTTTGTGCGAAAAAAATTACGGTCCGTTAAACATGGGTACCGTCATTATAGCTCAGAAAGGAATGATGATTTCTTTTTGTGAGAAGAAGAATACATACAGTATAAAATTCATGTTACTAGGTTGTATATGATCCAATAGTTAATATTAATTTTGTTTGCAATTGAATTGCTACTTACGCACATTGACAACTATAATTAAAAGGTCATTGAGTGCAAAAGTCGCGAAAACCAATGATTTTTACAAATAGTCACTTTTATTGCATTTGATCTACATGTACATTTTTAAATCTTAAATAGGAGTGTTTCCTTGCAATGTCTAGTAAATATAAATGCATTTAATGTAGCAATTACTCCAATTATAATGTCCCCCAACAGTTGATAGCAGTTATAATACAACTGGAGGGAATGCAAACGTGCATAAATGTACTTGTTCAAATTTATACGTCTGCATTTTTTGGGTTTATTTACGAAAGCTTTAGAAATCACTTGGGCTAAACCTATGTACATGAAATATATCTTTCTATGTGAAGGTGGAATGCACCCTCTCATAACAGGTTTTGCTAGCATTGGATACCTCATGGTAAGGCCAGACTCGGAGAACTGTCATTTGAATTTGAGTTTGTCTGCAGTTTGTGATTGTGGTATTTCCTGGTCATACTCACTTACTTTTTTGATGTCTCTGCTGTTGACAGTGTAAAACAAAAGTTGTCTGGAAAATAGTGCGACAAAGCTTTATGAGCTTTGTCAAGAGGCTGTTATCATGCCTTGCCTCTTCTTCACCGTGCTGTTGGGGTGATTGTGGCAGTTCCTGGTCGTACTCACTTACTTTTAAAACTAACATTTTCTATACAGTTCTTGAAAGTGGTGCTGCAAGAACAACAGAACTTTCTCTGATGATGTCCAGTGGCATTTGCATGAGTTCTTAGAGGAATCCTGACTATGAATCAGACACACAAATGAACATATAACTGTAATTAACTAATACTATCTGGTCGTTTTTGTGAAGTTGTACAGATTAACCTGCTATCAGAGTTCAGGTAAAAGGGAATACCTATTTCTCCAACATTATTACTTTTGGAATGACTCGCTGGAGATGGTATTACTTACTTTTAAACAATTCCTCTCCCCAACTAGGCTTTGTCTTTGAGATGTGTATCAGTTTGCAAAGGAGAAACTATTCCCTCTGATGTTTACAAGCAACATATATGTATATCATAACAAATCCTTCAAATGCAGTACATTCCTGAAGAGGTGATTAACGGTTTCCATGAAGACTAATGTTCTATAAAAATGTCAGAAGACAATTTCTATTCTGCCTGGATTAACTGTGTGGTCTTAATAGGATCTAGAGGAATCACGGGACTAACTTAAAAGGCAATTCATTGACTAGGTCACGTGGTTCATGAGCCTAGCCCGTGACCCCAAAGTACTAAATGATATTCCACAACTATGTATGTCGAAGTGCATGTACATGTACAGGTAAACCAAACCAGAGTTGACCTTCACATCATTCTGATAAAAACGCACTAATATGATTCTGTTGTAAAAATAATTTAGATGTTTGCAGTCGATTCATTGATCCCCGTTTGACCCCACAGAGGCCACGCCTCACACTTCAAACGGATTTTGCAACATGTGTTATATCATCCAGGCTTGCTTGGTGCCTTAGACACAGGAAGTGAGGAAATAATTCATGAAGGAAGGATTTATAAAGCTTGATGGACAAGACAAACCTCAGAAGATGTTCTATGAACCCAAGCAAAAGGCAAACAATAAGACACTGGCAGACATGCCAAAGATACAGCAGTGTAGTCATGAATGATTAGGTGATGTGTCTGTGTTCGTCAGCAGCTTGCTCTTTCAGGGAGGTATCTTGTCACTTGAGAATGCACAAGGAGTCTTAAAATATTTTCAAAAACTATGGCTCGAATCAATGACCAGATTTCATCCATTAACTCAAAAGCATATCTGAAGGCAAAGTAGCATTATTGAGAAAACAGATTGCATTATCTTTGATGCTACAGCTTTGATACAGATGCTACCAATACTGTCTAAAAGGGCTAAAGTAACATCTGTAGCCATAGATGAACAGTTCCGTGTCTACATACTTTAGGCCAGTTGCATCTATTAGTCCGTTTCACAGATACACATTGTATTTGACATGTATAGGGAGAATAGTGTGAATACGCAAGTATGCCAAAAAAGAGGCAACACCACAATGGGACATAAAATGCTTCTACAAGCAGACATGAAAGTACTCAAAGAATAGAGGAAATTGTTATCCGGAGGCAAAACTAAGGACAACCTTGTAGCTTATTACACCGACAGTTGAAGAGAAACACAATCTTCATCAGTGGTGGACTGAAGGACAGAGCCATCAAAGCGACCAAAGATGAGCATATGGACATCTCAGAGCTACGAGAGAAAGCAAACACAAGGCAGTATACATGCCTCAGTTGCTGCAAAATGTCCCAGTACAGATTTTTTTTTATTGTAACTTCCTCATCATAGATAAATAAAGAAGCTACACATGAGATCTTTCTCACATGTCGAATTAGCATATGGTGTTGCTATGAGACGTAATACCCTGTTAACATCTTATTCACCAGTCTTACATAAGAATAACACACAGTACTGATAAAAATATACTGTCTGGCCGGATGTGATATAGGCAGTGCTTCTGTTTTCAAACGCATGATTCAAGGTGCACTGAAAGTTTAGGGACTGAACTATCTTGGCCATGGGCCTTTATTAAACTGTCAAAAGTTTACTTGCACTCAGTCTGTTGGAGCAATATATGAAAAACTAGACCCTACATCCCTAAACAAGGTAAGCTTGGCAAAGGCAGCAACAAAAGTCCTAACGACAAATAACAGTTTCCATTTGCATATTCTACATTCTACCCGCCCACCCAACAAAATGAATAAGGTTAAAAGATAGTTGAATACAATAATGACACACTTACTGCGTCCTACGATGATGAACCATTCAACAGCTGCCCCAAAGCTTTTAAATGACCTTACATGCAATTGCGAGAACAGTATCTGTGACGATAGCTGTACATTATACATGTTTTCACAATGAACAACTATGTGCACTAACCTAACAACCTAACCTATGAACGCAAAATAGCAGCTCCATGAAAACACATTTTTGTACATTATCCATACAAAACACAAGTGATTCGGAATAGAGAATGTCATGTGCTTTAACATCACTCTTTGACAGATGGAAGGATAAATACACTACACCTTTATTGCGAAGCATTTTAGACCAATTTGACTGTAAATGTCTTTGGTGAAGAACTCATTTTCATGGTCTTTAGGAATTCCACTATGTCTTAAACAAGTAATGGTGTCTCACATGCATGCTAGTCATTTAAGAGTATGACAGACACAGCTGAGCAATACAGCTTAATCCTGTTTTGATATTCATAAAACGTTATACTAAAACAACATGACATTAGTTCTGAGGGAACGCTGTGTCACACCTGCTCGAGTAAAGTCATATATATTTGTCTGTCACAGTCAAAATACTGGAACGCAAAAAGTAGGTCAATGTCACAAAGCAAGGTTAAAGAGAATGCGAGGACAATTACTATACAGCAGTGATTTTGTTACCTGCGCATCCTGCATCTTTTGCGCATCATTTTGTCTCTGGGATGCAAAGTTTTTATTTCGGCGAGTCCGAGGATGCAATAGTATTGCAGTCTTGTCATTAAAAAAAGTATTCTGGACTCGTTTGTAAATGGACTCGTTGATATGGGAAACAGCGAGTCCTAGGACCCATAAGCCAAAAATTGTAAATGAATCAATCACTGTATACAAGGTTTGACACTCTCAACTATCACTGCTGCAGAGAACTCACTTTAATGTAAATTTTCGCGGACGGATGTCAATTTACATCAAAGTCACTGGAGTGTAAAAAGTAGGTCAAGGTCAGCAGGCCCCACTGTATACTCAAATAATATGTAGAGGACGTTACTATGCAATGTTTAATAACAGTAATCATTGCTGCAGAGAAATTCACTTTAATGTAAATTGTTGATGGACCGATGACTGACGCGAATTGAACTCCTATGTAACACCCTGTTTTAAAAAAAACACACCCTTGCTACAAGCAAGTGTGACAAAAATAATAAAATAGTATAGATTAGATATTAACAATTTCTAACAGTAAAAATCCTTACAAAATTGAACAGGATTACATGCAGTTGCATCCAGATTAATGTTATGTCAATGTCATAGGTTTTCGTGACTTTTGTACTCAATGACCTAATAAAATGTTGAAAACCAGACTGGATATTGTCATTCAATATCTATAATCATATTTATTCATGTTCCAAACCACAATTTACAAGAAATAGATTTTTATGTGCATATATGAGGAAAATACCTGCTTGGGAAGCACACAGAAAATGAATACTAACAATTTAGGGTGTATACTTTTGAAGGGCCGTAAATAATTTCGCACAAAATTTTGGAAGTGGCATCATGCAGTTTTGAAATGAGCAGACTCTAAGCTTTAAGTTGGTATATAGTAGTACTTGTTACCCTGCTGGTATGGGTACCTCTAAAATTAGGCTACTTTTTGCCACATTGCTGCAGCACTATATGGGTGCTAGGCATTATTGGGCTGACTGACTGTGTTCAAATAATGTCGAAATGTCTCTTTTGTCTGTGCGTATGGTTTACGTATCAGTCAACAATCTTTCAGTCATATCTGGACATTTCATGACTTTCTTGGTTAAACCAGTTCTAAGCAGAAAGGACACAACACAGTGTCCCCAGTGAGTCTCGAACAAGTGGCCTTTCAGATATTGCTTTGGGTTATATCTGACCATGTGAACAGATGGACATTGTGGCACATGCATTAAAATATATTAATTATCAATGCAGAATCAATCATCAGTTAAAACTATTCAAGCTACCAGAAGTCTCTAGTGAAATATATACCACCAACTAACTCGGCCAAACCCAAAGGGTAGTGTATTTTGAGATTCAACCCACAAACGTCTCTGCACTAACATCTTCAGCCGAAACCCCAAATCAAGCTAAATCCTTCCAAATAAGCTCTCGGATGGGGCGGAACCCCCGCTAGCCCTGACAGGCACCCTCTGATCAATAATTGCCAGGCTGTTATAAAGTCAATAGAAAAGGGTCAGAGAAGCATGTTTTCTTATTTCCTGCAACTCTGAACCTCACCAACACGACCGTGACTCTGGCTGTACTAGTGCCCATAATGACATGCCCAACTCACAGCAGTCTTCCTCGCACCTTCACACCTAGATACGACGAAACTTTCGCTGGAGAAGATACCTTTTGATAAGTCACGTTTAAACGAAGGAAACCCAGTGCACATTGATACTTTTCTTTTTATATGTCAGGCTCCATATGACCTTAGCCGTTGATGGGAAGACACACATAGACACACGCAAAGGGTTGGCATGTGGTCTATGAATGTATCATTTCCTGGTCATGCTCAATTTTTTTACCAAGCTGTAAACACATATGACATTTCGAACACACCTGAAAGAATAGCTCTTCACTCACTTAATTGGTTTGAGTGAGGGAAGTGTTTATTAAAACGACCAAATTATTCGCAGACATAATTAACCCTTTATCTACAATTGTCTCCTAAATCCGTATTTTGACAAACAGTTCTGACCCAGATGCGGCATTTGATCAGGGTCTTCACTGTTTGCTATGACAAATATGATCTTCGGTGAAAGAAATACGTGATTCTTTTTGCGAAAATATAAGCTGTGGCCCCTCAGTTTGTACAATTGGCCATTGTTTTTTTAAAATATTATCAAATTCCGCTAATATATCTGACTTCTTCTACCTTGGTAAACACACCAGTTAACTGGTGATCCATGAACACTTTTTTGTTTAAATAAAACTGCGCTACCGATTGCCCAAACCGACGTTTTCTATCGCAAAAAATGCGTTCTATGATCATGGTATTACGACCGAATGGGTTATTTTGTGCCTATTTGGTAGAGCTGTAATAATTATAACAGGAAGGACAGGGCTTTCTTGAGTTTCTTAATCTTTTAAATTAAAACAGAAGTCCTATGAGTTAGTTTGCCCCTCTGTCCTATTTCGATTTATCCGAGTTGTTCTTCCTTTCATTACAAAGAGAACAAACTCATAGAAACAAACCAATGGGACATATCTTAAATCTGGATACTCGTCTGTCTATTTGGTACATGTAGCTCCATTTAAAGGTTCCGATAGGCTGAAACATGTTCCTTATCACGGGGTGCAGCATATTGTGATTTAGTGGTCCACCGTTTTGTTTTTATCCCCATGCTTTTTTAATAAAGCAAAAGGGGATATTGTAATCGCCTCCGTCCGTCTGTCCATCTGCCCGTTATGCTATCTCCTCCTAAACTGTTGGACGAAATTCAACCAAATTTGGTGTGTGAGTTACTGACATTAATGGGGCGTGCAAAATCAAACTTTTTTTTTGCCCCACCCCCTGGGGCCCTTGGGAGGGGTCAAAAGGTCAAATATCATTTAATTTCAATTACAAAGTCAATTTCAAAGATTTTTATACCAAACTTTGTGTGTGTTCTCACAAATGAAAGATACAAAACATATCAGACGGAATTTTCATTCAGTCCACTGGGTCATGCCCCACGGGTGGAACTTTGGGGCGCTGGGGGTGCCCGGGGGGTCAAAAAAAAATTTCAAACATGGTCATGTGGTATATCAAATAAACGGGGATGACAAGCAGAACAGAATGCAAGTAAAATTTTTATCCTAGGGTCAAACTGGTGACCTTGGGGTGAGGTCAAAGGTCAAATATCATTAAATTTCGGTTACCATGTCAATTTCAAAGATTTTTATACCAAATTTTGTGTTTGTTCTCACAAATGAAAGACACAAAACATATCAGACGGGATTTTTATTCTGTCGCATGGGTCATGCCCCAGGGGTGGGACTTTGGGGCACTGGGGTACCCAGGGGGTCACATTTTTTTTTCAAACATGGTCATGTAGCATATCAAATCGACGGGGATGACCAGCAAAACAAAATGCAAGTAACATTTTCATCCTGGCGTCAGAGGTCAAAACGTCAAATATCATTGAAATGTCAATTTCAAAGATTTTTATACCAAACTTTGTGTGTGTTCTCACAAATAAAAGATAGAAAACATATTGAACAGAATTTTTATTCTGTTGCCAAGGTCATGCCCCGGGATGGGACTGAGGGGTGCTGGGGGAGTCAATAACTTTAGCTTGGGGATTTGTGAAGGCGCCCCATCTACTGCAAACTCTAGTTTCTATATTAAATTTAAATGCGTACAGGTGCTGTCATATATATAACTTACTGCATGATGTGAAGACTGCTATGTTACATTATCTTGAAATCTCGACTGAAATATGTGTGGTGCTGTGAAAACTTCAATATCAGGTACGGAGAAATGGTTTTGGAACGACTTCAGAGCATATTCTGTATTAGTTCTGTAACAAAACAAAACGTTTTACATTACCCCACCCTAAGGATGAAAGTAAGTCTCGAGACAAATTTAGGTTGCCTTATTCATCCACTTTAGTCGAATGTCGATCGAACTAACATCGATAGGATTGACATGTCATTAACATCTGGTCAATCACGCAGTCAGTCAAACTTAACGAGAATGGAGGACGCGCCCTTAGAAACACTATCCTATAATAATAGCTGTTTGTTTAAAGCCAAATAGGTGTGGATATAAAGCGGTCTAAATATTGTCCGTCATGAGGCTCAAACCTGTAAACACATGCCTACGAGTCCTGTTTGTTAGCCACTATACTATAGAGGCTGTAGCACGTCGTTGTCGCTTTTTATGTTAAGCAACATTATCTACTTCGGTACAATTAGTTACACGGTGTACACTATTATACACAGTGAGTTTGGTTTTTAGTCATTAGTCGATAGTCGTTAGTTTCATCCTTATTTGTACTAGTCTAGTTCTCAACAAAATCATGTTGTTGTTACTCAAAGAACAGTCTCACTGTGGTAAGATTGAGATTATAAGAATCTATCATGAGTGTGAGATAGAAAAATTCCTGCCGAGGATCTTCGATTGGCATCACAATCTTGCCAAGTGATGACAATCGGTGATGGCGAGGGAAAGATTTTTCTATCCCATCCTCAAACAAATAATGGATTCTTTTTCTTGCTCACCACTTAATACCTCATTTTATCTTAATAAAAAACATGGAAAAAACTTCCAGAAAATCCTGAATACGCTGAGATGTGACATGGTGACGTAATTTTAATATTATAATGACGTCACAGATTGACGTGCTGTTGCTTTGTGGTTGTTTGTTTTTTATCCTTCCCACCGGCTGGTTCAGGTATTATCTCACATGGGTAAAAACAATGGAAATCCCGGTCTGGTGTGCAAGAAAAAACTTTATAAAATATAAAACTTTAAAATATGGATTTATGGTCAAGTTATTACAGTCTCAAACATGGAGCTATGAGAAATACACTTAACAAAATTACTAATTGGTCACCTTACACTTTTACGCTAGTTTTGAAAGTAAGAGTCGGTTATACAAAATGCATGCTCCTATAAATACACCAAGGCTTTGTCAAGACTCTGCAGGTCATTTCATATAAAAATAACTGGTACTTCTTGCACAGATGGTTAAAGAGTAAAGGTACCCTCATTTCAAAAAGTCTGATTTTTCTACAATATGAAATATTCCACAGAGATGTTATCCATTTGAGCCGTGGCATGGGAATATGGGTCATCGGGGTAAACTTGGCCATTTTGAGATTCTGTGATATTTAGACAGTTCATTATATGAAGAGTAAACTCGTTTTTGTTGATCAAAATATTCAAATTATTATAAAAGATATTGGAATTTGAACTTTGGACGAGTTGACATTGATTTTAGAACTTACGTTGCATGACGTCTGTCGCGGAACTCCGCGAATAAACTAACTTACATGTATCAGATTAATTATGTACTGTTTATGCATTCGTTGATGTTTTATGACATTACGTCGGACGACATTGTCATCCGTTAGTTACGACGTTAGTTACAATAATGGCAGGACAATAGAAGAACAGGAGATGTGCGAATAACAATAAAAGGACAGTTGAATGGATATTAAGTCTGAGGACTTAATCTAAAGGGTTACAGAAATTAACATTTGTTTTATCATTATTTAAAAACAGTATTTCATTACCTTAATGTGGCACGTTTATTAAATATCTTCAAAATGATCAGAGTTTGTGATTGTGTCGCCACATCAATTGGTCCCGAGAACCGGATACGTACCAGTGAAATGATTACATGTATTAGGAATAGAATTTAAATATGTCAATTCTATTCTTGAAAGGAAGCAGAACCAAGTACAGATACTCGTTGGAGAAGGAACTAGAAAAGGGAAGGAGCCTGATTGAAGAAGCTACTCAAAAACAGTATGGGATTAAAATTGTCTCCAAACAGTTAAGTGATTGCATCAATAGGTTAAATGACATCATCGAAAAGTTGGAGCAGACAGATGAAAGGTTGTCAGTGGTGGTAGATGGTCATGATGGAGCACAGGAGGTTGAACAGCTCATTACTGAGGACTGGTCATATATCGCAGAAGTGGTAGACAGTAGGTATGAGCTAGAGGATATTCAACAGACGCTTCAAGATCAATTGTTACCTCAAGAAAACTTTAAATCAAGGACTTTCACAGAGAGTAAATTTAAACAGATGATACAATTGACAGTGCAAATGCAACAGGTTCTGACAGGCCAAAAACAGCTCCAACAGCAACAGCTAAAATCAAATAAACCAAGTATATCAGGCGGTGACAACTGCAACATGCATCATGACAGCTCAGGCGGTGAGGACTGCAACAGGCGTCATGACAGCACAGGCGGTGAGGACTGCAACAGGCGCCATGACAGCACAGGCGGTGAAGACTGCAGAAGGAATCATGATAGCACAGACTGCAACAGCCGTCATGACAGCACAGGCAGTGAAGACTGCAACAGGCGTCATGACAGCACAGGCGGTGAAGACTGCAATAGGCGTCATGACAGCACAGGCGGTGAAGACTGCAAAAGGAATCATGACAGCACAGACTGCAACAGCCGTCATGACAGCACATGCGGTGAAGACTGCAAAAGGAATCATGACAGCACAGACGGCAACAGCCGTCATGACAGCACAGGCGGTGAAGACTGCAACAGGCGTCATGACAGCACAGGCGGTGAAGACTGCAATAGGCTTCATGACAGCACAGGTGGTGAAGACTGCAACAGGCGTCATGACAGCACAGGCGGTGAAGACTGCAACAGGAATCATGACAGTACAGGCGGCGAAGACTGCAACAGGCGCCATGACAGCACAGGCGGCGAAGACTGCAACAGGAATCATGACAGCACAGTCAGTGAAAACTGCAACAGGCATCATGACAGCACAGGCGGTGAGGACTGCAACAGGTGTCATGACAGCACAGGCGGTGAGGACTGCAACAGGCGTCATGGCAGCACAGGTGGTGAAGACTGCAACAGGAATCATGACAGCACAGGCGGCGAAGACTGCAACAGGCGTCATGTCAGCACAGGCCGTAAAGACTGCAACAGGCGTCATGACAGTTCAGGTGGTGAAGACTACAACAGCAGTGATGACAGCACAGGCGGTGAGCACTGCAGTAAATGTCAGAACAGCACATACGATGATGACTGCTACATGTATCAAGACAGCATACGTAGTGAGGACGGCTATACACGTCAGAAAAGCACTCGCGGTGAGGACTACAGCAGATGTGCGGATGGCACATGTGGTGAGAATTGCAACAGCTACGATGATAGCACAGGCAGTTCCTAAACCCATGGTAAGTTGTTATTTGATGGCCTGTATGATGTAGGCAAAATCGTCTACTGGAGTATTGCACCTCAAATGGAACACAGTTTTTCGTTTTTAAATTTTACATACAAGTTACTTTACACTGAAAGTTTGCATATGCATAGAAATAGCAAAACTCTAACTAGATTTAAATTTTGACATAGAATAATATCACTTTTACTGCTCTGATATCTTGTAAAAATTAATAACTTAGTTTTTGTTAGTATGAAAATACCCGTTCAGTACCCATTTTTGTACTGTCTGGGATAGATATACCAGCATTTGCTCATCTATAAAATGTCCATTAGAGATTACAACAGACAATTATCTTCTTGAAGGCATCAAATTGTTCTGCTTTCGATGCTATCCACGCTGCTTTTATAGGTCTACGAATAATTACCTTTCTTTTGGGTCACAATTTTTGTGACATGGTTGGAAATAACTGGAACATTATTGACTAGGCTGATAAACGGCAAAGCAAGCCAATATGTAGCTACATTTAAAACCACTGAAGCATTGTTATAAATTGTCTTATACTAGTATATACGTGGCTTTATGTTCAACTGATAGTAATTGATCCGTTTCGCTCAAGGTACTAGAGGGGAATATTATCTGGCCTATAACATTAAGAATGTTAAAATGCCATCCTATCACAGCATTTATGAAAACACATGCAAACTTCAAAAAAATATTTTCGATTAGGGTTTTTTGGTTTAAATCTAATATATTTCCAATTAAATTTAAAATTCACATTTTAGATTTTATGCTATTGCCGAAAAACAATGTTCCATTTGAAGGGCAATACTACAGTAACAGTTTTTACAAAATGAAATGTGTTCTGCAGTTACACATGCCCTAGGGTCAGTTAGCCACATATGTTAATACTGAGGAGGAGCACTGATTTTTCAAAATAAGAAAGCGGTCAAAGATTAGAAATCAATACAATCAAGTACCACACCTGACCCAAAATATTACAAGCATTCGCGAGTGTATTTCCTTAGTTTTTATGGTAATCTTTTTTTTCTACCATCGCGTGTAAGTCCCACCCCAGTGCAGCAGGGAATATTCTAGTCTGACATGATGCAAAAATTGTTGACTTGGTAATTAGAAATTCAACACAAAGCTGGATCTGAAAAATATAATCACAAAATGATTTCTTGCAAAGTTGTATTGCAACCTTGATAACTAGTTAAGATTCGGCAGTTGGTATGTCCTTTTAGTTGTTGTTGTTGTTGTTGTTGTTGTTGTTGTTGTTGTTGTTGTTGTTGTTGTTTAAACCCATATATGCCCAATGGAATTTGACAATACTGCCAAACGGACGGATCCATTTTTGATTCAAGGGTTGTTGGGTAGTAATTTACAATTTCGCTCAATGCGCTAAGCAAACAGTGCGGCATCTGATCTGGTTCTACACTGTTTGCCCATGTCACACAAAAAGGACGCTATAGGCTAACATAAATTGGTTAACATAATTTCAAAACATTATCAGTCAGAATATCATGGCGACCAGTTCATAGTGTATGCATATTTAGCCAGTAACTGATAACTACCCTACTTGAACTGAGGCAATGATTGAGGTTAATAAATGTTTGACCAGACAATTGCTCGAGCTCACAATCTCAGCCTACAGAAGCAGGATTGCTTATTTGCCTCACTGTATCCAACTTTGCTATCTGGAGCGAAATGCCTCATCATTCCTTAATCGTATGTGCAGAATATACTTCTTACTGAAAATAGGATCTTAGTCTACAGAACAACAAAATCATATTCAAACTTTCTCACCAAAAAAAAATCAAGACATAAAGAAATCTTGTCGCTATGGCAGTGTGGGTACTAATTCCTATTCCATTCGATTTTGTAGTTTTATTTCGGCGAATTGCGCCCCTTGCCTCTAGCATTTATAGAGTGTGCACATTACCCCCAGTTTTATTCACCCACGCAGGCTTTAAGAAAGGGATTCTGGCTGTATGAAAACGTGGGGCATTTGAATACATGTAGTTTGAATTGTGTATTTCTAAATTAGGCCAAATTGCGCAGGTCTTGACTTGACAATTCAGTATGTACACTGCCTTCCCTGCATCTCCAGACACTAAGTTGTGTGCCAAGAAGAGAATGGAGGTAGGTTGAGTTTGTTAAAGTTTGCCGCTCTTAAATTGTTGAACTGTACTTTGATTTTGAAAACAGAGTAACCCTGTGTTTCATTCCGCATCAATACACATGCGCATGGGTTATAGGTGTTACTGGGAAAGAGGACTTCAACTTCTAGTGGGAACCTTTGGGGAAAATGTTACTGCCTCTCCAATTATTTAGTTTCATTAAGCTGAAATTTCATGGAGTGGGAGTACTACATAAAATGGACGAATCAAGTTCTATACTGCTTGTACTATCATGTTCAGTTAAATACAATACATTCAACAATTTTAGCACGTGCTACTGATGAATTTCAAAAATATTGAAAATGTGATATTTTAAAAAATGCGTAAAAAATCTACTTTAATCAAACTTTCAAGTGTTTGGTGTTTGTTGAAGTTGGCTAGACCAGTTTATTACCAACTGCACTTTAATTTGATAAAAACTTCACTGAAACAATTTTTCTTCAAAAAAGCAGATTTTTGCATTTTTGACCTAAAACAAATGCGGATTGAAAGACAATTTTTCTGAAAGACCGCTAAACTTTTGTCCATTAAACTGTGCATATTTAGTAAAAAATTCATCTCAATGTTATTAGCTCTTAGGTAGAAATAATGAGTTTGAAAGGTGACCAATTAGAACTTTTCTTAAGTGTAGATCATATTTACTTTTTTAAGGTAAATACCAAATATATTGCAATTAGGGAATTTTTTCACAAAAAATATTTCTATTGACCCTTAGAACTGACATCACATGCAAACTAGCACCATGCAAGGTCAAAGAGTGACCTCATATGGTTTGATTTATATGTTCTAGGATGATACATTGATAAGTTAGAGGTCTTTCATGCAACCCAAATATCTATGTGTCTTGATCCACATCTGAATTAAGGGCGAGGTTGGGGCCGTGAAACCAGTTTAAGCCCTCCAATAAAATATTTTTACTGACCATTCCAAGGCTGTACTTCTTTGTGGAATCATTTATGTTTCTTCTGTCTTGTATTAGTTATGCCTTTGTGCACGTCTGTTTATTTGTGCCTTTTGGTCACCTGCTGGGAAAGGGCTGACCTCTTGGCTTTCGTTTGTGTTGTCTAACTGTAAGTTTGTCACTTTCCCATTGGTATCCTGAGTCAGGTGTGGTACTTGATTGTATTGATTCCTGATCTTTGCACCCTTACTTACTTTGAAACTGATGTCATAATGTCTGTAGCATTATTTTGACAAGATCTTTCACTTAAAACCTTTTTGAAAAAGTTTCAGTCCCAGAGTTACCAAAAAGCCTTGTTTTGCTACAGTGCAAAGATATAAATGGTATCACTCACTAGTGAATTGATACAATATCTTTTCACTTTAGAAAATATTGATTCAATTCACATTTGGTATGTATGGAATTCAAAGCGAAGTATAAAATAAAAATAAAACTCATGCGTGGATACAGAGTTTTATCAGAGGGGGCTCATCTTTGACAAGGGTTTTTGATGAGGGGAGGAGTGAGGATCCAAAAAGTGGGCCATCATCTGCCGACCAGCGAAATGACATTTAAATGGTGTTTCACTGGCGGGCAAATGGTGGCCCAAAATTGAATGCTGGCTTGGTAGCTTTGTGATTTTTCAAGGTATCCCGACCAGTATTTCTAAGAAACCCTTTATTTGTTGTGATTTTTCAGGAGGGGGTCAAGACCCCCTGTTCCTCCCACCCACCCCTCTGGATCCGCTCATGAAACTCACGTGTATGGCATCCTATCACAGAGTGGGTAAACTGCTCTAAAATACTGCATGGCATCAACTCCATCACTGGGATGATGACTGTTCTGGTGGATCCTTGTATCATCTGATGCTGAGGGAACCACCACTGGGTTCCTAGGACTAGACTGGGTCTGTATCATAGACTGGTAGATCTCAAGACACTTGTCAAGAAACTCTATAAAATTAAAGAAGTATAGTGCAGTCGCTTTATAATGCTATGTTTCAGGTCCATAGGAATGGGCCATGTTATCAATGCAATGTGTTATAAAGGGACAATTTTACAAAGGAATTATAGGAAAATGAGCATTTCATGTTATGATCAAATAGCAAGACCTACTATTCTCAGTTTCAAAGGGCTAATACTCCAAAAAAGGCAATCTATAGTTATGGTCTTTGCATTCTGCATGTTGTCTAATGTTGGTTAATATTTGTATGAAGTTTCATGAAGATACCTTAAAAGTTTTTGTTACAGAGCGCACACACTACACAGAGACAGACAATCCTGGAAAAAACGATATCCCTAAAGGGGGAGACAAATCTACATGAAACTGCAGGCCCCCTGAGAGCTATGGGTGAGTATGAGGAGAGTAATACTGTTACCTTCATAGTAGAACTGTACTTGGAATGCATAGATAAAATCTTGGAATGATATAAGACAGTCTAAAGCATCGTCTAGGAGAATTATCCTGGAAATGAAAGATCAAATTTGAAAGAAGCAACCGAAATTTGAAGCAGAGGGCACTTAAAATCAAGTTGTTGCTTTACCCTTTGAATACTAATGGATTCTTCCTCCTGGTTTGATACAATGCACTTGGGATGGTCTATTGTACATAGTTAGGAGTGTCAGGTTATAATTTTCAAAAAATATTGTATTCCTATGTCTGAAGATCTTTTTCACCTTTACAAACAGTGTAGATCCTGATGAAATGCAGCATTATGGGTCTTCGCTGTTTGAAAAAGTACACAATTAGGAGTTTCCCGTATACAAAGGGTTAAGAAGCTAAATGAGGCAAATTTGGAAACATAACACAAACTTTATCATCTATGTTAAAATTGTGGTTGGCATTTAAAAGGTAAATATAAACTGCAATAAATCAACCCATATAATGCATACAATTGAAGTAGATTAAAACAAGACAAATTTGTTGAATTTATATCCCCCAACGAAGAGTTATTTTAGGGAAACATGTAAATCGCAAAGCATAAATCCCATTTATCTAAACCTTAAGTTCACCTTCGGTATCATTCAGATCATAACAAACGCCTGTCAAGTATGTTTTAGTGCTTAGTTTAATAAAAAATATACTTACATATATATACAGGGGAATAATTTGAACAAACTTGGTAGAGGACCACTAGGTGATGCTACATATCAAATATCAAGGCTCTAGGCTTGTGGTTTCAGACAAGAAGATTTTTTCATGTTTTCCCTATATCAGCCAATGTAAAACATGTGACCCCCGGGCTCAAGACCTTGTGGTTTCAGACAAGAAGATTTTTAAAATGTTCATCTCGAAAATCTATTCTTAGCCTGTGTGACCTACTGTAGATATGCAACGGACCGGAACCATTTGAACAATTATTAAAGAGGGCCAAATAAGAATCATTCCTACCAAGTTTGGTCCAAATCCAGCCAGTGGTTAAGGAGGAGATGTCCTCTGAAGCAATTGTTGAGGACGGACGATGGATGCCGGACATCCAAGGATCACAATAGCTCACCATGAGCCAAAGGCTCGGGTGAGCTAAAAAGCTATTATAGGTTTTGCATTATAATTGCTTATACTAAGACATGGGCAATAACTTAAGTGTTAAGGGTTGGGGTTCGATTTTGATGAAACTTATAGGATTTCGAGAGTCCATGGTACTAATCATCTATACCAAGAATGAATCAAATCTGACAAATAGGTACTGAGATGTACATAAAGTGTTGACAGACGGACGGAATGGATGGACGGATGCACGGACGACGCCAAAACTATATCCCTCCTACTTCGTCGAGGGATAATAAGCTGGCACATTACACTCCCAGATGTGAGATCAAAGATGATATTTGTTTATTTGTTTGATTTGATTCTTAACATCCCAGTCAGCAATTTTTCAATTATGTCGGGATGGCTCTTACTGGGTTAAACCAGTGCTAAGCAAGGATTAATGTGTCTTGCTCAAGGACACAACACAGTGATTCCGGTGAGACTCGAACCTGCAACCCCTCACTCTCGAGTCAAGCATTCTACCACTGAGCCACTGCTCTCCCTAAGATGATATAAAAGCAAATAACTATCTTATATGGATGAAAAATTTGCTTATATGGAAAAGTAGGTAGGGAGAGTCTAAACAATTTTGTTGTACCTTACCTTGCTGTCTTCTGGCCAGTTTCAAAAGTAGGTAGAGTAGGGATAGTCTAAACAATTTTGTTTGGCCTTACCTTGCTGTCTTCTGGCCAGTTTCAAAAGTAGGTAGAGTAGGGAGAGTCTAAACAATTTTGTTTGGCCTTACCTTGCTGTCTTCTGGCCAGTTTCAAAAGTAGGTAGAGTAGGGATAGTCTAAACAATTTTGTTTGGCCTTACCTTGCTGTCTTCTGGCCAGTTTCAAAAGTAGGTAGAGTAGGGAGAGTCTAAACAATTTTGTTTGGCCTTACCTTGCTGTCTTCTGGCCAGTTTCAAAAGTAGGTAGAGTAGGGATAGTCTAAACAATTTTGTTTGGCCTTACCTTGCTGTCTTCTGGCCAGTTTCAAAAGTAGGTAGAGTAGGGATAGTCTAAACAATTTTGTTGTACCTTACCTTGCTGTCTTCTGGCCAGTTTCAAAAGTAGGTAGAGTAGGGAGAGTCTAAACAATTTTGTTTGGCCTTACCTTGCTGTCTTCTGGCCAGTTTCAAAAGTAGGTAGAGTAGGGAGAGTCTAAACAATTTTGTTTGGCCTTACCTTGCTGTCTTCTGGCCAGTTTCAAAAGTAGGTAGAGTAGGGATAGTCTAAACAATTTTGTTTGGCCTTACCTTGCTGTCTTCTGGCCAGTTTCAAAAGTAGGTAGAGTAGGGAGAGTCTAAACAATTTTGTTTGGCCTTACCTTGCTGTCTTCTGGCCAGTTTCAAAAGTAGGTAGAGTAGGGAGAGTCTAAACAATTTTGTTTGGCCTTACCTTGCTGTCTTCTGGACAGTTTCAAAAGGGAAATCAGGACACAGCAGTGTGACTAATGAGTGGTATTCCTGGATGCTCAACAAATCTGAAACAATTAGTGAACAGAGGTATCTCAACAAAAGACAGGACCCGAGATAACAGGCCGTAATTATGAATAAATTTTCACATTTCTCAACCATATCATATGACGGATAAGAAAATAACTACATAGAGGATCTTACATGAGTGCTAATGTTTTATTGATTTTATTAAACAAGTTGGGGAAAAGAGATAAAGTATGAGGCTTGCCGAGAATTTTATCTCTTTGTTGCAACAAGTTTAATTAATTCAATAATACAAGAGCACGAATGTTAGATTCTATTTATCATATGATATTAAGATTACTTTAACATCTCATTTCTGCCGTAAAAACGTCATAATTTTGTCATTATGTATGCAACATTGTTATTGACGTCATGTTCCCCGAAAATCTGTAAACCACTAGTGGTTTATCGATTTAATTGCATGCCATTATTTCACTCCCAGACACAATATCGAATGATAAATGCATGTACATTAAAGTGAGGATGATCTATTGTATATATTGAGGGTGACAGTTTAAAAGTTCCAAGATATTATTGTATCTCTTTCTCCAAAGATCAATTTTGTCTTAGTTAACAGTGCAGACCCTGATGAAATGCCATGTTATGCTCCTCATCTGGGTCTTCACTGTTTAGAGGTTTCCATTCTAAAACCGGTTAAAAGGGTGTTCTTCTAAAGTTTTATTCTCAACCAAAATATGTGGACCTTGCCACTGTGTTGGATGGGAACAACAAAGGCAATACCAGCATGTGAATCTCGCCAGTCTGAACAGTGCCTATATCTTTTGCTCACTGGAAAGTAAAAAAGTCAACTTAGGCAAGAATTTTCCATTAGTTGATTTGCAAACCCTCCCATTGTAATTTTCCAGAAAGTAGAAAAAAATCTTTTTTTATCCACTGACTCTAAATATTATTTGTTTCTTTGGAAAAAAAATATTTTTGAGTTTCTGTCTGTGTATTTTTGAGAGTGACACTGTTAAAAGTGATTGTCCTCTCCAGATTTTTAGGAAAATGATGAATTATTTAAAGATTTAATACAGACTGTTGGTTAACCATACTAGTTTTACTGTTTCTTCTGGAGATATTAAAAAAAAGCTCTGAAATGACCAGCCAAGTGGTCATTTTAAGAGTGTGTTTTTTTCTTTGTCCCCTGCCCCTCAATATATGCACTTTTATCTAAAGGTGTGGTCCTCAAAAGAACTGGTTGAAAAGTTCAACTATAAATGCAATAGGGTCAAACCCATACAATTATTACTGAGGGGAAAACCTTCACAAAGAATGCTGTCAGAAAAAGTGATTTCAACCACATGTAATGCCCCTCTTTTCTACTAAGGCCAAACAAAAAAATAAGTGTGTTTCAGGTAACAGGTCTGAAAATTTAGGTAGGATAGGCACACATAAGTTTTTTTTAATTATTTTTTTTCTGGAAAAATATATAATTTTATGCATTTACACATAAAATTAAATATTTTTGTCAGAAAACCTGAAAAAAATTCTAGGTTTCACCAGTAAATTTAGGTAGGGTTGGGTTACCATAACCATAGGTTGTTTTTTTTACTTGGCCTAAACATTACTCAAAAACATTAGTCATTATGAAACCTTACCTCCTTTCTTGCCAATCTGTCTGTAACATTTCCAGAAGAGTTTGATGAAGGATGCTCTGTTGTGTGGTGTGGCCTGTATAAACTGGAACTCTCGGAACATCGTGTGATTGCCATCACGCAGGCTTGTGAAACTGAAAATATCAGTAAGAAAGCTTAAGTAAATGTAATAAGCATAGAGTGTGCCCCTTCAAAACTTAACCCAAAAAAGACTAGAACAGCTTGACTCCGACAAAGGGCCCGGTCCACTGTTGTGGTCACTCTAACTTGGTCATTTTTCATCAGATTTCTTCCAAATTTCATATATGGGTTGCTTTTATCAAACCCTCGATGAAAATGTGTGCCGCCTGTCGGTTTGCACTTGCGGAGCCAATATTTGGTGGCATTTGATGGTAATTTTCTTCTTAGTGTCTAAGGTAATGTAGGGGAAAATCTATGATTTGCCTTTGGGTTTTGTCATAAATGAACCAGCAAATCAGTTTGATTTTCAGTTTAAGAATGTTTTCTTGTTCTTTTCTCAATATTCTTTGGTCCAAGCTTGGATCATATAAGACAAAACAATCCAAGTAATTTGCATTATTGTTTATTTTTTTCTTTCAAAACCTTGGTACATAGTGAAAAAAAATCGAGTGTAAAAAAAATTGACCTGACCTACCTACCCTATTTCATATTTTAAAAAAGAGAAAAGAAAAAAAAAGAAAATCAACCTACCTACCCTGTTTAAAATTTTCATCAAATAGTAAACACACATATTTTTTTTTGGCCTTATAAATATATTTTAGTTTAAAATTTCATTGAAATTTCAAGGAAATGTTCATAAGTGCTTAAACGCCAACAACTGTTGACATTTTAACATTTATTAGCCTGGTAAATACAACATAGATGAGAGCTTGAAAGCAAGAAGTCTTTATTTTTAGCATTTTAGATTTTATGAGCAGTTGAAATTTCATACTCAGTTGAGCATGAAAAAAGTTTTATAACCTTGGGTCCTAGTTAACTTACTATTCACTGAGTATCTTCACTGGGTTAATTTTGGGATTCTCTTCTCTATGCTCCAGTAGTTGTGATATACTATCCTCCATGTAGACAAGTACATGATGTTTGGCTGAAAATACATAAGTGAAGATAAACAAAATTTTTGAGCATAAAATTGTCAATATTTTATAACCAATCAGTTTTAACATATGTTTTGGGTACTGAAAAGAAATGTCTCATAGGTTCAGCTTAAATTGTAAAAAAAAACATAATATTGAGCATACATTTTGGGTGCTCAAAAGAACCATCTCATTGAGACAATTCTTTTGATTATCCACAATACTGAGACGGTTCTTATGAGTACCCACAATATATGTTTTGGTTGAGAAATAAGAAAATTATTTTTCTGCTATACACTCTTAATTAAAGGCCTGTGAACTTTCTAAAAAGTGTTGTGGAGCTGGAACGAATTTGAGGAATACCAAATGAAATTTTCTATGACATATTCATGACACAATCAAATAAACCAATCAATAAACGACGGGTATTAGATTACTGGGGGAGTGTCAAAATTACCCAGATTGGCTCTATTTCGGTGTTGGTAAAGGTGTTAAAAGTTTTGGTAAACAATAGAGAAATTACACTGTGTATTCAAAACCGTGATAAAAGCTAATCGCGTTGATAAATGATACCGATTTCCCCTCATTTATCTACAGGTTTAAGATGACCATCAGAGCTATTTGTGTTGAGTATTGATATTTCATTGAAGTGTCCAGTCACTGATGTCCAGCATAGCTTGTGAGCTATGTTGTCTGTTTCATTATAAGCAAAGTTAAAGAAGGCTGTCTGACGGTCCAGAAATCAAGAATGCAAGGCAGTAAGAAGTTTTAACTTTTGTTTTTATCTTTTATCCTTATCTTTGCTTTATCTCCTTGTTATATCTTGATTTATATGTTTTAGGAGATGATGCATTGATAAGTTAGGGGTCTTTCATGCAAACCAAATATCTATGTGTCTTGATCCACATCTGAATTAAGGGTTAGGTTGGCGCCGTGAAACCGGTTTTAGCCCTCCAGTAAAATATTTTAATGACCATTCCAAGGCAGTACTTCATTTTGTGGATCCTTTATGTTTTTTTCTGTCTTGTGTTTGCTATGCCTTTGTGCATGTCTGTTTATATGTGCTTTGTGGTCACCTGCTGGGAAAGGGCTGACCTCTTGGCTCTCGTTTGTGGTGTCCAATTGTTAGTTTGTCACTTTCCCATTGGTATCCTGGGTCAGGTGTGGTATTTGATTGTATCGATTCTTGATCTTTGCACCCTTACTTACTTGTTTTATCTTTATTGCTTCCCACATATCCAAACGCCTAAAAAAGCATAAAATTCTCAATGAACATGGGTTTCATTATCATTGTTTTATGCCAAGCTTTTATAATGGCAAATGTTACTCTGAGTGTTTTATTCAGCAAATATAGCATGTTCTGGAAGGAAGTTACTGCATGGGGAATCTGACGGTCCAGAAATCAAGAATGCAAGGCAGCAAGAAGTGGTTGGGGTAAGTCACTGAAAAAAGCATGTCTAATAGTAAAAGCCCCTACATACCAACTTTTGGTTTTATCTTTTATCTATCTCTAGATACTGCCACACGCCCTCACGGACATTCTTCTAGAATTTCTAGGCAGGTGTCTATACTAACACTCCTTCTTGCACTGTACAAACCTCATCTCACCACCTTTTCTATCACTTTGTTCAACTAACCACCTCAGCACTTGGTATTCCGGAATACCCATCTGACGTTCCCCCTCCCATCCCCTCCACACACACACACAGCCCGGGTTGAGACGTATTGGAAGATCAGATATAGGGCAAATGACCCAGTATTCGACCAGCTGCAGTATTCAACCACTTTGGAGAAGAATTTGTTTTAATTTCACTTCAACAAAGGTCAAGAAGCCAGTTTTATCATATATTGATGTTTTGACATAGTGTCTTTAAAATGTGGAAAGAAAATTAAATTTGTGGTATTCCTTTGTTGCCATAGCAGCAAATACCAAGCAAGGTCAAGGACAAATTTCCATTTTTTTGTTTTTTATAATATCTTATAAAAATTGAGGTTAATTATGATGATGTCAATGCATCTATTTGTATTAAAATGACTACAAAACTTATATGTATACAAACATAAGTCATTGCCATCAATTTTAAAAGATTTCACACTCACTTATATATTCAAGGTCAAATGTATGACCTAGATTCTATGTACCCGCTCTAGTATTCAACCACCTGAAGAAATTTGCTTGTGAAATGCAAAATTAGCCATTCTCTAGTGATTTTTTATCAAATATGTGTTTAACATCATTACTGAAATGCTAAAAAAGGACAAAAAGAGAATATAATGTCTTGAAAACGTATTTTTACCACTATTGACAATGCACTATGTGAAAATTATAGAGAATGATAGATTTCGGGACAGACTGGTTTCAGAATAAAATTAAAGAGTCAAAATTGTTTGAAGCATTGAAATAAATGTTGGAATAGGTCTTGTATATATATTTATAATTAAAACAAGACTTTTAAACCAGAAAACTAAGAGATTTAACAGCAGCATTATCACGGATGTCAAGTGTTTGAATAGTGATGCAAGTTGTTGAATACTAGAGCAAGACCCCCAGGGGGAATAACTCATGAAATATTCTTCTACATGCAATGTATTATTAGAAAAATAACATAATTTAACAGCTAACACTTGACTGAACCTGTATAAAGCAAAAAGATAGTTCTAACTCCTGCTTTTGTTTAAGGTGGTACGGGACCCATGTCAAAAGATAACCGAGTGTTTTTAAAAAAAGTAAGAGTTATCTTTATTTATTGTCTTAAAACGTACAAGTATTGACGTTCACAAAAAAAAATTCTTTATCAACACATCTGTATGACCAAATATATTTTGACCGCCTGGTCCAGTTTCACCCCTCAATGCGTTCCAAGTTATATTCTTTGACTTTTCGCTTACTGTAAAGGCGCCACCTCATGAATGCGTAATTAGGACTGGTCGACCTTAGGCATAGGTAAAAGCTGCAAATGAGGCGTGGTTTTATTCAAAAGTTAATGTATCATCTTGCGCCATTATCTCAGTATAGACGCAAAACACAGTCTTTAGTCCTTTAAACGCCAGCAAAATAACTGCATCTGAAAATGTCTATTTAACATAAGCATAGAGGCAAACATTGTTGACCCAGATCATACTGCTCCTACAGGAGCAGTCTGATCTGGGTCCGCACTGTTTGGCTTTGAGGCTTCACATATTTTAGTGGATGACAAAAACATACATTTTGTGATTATGCGCTTTAAGGGATAATAAATGTGAGTTCAGTGTGTATACGGTTAGGATTTTCATGAAATGCACGCGCTTTTGCGCGGCCCAAGCAACTTACTAATTCTTCACCAAATTATAAATAAAACCTGATTTGATGAAACAGCCAAACAACACCTAGATATGAATAATAAAGTTACCGCCTTTACAGTAAGCGAAAAGTCTATTAATACCTGGTCAGGCAATTCTGGTCAGAAAAGTTAATACTCATGCGTATTCAATGAATGTACTATTCGCTGATAAAGTGTCTTGCCCCATGACACAACGATATGACTCTGGTGATTCACAAATTAGTAATCCTTCGATCCCTAGTATAACACTCTACGAACTGAGCCACTGTGCTTCTTAAGTCCATTATCTTTGTAAATATGACGTCGTAGGTGGGAGGGCTCCCTTTTTTAGCTTGGATGAAACCCAAGAGCAACATATTGGACACTGTGAGAGCATTCGTCAAAAGCTGGGTCTTGCCTTTGCGCTATTTTTAGCTAGCCAGTGGGGAGTTTTTTGACTGAAGTTTATTTTGTATACATATATATGCGTGCTGTGAATAATCTAATATTGCCGTTCAGTGGCGTTCACATATGCATGCTTGTCTTAGCATTAACTAATTGCATTTATGAAAAGAACTAAACTTGTGTATCATCCCTTCTTTACCCATTGTCGCAGTGGTAGAATGTTCAACTTGAGACCAAGTAGTCCCTGGTTTGAGCCCTATGTTTTTTTTGTTTGTTTACTTATTTGTTTGTTCGTTTGTGTTTATCATGGAAGTGACATAACGACATGTACCACTAGTGGTTTACAAATTTTGGTAACGCTATGTAATGACGTCCGTAATGGTTTCTCATATAATTATATGGCAACATCAAAGCATAGTTCCACGCAATTTCTAAACATGATTTAAAAGTAGTTTTAGGGTCTTACAATAAATAGAACCAAACAGTTGTGCTCCTTTATTGTTACATTTATTAAGCTTGTCACGAATAAGTGACAAAACTCTTGGCAAGCCTCGCATTTCATCTCTTTTTACAGCTTGTTCAATAACTTCAATATTGGGATCAAACGTGTTTTTCTATGCATTACCACCTGCTAGAACACCAGGGTGGTGTTGAAACCCTAACCAGAAAGGCAAGGGTTATGACTCATCTTGAGGGGTCTAGCAGATATTAGGGTAGACTTATATCAGTCGTAGATGTTGTAGGACCTATGAGTCCATACCAACCAATACCACATCTTATCTTTTGCCGTATTCCAGTCCAGAATTTTAATTTATGCTGGCTCAAACATCTGAGATAGCAGAAGAGAAAAAAGTATTTGAGAGGAATATGGATATTTAGTGAAATAGATCAATATGGGCGAAAATGTATATTGGAAAAAAAACCATCTCATCAGACTTTATAAGTATAATATTAGTGTATCAGAAAACCATTATTGCATAATAAGGTCATTACTCGCTTGAAAACTTGCAACAATGTTTTCGAAATAGAACATTTTTCCAAATCAAAGACTTGCGTCATCCTGACGACACTTGTATACGCGTTACTGCTGATGACGTCAATTTTGTAACGAATCCAGAATACGTATACTGTGCTTAATGTAAAGAAAAAAGAAAATAATAAAAGCGACAACAAAAATGCTATGAATCAACAGCACTTGAATTGCCCCCTCCCTCCCTCCCCCTCTTTCTCTCTCTCTCTCTCTCTCTCATACACTCACCCTCAATTTGGCACACACACAAGCATGCCCGCACGAACGCACTTATAAAGGTCTTAAGGGGTCCTAGAATGTGCCAAATGAGGAGTAGACAAATAATAGGCTTTTAGCACACGGACCTTAATTAAACAACATCAACTCAAACAATACACTGTCTACGCACACAGACCTAAATTAAACAATGAAGTAGGTATGGCACTCCATGACGGTTTTCATTTCGGAGGTAAAAAAGAAAAACGAGCACGGTGACATATGCTTTTTAATTAACTATAAGTTTCTATGCAAAATTTCCTTCAAAATAATAAGTTTTTTGTTTCTGTAGTTACATTGTGTGACATTTTTTTCAAGATTTCAACAATTTTTTGGCCTTGATGTTTTTTTACAAAATAGATTTTAGCTTAAAAAATAAGCTACGTGCCTTTTTCGCTGGTTTTTGTGTTCTTTTATTAGCCAACAGCATGTAGCGTATTCCCAGGAAAAAAATATGGCATTTCTCACTTTCAATTTTTTTAAAATATGAGAAATTGATATTTTGAAAAACTCATATTTTACGATTTTTAAAGTTTAATAACATTTAAAAAAGCACGGTAAGGCAGGGTTCGCGCTACCGATCGCCATTGTCTTTAAATGCGAAGAAATAATAAATTTGGCGCAAAAAATTGTAATTTGGCAACAACTATTGGCGAAAGAAAAATCGCTAGCGAAAATTTTTGTCTGGCGTCCAGAGATGGGGTAATCGTAATCTGTAATCACGATTACTTGTAATCGATTACTTTTTTCAGTAATCATAAAGTAATCTGTAATCGTGGATTTTTATGATTACAAGTAATCGTAATGTAATCGATTACATTGCAAAATTGCCTGTAATCATGATTACTTTACGATTACTTTATGATTACTTTTGCTTTTTTTACAAAACAAAATATGAAACTGGTTAAAAACTGTTGTAAGTTGTACAGTGACAGGTACCAGCAATAGATCAGAGAATAATGGATGTTTGAAACAAGGAATGTCTGTTCTGTATTCAGCAATTAAAGGGTTAGTAGATTAATATGTTACCTGCAAGTGACAAAATTGTCCTGATATCCTATACAAACTGTTTGGACTCAATCAGGCCCAACAAAATGTTTGGCCAGATCTGAATTCAAACTATTTGATACTGATTGTTTATATCTTAACAAATAGTGCAGACCCTGATGAAATGCCACCTAATGTTGCATCTCACCTTAGAGACAGTTAGCAAAAAATGTCTGTTCTGTATGCAGCAATGAAAGGGTTTGTAGATTAACCTGTTACATGCTAGTGACAACTTTTGTCATCTGCTGATAACCTATGCAAACAGTTTGGGCTCAGTCAGGCCTAACAAAATGTTGGGCCAGATCTAAATTCAAACTTTTTGATACTGATGCTATCCCTGAAAGAATTTTCATCAAAAGAAGGGGAATTCTGAAAATATGAACAGAATGACAAAAACATTTAAAATTATCTTTAGCAAAAATATAACATGCAGGAAAAGGTCCCTTGCATGTTAAATACAGTTGGATAGTCTTGAGCCAAGCTCAGAGTTGACATTATCTCATCAGATACATATTTAAAGTCAAAACTTTCTATGTCCAATTTCATTTTTCTGAAAAATTTGTCTATAATAATTGTGAACATTGAATGGCATTATTGGTAAACTTTTTTATTTGCTCTGTTGTCAAATGAAATAAGGACCCTTTTCTTAAGTGTTTATTTAATCCATAAGTAACTTTTATGACAGTTTAGTTTTAACACCTTTTAGCAAGCGTTTTAATTTTGACCATTTTCCTGCTGAATATGATCTCATTTTTAGTTTCTATATAATTTTGTCATTCTTTTTATAGACATACATGAAACATAATAAATGTATTCCAATTATCAGGATTAAATTTAATGAAATAAAAGAATATCAAAAATATTAGGTAATAATGGAAGCTGGACTAATTTACTTCAGGAGGTCATTTCTCTGAATATGATAGAATAGGGATAAAATCCAAAATTCTTTATAAAGTATATCATCATATTAAAAGAGCCCATACCTCATTCAGCATGCTTTAATGGTACATATGTATGACTCCATGTTTAATTATGGGACGTAGATGCAGTTTAGAAACTTTGATCAGAAAGTGCAGTTGTTCAGACTGATAAGGATCTTCACTGACTATCATCTAGCCATTAGTCTTTGTTTAAATAGCAGAGTTCTAGGTGCTTCATATTTATTAGTTGTAGCTGATTTCACATTACTAAAAAGATATTTTGAATAATTTTAATTTCTCCTTCCACAGAAACATAAATCTGAAGCACATGGAACTGTGTTCTTTATGATGCATGTAAAACAATGGTCAAATTTTGAGGTTGACTTAAAACAGCAAAATATGGCTATTTTAACTGTACCAGGGATATTTTGCAAGATACTATTTAAGATAAATGAGCTGATCAAATGTGTACCAATGCTTATATTTAGAATAATATGGGATTTTTGAATACTGTTGTTTTATTCTTTATTTCATATAGTAAACCTTGTAGCTCTGTAAGTA
This sequence comes from Loripinus fragilis, assembly GCA_964019695.1. Taxonomy (NCBI): domain Eukaryota; kingdom Metazoa; phylum Mollusca; class Bivalvia; order Lucinida; family Lucinidae; genus Loripinus; species Loripinus fragilis. The sequence goes on along the minus strand of OZ026519.1, from coordinate 14,670,924 downwards.
GAACTGAGAACCATAGCTAAGTTTTCCTTTCTTCAGGATAACATTCTATTTAGTCTTGAAATATAATACAGTTAATTTATTGCTCAAAAGTAATCATAAGTAATCATAAAGTAATCATGATTACTTTGCAATGTAATCTGTAATTGACATCGATTACATTTGAAAAAAAGTAATTGTAATTGTAATCAGTAATCATGAAATTTCAAAGTAATTGTAATTGTAATCGATTACATTTGCATGTAATCGACCCCAACTCTGCTGGCGTCGGAACGTTACCTCCGGATAAAGCCATTGCCTCGTGCAGCTTTATTCTAATTGCAATTAACACCTCGATTAACATCAAACAATTCTGTAGCTGATCGAGTCGAACCTGGACACACGCTGCTTTTAACCTACAGCGATCGGCACACTTTTAACAGCTGCTACCGGTAGTGGTCAGAAAAAAGACTATAGTATACATGGTGTCAGACTGCGCATTAAATAAACTGCACCATCACCATGATGTCTTTGCTTATTGTTGTCTTGGACCTGTTGTCTCGGACCCAGTATATTGCAGTCTGTAATAATAGTCATTAACTTTCTGAATTTGTAACTTTAAACATACTGAAAAGACAGCTACACCGCCCTCCGCAAAGAAGAAAAAAATTCAAGTGTCACTTTCAAGCTCATTTTCCATCAAGCAGAGTGAGAAAGGGGAAGGATTTGCATGGTGTTCACTGCGCCATTCTTTCATCTGACAGCATCACTCACCAGACATTACCAGACATGCGAAATGATCCGCGCATTTCCAAAATTCGGACAGTAGCAAGACAAACCTGAAGATAGCTTCTCTCTTCAAAACAGAGTAACGCACGCCGTTCAAAGGGTTTTTCTCGACAGTCTCAGATATCTGAACCTATCATTTATTAGCAGAAACCTTTTATTTATAAGGTAGATGATGTTATGGCTCATAAAATTTGTTTTGTCAGAAAAAATATCGGTAAAAACTCGGACCTATGTCCAAGCATTGTCATCGACAGGAAGCATGTTATCAAATACTGACCTGTCTGATTTGAGCACTGTGGGTACATGTGACATATTTGTTTACCGAATGCGTCACAGAGTCATGTGATTCGCCCGATTGGCTGATTCAATATTGTTTACCAAGCGCGTCATCACGTGTCACTGAAACGGTTTCAATGAAAATGCCATGCGAGAATGTTTTCAAAAATGTTTAGTGCAAACAATATGATCAGTCTATGGCTGAATACCGTAATACCTATCATTGTTATGATTTGGCTACCCAATATGACTAGATATCTCCAATAAAGCGCTATCTATAGGCATTTTACGCTTGTTACTTTTTAACGTAGGTGTTTTGAGTAATGCGCACCGCGTAACAGCACAAACCCGACTTTTCAGTCGCGATGTCCCATAGCAGACAGGTCGATCCTTTAGTATCGCACATGCGCAGACAATGATGTCCAAGGAAAAAATTATGCAATTGTGCTCTCCCCTAACATTTTTGAGTTAGCTCCCTTTTGGCAATATTTTGCTCACATTGGAATTCATTGCAGTTACGTTTTATTTAACATATATTTTTCAAATTTAAACAGCTTTCATCCAAGTATTTTTATATTTTTATATTCAAGCGAGAATAACATTGATTGCAAACTTTTAATCACTAAAAACAAGTACCAAAAACCGGAAGCAAAAAACCCCATATAAAATTAATATTGGCGTCATATATACTAAGCATTCATGTGTTATGTCATAGTTATTGTTGAAAATACCTTTCAGGTGCTAACATGAATGGAAGTTGGCAATCTTCTAACAAGTGCTCACAACATTGAGCCACGTACAAACATAGAGAAAAAGTCTGATCACTAACCCACCCGTGTGTGTTATAATAATTTAACGGTTGGACTAGCAATAGGTACCTTGACAGTGATTACCCCAAACAATGGCATTTCATCAGTGTCTGTTCTGTTAAGAAAGGTACAAGTATACATCAATTTTAAGACTGTCTATGGCTTTAAATTTTAAATGGACTATTCCGTGCTTATTGTATCAATATGTATAGAATAATCCACCAGAATTAAAAGGTTAAAGACTGAAGACTTTTTAACAAAAATGCTCAAAAACCTGGCCTTTCTTTTTTGGGCGAAAAATGGCCAAAAATCTGGCTCCAAGTTCAAGAAAATGGCACAAAAAAATCAGATTGACGAAAATGGTGGCGAAAGAAAAATAAATTCAGCGCAAACCCTGGTAAGGTCCTGTTATTTTTGTCAAAATAGATGAGTTTTGAGCTATTTTTTAACATATCAAAAGATGGTAACTCTTTGGACATATGCTGATGAGTCTGGTACTACCTTGAATACAACCAAAAATTCCTTAAGTGGTTGAATACTGGTGTGTTTTCCCTAGATAGATTAAAGCAAACACCTCTCGTTTTTGGCCACCTGGCGACCAGCAACACATTGGTTGCCTACCAAGATATCTTACCAAGGTATCTTTCCGCAGTCATGGAAAAGCGATCTTCACTGGTGTAGACTGACATTTTGACTTAGTTTCAGATCTCCAAAACTTTGGCAAAGTTATTCGATAAGGCGTCCATAACAACCGAAACTTTAAGAGATAAAATGAATATAACTTTCAAAAAATGACTAAATTTTATTTGATCATTGACTTATGTTCATGTTTAACACAAGTAACAAGTAATGTGCAAATATCGTTAAGTGATGTGCGCTTTATTCCAGCAACAAAAATGTCAAGGTTTAACTTTTTCTTCCATCTTTGTATGCACTCATAGCCATATTTTCGAATAAAATTAATATGATTTTGTTCACGGTCATCGTTGAAAAAAAATGATATTCAATTATAAATAGTAGAAAAAAATATAGATTTGAAAGAACAAGCATTTTAACAATTATAAAAGCTCGATGCAGCAGTACTGTTAATACGTTCCTGAGGTTCTAAAAGACTGAAACTGATCAGTCAATGCGAAATGCAAACTTTATTATGAACGAAAATATTTCATCCGATATTGCATTGTATTAACGTACAGTCAAAGTCCAAAAGTAACTCCACAACATAATTTTGTGAAGCCAAAATCTGGTGGCATTTGATGGTAATTTTCTTCTTATACTGACGTCAACTAAAAACGCCTCACTCATTATCTCTATCTATCTATCTATCTATCTCTTTATACGGCATACACCCTCATATGAGTATTACGTGCCGGGTTCCCCGCAACATGCGTTAAAAGTAAGAATTTAAAATAAAGCTGATAGGAGAACTGAATAAAAGTGCATAGTGTTAGTGTATTAAACAGTAGAAACAAGAAAAGTGAGGATAAAAACAGTGGTCATTATCACTGATTTCCTAGCGATGATTAAAGAAAATGAACAGTGACGTACTGCTTCTTTATGTAGAGGTTGGGCGGTGTTGGAAAATGACTTTAATTTGATATGCAGGTGACGCGTTATTCCGATGACGTCATACAGGCTCAATGTACACATGACGGCATTGTGCATCGATCACTTATGATTTCATTTTGAATTTGCACCCAGTTTGTGCCATAAATGTTTTGCTAATCAAAGAACAAATTTGGATCATTTTTTCAAACAGTTGTGCTTGCGAGTAATAACTTTGTGAAATTATGACGTCATATTGAAGACAAAATGTAAGGTCTGTTTACGAAACTTGCCAACATTCTCGTTTTCCTTTAAGTAATGGGAAAAATGATAAGGGGGTACATTAGGTAATGTACACAGAATATGCCTACATGAAATTACGTTATTTAAGATAATCTGTAACGCCCAATGGCCAATCGTTGGTCTACGTTAACGTCATCCAAAACGGCCGTCTGGAACACGTGCCAGATTACGTTTCCTCCGCAATCGTCGCTGGTAAAAGCCTTAAGACTTTTGCAAAGGATTTGTAACAATCTTTTCACCCACTTTGCAGAGTCATGACATTTAAGTTTTTACCGAAATGCATGGCGAAAAGGTGGTTGGGGTAAGTTGTTTCTTTCAGCAGACACATACAAACATTGTCTGAATATTATAAACGCATTTTTGGTAAAATAGAGACTGTTTTACAATGGTAAAACACGCTTTTCCTTTCAACGGATTGTGTCTGGAAACAAAGCAAAAGTGGCTAAAATCTTGTGTCGCACGAAATGGTGACCCCTGTCTCAAACCGAGGTCGTTTGCTCAGCCTCAAATATTATTTCAGCAATCTTGTTTTCATGAGATACGCTTGACTGGTAAGATGTTATAATGCACTAAATTTTTTAACTTTAGTATGATCAGTCTAAGAGATATTCACGTTTATTTTTAGATGAGGCGTTTTTTCTTGACGTCAGTATAGTTTCATAAAATTCCATCCTTGCTCTTGTTTTACGTAGGAATGATGCTCATCCGATAGGAGCATCACTCTTAAAAGTAAGTGGGTATGTTTTGTTTGATTTGATTCTTTACGTCCCAGTAAACAATTTTTCATTTATGTCGGGACGGGTCTTCCTGGGTTGAACCAGTACTAGGCAAGGATATTTAGTGGGTACGATCGGGCAATGCCACAATCAAACACTGCAGACAACCCCACGGCACCGTGAGGAAGAGCTACAGAACACTAACAGTTACAAGACATCAGGAAGACAATTAAAACAAAGCAATCAGCTCTCTCTTCCTCGCCAAGATGATTGCAAAACTAGAAAGGACACTAAGTAAAGTATAACAAAACAAAGTCCAAACACAGAATTAACCCCCACAACAATGGGGATACACAAAACAAGGCCAACAACAGCATAGCAACCTAAGCCAACGAGGTGCTTAAACCCATTTTACTTGCGCCAAATCTTCGCCCTAGATACCCACGGTTGTGGTTGACAAGGTCAATTTTTCTGTTTTACAAAAATTGAGTTTGTTAAGCTTGCATGGAGGCTTCCTAACTGATGCAAAGCATAATCACAGAGAAACAATCTAATCAAATAAACACACTATGACGAAACAAAGAAAAGGGCTCATCATTCACAGATTGTCAGAGATAAAAAAATCAAGTTGAGTAAAATCAACTTCTAAAATAAGTTATATACAGTCTGTCGAATATGTACGGGCGGCGGCCATTCTCCTATCGGTTTCTCCAACTGGAGTTTACGAGCGTGGATTTGATAAAATAAGTCTCTTGATAACGTCTCAATGTTCTCACGGGCGTTCTTAATGTTTGGTAGGCTGCTGGCAGTGGGCAGACGTAGCCAGCGGAATACCTCAGGGGTCCGTGCCTGTGCCGATTTTATTCTACTGTATCTGTCGTATACTGGAAAGTGGCTCAATCACTCAGCAGAAATCATCCAGGGGAGGGGGGGGGGCAGATGATTTAGTAGCACGAAATAGAGTCCTTGAAACCATTCACAGTGTCTGAATTTACTGCACTTTCTGATAATTCCAATCTTTAATGGTTCTGGGGAAAAGCGAGATCTTGTATTTATCAGTGTTGGTGGTAATAACTTTGATTTGTTTATTATGTCCGGATCTTGATGGTCTTGTGTTGAATACTATGTGATCGGTGGCAGCATAGTTACCAGGCCGTTGATGATCTTGAAGAGTAAGGTTAAACTTTGTTCTCTTCTTCGGTGTGCAAGAGGTTTCCACCCTTGTTCATTCATCATAGATGTAACACTACTTGTTCTTTGGTAGTTTTTTTTGTACAAATCTTGTTCCTCTACGCTGAATACTTTCGATTCCGTCTATGCCTTTCGCCAAGTAGGGGTCCCATACAGATGCTGAATAATCCAGAACAGAGCGAACTAGGGATATATATGCTGTTTATTTGAGTTTCTTATTATGTTTTAAATTTCTTCTGATGAATCTTAATGTACAGTTTGCCTTGTTACACATTTTATTTATTTGAGATGACCATTTCAAATTATCAATGATAAGGATTTTCATTTACTTGTTCTAGAATATGTTTATTTAGTGAGTAGAAACTTTGTTCGATGGATTGACATTATGCCCTGTACCTGTACGTCACATGTAAGTTAGGTAGCAATCTAAAAGTGAACTCAACACACACTAGAGTTTTGAGGATATTAGTACAATCACAGAAATAATGTTTCCAAATGTTTATATTTGTACGAGGAACAATAATGCCTTTAAGCTGATGACCAACAGTATTGGAATGTATGTTGTAGAAAGCTGGACATCGGGACAACAGGTGTAACAGATCTTCGTCTTCCAGGTAACAGTGTTGACGAACTGCATATACTGTGCCACTGCTGAATGTCTGTCAATTCTTTTGAAGAATGCATGTGCCAGTGAAAATTTTGGCTGGTGACTACTGCTTTTTTAACGTCTGTAACAGAACACTCCACTGTCCAGAACAAGTGCGTAGTACCCACACTTAGGTTATGAACTGATAGATATATCATAGATTTCTTAGTCTTTATACCGCATATAATTGTTTTGTCCATAATGTAATAACGCCCTAAAGTTGTGCACACATGTTTCCATAAGATCTTAGTGAAATTACTGCAAAATAGCTGACCCAGGGACAGAACTTTGTATTTATGGAGAAGCATTGTTAGTTCATGGAAGAAACTGTTACTATTATCTGTTTGTTATAAGTATTCCATCTACATTTGGATCAACATCTTTCGATATAGGTATGCATTTCCATAATATAAGTGAATGTATAAACCATTTTGTATTGTACATAAAGGCGGGAAGACGCTTGGGCTATGCAAAAAGAATTCTCCTACTCTAGCCAATTGAGCAGCTACGCAGTTATTAATCAAGCTTCTTTAAAGACCGGGTCTCTAACACAGTCTCATATTTCCCACACGCGCACATTGCAGTAAGTAGGAACCCTGAACTAACTCGAAGCCTGTGTGCAACCTTCAATACTCAATAATAGAATATTAATGTATATTAAAGATTCCGCATATGATAGATGGAGCCGGAGTCACTTCTGAATACTGAAAATTAGCCAAAAAATGATGTATGAAAACTACTAACCCTATAACAAAGTACAATATTAATACATAATTATCTTATACAAAATACCTAAATGTTGGTGTTAAAGTATTTTAATATTTTCTTTCACCCTTTAAATTAATACATCTGTACATTATTTAAAAAAATCTGCTAGTTCGCATTCAAGAGTTGTATCCATTTGAATGCAGAGCAAAGCACATATTCCTTCTAACGGACTCTATTAATTCCACAGAGGTAGTATCGCCTATCTGACTATACCAATTGTTTCTGCATCAACAATCCTAATGTAGGGTTTTCACTATTTATGACACTGGTGGCTAAGCTTAGGGATTCTCTATATCGATAAAGAGAGTCCATGCTAAGCTTAAGCGCCTTCTGTGGAGCTCCGAAACATGGCTGAAGAAGACGTACGTTGTGGGAGAGTTTAATGTTTCTAAGATAGTATGATCAGGAAATACCACAATCACAAATTGCAGACAGACCCATGATACAGCGAGGAAGAGCCACACAACAATCACGAGACACCGGGAAAACAAACCAAGCAAAGCAACCAGCCCTCTCTTCCCCATCAAGATGATTGCAAAACTAGAAGGACATAAAGTAACGTACAACAAAACGTAGAACAATCACAGACTCCCACAATGTGTGTTACAATAAACATCAAGTCAACAACAACAGAACCACCGCCTTAGAACCGACAGCAGCCCAAGCCACCGGGGGGGGGGGGGGGGGAGGGGGGGCTCAAATGCATTTTACTGGTACCAAATCTTCGCCCTAGATTCTGCTGCTGCTGAAGTACAAGAAATGTTCAGCTCACATGGGGAAGCCTTCTAACTATTGCAATGTATCATCATGGAGAAACGCTCCAATCAAATTAACACACTATGATGAAACAAAGAAAAGGGCGCAAGACTCACAGATAGTCAGAGCTAAAGAAAACCTCAATATGAGCCACGGTGGGTCCAGCAACAGATAAGCATCAGGCACCAACCCATCGATTAAAGCTTTACATCAGAGCTGCATAGAGTTTGAGGCCTGACCCAATGTCGTGCAATTAAAGAGGAAACCATAGCTATAAACCGTGATTGGTTTAAAATCAGGCATGCAGACTCGTATGACATCCAAGTTATATCCAACCTTTATATAACGTTTGATAATCTTTTTGAATTGATCACTAAAATTAGGTTTTCCAAAAATTCGTTTGAATTTATAAACTAAATCACCATAAAATATAGGTTCTGATATGCCCTGTTGCAGAAGAGTTTTTAACCCAATGTTGTGTTTAACAATTAACTCTGAGTGTCTGTGGTAGTCGTTATTGTGTTTGTGTTTAACGTCCCACCAACAGCTATGGTCAATTGGAGATGGGGCCACGGCTTAAAGTCTCATCGGACAGACTGGTGAAGCCAGAAATCAAACCTGCGACCCCTGGTTTACAAGGTAAGCGGTTTATCCACTACATCACAGCGGCTCCTATCTGTGGTAGAATTAAGAGAATGATTTTCGAATTTTATGATATCTATAACCTTATTTTAATAACTTAGCAGTTAAAATAAGTTTCTGTTGTTGAAGTCATCAACATTAGAACACACTCTTGCAAAACGAATAAGCTGATAAATATATACATGTACGCCATGGGAAGGGGAGCGAGGAACATCTCCATCAAGAAATGGGAAATTTACTATTTCAGAATTAATCATCCCATTTATCATAAATTTTAGAATCTTATGTGGTACTTCAATAACTGCTCTAGTTGTCCCTTTAGTCAATTATAAGGTTTAAAGACCATGCAATAAACGCTGAAGTACATTAAATTATGCTTTATATCATCCATGCATTTTGAAGCTGCAGAGTAAAATATATATTTGTATATTACTATGTAAATGAAAATATGAATAATTATGTTTAAACCAAAGCTGCATAGATTTAAACAATATGCAATATAATTCCACAGAATAATTTCCCATAGACTTTAATGCATTTTCAAGTTCACAAGAGTCTCTTGTTGCAAAGCTAAGTAATAGTTGCATATGTTTACTTTACAATTAAAATGAAGTTTCGTCTTTGTACTTTTCAAATACAACAGCTTTTTTAACAAAAGTATGAAAATATCACTTTTCCATTGGTGTCAATGGTATTTTAAGTAGACCAAAATTGTCTTAAAATCTTGCATATTGTTTAAACCTCTACACCTTTAAAATGCATTTATGAAACTTTGTGAAACTACCTTTTATGAAACTAACTTTATTCATTTCACTTTCAAAAGCATAAAATTATGCTGGAAAACTGTAGTGCCGTGGATTTTCTTGCAAACGTGAAAAAACACCAAAGTCTAAATATTGTGTTTCTGATTTTGTGGAATAAGTTTTGGTCCCTGACTGTACCTTAGGTAATGTGTGGCGATTTGCACCATTGTATCATGTTATTGATGGTATCATATATATACATAACCTTGGATAGACTGACATCAGTCCTAGATATGTGTATTTGAGGGGAATTGTCAAACGTAGATGGAAAAATCACATTTCATCAGACTTTATAAAAGTAAGAAAGGCGACAAAGATCAGGAGTCAATACAATCAAGTACCACACCTGACCCAGGATACCACATGGGAAAGTGACAAAATCACAATTAGACATCACAAACAAGATCTAAGAGGTCAGCTCTTTCCCAGCAGGTGACCACAAAATAGCAATGAACAGACGCAAAAACATGACAAATAACACAAATGATCCACAAAATAAGTACCCCCTTGTAACCGTCAGTAAAATATTTTACTGGAGGGCTTAAACCGGGTTCATGGCGCCAACCTCATCCTTAGTTCCTATAAGTCTTAAATAGTAGGTGGGCATGATCAGGAAATACCACAATCACAAACTGCAGACAAACCCGTGGCATCGCGAGGAAGAGCCAAACAACAATCACGAGATGCCAGGAAGACAAACAAAGCAAAGCAACCAGCTCTCTCCTCCCTATAAAGGTGGTTGCTAAAGGAGAATTGACACAAAGTAACGCACAACAAAACATAAAACAATTACAGAATCCCACAATGGGAGTAACAATCAACAACGAATCAACAACAACAACAGAACCACCGCCTTAGCACAGACAGCAGCCAAAGCCACTGGGGAGGGCTTAAAAAACTTCTCAGAAACCCTATAAAGCAAGATTTATAGCTAATTCTAGTTCTTGTACGACAACAGAACTTTCTAAATTGTTTACCTCATGTCTTACGGCTGTTAAAACATATTAAGTACTGTGAATAGGTATATGAAAGATCAAGTTAGAATCAATTTTGGTCTATTAAAAATTCCGGTGAGTTTTAGATAAACTTATAGATTTCAATGCAACCAGTTTGTCTACATATGATTTTTCTACTCTTTACACTACTTTACCCCATAATATGATTAAAGATAAACTTATTGATCTTATTGAAAGAACCTTCAATAGAGAAGGCTCCCCTTACCTTGCATATAACGACAGAAATGCATTTATTACTTCAGAAGAACCTAAAAAATATAATGCGTAGTCTTGTCAAAATGTATGTGGTGCACTGACCTTTTTGTTTGGCAACATTTTTATTCTATTTGGCACCAAGTGGTATAGACAAGTAGTTTGGATTCCTATGGGCACTAATTGTGTTCCTCTGGTTGCCGATTTATTCTTGTTCTGTTATAAGAGGGACTTTATGATGTCTCTTTCTGATGATAAGGAGGCTAATATTATTGACGCTTTTGACACTACATCTAGATATTTGGATGATATTTTATTTATTGATAATGTTTATTTTGACAATATGGCAGGTCAAATTTACCCTTCAACTTAATAAAGCTAATACCTCTGATACAGAAAGTAAGTAAGGGTGCAAAGATCAGGAATCGATACAATCAAGTACCACACCTGACCCAGGATACCAATGAGAAAGTGACAAAATCACAGTTAGACACCACAAACGAGAGCCAAGAGGTCAGCCCTTACCCAGCAGGTTGACCACAAAGCACACACAAACAGACGCGCACAAAAACATAGCAAACACAAGACAGAACAAGAACATAAAAGATCCACAAAAGAAGTACCGCCTTGGAACTGTCAGTAAAATATTTTACTGGAGGGCTTAAACCGGTTTAACGGCACCAACCTCACCAGCCGCGTTTTTAGACTTGCATTTGGTTTCCTCTTTAATTGCACGACGGTGGGTCAAGCCTCAGACTCTATGACGGCTCTGACGTAAAGCTTTAATCGGTGGGTTGGTGCTTGATGCTTATCTGTAGCTGGACCCACCGTGGCTAAACTTGAGGTTTTCTTTAGTTCTGACTATCTATGAGTCATGAGCCCTTTTCTTTGTTTCATCATGGTGTAGTAATTTTATTAGAGTGTTTTCTATGATGATACATTGCATTAGTTAGTTGGCCTCCATGTGAGCTGAACATTTCTTGTACTTAAACAACAGCAGAATCTAGGGCAAAGATTTGGTACCAGTAAAATGCATTTAAGCCTCCCGGTGGCTTAAGCTGCTGTCCGTTCTAAGGCGGTGGTTCTGTTGTTGTTGACTTTTTGTTTATTGTTACTCCCATTGTGGGAATCTGTAATTGTTCTATGTTTTGTTGTACGTTACTTTATGTTCTAGTATTGCAATCATCTTGATGGGGAAGAGAGAGCTGATTGCTTTGCTTAATTTGTCTTCCTGGTGTCTTGTGGTGGTTGAGCGGCTCTTCCTCGCGGTGCAACGGGGTTGTCTGCAGTTTGTGATTGTGGTATTTCCTGATCATACTCACTTACTATTTTTGTCCATATCTAATAATATTGTCTCTACACCTCTAGAAATAATAGCTTTAACTTTGGTATGAAGGTCCCATTGTCCACACAAGATTTATCAAAGTTCAAATTTGACATGTCTATAAACATGACACTGTGATCTTACTGTATAAGTGCTTTGATCCTTTCTATCCCAGTGGCTGAAGATTACAATACTTATTAACACAATTAGGTACTCAATGGTGACTTTAGTTTTTGCATTACATTCGTGGCAATTAAATGACAAATATTATTTTATAATCATCAGTTATAATTGAAAAATAATCACAGATGAATCAAATAATTTATCTACTCGTACATGTATTGCATGTTGTGTATGTCTATTGATGCAGAGACAATGTGCTGCATATAATGATGTTTATATCTTGATGGCTATATAAGCATTCTTATTATACACACATTATGAATCTATTCACATTCATTTATCAGACATGTAGCTGACATCAACATGGAATCTCCTAATGTATAAAAGGATCATTGATATTTATTTCTTATATAAATTTGCTCCCTAGCAAACCTATTTCAGTCATGATCATTCATTACAATGAAACTTTTCTCTCTGTTATTTAAGCCATTTATTTCCTTATCATTGTCTTGCCAAAAGGAGATCAGAATATTTGGTCATCTGTTTTATTAACCTTGTTGGGGCCATAAACTTTAAACCACAGCTGAAATATTTTTTATAATTTAGATGTGACATTGTCACTATATAAGGTAACAAACTGTGTTTGATATTGACCAGAGTTTCAATTACATGTTTTAACAAAAAATGTGTTCTTTCTTCTGTACAATGATGCCTCTATTTTGAATCTTAGTGTTTTCATTTTCCTATATCATGTCATTGATGATGATGATGATGATGATGATGATGATGATGATGATGATGATGATGATGATGATGATGATGATGATTATTATAATGATGCTGGTGATGATGATGATAATGATGATGATGATTTGATGATGATGATGATGATGATGATGATGATGATGATGATGATGATGATGATGATGATGATGATGATGATGATTTTATCATTCAGTTATACATTTGATCAAATCTATTACATTTCATTGAAACAGAAACTTTTTTTAACTGCTAAGCTATCAAAACAAGGTTATAGATATCATAAAATTCAAAAAGCATTTTCTAAATTATACCACAGACACTCAGAGTAATTGTTAAATACAACATGGGTTAAAAACTCTTCTGCTACAAGGCATACCATTCCTTTCATAAACTGTTGTACAATATTTTATAACATGGTTTTTAATCGCAGTAAAAGTATAGACAATTCGGTAGTAGTACATGACCTAGAATTAGCAATAAAACGTGACTTATAGGGTCGTTTATGAAGTTTACGTAACCAGTATAACTTAGGAAGCTTGCTTTGATGCTCATCAACAAACACACCAAACTTAATTGCCATATAGCATTGATGTTTGTCAACGCCAGGCGCCTCATCAAGCCTGTTATGCTCATATGTATTGGCAGTACTAAGTTTTTGCTTAGGGTGTTAATGTAGTACATTTTTAACGACTACAACATTGTTAGCAGCCTTATCTGTGGGTGCAAAAACAAACCTCCTATGGAATTCCTGGACCCCTTTCTTCAAATTTCTAAAAGTGAATTTATGTTTGGGTGGAAGAAGATCTACATTATTGCAATAAAATGAAATTCTACCATCAATAATTTTAAGAAATATTTAATTTTCAACTATTTAAGGCATTGGATTCAACATGCTCTCATTTACACCAACGATTACAAAATTAACTAAAAAACTTCTTAAACAAGGCTATCGGTGTCATAAACTCTAAACTTTATCCACGATACTATGATTTGATATCTAATTTCTAAGTTGGACTTCAGTCTCTTTTGCCTGAAGGACTTTCGAAACCTGAGTTCTATGGTGACGTGGTATATAAATTGAAGAAGATCGTTGGCTCTAATAATTTTCAACGCAGTTTATTCAAATAATTTCTCATTATAAAAAGAGTGGCTATAACATCAATGTATTGCAACAGACTGCATGCTTGGTGGTCAACCCAATCATGGTTGGTAACTTTGCTTTCCTCTTTAATTTTACGTCGATAGGTCAGACTTCAGACTCTATGATGGTTCCGACCTAAAGACTTATCTATAGCTGATTTCATAGGCCTTAAGTACATTTCCAGATTTCCATCGGGACTCAAGTCACATGTACTTATATCACATGACTTTCACAGCCAATCGAAATCTGTTCCATTACCACGAGACCGAGCAGCCATGTGCTCCAGGCCAGCATCAAAACACCAAAAGAAATTCTGTTATGTAAGCAAACAGGCTTGTATAAACTGCATACGAAGTGAGGATTGGTTGTAAGGGGCCTTTTAGAGCCGCTTTGTATGTTTATTGTTAACTCGAAAACCAATTTTATGTTTTTCAAACAGTACATGTGGTGTTTACAGGCTGATGACGTCAGTATTTAGTACGTCACAGCACCAGTGTTACTGACTGAGTCGATGTTTATGTAAACTTTTCACCACTTGAAGAATGACTCAAACTATCGTCAAAAACATCACTGGTACTGTGGCATCGAGCTATCAAGTCAAATTAGCGATAGAAATTCCTAATATAACTGAAAACTACATTAGTTCACACGTTTTCACTTGTCGACATTGGATATCTGCAATGCTTATTTAAATATACGTCACGTTGATGGGAAGTTTTTTTGATTGGCCAGATATTTTTCTAATCGGGAGAGCTTGGAGCTAATCAGAACATGTCGGTAAAACTCGATATGAAATTAGCTATTGATGAGATGGTAGGGGCCTGCTGCTTTGGCTGTTGTCAGGCCCACGGGGGTTTACCTGTTTGATTTATTTTGCTCCGGTTTTCCGTTTTATGTACTGTTGAGTCCTTATCTTTGCTTTATCTCCTTTTTATATCTTGATTTATATGTTCTAGGAGATAATGCATGGATAAGTTAGGGGTCTTTCATGCAAACCAAACATCTATGTATCTTGATTCACATCTGAACTAAGGGTGAGATTGGCCAATTTAAGCCCTCCAGTAAAATATTTTTACTGTCGGTTCCAGGGGGGTACTTATTTTGTTGATCATTTGTGCTATTTATGTCTTGTGTTTGTCCTTCATTGCTGCACCTGCTGGGAAAGGGCTGACCTCTTGGCTCTCTTTTGTGATGTTTAATTGTTCTTGTCACTTTCCCATGTGGTATCCTGGTTCAGATGTGGTACTTTATTGTATTGATTCCTGATCTTTGCCACCTTTAGAGTTTAAAGGCATTTTACAGATACCAAATCTTCGCCCTAGATTCTGCTGTTGTAGAAGCACAAAAATGTTAAGCTCGCATGGAGGATTCCTAACTATTGTAATGTATCATCAAAGAGAAACAATATGATCAAATTAACGCATTATGGTGAAACAAAGCTCTAGGGTTTAGTCTAAGGGTTGAAACATGATGTCCTGTCTTCGGTTAGGTCCACTGGGGTTAAACTGTTGAATTCCTTTTGCTCTGGTATTCAGGTGTATATACTTTTGAGTTTTGTCTTGATTTGTATATCTTGATTTGTATACACTAGGTGACGATGCACCGATAAGTTAGGCATCTTTCATGCGAACCAAGCAGCTATGTGTCTTGATCCACATCAGAATTAAGGATGAGGCTGGTACCGTTAAATATGTTTAAAAGTAAGTAAGAGTGTAAAGATCAGGAACCGATACAATCAAGTACCACACCTGACCCAGGATACCAATGGGAAAGTGACAAACTTACAATGAGACACCACAAACTAGAGCCAAGAGGCCAGCCCTTCCCAGTAGAAGTCCTCCAGTGAATATTTAACTGACCGTACGAAGACAGTGCTTCTATTGTGGACCCTCTTTGTTGTTTATGTTTCATGTGTGTCACTAAATAAAGTAAGTAAGGGTGCAAAGATCAGGAATCAATACAATCAAGTACCACAGGCACAAATAAACAGACGCTCACAAAGGCATAACAAACACAAGACAGAAAAAAATAAAAGATCCACAAAATAAGTACCGCCTTGGAACGGTCAGTAAGATATTATAGTGGAGGGCTTAAACCGGTTTTACGGCGCCAACCTCACCCTTAGTTCAGATGTGGACCAGACGCATAAATATTTGGTTTGTATGAAAGACCTCTAACTTATCAATGCACCATCTCCTAATACATTTAAATCAAGATATAAAAAGGAGATAAAGCAAAGATAAGGACTCAACAGTAAATATAAGGACTCAACAGTATAAGTATAGATAAGGATTCAACAGTACACAAATTTCTGCTAGACCCCTCGGGGGTCGTTAAAACCCTCGCCTTTAAGGCTCGATTTCAACACCACCCACCGGGGGTCCAGCAGATGTTAATGTATAGAAACACATGTTTGATCCCTATAATGATTCACGGCTAGAGCTGATCTATTTCTTAAAGAATGTCGCCCAGTGTAAGTTACGGCTATGACATTGTGACGACGTTTGTGTTTGATGCCATTTTGTTTCGAGAAATCCAGTGTAAGAAAAGGGATTTGTAATGTTTTAGCAGCGTTTTCAGAGCGAATTTGGTTGGAATAGGGTAAATATGCAGGTTCTTGAATAACTATCACACATCCCAGCTAGCAATCTATATGGGACCCATATGGGCAGTGCAACCGGGTTCCATATGGATCCCATATGGGCTGGCCCATATAAATAAAATAAAATAAATGGTAGAAGCAGGGGCGGATCCAGGATTTCTTGCTAGGGGGTTCAAATTTACAAAGGAGGTTTCGATTTGAAAATTGAACATGATTATTTGATAGTTTATGCTGATTTTGCTTGAAATTCCTCATAAAAATGGAATAATTTTGTCTCAAATGGGGGTTCACGCGAACCACATGAATCCCCTCTGTATCCGCAACTGTAGTAGCTAGACATGCATTATAAACAAGGAAATAAGTTTATATAAAGATGATTATATCATTTCTTTTTTCTTTATGGGACTGTTATATGGGACCCATATGGGAATTATCTGGGCAACTCGCATATGGGCTAACCTATATTGGACCCATGCCGAACCCGGTTGCACTCCCCATATGGGTAGCCCATATGGGACCCATATCGGCATGTTTGCTGGGATGTTTGTTAATTTTGATATAATATTGCTCTTACCTTCCTATGGTGCTATGTATAAACACGTCTGACGCTGTCGAAGGTAGGTAGATAAGAGGCGGGTTGTCTGTTGTCGGGGTTGCACCACGTGGCTCCATGCACGGGTGGTTATCATCGGCGACTGGTTACAGGTACAGTTACTGTCCAATTGTAGTAAGTAGTGGTAATCCAGCCGCCCTGTCGACGCACGGTACAACAATTTTCATATCATTAACACTCGAACTCGAGGCTGATAGTTCGAGTGTTTGAACACTCGAACTATCAGCCTCGTGCACAAACAGCTCTCTCGGGACCTGGCAAATGTTAAAGCATGAGAAAAAAGAACACTGCCTCCCCCATCATTCTTTCACGCAGCTGGACAATGTTTCAAAAATTGGAGAAAAATTCGTTTCGTCAATAAGTTGGTCTGATTAGTTTTACTTTTTACCCTAACCAATCAATTAAGGTACGTTTACCCACTTTTCTACGCTAGTCTAGTATAAACAGCAAGATTATTTACTATTCAGTGATTTGTTGATTGTATTTCGATAGGATGTGTATTGAAAATGAAGGCTATCGTCTTTTTAGTTTGGATTACTGTTGTCGCTAAAAGTAAGTTTGCACAATTTAGACCCTAAAAAATGCTTTCACTTATTCAGTTTGCAAACAGACAGAGGTTACAGGGCAAATAAATGAATATCAATAAAAGTTCAATGACTGTACAAATATATATATTTGTAGATTAAATTTTTTTAGACCTCAAACAAGAATCTACACCAGTTATGTGGATTGCAATATACTTTATGTTATCCTTTTTATAACAATTTATTGATACATTGACAATTGCGTGCAGATTGAGACCAAACCTATGTGTCGAAAATCATAAGGCTGAGCTCAGATGTATTATCCAGTGGAATAATCTTGCTGGAGATATAGTATGCTGTGACACTGTTGTTTCTTTCAAAACAAAACTAAAGCGTTATGGTCAGATACACACTGGTAAATGTACACGTCGATTTACTGGTATTTACGCGTATTGCCGGTACTTCATAGACCGGAAGTGGTAGATATTGGTGTTAATACTATATAGAAAAACATGTCATATGCCTAAAGGACTATAGAATTAGATCATTTTTAAGTATTCGGCGATTTATGTAAGCATTTAGGAATAGATTCGAGTAGTATATTCATCCAGATAGGTACTCGAATCTATTCCTAAATGCTTACATAAATCCCCATGCACAAACTGAATACTTAAAAATGATTGAAGTCTATAGTCCTTTAGGCATATGGCATGTTTTTCTATAAGGTATAAACACCAATATCTACCACATCCGGTCTATGAAGTACGGGCAATACGCGTAAATACCACCAAATCGACGTATACATTTACCAGTGTGAGATTCAATCTGACCAACATCTATAAAGTAATTATATATGATACATGGACCTACATACCAACCGTTCAAATAAAAGTATAGATGGAGTCTGCAAGCAACTCACAAAGCTTACATTACTCCTAAATCAAGAACAAGGCACAAGGCTGGTTTGAGTCTGTGTGAAGTTCTCTTAAAGACACTTAATTCATCCTCACTGCTTATACTGGTTAAACCCGTGAAAAGGTTGCCGCATGACTGAAAAATGTTGAAAAGTTACTTATTTTATCTTTTGGTAATGGGAATTTTACGCCCTTACCGGTGGTGCTTCTGAAACAGCAGAAAGAGTATACAACAGAAAAGAAAGACAGTAACTGAAGGGGAAAGTGAGGTTAAAAAAGAACATAGTTTGCTCTACAAACTGTGCTAAAAGGGCCGTAAGTCCTCATGATCACCACACAACCAGGGTCTTGCTACAGACTTCGGACAAATACATTTCCATATAATTATTTAAGTAATACATGTACTTCCAGAGTGTCAAACAGTCTGGGCCTGACACTGGGTCCGAAGTGTTTTTTAAAAATTATCAGTAGACGACACTTGACTAGTTGGCAAAGAGTATACACTATAAATTGGGCTTATAGCTGACATACTTTTCTCTGTTCGTACTCTCCGCTTTTTGTCTTATCAATATGTCTTGTGTACATGTATAGCAGTCCGACTGGCAGATCAGTTCAATTTGACAAAATTGTTAGTGTTGTCCCTACTCTATAGGTATGAGTAGACATAAAGTCTGTAACATTAAGTCACCCATTGACTCATATTACAAAGTTGAAATAGATGAAAGTCAACAATATATTGGCTATCATTCATAAAGGTGTAATCAGAGAGTGGCAGGTCAATTATCTATGAGCCGTTATGGCACTTATCAGCAAATCGCCAGACCACAGTTCACTTTGTCTAAGGCGCAGAAAGAATGTTTCGGCCATTGTAGGAAATCATATGAATTATACATGAACAGTATAAGAAGTTATAAGTTTAACTTTAATTAAGGCTTTATGCACTAATGGATTCTTCCTTCTGGTTTAATACACTAAACTTGGGTTGCCAAGTTGGTCAATTGTATACATCAAGGGGTCACAGGTGATAATTTGCAAATAAAAATTGTTTTTCGTTCTCTGAAGATAATTTTGATCTTAGCAAAAATAGTGCAGACCCTGGTGAAATGCTGTGTTATGCGGCATTTCACCAGGGGATTTACTTTTTGCCAGTGTAGGCATTTTAGTAGTCACTATATAAAGGGTTAAGTAGATTTTTTTCCAGACCAACCAGCGTTTTTAAATGATTATCCTAATTTCTCATCAAAAGATATGGGCTGGCACACAAAATTTGGGTATTTATTGCAGTGGCTCAGTGGTAGAGTGCTTGACTTGAGACAGAGGGGTTACGGGTTCCAGCCTCACTGACGTCACTGCATTGTGTCCTTGAGCAAGACACATTAATCCTCGCTTAGCACTGGTTCAACCCCAGAAGAACCGTTCCGACATAACTGAAAAAATGCATACTGGAATGTAGATGTAAAGAATCCAATCAAACAAGCATCGGAGAGCAGCAAAGGTTCGGATTAACCTTTACAAACAGTATGAACCCTGATCTGGATCCATACTGTTTGATACTCTGATTGTATTCAAGGTTGGCAATTGATTTACCGATGGTCAATATGCATATAAAAACATTGTTCATGTGTAGATACTCAGCATTAGTTATCCCATTTTCTAGACTCTATAAACAAAGATAATACAGGATCAATTGATTATGCGTTTAAAGTTGCTTTTGCTTTAAAAGATATATTGATAATTAAATTGGCCATAAAACAAACAAAAATGAAATGTCAATAGTTTTAGATCTTCAGTATCAATCAAACTGAATCATTATCACAACTTTCAGTTCAGACTAAAGACTTGAACTTATTTTTATTAACCATTTAAATATAAAAATCTTAAAGCAACTAGTTACAAGTAATGAAAATAAAAAAAAATTTAAAACTAGCTTTTTCATAGTCATACAAAATATTTAAATTTAAATCAATGAAATTAAATGAAAGAAAGTACAAAAATCAGCAAATACTTCAGAATAATCAATAAAGAGGTCATCATGTAGAATTAGTCTTGCTCTATTAGTTAAAATGTAAACTGGCTTGGCTTCTTACCTGAAAAGACAAAGGTGTGAAAATTTTAAAGAAAACACATCAAGGAGTTAATTTTAACTTTAATTACCCCAGAACAAACAAAACTGTGAAAATACTGGGGGGATGTCTCTCTGACCTATGAAGGTGTGTCCAGTTTGTAAGACCTATCCAATCACTGAGCTTAAAATGCATTGGCACCCACAGCAAATGTATGTTCATGGAATCGAGACAGTTCACCGACAAGACAGTTCGCCGACACGCATTTTGAAGACAGTTCACCGACAGAATTGAAGACAGTTCACCGACAGAATTGAAGACAGTTCATCGACAAATTTTATATTATATTTATATGGAATGTCACAATTTTCACCATTTATTGATGTTATAATGAGCGAATGCCAAATATAAAGCTAATTAAATTACCTATTTGCTATTGCAATATGATTTTATTAGACATGCATACAGCTGCATATTACATTGTCTGTGCGAAAACACGACCTATATCACTAACGTTTAATAAATATTTAAAGATAAAAAAGGTAGGCCTGACAAAAATCTGTTTTGATATTCAAAAGGAATGATTTGAATTGCTAGCGAATTTCCCGGGCGAATTTCATAAAAAATAATGTACAATTGGCTATAGGATCACATCAATATAGCTTCATGTAGCAATCAGATGTACATGTATGTCTATTAATCATTAATCAGACAAACAAAATATCGCTTTCTCAACAAATTATATCAACATATCACCTCAAATCATAAATCATCAATATTTCTTCACAATTATCAGTTGTATTTTGGAGCCATATGTCAATAACGTGATAAAAAGTGTCGATGAACTGTCTTCAAAAGTGTCGGTGAACTGTCTTCAAATCTGTCGGTGAACTGTCTTAAAAAAAACGTGTCGGTGAATTGTCTTGTCGGTGAAATGTCTTGCTCCCATGTTCATATGGAGGTGTGAAAGTGAGGTTATTCTATATCTGCTGTAATTATTTAATTAGCCAGTGTCATAAATTCATAAAAGTTATGAAAAAAGACACTGTATGGTTATTCTATTCTGCCCTTGATAGACTAGTGTCAGGTGCATGGACTGTTATGCAGTAGTCAGTGCTAAGGTCTTGAGATTGAAATCTTACAATGAAAATTGTCCTTGGCAGGGACAAAACAGTTTTTTTCCTTTGTCAATTAATAGAACATAAAACCTAGCCTAATAACTCAAACCACCACTAAAACAGCCAGTATTGACCTGACTGTGGTGGCAAATTAAATGGAAATTAAACAAGGCTGATTGGAAATTATTTCAATCTTTATGCTCTGATCAAATGAGCCTCAACGCGAGAAAACCTGTCTTCGGTGGTTTGCGAACAACACAACCGCAGACCAGCCTGCACATCCGCACAGTCTGATCAGCGCCTTTGTTATTCGCGTTTTGGAAAGTATCATATATTAACTTGCTACAGGTGAAATTTCAATTTTTTAGCTAGTCTCTGTAGCTGAGGAGACTGCTTATAAACTCGCGTACTGGGAAACCCCGAAGACAGGTTTTCTCGTGACGAGGCCCAAATATCTCTAGAATATTTTAAGCAATCTTCAGGTCCTGCATCTGACTTCACTTCTTCTCTTATTGATATATCTAATAAATGTTCACCCAAAACCTCGACAAATCTACTGTCGTGCCAACCAAGAGGACAGTGACATAATATTTTGTTAACAATTATAAAGTAAAATATTAACTTATACACTCCCCTTGAGCTAGCTCGAATCCATACATCACTTGTGTATTAATCCTATCCTGTGGATAGGATTAATACACAAGTGATCTATCGATTATAAATCCCTGATAACTTTGTAAGCAAAACATTACGTCACTGTCACTTTTGGCTGACAGGACAGTAATTTAAAGCAAACCATGGTATAATTGTTAAAACTGGTGGGGGGGGGGGGGGGGTGGTGGTTTCGACTACCCAACCTTGAAAGAATTTTTTGAAAAAAAATTTAATTTGAAAAATCAACAGACAACAAAATAGCACGAAGGAAAAATACATGTATGAAAATTGTTTTAACCCTTTGTGGACCAGAAACCCCTAAATGGGTACTTTAGCAAATAGTAAAGGGTCTGCACTGTTTGCTACATGTTTGAGGAAAAAGATCTTCAGAGAAAGAAATCCATTTTGGGGAGGGGGGTGGGAATGATAACCTGTGTAGACTCCTCTAAAGACATAATGGACCCTCCTGACTAAGCTGTATCAAACTTTATGGAAAATTTCATTACATCTGAAAAGGGTTAATTAGCTTTAGCTTATTAGTTTATAGTTAAGTTTAAAAACAGTGAGTACTCAAATTATACTCACTATTTTTAAACTTGGCTATAAACTTCAGCTGTTTTGATTTTCCTGGCAAGATTCTGTGCTGTGATAAAGGCTGTCACATTGAAAATTTGTTCATAGAGTGTAAAAATTAGTGATTCAGAATTATATATTTTATATACTTTTACTTTTATGGTTACACATAATGTAATAGTTATAGAGACAGTTTTGATTAAGGTGAATCAGATTCCCCAGTACATGACCTTAAGGCCACCAGCAAAACTTCTTCTAAT
This sequence comes from Loripinus fragilis, assembly GCA_964019695.1. Classification (NCBI taxonomy): domain Eukaryota; kingdom Metazoa; phylum Mollusca; class Bivalvia; order Lucinida; family Lucinidae; genus Loripinus; species Loripinus fragilis. The sequence goes on along the minus strand of OZ026519.1, from coordinate 14,647,822 downwards.
TTAACACTATTCCTCCGCTATTCACACAATTGTCATTTGCTCTCTCTTTATGGGGGCCTATATTGCAAACAATCATGGACCCAGATCAGACTGCTCCTTAGTCTGATCAGGGTTCATTGTGTTTGTTATACCGGAAAAAGGGTATATTAATATTAATTTCATACCAAAGTTGGTCTCCATACTTGTTGGGACTTTAAATTTCCGAAATTTCGCAAATAGTTTTGAAAAATCATTTACTGAATAAATATCATTTGCATATAAAGGGAGCTAATAAACTCAAAATGAGGTTTATTCTGTAAAAAATTACTGGGATTTGTTGGGTACTTACGTTTTCTTGGCTACTTTTTCTAACATTGTAAGTACCCAACAAATATCCAACTGTAAGAGCGTCTGTGTGTGCGTGCGTGCGTCTGTCTGTCATGTTTCTTGTAAATGTATCTCCTCCTAAACCATTAGCCATAGCAACTTCAAACTTTGTAGCTGAATAGGTCACATGATGTAGAGGGTACTGGGCAACATTTTGTGTGACCTTGACCCCAAGGTCAAGGTCAAATAATGTATTTTCTTGTAAATGCACCTTCTCCTTAACCGTGGGATGTAGCAACTTAAAACTTTGCAGGGATTTTCCTACCTTTCTGAAGTTGGGGCCAGCAGGTCATGTTGAATTTGGGAAAAAAGCATTTGGATCATCAAACTTGGGAAAACTTGATGCAGTCTAAAAGAACTGGAATGCCATTCTAAATGGATTAAAAACCATATTAGATATTAGCAGTATAAAACTGTAACATATTTGTTGCTTTAATTGCCCTTCATAAAAACTCAAAGAAAAATTGCATGTTTTTATTCACATTTTTATGCAGATTTTCAAGCATCTGTAGCTTTGCTATTTTTGTTCCAATTTTCATGAAATTTTCACCAAAATGTAGAACTAAGAAATTGGGAATGATATACACCATTTTGGGAAGTTTGTGCTCATTTTTGAATTGGGAAGGGGCCAATATTCAGCCCCAAATCAGGCCTTGAAAAATCCCTGCTTTGTTGATGCATAGGTCACATGATGTAGAGGGTACTGGGCAACATTTCCTGTGACCTTGACCCCATAGACTTTGGAGTCAAGGTCAAAGGTCAAATAATGTATTTTCTTGTAAATGCATCACCTTAGCCATTGGTCGTAGCAACTTCAAACTTTGCAGATACACAGGTCACATGGTGTAGAGGGCAGAACTTCAAATATTTCTTGTAAATGCATTTCTTCTAAAACCGTTGGACTTCAAACTTTGCAGATGCATAGGTCATACGATTTAGAGGATACTGGGCAACGTTTCGTGTGTATCTAGGACCTAAGGTCAAGGTCAAAGGTGAAATAATGTACTTTCTTGTAAATCTCCTCCTAAACCATTGCACGTAGCAACTTCAAATTTTGCAGATGCTTTGGTTAGATGAAAATCCCTGCTTTGCTGATGCATAGGTCACATGATGTAGAGGGTACTGGGCAACATTTCCTGTGACCTTGACCCCATAGACTTTGGGGTCAAGGTCATATAATGTATTTTCTTGTAAATGCATCACCTTAGCCAATTTGACCATAGGATCAAATATTTCTTGTAAAATGCATTTCCTCCTAAATCATTGGACTTCAAATATTGCATGTGCATAGGTCATATGATGTAGAGGATACTGGGCAACGTTTCATGTGTGTCCTCGACCTAAGGTCGAGGTTAAAGGTGAATGCATCTCCTCCTAAACTGTTGCACGTAGCAGCTTCAAATTTTGCAGATGCTTTGGTTAGATGAAAAGCCAGTATAAGCGATGGTAAATGTATGTCCCTCTTAAAATAAAGTCTATACTTACTTATGGTGTACCATGGACTGAAGTCTAGTTTTGCTTTGTTTGAGGTTTTAGGTACCAGACTCCCAGTCAACAGCTATGGTCATGTCAACTTAACACACTTTTTTACTGGACAAGCTTGACTTAGCGGTAAACCAGTATTTCGTGCACAAAACTAACTGACAATAACCATTCTTGATCAGCGGAAGGACGAGAATGACTGTATAAATAAATCATTTCATGATAAATCTCCACAAAAGTTCCCGACCCAGGGCTCTGCAGTCAGATTCGCTACAGGGCCCGTTTGCTTCAATAAAATTAAGTCTGGATTGCATTTGAATACAGACACTGGCAATACATTTTGTATTTTATGGACAAAAATAGTAGCAGGAGTAAGTTTGTTTGTATGATTTTGCCCAATGCAGGTGCAACATACTTGTTAAAAAAATAAGTCTTAAAGGATGTAATATGACTATGCTGCATTTTGACCAAATATTTGCACTGATTGACATGAACAAACACTGTAGACTAAGATCAAACAGTTTCTATCAGAGTCTTTTAATCAGGGTCTTCACTGTTAATCATAAAGTTTTTGACATTATATTAATCATATTTTTAAAAACACATTTTATCATATGACGTCGCGTCTGAGAGTGAAATAACACCATGCAATAAAATCAATAAACCACTAGTGGTTTACAGATTTACGGGAAACGTAATGACGTCCATAACAACGTTGCTATATAATGACAAAATAATAAAGTTTTTACGCCAGAAATGAGATTTCAAAATAATTTTAATGTCTCATACGATAAATAGAATCTAACATTCGTGCTCTTGAATTATTGCATTTATTAAACTCGTTGCGAAAAAGAGATAAAATGCTCGACAAGCCTCACATTTTATCTCTTTTCCCCAACTCGTTTAATAAATTCAATAAAACATGAGCATTCATGTAAGATCCTCTATGTCTTCTTAAATTTTGTAGTACAATAATAATATTTATAATATTGAATTCATGGTATTTATTGCTCACACCTGCACACCTTAACCTTGTCCAGTGCAGATACAAACATGAAATTATTCCAACAAATTCAGGACTTTAGGTAAGAGTGCATAATAGAAAAATAACTTTCTTATTTTTCAACCAAAACATATGTTGTGGGTACTCAAAAGAACCGTCTCAATGAGACGGTTCTTTTGAGCACCCAAAACATATGCTAAAAATAATGGCTAAGAAAATATTTACAATTTTACGCTGATTTTTTGTTTGTTTATCTAAACCTGTGAAATTAATTACTGGGCTTTCATATATACATGTAGCCATAGATATACTATAGGTTCACTGATTTGTCAAACATTAATTACAAGTATATCAGCCCTAAATAAGGTGGAAGTGCATGATGTGACAAACATTTTAGGAAGGTCACTCATTGTTCATTATATACCGTTGACATAAAGTTAAGCATATTCTACTTCCAATGACCAAAAATGATAAGTTCTGGTCTACGTACATAAAATGCTTTTCCTGGGTCAGGTGTGGTACTTGATTGTATCGATTCCTGATCTTTGCACCCTACTTACTTTTACATTAGTCTATCATACTTATTTTGAGTCGAAAACCGAAATTTTGGTATTTTGAAACGTATTCATTGACTCAAAAGAACAGGCTTTCTGGGTCAACTCTCAGTATGCAAAATGCCAAACTTTGATGCTGTACGTGTACAAACAGCGGATAGGAAAGGGCTAAGTTTTTCAGACTTTTTAGACTGATGTTCCCTCTAAGTTGTTACAGCAAAGTTTGACATGCCAGACGATCTCATAAGAGGGTCTGGATGGGGTATAATGATTAGTGAATAATGGCCCTTTTTTTATACTGAATAGTGAATAATGAGCCAAAAATAGTGAATAGTGGAGGCCTAAAAAATAATGAATAATCCTATTTTTTTTAATGAATTGAAGAAAAAAATAATGAATAGTGAATAATCAGATTTCTTTGCCACCTTTCTTACTTTTAATGAATAATTGGTCTTATTTTAATGAATAACCCATAATTTTAATGCTAAATTTTTAATGAATAGTGAATACCAGACCCCCTCATCCAGACCCTCTGGTAAGGGGCATTTGGAAAGCAAAAATGTACAAAATGTGGTTATGAAATGTGTTAGTGAAATGCATTTGTTATTTGACTGTTTCGATCTGTCCCCATTTGCTGCAAAACATTGCTTGGTGATGTAGGAAGAATCATTGTGGCTTTTACAAACGATAAGATCCAGGAAACAGGATTCCTAGCCATTATCCTAAATTCAGCCTAGTCTCAAAGGGCAAAAAATTGTCATTATTTAAACCCATTCGAAATTGCCAGAGCCATACAGCTATGCCGTTGTGATTTAGCATGGTTGATTGTCTGCAAACTTTGACAGACAGTCATCAAGATCATTCCTGAATTGTTGAGAAAATCAACTTTTTGGTTTTCGGAAGTGTTTTAGTAGGTACAGTTCTCACATTCCTATGACGTCATCAGAATTTGTAGAGTTCTATGTTACTGGCTTTTGGATAGTAGAATAACAGTCCTTTCTAATGAGCAATAAAATAATATTCTGGTAAAAATGAGCAACACAATCGAAATATGCCTTACTTTATGTCATAGTATATTACTAAGTCTCTGTGACCTCGGAGGCCATATCTCTCCACAACATACCTCATAGTTTTTAAAGTTTTATTTACCCTATTTCACTCAGAGAGGCCTAAACTCAGTTCAGTTTTTTTTATGTACTGGCATGATATTTGATAACTAGAACACATTCGATGGCGCGCCATCGCAAAATCCCCACGCTCTCGAAGAAATCTAATGGTAATTGACCCTTTGACCCCATCCCAAGGTCACCAGTTTGATCGTAGGTTAAATTTTTTCAATGTATCCTGGTCTACTGCAAATTCCCTTTAATTTGATATGCCACATGACCATGTTCAGAAAATTAAAATTTTTGACCCCTCCCCAAGGCCCCAGGGGCTGGGGACCGAAATAATTGTGCCGCTGCATGTGCAATTCATGTAAGTAACTAACACACCAAATCTGGTTAAATTTCGAAAAAGAAAAAATTTTGGCCCCCAACCCCCACGGTACCCCCAAGTCCCACCCCTGGGCATGACCCAGGCGCCCGAATGAAAATCCCGTCTGTCACGGTCTGATATGTTATATATCTTTCATATGTGAGAAGATACACAAAGTTTGGTTTAAAAATCTTTGAAATTGACTTTGTAATTCAGATTTAATGATATTTGACCTTTTGGCCCCTCCCCAGGGGGCGGGGACCCAAAAAATGGTGCCGTTGCATATGCCATTCATGTAAGTAACTCACACACCAAATCTGGTTGAATTTTGGAAAAAAAATTTTGACCCCACAACCCTCCACGGTACCCCCTATTCCCACCCCTGGGGCATGACCCAGGCGGCCAAATGAAAATCCGTCTGATATGTTTTATATCTTTCATTTGCGAGAAGACACACAAAGTTTGGTTTAAAAATCTTTGAAATTGACTTATTAATTGAAATTTAATGGTATTTAATGATATTTTACCTTTTGGCCCCTCCCCAGGGCCCCAGGGGGTGGGGCCAAAAAAAAGTGCCGTTGCACGCCCCATTCATGTGAGCAACACACACACCAAATTTGGTTGCATTTCGTCCAATGGTTTAGGAGGAGATAGCGTGACGGACGGAGGCGATTGCAATATCCCTGACGCTTTTTTTAAAAAAGCGTGGGGATAAATATGTACGGTAAATCGTTTTTCACAGGTATTTTACATTGCATGTTAAATTGAATTTCCTCCTTATTTCACAGATGACTTGATAGAATACTTTGAAATTCAGCAATTACCTTTAATGAGAAGTCTTTGAAGTGACTTTGATTACTAATTAAAGGAACTGTTGCAAATGTGAACACAAAAATGATTTCAAACATGGCAATTTTGGAAAGTAATCTAAATTAATGCTTCAGCACAAGGCAAAGAAGATTTATTTATTAAGCCCTTGTCTACAGAGTTTGAAACTGTGGCGCGACCTCTCCACAACAAAAATGACAATTGCAGAGAGGTTGCAGAAGTAGGAGTATGTTTTCATATACAATATCATACTCATACATATATACTTAACGCCAGTAAAAAAGCAACTTTTTCAATATTATAACCCTACCCTAGATTAAATGCTCTAATATCACTCTCATCAAATAAAAAAGCATAAATATATGGTCGAGATACCAAGGCAATGTCCTTATGGTGCTGATAAAGCAGTGCAGATAAGCTGGGCCGTATTTTTTTATAAAGGGACACAACCCGAGCTTCGCCGCAAAAAACAGAATCACCCTTTGAATCAGGATATCAGATCTTCTTTATACCTGGCTCTTTTGAGTTCTAACTTTCTGAAAATTGCAATATTGCTCAAAGTTCTATGCACACGCAACCAGAAAAATGTGTCTTGAAGTTTTGACCTTCAAAATGACCATGAAAGTTTGAGCATGAAAACCGGAAGTTAAAGAAAATGCGACACTTTCGACGGCGAATAACGCAATAAATGATTACCATGGGATATGACCTTACAAAATTATGTTTGCCAATTTTGAAATGATTCAGTTTAATTGAAGTTTTAGTTAATTCTGAAATTTAGCAAATTTTTCGCTAAAACCTGAAATTTCAATATAAAGTTTGGGTCCTTCCCGCAAAGCCAATTTTGTGTTGCATTCCATATTTTTGTTTACTTAGGTAAAATGTATTACTTTCACACTGAAATTGAATAGAATTTCAAGATTAAAGATGGTTACCAAATTTTTTGATGGATTTGTCATTTTGACTAAAAAATTTAACAGAAGTGTGCAAGCGAGTCCAATTTTTGCAATAACGTTCTCCTACAAAAGGCAAGCTTGTTGATACATAGTCAAAGTGTATTACACTCATATTTATAAGAAAAACAACACTTGCACCAGTTGCGTTTTTAATGGCTTTAAATATATATAAAAAAAATTGAATTGCAGAACACTATTCACTGTCAACTTTAAGTTACAACCGGTCACTGAAGAGTCGGCAATTGGTCGCTGACTGGTGGCCGATCGCTCTGAACTAGTCGCAAGCCTGTTGTCTACTATGGCGAGCAGCTGCAAAAGGTTGCAGACAAATAGCTGACTACATGCAAATACTGTCACGGGTAGTACAGCGACTCATCATCATGCAGTTCCTAGTCGGCAATCATCTTTGTTTGATTTGATTCTTTATGTCCCATCAACAATCTTTCAGTTATATAGGGACAGGTCTTCCTTGGTTGAACCAGTACTAAGCTAGGATAAATGTGTCTTGCTCAAGGACCACAACGCAGTGACGCCGGTGAGACTCAAACCCGGGGCCCTTCGGTCTCAAGTCAAGCACTCTACCACTGAGCCACTGCGCTCCCTCGGCGATCATCTGTAGAGGAAAAGTAGTTGCAGGTCGCAAGTCGCAGGTGCATATGAAAACAGTCGCAGCACAGTCGCAAGCTCTGTGTAACCGAGGCTTAACAGATATTCATTTCAGAATCATCTAATCCAGTGTCACTCCCAAGCAATACAGGTAGGTGGAACAATAATTTATTGTGCGGAGAAGTAATGGTGATAGCAGTCTGATCTGAGTCCATATTGTTTGCAATATTGGCTACCTAAGATCATAAGCAATTGAGAGGAGCAGACAACAAAAGTTGTGACTGTCAGCAAAAGGGTTAATGGCCATTACATATATGGTAAATGTTCTAAAAATGAACGTTAATTGTCTGGCAAAAAGGCCTAGACAAAAAGGAGAGACCCAGATCAGACTGCTTCTGAAGAAGCAGTCTGATCAGGGTCTTACCTTTTTGCTACTCTGACAAGAGATTAATTGTGAATTCCAGCCCTGAAAACCAACATTTTATTTGAGAACAGGAACAGAAAAGTGTTCGAAATTTTACATTTACCATAAAGCAACCAAAATATAAAAATGTTAAAGGGTCAGTAGAATAAATAACAAAATCAACCATTCTAAGACTATGAAGACAATAAAGATGGCAAGTTCTGTTTTGCATAAATGGATTGACAAACACAGTAGAATCTTCCATTACTTTTGATTTGAGAAGATTAAAATTTCGTCTTAAATTACAAACAAATCTTTGAAGCATATGAATTAATTTGTCAAGTGTCAAAGGCAGGCTTTGGGGTTCTTATGCATTTAAAGAAAAAAAAAGAAAAGCGAAAAAACGTAATATGGGTTATTAGTTAAGTAACTCTTTGCATGCATACTGTTTTTTTTTTTCTCATTTTTTTATGTTGTCTCAATGTCTGCCTATTTTAAAAAAACATTTCGTTCAGGAATACCATTACTGTGAGTGTCAAACACTTTATAATCCAGATCAGGGTTGACCATGGGTCCGCCAGATTTTGCATTTATGTTATCATCAGACTACAAATGTTGACATTAGCAGGGAAAAAGTTAATACAGGCGTAGGATTTCAATGTCATTGTTGGTGCATCTCATTTATCTTCAAACTTTTAAACTTTGTCATTAACCCTTTTAAAAGCATCACCTAAAATATGTTGCAGACAAAATTTTTGAAATTAGTAGCGACTGTGATATTTCATGTTAATCATCTGATGATTCACATGAAATGTCAGGCCTTGTTAAGATGAAATTCTTAAAAAATCAAGAAAGATATCTTTTAGTCTGAGTACGTAACAACATGTACATGTATGTTTAAAGCAGGGTCTTTCTATACAAAGCCCTTTGTATAGAGAGTCCCTGGTTTAAAGGTAGCAAGATTTGGCATCTGTCTCAGTTGTGGTTGGCACTTTAAGGGTTGACAGGCAATTAGAAAAATCTTGACCTTAGATTTAACTAACTGATAGTTTTCAGCATTCTTAAAAAATTACAAGGGATGTCCCCATTTGTGAGAACCCAGTTAATTCGTCACTCACTATAGTGATCAGCTGATAATCTTGCAAACAATTTAGATGCAGATCGGGCACAAAAAAAAAATGTAATTCAGAACTAGAACCTGCAGTGGAAGGGGCGCCATCGCAAATCCCCATGCTAAAGTTTTTGACCCACCCCCCAAGTCCCACCCCTGGGGCATGACCAAGGGGACAGAATGAAAATTGTGTTCAATATGTTTTCAATCTTTTATTAGTGAGAACAGACACAAAGTTTGATATAAAAAAAATTTGAAATTGACTTTGTAACTGAAATTTAATATTTGACCTTTTGACCTCACCCCAAGGTCACCAGTTTGACCTTAGAGCAGTGATTTTGCTACCTGCGCATCCTGCATCTTTTGCGCATAAGTTTTTATTTCAGCGAGTCCCAGGGAGTCCCGGGATGCAATAATATTGCAGACTTGTCATTAAAAATAGTGTTTTGGACTCATAAGTTTGCAGTTGGGACTCATTGATATTGGAAACAGCGAGTCCCAGGACCCATAAGCCCAAAATTGTAAATGAATCACTGTTAGAGTGACAATTTTACTTGCATTCTGTTCTGCTTGTAACTTTTACTAGACTTTACAAAGACAGCTCAAAAGAATTTGATCAATACAAAAGCATTGCCTCCTGGGGATGTGGTTGATTACTAACTAAAATCTACTAAAAAAAATCTTCTCTGAAGCCGCATACAGTGTATCCCACAGTCCATAATACACCATAGCAAATCCCCAAATTGAATTTGTAATTGAAATTTAATGATATTTGACCTTTTGACACCACCTCAAGGTCACCAGTTTGACCCTATGGTGAAAATTTTATTTGTATCCTGTTCTATACTCATCATCCCCTTCAATTTGATATGCCACATGACCCTGTTTGGAAAAAAAATACATTTTTGAACCCCCAGCAGAATGAAAATCTGGCTCGTTATGTTTAATATCTTTTGTTTGTGAGAACACACACAAACTTTGGTATAAAAATCTTTGAAATTGACTTTGTTATTGAAATTTAATGATATTTGACCGTTTGACCCCTCCCTCGATTTTTTGTTTGATTTGATTCGTTACGTCCCATCAACAATCTTTCAGTTATAAAGGGACGGGTCTTCCTAGGTTGAACCAGTACTAATTAAGCTAGGATTAATGTTCTTGCTCAAGGACACAACGCAGTGACGCCGGTGAGGCTCCAACCCGCGGCCCTTCGGTCTCGAGTCAAGCACTCTACCACTGAGCCACTGCGCTCCCTACCCCTCCCTCGAGCCCCAGGGGGCAGGGCCAAAAACAAATATGCTATTGCATGTGAGTAACTGGCACACCAAATTGGTTTGATTTTGTCGAATGGTTTAGGAGGAGATAGCATAACAGACGGACAGAGGCTATCACAATATCCCTCGAAGCTTTCCAAAAAAAGCTTGTTTGTGAATATAAATTTTGCGCTGCTTGCTTAAGGTTTTGATCACTAAGATAACTGAATTAGAAACTTTAAAACTCAGTTGAGTGAACATCTGAGAGACTTAAAGCAAGAAACTTCTTTATTTGTCGGTATTTTAGTGTTTATGAGCAGTTGAAATGTCGTGCTCAGTTGAGTTGAGCATGAAAGTTTTAAAACCTCGGGCCAGTGCTGTCTGATCTGCACCATTACTGTTCTCATAGGTCCAGGTAGACAAACTATTTGAGCATAAAATGGAAAATATATTCTTATCCAGCTATTTTAACGTTTGTGAAGGGTGCTCAAAGTTTAGGGTGTCAGTGAGTACCCACAATTTGTTTTGGTCAATAAATAAATTGAATTTTCGTTGTTGTTTTTGTTGTTGTTGATGATGTTTTAATCTCCCCATCCATTTGGTATGTAGGGGGTTGGGGAGGGCCATAGATTGAAAATTGATTTTTAATCTAGAGAGAGGGAATTACTATGGTTTGTGGTGTAGACGGGCTAAACTAATTGCAAATGCGAGAAAACGCCTTATTCATCAGCAGTATAAAGGTTAAGTGTGTTTTATTCAGGTAAGGCACACCTGGGCTCTTGTATAGGATAATACTGGTGAAGTTTAATTACCTATGGAACAGATGTGTGACTGACAACCTGACCTTCAAGTGTGCAAGCTACAGGGGGAGAAAAACCAACCTTTTCTTTTAAGGGCTTGTCCATCCATCCGTCCGTCCTTCCATCCATTTGAGTGTCTGTTATGCAAACCAATGTTTGCTGTAATATCAAAAGTACCATTATTCCACCTTATAATTGCAGTGTGTGCATATCTTTTTCAAAATAATGTATACCATCTTTTGAAACAGTATAGATCCATAACAGCTGGCTTCTAATGAAGCCAACTGATCTGGATCTACACTGTTTTCTTACATACCATGAAAACATATTTATAATGAAATTGCACCAATGGATGGACTGAAATTCAGAAATTTACAGTGTAAAAAAGTATTAAGTACTTAGTGTTTGATTTTAAAGAGCAATATGTGCACAGTAACAGTATGGATCCAGATCAGGCCTGATGTTCTATTGTGCCTGATCTGGGTCCAAACTGCGCGCAAAGATTATCAACAGTCAACAAAATATCACTGACAGTTAAAGAGTTTACCTATAAAAGCATAGATTAAAGGATCAGATCTGACACCTTTGCTGGGATGCTATTATAAAATCTTTAATAATCTTTTCTTAATAATTTTTAGTTTTAACTGGGCTCTACAGTGTCCTTATCATTTCCAGCTTTACTATTCTTCAGTGGGATTTTTTCATTTTTATTGGAACTTTCATTCTGAATGCATATTTCTCTACATGTAGATCGGATTCACCACAATTGTATCTTCCCTTTCTTATCAGACACTTAGCTGGATGCTAAGACATTTGACACACATCCACCTCACAGCAACAAATGGTCTGATCCACAGATACTTTAACCTGCATTTTATTTTGGGAGGTATGTTGTAGGATATATCTTGATATACAACATACAGCTCTGCTCATCTACCTACCAAATGACAATTTTGAATATACAGTTATCTCCTATAACATGTTTTCATTTCTGTTTTTCAGCCGTAGACTGTTATAAGACAGAATGCTCATGTCCAGCATTGATAGAGTTTTCTTGCGGTAACTGTCAGTGTATCCCACAAGCCTCCGTATGTGACGGACAGCGAGACTGCGACAATGACTGGGATGAACAGAACTGCGGTAAGTTCGATTTCTACAGTTTGGGTCTCATCACGAGAAAACCTGATTTTGTTGCATGTGAACAACAAATTGGCAGAGCAGATTATGCATCTGCACAGCCTTATCAGCACCATTGTTTTTCGCCCAATGCAAAGTTGAATATAAAATTGCGTTATACAAAATTTCATTTATCTAGCTAGTCTTTGTAGCAGAGGAGACGGAGTTTTGTCACGTCTTGGCCCATATTTCACACACTCATACTCTTATAAGTGCACACAGAATACTTTTTAAATTATAAAAGCTACATCAACTTCTGAGTTTCAGTCCTGTAATTACATGGGCCTCGTCGCGACAAAACCTGTCTTCGGGGTTTCAGACAAAGCGAGACCCAAACCAGTCTCCTAAGCTACTGAGACAAGCTAGAATATTGAAATTTGGCTTTAATCAAGTTTAGATATGATACTTTCCAGTAAGCGAATAGCAAAGGTGCTGATCAGTCTGTGCGGATGTGCAGGCTGGTCTGCACCTTTGTTGTTTGCAAACCCCCAAAGACAGGTTTTGTCGCAATGAGGCCCAAATAATAGGGATTCATCAGGTGGATGAAAAAAATGAAGGTCCTCAGGCTAGCTGGCTTAAGAAGGCTTAAGAAACCAGCTGATCTAGATCGGCACCAAGCTCAATATGGAATAACTTTATAATCAGAATTGACCTTTACTAGAAAGAATCGATCAATGGTCATTATGGACTGGTAATAAATCCATCAGTTCTGTCAAACTCGATGTCCCAAAGCCTATCTATCCCACCCCCTTACAACTCCAATTTTATTGTGGTTAAAACATATTAAGCAATATCAAATAAAACATTGTAAATGCAGGTTGATGCAATGACATACTACTGATAAGCAAGTTGGTGTTAGATGATAATTGCAGGTTGATGTTTGATATGCTGCTAATAAGCCGGTTGATGTTTGAGAATGGCTGAGAAGCAGAATTATGTTTGATATGCTGTTGATAACCAGGTTGATGTTTGTAAGCTGGTTGCTTTTTGAGAACTGCTGATAAGCAGAATTATGTTTGATATGCTTCTGATAATCAGGTTGATGTTTGAGAACTTCTGATAATCAGGTTGATGTTTGAGAATTTCTGGTAAGCAGGTTGATGTTTAAGAGCTGTTGATAAGCAGACTGGTGTTTGATATGCTGCTGGTAAGCTAGCTGATAATTTATATGCTTCTGAAAAACAGGTTGATATTTGATAATTGCAGGTTGATGTTTGATATGCTGCTGATAAGCAGGTTGATGTTTGAGAACTTCTGATAAGCTGGTTGTTGTTTGAGAACTGCTGATAAACCAGTTGATGTTTGAGAGCTGCTGATAAGCAGGTTGATGTTTAAGAGCTGTTAATAAGCAGGCTGATGTTTGATATATGATCCGAACATTTTAGTCATTTTTGTACTGTTTGAGTTTCTTCCATTGTCTTGGATAGACTATAACTAGCTACATATAAACACCAAGTCCCACTTCTGTACATTCAATTTTTTTTATCATCACCACTTGCCAGGGGGCACAGACACTGAAAATTCTTTTTACTTTCTCCACAATCACCAAATCTAAATTTTATGATGTTCTCTCTTCCAAAGTCAAAGTCATACTGCTTGTCTTTCTTAGAGTCCAAATTCATGTTTAACTATCAGTCAATCAGGTTGATTTTTGATAATTGCAGTTTGATGTTTGATATACTGCTGATATGCAGGTTGATGTTTGAGAACTTCTGATAAGCAGGTTGATGTTTGAGAACTGCTGATGATTAGTTTTATGTTTGAGAACTGCTGATGATTAGTTTTATGTTTGATATGTTGCTTATAAGCAGCTTGATGTTGAAGAGCTGGTGATGAGCTGGTTGATGTTTGAGAACTGTTGAAATAGGTTTGCTGATAAGTGGGTTGATGCTTGATATGCTGCTGATAATAAAGCAGCTTGATGTTTGAGAACTGATTGCTTGAGAACTGCTGATAAGCAGGTTGATGTTTGAGAACTGCTGATAAACAGGTTGGTGTTTGAAATGTTGCTGATAATCAGGTTTGTGTTTGAGATCTGCTGATAAGCAAGTAAATGTTTGAGAACTACTGATAAGCAGGTTGATGTTTGAGAACTACTGATAAGCAGGTTGATGTTTGAGAACTACTGATAAGCAGGTTGATGTTTGAGAACTACTGATAAGCAGGTTGATGTTTGAGAACTTCTGATAAGCAGGTTGATGTTTGAGAACTTCTTATGAGCAGGTTGATGTTTAAGAGCTGCTAATAAGCTGGTTGAGGTTTGATAATTGCTGCTGATATATTGGTTGTTTTTTGAGAACTGCTGATAATGAAGTTTGTATTTAACATTTTGCTCTTAAACAGCTTGATGTTGAACATTTTGCCATTTTGAACACAGTAGGACTGAAAGAGCACTGAAAAGTAACTAAGTTTGCACCACATGACAGCATTATGTTGTGAAATACAGTTTGAGAATCTGAAGTTTTATTTTTTGGGTACCAGATCCAAACTATTCGTACAGAAAAAGCATGTGCAAATAAAATAGCCCCAGATTAGCCTGCCCCTAGATCATCATCAGAGCAGTCTGATCTATAAGAATTTGTTTAGTTTCTTCAGCAAATTAATTATTGATTACAACTAGCTATTGTATTGGTCCAGATCACCATCTCGGAAAAATCCATTTTAGAAAAAATCAGCATTTTAATCTTTGTCATGATGACTATTTTTGTGTGCTTCACTCAAGCTCCTCCCCAATTTTTAGCCTGTTAACCTGCAGCATAAGAAATGTATTTTCAATCAGATTGGAAAACACTATGGATCCTGATCAGCTGGCTTCATCAGAAGCCAGCTGATCTGGATCAATATAGTGTTTTACAAAAAGGGGGATAAATCTGGGTTCAGCAGGACAGAAGGTTAAGAGTGGAGTCAATAAAGTAAGATGGAGTACCAATAATAATGGATCAGTATAATTAACATAATTTTATACAAGGAGAAATATTGTTGTACTTTTGTTGATAATTTATTATAGAGTATTTTACATAAATTAAAATGGTAGAATTACTCTTAGTTCAAGGGTATCTACCATGTAGACGTTTCATTTGGCCTGAGCTCGTATTTATACCACAAGCGTAGGAATCCATAGGCTATTGCATGACATTCCTCTTCCCAAGGTAGGGAGCGCAGTGGCTCACTGGAAGAGTGCTTGACTAGAGACCGAGGGCTGCAGGTTCGAGCCTCTCCAGCCTCACTGCGTTGTGGTCCTTGAGCAAGACACCTTTATCCTAGCTTAGTACTGGTTCAACCCAGGAAGACCTGTCCCTGTTTAACTGAAAGATTGTTGATGGAACATAAAGAATCAAATCAAACAAACAAAAAATCCTCTTCCTAAGACAGCTGTTTTTAATATTCAACCAGCGATTGAGCATCAGAGTGTTTGGTAGGCATGAATGTGATAAGTATCTAAATATCATGCTCAGGTCCATTTGGAGTCTAATCAGGTGTCCTTTCTTCAGGTCCTGATGGTTGGGCCTGGGCTACCATCATATAATTTATTTGACACTTTGTGAGTGTCTTTGGATATTGTGTAATACAGTATACAACTTCAAGAAGACAGAAATTGGCCAAGCAAAAATGAAATGAATGATTACTGAAAACTCTCCCAGTTTTTGACATAATGAGGAAATAGAGGATTGACTGAAATTGAGTTAAGCCTTTTGCCAAATTGATTTTTATCCTTAATTATACCCGCTTTTTTCTTTAGAAAAAAAGGGTATATTAATTTCGTGTCAAAGTCGGTCCGTCGTCCGTCCGTCCGTCCGTGCGTACGTCCGTCACGTTTCTTGTAAATGTATCTCCTTCTAAACCGTTAGACGTAGCAACTTCAAACTTTGTAGCTGAATAGGTCACATGGTGTAGAGGGTACTGGGCAACATTTTGTGTGACCTTGACCCCAAGGTCAAGGTCAAAGGTCAAATATTGAATTTTCATGTAAATGCATCTCCTCCTTAATCTTTTGACGTAGCAACTTCAAACTTTGTAGCTGAAAAGGTCACATGATGTAGAGGGTACTGGGCAACATTTTGTGTGACCTTGACCCCCAAGGTCAAGGTCAAAGGTCAAATATTGAATTTTCTTGTAAATGTATCTCCTCCTAAACGGTTAGACCTAGCAACTTCAAACTTTGTAGCTGGATGGTTCACATGATGTAGAGGGTACTGGGCAACATTTTGTGTGACCTTGACCCCAAGGTCAAGGTCAAATATTGAATTTCTTGTAAATGCTTCTCCTCCTACAGCTTTTGACGTAGTAACTTCAAACTCTGTAGGTGCATAGGTCACATGATGTAGACGGCACTGGGCAACATTTAGTGTGACCTTGACCTGAAGGTCAAGGTCAAATAATGTACTTTCTTGTAAATGCATCTTCTCCTAAACTGTTGGACGTAGCAATTTCAAATTTTGCAGGTGAAAAGGTCATATGATTTGGAGGGCACTAGACAACATTTAGTCTGACCTTCACCCATAGGTCAAGGTCATATAGTGTATTTTTTGTAAATACTTCTTCTCCTTAACCATTGGACATAGCAACTTCAAACTTTACAGGTGCATATGTCATATTATGTTGAAGGTACTGAGCTACATTTTGTGTGACCTTGACCCCAAGGTAAAGGTTATAGGTCAAAAAGCGGGTATTTGCGATGGTGTACCATCGACTTCTGCTCTAGTTGAATTTTAATTTCAAAAGGTTACTGGTGTACTACAAGATATGGCAGGGTAATCATTAATGTGATAGAAATGTCAGAAATTCATTAATTAGAGTGGATTAAACAAATAATCCATGGAAAAGTTAAGATCTTCAATTTTACCCCTCCTTTACCCATATTGTTTGGTCCCATTTTATTTTGTTTGTTTTTATTTTGTTATGTCCCATCAACAATCTTTCAGTTATATAGGGACGGGTCTTCCTGGGTTGAACCAGTACTAAGCTAGGATTAATGTGTCTTGCTCAAGGACCATAACACAGTGACACCGGTGAGGCTCGAACCCGCGGCCCTACGGTCTCGAGTCAAGCACTCTACCACTGAGCCACTGCGCTCCCTTGTCCAATTTTAGATGGAGTTTTAATAACTGTGTAAATTCTGATCAGCTGGCCAGCTGCTATATTGCAAAATTCATATATGGACTTAAATTAGAGACAATTAAGTCTAATTAAATTTTTTGATAAGACATTACATGTACCACAAAATGTTTAAAAATGAACTTAAATTTGACCTAAGAATTAACAATTACAGTATAACCTGTCTGAAGTGGCCACTCAAAAAGAAGACCAAAAACATGTTTTTCAAGACAGATTATCGCTTAATGCAGGTCAAAGTATTGCATTCTGCAATACTTTCGACCTTTATTAAGCTACCATTTGTCATTAAGATCTTTGTTTTGTCTATATTTGAGTGGCCGCTTAAGACAGGTTTTACTGTAGAACCATTATAGTCAGTCAGGCCCTTTATCCCTGTTCCTGGACCTAAGATGAGGATTGGGATTTTTTCTCTAAATTTTGTTGCTTCTTTTGGTGCTTATTCCTTTCAGGATTAAAATCACTAAACTAGTAAGTTACGACCAGGCCCACAGTTAGGGCAGTCGGTAGCGAGTCTGACTGCAGATCCAAGGGTCGCGTCACTTGTTCAATCCCGTCCCATTCACATTATTTTGTGGAGATTGATAATGAAATAATTTCTCATTCCGCTGATTCAAAAAGGGTTGTTGTCAAGCCAAAGTATGTAAGCAAAGAACGGGTTAACTGCTGAGTCAAGCTTGTCGTTAGGTGAACTGACCCTATCGACATGATTGGATGATAGCTGTTGACTTGGACGTAAAACCTTAAAACAAACAAAAACTAGTAAGTCAAAGACTCTCCCCAGGTATCAAGAGCATTCGTTTGTGACCCATTTGTGGTACGTTCATTATAGTTGCCTCAACAAGTCATAAACTATACATTATTAAGCTACTGACAGCCATAAACACACAAACACTTCAATTTTAATGAAAAATTACAAATATTTATCTCTGGCACTTTACATTTTTACCCTTCAAAATAATATCTTCAGGCACTTGGTTTAATTAGATATTACTCTCTTCTACCTCTTTACGAGAAAAACACTGATTTTGTTGCTTGCGAACAACAAAAGTGCTGACCAGCCTGTGCAGATGCACAGGCTGATCAGCACTTTTTGTTTTCTCTCTGAAAAGTATGATAGTTAAACTTGTTGCAAGCAAGTTGCCTTTATTCTTGGTATAGTCTCTGTAGCTGAGAGGTCTAGTTTGAGCATTACCTGCTCAAAAACCCCAAAGAAGGGTTTTCCGCTATGAGGCATATTTACAGTAAATAATACAAAAAGAGTCTTTTTCATTCAGGTGTGCCACATGTGTGACCGTATCAATCCTATTAAACACTGCTACCCAAAAAACATCATTTGAACCTTCCATATCAAGAGTACTTACTTGAAGTAAGGCAACATTGAACCCAGGTTTCTGCATGTCATTAATTTATTTAATAAGTCATGCATATAAGGGAGTGCAGTGGCTCAGTGGTAGAGTGTTTGACTCGAGACCAAGAGGCCGCGGGTTCGCGCCTCACCGGCGTCACTGCGTTGTGGTCCTTGAGCAAGACACATTTATCCTAGCTTAGAGAAAGACCCGTCCCTGTTTAACTGAAAGATTGTTGATGGGACGAAAATAATCGAATCAAACAAACAAACAAATAATGCGTATATCACCAGCATGTTATGGTCGGATGATTTTTCCTGGGTTTGATTGTGCTACATGTAGCATCAAAGGTTCTGGCCTGTATAGCTAATGTGCAGGCTGGTCTGATCAGTGGCTGTTCAATGATGTGATAAGTTCCAATATCTCATGAATGGGCTCATTAGATGAATGTTGTTCTGCACAGTTGTATTACAATGCCAATTATCCAGACTGAACAGTTGTAAACTGACTTAGCAATTAAGATAGGAGATAGTGGCTTTGGCTTCCTTTCAAAGGAACAGTTTTAGATCACAGTAACAGGATCCCTTTCCACAGATCTGCTGTGGTTCTCAATGGAACTGCCTCAGTGAGGCACTGAGGCATTTCCATTGCGAACCCACAGAATATGTTAGTTTTGTCTTTTTTTTGCCTGATAGTAAATGATTTTTCTGCAGAGCTCTTCATCAAGTTAACTTGTGACTGGAATGAGAGAAGAGAAAAACATAAATTGTCCCGTTTCTGACAGCAGATGTATTTTCTAGAATGATACCTGTACTTTTTAATCATTTCCATGGAACTAGGGCAGCCTCCAGAGTTGGCAGGTCTCTTCTATTTAATACATAGAAGAAGCTGCTCATGCAAGACTAATAATATGTATCTCTTTACTCCATAGGCTATTTTTAGATCATGACATCATTTTCTATTTTTAGAAAACATAAAAAAAATCAAGAAAAAATTAACTTTTGAATATTTTTGAAAATATTATGGAAAATGGAGCATTTGCTCCAAAAGAGCAAATGCTCCATTTTTCATAATATTTTCAAGTACATGATATTTCAAAGGCGTCAAAAGGCGTTATTATTGAGTAAAGGGTTAATAAATAATAATTCAACAAAAAATTGGTTGTCATGTCATTGACTCCCAAATTGCAAGTCTGTAGAGGTAAACTGTAATGGCCCTGATCAGGTTAGATCTAGGTCTACACTGTTTTTTAAGCTTTTTTCATGCATATAATATTGTTTGAAATGTTTGAACAATTTTAACAGTATTGCACTCTTAAAGAAACATAGCAGCTTCAAGTAGAAAGTTTAACAAAAGTATGTACATGTACAAGTAAGAGCTGCCTTTGATAAGTGGATCAACCACTTGCCTTGTAAACCAGTGTTAGCAGGTTTGATTCCCAGCTTCTCCAATCTGTGGAATGAGGCATTGAGGTGGTCCCATCTCCGTATCACCTCTATAGCTCTTCTTTTAGGGTGATGTTAAACAAAATTACATACATACATATGTTCACTTAGACTAATACTTTGAAAAGGAGAACCTATTCCAAAACAGAATCTAATTAGACCCTATTTATTTGTATTTCAGGTGATTCCGGGCCTGCCAGTCACTGTCGACAGGGTCACTTCACATGTTGGAACCAGCAGTGTTTACGACTAGACTGGTTGTGCGATGGGGACAATGACTGTGGAGATGACAGCGATGAACTCATGTGCCGTAAGTAGATGAACTCATGTGCAGTAAGTAGATGAGCTCATGTGCCGTAAGTAAGATCCATGCCATTGTCATTTTACCAAGTGCCCCATGAACTGGTATGACATCTGCTGGAGAAATTAGCAATGATTACAGTATAATTCAAAAACAGAAATTGTTTATATTTGTAGAAATTATTGTGAAAAGCAAACATAAACAGCATTCCACTTGAAATCTAGACAGAATCAGGTAAAATCTGCATGGGGAAAGCCTTTTGTAATATGAATAAGAAAACTTGTAATGGGATTAAAACTCAAAGCAGCTCGCCCAGCTTCAGAGACTGTTAAGCATCTTGAAGATTTATATACAGTAAAACCTGTCTTAAGCGGCCACTCAAAAATAGACAAAACAAAGATCTAAATGACAAATGATATAGCTTAATAAAGGTTGAAAGTATTGCAAAATGCTCCCCTTGGAGCATTCTGCAATACTTTTGACCTGCATAAAGCGATAATCAGTCTTGAAAAACAATTTTGGTCTTCTTTTTGAGAGGCCGCTTAAGACAGGTTTTACTGTATATAAAATAAGTTATAATAAAGACTCTGATTGAACTGAGCAGATATGCAGGCAGATCAACATGTACTCCTTTCTTGTGACCTCTTTAAATAGGCTTTTAGTAAGAGTCAGGGGTGTGGAAATACCATGTCCGATTTGCAATCATCCATCCTGGTCCCAAGTTAAAAATTTCTATTTATATTACTTGTCGAAAAAACAAGGTTAATGCAATTCTGTATTTCATTTTTAATTAATTACAATAAACTCACAATGCCATGTTGTATGGAAAACAGTGTGGATCCTGATCTGGATCTACACTGTTTTCAATTGGGTTTATATCTGGTTTCATATTGTTTTTAAATTAAAGTGTTAATGCATGGTATAAGTATAGAAAGGGCAAAGCCAAGTTCTTTAAGCATTTTCTGTTCTTTGGGACAAGTAAACTTTCATTATGGCCATTTACTTGTCCCTATAATGTAACTAGCTCACCAAGTATAATATGTTGCTATTTCCACACCCCTAGGTCTCAATGGAAGGGTCTCTATTGAGATGCTTCCAATGTTCAATGAGTACTATGACACAACATATTTTTCTATGAATAAATAACTTTAAGAAGAAAAAACAGTAGATAAAGAAGGATTATTTAACGCAGCTTATTTGAAACAAACAACATAAGCTCTGTATAGCTTTTATTGCTATATAACAATATCTGTTTAATAGATACTTACCGCTGCCTAACTCTATCTTCCTAGCACAACCCTATTATGCGAGCATCAGCAAGGGAGCTGCTAGTACCATTTTTTACACCTTTGGTATGGTGCGGCCGGGATTCAAACCCACGACCTCCCGCTCTGAAAGCGGACGCTCTACCAACTGAGCTATCGGGGCGGTCGAAAGATCTTTGAAGGATCCTACTTTTTTCATCATAAATCTATTAGATAAAATACGACATGTCAAATGAACTTATCCCATGTTTTATAAACAAATAAAATTCTGCCTTTAGAATCAAACAAGTCTTCTAATATTAAAATATCAAGGTAATGCATATTAAAAGTATGACAGTTTTATGGAGTTGATTTAATGTTTCAATAAAACTTTTCTTATCACCAGTCTGGCTTGATATGCACACCTGCCTTGATTCTCCATTTGGGCGTGGGTGTGAAGCAGTACTGTATGATATTGGGAAATGATGTGTATGGTCAGTCTTAACAATTTACAGTAAAGCTGAATTTTCTTCTCTGATATTTAAGATCACATCTTTGCATCTCCATGAAAAAGCACAAAAAATACCCTTTTCCTGTAGCACTGTTTGTTTAATTAACTCTTTTCTTTGCATGCTGGCTAATTTTTCATGCCTTTGTTGTCATCTGCTTACTTTTTTCAAAATTAACTTTTTCAAAAAAATCTTTCAGGAGCAGTACTATCAGAGTGTCAAACTGTTTGGATCCAGATCAGGACTGAAGCTTTGTCAGGTCCTGATCTGGGTCCAAAATGGTTTGCAAATGTTATCAGCAGATGACAAAAGTCACCACCAGCAAGGGAAGAAAATCAAACCCAAGATAACTTGACAACTTTCCAAATTTTCTCATATCACTATTTTTTAAGTAAAAAGAATTATGGTTAACCATCGGAATTGCCTCAAGAGACAATCCCAATGGTTATCCACATTACTTTTGATGCTTAAAATACTAATACAGTAAAACCTGTCTTAGGCGGCCACTCAAAAATAACACAAAAAATTGTTTTTCAATACCGATTATCGCTAAATGCAGGTCAAAAGTATTGCAGAAAGGGAGCATTCTGCAATACTTTCGACCTTCATAATGCTACCATTTTCCATTAGGACCTTTGTTTTGTCTCTTTTTAAGTGGCCGCTTAAGACAGGTTTTAGTGTATTTAAAGCTGAACCGCACTCAGTGGCTACTGTTTTGGTGTATCCTGGTCTCCTGATAAGAAATTTTACAACTGTTTGTTAAGTCCATTAACAAGTTCAGCATTCCATTGTTGGCTTATAAACAGATGTAGATAAACTCATTCATGGGTAAAATTCTTTCTAAATTGCAAACCTATGTAACTGTTCATTACTACATACCTGATTCGGATCATTAGTCAAAAAGGGGCACAAGGGGTTAGAGATAAAGACAGCCAACTCAATCCCCATGTTTGTCAAAAGTGCAAACAGTAGCTGTAACTCATACCATAAAAAGCAGTTTTCTCTCATAGAATATTCTGTAAATTCTACATTTAGTGCGGCTTACATAAAATTTTAATGTTAAAGAGATAGTATTTCCTATACATTACATAATGAGCCGCTACGCGAGATTTCCAACAATGTGGTATGTGTGACCAGCAAAGGCTCAGAGCAGCGCAGTCTGATCAGAGCCTTTGCCAGTCCCTTGAATATTCTATGAGTGTTAAGCTACTCACCAAACATCATCTGGAGTTTCTAAGCTTAAAAGGAGGCTTCACAGGCACGTATGCGTCTACACTTGTCAAAATGCCACATTGTTGGAAATCACATGTCATGCTTCATTGAATTTATTAAACGAGTTGAGGAAAAGGGATAAATGCAAGGCTTGACAAGCATTTTATCGCTTTGTTGCATAAGTTTAATAAATTCAATAATACAAGAGGGTTGGATGTCAGACTCTTTTTATCATATGACGTTAAGATTACTGTGAAATCTCATTTCTGGCGTAAAAAAGTTAAGATTTTGTCATTATGTACGCGGCCTTGTAATGCATGTCATTTCATAACATTACCAAAATCTGTAAACCACTAGTGGTTTATCAATTTTTGTGCTTGGCATTATTTCATTCCCAGGCATGATTTCATACAATAAAATTACATTTCACCAGTTACAGCCATTAATTTTGAAAATAATTTTGTTAAATGCTTGCTGCAAGACAGTATCGTATAGCATTAACCCTTTCTGTAAACAACAGTACTAGTAAAGACCCAGTTGAAATGCCGCATTTAATGGGCACTGTTTGCTAAGTCAGAGACAGATATCATTACATGTAATGTATCATTTTAAAGAAATTTTGACTGGCAGCCCCTTAAAATACAAAGTGGACAATTCCATAATTATTGTATCCATGTATGGGATAATCCATCGGAATGAAAAGGGTTAAATGTCATAATGCTCAGTTTTAAACTTTGCTGGAGGTTTAATGTGACAATATATTGGCAGAGAAACCATTGACATTACATAATTTTTCAGTTTTAAAAATAGATGCCATTTTGAGACAGCCATAATGATTGGTATATGTCAGATAGCAATAATACAGTAAAACCTGTGCAAAACGGCCACTCAAAAATAGACAAAACACTCAAGATCTTAATGACAAATGGGTAGTTTAAGGAAGGTCGAAAGTATTGCAGAATGCTCCCCTTGGAGCATTCTGCAATACTTTTGACTTGCAATAAGCGATAATAGGTCTTGAAAACCAATTTTCGGTCTTTTTGAGTGTGGTCATTTTACACAGGTTTTACTGTACAAAGGACTAGTGACTAGACTATACAGCGGAACTTATTCTGATGTTTAAGCATTAAATTACAACCCATTAGCAAGAACATATGTAATTTTCTGAAATCCTACTTTTATGGGAAATTTTTAATGTTTATACCAATCTAATGTGGAAAAAGAGATCATGACATTTTAAGAATGCCATCTCTTTTTTATGTGATACAGTTCATTTAGGCATTTTCATTGACTTTGGTTCCTTGTGATTATCTTTGCATATAAATAGTTTATTTGGGCCATCACAAAATAATTCAGTACAGATCACATATGCATAAAGTCATTCATTTGAGCCTTTGCTGATTGCAATTGCATATGCTCATTTAAAGATGCTGAGAGTTCTTAACTTATAGCATGTTGTAGCCTTACTTGTGAAGGTGTGTCTTGATCTACACTGTTTGAAAAAAGCTTAATGCCCATGTACAGTGCGCTTATTATGTCAAATATCATACTACTTTTATAAAAAGCTTTACTTGTAAGAAAAATTCTTCTACAGTAAAACCTGTCTCAAGCGGCCACTTAAAAACAGACAAAACAAAGATCTTAATGACAAATTGTAGCTTAATGAAGGTCTTAAGTATTACAGAATATTACAGAATGCTCCCCTTAGAGCATTCTACAATACTTATGACCTGCATTAAGCAATAATTGGCCTTGAAGACCAATTTTTGGTCTTTTGGGAGTGGCCGTTTTACACAGGTTTTACTGTACAAAGGACTATCCAGCCAAACTTAGTCTAATGTTTAAATTAAATTACAACCCAATTGGAAGAATATATGTAAGTATCTGTAATCTTACTTTTATGGCCAATTTTTAATGTATATACCAATCTTATGTAGCTTACGTAATGTCCATGTACATAGCACATATTATGTCAAATACTTTACTACCTTTATGAAAAGCTTTACTTGTAAGAAACATTCTTCTATTTTAATCTCTTCAGCTCCTAAGAACTGCACAGAAGATGAGTTCCAGTGTAACAACGGAAACTGTGTTTTATCCAAATGGCGCTGTGATGGGGACGATGATTGCAGGGATGGCTCAGATGAACATTGTGGTAAGAGGCAAAGTACAGTGCAGCTGTTTTTATTGCATTGGAATTGACGAATTGTGTTTTAAACTTTAATAAAGGGACAATTTTACAATGGAATTATAGGAAAATGACCATGAAATTTTCCTATGATTCCTTAGTAAAAATCTATGGTGAAAAAATCTGGGAGCCACAACATTATCCTGTTATATCCAAATCTGTGTTATATACTTAAAGCCATTAAAAACACAACTGATACAAATATTATTTTTTCCTAAACATAGCAAAGTAATTCCGTTTGTCTGTGTATTTACAAGCTTCCCTAACGTACAAGAACATTTTTGCAAAACTTGAGCTTGATTTTTCGGTTTGAATGAATGTTGTTTCACTCAAACAGCAAAAATCCGGAATACAAGCCCAAAATTCCGTTTGAAAATTTTCATATATTTCAATAAATGCAAAATCAATTAGACACACAACTTAAATTGGTGGGACCAATTAAAGTTCATAGTAAATGGGAAATTTTCAATATATATACCTCCATGTATATATCATTGTCCCCGAAAATGTTCACGATAATAGCCCCAAATAGGGGCCAATCAGTGGAATAATATGATTGATATACCTCCAATGTTCAATATATATTTCCTTTTCTAGAAACGTTCAATTTAAGGTATACCACTGTCACTAGAATTGTTCACGATATATTCCTATTAATAAAGGTCCAGGCAATGGAATTGCACCATATAATATATCCGAGACACATTCATGAATACCAAGTTAGTTTATGATCACATGAAAGGTTAACACAACATGTCTTTCCAGTACATAGAAGCACAGTTCTTGTTTGAACACAGTACATGTATGCGTCACATTGTGAATATGTATTGTTATGAGTGAAAAAAAAATCATATGGTTCCGAACTACTCACTACATTCCTAATCTAATATATACAGTTATTGGGTGTTGGATGGGTGGGAAATAATGTTTCCAAAACGTCTTTCCTTAATTGCAACAAAACTTAAACTGATGGGATGCTGGCTTAATTCTCGCGCACTCCCAGTTATTCAATTTGATTGGCTGCTGCAAAATAGCAAATGATTGTGATTGGCTGCTGCCTTCAAAACAATATGCACACGAGTGGGATCGTGTGCAAGAAAGATTACGGCCCTGTATCATGAGAGCGGGAAGAACGATGCTGCAACCTGATTGGCTCGGATCAGTTAATCACGAGATGCAGGCATGAGAATGCATAAGGAAACATATAATTATTATCCAAAAATATTTTTTCTATATATTTGCATATATAACATTTATAATTTTATTTTTGGAGTTATGATAATTACCAATCAAAAAAATAGTATTCTTTTTCCCCTCCATCCAAGCACCACAATGACGAGGGCTGACGAGAGTACATCCCTCTACACAGTTGAGGTTATGTAAACAAGAGCCCTTTCAATACACAACTTAAAACACACAGTTGTGGTAACACAGAAATATAAACGGTACCATGGCAACTACACAGGAAATTTAAAAACAGATTACACTGCAATCTTACTATTAAATTTCCTGATACGTATATTAGAGTGCAGTCGCTGAAGATAACTTTCGTTAGTCTCATTCGCTGCACTCCAAAACATGTTCATCTATGAGGATGAACATGGATAAATAAAACACAAAACCTGCCTTTGGGAATCTGAAACCATATGATTGAAAATTTTCATATATTTCAATAAATGCAAAATCAATTAGACACACAACTTAAATTGGTGGGACCAATTAAAGTTCATAGTAAATGGGAAATTTTCAATATATATACCTCCAAACTCCCAAAGGCAAGTAGAAATTGTGTAGGGGTAGAATTAAAACTGAAAATTAAATAGCTAAGGCAGCATAATACAGTTGTTTATGGTATGTATGTATATACGGTACACACCAAAACAACCAAATAACTCATTTGCAAGTCAACCTCCTATTACCTATCAGACCTCATATCACCTGCAGTTGAAGAATATTAATTGAAAAACTTTGACGTAGAATTCCCCATTTTCCCAGCCACTTGTTAAGCAACTCAAAAGATGGATGTAGATACCTTTCATAAGCATTGCTGCTCCAATCCCCTTGTAATTTAATTAGGTCTGTGGGTAAGCCACACTGAAGGGCATATGATGCACCACCCCGACGGAAGGAGTGCCCAGAGTAATCAGATGGCTGGATACCTATGGCCCCTAGGCAATGATGCAGTTTGTCTGAAAACTGTTTGTATGTTAAGGGGATATGAGAAGCGCCAGCAAAACTATAGCGAAACAAAGGGACGCTAAAAGACCTCACTGGGTTTTCTAGCATAAGATGAAGCAATGCAGTAGATGGGCAAAATGGGGAATTAGGTATTTTTGGCAAAGGGATATGCAAGAGTCTTTCTCGAAACTGTATAACTTTAGACCATCTTACTGTCAGGATCGCCCCTTCAGTTGTGAATTGCACATCCTTGGCACATAAATGACGAGAGGGATCAAATTCAATGTGGGATTTGACAAGAAGATTAGATTTACGAAAAAATGAGTAAAACCCAACAAGACAAGCTGCCCAGAAAGCTCTATCAAAAGATTGAGTCAAATTTAACTTAATAAAGATACCCTTTAAGATGTCCAGGGTTATGGGCAGTTTTTGTTTTGATGTATCCCCCTTAACTCGCCTTACCCCGTTTAAAATGGAGGTATACATACCAATTGTCTTCAAGTGGATTCTTCAACCCAGACTCCAGGTGCACCAATCTAACAATATTAAGATATTGTCGAACAGAACTAAAAGAGAGGCGTCTAGACAAATAAGCAATATATCTTCCCAAATCAGTTTGTGAAATAGGTACCACATTAATTCCTAATTTGCCACAGAAATCTAAGTATGCGTTCAAATGAATAGAGTAAGTCCTTGCCGTTGATGAAGCAAATCTGCTAGATCTGTATTGAATGACCTCCTTATCAAGACTTGTGGAGAGTGGGAGCTGTCCAGATGATTTAGTATTGCCAACTAAGGGTCTTGAAGGGCCCATCTGGGAACCTGTCAAGCAAAAACATGAAGCTTTTTGAGGACATGTGAAAATGCAAAGGGGAATAATCAGTAAATTGCAAAAGGGACTCCAAAAATCCTGGAGTATGGACGCGGGATGCACTGTCTGCCACTGTGTTAAAAATTCCTGGAATGAATCGGGCAACCAGGTGAAAGTTAAACATAGATGATAACCAGAACAGACAGCGCAGGCTTTTCATAATTGTCTGATTACGAGATGTGCCCTTATTTAATGAGGCCACAGTTACAGAGTTATCTGAATATATCACTACTTTCTTATTTTGACAGAGATGTGCCCACCTGTATGCGGCAAGGACTACAGCCAGAACTTCTTTTTCATTTATATGGAAGTCTGCTGCCACAGGCCAATCTTGGGACCAGTTATAATAAAACCAGTCTGTTCCAAAAGAACCCCCTGCACCTTCATCACATGCATCAGTATAAACACACTCAATTGGGGTTTTGTCAAGCAATAAGGACTTCCCATTAAATGATTGCATGAACTGAAACCACCATACAATATCTTGGCGGATATCCAACGAAACCAATGTTCGGTGACCACTATGCCGGAGCATACTTATTTTGTTGAAAATACAGCGGAGAAAAACTTGCCCACCTTTAACAACGGCGGCAGCCCAAGATAAACGACCAGCAAGTGATTGCAATTGCCTTTTTGTAGCACGTTTGCGACACAGGAAGCTCTGGAGCTCCTGTCGGAGATTGCAAATTTTATCATGGGGAAGTCTCATGCACATCTGAATTGAGTCTAATTCAACACCTAAGAATGTTATTTTCTGAGTTGGATCCACAACTTTACCCCAGTGGATTGCAAACCCTAACTTCCGGAAAAGTGAAATTAAAACAGATAAGGCTTCTGCGCATGCCTCCTTAGAATCTGATATTATAAGAAAATCATCAAGATATACAATTAAGAGGTCAAACCCCCTCCGGGCCATAATCCTTTTGACAGCTTGGGTGAGACGATGAAAAATACCAGGACTTAAACGGGCTCCAAATGGTAATTTAGTATCTCTCATGTAAACGGATTTGCCTGAGAAATCCCACTGCAGGCCTGTAACTAACTGACTTTTTTCTGAAATTCCCACGGATCTAATATGCGTTTTTTAAATCCACTTTTGAAAAGTAACAACCTTCTGTCATAAGAGAAGCTGCATCGTCAACTTGTGCAAACTTCTGTTTCCAATCACTGGAACTATAATCATTTACAGCCCAGCCATGTGGTCTGGAACAGTCATGGATTAGGCGCACACCACCATCCGGCTTGGGAATGGCAGCCATGGGGCTCACAACTTTGGGGGCTTCATTACATACCACATAATTGCCACATTCTATTTCTTTTAAAACTTGATTACTAGCTTTTGCATAAAGAGGGCTGTTTGGTCTTGCAGATGGATGATTAGCACATGTAACAGGGAAAACATCAGATTCAGGGTCAATAATAACAAAGCCATTTTTAATACCATCTAAGATAAATTCTTTGTCAGGGTCATCATGGAGTTCTTCTTCCCAAGCTGTCAAATTAAGACCAGGCAAAGGCCGGACCTCTACACCTAGTTTTTTTCTGAAATGTGGGCCATAACAGGGTGTGACTTATTACAGCCTGGTACAATGCAGGCATGCTTAAACTTACACTGTGGATAGTTGCATCCCTTTGGTGTGTTAAAATTATGACAAATGCCCAACTCACGCCTATCTCCCCTTTTTTGACCTTGGCTTGTGGTACCACTCTTCTGTTTTGAGCCCCCAGAGAAGTTAGTTTGGGCAGATGATTTATCCCTTTGTTGGAGGTGGAGGGTGTGGAGGTGCTGGACATCTGTGCCCCATCTGAAATTCATTGAAGCCTGCAAGCGGCGGTATTCCCTATCATATAGCAGCACAGAAATTAGGCTAAAACTTTGGACAAGCTGATACACTTTGGTGGTATAAGAAAGTTAATCCATGAGGTTCTCACCCATTAATTTACCCTCCCCTGCAGGGTTTTCCCTTCAAAAAAATTTTCAGGGGTCATTGTGACCCCCAGGTAGTTGACTTTGGGGGTCATTTTCAATTTGAGAGGGTCACATACTGATCTCTTTGGTGCCTTACGAGAGTAGAGTTTCTAAAGTTCGTGCAACCCGAACCTGATGAAAATGGGTTATTCTGTCGAGTGTTTACGCACCGATGACATTTCATTTTGCCATTTTCTAAATACAACCAGTCGTATTTCACGAGCCAGTCATCACAAAACCCCCTTGGTCTTGATGTTTTCTTAGGCGTGCTCGGTCCAGGTTGCGATTCGTCAGTCATCACTATCTCTTTTTCGTTTTTCGGTTGCAGACGAGAAAAACGACAACAATTTTGACTGCGACATTTTCGTAGACTGGTTTATCGCATATCAATAGTGTATGCACAAAGTCTATCGCTTAGAAGCGAAGAATTGGACGCTGACACAGTCTACAGTTTCGTCCCCAATATCGGCGATTCGGACCCAAGTTCGCGTTGTACTTACTCGAAGATAACAAATGGCGCCGACGTCGATCTGAATCATTCGTTTTTAAAGCAAGTGCTGCGCACACAGCTTTGCGTCCACCATGACGCAGTAGTGATAGTTATTTGGGTCATTTGGTCCAAATGTGCGTCAAAACGCACAAAAATGTGCGTCATGGAAAACCCTGCCCTGCCAGTTTATATAAAATAGCCAAATTGGCTATAGACCACTGCGACAAAGTGATATTTTCCTACTTAGGTTTTTTAGGCCCAGATTTAACAATGACCTGTTGGTCCCCCTGCCCACCGATAACTAGTTCTTCTTCAACCGCATTGGGAATGAAGTCACAAATATCAAGGTATGAAGAGGTTGACTTACCAGTTGCCGTGGATAAATGGACTTGTGGGTCCTGCCATGATGGCTGAGAGTGTCCTGGTAAATTGTCAGTAGAAGGTGGTTGGTTTAACAGATTTTGCGCAACATCAGATTGTCCAGTAGCAAGCTGGGCTTGCTGGGTGAGAAGGGAGTTCATAAGGGTTTGTTGGTACACGTCTGGTGTTTGGGCAGTGTTAATCTCTGGGGTGGGCACTGCCGAAGTGGAGCTTTGAGATTTCTGCTGCTGATCTACAGTCGAAGAGAGTGACTTCGCGATGTGAATAATAAGTCGCCGTTGACCAACAGGTATCCTCTGGGATTTTAAGTCTTCTGCGTCCACTAGACTCAGGGCCTATAAACTGTCAAAACCCCTGTCTAACAGTTCATCAATTACCCCTCTTTGAAGATTGTTCTCCAAACAAAATTTGATCACCTGATCAGAGGGAGACATTTCAACGACCAAACCAGTTCCTTCCAGTTCTGCCATGTCTATCTATAATACACTACTCAATTAATTGGGCCTGGCGAAGCTAACACAACTGGCACACAACGGAGAAACATCGTCATCGCAACAAAAATAACAGTCACGACCGTCACAAATGGTCGAACAATCAAGGGCACGCGCCATATAAGCATTTCCCTGTTCTGTAATAATGTAATTAAATAATCTATCCTCCTCTGATTATGAAATAACATACCACATCGGTATACGGAAGAAAGTTTTAACAACCCATGTTTTTAGTATTGCTGTGTCCGCCATATTGGATCCGGTTGAAACTACACTAATGTTCCAGCAATGGCCCAAATGTTACTCATATATACAGTTCGGTAATGACTCGTTTACAGAGGAAAAAGTGGAACTAAACTGTATCCCATTTATAATTCTTATTGAATTTCCTCTTAAACAATATATTAACAGTTCCTGGGTGGAATCACATCCTTGCTTTAAGCGGAAAGGCTTTTCCGTAGGCTTAAATATTCCTGTTTCTGGAAACAATTGATACCGATTTAAGCGATGGATGAGCGTTTTCTACATGTTAATAATCAGCGTTTTCACATTGTTCATTTTATTTGTGTTGTTGTTGGAAAGTTCAGTTTAATTTTCCAAAATAGAATCCAAATAATGTTTCCAAAACGTCTTTCCTTGATTGCAACAAAACTTAAACTGATGGGATGCTGGCTTAATTCTCGCGCACTCCCAGTTATTCAATTTGGTTGGCTGCTGCAAAATAGCAAATGATTGTGATTGGCTGCTGCCTTCAAAACAATATGCACACAAGTGGGATCGTGTGCAAGAAAGATTACGGCCCTGTATCATGAGAGCGGGAAGAATGATGCTGCAACCTGATTGGCTCGGATCAGTTAATCACGAGATGCAGGCATGAGAATGCATAAGGAAACATATAATTATTATCCAAAAATATTTTTTCTATATATTTGCATATATAACATTTATAATTTTATTTTTGGAGTTATGATAATTACCAATCAAAAAAATAGTATTCTTTTTCCCCTCCATCCAAGCACCACAATGACGAGGGCTGACGAGAATACATCCCTCTACACAGGTGAGGTTATGTAAACAAGAGCCCTTTCAATACACAACTTAAAACACACAGTTGTGGTAACACAGAAATATAAACGGTACCATGGCAACTACACAGGAAATTTAAAAACAGATTACACTGCAATCTTACTATTTAAAGTTCAGTTTTTCGCATATTTTTCGCTAAATTTGAGAAATGACTAAAACTTCAACAAAATTGAATCATTTCGTAATTGGCATGCATAAGTTGTTTAGTCATTACCTGTGGTGATGATTTATCACAATATCACCCATCGAAAATCTAGCAGTTTTGTCAACTTCCGGTTTTCATGCTCAAACTTTGGTGGCCATTTTAAAGGTCAAGCTTCAAGACACATGTGGGTAAAACGTAGAGCATTTTTGAACTTTTCTGAAAGTTTGAAACCAAATCAGCCAGGCAATATTAAGATCTGATGCCCTGATTAATAAGGTGATTTTGCTTTTTTTGTTTAAAGTATTGGGGCTGTGTCCCTTTATCACAACATGCAGTCCAGCTTATCTGGACTGCTTTATTATAATCGAGTACCAAAAGGATATTGCCTTGATATCGCAACTATAGTTTCGTGATTTTCATTTATTATGAATGCTAAAAGATCTTTGAATCTAGGGTAGGTTATTATGTGAAAGTTGCATTTTTACTGGCGTTATTTATATATAATGAGGTCTGTTACAGAGGCACAATTTGATTACAAACCTTTGCATAACCATAACCCTATAATGAGAGCAGTCATGAAATGCTTGTCAGTAAAAAAAAAATGGATGTTTCGGCACAAAAAAAAGTAGTTCTAATGGCCTTTGTAATTTTGTAAGATTCCTTTTCTTGAATATTGTTGAACTCAAACTAGAAACCCTGTTTTATTTGTATTGCGAATAATAAGGGGACATACCAGTTTGTACATTGTATGCCTTTGGTGCAGTCTGGTCAGTGTCATCATTATTTGCTTTGCTAGTATAATTACCATGGGTGAAAGTTTTCAGGATTATTTCTGAATCAAGGATTTGTGGCTGACTTTAAATTCCATTGACAGATGAGACAGGTTTTCTCCTGGCATGGCTCCATTACAAACTACTAGTAAAGAAATTGTTACATAACATGACTACTGATGAACTTGGCACAAAACACATGTGGCTGACAACCAACTGGTGTTGTTTTTTGTTTTGTTTTATCTAAACTCTTTACCTGTTAGTGTTATCTGCTGATAGCTTTTGCAAACATTTTAGACCCAGACCAGGCCCGACATTTAGTCGGGCCTGATCTGGATCCAAACTGTTTGACACACAATCTACGCAGAAATATAGACATTTTTTTACATTATTTAACTCTTTTGCATGCAGGGTAATTGTTCATGCTTTTGTTATCGTCTGCCGACTTTTTTCAAAATTAACTTTTTAAAAAAATTCTTTGAGTTTCAAAGGGTTGAGGTCCAGATCGGTATTGACCTTCTGTTAGTCCTGAGCTGGGTCCATAAGGGATATCAGCAGATGACAAAAGTCGCTGCTAGCAAGACGTTCAGTACTTGTGGGCACTCCAACAAAATTGAAAACTGACATCTTGTAGGCAAATAATTCTGGTCGCTGGTCGAGTCTCACCAGAGTCACTTGTGCATTATCCTCTGCTTATTTCTGGTTCAACGCAGGAAACCTGGCATAGCTGAAAAAGTGTTGACTGGGGTGTAACAATTACAAATTATATTCTATTTCTCTATATTTCAAATCTATTTATATATTCGGACTCTTACCCATGTTTGTTTTTCTGGACTCTTGCTATATGCACAACCCATGTTTGTTTTTCTGGGATCTTGCTATATGCACAACCCCATGTTTGTTTTTCTGGGATCTTGCTATATGCACAACCCCATGTTTGTTTTTCTGGGATCTTGCTGTATGCACAACCCCATGTTTGTTTTTCTGGGATCTTGCTATATGCACAACCCATGTTTGTTTTTCTGGGATCTTGCTGTATGCACAACCCCATGTTTGTTTTTCTGGGATCTTGCTGTATGCACAACCCCATGTTTGTTTTTCTGGGATCTTGCTGTATGCACAACCCATGTTTGTTTTTCTGGGATCTTGCTGTATGCACAACCCCATGTTTGTTTGTCTGGGATCTTGCTATATGCACAACCCATGTTTGTTTTTCTGGACTCTTGCTATATGCACAACCCCATGTTTGTTTGTCTGGGATCTTGCTATATGCACAACCCCATGTTTGTTTGTCTGGGATCTTGCTATATGCACAACCCCATGTTTGTTTGTCTGGGATCTTGCTATATGCACAACCCATGTTTGTTTTTCGCTAACTGATAACAGACTGAAGGACAGGATAGTTATCTTACTTATCTGAGATGCATTCCATTACCAAAATTTCTTGAAATAGCTTAGAAAAGATGTCACAGGCAGGTATTAAAGAGTTATTGCAACCCTCTCTGATACATCCATTAGACACTTGTTTGATATTTGCATAGCACAGAATAAAATTGTCCCTGTGTATGAAACTTGCACTCTAAATAATCACTCAGATTAGCCTGAGCAGCTATACATACTGATCAAGAGTCTACACTGTGAGCTCAGTGCATTACCCCAATGATTTCCACATGAACAGATGCCGAGGTTATTATGTTTGTGGCCAATGCATGCCAATGGTATGCACTCAAAGTTTTTTCGAGTAGAAATTTAATTTTGCAAGTGAAATTCTATGTAAGCACCCGTTTATTGCCTACCTGGGGCCTTTCAAATGTCTACCTACAACACCTTTTGATGTGAGATTGATGAAAATTATCCTAAATCTATCATTAAAATTTTATGACGGGCCATTAAGGTTAATTTAAACTTATTTTGAAAAATGACTGCTTTTAGGATTATTTCTCAAATAGACTGGTTTTAAAGTGACTGGTTTCATAATATGTTATTATTTTCTTTTAACTCTCTTCCTCAGGAGTCAGCAGGCCTTCAGATTTATGGTGGGCCCGGGCCATTGTCCCATGATTTCAAAATATGGCCCATCACTTTCCAAGGCGGTGGGCCCAGTTGACTCATCCTTTTAAGTTGTGAAAAAATCTCACTTTAATAAAAATATTCATCTTACAGCAAGTCTACAAATTCCACAAAACAGAAAGTACATGTAGGTTGTCGATACAGTAAAACCTGTCCTCAGCAGCCACTGAAAAAAATAGACAAAACAAAGTTCTTAATAACAAATGGTAGCTTAATGCAGGTCGAAAGGATTGCAGAATGCTCCCCTTGGAGCATTCTGCAATACTTTTGACCTGCATTAAGAGATAATTGGTCTTCTTTTTTGAGTGGCTGCTTAAGACAGGTTTTACTG
Source organism: Loripinus fragilis (assembly GCA_964019695.1). Lineage (NCBI taxonomy): Eukaryota > Metazoa > Mollusca > Bivalvia > Lucinida > Lucinidae > Loripinus > Loripinus fragilis. Next base: position 14,611,666 of record OZ026519.1, on the reverse strand, counting down.
TATAATCAGCAGTGGGCCCATCATTTCAGAAAATGACCCACCATTTTTTGCTCCATGGGTCACTTCGGCCCATCAATCTTTAAAAAAATCTGAAGCCCTGGGAGTGGACCAGTCTTGTCATCTGCTGATAACCTTTGCAAACAATTTGGACCCAGATCAGGCCCAACAAGATGTTGAGTCTGATCTGGATAATTAGGCCCGATATTTTTCTGGTGTCTGATCTAGATCAAAGTTGTTTGTCTCTTTGATGATATTCTTGAAAGAGTTTTTGAACAAATAAAAAAAGATAAACAGAGGACAAACATGCACAATTACCGAGCATGTAAAGAGTTAAAGAAAACTTAGGCGGCAATCGAAAATGCCAATACTATCGAGGAACGTAGATAAAAAATCAGTAGAAACAGTGTTTTAGATTGCCATTTGTCGCCCAACTGGCTACAAATGGCAATTGAAAACACTGTTTCTATCGATTTTTGATCCACATTCGTCGATTGTTAATTACGTTTTGGATTTGCCGCCTACCCGGTGTGAGACTGGTTGTGAAGGAGATAATACAACTTTAACCCTTAAGCACCAAGAAAAAAAATGCATTTGAAAATGTCGTCTGCTGCAAATAATTGCCTAACATTACTGGCGAATTAAGTATAGAAGCAAGCAGCGTGGACCCAGAACAGACTGTTCCTATAGGAGCAGTCTGATCTGGGTCCACACTGTTTGCCATAGAGGCTTCTTAAACTTTTCAGCAAGCGAGAAAAGCAGACGACTTTTGTTGCGATTGGCGCATTAAGGGTTTATGACAAGTTACCTCTCTGTTCCTTTTCACTTTTGATGTAAAAAAACAACAACTTGGTGAGTAGGCAGAGAAAAGGCAATTACAGTCTTTGCTGTTTAATAGAGACATGATTCACTTAACCCATTTATGCTGAACAACTGTCCATTTCCGTTTTAAGGTTTGTTTGGTGGTATTTTTCATGTTTACAGTCAAATTTTAATAGAAAATTCTATAAGCAAACAATGAAGACCCTGATCAAATGCCGCAACTTGCGGCATCTGATGAGGGTCTGCACTGTTATCCTATGTCCTTTTAAAACGATGATAGGCTGATATGGGTTAAATGCACTCCAAGTATTTTTTCTGTGTTTAAATAAATCCTTATCTCGGCACTATTTTTACCTGCGTCGCTTTAGCGAAAGCAGGTCTAGTAGTGGGTCCACTCCGTCCGTCCGTCCGTCCGTTTGTCTGTTCGTCTGTCCGTCTGTCCGTCCGTCTGTCCGCAACACTTTTGGGGTGCATAGTTTGTGTAATCTGTAACTCCAACAGTTTTCATTCCTTTATATTCAAACTTTGCCTAATGATTGTTCATACATTGAAGATGTGCACCTCCTATTTTGTGCACATTTGATAAATATTTTCTCATTTTTTACGGGTGTTGAACTTAGACATTTTTTCCATCCGAAATGCGTAGAGGGTGTCATGTTTGTGTAATCTGTAACTCAAATAGTTTTTATTCCTTTATATTCAAACTTTGCATAATGATTGTTAACACATTAAAGATGTGCACCTCTTATTTTGTGCACATTTGATAAATATTTTCACATTCTTTACCGGTGTTGAACTTAGACATTTTTTCCATCAGAAATGGGTAGGGGGTGTCTGGTTTGTGTAATCTGTAACTCCAACAGTTTTTATTCCTTTATATTCAATCTTTGCATAATGATTGTTCATACATTGAAGATGTGCACCTCCTATTTTGTGTACATTTCATGGTTTTTCCCCTGTTTTTGGGGTCTTGAACTTTGACATTTTTTTCTGTAAAATTCTAAGAGGGTGTCTGGTTTGTGTAATCTGTAACTCCAAAAGTTTTCATTCCTTAATTTTCAAACTTTGAATAATGATTATTCATTCATTGAACATGTGCACCTTCTATTTTGTGCACATTTGATAATTATTTTCACATTTTTTAGGTCTGTTGAACTTAAATATTTTATCCATCCGAAATGCTTATGGGGTGTTTGATTTGTGACTCCAGCAGTTTTCATTTCTTCATATTCAAACTAAATATGTTATGATTGCTTACACATTGAACATGTGTGCACCCTATATTTTGTGCATATTTGATAATATTTTTGGGATTGTTAAACTTAGACATTATTACGTCTACACCACCATTGGATTACTTACATCATTTATTTGTGTGTAATCTGTAATTCAAACAGATTTCATTCCTTTATATTCAAAATTTGATTCAAACTTTGCATATTGATTGTTAACACATTGAAGATGTGCACTGGCGACGCAGGTCCAGAGCAGAGTTTGGTCTTGTTTTGTCCAGAAAAGGGAGGATGACTGTATTAAAAAACTTACAAAGGTTTCATTCTGCATGTGATCAGTTCAAACACTAATGTGCCAGATCCACTATGATTTGATATTTCATGTGAATTAGCAGCTGTTGGCTGGCAATCCAGGGATGACAATTCACATGAATTATCAAGCCCCACTGGCCCTGGAATTGAAAGGGACCAGGTGGTTTTAGATTTGGGTTAGAAGTATGACAGGATGTACACAGGCTTGAAAAGCCCTTGAAAATTAAAAATACCTTGAAAAGTGCTGGAAAATCACACAAAGGCCGTGAAAAGTCCTTGATTTCTTCTATTTTCTGTAGGAATCAACAGTGTTGATAGAGATCGAAATCAGAATAAAAACTGTTCTGCCTTTATTTGGTGCACCAAGTAAAGGCAGAACTAATTTATTCTAATTATCTAGTACTTATTTCTCCATTATCTCAGTCTAGCATTTCTGAAGTTGAATTTTATCACTAAAATCAGGATTTTTCATAAACTTTTAGTCCTTGAAAACTGTAGGATAGTCTTTAGAAGTCCTTGAATTTTACTCAAGCTTGCCTATGACCACTGGCAACGACTAGTACTGTCAACAAAATTTATATGGGAAATTGTATAAGGTTGATTTTTCCCCACAATGCAGCTCATTAGTAAAATTGATAGGTTTCTCACTGTTGTTGTTTCTAGGGTAAGTTATAAAACATTCATGTTGCATTCTCATGATTCTGGAAATGTTTGACATTGGCATCTCATACAGATTGTTGTCAGATCCATGGCTGTGAAGCACACATCAGTTTACTTAGCCATCCATTCACTGTCTTACTCTTTCCTTGCTAGCGGCGACTTTTGTTGTGTGCTGATAGCTTTTGCAAATAGTTTGGATTCAGATCAGGACCGACATTATGTTGGTCCTGATCTGGATCCAAACCGTTTGACACTCTGATAGTGTCCCTGAAATAATTTTTTGAAAAAGTTAATTTTGAAAAAGTCAGCAAAAAATTATCCAGTATGCAAAGAGTTAAACTCTTTGAGTGCTTGATTTCTTAGTCTGGAGTCTTCAACTTGATTGTCTGGATTGTCAGGGATTTTTGTGTGTGTGTGTGTGTGTGTGTGTGCACGGCCCAATGGAATTTATGTGACTTTTTTCCCAATTTTGAAAAAAAAATCCCAATCTTCTTAAAAAAAATTCAGTCCTACAATCTACTACCATTGAATCTTATTTCTCCTTCAATTTTTTGTTGGCAAAAGTAACTATGTGTAATAGATAATTTATTTTTTTATTGACCAAAAATGACATAATTGTGCACAATAACAAATTCCCTGTTTAGGTATTTACCACCCTAATTTTCTAATCTGAAAGGCCCTACGGCCCCTTACTAAAATTGAAAAAGAAATCCCTGAGAAAATATTTTCAATTTTCGCTAAAAAAATATTGTTTATCCAGACCTGTGCTTCAGTTTTTATCTTAGCGAACTGTGCATTTTCCGATGAAATGCTGCATTCTGTGGCATTTTATCTGGATCTTTGCTGTTTGTTGATGTGGCTATTAAGAGGTTTCCAGTATACGTATACAAAGGGATATTATCAATAAATGATTCAGCTTCATCCACTTCCAAACTGTGAATAGTAAAGGCTCTGACCAGTTTAAACAGATGTACAAGACTTATCTGAGCCATTGGTAGTTACCCATACAATAAGTGCCAAAATCTGGCCAAATTAGTGTTCTGAATAAAGCAAACAAACACTCCTTGATCAGACTGCTCCTAGAGGAGTTTTCTGAATAAAGCAAACAATTAGTCCCTGAATCTAGGAGCAGTCTGATTTGGGACTATTTTGTTTGCACAGGCTTTTACTGTTGGAAGTTATTAGGGTAACCTGTATTATTCAACAGAAAACAATTTTTGAAGGGTGGAGAGGGGTAGGAATCATTTGTAGAGTATTTTTGAAATTCCTGACTGAGTATACATGTAGTTTCTTTTTGTTATTGCAGCTCACCAGTGTAATCCAGACCAATTCAAGTGTGCCGGCGATGGTGCCTGTATAGACAAGTCATGGGTCTGTGACCGCGAGTTTGACTGCACCGATGGATCTGATGAACAAAGCTGTGGTCAGTATACAAAAAATCTAAACACTCACAAAGATAGGGGTTGTTAAAAATTGAACACTCTTAAACTCATCTTGACTGATCGCTACTTCCAGCAATTTTGATATACCACATTGGACCAATTAACAGGATAATAATTGAGGAGGAGTACAAAAAAATATTCACCATGACAAAGATTAATAAAACCACCACTTACAACTACTGATGCACTGAACAACAGTTTCTGGACCCTGAACAACTGACTGTCAACTGAAGATGAAATTTAAAAAATATAGTTATCGTATGACGTCGCGTCTGGGAGTGAAATAAAGCCATGCATTAAAATTGATAAACCACTAGTGGTTTACAGATTTTCAGGAAATGTTATGATGTCAGAGCTCTCGGAAACGCAGAATTACGCATATTGGTACGCACGTTTTTTCCCTGGGACGCATGATTTTTGCTAGGTGTGAGTCCCGCGTACCCATGTTTTTTTAGTCGACACGCGCTAAAAATCCAGTAGCTGAGAGATAAGTACACACCGGGAGATCAAAAGCCCTTTGATATTATCGATCGCGACACGCTTTCCTGTTTCCATTGACCAATCGTATGACTCGGACTGCAGTGTAGCAATTCTGACAGGTGATTGACAGGATTACCGATGCGGTACAGTGTGATTATTACGGGGTGATTATTAAAGAAATTAAGCAAGGATTATCGGGTAATTGTTTTGAAGATTTACCGTTAATTAAAGGGAGAAAAACTAATAGGGTATTGTAAACAACATCGGACTACCGACTTCCTAATGCAACTGATTAGGGATGAAAGAGAAAACATATTTAATTGCACTCGTTTGCGATTTGAGCAACATAAACATGGAGAAAAAAAAAATTATTTTACGGATATGCATTTCTTCATTCGTTCTTTGCTATGGCAAACAAAAGAGTCTGAGAATTGTTGGGAAAAAACGGTACAGCGGTAAGCCGTATACGGTAAAGCTACACTACAAGCCGTGCGATGAAATTTTTCATTGGTTCAAGCCGAGTGTCTAGATGAATAAACTTTCAGCAAGTAAAATCGTTCATTCCAAATCATGGAAGCCATGTTAAATGGCTAAGTAATGTCAGTCTATTCATTGCAATCGCCGTAGACACTAGCGAGATGTGGTTTTTAGAAGAAAAAACACTTCCATCTGCATAAGATTATATAAAACTGTCTGTCTGTCTGTCTGTCTGTCTGTCTGTCTGTCTGTCTGTCTGCCTGCCTGCCTGCCTGCCTGCCTGCCTGCCTGCCTGCCTGCCTGCCTGCCTGCCTGCCTGCCTGCCTGCCTGCCTGCCTGCCTGCCTGTCTGTCTGTCTGTCTGTCTGTCTGTCTGTCTGTCTGTCTGTCTGTCTGTCTGTCTGTCTGTCTGTCTGTCTGTCTGTCTGTCTGTCTGTCTGTCTGTCTGTCTGTCTTGTTAATGAATAAAACAAGTACCAACAGTTTAATCTTTTATTTTGATAAGGTCAAACAAAAAAATGTGTGTTTAGTACATGAAAAAAATAGTACCAAAATATTTTGTTTTTGTTAAGTAGGAACAATCAATTAATGCTTAAAGGGTTAAAATCAGTCAATCTAAAAATTATTCAAATGTATCACTTCCGGCTAAAATGGAAAATATATACGGTATGCACAAATTGGTGGGACTCCAACTTTTTTGGAGGAGAACTCCCACTTTTTCCAGTGGGACTCCTACTTTTTGCCAGATGGGAGTCCTGAACTCCTGTTTTCAAAATCCTAGTGAGAGCTCTGGATGTCCATAACAATGTTGCAAACATAATGACATAATTATAATGTTTTTACGACAGAAATGTGATTTTCAATTAATTTTAATGCCATGTGATAAATAGAATCTAATTCGTGCTCCTGTATTATTGAATTTATTAAACTTGTTGCGAAAAAAAGAGATAAAATGCTCGGCAAGCCTCGTATTTAATCTCTTTTCCTCAACTTGTTTAATAAATTCAATAAAACATGAGCACTCATGTAAGATCCTCTATTTATCTCGTGAAGTCATGTCTTGGAGTGATATAACACCATGTTTTAAAATCGATAAACCACTAATGGTTTATATATGACAGTCATAATATTGTCATGATTATATGGCAAGATCTTAGCTTTGCATGCCAAAAAAGCAATTTCAAAGTACTTTTATTATCATATGATAAATAGAATCTAATATTCATGCAAAACTCAAGATTTGTATGTTATGGTCATTTTCCTATAATTCCTTTGTGAAATTTCATGGTAAAAAATTCAGGCGCCAAAACATAATTACTGTTTCCAAAAGAGTTTAATAATTTCGATAAAATGGTAATTTTCCTATAATTCCTTTATAAAATTGTCCCTTTAAAACAAGATTCACTTATTAAACCACAGTCCATTTCTATGGAGTCCAAATATAGCATTACTGTATAAAGGGACTCCACAGTATTAATTGTACTGCAATCCCTATATGTTTATGTGTTGTACATATATATTGTTTAACTGTGGCCATCGTGAGTTGGTACATCTATATGTATACAATTGCGGAATTCCCTAAAAACCGTCCCATTTGTTTTGGGACCTAAAGCGATTCCATTTTTGATCATGTTTCAATGTGCTTGTTTACCACCTTTATCGTCAATTTTCTCCATGCATAGTGTCAGAATAATGTAAAACAAAACTTATAAAGTTACCCTGCTGGTAACCAGTCAATATATGGGTACTTGTTAAAGCAACAAAAGAAAAATGGCTTCAAATGTCTCAATTTGTGACCTTTTGAACAAGTTTTGACCAAGTACATCTGGAAGTTAGTGATGTGGAGGACCACTGGGTGGTATTCAACACATAATCGATGGTTATAATAATGGAAACTATTCTTAAATGTTAAGTTACAACAGAAATAAAGCATGTTACGCGGCTTAAAAACTTTAAAAGATGGGACCATTTTTCGTCCGTTTTTTAACTGAGAGGGAGGAAAAATTGTCCCACTTTCGGTAGTGTAGAACTGGACAAAAACCAGTCACACTTCATCCAGCAAATTATACAAGGATGATAAATCGTGCCAAAACAATGGGACGGTTTTTAGGGAATTCCCTAACTGGTATACCGTATGTTATATATTTTACAGGTCGGGATCAACTATACTGTGGTCCCCATGAGTTCATGTGCCTTCATGCCCAGAAGTGTATTCCCATCCAGCTGCGGTGTGACCGAGAGAATGACTGTAATGACTGGGAAGATGAGACCAATTGCTCAGGTAACCATGGTAACCCTACAAGTAGGGGTGAGATTGCCAACATAGGGCAGACCCAAATCTCTGCATTTTGATGGATACAATTAACTTGGGATGGTCTATTGCATATATCAAGGGGTAACACATTATGATTTCCAAATAAAAATTGTATTTCTTTCTCTGAATCTCATTTTGGTCTTTAGACCATGATATTTCATTACCCCTGTATACACTAATTGATTCTTACTTCTAGTTTGATACAGAAAACTTAGGATGGTCCATTGTATATATTGAGGAATCACAGGTTATAATATCAAAATTGAAATTGTATTTCTCTCACTGAAGATCATTTTTTATCTGAGCAAACAGTGTAGACCCTGATGAAATGAGGCATTAAGCAGCATTTCCCCTGGGTCTTCACTGTTTGCCAAATTATTGATTGACAGGCTTCCATGTATACAAAGGGTTAATGTCCCTCTTCTCTGCTGTCCTGTAAATCCCGTCAGTTGAGCAATCTAGCTGTTGATGAAGTCAGGATTGTTTTTATTATCATCTTGATTTCTTTTCTGCATGATCAGACTCCAAAGAATGCTATTTCTATCTTTTCAATTTACTTTTGATGCTTGCCTCTGAAGACTGAATTATTTCTAGAGACATTGATCTATTGTGTACTTATTGACAGCCTAGCTTGTGTTTAAGAGAGTTTAACAAGGCACTTTATTCAGCTGAAAAAGGGGCATAACTCTTATTTTTCCTTGAAAATATTTGCTGTGGTACTCATTGGCACTGTCTGAATTAGACATTTCAAATGAGTATGGTAAATGTTCTAAAATTTTGAACACTTTTCTTTTTCTGTTCTCAAATAAAATGTTGTTGTTTTTTGGCTGGAAATAACAAAATGCTTAATATAATAGCAAACGGGGAAGCAGTCTGCTCTGGGTCTGGGCTATTTGTCTAGGCCTTTTTGGCAGGCAACTAGTGTTTGAAATTTTAGAACATTTACAGTATCCACAGCATATGTCCAACTGCATGACAAAACCCTAAAAATTGAACAGCAAAGAATCAGATCAGTCTTGGCATCCACCCAGTCTGATTAGAGTTTTCCCTGTTTGCATGGAGAAACAATCAGTCCTTAGGTACTCATTGTGTGTTCAATGGAGGCACTGACCAGACTAGGCATAGCCCTTTAGATAAAAGTACATACTGAAAAATCAATTTTCTTATTTCTCGACCAAAACATGTTGTGGGTACTAAAAAGAACTGTCTTGTTTTTTGTGTATCCATTTATGGCTTTCAAGAAGAAAAAAATCAGCCAAAATTATAGACAGTTCATTCTCCAATAAAGATCAACTTTCTTTCCATTTATTTCTCACGGGGATGAGTTATAGGAAACAAAACAAGTTCTACTGGTAAAAATCAATTATAATGAAATAATTTAAGAACTTTAATACTCATCTGCAACAAAAGCCATATTATGTGAGACTTCTGTTTATGTTGTATGTGAACAACAAAGAAGCAGACCAGCTTGCTAACCTGCACCTGATCACCACCATAGTTAATGACCATAAAAATCATTTCTCAGAGAAACTTAATTAAACTTAGATATACAGCAGTTTCCATGGAATGGCTCATCTTTACTGTACATAAGTGAGGGATGGCTTCTTTCTAAATAATTCACGAGGCAGCTCTGCATTTATACATTTATACACCTCATCAGGCTATATAATGGACTTGTTGGAATAAAAACGGTGAGGCTTTGAAAAATTAGAGAATATTCACGCCTCCAGATAATAGTGTGTAAGAATTTTTTTATTTTTTAAAGAAAACATATGTTGTTGGTACTCAAAAGAATTGTCTTAATGAGACAGTTCTTTTGAGCACCCCAAACATATTTTTAAACTGATGGATAAGAAAATAATCACAATTTTATGCTAAATGTTTCTGCTTATCTAGACCTATGCTATTTAGGGTAAATACAAGAAGAAGTTTACTAGGTTAGCACTGTATTGAATAGGCTAAAATATTGAGTATGTGCATAAGGTGCAAGTTGGCATGTGCATACAATGATGATTCAAATCAGTCAGCACATCTGCACAGACTGATGATACAGTGACTTATTTACAATTTTGGGCTTATGGGTCCTGGGACTCGCTGTTTCCCATATCAATGAGTCCCAACTGCAAACTTATGAGTCCAGAACACTATTTTTCATGATAAGTCTGCAATACCATTGCATCCCGGGACTCGCTAAAATAAAAACTTTGCATCCCAGAGACAAAATTATGAGTAAAAAATGCAGGTAACAAAATTACTGATGATAGCCTTATTTTTCGCCTGAAGAAAGGTTGGACCCTTGGCTACCCATAGAGCGCCCCATCAAAGTTAAACAAAATTTTGAGCGTAAAATTGTTAATATTTTCTTTCCCATCAGTTTAAACATATGTTTTGGGTGCTCAGAAGAACCATCTCATTGAGACGGTTCTTTTAAGTACCCACAACATATGTTTTGGTTGAGAAATAAGACTTAATTTTTTGTTTCACATTCTTAGCTAAAGGCCTGAGCCCAAAATTACAAAGGAAGACTTAAGTTAGGTATTGATTTTTTAGAATGCGAAAAATAACGTTTAGAACTCATTGAAATCAAAATAGTTTCATTTTTTCGGTAGATCACAATGATATCTTTTACCATAAGTACTGCATCGATCCTGGCAATTTATTAAACATTTAATGTAACATGTTGAAATATCAATACTTAACTTAAGTCCTCTTTAACTCTAAGGAAGCATTGTAATTTTGGGCCTTGGTCTTCTATCTGGACTCCTGATATATTTTCAAAACTCTGGATCCATCTGATTATACAAGCTTGATCTTGTATCTTTGATCTTTTTTATTTGCTCATGAGAGAACAAACAAACTTAAAACTAAAATCAGGGGTGATAAAGTTCAGGATTAATCAGGATTTCCTGATTGAGCACTCATGCATTTTGCATATAAGATTATTTTATTATTGCAGTAATTTGTTATCAGAACCTATCATGATCTTTTTATCAGATATTTACTATAAGATAAGCATAAACTGATTGCTTTCTATGGATGTTTTGTTCTTTTAATCATTTTATTGGTGATTTCTGAACATTATTGGCCAAGTTCAGGATTGAGCTGAAAGATTTTCCTGATTGAGAATCTTGGACTGTAACCACTCCTGTAAAATACATAAGATTAATTTATTTTTGTGGTGCCTGATCTAGATCTGCACTGTTTGTCAAAGTGCCATAAAATGGATGCTATGCTTATATGTGTTAATGGGGTGTATACACTGTTTGAACTTTTGATTTCCAGTCAATGCAGTGATATAATGTCATTATTGATCCAATGAAGCCAGCTGATCTGAATCTTATTTGTTATAGAACTTTGAAAAAAGTTATGCACACTGTGTGCTTATTACATCAAATAGTAGTCTATTTAAGGGTAATTTTTAAGGGAAAAAACATTCTTATGGCCCTGTAAATACTTGATTTTCAGATGTATTTGATAACACGCGGTGCAGGAAAGGAGAGTTCCACTGTGATGCAGGACTGTGTATTAATGAGAAGTGGAGATGTGATGGACAGAGAGACTGTGCTGATTGGAGTGATGAATTTAACTGTTGTAAGTAGAACCAACCCCACCCAGCCTCAATGAGACGTTTCTTTTGAGCACACACAAAATAAATTTGAATTGAAAAGCAAAGGTGAGTGACTGAGGGGTTCCAGACTTCTTATGTACATAGCTTACTGGCGAAAAAAAAGCATAAATAAACAGCAACATACCTACTAGTTTCGTCCAATAGTTATGGACTTCATCAGAGGAATTTACAGCCTGCTCTTGAGGCGATCTTCTCTGTATTTATAGTCATCAGGGGGCCAGGGGCTGGTTCAAACCAGTCCTTGTTTGACAATATACTGGCCCCAGGAGGCCGGTTATTTTGCTGTACCATGTGACCAGCCCCAGGCCAAATGGTGTTTTTCATTTGGTGTTAAATTTCATAGCATTATTTCTGACAAATACCCATCACAAAATGTACCAGTTCCAGAATTTTCAAAAGGCTTTTTCTGGGCTACAGTAAAAAAATATAAATTTTTCACATTTTATATACATTGATTTCACTGCTAAGCATAATTTTTTTTTTCTAACTTTCAGCTCAAACCCACTGTGAGACAGACCAGTTCCAATGCCAGGCAGGGTTCTGTATAGACAGTAAACTACGGTGTAATGGTCAGTTTGATTGCTGTAATGGCCAGCCAGATTGTTTAGATACCTCAGATGAAGCACATTGTGGTAGGTTCTTATATAAGTCTGGCCATCTTTACACCAATATAGACAGTAAACTACGGTGTAATGGTCAGTTTGATTGCTGTGATGGCCAGCCGGATTCAGTACAGTTCAGATACCTCAGATGAAGCACACTGTGGTAGGTTCTTTGTCTGGTGATCTTTATACCAATATGAACTGTAAACTACGATGTAATGGTCAGTTTGATTGCTGTAATGGCCAGCCAGATTGTTCAGATACCTCAGATGAAACACACTGTGGTAGGTTCTTATATAAGACTGGCAATCCAGCTTATGCCAACTTCAACCCTATTTGGCCAAACCTCCAATAGGATTTCTGTTCATTTTTACGCAATATTATTTGGATAGCTTAATCACACTGGTCAATGTAAACGCACCGGTGGTTGCTTCAACGAACTGGTGGTGGCTTATTTCGGCACTGGTGGTGGCGTAAAATGGCGGAAAAGGTAAACAAAATCTATACCTGTTGACCTTATGATTAATTTATAAGCTTGCATTTATTTTATTTGTGATGACACCAGGCGCACAGACCGTCGGTAAGATTACAGTTTATGGCGCTGCCAAGCAATTGGTGATTTAATTCTTGGTTTGAACGGCAAATCCAACACAGTTCTGGAGTTTTGCCGTGACAGGTTCTTTTTTCTAGTGTAACTGCCTAAATTGAGTGAAATCTGCATGTCTAAGCGCAGCTGTTGTCATATTCCCATGAAATAACATCCAAAAAACGATTACTACTTTGTTTTTTTTTCTTGGTAAACTAGCAAATGTTTTATTGAGGAATTTTTATTACAACGCACTGGGAGCATTTTTTGACGCATTGATACAACGCACTGATGGTTGCACAGAAGTCCTGTGGTTGCTGGTGCAGACTCGCCACATCATTCGCTGTTCACATAAACATTGCAAAAATTGACATTTCATCCAGCACATGATATTTCGATACTGTATAGAAAGCTCAGGCGAGCCTGTGCAAACGTGCATACTCCCAAGAGACTTTGCTGCCAGCACAAGAGATCTTGATATTTATTACATTGTCCATTGACTGCCTGCGCAAATGTGCAGACTCACCAGAGTATTCGCTGCTGGCGTGAATAGCACACAATTCGCCATTTAAGGCAGCACAAGAGATTTTGTACAGTGACGAAGGCTAAGGGAAGCCTGTGCAAATGTGCAGACTCGCCAGATCCTTCGCTGCTCGCACAAAATGACATTCAATCGCCATTTGAGTCACCACATGAGAATTTCAAACTTTGACGAAGGCTCAGACTAGACCAAGCAAATGTGGCCAAAGCCATCGCTGTTCGCATGAATGACGGCCAAAAATAGTGAGTATCACAATCACAAACTGGAAACAAACCCATGGCACTGAGAGGAATAGCCACACAACAATCACGAGACACCAGGAAGACAAACTAATCAAAGCAGCCAGCTCTCTCTCTTCCCCATCAAGACGATTGTAAAACAAGAATGGGCATAAAGTAACAAAATATAGAACAATTACAGAATCCTGTAATGGGAGTAACAATCAATAACGAATCAACAACAACAGAATCACCGCTTTAAAACCGACAGCAGCCTATTCCTCTGGGGTGCTGAAATTGCATTTTACTGGTAACAAATCTTCGCCCTAGAATCTGCTGTTGTTGAAGCACAAAAATTTTAAGCTCCCATGGAGGCTTAGTAACTATTGTAATGTATCATAACGGACAAACAATCTCATTAAATTAAAAGTTTTGGGGCCAATCTGAAAAATAGGCGGAAACACTCTCAAAGTGCGAACAGGGCTAGCTCTGGAGCATCTCTGGTGAGGCTACACATTTGCAGAGTCACGCTTGAGCCTCCATCAGTGTACAAAAACCACAAAATCTATGCCTATTGACTGTATGATTTCTTTATAAGCTTGCATTTATTTTACTTTTGATGACCCAATGCGCATAAACCGTCAGAAACATTGCAGTTTATGGCTCTGCCATGCAATTGGCGTTTTAATTCATGGTTTGACCGACAAATCCGACACAGTTGTGGAGTTTGACAGTGACAGCTGCTGTTTTCTATTGTGACTGCTAACTTCAGGAAATTCTGCATGTCTAAGCACAGCTGCAGCTATGTCATCATAGGCCTATGAAATAACATCCAAAAACGATTACTACTCTCTATTTTTTCTATGCAGAGAAGGCTTTGGCGAGTCTGTACATTGCCAAAGGCTCACCTGAGTCTTCATCCTGGTACTGAAATATCATGTGCTGGCTCAAATAACGATTTATGTACCGTTTATAAGAACAGTGAATGCTGTGGTGAGGCTGCTCCAGCAACCACAGTAATTCTGTGCAACCATCAGTGCGTTGTATCAATGCGTCAAAAAATGCTCCCAGTGCGTTGTAATAAAAATTCCTCAATAAAACATTTGCTAGTTTACCAAGAAAAAAAACCCCAAAGTATTTATCGTTTTTTGGATGTTATTTCATGGGAATATGATAACAGCTGCGCTTAGACGTGCAGATTTCACTCAGTTTAGGCAGTTACACTAGAAAAAAACACCTGTCATGACAAAACTCCAGAACTTTGTTGGATTTGCAGTCCAAACCATGAATTAAATCACCAATTGCTTGGCAGAGCCATAAACTGCAATGTTACCGGTGGTCTGTGCGCCAGGTGTCATCACAAATAAAATAAATGCAAGTTTATAAATAAATAATAAAGTCAACAGGTATAGATTTTTTTACCTTTTACGCCACCACCGGTGCTGTAAAATGCAACCACCAGTTCGTTGTAGCAACCACCGGTGCGTTTACATTGACCAGTGTGTTAATGAGTATCTAAATGTTTTGAAGCATGCGACTACAATCTCATTCATGTTTTTTCTATTAACCCCTTCACTGCCTTACCCTGAGCAATGCTCGGGGTGAATACCGCTTCCTATACGCCAGTACCCGGAGCATGGCTCGGGGTAAGGTAAACACAGTGTTGTTTATATGCGTGTTGTTAGCACGATGATATTCAAGGAACAGAACTCAATTATCCTTATCTGCTCTATAATGGAAGAGTTAAATTTTCCAAGATTTATATCATAACTCCGCAACCGAAAGCTTGCTTTTCACAGGGAAAACAGCCCTTTTGATGAAGAACTCGTTTTTTTTCAAAGATGGCAGGCGATCGTGGCATTAGTCTGTTGTGTTTCTTTGAAGTAGAGGTTATTTTGGAAGTCTAAAATGGCATGTATATGGATGACAATTGATATTAATTGGAATCAGCAATGGTGAAGGAGGAAATTCCTGTCATTCTCACATTTTTGAACCATTGTTTCCCAACCATTCCAAAACAATGATGTTGTAAACGAAAGTAGACATTAATGTATTTTCAGCTGTTGAATTCTTTTTTGTCATGCTATAACTAGAAAACATTATTTCAGACATTGTACCAAATGTCTCAAACAAGCAGGAAAAAATTTGGTGTAAATCTCTACAGTGGTTATGATTTTGTATGAAATTATATGTAATACCATAATAACATCAAAATAGCCGTATTTTCCCCTGGCGTATTTCATGCATTTATATACGGCAGTGAAGGGGTTAATGTTGTGATTAAAACATTTTGTTTTCAACAGATAACTAGCTTACATATGCACATACCTACATTTGAAATCCTAGATTAGCTGTGCATGTACAGCACTGTCTTTCAGGTAAGTCAAATGGTTTTCTAATTAATGCTTTGCAAAATTGCACATTTTGCAACCAAGACTACCTACATATACCCAAGCAATTAGCCTTATAATTAGTAGCATTATAAAAGAGCTTTCCTGTACTGTGTTGTGATCCTTACAGATAATTCGTGTGGTCCAGGACAGTTTCACTGTGATTACAGATGGTGTATAGGGAGCCAGTAATTGTAATTATAATTACATGTAGTACTGTGTTGTGATCCTTACAGATAATTCCTGTGGTCCAGGACAGTTTCACTGTGATAACAGACGTTGTATAGGGAGCCAGAAAGTTTGTGACACACATGACGACTGTCATGATGGCTCGGATGAAAAAGATTGTCGTAAGTAAAAAAAACCTTCAAAATCAGATCAGTTGTGTATTGCTTTAGCTCACCTGAGCCATTGGCTCAGGGTGAGCTATTGTGATCATTGGTCGTCCGTCGTCAACAATTGCTTCAAACAACATCTCCTCCTAAACTACTGGCTGGATTTTGACCAAACTTGGTAGGAATGATCATTATATGACCTTTTTTTAAAAATTTTCAAATAGTTCCGGTCCATTGCATATCTAGGTCACACAGGCTAAAAATAGATTTTCAAGATGAAAACTTTAAAAATCTTCTCTGAAACCACAAGGCCTAGAGCTTTGATATTTGGTATGTAGCATTACCAAGTAGACCTCTACCAAGTTTGTTCAAATTATAGCCCTGGGGCCAAAAATGGCCCCGCCCCGAGGGTCACATGTTTTACATAGGCTAATATAGGGAACAACATGAAAAAATCTTCTTGTCTGAAACCAGAAGGCCTAGAGCCTTGATATTTGTATGTAGTATCATCTAGTGGACCTCTACCAAGTTTGTTCAAATAAGGACCTGGGGCCAAAAATGGCCCCACCCAGGGGGTCACATGTTTTACATAGGCTTAAATAGGGAGCAACATGAAAAAATCTTCTTGTATGAAATCACAAGGCCTAGAGTCATGATATTTGGTATGTAGAGGACATGTACCAAGTTTGTTCAAATTATAGCCCATGGGCCAAAAATGGCCTGGCCCGGGGGGTCACATGTTTTACATAGGCTTATATAGGGAGCAACATGAAACAATCTTCTTGTCTGAAACCACAAGGCCTAGAGCCTTGACATTTGGTATGAAGCATCATCTGGTGGACCTCTACCAAGTCTGTTCAAATTAGACCCCTGGGACCAAAAATGGCCATGCCCCAGGGATAACATGCTTTACTTAGGCTTACTTAGGGAGAAACATAAAAAAATCTTCTTGTCTGAAACCATAAGGCCTAGAGCTTTGATATTTGGTATGTAGCATCACCTTGTGTCTAATTAAATTATACTCCTGGGGCCAAAAATGGCCCCATCCCGGGGGTCACATGCTTTACATAGACATAAATAGGGAGAAACATGAAAAAATCTTCTTGTCTGAAACCATTAGGCCTAGAGCCATGATATTTGGTATGTAGCATCACCTTGTGGATTATGCCCCTGGGGCCAAAAATGGCCCCACCCCGGGGTCACATATTTTACATTGGTTTATATAGGGAAAAACATCGAAAAATCTTCTTGTCTGAAACCACAAGGCTTAGAGCCTTGATATATGGTTAATAGCATCACCTAGTGGACCTCTACCAAGTTTGTTCACATTATGCCCCTGGGACCAAAATGGCCCTGCGCAGGTGAGCGCTTTAGGGCCACTTGGCCCTTTTGTTGGTATGAAGTATCATTTAGTGAACCACTACCAAGTTTGTTCAAATTATAGCCCTGAGGCCAAAAATGGCCCTGCCTTGGGGGTCACAGGTTTTACATAGGCTTTTATATGGAGAAACATGAAAAAATCTTCTTGTCTAGAGCAATGATATTTGGTATGTAGCATCACCTTGTGGATTATGCCCCTGGGGCCAAAAATGGCCCCGCCCCGGAGTCACATATTTTACATTGGCTTATATAGGGAAAAACATTGAAAAATCTTCTTGTCTGAAACCATAAGGCTTAGAGCCTTGATATTTGGTTTATAGCATCACCTAGTGGACCTCTACCAAGTTTGTTAAAATTATGCCCCTGGGGCCAAATGGCCCCGCGCCAGGGTCGCCAAGGACATGGTCAGCTTTCTACGGATACCTATATGTAAGCTTTAAGCAAAACTCAGGTGAGCGCTTTAGGGCCACTTGGCCCTCTTGTTGTCAACATTGTTTTGCCTGATACAGGTTACTACTGTCTTGCCAGCCAAGAGTGGCAGTTATGTAATATTGTGTTAACAATAGCTAGTAAAAAAAAATAACGTGTACACTATGTGAATCAATAGACCACTCGTGTATTAATCCTATCCACAGGATAGGATTAATACACAAGTGATCTATCGATTACAAGTCCCTGATAATGGTGTAAACAAAATATGACGCCACTGTCACGCTTGGCTTGCATGACAGTAAAGCACATCTTAAACACCTTGTAAAAAAATAATGTTAGAATGTTAGATTCAGATTTCATGTTTTTAGCAAAGTGACAGGTGTGAACTTCGACAGAATGCTGCAAAAAGCAATCAAAATCTAAAAACTCATGGATGAATGTTATTACACACTCATTATGATTTTGGTTTTGAATTTGTCTATTTAAGCATTGAAATTCAGATTTCTTTGCTTGTAACACTAGACACATTAGGCACACATTTCATCTGGGTCTTAACTGTTTGCCAACATACCAGTTTGCAGGGATTCAGAATAAAAATAATACAACAATATTAAAAATGTTAATAATTATATAGATATGAAACAGGTAAATTAGCTTTTGAAATATGTACATGCAACACATGCTGTGGAGTAATTATGTGTAAGCATATGACATAGAGATGATAAACAAAAACTTAATATTACTTGACTTTTCGCTTTCTGTAAAGGCTGCAACTTTAATATTCATATCTGGGTGTGGTTCGGCTATTTCATCTGCTAAGGAAGGGAAATCAGGTTTTATTTATAATTTGGTAAAGGGTTAACAAGCTTTTTGAGCTGAGCAAACGTGCGTGCATTTCATGAAAATCCTAACCGTATATACACTGAACTCACATTTATTAACCCTTAAAGCGCATAATCACAAAATGTATGTTTTTTGTCGTCCACTAAAAATTTGAAGCCTAAGGGACAAACAGTGTAGACCCAGACCAGACTGCTCCTAAAGGAGCAGTCTGATCTGGGTCCACAATTTTTGCCTCCATGCTTATGTTAAATAGACATTTTCAGATGCAGTTATTTTGCTGGCGTTTTAAGGACTAAATAATGTGTTTGCCTCTATACTGAGATAATGGCGCAAGATAATACAGTTACTTTTGAATAAAACAACGCCTCATTTTCAGCTTTTACCTATGTCTAAGGTTGACCAGTCCTAATTACGCATTCATGAGGCGCCGCCTTTACAGTAAACGAAAAGTCAAAGAATACTCATCAACACATTTCATTGGTAACTAGGATGACCAAGTGTTAAAACTATTGAAGTGTCACCAAACATTTGCAGCAGATGTCACTTTCAATTTTTGTCCTCTTTTTAAAAATCCTATAACACTTGCTGTTTCATGTGAATCATCTGCAGGCAGAGGATCAACAGAAATGCAAAGCCTTTATTTTCCCAATACTAAAGAAGGATGGGACAAAATGATGTCCTCTGCTGCAGTAGGGAATGGCTGTTTAAGGGTTAAATTTACATATTTATACCCCCCGCAAACTTTGTTTGTAGGGGGTATACTGTTTTCACGTTGTCCGTCCGTCCGGGCGTCCGTCCGTCCGTAATGCTTTGTTTCCTTAATAACTCGAAGAGTCATTGCTGGATTTTCATCAAACCTTGCAAACATGTTCATATATGCAAGACAAATACTTTATACAAAAAAGTAAGGGCTAGGGGCCAATTCTGTTAGAGTTATTTCCCTTTGTAGTTCTAAATGGCTTTTAATATAGTGCTTTATGCTTATGCTATTATAGGCCATACACGGGCCAATCAACTCCTACCACAGCTTTTGATGGAACAATTTGATACTTTTACTATACAATGTAGACACATTGAACATATGCATGAAGGAGTTTAGTTCAGAAAAAATAATTTTTGACAAAATGACAGCTGTGAGAACTTAGACAATTTTTCCCTAATAAGGTGTTAGTATATGCATAGACAGTACCTTTATGGGCCGATCAACTCCTACCACAGCTTTTTATGGAGCAATTTGATACTTCGCCTATACAATGTAGACACATTGAACATATGCATGAAGGAGTTTATAATTTTTGTTTGCACAGATTCTACTGAAATATTCTTATCAAAACTAAGGTCTCCTTGTTCGAACTATAAATTGCCAAGTTTTTTCACTGACCCTTACTGTGCGGGGGGTATCTAATAAGCATTGCTTATTGACTTTTTTCATTTATTACCATATTACAGACTGGGCTGCTAGCTGTCTAAACAACAATGGTGGTTGCTCACACAACTGTCAGCAGACGACAATTGGAGCCAGGTGTACCTGTCCTCTAGGATACAAGCTACATACAGATGGTCGGACATGTTTGGATGTAAACGAGTGTGATTTTGACAATGCCTGTAGTCAGCTATGTAGGAATACTCAGGGATCTTATAGGTGTGAATGTGCGGTGGGGTACATTCTCAGACCAGATGGACATGGATGTAAAGCTCATGGTTAGTATCTTTCATCCACACCTACACAGGCCCTGTAGCGTAATCCTTAGTAAGTCCAAAATATTTTCTATGGTCACTCTCCTCCTTCCGAATATTCAAGAAGGGCTGTTGTTAGTTACAAGCAAAAGTATGTACACAAGGTACTTGTTAACTGCATAGTCTAAGCGTGCCCAGGAAAAGTGTCTTCTGTGTGGTTAGGTTAACTTACCATCTCAACATGACCATCGCTTTTCATGGATCCACAACTGTCAACTAAAGTAATTAATTGGGCCTTGAGATTACTGCTGCAGCCAGTTATAATGTTGCTTTAGCTGACCCCATGGGCAATACTGTAAATTCAGAAATTTCCGTGAGGACTTTAGTTTCGTTAAAATAAAACCCTTGCGAAATGGCAAAATCAATCTGTAGTTTATTGATATAGGTGCATATTGCCTTAGTAGCGAATTTTTCACATCACTTATACGTCTTTTAATGCTATTCGCGAAAATTTCAGAATCTACAGTAATGATAAGGAGCTGTCAATTTGTGGAGTATCCAACACCTATCACAGTGGCCATAAGTGAGTCCCCAAAATGGCAAACGTTGTTTCATTTGCAAAAAAAATTAAGTACAATACAATTAAGAAATAATATCACCTAGAGTTTGTGGGTGTTATTTTTTCGACCACTCCTGATGTCTGAAACAGTTTGAAAATTTTATGTGGGTTCTAAATTTATTCCGTTTTTACATGACTATAGATATTTCACATTTTCTATATATTTTTGGTGATAATGGTGCAAATATGTAATAATCGTGAGCTGTGAACAAGATGTGTTCTTATCTTCCTAATTTATTCACCGTCAGATTAGGGGTGGGTGGGGTATTAGTACCCCTGACCCAAAAATCTAAATTATTGAATGAATCCACTTGGTTACTTCGCAACAAATAACAGTCTTTCTAGGGTCTATATATGAGTGTTTGAAGCAATTAGTCTTTAAATGTTTCAGTCTTTCAAATGGAAAAGACAGCACCCAGCGATACCTAACCCATTGGCCAAATTTTGCTTTACGAGGGGGTACCCAAACTTTCATACAAAATCATAGCATAGTTCTTCTTAAAATAATAAATGTTCTGTAAAAATGTAAGTAAGTAAGGGTGCAAAGATCAGGAATCGATACAATCAAGTACCACACCTGACCCTGGATACCAATGGGAAAGAGACAAACTCACAGTAGACACCACAAACGAGAGCCATGAGGTCAGCCCTTTCCCAGCAGGTGACCACAAAGCACATATAAACAGACGCGCACAAAGACATAGCAAACACAAGACAGAACAAAAACATAAAAGATCCACAAAAGAAGTACCGCCTTGGAACGGTCAGTAAAATATTTTACTGGAGGGCTTAAACCCGTTTAACGGCGCCAACCTCACCCATAATTCAGATGTGGATCAAGACACATAGATATTTGGTTTGCATGAAAGACCCCTAACTTATCAATGCATCATCTCCTAAAACATATAAATCAAGATATAACAAGGAGAATAAGCAAGGATAAGGACTCAACAGTAAATTAAACTGAATACCGGAGCAAAAGAAATCCAACACGTAAACCCCGGTGGGCCCGACAAACAGCCAAAGCATCAGGCCCCTACCATCTCGTTAATAGATAAGTCTTTAAGTCAGAACCATCATAGAGTCTGAGTCCAACCCAACGGCGTGCAATTAAAGAGGAAAGCAAAGTTGCCAACCGTGATTGGGTTGACTACCAATCATGCAGTCTGTTGCAATACATTAATGTTATAGCCAATCTTTTTATAACAGGAAATTATTTTAATGAACTGCGCTGAAAATTTATTAGAGCCAACAATCTTCTTCAATTTATACACCAAGTCACCATAGAAATCAGGTTCCGAAAGTCCTTGGCCCAGAGAGATTTAAGTCCAACTTGGAATTTAGAAATCAAATCATAGTATCGTCTATAAAATTTTGAAAATGTTTTGCGAAGTTTATGATACTGATAGCCTTGTTTAAGAAGGTTCTGAGAACAATTTATTGCGAGTGTTGACGTCAGCAACATAGCTAGATGCTCTAGCAAAACGAATGAGTTGAGAGATATAGACTCCATAGGATGTAGAATGAGGAACATCACCATCTAAAAATGGGAAATTGACAATTTCAAAATCAAAGTCGTCACGTTTATCATAAATTTTGGTAGAAACAATATCATTAGAAATTGACAAATGCAAGTCTAAAAATGCGGCTTCGGTATCAGAGGCATTGGCTTTATTCAGTTGGAGCTCTGAAGGGTATATTTGACTAACCATATTGTCAAAATAAACATTATTAATATTTAAAATATCGTCCAAATATCTGAAAGTAGTGTTAAACGCATCAATAACATCAGCCTGCTTATCATCAGAAAGAGACATCATAAAGTCCCTCTCATAACAAAACAGGAATAAATCTGCAACCAGGGGAGCACAATTAGTGCCCATAGGAATCCCAACTACTTGTCTATAGAACATGGTGCCAAATCGAATAAAAAAGTTGTCCAACAAAAAGGTCAGCGCATCACATACATTTTGACACGACCATGCATGATATTTTTTAGGTTTTTCTGAAGTAAAAAAAGCATTTCTGTCATTACATGCAAGGTAAGGAGAGCCTTCTCTCTGGAAGGTTCTTTCAATAAGATCAATAAGTTTATCTTTAATTATATTATGAGGTAAAGTAGTGTAAAGAGTAGAAAAATCATAAGTAGACAAACTGGTCGCATTGAAATCTCTAGCTTTAAGTTTATCTAAAATTTCACCTGAATTTTTAATAGACCAAAATAGGTTTTTACCGGATCTCTCATATTATACCTTTTCACAATATTTGATAACATGTTTTTTAACAGCTGTAAGACACGAGGTTAACAATTTAGAAAGTTCTTTTGTCTTACAAGAACTAGAATTAGCAATAAATCTTGCTTTATAGGGTTTTTTATGGAGTTTAGGTAACCAGTACAAAGTAGGAACTTTGTCTTGATTTTCTTTAGCTTTGATACCAAAATGTAGGGCTGTATGACAACCATGCCCATCAACAATCACCCTTTCACTTAAAGAAGGCTGCAGTTTATAGGCATTAGTGTCAACAAGCTCACGCTTAAGAGTATTAATATACTTAAACGCAAAAGTTTCGCAACCGTTTAATATCTGTATTTTCTTCAGCATGGTCCATGTTAGAATATTAATATAATCATATTTTATACTCCTGCACAATGCGGAATGATTTACCATTTATCGGTTTTGATCATACTCTTCATTCTGACGTTATAATGACGTCAGTGTTTTTCAACAATTTACGTCTAGCATAAAGATTGTTATCTCGATTTGAAAACAAACGATGCTATGTGATAGCCAGATGTCGTATCCGACGGAAAACATTTTAAGGTTTAACAGTTAACGTTTATTTACGCTCAAAGTCGCTGTGTTTCTTTGTTAACGTCAACCAATTTATCAAAATTGTTCATGTTATTCCGTTATGTCGCGCGATACTTCTGTCTTCAATGCAATGTGTTGAAGGTTTTCACTTGTGACATTTAAACTCGATTAATGATATTCAGTTGTGCTTAAATGGTCAATTACGTCAAATATTGAAGGCTTTACGTTGACGTAATGAACGTTACCTAATGCATTAAATAACCTGCTTAGATTTGTCTGCCCTTCTGATTTTGAAAACAGATAACGGCTAAACAACTTTTCCGAATAAAATGTAAGGTGGTGTAACACTGTGACTCGATAAAATGTAAGGTATTGTAACTCTGTGACTTTTCAAATTTGTGTTGCCTTACATTTCTTGTCAAAGATCGGCAATCGTAAGTCTCACTGGTCTGATTTTCATGTTGTTTAGACGGCAAATCATTGGACTTGTTAATCATAATATCATGGAGTAAAATTTTTGGCTCATAAAGGAGGAATAGCATTTTAGTAAGAGTTGCGAAACTTTTGCGTTTAAGTATATAATACAATCGTCAAACAACTACAACTTTGTTAGCAGCTTTATCTGCTGGAACCAAAACATAGTTCATATGAAAATCCTGGACACCTCGTTTAAGATGATGAAAAGAAGAGTTAGGTTTAGGGGGCAAAAGATGTGTATTACGAGAGTAAAATGAAATACGAGTATCAATAATTTTAAAAATGTTAATCTTCCATTCCTCCAAGGCATCAGGTTCAACATTTTCCCGTTTGCACCAATGATTACTAAAGTCAATTAAAGAAGCAGCGATTTCTCTACGACATTTAGAGAAATCAATATTAGAGGGAAATCTATATGGTACTTTCAACTGAAAATAATTATTACACAAATATTATATCACTGGTTATGCTGCATGTGGCACCAATATCAGGACTGACAGTGAAAATTAGCAGATTTTCTTAGGATCCAACCATAGCTTATAACCATCAACAGTTATTCAAAATATATTAGTTTCAAATAGACCACTGTTACAATACCTCGCAAAATATACATACCCCATATACCTGCATTTGTTTATTTAGTTTGTTTATACAGGCAAAGTATACTGCCGTCGGATTATTTTCATGGCATTATTTTCAGTCCAGTTCTCTGCTCTGCATTATTTTTTTTTCAGTGTCTATACTAATTTGAACTTTAACAGAATGTTTTCCAGTACATTTCAAATATTTCTGCCAATTTGCAATAAAAAATAATACAATCTGACATTTTTACAGCAATTTTTCAACACCTGCTATCTTTTTGGAAGAAATGGAGCCAATGTTTGTGATACACAATATCTCCATAGCAACAGATAATGACATCATACAATTTGGTGATGACGTAATTATATACCCTGTAAATTTATCCAGGGCAATTATCATTTGTTAGAAAAGACCATTGTTTCAGACCATATTTTTTGTTAATTTCTTGTAAGCTGATTTGGGAACTCACTTATGGCCACTGAGTGTAGGTTGAAAATGATTAAAATATATGGTAAATTGAAAGTTGAATAATTTAATAACTAATAATCACATCTTGCTGAAATTTTCAGAACTTTTACATCATAGTCATAAACAAGCAATAACCAAAATTGGTGTCTTTATTTGCAATAACAAATATACACTATTTCTGTTTACTTGCTGTGTTAAGGAGCTTCTGTAAAATTATAAGAAGAAAATGAACAACAAAAGAAAGAAGAAAAAACAGATAGCAAGTAAAGTAACTGCCGTTTTATAACTGGGCAGGTATGTTTGTTTTGCTTCCATGGCAACAAGACATTTAATGTTTCTCTAATGAACAATTTTTCACAGAACTTTTCACATTCATTATGTTTGCCTTTCAGTTAAGCCAGGAGAAAAAGCCTACCTGATATTTGCTAACCGTGTTGACATTCGCCGAGTTCTTCCTGACATGACGGAATATGATTCTATTCTACAAGGTCTAGAGAATGCCATAGCCTTGGACTTCCACCATGAAAGAGGCTATGTGTACTGGTCAGATGTTACACTCGATAAAATCAAGAGAGCCTTCTTGAATGGAAGCCAGATTAAGGAAGTTGTATCTTATGGTCTAGAAAGCCCAGGTTTGTTAAATTTTGTGGTTTTAGTGACATGATTTCCACAACTTTGTGCTTATACATTTGATGCATTCTTTTGAGGTTAAAATCCGGATTTGTCAACCTGAGAACAGTGATGTGCACCAAGGTAAAGCCGAGATGAACATCACTTTCGGGGGTTGACTAATCCTGATGTTAATGGAAAAAGAATGCATCAATTGTTTTGTTATATGACTGTCTCTCTTTTCCTAGTTTTATATATAAAGTCTTTTCATATTTATGAATTTACTCAAGTCAGATGTTCCTAATGCACTGAAAACAAGATTATTTCAACAATTGCTTTTCAAGTTTCTGAAACACATGTTATTGCAGACAGTTATTGAAATGGATTATGAATAGGTCCTTTTCTCTGAATCCATTTATTTCAAGTATTTGGAGAAATCAAATTTTCGAGGTTTAATTGTATTTTTTTAGGGTAAATACAATAATATGAGCAGCGATGAGGCTTCCAACAATGTGATATGTGCGACCAGCAAAGCCTCAGATCAGCCTGCACATGCACCTAGTCTGATCAGAGCCGTTGCTAGTCGCTTGAATATTCTCTGACTGTTATGCTACTGATTGAGCATCATTGGATATTCTAAACCAAAAAGGAGGCTGCATAGGCTCATCTGAGTCTACACTTGTCAAAATGCCACATTGTTGGAAATCACGTGTCATGACTCATATTATAGAATTTTTCAATGTCAGGTGGTGTTGCTGTTGACTGGATACACAATAACTTATTCTGGACAGATTCAGGAACCTCAAGAATAGAAGTGTCTGACCTCGATGGACGTCACCGTAAAGTTCTCATTTGGGAAAACTTGGAGAAGCCAAGAGCCATTGTGGTTCACCCTGGAGAGGGGTATGTATATATGAGCAGCGGAATGTGATTTCCAACAATGTGGCGTTTTGACGAGTGTATACTCGTACCAGCCGGTGCAGCCTCCTATTAAGCTAAGAAACTCCAAATGCTGTTAGGTCAGTAGCTTAACAGTCATAAAATATTCAAGCGACTAGCAAAACCTCTGATCAGACTGCACATATGTGCAGGCTGGTCTGAGCCTTTGTTGGTCACACATACCACATTGTTAGAAATCTCATTTCGCAGTTCAGTTATGACATTGTTGTACGTAAAATAGCCCTATAGTAGCAAAAACTTTTTAGGCTGTTTACAACCAGATAAGGTCTCAGCTACAGACTGGTAAAAATTTAGTTTTTGATATACCAAGTATATCTTTTATCACACTTCCAGATAAGAGTGTGTAATCAAAATTTAATTTATTATCAATTTTAAGCTATTTTTTTTTTGTTTATCGAAACTTGTGAATGAAGTTTCGGGCCAAAACTTATGCCTTTAGCCCCTCTATGCATATTTAAAGAACAATTTTACGCATATCATGGGTGAAAGTTTTCAGGATTATTCCGAAATTCAGGATTTTAAGGCTGACTTTCCAAAGAAAGTCAGCCTCAAAATCCTGAAATAGGCAGGTTATAATAGCTTCTCTGATTTATTTTCAGTTCATCATGAGTCAATAAACCATTTGACTTTGATTTTTTTTACATTAGTAGGCATACTGCAAGTTTTAAGATTTGAATTTCTCGAGTTCAGGATTTTGGAAATTTAGAACTGTCACCCATGTCATATGCAAAAAGTACCGAAACCTCATGAAATGTCTCATTTACATTATCATTACAGAACTATATACTGGACGGACTGGGGCAGTACACCAAAGATAGAACGTAGCTACATGGACGGTCATAACAGGGCAATTATAGCTAATACTTCACTATTCTGGCCTAATGGTCTCACTGTGGACTATGCTGCTGAGAAACTCTACTGGGCTGACGCCAAACATCATGTGATAGAGTGCTCCAATCTTGATGGCACTCATAGAAGAACTGTGATTAACCAAGGTTAGTGTTGTACTTAAATAAGCCGCAACATGAGATTTCCAACAATGGGGTATGTGCGACCAGCAAAGCCTCAGATCAGCCTGCACATACGCGCAGTCTGATCAGAGTCTTTGCTAGTCACTTGAATATTCTATGACTGTTATGCTACTGACTGAACATCATTTGGAGTTTCTAAGCTTAAAAGGAGGCTGCACAGGCTTGTCTGGGTCTACACTTGTCAAAATGCCACATTGTTGGAAATCACATGTCACAGCCTAAATTAGTTTAAAAAACAAATATTATCTACTAAAGTTCATTTAGAACTGTTTTGAAAACTTGAATGGACATTCCCAGCCTTATTAACCTTTTGTATTCTGATGGATCTTCCCATACATATTGATACAATAAGTATGGGACTGCCCATTGTGTACTTTAAGGGGCTCATGTAGAATTTTCCAAATTTTGATGTTTTTACTGTCCCTGCAGGTTGTTTCAATCTAAGCAAACAGCGTGGACCCTGATGAAATGCAGTATTATGCTGCAGAGAAACTCTACTGGCATTTTGCTGCATTTCATCTGGTGTTATTAGTTATAAAGAATGCTCCAGGCCTTTAGTTAAGGTCGTATAACAAAAAGTTAATTTTCTTAATCTCAACCAAAACATATGTTGTGGGTACTCAAAAAAATTGTCTCATTGAGACGGTTCTTTTGAGCACATGTTAAAAGTGGTGGGTAAGAACAACTTTACAGTTGTACGCTGAAAAATTTGTTTATCTAAACCTGTGGTGCTCTGTAATTTCTGATGTTATGTTGAATATTATAGGTTTACCCCACCCATTTGCTCTGACGCTGTTTGAGGATGAGCTATACTGGACTGACTGGCATACAAAGAGTATCAATAAAGCTAACAAGTTTACTGGCAATGACGTGGAAATGGTTAGGAACAGACTTCACTTCCCTATGGATATACACATATTTCACCAGCAGAGGCAGCCCATGAGTAAGTTACATGTACAGAATCCAGTTTAGGATTTGGAAGTTTGTTTGTTTAATTTGATTCTTTACGTCCCAGTCAACAATCTTTCAGTTATGTCGGGACAAGTGACAGGTCTTCCTAGGTTGAACCAGTACTAAGCAAGGATAAATGTGTCTTGCTCAAGGACAACACAGTGATGCCGGTGAGGCTCGAGCCTGCGGCCCCATGGTCTTGAGTCAAGCACTCTTCCACTGAGCCACTGTGCTCCCGGATTTGGAAATAATTGAACCGTTAAAAGGACAGCTACAATTTGCAATGGAAGACATTTTCAAACTTTGTCACAGTCAGCAGGTTTATTTCCCGCAATATTTAGCTCTGATAACCCTTTGTATACTAATGGGTTTGTCCTTCTGGTTTGATACAATAAACCTGGGATAGTCCATTGATCATATCTAGAGGGTGTCAGGTTATAATTTTCAAAATATCTTGTCTGAAGATCATTTTAAATTTTACAAACAGTGTAGACCCAGATGAAATGCAGCATTATGCTGCATTTCATCTGGGTCTTCCCTGTTTGCAAAGTACTTAATTAGGGGTTTTGAAATCAAAGTCAATAATAAATTGTTTTGCCTTTATTTGTATTTGATGCAGCATATGCTGCTTCAAATGAAGGAGAAGCTATTTTATCAGATGATGTCACGTCTGCCAGTGATATAATGCCATGTAATAAAATCTATAAACCACTAGTGGTTTTACAGATTTAATAATGTTATGTAATGACGTCCATTATAACGCTGCGTAAAAGATGGCAAAATCATGATGTTTTCATGCCAAAAATGTCGTGTGATAAATAGAATCTAACATTCTTGCTCTTGTATTGTTGAATTTATCAAACTTGTTGCAAAAAAGAGATAAATGCTCGGCAAGCCTCACATTTTATCTATTCCCCAGCTCATTTGATAAATTCAATAAAACATGAGCACTCATATAAGATCCTCTATAT
Organism: Loripinus fragilis; assembly: GCA_964019695.1. Taxonomy (NCBI): domain Eukaryota; kingdom Metazoa; phylum Mollusca; class Bivalvia; order Lucinida; family Lucinidae; genus Loripinus; species Loripinus fragilis. Next base: position 14,581,818 of record OZ026519.1, on the reverse strand, counting down.
AATAAACCAATTTACAAGCAATACCACTGTTTAGCATTCAAGAAAATAAAAAAAAAGTGTTACTCAGTATTTATCATAAATAACTTGTCCTTGGGTCCCTTTATAAATCTTGATCCTTATTTCAGCAATGAACCGGTGTGGTGAAGACCAGGATGGATGTAGTCACCTATGCCTGCCTAGTAAAGAGTCTTACACGTGTGCCTGTCCAACAGGACTTCATCTTAAAGCTAACAGGAAGGACTGTGTAGGAAGTAAGTACCACTACAGTAAAACCTGTCTAAAGCGGAACAAAAGCAGACAAAAACTAGGTTTTGGAGTCAGATATTTGCCCAATACAGGTCAAAAGTATAGCAGAATGCTCCCAGGGGACCATTCTGCGGTACTTTTGACCTTCATTGAGGTACCACATGGCATTAATACCTTTCTGAGGGAGCGCAGTGGCTCAGTGGTAGAGTTCTTGACTCGAGACCGAAGGGCGGGGGTTCGAGCCTCACCGGCATCACTGCGTTTTGGTCCTTGAGCAAGACACATTTTTCCTAGCTTAGTACTGGTTTAACCCAGGAAGACCAGTCCCTGTTTAACTGAAAGATTGTTGATGGGAGGTAAAGAATCAAATCAAACAAACAAAACACCTTTCTGCGGAAAGTCAGCCCCCAAATCCTTAATTCAGGCATAATTTATTAGCTTTCTAATTCAATGTTCTGTTAATATTTATCCCCTTTATCCTCAAGTAGACATTAGCTTGCTAGCTCATTGCCTACTGGTGTCATCTGCTGATAACCTTTGTAAACAGTTTGGACCAAGATTAGGCCTGACAAGCAGGGCCTAATCCGGATCCAAGCTGTTTGTTTGACACTCAGATGATGTTCCTGAAAGATTTATGGGAAAAAATGATCAATTATGCGAGAGAATTCCAATTTTGAAGCCCTCAAAATAACCTAAATATAGTATACAAGTATATGCTGAATTTATCGTTTCTTAGATATTGAAGCTTTCCTGCTTTTCACCACTCGATCCGATGTAAGGAGGATAACTCTTGGTACTCCAGATCAGTCAGATGTAGTTATCCCCCTTAGCAACACAATCAGCACAATGGCTGTAGACTTTGACGCCAGCACGGACATGATATACTGGACAGATAGTGGTACTAATACAGTGAGCCGAGCAAAGTGGGATGGTAGCCATGAACAGGTAAGCTATTAAATCACCTCCAATCCGGGCCCGGTTATAAAACTTTTCATGCTCAACTCAAATGAGCACAAAACTTCAACAGCTTATAAAAACTAAAATGCTGAAAAACAAAGACTTTTCTTGCTTTCAAACTCTCAGATGTTTTATTTATCATGCTAATAATTGTTAAAATGCCAACAATTGTTGGCATTTTAACAATTATTAGCATGATAAATATTATGCTCAGTTGAGTTGAGCATGAAAAGAGTTGTATATCTTCGGGGCCAGGCCTCCAGATGAAAGAGGGTAATTTTAAATTAATTTCTTATTTCACTCAAAAACAAAAATGTTCAATGAGACAGTTCTTTGTAGCGTACAAAAACTATGCAGTAATGAACATTGTTTTCCATAATAATGGAAATGCCTATAATTAACCTTGTTAAAAATCTACTTTAAAAGCACATAATAAAAACATATTTTTTTTCTTGAGTAAAATGATTTGACAGTTATTAAAATAGTATTTTAGCAGGATAAGGATTATTGTATTTCAGGTGGTGATTGGTTCGAGCCTGGACAGTCCAGCTGGTCTTGCTGTGGACTGGGTGAGTAGGAAGTTGTACTGGACGGACTCTGAGGTGGGACGTATTGAAGTATCTAACCTAGATGGCAGTCAGAGGAGTGTTCTCATATGGGAGGGGCTAGGACAACCAAGGGATATTACAGTTGATCCAGTATCTGGGTGAGTTAAAATTTTTGAGCCTAAAATGATAAATATTTTCTTACCCATCAGTTTTAACATATGTTTATGTGCGCTCAAAAGAACCGTCTCACTGAGACGGTTCTTTTGAGTACCACAACATAAGTTTTGGTTGAGAAATAAGAAAATTATTTTTTTGGTACGATCTCTTAACTAAAGGACCGGGCAGCGTAGCACAGTAGGTAACATTCTGGCAGCAGATGCGAGTCTGACTGCAGATCCAGGGGTCGCCAGTTCGATCCCAGCCCGGTCCCATACTTTCGTGGAGATTGATTATGAAATAATTTCTACAGTCATTTGCCTCCCTTCCGCTGAATCATTCAAGAAGGATTTTTGTCAGTTACAAGCAAAAGTATGTGCACGAAGTACTGGTTAACTGCTTGTTCAAGCTTGCTCAGGAAAAAAGTGTGGTTAGGTGAACTGACCGTCCCTCCATGACCTTAGCTGTTGACTTTGGACGTAAAACAACAAAGCAAACAAAATCTTAACTAAAGGCCTGTGAGTAGATGAGGATTGATTGCTTATACTCTATTCTTACTAGTTTCTTCTGCTGATAACCTTTGCACACAGTCCAGACACGGATCAGGACCATCAAAATGTCCGGTCTGATCTGAATCCAATCTGTTTGATGCTCTGATGGTATTCATGAAAGGAATTTTTGAAATATGTAGATTTGGAAATAAAATCAACAGACAACAAAAATACTGAAAAATTACCCAGCATGCAAAGAGTTTAAAGTCACTGTTGATCGCAAATGATTAGTTTTTACTCCATAGAGGATCTAACATGAGTGCTTATGTATTATTGAATTTATCAAATGAGTTGGGGAAAAGAGATAATGGGAGACTTGCTGAGCATTTTATCGCTTTTCGCAACTTGTTAAATAAATTCAATAAAACAGGAGCATGATAGAATCTATTCATCATGACATTAAAATTACTTTGAAATCACATTTTTGACATGAATGTGTTAAGATTTTGTCATTATGTATGCAATGTTGAATTGGACATCATTACATAAAGTTACTGAATATGTAAACCACAAGTCATTTATGTTTCTTCACTTAAAGAGACTAAGTCTGCAACTATGAATATTTTTTCGAAATTTTTTATTTTCTTTGTAAATCATTTGTAAAAGTAGAATTAAGTTATGTTTTCACATTAAACCTGTTCACTATTGCTGAAAACTGCACGGAAAAGTGGATTATCTTATAAAAACAGGGGTGTTGGTAATTATTTGCGTCCCTCCAATAATTATAGACAGTTAATTTTAACATAAATGCTGTTGTTTTGATACTGATAATTTGTTAAGATTTACGAAATTGGTATTCTTGAAAAATAGAAACATTAGTTCTAAAATTAAAAGATCAAAAGTTACAGACTATGCAGCTTTAAAGCATATAACAGAATACAAGGTCACATGTTTTGATATGCTTCAATCTGACAGATGTTGCAGTATATATGCACACTTTTTGCATGTGCATTAGAAATAAGTTGACACTATAACAGTGAAAAATCTTTATTCTGACACTCTTTATGACAAAAAATTCTTTACAATGTCAGTAGAATTTACACAGTTTAGCTTGAATTAGAGTTCGTTACAACAGAAATTCAGCTTAACATCAAAGTATTTGGGGACAAACAGTTTCATTGTTAAAAGGGTTGTCTGTATTTCAGATACATGTTTTGGACCAATTGGAATCCCCACCATATTGAAAGAGCAGGAATGGATGGAATAGACAAGAGTATTTTGATTGGTCAAAATTTGACACACCCTAATGGACTGGCTATAGATTACAGTGGCGTTCCTAGACTCTACTGGATTGATACTAGCAACATGAATATTGAATCTTGCAATTTAGATGGAAAAGATAGAAAAGTAGGTTATTATACATTTGTCCTCCTAAATCCAGATATATCCAATTTTGAAAACAGTGTAGATCAAGATCAGGATCTACAATTTTTTCCATTCAGCTAGTGATTAAATGCTTAAACAAGAGTATTTTGATTGGTCAAAATTTGACACACCCCAATGGACTTGCTATAGATTACAGTGGCGTTCCTAGACTACTGGATTGATACTAGCAACATGAATATTGAATCTTGTAACTTAGATGGAAAAGATAGAAAAGTAGGTTATTTTACATTTGTCCTCCTAAATCCAGATATGTCCAGTTTTAAAACACTGTAGATCCAATTCAGATGGCTCCTTCAGAGGCCATCTGATCAGGATTTACAATATTTTCCATTCAGCTAGTGATGAAATGTTTAAGCAAAAGTATTTTGATTGGTCAAAATTTGACACACCCCAATGGAATTGCTATAGTTTACAGTGGTGTTCCTAGGCTCTACTGGATAGATACTAGCAACATGAATATTGAATCTTGTAATTTAGATGGAAAAGATAGAAAAGTAGGTTCTTTTACATTTGTCCTCCTAAATCCAGATATATCCAGTTTTAAAAATAATGTAGATCCTGATCAGATGGCTTCTAAGAAAGCCATCTGATCAGGATCTACAATATTTTCCATTCAGCTAGTGATTAAATGCCTCATATCATATCATGCCTCACCCTTTGGTACATCACAACTCCTGGCTTTTAAGAAATGTATTTGCATCTTTGTCGTGCAAGTCGATGAGCACCTTTGTGTTATTAGCCCATGCCATGGTATAGTCCTAGTCAATATGCAAAACTATTGCCCAGGCAATAGTTCACTGACTCATGACATAGCAAGAAATAGACAATTACTCTGTATATAGGCAGTTGAATGATAATTACTCATAGTAAAGGAATTTTGTGTTTTTTTCCCAACAAAAATAGAAGATCAATATAGTTTTTTTTATTTCTCAAGAACAATATCAAGGCCAGCAGAAATTCAGGCCTTTAGTACTAATAGCTAAAGATAGCTGCAAAGGCTCTCGTCAGAGCCTTGTCTGCTTGCATACGCATATTATGTTAGCAGTCCACACTTTATACCTTTAGCATTGGAAAGTTGTGCATGCCCCTCGAAGTACATTTGTATGACTTATGATGGTCTTCCATAAAGTAAGGTATGTTGCATGTAATCATTAGAATTGCCTCATTGAGGCAATTCTAATGAGTAAATGCAGCATACCTTTTGAAGATGAAATAAGATAAATCTGTGTTGATAATTCTAAACATATGGATATCCTGAGCTATGGAAATAATTTTTTGGGAGACTCATGGGCAGTAACCTATATAAGAGTGACTGGAAAACTCCATTTTTCAGCCAGGTATGTCGGAGCATGTGTCACGAGACTTACACCTGGTGCACCATTCATCGTATATACTTAATGGGAACGCAGCCGTGAGAAACCGCTGCATTTATATGAACATTAAAGCGTGTGCTTCGTCGTAAATATCGCTCATTGCTATATTTAGGTAATAGCAAAAAGAAGAGTATATGAAATATTTACAAATAACACGTTTCTGCAATGTTAAGACTAATCCTATGTGTTAATCTTAACTGAACACTTTATACTGAATTACATGATGTTTAATATAACAACTACACATACATGAAATTAATCAAAGTAAAGTCACTACATGGTAACGTCGTTGCTATGACGTCATGATGTCACAGTACATTAACATTTGTAACTCCATTACAGAAGATTGTTTAACAGTTCTATCCCTTTATTAAATGGAAATTAACATTAATTATATTTTGTTCTTTTTGTTTTGTTGGGATAAAATAACAGGAATTAAAAATTATGAATTTTGAATTATGAATTTTATGAAAAATAAATGAGTGCAAAGAATTTAAAAATTATGTATAAGAAAAGTCTGAACGTCAGTTTAAGTATTAAAGAGAAATTTGAAGCCTGAATATCAGTTTCTGTAACTCATTCATGAATTCCTCTCATTTTCCCCCTTCTTTTGTCCGTTGCCTATCTTTTTGGTTGACCTCCGATTAAAGCTAGCCTCCTTTGTTTTCCTTCTCTCTATTTTGTCCTTTACTTGCTGTCTCGACTTTTGTTTCTGTTGCTGTTGTGTTATATACAGATGTCTCTTGCTGTCCTCGCCCATTGCTTTACACAGACTGCTCCTAATCAGATAATCAGATGTAGTCTTACACTGTATTTCCTGTGTCTCTCTTTGTTCCTGTTTCTGATAAATTAATGTGGACACCTTTGTACCTCTGTACTTTAATTTACCTTTATAAGGCTTCTTGGAAATGAATGTTTCTTTAACTCGAAACTTTGAATTGTCTTGAAATTTAGGCTTTACACTTTCATCATATTTCTTGGCAAATTCTTGGCTGGACTTTTCTTTCTCAGATTTAGTATCAAGATTTACTTCAATGCTATCATTGCACCCTCTTTTTGTTATATTACACTCTGCACTACTATAACCATAATCAAAAACAGCAGAGTTATTTCTATCCCCCTTTAATTTAGTTTTGTGGTCCCAAGAGTAACCTCTAGGCAAAACTTCCTCCTTACTGACCTTTGCTCTCTCCATGTTTTCCCAGCTGTCTGGGCATGACGCTATTAAATGTCTGAAAGAACCACAAGAATGACACCTCAGAATTTTACCATTTGCATCCAATCGATTTTGCCTCCTATTATAAAACGCCTGAGGTCTCATTTTCCAGCCTCCACTACTGCCTCCAATACCTCCTTGATTACAACTCGCTTTTGTCTTCTGAAATTGCTTCTTCTGTTCCTTAAAGGTACCTGTCATGACTAAGACCTCCTCATTTTTCACCAATTTTCTCAGTTTTATTTCACTACTTTGTTTCTCTGATGATAATTGCTCCCCTAAAAAATTCTTTAGTGTTGTTTTGGTATCCTCATACATACTTTTTCGATTTCCATAGTTCATACCGGTTAAAACTAAAAGTTTCTCTTTGTGATTTATTCTTGCTTTCTGGAGTAATTTAAAAGCCAAAATTTCTGAAGGCAATTTCATACTTTTCTTTTCAATCCTTCTATATTTTGCATCAAAGTTCGCTATAAAATCATGAATGGTCTGCCCCTCCCTCCTTTCATAATTTTCAAAATCAGTAAATTTTTCAAGACTGTCACTGAGATCATCTTTTGCCAGATGTTTATCAAAAAATGTTACCAGCAAGCTAATCCCATTCTCTTTCTTCAGCTCCTCCAGTGGTAATTGGTCAAACACTTTGTCTCTAATCTGAGTTTCATCCTCTTCTGGAAGGGACAGTGCTACCACTATGGCTTGTTTTCTTGAACTTAAATCTGTTACTTCCTTCCAAGCCAAAAGTTCTTGTTTGTACCTTTCATAACTCTTTGTCTTATTGAAAGCTGGAGGGTTAATTGTAATTGTCATCTTGGTTATCCTTAATTTCCACCACTCTTCTAATCTCTGCTTATCTGCCTTAATATTCTTATTCTTGCTACTTCACCATTTAGTCCATTACACTCTATACTTTGTTCACAAGCTTTAAATTATTTTATTAAGTCATCAACTTATTTAAATAATTATGTACATAAAGCAAATTCTACCAATATTCCACCAAATTCCACCAATATTCCAGCTTAGCTAGTTACACCAATACCCCAGCAAGTTCCACCAATTTTCCAGCTAGTTCAACCAAAAGTCCAGCAAGTTGATACCAACAACACCACCACAATTCCACCAAATACCAGTTCAAAATGATTTTCACCAATAATTCACCAACTCTTTGCACTGTTACATGCTAGACCCTCTAACCCACGCTGAGAGATCCTTATATTCGCTCTGCTACCATTGTTAATCTTAACTGAACACTTTATACTGAATTACATGATGTTTAATATAACAACTACACATACATGAAATTAATCAAAGTAAAGTCACTACATGGTAACGTCGTTGCTATGACGTCATGATGTCACAGTACATTAACATTTGTAACTCCATTACAGAAGATTGTTTAACAGTTCTATCCCTTTATTAAATGGAAATTAACAATGAATGGAAATAATTTTTTGGGAGACTCATGGGCAGTAACCTATATAAGAGTGACTGGAAAACTCCATTTTTCAGCCAGGTATGTCGGAGCATGTGTCACGAGACTTACACCTGGTGCACCATTCATCGTATATACTTAATGGGAACGCAGCCGTGAGAAACCGCTGCATTTATATGAACATTAAAGCGTGTGCTTCGTCGTAAATATCGCTCATTGCTATATTTAGGTAATAGCAAAAAGAAGAGTATATGAAATATTTACAAATAACACGTTTCTGCAATGTTAAGACTAATCCTATGTTGTTAGGACAGTATAAATATCGGCTGATATTATGAAAGTTGCGGAATTCGTCAAATATGGTTCCAAACATACCCCTTTCACTGCAAGGAATATAGCTTCATATATAGCTATGTCTGTGTCTTTATTTATTAACTTTCATAAACTAAGATGCCCTGTCGCTTATAATTATTGGAATTTATTCAATTTAGGTGTTTGTAAAGGCGTTAAAAGTTTTGGTAAACAATTGAGAAAATACACTGTGTATTCTAAAACCACGATAAGCAAATCATGAAGATAAACGATATCGATTTTGCCAAATTTACCTGTGTAAGATGCCTGACAAAGCTGCTTTGGATAAGTATTGATATTTCATTGAAGTTACCAGTCACTCTAATATAAGTCACTGTCTAGAGGGAGTTATTAACCATGATAAAAAAGTCATCCTTGTTCTAAACATTGAAGTTTTACTACATAGGAAACAATAATATTTTCCTGTTTCAGTTGGTATTCAGTATCACATCAGCTCGCCCATTTGGGTTGACCTTGTATAATGACAAGATCTACTGGACCGACTGGCTGTCGAAGAAAATACTTGTGGCCGACAAGAAAGACGGGTTTCACCAGGAGACATTGCAGAGTAACATTGGTAGTGTCATGGATATAGCTGTCTTTCATAGGAATAGACTCAATAGTAAGTATTGTATTTGATATGCACATTGTGGGAAGAACTTTTTTCAAATTATATCTTCTGAAAACAGTATAGATCCAGATCATCTAGGTTCTAACAAAGCCAGCTGATCGAGGGCTATGGGTTTTTTTTATCCAAATGATAAACTCATAATGATTATGAAAACTTATAGGAATGTAGGGTTCAAAAAGTGTAACAACCCATAAGGTGTGAGGAGCATGTTCAGTTAACCCATATAAGACCAGCATCCTTTTTGTGGGTCATCGGCAAACAGTGCAAATCTGATCAGACACCGCAAAATGCTGTGTCTGATCAGGTTCTCCACTGTGTGCTTACTGAAGTTTCTTTTAAAATTTGAATAAAAATGAAATACCACCCAACAACCCTACAATTGGAAATGGGCTCGTCCGATTGTTAAGGATGGGAAATTACATTCAGCTTAAATGGGTTAATAGGTAAATAATGGTAGAATACCTTTAATGAAGAATGAATGGAGCTCAGAAAACAGACTTAATCAATGGTTCCTTCATTATTACCTATGTACGTAGCTGTTTTAAGTCATTGTCAAGAACAAAAGCAGTTGTCCAACAAATGAATCCATGTACAAATCCTACTAAAGATAGATTCATATTGCTTGCTTCCATGAAAAAAAATCTAGTCTAAAGTATAATTGAGTATTATATATGCAACAGGTGTAAAAGCAGACAACATTATCAGGGCAAAAATAGTGGTGGGATAGGGGTTAAGGCTGATATTTTTGGTTTATTTCAGTTTCTACAGAATGCCAGATTAACAATGGACAGTGCAGCCACTTGTGTCTACATGCCCCTCTCCCCAGAGCTCGTACTTGTGCCTGTCCAACAGGGGTCTTGTTGAAGAAGGATGGAAAAACATGTAAAGAAGGTACAGTTAAACCTTGATAACTCACACTCTTGATAGCTCAAAGCACCTGCTTTAGTTAAGTTAAATTTGGGAGTTTAATAAATTCAATAATACGCAGGCATGAATGTTAAACTCTATTTATCATATGACATTAAAAGTATATTGAGATCGCATTTTCGGTGTGAAATCATTAACTGCATAACAGTTGAATATATGCAACTGTTATGCACGTCATTATATAACATTTCTAAATATGTAAACCACTAGTGGTTTATTGAATTTAATACACAGCTTTATATCACCCCCAGAACTGATGTCATGTTATAAAATGGAATATTAAATAGAGGATCTTACATGAGTGCTCATGTTTTATTGAATTTATTAAACGAGTTGGGGAAAAGAGTTAAATGCGAGGCTTGCTGAGCATTTTATCTCGTTTTCGCAACAAGTTTAATTAATTCAATAATACAAGAGCACCAATGTTAGATTATATTTATCATATGACAAATACTTTGAAATCTCATTGCTGGTGTAAAAACGTTATACTTTTGTCATTTTGTACGCAACATTGTTATGGACGTCATAACGTTTCCCGTAAATCTATAAACCACTTGTGGTTTATCAATTTTATTGCATGGCATTATTTCACTCCCAGACTCGAGGTCATATGATAAGTGTTGATTAGTTTTCATACACAGACATTGGACAAAACTGTTAGATCTTATACATGTAGTTCTAACTTTCTTTTGTAGGTATGAGAAAGTTCCTGATTTTTGCACAGCGTACAGACATTCGCAAGATCTCCCTTGATGTTGACTATTTCACAGATGTGTCTTTGCCAATCAGGTCCCTGAGAAATGCCATAGCTCTTGGAGTTGATATTGTAAAGAGTAAGTTTTATCTTTTGCATCCTGGCCCTGAGGTTATTAAACTTTTTTTCACACTCAACTCAACTGAACACAAAACTTCAACTGCTAATAAAATCAACAATACCGACAAATGAAGAAGTTTCTTGCGTTAAGTCTCTCAGATGTATTTATCATGCTAATTAATGTTAATATGCCAACATCTGTTGGCGTATTAACATTTATGAGCAGGATAAATTTAGTGCTCATTTGAGTTGAACATGGAAAAAGTTTTATAACCTTTGGACCTGGGTAATTTTGTGTGCTTTTTAGCTCACCTGAACAGTGTTCATGGAGAGCTTTTTACTACCCTTACCCCCTCCCGCACTGGTGTTCATGTTAGTGGTTGATGTCCACAAATGTTGAAGTTTCTAAAACCTCATTATTTGCAAACCCTATTACCCATTTGTTTCATTTTTTGTGTGATGATTCATACTAGTCCAAACTTTTCCACGGTACAATCCCTATCCCTGTAGGTCATCTAAAGGTAAAGGTCACAGACATAGATATTTAAAGTTTGGCGTTAAAGTGTTTTAAGAACACATTATTTGCAGACCCTTTTACTGTCAGAATGGGTTCATGTTTGATATGATGAAATTTATCAGTCTATATTTCCGCAATACCATCCCCACCTTCAAGGTCATCTTAAGGTCAAGGACTTTATTTTTATGTTACAGTTTTGTGTTCATTAAGTTTTTAAGACCTCATAATTTGCAAACCTATATCAGATTTAGTTCGTCATTGGAATGATGATACAATAAGAATCCATCATGAGTGTTAGGGTGGATAGAAAAATCCGTCCTAAGGATAACCAATTGGCATCACGAGGCTTGGTAAGTGATGACAAACGGTGATCGTGAGGGAAGGATTTTTCTATCCCACTCTTTCACAAATATTTTATTTTTCTTGCTCACCACTAAGTACCACTTTTTATATTGGAAAAATATGAAATAGTCTTCCAGAAAATCCTGAATTTGTTGAGATGCAACATGGTGACGACATTTGATATTACATTGATGTCACAAATTGATGTGCGGCCAGCGTGCAGCCGACCTACGGCTGTTCATTTTTGATCTCTCTCATGGGCTGGTAAGAATTTACTCACATGGATAAAAACAAGGGAAATCCTGATCTGGTGTGCGAGAAATGTTGATCCAACATTTTTTACAATATCACCCATAATCCACTAGGTTGTCGCAAGGTCATGCTCACTGACTTAGTACTTTCAAATTAAAGTTTTGTAAGTATTCAAAACCTCATTATTTGCTGACCCTATAACCGAGTGTGACCCTATAACCGAGTAAGTTCATGTCAGTTATTGTAATATATACTGGTCCAAAGTTTGATGCAGTACCATACCCACAACATAGGTCTTCTCATTCAAGGTCATTTTCCTATAATTCCTTTGTATAACAGCATTTACTCATATTGACATAATGATGTTCATTACTATGGGCCCCAAAGCATAGCATTGTAAAGGGACTGCACAGCATATTGTTATTTTTGCAGGTAAAGTATATTGGACAGATAATATAGTGGACAAAGTTTTGAGAGCTAATTTAGATGGTTCTGATGTTAAAACATGAGTAAAAAAAATGTTAAAGTATTTAAAACCTCATTTTTTGTTGACCCTATAACGGAGTAAGTTCGTGTCAGATATGATGATAAATACCTACGTCATCACAAAGTCAAGGTCTTTTTCCTATTATTCCTTTGTAAAATTGTCTCTTTATAACATAAGTCATTTCATATGGACACAAACATAGCATTATAAGGGATTGCAATATAAATTGTTATTTTTGCATTTAAACTAAATATCTTTGTATAGAATTTTACGAAGAAATTATAAAAAGGTCATTTTCCTATAATATCTTTGTAAAATTATCCCTTTATAACACCATTGGCTCATAACGATGTCCATTCCTATGGACCCCAAAAACGTAGAATTATAAAGGGACTGCACAGTATATTGTTATTTTTGCAGGTAAAGTATATTGGACTGACACTATAGTGGACAAAGTAATGAGAGCTAACTTAGATGGTTCTGATGTTGAAGATATCATCTCTAATGGTCTAGACACACCTGATGGAATGGCTATAGATTCTATTGGGCGAAAGATCTATTGGACCGATACTGGATTGAACAGAATTGAGATGGCAAACCTTGATGGGAGCATGAGGAAAGTCCTTGTCTGGGAGAGGCTTGATAAACCAAGGGCCATAAGTCTGCATTATAAAGAAAGGTAGAGTGCAAAATTAAGCAAAACTATCATTAGGCATTGAAGGGAACTTATATTAACTTTCTTGTCAGAACCTTCACTGCTCTAAGACAGAAAAAAGGAAAATAGATGATGGATTCTAACCAAATAGCTGGATGTTAGTCCCACTTGATGGAGAGTTATATCAGGGGTTGTTTCTTTTTATCATTCTGTAGAGGGTACTTAGCGCCCTGCTAGCTCAGTTGGTATAGCGTTCGCTTTCAGAGCGGGAGGTGTTGGGTTCAAATCAGGGCCGCACCATACCTAAGGTGTAAAAAATGGTACTAGCAGCTCCCTTGCTGACGCTCGCATAAAAGGGTTTGTGCTAGGAAGGTAGAGTAAGGCAGGTTAAGTATTTATTAAAGGCATTGTTATGTCGCAATAATAGCTCTGCAGAGCTAATGTTGTCTGTTTCAAATAAGTGACGTTAAATAAAGCTTCATCTTTTTTATCTTTAAGTGGTCCTGAAAAAGTTCTTGAAAGTTGCCTGTATAAAACCTGTTTAATCCTTATGCATGAATGGATTCTTCCTTCTGGTCTGAAATAACAAACTTGGGATTGTTTATTGTATATAATGAGGGGTCACAGGTTACAATTTCCAAATAAAACTATTTCTTTCTCTGGAGACTGTTTTTGGCGAGTGACCAGCCCATTCAATATAGGGTCCCTGTCTTTTATTGTCATTCTTGTGCATTTAGCACAATGAAAAATTTCAGACATGCCATTTTTATATAGAATTATGTTTTGTGCTTGTAAACCAACATACAGTAAAACCTGTGTAAAACAGCCACTCAAAAATAGACAAAACAAAGATCTTAATAACAATTGGCAGCGTAATGAAGGTCCGAAGTATTGCAAAATGCTCCACTTGGAGCATTCTGCAATACTTTTGACCTGCATTAAGTGATAATTGGTCTTGAAAACCAATTTTTGGTCTTTTTGATGGTGGCCGTTTTACACAGGTTATACTGTAGTTGATTTTTGTGGCAAGGATAAATCTGTTTTTCATAAACTTGCAAACTTTTTTTGAAACCCTAAGTGGTCCTTGCCTTTATGAACTGTCTTATCCACTCATTAAGTATGATATGCTTACAAGCATAATCTTTACCTACTACTGTCATCTACTGATAACCTTTGCAAACAGTTTGGACCCAGATCAAGCCTGATAAAACATTTGGCCTGATCTGTATTCAAACTGTTTGACACTCTGATGGTACTCCTGAAAGAATTTATGGAAAAAGTTGATTTTGAAAAAAAATCAGCAGACAACAAAAACATGCAAAACAAAATTACCCAGTACACGAACAGTTAACCCTGTATATTTGGGAAACCCCTAAACGGTACTTTAACAAACAGTGAAGACCCAGATGACATGCTGCATAATGGGGCATTTCATCAGGGTCAACACTGTTTGTTAAGGTTAAAAAGATCTTCAGACAAAACAAATTAAAAACTATAATCTGGCACTCCTTGATATGTACAATGGACTAATCAAAGTTTATTTATCAAACCAGAAGGAAGAAATCATTAGTATACGAAGAGTTAACTTATGCTTTGTTCTTTAATCAGGTACCTGTTCTGGAGCGATTGGGGAAAATCTCCGAAGATCGAGCGAGCAGAGCTAGACGGCAGTAACAGAGTGGTGGTAGTCCAAGATGATCTTGTCTGGCCTAATGGTCTCACTGTTGACACATACACTAACAGAGTCATCTGGGCTGATGCTAGAACTGAGGTAAGTACAGAGTGGTGGTAGTCCAAGATGATCTGGTCTGGCCTAATGGTCTCACTGTAGATACATACACTAACAGAGTCATCTGGGCTGATGCTAGAACTGAGGTAAGTCTTTTTACTTTTCTGCAAGAAATCATATTGGTCTTGATGCGATAAAACCTGTCTTTGGGGTTTCGGACAAAATAAGACTGAAACCAGTCTGCTCAGCTTCAGAGACCAGCTAGAATATTTAAATTTTGTGCATAGCAGGTGGTGACCTGATACTTTGCAGAAAGGGAATTGCAAAGGTTCTGATCATATTGTGTGATGCTGGTCTGAGCCTTTTTTGTGTGCATATTAAAAATCAGGTTTTCTCGCTTTGAGGCCTTTATAGTGATATCTTAATCCATTTACGCCAAGCAGGCTATTTTGGGGATATAAGTAAACAGTGAAGACCTAGATGGGATACTGCAACATCTCATCAGTATGCACTGATTGTTATCATAAAAGCAATACATGTATTTAGTATCTATATATAGAAAATATTGACCCACAATTATGAGGACAAAAATTGTGGTGGGATAAAGGTTTAGATAGGTGTAAAGGCCCAAATATGATCTTATTGTTGCTTTAACCAATAACTTAATTTTTATGTACTACTCTTCTCAATGTTTATTCAATTAAGTTATGTTTGTATAGGTATAGTGGAAACAGTGTATATCCTGATCAGCTGGCTTCTGAGAAGTCAGCTGATCACGATAAACACTGTTTGTCAAAGCAGGATATACCAAGATTAAACATTAGAAACATCTTTAACCCATATAAGCCTAGCATCCATTTTATTGGACATCTGCAAACAGTGCAGAACCAGATCAGATGCCACAGAATACAGCATCTGGTAAGACTCTGCACTGTTTGCTTAAAGAATTTACTTTTGAATGAAATTGTAAATTACTACTTGACTCTCAGTAAATTTAAAATGGATTCGTCCAGTTGATATGTGCGGAAAATTCTATAAGGCATAAATGGGTCAATCTAAAATAATATAATTCTACTCCAGGTAATAGAAGCTTCTGACTTGGATGGGAACAACAGACAGGCATTGGTATCCTCAGTCACCCACCCCTATGGTCTAACTGTGAGTGAGGAGTTTGTTTTCTGGACTGACTGGCAGAAGAGATCCATCTTCCAGGCACGCAAGGATGGTACAGCCGGTAGCGAACAGGAAGTTGTGTTGAACAAATTACCAGGCCTGATGGGAATACATGCTGTTAATCTCAATGAGAAAGGTATTCTTTAGTTGGTCAAATGAGAGACTTATTTCTGGACAGCATATGCCTTAACTATTTTCCAAAATTCATGACAGTTGTAGTCTGCATTCTCATCTTGTGAAGTCTGGCCTTCAGGTTATGAAACTTTTTACATTCTCAACTCAACTAAGCATGAAATTTAGTATACTCATAAATGTTAAAATGCTAACAATTGGTGGCATTTTAACATTTATTAGGATGATAGAGAAATACAACATATGCAAGTTTTAAAGCAAGAAGTCTGTATTTTTCAGCATTTTAGTTTTTATTAGCAGTTGAAATTTCATGCTTAGTTGAGTTGACTATGAAAAAAAGTTTTATAACATCAGGAGACCTGATGTACTCTGATGACCTATAGTGCAAACAATATGGACCCAGATCAGACTGTTTTCTTAGGAGCAGTCAGATCAGAGGTTCATTTCAGAAATTAAGATCAGACTGTTTTCTTAGGAGCAGTCAGATCAGAGGTTCATTTCAGAAATTAATTTGATTTTTGGAATGGTCATGGAATCATGAATACTACGGGTCTTTTGCAAAGTAAGTGAAGCTCAAAGGGTTTCACATTAACTTTGCAAGAGACCCGAAGTATTCATGATTCCATGAACATTTCGAAAATGGAATTTATTGCTTATATTTACATTTTATTATAAATATCTAAAATATAGAAATTATTTATAATTTATGAAACAAAACAATTTTGTATTTAATATTTAATCCTAATAATGGTTTTGTTGGAGTGTAAATCGAAAAAGCTGAACAGCCAGTGTGAACACGGACAGCCAATGGAGTAAACAAGAGGCTTGTTTTGCATGTGCGATGCAGGTGTGGCTGGCTGTCAATCACAACACTTCTGGCGAATGAATTTGATGTTCGAAGCGTATTGCACAGGCAAGTGAGCTTGGCAGCTGCCAATCAAATTTATGTCATTCATGAGGCTGTGAATGATTGCAAAAATCTAAAGATTCATTAAAGGCTTGCTTCGAAAATGTAAATATACTGTTTTGCAGCCATGACAAAGTAGTCATCTGGTATACATTTGAATTAGGATTAAATGTGCATGTTAAGCAGACATCATCCCAATTCTTAATTTTTCTCAGTTTTGATGATGTTCTAAGATGACTTGTGTAGAAAAAACTTGCTGTGCATATCTTGTAAATGCATTATTTGATTTACATGCTTCATTATGCAATAAATTACTCTGAGGGGTACACTCTTAAAACTTGTGGATAAAAGGTTAACGTTTAGCCTGTCAGTGATGACTTTTAATGTCTGCTTCTCTAGTCGGCCTATGTTCTTAGGTAGCCTGTATTGCAAACAATATGGACCAAGACTAGGATTCGTATTGTTTGCTATCATGCAAATATCTAGTCTGAAGAGCACTTGAATATACAGTAAAACCTGTGTATAACAGCCACTCAAAAATAGGCAAAACAAACAACTGGTAGGTTAATGCAGGTAGAAAGTATTGCAGAATGCTCCCTTTGGAGCATTCTGCAATACTTTTGACCTGCATAAAGCGATAATTGGTCTTGAAAACAATTTTTGGTCTTTAGGTGAGTGGCCGTTTTACACAGATTTCACTGTGTGAAGCATTTTGAGGACAAAACAATAGTGGTGAGATAAATGTTAGCATTCCAATATTTATTTTCAGTGGACCCAACATTGAATGTCTGTAGGATGAATAATGGTGGATGCAGCCATCTTTGTCTTCCCAACAGAAGAGGCGTGTCCTGTGCCTGTCCATCAGGGCTTCAACTGAGACAAGACAATGTCACCTGTCAATCAAGTGAGTTAATTGGCTCATTATAGAGGCCTCGTGAGAAACCCTGATTTTGTTGATTGCCAACAACAAAGGTACAGACCAGCCTGTGTCTGCGAATTAATGATGGGAAAAGGGTTAGCCATTTTTCTAGTTTATGGGTTTGCTAACTGAAACTATAGATCTATGGAAAGACTATCACAATTGGTAGATGTACCATCTCTTTGATACAACTTGATTGAACTTAACAATTACAATGTTTCAAAGAAACTCTTGATAATGTCACTCCTCATAGCTCAAAATACCATTTAATCTGTTTATACCAAATGGAATTTCCCTTAAAGATCAAATGGACGACTCTACTTCAAATTTTAGGGTGGTTTATTGATATTTTTCATTTATTTTTTAACTCTGATAGAATATTCTGAAGTGAATGGTGAACACACTGATCAGATGCCACATTTTTCAGCATCTGATCTAGGTCTGCACTATTTCCCTATGTTTAAAAAAAGGGAACGCTAAGTTTAAATTCAAAGTTAATTTTTCAATTAGATGTGTAAAATCTCTTTAAAGATGGTTGCACTGCTGTCTAGTGGGGCTAGATGACAATTATTGGACCTGAGTCTTACTCTACTTCCATACTTCAGTGTATGCGAGCAGTGTACTGGACTTAAGTTAAGAGTGCATAAGGAAAACTAATTTTCTTATTTCTCTACCAAAACGTATGTTGTGGGTACTCAAAAGAACCGTCTCAATGAGATGGTTCTTTTGAGCACCCAAAACATATGGTAAAACTGATAGCTAAGAAAATGTTCACAATTTTAGGCTGAAAAGTTTTGTTTATCTAAACCTGTGAGTGTAGTCTCATGTTAAATTGCATATAGGCTTTTCTAAGCCTGCTCTGGCTGTCTATTCCATATGTACCAAATCATCATGAACTAGCCCATATTGTTTTCAGTGCCAGAAGAATACATACTATTTGCAAGCAGAGGAAGTATCAGACGTATTGCTCTTGATATGCCAGACCACACTGATGTTTACCTCCCCTTGGCAGATCTTCATAATGTGATTGCTTTGGACTATGACTATGCAGAGAAGAAACTATACTATACTGATGTACAACTTGATGTCATCAGGTAAGATTTAACTCCCCTTATTAGATCTTCGTAATATGAATACTTTAGACTATGGGTACGGGGAGAAAATACTTTATTACACTGATGTACAGCTTGATGTAATTAGGTAAGATTTATCTCCCCTTATTGGATCTTCATTGTGTGATTTCTTTAGAATATGTCAACTGGGAGAAGAGACTTTACTACACTGATGTACAAGTTGATGTCAGGAGGCAGAATTGCATGTCCATTTCAGGATTTGCACAGGCTTGAGAAATACTTTCATAAGGAGAGCTCTCTCGAAAAGTCCTTCAAAATTTAAATCTGCCATGAGAAATGCAGGAGAATTATTCTCAGGCCTTGAAAAGTCCTTGAATTTTACTATTTTATGAAGAACTTAAACTCTTTAGAAGGAGACCTACATCAGTATAAAATCAAAGGTTTAGATAAGCAAAAAAATTCAGCGTAAAATTGTAAATATTTTCTTACCGATATTTTTTAGCCTCAAAAGAACCATCTCATTGAGAAGGTTCTTTTGAGTACCCACAACATATGTTTTGGTTGAGAAATAAGAATTGTTTTTTTTTTGTTACACACTTTTAACTAAAGGCCTGATAAAATTGCTTTCTTTATTCAGTGTAGCATTTGCTGCACTGAATCTACACCAAATAAAGGCACAACAATTTCATGCTAATTTCCCGATACTAGTCCCTTTATTATCTCAGTCTAGCATTTACCAAAGTTGAATTACCGTAAATGTTCTAAAATTTCAAACACTTCACTTTCTGTTTTCAAAGAAAATGTGTTATCAGGGCTCAAATTAACAAAATGTTTGTCAGGATAGCAAACAGGGAAGACCCTGATCAGACTGCTTCTTCAGAAGCAGTCTGATCTGGGCCTGCAATGTTCATCTAGGCCTTTTTGAATGGCAAATATTGTTCAAAATTTTAGAACATTTACCGTATAAAGTGTAAATCTTTTTTTCTTCTCAGAAACATAGTCCTTGAAAACTTATTATGAGTCTTTTATAGCTCCTTGAAAAGTCCTTGAATTTAGGCAGGTTTGCCTGTATGAAGCCTGCAATTATATTACAGGAGATGCAATCTTAGTGGTACACATGTAGAGACAGTTGTATCTGAGAATCTGAAGACCACTGATGGCTTGGCTGTTGACTGGATTGGTAGGAATTTGTACTGGACAGATACAGGTAAACTGACCTTTCCTTCATGAATATTCATGATAGGCTCCACCCACTATGAATAATTGTATAAATAAACTTTCATGTTGCTACATAGAACAAAGAAATGACTTGTCAGGTCCACTTCTGTGTGATCAGATATATTATACATCCATAAATGAATAGAGTAGATCCTGATCAGGCAGCTCTTTTAGAGCTGCTTGATCTGGGTCTGCTCTTTTTGCAAAAGCATTAAGCAGTGTCTCTATGAGGTAAAGGGTTAAATGCCTTGGTTATGATCCCTGGGAGAAACTTGAGATTCAGGTGAATATTTTCATAAGGGAATGACTTTGTAAGAATATAGAAAAACTACCATTTATAGAGCAGTAATAGAGGTGCTCCGTGGCTCAGTGGTAGAATACTTTACTCGTGATAGAGGGGTTTGTGAGTTAGAGCCTTACCAGAGGCACTGCATTGTGCCATTGAGTCAGACACTTATCCTCTGCTTAGTACTTGTTCAACTCCTGAAGTGCTGTCCCGACATGACTGAAAACTGTTGACTAGGACATAGATAATCAAATCGAACAAAGTACATGTATTGATAAACCTTCTGGATTTTGAATGGTAGAGTTTGTTTCAAGGTAGAGGAAACCACATCTTAAAGGGACTACTATTAAAGGAAAGAATATGCTCCCCATAGGGAGCATATTCCTTCCTTTGAGAGTAGCCCCTATGATAGTAGAAAATAACTTTAAAGGGTATTAACGACATGCCTGAAAATTGTTGACTGGGACGTAAAGAATCAAAACAAACAAACAAAATAAATAAAACTATAATAGGAAAACAACCATTTTACAGAGAAATCATTGGAAAAACTATCATTTTGTAAAAATCAGGCCTTTAGTTAAGAGTGTGTAACAGAAAAATAATTTTCTTATTTCTCGACCAAAACATATGTTGTGGGTACTCAAAAGAACCGTCTCATTGAGACGTTTCTTTTGAGCACCCAAAACATATGCTAAAAATTTGGGTAAGAAAACATTTACAATTTTACTCTGAAAAATATATCATAGTTTTTTGCTCTCAACAAAGACACATCTTTTCATTGTGTGGCTTATGACCAGTTAAAGATAAATTCACTCAAGTAGTTTATTTTCTGATAGGTCGAGATGTGATAGAAGTGGCCTGGTTGGATGGTCAGTACAGAAAAACTCTTGTCAAAGATAATCTAGATCAACCCAGAGCTATAGCAGTTCATCCCAAAAAGGGGTAAGAGATTTTCATGCCAGTATTTACCTTCTCTTGGCAAATGCTATATACCATTGTTTTACATTTCATATAATACCTAGTAAATGCACATACTCCTGTAGGCCTGCACTGAGTTCTATATGAGCTCTAATACGATCCGTACTGATTGTCAGTCAATCCAGTGCACAGGAGTCTGTAGCCCAGCATAACAATATGCCATATCCAGAGGTGGTGGTGGGCAGGGGGTCTGGACCCCCTCCCCTCCCTTGGAAAATCACAAAGCTACCAAGCCACCATTCAATGTTGGGCCATTATTGGTCCACATGGAATCATCATTAAAAAGGTAGTGGTATTTGGATCATCTCTCCCATTATCAACAAAAAAACAAAAACAACACTAAACATCAAAGTAGAGTTGGACCCCCTTGGACAAAATTTTCTGGATTTATGCATGTCAGGTAATTTTACTGAATTACTGACTTTAAAATAAACATAATTTTGAGGCATACTGTAAGCCCTTCGGTTATTCCCTGTGATCGAGTGGTGCTATTTCATTATTAAAATGGATTTATTGCATGGATGAAAAACAGTGTTGCTCCTGATCAGCTCGCTTCAATAGAACCCAGCTGATCTGGATCTACACTGTTTTATAAAAGAGGATTTAACATTATGAACACGTTCCCAACTTTTTCTCTATTATTTATTGCAATAAAACTACCTATTATTCGAATTTCGATTATCCGAAAAATTCAATTTATCGAAGTGATTCGTAGGTCCCGATTAAAGAAATTGCTAGTAAATTACCCTTCAAGATTTGAAGTCCAAATGTCACGCATGGTGATCATGATTTCTTTGTTTGGTCGAGTTTGATATACACACCTGAGTGATTTAGCAAACAAAGTTGCAATATGTAATTGACACAGGATTAACGTTCCCACTATAACATGATGATCGTCTCTCATCCTTTGATTTATTCTTGACCACTGTTTACATTAAGCGAACACACCAAGCGCACCCGACTTTGTACAACCAACAGGTTACAACAAAAATAACAATTTTCATAATAGACGAATATCACGGACATGTGTTTTGGGTGCTCAAAAGAACTGTCTCATCGAAATACTTCTTTTGAATGCCTAAAACACAATTTTACATTTGGGGGGAAACAACCAAAACCCAGGTTTTGATACTTAAAAGGACCCTCTCATCGAGACAGTTCATTTAAACACCCAAATCGTATGTTTTCGCTGAATTAAAAGAAAAGTTACCAGCTGGTGGGCCGTTGTTGGCCCCACGCTGTGTGCTAGCTATGATGGAACCCTTATGACATTAGGGCGATAAAAAGGAGACAATATTTTGTCAGTAAGTGTGGTTCGTCAATTTACATTTTACCTTTATTTTCATTGTTGTCATGTATATAGTGTGGATTTCAATAAAGATCTGAATTTCTTTTCTGCGTTCTTAGACCTGCAAAGCATAAGAGACGATGAGGCCACAACCTCCAAGGAGCTCATTTTCTTTAATGTTTCGACTGATGTTTCGATCACTTAACGGGAAAACGCAAGTTAAAGTTGCAAACTCTGGTAAAACAATGACATTCTATGAAAGCATCCCAGTTTTTCCGAAAATATCCGAAAACTCCCGATTTTGATCATTCGATTATTCGAAAGGATTCCTGCGGTCCCTGGCACTTCGAATAATAGAGGTTTGACTGTGGTTGTTTATCAATTTAAATACATGATGTATCATTCCCAGATAGAAAGTCATATGATAATATGGATAATATGTAATTCTTCTCTGTTGATAGGTTGATGTACTGGACAGACTGGGGAACTGTACCTAAGATTGAGAAGGCTTATATGGACGGCTCTAATAGAAAGACAATCATTAACTCAAACCTTGGTAAGTTATATTGGCAAAGATAAGCAAACATTTTGAGAGAAAACTAAATTTATGATTACTGATCATTATTGCTTTAACTCTTTGCATGCATGATAATTTTCCATGATTTTTTTTCAAACGTCTGTTGATTTTTTCCAAAATCAACTTTTTTGAAAACTCTTTAGGATTACCATCAGGGTACCAAACAGCTTGGATCCTGATCAGGCCTGACAATTTGTCGGGCCTGATCTGGGTCAAAACTGTTTGCATAGGTTACCAGCAGATAATAAATGTCACCAATAGCAGACACAGAGTTAATTTCCATCAGTCTACACATGAACACCTATGCTTATTGAGTTGGTCTTTTTGATTGACAGCCACATACGTTTTAGCTGAGAAGTAAGAAGATCCAAGATTGTTCAGATCATATAAGCTTCCATTAATGTTTGAAGTTATCCTCTGCATGATACATGTTTTCCTTGTTGTGGAGCCATTCTGTTTTCATGGACATAGTGTCCTAGAGTATTATTTTAATACATGTAATTATGTCCCCCTTTAGGGTCGAGAGACAATTGATATTGACTAGATCTAGATTGGGATTGTAACACATCATTTTTTGCATATTTGTAACGTAGTTATGGCCTTTGATGGATGGCAGATTTTCGTTTCCGCTCAATATCTCAAGAATTAATACATAGAATTAAAACTGAGAATTTACCAAATTTTGTATGTGCATTGATATTGACAAGATCTAGCTTGGGATTGTTACATGTCATTTTTTGCAAATTTTTAACAGAGTTTTGGCCCTTAGCTTGGGATTGTTACATGTCATTTTTTGCAAATTTTTAACAGAGTTTTGGCCCTTGATTGATGTCAGATTTTCATTTCCTCTTAATATCTTGAGAACTTATTGATAGAATTTGACCAAATTCGTTTATGTGAATTGATATTGACAAGATCTAGCTTGGGTTTGCTACTCTGACAATTCTAGTTCCCCTGGGCATCTGTCGGTCCATCTGTCACAAAATGGTTTCCACTCTATAATTTGAAAACTGTTCAAGCTACACACAAATATTAAACAACATGAGATGGTAAGCAGATAGTAGGAACCATAACTCTGGATTGCCTTTTTTAGAGTTATGGTCCTTTGAAACTGAAAAAAGATTTTGTGAATAAATTGTGTCTACTCTGTAAGTTAAAAATCATTCAAGTTATTTTCAAGAAACTCCACACAAATATCAACCAACATTATATGCAGAATACAAGAACATTAATTCTGGATTACCTATTTTGGAGTTATGTCCCTTTTAAACTGAAAAAAGTAGATTTTGCAATTTATTTGTGCCCACTCTGTTTCTTAAAAACTGTTTAAGTTATCTTCAAAAAACTTCACACAAATTATTAACTAACATGTGGTTGAACTAAAGTTAACCATACTGCTGTTTTTTCAGGTTTCCCCAATGGCCTGTCAATAGACTATGCTGCGAGTAGATTATACTGGGTAGATGCCAAGCTGGATAAAGTGGAGACTTCAACTCTTAATGGCAATTACAGGGTTACCCTTGTCAAGAATGTACCACATCCATTTGGACTAACAGTGGTAATGAGAACTTTGTCATTAGTCACATACGTCTACATAAACAAAACTTTTAGGTGTAAAATTGAGAATATTTTTTCATCCACCAGTTTAAACATTTTTTTCTGGATTTAGCCTGTTGGTAAGATGAAATTTGCTTCACTTGAAGCAAATTTGGGTGGGGGTCGGGCCTTTTAATCTATTTGATTCTTCTTTTCTCTCTCCCTCTCTCGGATGAGTCCCAACATTCCTGAAATATTGTTGACTGGGACTTTAAGCCTTTACTCAATCAATTTGTTTTGGGTGCTCAAATGAACCGTCTCATTGAAGCTGCTCCTTTGAGTACCAACAACATATGTTTTTGTTCAGCAATAAGAAAATTAGTTTTAATTACGCACTCTAATCTAAAGGCCTGTAGATTGACAACAATTTAAGAAACCTGTATATATGCCATATCATAGGTCTAGATAAACAGAATTGTTGAGCATAAAATTGCGAATCTTATCCACCAGTTTAAACATTTGTTTTGGTGCTCAAAAAAGAACCCGCTCATTGAGACGGTGGTTTTGAGTACCCACAACATATGTTTTTTGTTCAGCAATAAGATATTTTTAGCTCACCAGAGCCAAAGGCTCAGGTGGAGCTTATAGTATGGGACTCGAGCCTGCGTCCATCCATCCGTCCGTCCATACTTTCAAACATTAATATCTCTGAGACCAGCCGGCCAATCATAATCAAATTTCATCAGGAGCATCATCGGGGTGGGGGATTGACTGTATTAGGTTTTTGGCTAGATCGGATCAGAACTCTGGTTTCCATGGCAACAGATAGCTCCCATAGGGTTATAATGGGGAAAATCTTGTGACCACTCTAGCTCCTTCATTTTTGATTGGTTCTTCTTTATTCTTGCAGGTAACGAGGACAACCATAAAATCTCGAATGGGTTTGAAATTGGGCAAGATTGGACCAGGGACTTATTAGTTAGCTGCCCTTGAGCGTCTGGAAAAATCCCCATTGACTTATAACGGGAGAAATGTTGTGACCACTCTAGTAACTTCCTTTATGGATAGATCTTCTTCATTCTTGCAGATAACAAGACCAACCATAAAAGCTCGGATGAGTTTGAATTTGGGCAAGATTCCATCACCGACTTCGGAGTTAGCTGCCCTTTAGCGTCTGAAATTAATGAATAATGTTGTGACCACTCTAGCTCCTTCATTTTTGATTGGATCTTCTTCATTTTTGCAGGCAACAAGGAAAACCATAATCTCTCGGATGTGTTCGAAATTCATTAGGATCCGACCAGGCACTTATGAGTTAATTGCCCTTGAGTGTTTGGAAAAATCCCCATAGACTTATAATGGGAGAAATGTTGTGACCACTCTAGTGCTTTCAATTTTGAATGGATCTTCTTTATTCTTGCATACAATAAGGACAACTATTAAAGCTTGAATGAGTTTGAATTTCCTCAAGATCTCATCACCTATTTTGGAGTTAGCTCCCCTTGGGCATCTTAAAAATTGATGGAATGTTGTGACCGCTCTAGCGTCTACATTTTTGATTGGATCTTCTTCATTCTTTCATCTAACAAGGACAAACATAAAAACTTGTATGAGTTTGAAATTCTGCAGGATCCGACAAAGGACCTCTGAGTTAGCTGCCCTTGAGGGTTTGGAAAAATCCCCATAGACTTATAATGGGAGAAATGTTGTGACCTCTCTAGTGCTTTCAATTTGAATAGATCTTCTTTATTCTTGCAGATAAGAAGGACAACTATAAAAGCTTGAATGAGTTTGAATTTCGTCAAGATCCCATCACCTATTATGGAGTTAGCTCCCCTTGATCATCTTAAAAAGTGATGGATAATGTTGTGACCACTCTAGCGTCTTCATTTTTGATTGGATCTTCTTCATTCTTTCATGTAACAAGGACAACTATAAAACTTGGATGAGTTTGAACTTTAAGTAGAACTAACCTCAGACTGTTGAGTTAATTGCCCTTGAGTGTTATAAAAAAATCTGCATGGACTTACAATGTGAGATCTTTTGTGACCACTCTAGCACCCTTATTTTTGAATGGATCTTCCTCAGTCTTGCAGGTAACAATGACACCCATAAAAGCTTCAATGAGTTAGATTATCCGCTGCAACCAACAACCAATTACAGAGTAAGCTGCACTTGAGCGTCTAAAATATAGCTGTATAATGTTGTGACCACCCTAGCGCCTTCATTTTTCATTTGATTTTTTTCATCCTTGTAGGTTATCAGGACATACATTAAAGATTGGATTGGTCAGAACCCATCACTTACAACAGAGTTAGCTGCCCTTGAGCATCTGAAAATACACTTTCATCATTTTTATTCAGATCTTTTTAAAACTTGCAGATAACCAGGACTGGCATAATATCTTATGTTTTTTAATTAGTTCCTGGTCACTGTTTCAAGTTCAGAGTTACCTGCCTTTGAGCATCATCAATTATAGTATCTCCAAACATTATGCTGGCTCTCAGGTGAGCGATCGTCACCCATTGGGCTACTTGTTTAATTATGCAATAGTATCTAAAGGCCTGTAGTTAGATCAAAACACAAGAGAACCTGTTGATGCCATATGTGAACAGCCAAGATTCAGATCTGCCTGTACATCATTGCAGTCTAATCTACATCCTTGCTGTTGACTTTCTATGAGTAAATTGCTATAGTTGTTTAATCCCTTTAAAGCCTATTGTCTTGATCACAAACTCCAAAGACATATTTTCTCTTGATTTGGACCAAATCATGCACAACATTTGGGGAAAACTCACTTCATATTTTGACAATCTTGGTCCAAGCCAGCATTTCAATTATGAGTGGTATGCAGCAAGATAAGGTTCAAATCTATCTGCTTGTCTACAGAAGCTAGTTAGGCCTTAAAATTTAAGATGTATCATATATAGCCACCATACTACACAGAAATATAATAATAAAGGCAAAGGCACTAACCAGCCTACATAGATGCACAGGCTGGTCTCTGCCTTTGTTATTTGCACACAACAAAAACATGTTTTTTTCACAAGCTTGACTCATATCATTCTGTCACTGGAGTTTGACATTCAACGCTTGTTTCAGGTATTGAGCTTATTTTCATCCCCGGTCTCAAAAGCGGAAGGTGTGGATAGGGACTAAAAGTAGAAAAATTCAACTTTTGAGCTCAAAACATATAACTGAATTACAACTTGGCATTATGCATGAGCTTTGACTTACATTTAGGGTGCATGTTTGATTGCTTTAAACAGGTGCTTTGCTTCCATGGTGTAAAAATTCAAACCAAACCACAAGATGAACTTCTCCTTTTAATAAACTAAATTTCACCTATAGAATGGCAGGTAAATTGTAAAATGTTCACAATCACAGTTGGCAACTTTGCTTTCCTCTTTAATTGGGTCGGACTTCAGACTCTATGACCGATCCAACTTAAAGACTTATCTATTGATGAGATGGTAGGGACCTGATGCTTTGGCAGTTTGTCGGGCCCACAGGGGTTTACCTGTTGGATTTCTTTTGCTCCGGTATTCAGTTCATTTACTGTTGAGCCCTTATCTTTGCTTTATCTCCTGGTTATATCTTGATTTATATGTTCTAGGAGATGATTCATTGATAAGTTAGGGGTCAGATATTGCAAACCAAATATCTATGTGTTTTGATCCACATCTGAATTAAGGGTGAGGTTGGTGCCGTTAAACCAGTTTAAGCCCTCCAGTAAAATATTTTACTGACTGTACTTCTTTTGTGGATCTTTTATGTTCTGTCTTGTGTTTGCTATGCATTTGTGCGCATCTGTTTATATGTGCCTTGTGGTCACCTGCTGGGAAAGGGCTGACCTCTTGGCTCTCGTTTGTGGTGTCTAACTGTGAGTTTGTCACTTTCCCATTGGTATCCTGGGTCGGGTGTGGTACTTGATTGTATCGATTCCTGATCTTTGCACCCTTACTTACTTCCAATACCTATAAGTGTTTTTTTTTTTTGCTATTTAAATATAGTACTGTCATTAGCTTTTTTAATTCATTGCAAATGTATGCAAATATGGACCAATCAAATCCTTGGATTTGCATGCATGTCAAATAAGATTAATTATTTTATTTTCCAGTTTGGAGATCACATATTCTGGACTGATTGGCAGACTCAGCGTATTGAGAAAGCAGATAAACATTTTGGCCACAACAGGGAGGTGATAAAGCAGTTCTTTGAAGGCCTCATGGATATAGAGATTGTCTCCCCTTATAAGCAAACTGGTAAGTGATCCGATTTCATTTTCAATTCATGCATCATTGTCTGCTATGAATAAACGCTGTAAAATCATTTTGACAGTTATTTTCAGAGTTGATTCTAGTCTGCGGGAGTGTGATAATTACGCTTTTTTGGCAGTATTGGCCCCAAATTTCAAGTTCCTTGCGTGGCTACTCCGCAAAATGCTGAGATTTGGCGCAATTCTAGTAATCCTGTGTGTATTTTTGGTCCTTCTGTTTGCATTTCGGTCCCTTTATTCTATTCCATTCATCTAATTTCGTTAATTTCGGCCGATCTCATCTTATGACACTTAATTTCTATTGGTTGATGCTGAATTGAACATTTCTACTTTCGTTTTTAAAATTCTTATTTGCGAAATGAAATGCAGAAATAGGATAATGACAGTGTGCGAACAGGCATGAAGGAACCTAAACTACAGACTAATAAACCGTTGTACCTCGTTGGCCCACAGAAAATAAATATAAGAAGTTTGAGTGCAGAGACGATGAATGGCCTGGCAGGAAAATCTGTACCATTTCTGAGGACTATTAAATTGTCTTCTACCGACCATGTTCGCATCAGGTATGTGCCATTTAGTAATCTATTTTCCAAAAATCTATCATTCTGGAGAAGAGGGTGCTCTGATTACATTTGTTTATATTCAAATCAGACACCCCTCCAACTCTTCTCCTTCTGTCTTTGTCCAACACTTTTGAAGGCCAGGGTTATTGTGGCTGGGGGGGGGGGGGGGGGGGGGGGTGAACAGAACAGGCAAGCCCCTAAAGACAACCCCTGCACGATTTGTTTTTATACTCCCCGCAAACTTTGTTTGTGGTGGGTGGGTATACTGTTTTCACGTTGTCCGTGTGTGTGTGCGTCCGTGCGTGCGTTGGTCCGCAGCGTTTTTTTTTTTTAATATCTTGGAGAGTCATTGCTGGATTTTCATCAAACCTAGCAAACATGTTCATATATGCAAGACAAATACTTTAGACAAAAAAGTAAGGGCAAGGGGCCAATTCTAATAGAGTTATTTCCCTTTGTAGTTCTAAATGGCTTTTAATATAGGGTTTTATGCTTATGCTATTATAGGCCATACACGGGCCGATCAACTCCTACCACAGCTTTTGATGGAACACTTTGATACTTTACCTATACAATGTAGATACATTGAACATATGCATGAAGGAGTTTACTTCAGAAAAAATATTTTTTGACAAAATGACAGCTGTGAGAACTTAGACAATTTTGAGTTATTTCCCTTTGTAGTTCTAAATGGCTTTTAATATAGGGTTTTATGCTTATGCTTATGCTATTAGAGGCCATACACGGGCAGATCAACTCCTACCACAGCTTTTGATGGAACACTTTGATACTTTGCCTATACAATGTAGACACATTGAACATATGCATGAAGGAGTTTACTTCGGAAAAAATATTTTTTGACAAAATGACAGCTGTGAGAACTTAGACAATTTTTCCTTAATAAGGCTTTTGTATATGCATAGACGGTGCCTTCATGGGCCGATCAACTCCTACCACAGCTTTTGATGGAGCAATTTGATACTTTGCGGATACAATGTAGACACATTGAACATATGCATGAAGGAGTTTGGTTCAGAAAAAATAATTTTTGACAAATTGACAGCTGTGAGAACCTAGACAATTTTACCCTAATAGGGCTTTTGTATGTGCATAGATGGTGCCTTCATGGGCCGATCAACTCCTAGTACAGCTTTTGATGGAACAATTTGATACTTTGCCTATACAATGTAGACACATTGAACATATGCATGAAGGAGTTTGGCTCAGAAAAAATAATTTTTGACAATATGACAGTTGTGAGAACTTAGACAATTTTTCCCTAATAAGGCTTTTGTATATGCATAGATGGTGCCTTCATGGGCCGATCAAATCCTACCACAGCTTTTAATGTAGCAATTTGATACTTTTCCTATACAATATAGACACAATGAACATATGCATGAAGGAGTCTGGTTGAAAAAAAAAAATTGACAAAATGACAGCTATTAGAACTTAGACAATTATTACCTTATATGACTTTTGCATATGCATGGATAGTGCCTTCATGGGCGATCAACTCCTACCACAGCTTTTGATGGAGCATTTTGATACTTTGCGGATACAATGTAGACACATTGAACATATGCATGAAGGAGTTTTTAATTTTTGTTTGCACAGATTCTGCTGAAATCTTCTTTTCAAAACATAGGTCTGCTGGTTTGAACTATAACTTGCCAAGTTTTTTCACTGAATCTTACTGTGCGGGGGGTATCTAATAGACATTGCTTATTGACTTTTTTCATTAGGTGTTGACTTAGTTTTTTTAAGGGGTGAAGGGCTGGTCGAGGTATTTTTTTTTTTAGAAAAAACACCATTACCCATTTGATATGCAGGTTGGCCACCTTTTGGGAACACAGGGGTGGGGGGGGGGGGGGGGAAGTTGGCCCCTTTTTGACAAATCCTAGAATCATCTCTGATTTTTATGTTTCATTATTTTCCCAGACTGGCTAAAATTTCTTTTCACTTTGCAGGCTTGAAAATCAAATTAATATGGGGCTTTGGTAAAACTTGAATGTTAGGGTTTATTACGTCTCTGACAATTAAATTTCTTTTTACAGCAAGGATTGGAATGAGTTCATATATTTAAGGGCCAATTCCTTAACTTTTTTTCATTCTTGATACCTGAAAACAGGTACTTTGGCATACAGATAAGACCCAGATGGAATTTGACATTTCATCAGGGACTACTCTGTTTGCAAAGATAAAGCAGTTCTGACAGAAATGCATCATAATTTATAAGTTTTTACCTGTGACCCCTTAAAATACAAAATGGGCACTTCCATACTTATTCTATCAACATGTATCAGAATAAGAAGGGTTGAACATGCAGGCATAGCTACCCAGTATGGCCAGATTTACCACCAATTGTTCTTGTAAGACTGCGTGGATCTGAGCCATTGCTGTCGCCTTTGTGATAAGTATCAACCTTTCACAAGCTTGCTCTTATTTTCAAGGTATCAGTGCTTGTTCAGAGAAGAATGGGGGTTGTACACATCTTTGTTTAGCTACACCTAATGGTAGATCATGTCAGTGCCCAGATCAGGATGATACTACCAGACCTTGTTTATATGGTAAGATCAATACTCTGGATAGTATAAGCAAATATTTTAGGGAGTGCAGTGGCTCAGTGGTTGAGTGCTTCACTCGAGACCAAGGGGTTGCGGGTTTGTACCTCACCGGCGTCACTGCATTGTGTCCTTGCGCAAGACCTGTTAATCCTTGCTTAGTTTAAAACTGGGCGCCTCACCAACATAACTGTGTTGTGTCCTTGAGCAAAACATTTTTATTGAGCAAAACATGTTTATTTTGCTTAGTTACTTAGTTACCCAGGAAGACCTGTTCCGACATAACTGAAAAATTGTTGACTTGGAGAATCAAATCAAACAAACCCAAATTAGCAAATATTTGGACCCTAAATTTGTGAAAATTTTCTTACCCTTCAGTGGTAACATATGTTGTGGGCGCTCAAAATAACCATCTCATTGAGATGGTTCATTTGAGTACCCACAACATATGTTTTGGTTTAGAACTTACACACTTTCATCTGAAAGCCTGTAATATTAAAAGGCTCAGTGCTTTACAATAGAAACTACCCAATTTAATCTAAATACTGTGAAAGATAGATTTAAGCAAACAGTGTAAATCAAGATTAGACCACTACTAATTACAGGGAGCGCAGTGGCTCAGTGCTAGAGTGCTTGACTCGAGACCGAAGGACAGCGGGTTCGAGCCTCAACGGCGTCACTGCCTTGTGTCCTTGAGCAAGAACATTAATCCTAGATTAATCCTAGCTTAGTACTGGTTTAACCCAGGAAGACCCATCCCTTTATAACTGAAAAATTGTTGATGGGATGTAAAGAATCAAATCAAACAAAAAAAAACAAAAAAAACAAAAACTACTAATTACAAGCATTTGGTAAATCAAAAATTATAGCAACAATTTAAGTGCAGAACAGTAGGAAAATTGTAGTTGAATTGTTTTTACTCAATTACAATCTCTGTATTCTTCCTAAAGTTTTGGTTAAATCCTGACAAAATGGTCTGGGCAAACATTACATACCCAGTTCCTATATTCTGATCAGGGTCTTTACTGCTCACTTTCTGACAATTGTTAAGCAGTCTGACCAGTATCTTGAATCTTCGCCGTTAACTTTTCAGACAAATGTTTTGTAAGTCAAAATATATATATAAGTTGAAAACAGTGTCAAAGAGATTTTTTTTGTTAATTTTTGAAATTTTACTACATTTAGATTTGTCATAAATTTTAGAACTTTAAGTTTTTTATGTATGTTTCAGAGCATTTACTGTGTTTTATATTTTTTGTGGATTTTTATATTGTGAAATTTTTAGAACATTTGGGATATTTAAATATTTCTGTTAATTTCAGTTCATTAACAGATTTTTGTAAATTTTAAACCATATGATTCTTTATACAGTATTTGATCTAATAACACACTGTGCACACAACTGTCTCAAAATTATGTACCCTCTGATAGAAACAGTGTTAATCCAGATACTCTGGCTTATCAGGAACCACACTTTTTCATCCTCTCCATGTATCCACACAGGTTTAGATAAGCAAAATGTTTGAGCGTAAAATTGTAAATATTTTCTTACCCATCAGTTTTAGCATAAGTTTTGGGTGCTCAAAAGAACTGTATTTGAGACGGTTCTTTTGAGTACCCGCAACATATGATTTGGTTGAGAAATAAGAAAAATATTTTTTGGTACGCACCTTTAACTAAAGGCTTGTATCCATATTTTTAAAATATTTACACCACACTACTGTATATAGGGCATTTATAATGTGTACACATCCAATAAAGTACTCTGTTTGTGCTAAAAGTGCATGTGCATGTGTGATTACTTGGTTTAATGGGATAGCTGTATTATTCCATAAAGGCATTCAGAGTATACTGCAGTCCCATTATAGGGCTATGTTTGGGGTGCATGGGAATGAACCATGTTATAGTCATGTTATATAATCATTTTATAAGTGAATTATGTTATAAAGGGACAATTTTACAATGGAATTATAGGAAAATGACCAAATGGTCATTTTCCTATAATTCCTTTGTAAAATCTAATGGTAAAAGAATTTGGGAGCCAACCATGACCATCCGTTTTATCATGAGGTGTTTTATATAGGAACTGTATTGTATTTATAATTTTTATGTGATTTCCAGAATGTTTAAGGTATTTGCACTTTCACTTGCAGTTCCGGTAGATGTTAGTTTTTCTCCCACCAGAGAGGGCCCCTCTGCTACTGATGATGAGGACATCTTCAGGTAAATTAGGCCAAATAAAAGAATAAGTGTGTTTGGGGTCACAGGTCTGAAAATTTTAGGTAGCATAGCTTATTACATACTTACTTAATCCTGGTTTGATATTTAGACTGCAGATAGTTTCCCAGTTCCTGGGGTAAGCTGCAGTTGGCTTGTCCTTCTCACACCAGATCTCCAGACTTCTCTGTTCTGGGGATCGATGCCTTCTAGGTTGCACACATTGACATCCTCTTCCACTCCAAGACTTCCTTGGTCTCCCACGTCCTCTATGGCCAGGGATGGTGATACTGATATCATACTGCCTTTCAAAAATTATACAATTATATTTTTCCAGAAAACCTGAAAAATTCTAGGTTTCACCAGTAAATTTAGGTAGAGTCGGGTTACCCTAAACACATGTATTTTTTTATTTTGCCTTATATTATATTTCCCTTTAGGGTGTCATTGACCCAGTCTATTCAATAGGGGTATCAAATTACATATAATCCTTTGTATTCTGATAGATTTTCCTATACATATTGATACAATAAGTATGGGACTGCACATTGTGTACTTTAAGGGTTCACAGGTAGAATTGAGCAAACAGTGCAGACCCTGATGAAATGTAGCCTTATGCTGTATTTCATCTGGGTCTTTACTTATTGCCAAAGTACCCATTTAGGGGTTTTCAGTACACAAAGGGCTATGGAATTGAAATTCAGATTTCAAGCTTGCACTTCATGATGAAAAACATTAGGCTTTTCAATGTCACTGAAGCCAAAAGTGCTTCTAGGATATATCCCCCATTCACTAACTACCGGTGTATACTAATTACCGGTGTATTCCGTTTCCTCCAAATGACTATCGGGTGAGTAATTATCATTTGGAATTTTCCACCCAACATTGTTTATAATACATTCTCTCTTGTCATTAAAGAAAAAAAATGCAGAAATGTCGTTTCTGAAGGGTAAATGACTTACTTCTTGTTTGCATAGTCCAAAATCATGATGCAGATTCGCCGTTATATATTATCAAAAATATGTTTTCATTGAAAATAAATAAGAAATTGCAGTTGGAAAAGTGTGTCTACTTGTTGTGGAAGGTTTTGGCAGTCTGGTTCCCTATGTAAAGACTAAAAATGACGTCAAACTTTGTCTCAGCACATTGGTCACATTATGCCCAAATATGGCTGAACGGTGTAGACATACAAAATTCCACCTCTATTTTATCTTGTTTGTTTACGTTCTTTTGGTGCACTCTCTGGTTGGGCATATCCCCAATATAGACTGTGTGATCTGTTTATGATTATGGAACATAGTTGTGATGATATTAGTGACCATTAATGAAGGACAACAAGTATTATCTTTGCAAAAACTTTGTAGTGTTGACATATATTATTTTCACCTACATTAAAAAAGTGGTATACCTCTCAAAAGCAGGCAAAGAAAATATATAATAAACTTTCAAACATGCCCTTTACTGCTATCACTTTGAAGGCCACTAATTGTTTCAATATAGAAACCCATCACATGTAGAGTTTTTTACCCAGATAATTTTCTAGAGCATTTATTAACACATACACCGGTAATTAGTAACAACGGACTTTCAAAATATCGGCTTCCGTGGTCTAATATAAATTAAGTTTACAGCAAGTTAAACTTTATTTTGAAGCATATATCGTTTGTTTCCATTGTAAGAATGAATGATCAGTTTAACAAGATGTAATTTATTGGTTTCTGTAAAATAGTTTGCTTTATAGCCTGTCTTAAACAGTTAGTACAACGGTAATTAGTAACACCAGTATACTCCCATTCTATATTAGCAAACACATTTATTTAATTATACCAGGCCAAAAAAGAAACGCTGCTATATGAATCCATTTCAATTGTACCTTTTATATATTTCATTCAAAATATATGCAGTAATAAGAAGAGTTATAGCAAATGGTACTAGAACATGTTATCTTTGCGAGTTTCTTCATTCATTAAGACGTCAGTATTGCCTCGGGGTCATTAATTGAATGTAAATACTGCGCCAAAGTTTTGTTCGGACCAAAATAGGGACATCGTATTCTTACAACAATCTCTTGCAAACCATTTCCCACATTTTGAGCTCTGATTCTCAGATTATGTGTTACTGTGGTTGCACTAGCTGTCACTATCACCGGACAAAATTGATTGTGCAGATGAAAAATCCGGGTATATGTATCGTGATGTCCCATCGTAACACAGATCAGTTGGGGTAAAATATAACACATTTGTATCATATTGGAATGGAAACATCCGGCTTCTGCAGTTGCATTTATAGTTTGTTATGTCTAGTAGCCTGAGTTGGCTCTACATTATTGATCTTTGACGAAGTCTATTCTTTTATTGTGTTTCCATTTGTTTCTAGCATAGTGGCCCAAAACGACTGTATTTAAGGTACCAAAATCACACATCAACAGCATATGAATTGCCACTCAATTGTCGTACTCAGGTGCATTAGTTTGGAATAGCATTCCACTTGATATAAAAAAAATTCTATGACTCTAAATTCCTTTGTTCAAAACTGTACATTCTGGTTAAAAGGTAAATATGTTTAATTTGCATAGCCTTACTTGCAACTGTAGCTAGAGGGTCATCTAGCATTCATAGTTGTTTTATTATATGTATATGTGTGTAGGGTGTGTGTGTTCTTTATTGTTAATATATGTACTTTCCTTATGTTTGAGGGCCCCAAGGAAGATTGATTCATCAATTGGGTTTCCCTCACTAAATAAAGTTGTTACTTACTTACTTACATACACATAATACATGGGTTTGTGCCAGTTAAACATGACTGTTATAAGCATATGAAACAGATTTTTATCCAATAAGACCTGTTAAAAATTTTGTTTTATATGTTACAGCTGTAGTGAGGAAGATGAGGCTATAGGTCTGTGTAGAAGGGAGAAAAAGATAGAACCAGCAGTTACATCTAAAGGAGCATATATTGCTCTTGGAACAGTCATCATTATTGTCCTTATAGGACTTATTCTAATCATTTTCTTATGGAAAAGGTATTTTATCTTTATTCTTATCCTGCTGAATCGACACATACAGTGTAGTCTTCTTAAATTGCTATGTTTAGGGTCCATAGGATTATATTATAACTAAAGTAAGAATGAGGGCAAAGATCAGGAATCGATACAATCAAGCACCACACCTGACCCAGGACACCAATGGTAAAGTTAAAACTTCATAACTAGACATCACAAACAAGAGTCTAGAGGTCAGCCCTTTCCCAGCAGGTGACCACAAGGCATTAATAAACAGACGCGCATGAAAGCATAACAAAAACAAGACAGAAATAACATAAAAGATCCACAAATCTTGCTATGAAGGTACAATTTATGAAAATGACTATTTTATGGTCATTTTCCATAATTCCTTTATAAAATTCCATGGTAAAAAAATTGATAGCCGCATGACTATGTGCTAATGAGGTGTGTTATAAAGGGACTGCAATGTATGATACACTTTGATTGACATCAATTGAAGCTGCATGATAATGCCCACACTTTGATTACATCAACTGAAGCTTCATGATAATGCCCACACTTTGATTACATCAACTGAAGCTGCATGATAATGCCCACACATTGATTACATCAACTGAAGCTGCATGATAATGCCCACACTTTGATTACATCAACTGAAGCTGCATGATAATGCCCACACTTTGATTACATCAACTGAAGCTGCATGATAATGCCCACACTTTGATTACATCAACTGAAGCTGCATGACATTGCCCACACTTTGGTATCCATCAGTTGAAGCTGCATGATAATGCCCCAAGCTCTTAGAAATTTAAAGGGACATGTTCCCTCCATCTGTCATGAATACCTTGTAAGTAGTGCATCTCATAAACTTTAAGAGCCACAGCCTACCAGCTAACAGTTACCACAGGCATGGACAAAGGTGGGCAATAGCAACATACTCCATATTTAAAGCCTTTGTGGGTGCATAAAACCGGGCATAGTGTGGGAGCTTAATATGCCCGCATAATGCTTTCATTAGAACTGATATCATTCATTTTAATATTTACAATGCTAAACCTGAATATGAGCTGGCTCATGAGATATTTGTACAGTAAAACCCGTCTAAAACGGCCACTCTCAAAAAGACAAAAAATTAGTCTTGAAAACTAATTTTCGGTCTTTATGAGAGTGGCCGTTTTACACAGGTTTTAATGTATTGATAACAAGGATGGATTAGTCAGGATCATCAACTTTAGATTACATCTCAGAAATTAGCACTAAAAGAGTTAAAAAAAAAATTTTTTTTCTGAATTAACATTGATGAAAATTTTCCAGATTTCTGATTTCTCAGGATTTAGAAGCTTACTTCCCATAGAAAGTCGATCTCAATATGCTGAATTAGGCAGATTATTAAAAGTTTCTCTGATTTATTTACAGAATATCTCACTGCAATTAACAATCCAACTGGAAATTGTTTATTTTTAGTCATACTTCAAGCCTTATGCTTTGAATTTCTAAAGTTAAGTATTTCGGAAAACCTCTAGCTTTCCCCCATGAATTGATTTCCATAGTTGGCATGAGGTATAATTCCTCACACTGGCTTATTTCGTTAAATGTTGATATTTCAGACAGCGGCGGCGGGGTCCATACATGGATGATTTTAGTTCATATCATTTTACCAATCCTAATTACCAGAGAACTAGTACAGAGACGATCAACTCTGACAGACCACCGAGGGAGTGGCGAATATTCAGGTTCAATAAAAGAAGTGTAAGTTTAATTTCTTACCGTTCCCCACCCCACTGGTTACATAACAGTTGAAATTTCATGCCCAGTTTAGCATGAACATTTTTTTTTTATAACCTTCGGGCCTGATTTAGATTCCTAAAGCAGAGACAAAATTTGAAAAGGTTGTCTATTGCAAATTAGAAGTGGCAATTTAAACATATTATCACATGAAGTCACATCTGGGAGTGAAGTACAGTAAAACCTGTATAAAAAGGCCACTCAAAAATAGACAAAATAAAGGTCTTAATGGCAAATGGTAGCTTAATGGAGGTCAAAAGTATTGCAGAATGCTCTCTTGGAGCATTCTGCAATACTTTCGACCTGCATTAAGCGATGGTTGGTCTTAAAAATCAATTTTGGTCTTCTTTTTGAATGGCCGCTTAAGACAAGTTTTACTGTAACACCATGCAATAAAATAGATTTATAGATTTTCCGGAAACGTTATGAAATGATGCTTTTAATGTCACACATATGGCAAAACCCTATCGTTTTACGCCAACAATATGAATTCAAAATAATTTTAATGTCATATGTGAAAAATAGAATCTAATATTCGTGCTCCTGTATAATTGAATTTATTAAGCTCGTTGCGAAAAAGATGGAATCATCGGTAAGCCTGGCATTTTATCTCTTCCCCAACTTGTTTAATAAATTCAATAAAAATAAAAAGAGCACTCATGTAAGATCCTCTATATTTTCTCTTTTCATTTCAGGAGCGAGTTTCTGTTGTTAGTTCAAATTGTACTAGTGTTGAAAAACTAGATTTATCAGAGACAGATGCTCTCTACCCCACAGACTCAGACACCAAAGGTGCTTCATGTTTTCCTGAGAGACAGAGGGGCAAAAATATTTTCAAACCAAAAAATCATGACAGTAACCCAAAACCAAAAGTACCTTACAGACCAGTAGAGAAGGTAGTCACGTGACAGGAAGTGAGGTCACATGATGGTTAAAGGACATGTGACGAGATTGAAAGAAGAAATATCTACCTGTTTTTCTAGACCAGAACAGTCCATATGGTCGGATACAGAAAAGGTTGCTTCACAGCAA
This sequence comes from Loripinus fragilis, assembly GCA_964019695.1. NCBI lineage: Eukaryota > Metazoa > Mollusca > Bivalvia > Lucinida > Lucinidae > Loripinus > Loripinus fragilis. The sequence goes on along the minus strand of OZ026519.1, from coordinate 14,541,714 downwards.
GAGAAGTCACATGATAATCAGGTGTCAATTGCAATGATCATGTGACTTAGTGATTATCATTCATGGAACTTAACAGTCCATATAAATGAGACAAGATTTTCTAAGTCCAGATAAAAGTGTGATTAGACGCAAACGGGTGTAAGCCTTGCTATATAACATATCTTATGGATGCTTGAATTGGAGTACCTCTGAAAGGATATTCCACTGAGCTCAGAGGACAAGCTAACCCATTCCTTGCTAACAGGGACTTGGTGTCTGCTGATAACATTTGCAAATAGTTTGGATCCAGATCTGGATTCAAACTATTTGACACTCAGATGGTGTTCCTTAAAGATGTTTTTGAAATAGACAACAACAAGAGCATTAATATTCAGATCAGGCCCGACATTTTGTCGGGCCTGATCTGGCTCCAAACTGTTTTCAAAGGTTATCAGCAAGCAAATAGTTACTTTATAGGGTCTTATAGAGTCTTAACATTTTGTCGGCTTGATCTAGCTTTAGATATAAAGAGTGATATTATAAATTTTGCAATAGGTATCATTATCTCACAGGCTGGCTTATGTGTATGTATAATAAATTGAGAATATGAAATAATGCGATTCTAGAACATTGGATAGACCAGAAGTATTCCCCGATTTGTTCGCTAGAGATGAAGTTGTTTATGGTGGATCTATATATCAGATAATGATGTCATGAAAATTATGGTTATGCGACGGCAAGTCATGTCGTGATAAATGTCTCAAAATGTGAACGGCAGGTATTGTGCTTGGATAATCCAGGCTTATGGGTGAAGTTATGTGAGTTTCACAACCAACGAACACACCATGATAACTAACTTAAAGTCTAGATTATGTTGTGGTTTTATAGCCATTTAAGTCTAAAATTTGTTGCAATTGTATAGCCCATTATGTCCAGATAATGTGCAGTTTATATGTATGATTTTTTCAGTTCAGAAAATTGTTGCACTTTTGTGGATTAATAATGTTTGCCTGCTATTGATGAATGAAAACCTTTGCAAAAAGTTTGGATCAAGATCAGGCCTGACAAAACTTCCGGTATGATCTGGATCCAAACTGATGGTATTCCTCATAGAATATTGGTTTTGAAAAAAATCATCTGACAACAAAAAATACATGGAATATTTCCCTGCATGCAAAGAGTTAGTCACTCAGGCTACCCCAAACTACCATTTCACTTCAAGAACAAATGGGCCTCATTAGGAGAAAATCTAACTTTGTTGCGTGCGAACAACAAAGGCACAGATCAGCCTGCACATCTGCACAGTCTGATCAGCTTCTTTTTATATTCACTCCGTGTAGAGTATAAGATCTTGACTTGCATCAATGCAAAATTTAATATTCTAGCCAGTCTCTGTAGGTGAGCAGACTGGTTCTAGCCAGTCTCTGTAGTTATGCAGACTGGTTTAAGTCTCACTTGTTGGAAGCCATGAAGACAGGTTTTCTCACGACAAGGCCCAATTAATCAAATAAGCCAGGCCCGAGGTTATAAAACATTTTTCTGGCTCAACTCAACTGAGCATGAAATTTATCATGCTCATAAATGCTAAAATGCCAACAATGGTTGGCATTTTACATTTATCAGCATGATAAATAATAGCAAGAAAAGTCTAAAAAAAAATTTCAGTATTTTAGTTTTTATGAGCAAATAAAATTTCATGCTCAGTTGAGTTGAGAATGAAATAAGTTGTATAACCTCGGACCCAGATCATAAAATTTTGGTACTATATACAAATGCATAGTCAATTGTTAAATGTGCATGCTCAGTTATCCAGAGATGCCAACCATTCTGAGTTTTGCGGAATCATACCGTTTTTCAAGGCCAATTTCGGTATTACGATTTCAGACGTCACAATTCTGGCAAATAACGATTTTAAAACCGTACCAGATAAAATAAAGGGAGTTACTCCTACCTCCACACTGATTATACCTGATCACCGGTAGTAAAATATAATACAGACTGGTTTGTGCGTTATTTATTGGAAAAATGTTACTTAAGCGGGTAAAAATTTGTGAGTCTGAGAACCCGTCTTTATACAAATCCAAAATTGATTCCCCCGGCAAAAACGTTGTTTACAGAAATTTATCAGATGATGCAAATCTTTGACTAATATGAAGCCAATTGAAGGCCGGAGAATAATATTATGCTTGAAGTTGTAGTAAAGCTCTCAAGCTCTCAGGTATGCATTTGGGAGGAAGGAAGGGTACTGTATTAGGCAATATTAAAGCTCCTCCTCAAGAAACTTGTGTAAGTATTTTACAACATTTATGGTTAAATATGCGGCATTCTGGAAAATGTCCCCAGATTCCTGAAAAATGTCTGTCATATTCCTGAAGAGCGACATTTAGGGTTGGCATCTCTGGGTATCTTCTGGGACAATAGGTCTAATTTTTTGGTCAGATCCATTCTGTACTTCGATGGTTTGAGTGTGCAAGTAGTGAAGTCTGTGGCAAGTCTGTGCCTAGGGGCAGGTTTGTCTAAGCCTTGACTGTTTGCTGATGTGCTAAACATCAACGTCTCATGTACTGGCTTAAACCCTTTGTATACTAATGGATACTTCCTTCTGGTTTGATAGATAAACTTGGGATTGTCCATTGTACATATCTAGGGATGTCAGGTTATATTTTCAAACAAAATTGCATTCTTTTGTCTGAAGATCCTTTTGACCGTTACAAACAGTGTAGACCTTGATGAAATGCAGCATTATGCTGCATTTCATCTGGGTCTTCAATGTTTACAAAGTACTCATTTGGGGTTTCCCGAATACAAAGGGTAAAATTAACTTTTGAATCCTACATACCAGCATTAATCCTTTTCACTCTTATGGATTATCCCATATATATATTGATACAATAAATATGGGATTGTCCATTTTGTATTTTAAGGAGTTGCCTGTCAAAATTTCTATATAACTATTTCTATCCATGAAGATTGTTAAATATCTTAACAAACAGTGCAGACACTGATGAAATGCAACGTAAAGCAGCATTTTATGTTTTTTAAAACTGCATTTCTGTCCCTAAACATCGTTTTTAATTTTATTAGCAAACAATGCAGGCCCTGATTAGATGTCGCATTATGCAGCCTTTTATTGGTTTAACTGTTTACTGGTATCCAGAATGAACAGGGTTAATTAGCCCTTAATGCGCCAATCACAACAAAAGTCATCTGCTTTTCTCGTCTGCTGAAATGTTTAAGAAGCCTCTATGGCAACAGTGTGGACCCAGAACAGACTGCTCCTATAGGAGCAGTCTGTTCTGGGTCCAGGCTGTTCGCTTCTATACATAATTTGTCAATAATGTTAGGCAATTATTTGTAACAGACGACTTCAGCAGACAACATTTTCAGATGCATTTTTTTCTTGGCGCTTTAAGGGTTAGAATGTTTTATCCTTTTGATGCAATTAAGAAAGAATATTTATTTGTTCTTGTTAAAATGTTCACAATCTACATGTTGACAACATTTCTTTTACAAACAAGCCAAGATGGTAAAGTAAATTTTAGTGTGTTATGGTTTAATTATAATTATAATAAGTCAGATCTGAACTTGTTTCAACACTTTTTATATACACTTTTTTACTTCTTTTTTTACCATTGTTTTTTTTTTTTTGCATTTGTTGTCTTTTGATACCATTTTGAATATTGTATGTGATAGATCAAACCCGCCAATATTTTTTGTCCTGACAATGTTGTCTGCTTTTTACGTACACTTCAGACTAGATTTTTCATGACAGCAAACGCTATGAACACTTATCAGACTGCTCTCTTAAGAAAGTTCTTTTGAGTACCCAAAACATATGTTTTAGATGAGAAATAAGAAAAAAATTTAAATTTTGATTACACACTTATCTAGACGCCTTCTTAAAATATAAAGAAAAGTCTGGAAATTTAAAGAATAGTACAATAAAAATAAAGGAAACTGAAATTTTTAATTTAAAGTAAAAAAAAAAAAACATGCTAGTAAAGAAGGACCCTATGGAATGGCTTAGCCAGAACGCTGAAAAAGTTACGCACATGAAAGGATGAAAGGGAGACTACTGAATCAAGCAATGATTATCTTCAGTTGCCTCCCTTTTTAAATTGGAACTTCTCTTAAAGAAAAGAATTTGCTCCCAAAGGGAGCAAATTCTTTCCTTTAAGAGGAGTTCCTTTGAGTATGGAAAAATCACTTTTACCACATAAGGTGACCTCCCTTGAACGTTATTTTTTTTATTATGCATGTGTGTAACTGTGTAATGGGAGTAGTATTTTTATTATGCATGTGTGTAACTGTGTAATGGGAGTAGTATTTTTATTATGCATGTGTGTAACTGGATAGTGGGAGCTACACCAATGCTATGGAATGAAATTGATAATAGCATTTTAATCTATTTAAAGAATTTTTAAAAGAAAAGTAGCTGTCTTCTCAGGCTAAGTATTAACCCTTTTCCCACCAATCACCACTTTTGTTGTCTGCTTTCTCTTTGGTAGCCTATATTAAAAACAATATGGGCCCTGATCAGACTAATCTCATCAGGATTTCATAGCACTTGCTTCCATGATAAAATCTAGACTGAAGTATGCTTGATTAAATGCAGCAGACATAAAAAGCAGACTACATTTTCAGGAGAAATAAAAGCTTATCCATTAAACGATCTTTTTTTAAAAGATAATAGGATCTGTGTTCTCCGGCTAAATACTAAAATACGTTTTACTCTTCTTAACTAAGATTTCACAGGAATTGAGTTTTAACTTAAAAAATGACTATTCATGGTTTTATGTTGTTTTATGATCTGTATTGGTATCAACATTATTATACAGTAAAACCTGTGAAAAATGGCCACTCTCAAAAAAACCGAAAATTTGTTTTCAAGACCAATTATAGCTTAATGCAGTTCAAAAGTATTGCAGAATGCTCCCTTGAGCATTCTGCAATACATTTGACCTTCATTAAGCCATCATTTATCATAAGATCTTTGTTTTGTCTATTTTTGAGTGGCTGTTTTACACAAGTTTTATTGTATATGAACTGTAAAGTTACATGTTGCAAAATTTAACATTTTCCAGAAGAGACTTCTGATCACATTATTTATATGCCATTCATTGCCAGAATTTGTAGATAGGTTGCTCAGTGTCATTAGAATGAAACCTGGCCATTTGATATTATTTGTCTGTTTCTGTGTGTGTATGTTTGTCAGTCCTTTTGCTGTGTCTAAATCTCATGTAGATACCATATATTACATTGTAAGTGTGGCTGTAAACTGTATAAGTAGAGCAATTGTTGTCTTTCTTGCATTATTTTACCTTAACCCTTTCCTTCATGAATATTCATGCTAAGCTCCACCCACTATGAATATTTATCATAGGCTTAGATAAACGAAAAATGAGCGTAAAATTGTTAATATCTTCTTACCCACCAGTTTTAACATATGTTCTGTGTGCTCAAAAGAACTGTCTCATCGAGATGGTTCATTTGAGTACCCACAACATATATTTTTGTTGAGAAATACGAAAATTATTTTTTATTATGCATTTTTAACTAAAGTTTAAACTTTCACATTTGTTCATAGAACAAAGAAATAACCTGTAATGTCCACTAGTGTAGGATCATTTCGAATCATATTTCCATAAGAAAACAGAGAAGACCCAAATCAGACAGCTCTTACAAGAGCTGCCTGATCTGGGTCTGCTCTGTTTGCAAAAGCATTAAAAGGCGTCTATCAGGTAAAGGGTTAAATATTTTAGACACTTTAACCCTTGTCATGCTGATTGTTTTATATACTACACTCCTCCCCAATTGTTATCCTGTGAACCTGCAGCATTCCGGCTGTAAGCATGTATTCTTGCATGAACTTTGTTACGTAAAGCTGTTTGAAGCCAGTTTCAAATGCCCCAAACTCCATGTTCAAATTATGAGATTCACATGCTGTTTGAACATTGGTTTTAATTGGAAAATACTTAAAATGAGCCCTGATAATTTGTCTGACATAACACTGGAAAGTGTTGCTGCCCGTACTGATCATTATGTCAACGTTTTTGTTCGCGAAAACATTGCAAGTGTTACGATGTTGTGACAAAGTTATGACATTCGAAAGTTTAACACTGATGCCATTTTGTTTGGAGAAAACCAGCATAAGAAAAATGGTATTTTTAGGTTTTAGCGGTGCTTTCGGTGGGCTTTTGGTTGGAATCAGGTATAAAATATGCAAGAATAATGATGACACACGTTTGTTTCATTATGTGTCCCTCGGGAGATGTTTGAACACTAAGCCTAATGGCTTGGTGTTCAAGCAGCTTTGTCAGCACCCGGCAAATGTTAATGCATGAAAAAACATGTGTGATCCCTTTCTTTTAAATCAGAGAGGAAAACACTGTGGATCCCGATTTTTCCTTTTTTGAAGACAGTGTAGATCCAGATCAGCTGGTTTCTGATGAAACCATCTGATCAAGATTCACTTTGTTTTGCATTCTGATTAAAAATACTTGCTTTCAACTGGAATATTGCAGGTTAACAGGATAAAAATTGTGGAGGAGTGTGGTTCATAAAAATATTCAGCATGACAAGGTTTAAATATGACTTGAGCCATGTGAGAGGGAGCGCAGTAGCTCAGTGGTAGAGTGTTTGACTCGAGACCGAAGGGCCGGGGGTTCGAGCCTCACCAGCGTCACTGCGTTGTGTCCTTGAGCAAGAACATTAATCCTAGCTTTGTACTGGTTCAACCCAGGAAGACCCGTCCCTTTATAACTGAAAGATTGTTGATGGGACGTAAAGAATCAAACAAATGAGCCATGTGAGAATATAAGATACAGTAAAACCTGTGTAAAACAGCCACTCTCAAAAAGATCGAAAATTGGGTTTCAAGACCAAATTCATCGCTAAATGCAGGTCAAAAGTATTGCAGAATGCTCCAAGGGGAGCATTCTGCAATACTTTTGTCCTGCATTAAGCTACCATTTATCATTAAGACCTTTGTTTTGTCTATTTTTGAGTGGCAGTTTTACACAGGTTTACTGTACTATCATGAATGAGAAAAATCTGTCCTGAGGTTTCACAAGATGCTGAATGGTAATGCAGAGGAACAGATTGTTTTTAAAGTAAATTTGGAAAATTTCGTGAGATTTTTATTTCCTCGATGTACTCCACTTCGAATTTTTAACATTGCAAATATGTATTTTAGTGCAATTTGTGTTAAATAAGATTCTCACGAAAATTTCTGAATTTACAGTTTTTTCCCCATGAAAATGGTAGATACTTTTTCTTGAATACCTTTATATTTCAGCAAGTATATAGACACAAAAAAGAAGCAATACATATAGATTATTATATATATGTTCAATATTATATATATGTTTGCTCATTATTATAAATATGGATTTATTGTATGAATGAAAAATAGTGTGGATCCTGATCAGTTGGCTTCATCAGAAGCCAGCTGATCAGGATCCACACTGTTTTCAAAAGAGGATTTGAAAAAAGCAAAATCTGTATTGTTTCTTTTTTGTGTCTGTAGCTATTATATTATAATGATGTCACATTGGCGTTGATATGACATTGTTCTGACATGTGTTTGCTGGATGTGTGTTTCTTCCAATACCAACAATAATACAAATGCAATTTTTTTTTATTGGCAACTAAACATTTTAACAACCAATGTGCAGATCATGTGATGTCCGTAGTGAGATAACAAGGGCAATATAAGAATTTCTTTTCTTTGGTAAAATCCTAAATGGAGGAGTGCAGTGGCTCAGTTGATAGGGCATTAGACTGGGAATTCAAAGGTTGCTAGTTCCAGACTCACAGGAATCCCTGTGTCATGCCCTTGAGCAAGACACTTTATCCGCTGCTTAGTACTGGTTCAACCCTGGAAGACGGGAAAGCATCCTGACATGACTGAGAAATTGTTGACTGGGATGTAAAGCATCAACACAGACAAACAAACAAGATCCTAAAAGTCCTTATGTAATGCACCAGAAAAATGACATTCTTGCACACCGGATACGGATATCTGAGATTTTACCTTGGGATAGAAAATCTTATCTTACCCATGCTATCTTACCCAGGCTGTTACATGAGGGCCACATACATTGGTTGTATTGGAACTCACGCACATTGTCGTCAAGTGACGTCATTGTTCTGTTAAAATGACGTCATCATGTGAAATTGTATCTTAGCGTATTCAGGGACTTCTGGAAGCTTATTTTTAAATAAAAAACAGTGGTGAGCAAGAAAAGAATCCATTATTCGTGTGAGGGTAGGATAGAAAAATCTGTCCCTCGGGATCACCGTTTGTCATCACTCGGCAAGCCTCGTGATGCCAAACGGCGATCCTCGGGACAGATTTTTCTATCCTACCCTCACACTCATGGTGGATTCTTATATTCTTGCACACCAGATCAGGGTTTCCCCTTTTTTTACCCATATGAGAATTTTTAATCTCACTTACCCCTTACAAACCCATGGGAAAGATAAAAATAGAACAGCCGCACATTGTTAGACAAGTGACGTCACTGTTGTGTTAAAGTGACATAATTATGTTATGTCACGTTTCAGCATATTCAGGAACTTCTTGAAATCTCTTTTTTTTAAAATGTAAAAATGCAGTATTAAATGGTGAGCGAGAAAAAGAACCATTAATTGTGTGAGATTGGGACAGAAAAATCCGTCCCGAGGATCACGAATTGGCATCACGAGGCTTGCTGAGTGATGACAATCGGTGGTCCTTGGTTGGATTTCTCTATCCCACCCTCACACTCATGATAGAATCTGATATTATCACATCATCTAGCCCAAATTCTTAATTATATCATTTGGTACTGCTTTGCCTTATTTAGCGCCAGCCTTATTTATGACATGTTTATCCTCAGGAAGTTTCATTGAAATGGCATTTTATTGTGATGTATTGTTTTTATTGTGTGTATTCTGCTGTCACTATTTTCTTTCTATCTGGGGCTCATCGTGAGAAAACCTGATTCTGATGCATGCAAACAACAAAAGCACAGATCAGCCTGCGCATTGACAAGGTCTGATCAACATCCTTGCTATCTACTTTCTAGAATGTTTTGTACAGGGTTTGCACAGGCTTGAAAAGTACTTGAATATACAGGACTGTCTTGAAAAGTCCTTGAAAATTAACTTTCCCTTGAAAAGAACTTGAAAAACACTCCAAGGCCTTGAAAAGCCCTTGATTTTTACCATTTACAGGAGGATTCAACACTGTTTTGGAGACCTAAATCAGTATAAAATTGCATATGCTGCTGCACAAATAAAGACACCACAATTTTATAGTAGTTTTATACTAATTTTCTAAAACTAGTATCTTCAGTAATGGACTCTAGCATTTCCGAAATAAAATTGTAACCTGTAAATCAGTATTTTTCATAAGTTTTCAGTCATTGAAAACAGTATGAAAGTCTTTGGAGTCCTTGAAAAGTCCTTGAATTTTACACAAACTTGCCTGTATGAACCTTGTATATCCCCCGCAAACTTTGTTTGTGGTGGGGTATACTGTTTTCACGTTGTCCGTACATGCGTCCATCCATACGTCTGTGCGTCCGTCCGTAAAGTTTTGTTTCCTTAATATCTTGAAAAGTCATTGCTGGATTTTCATCAAACCTTGCAAACATGTTCATATATGCAAGACAAATACTTTAAACAAAAAAGTAAGGGCTAGGGCCAATTCTATTAGAGTTATTTCCCTTTGTAGTTCTAAATGACTTTTTATATAGGGTTTTATGTTTATGCTATTATAGATCATACACGGGCCGATCAACTCCTATTACAGCTTTTGATGGAACAATTTGATACTTTTCCTACACAATGTAGACACATTGGACATATGCATGAAGGAGTTTGATTCAGAAAAAATAATTTTTGATAAAATGACAGCTGTGAGAACTTAGACAATTTTTCCCTAATAGGGCTTTTGTATATGTATTGATGGTGCCTTCATGGGCCGATCAACTCCTACCACAGCTTTTGATGGAACAATTTGATACTTTTCCTATACAATGTAGACACATTGGACATATGCATGAAGGAGTTTGATTCAGAAAAAATAATTTTGACAAAATGACAGCTGTGAGAACTTAGACAATTTTTTCCTAATAAGGCTTTTGTATATGCATTGATGGTGCCTTCATGGGCCGATCAACTCCTACCACAGCTATTGATGGAACAATTTGATACTTTCGCTATTCAATGTAGACACATTGGACATATGCATGAAGGAGTTTGGTTTAGAAAAAATAAATTTTGACAAAATGACAGCTGTTAGAACTTAGACAATTTTCCCTAATTGGGCTTTTTATATGTATTGATGGTGCCTTCATGGGCCGATCAACTTCTACCACAACTTTTGAAGGAACAATTTGATACTTTGTCTATACAATGTAGACACATTGAACATATGCATAAAGGAGTTTGGTTCAGAAAAAATAATTTTTGACAAAATGACAGCTGTGAGAACTTATACAATTTTTCCCTAATAAGGCTTTTGTATACACATAGATGGTGCCTTCATGGGCCGATCAACTCCTACCACAGCTTTTGATGGAGCATTTTGATACTTTGCCTATACAATGTAGGTACATTGAACATATGCATGAAGGAGTTTAGTTCAGAAAAAATAATTTTTGACAAAATGACAGCTTTGAGAACTTAGACAATTTTTCCCTAATAAGGCTTTTGTATATGCATAGATGGTGCCTTCATGGGCCGATCAACTCCAACCACAGCTTTTGATGGAGCAATTTGATACTTTGCCATTACAATGTAGACACATTGAACATATGCATGAAGGAGTTTGGTTAGGAAAAAAAATATTTTTTTATAAAATGACATCTATGAGAACTTAGACTATTTTTCCGATATAAGCTCACATATATAGAGCTTTCAGGTGTGAATAATTTTGTGTTATATTCATCTTTTTCACTGACCCTTACTGTGCGGGGGTATCTAATAAGCATTGCTTATTGACTTTTTTCATTGTACTTAAACTTGCTACATTCAAACTTCATCATTCTAGACAGTCTCTATAGGTGAGCAGAATAGTGTTGCAAATCCCAACGACATGTATTTATTTGGGCCTGGTCGGGACAAACCCTGTCTTTGGGGTTTCCAACAAAGTGGGACTCAATTTGTTTATCAAACCAGTCTCCTCAGCTAGTAGAGACTAGCTAGAAAATTGAAATTTCACTTGTAGCAAGTTTAGATATGAAAATTTACGTATAACAAATAGCAAAGGCACTAATCACTGGGCGGATGCGCAGGCTGGACTGCGCCTTTGTTGTTCACAAACCCCCGAAGACAGGTTTTCTCTCATCGAGGTTCATTTTATATGAAAGTATACTTAACATTTAAGAAACCTGACACTTTTTGTTTGCTTCAAACTTGTGAATTACAATCATAGATTTTAACGCATATGCTTATTGTAATAACAAGACATTAGAAAATATTTTTTGGAGAAAATATATTTATCAAATACAAAACATGTTACAACATCTAAAATACCGTTTTTGTCACTTTCCTTGTCTCAGGAGTGTATGTCTAAATAAAATTTCGAAAACTTTTTCATGTATGCAAGGCCAATACAAGTATAGACAAAAGTGCATTTAAAAATCTTGCAATTTCTAGTTATGATGTATGATATTGGGTTTTTACGTTGTGCTATAGATGTTGTCCAAAAGGTAGTGGTTTGTTTTCTTTGCTTAAGCAATTTCTAGAAACTGAAATGTCTAAGAGTGCACCAATCATTGTTAGAGAATTCATTTTCAAGAATCAGAATTTATGTTTTGCGTCGCATTAAAGGATAATTGCGGAATAAACCCAATTTAACATCAACAAAGTAACAATGTAAAATAGGGATAATAACCTTTATTTCTTTGTCAATGCATGTCATCGTTTAGTGTGTGCTGTCTACTTTGTTATAATGCCTATTGGCTACACATTACTTTAATTGTGTATGAATTTCAGGCTATACAGTTTACACACTATCAGCATGTGTTTTTAACGCTTGACGTTGATAAATGGACGTAGCGATAGCTCATAATAGCCGATAACGTAAAACTGACGTTATCAAAATAAACAGAGGCTTTTCAGCTTAATCAATGTATGTAATCTTTATTTGAATGACAACAACACGGCAATGAAATAACAAAGAAGCACACTTCAGCAGTTTCTGGTGAATTTTGCGTGATTCCTTTGACCTTGCAAAATTTGATTTTATGGGTTATGTGACGTTTTGATCACTGACATATGAAATTCATTCACCTATTCAAATAATTTCAGTGCATCTTAGTCTACTTTAGTTCAACTTTACGGACAGAAAAGACAAGTGGGCATTGTATGAATTTACTACCAAAAAAATGGCACACAGTATGGGTCAGATTTCTTTAGTAGTTAAGTATATCTTAATATATACTAGCCAAAAGTTCTAACCGGCCACCAGCATTTTATTATTTTTCTTCAAAACGTGAAATACTATGACTAGTCATTTTGCATCTCGAAATAGCCAGGCATGCCATGTACCCTAGACAGTAAAGATATTGACAAAATGTTTATCCGTACATGCAGGATGCCAATTTGAATAGTGGTACCCCCATTTTCAAAATTCGCATTTTGGCACAATTTGTGAGTCGTGACTTTTTGAAATAGCCACCTTTCACACGCGAAACATTTTCATTTCAAAAGTCAAACTCATATTGAACATTAGAATGTTGAAATTAACAGTCCATCTGCATGAGACTCGATGCTATTTGCCAATATGACAAAAATTACCCTACCATCCAATGCAAATTCTTGTGAATTTTAAAATTGAGGGTCCGTATTCAGTAAAGCCTTTCGGATACAATTGAGTGAATTTTGCTTAGCCGTTTTCTGGTATTATTTACTGATAGGCTGGCCTATTCGGTACTGCAAATGAGATTAATATAGTGCTTACAACTTATCAGAAAATCGGTAAAAACACACGTGGCCGGTTAGAACTTTTGACTAGTATATATGAGGTACAGTTAGCATTGTAGAACTAATCAGACTGCTCCATTGAAAGAGTCTGGTCTGAGTCTTCAAAGTTGATCTTGTCTAGGCCTTTCCTACATGTAAGTGTGGTGCAGTCCTTTTATAACACACCTTATTATAACATGGATTGTGAGGGAGCGCAGTGGCTCAGTGGTAGAGTGCTTGACTCGAGACCGAAGGGCCGCTGGTTCGAGCCTCACCTACGTAACTGCGTTGTGGTCCTTGAGCAAGACACATTAATCCTAGCTAAGTACTGGTTCAACCCAGGAAGAACCGTCCCTGTTTAACTGAAAGATTGTTGATGGGACGTAAAGAATCAAATCAAACAAACATGGATTTTGATTTAACAGGGTCATCTTTTTACCATGGAATTTTACAAAGTAATTTTAAGAAAATTGTCATTTTCCTGCAATTCCTTTGTTAATTTGTCCCTTTATAACATGATTTACTGATATCACAGTCCAGTCATATGGACTGCAAAAGGTACTGCACTGTAGTGTTTAAATGTTTACTGTATAAAGATTTTTATTAAAAGAAAAAATGATCTGATTTGAGAGCAGTTTTTAGTTTTTGAAAAATCTCAATTTTGACATTTTTTTCAAAAATGTGACTGAAAATTTCTTGAGTACTCGCTTAAAGCATACATACACATCTATCTAATGGGGTGAGAGGCCCTTAATTTAACCTGGACCTTCATCCCTATCCTTTATTTGTGTTGGGAGCAGTGAAGGCTCCGGCGAGACTGTGCAGGCTCGTTTTAGCCCTCATTGCTTGCATAAGCAATATGTACAGAAATCATGGCTCATTTTTTTATAATAACAATTTTTTATTTTACTTTTAGCTACTATTGTTGAATAACTGTTTTCTTTTGCCACAACGAATCAACTTTATAAAATATATTTGTGCATATTTATGTGTTTGTCACTGCTTTGATCTGTATGCATATGCTTATAAAACCTCACAACTTTGTGATTAGATTGTATTCAATTTTAATGTTCATTGCCAAAACTGTTGTCAGTGTTGATCATGCATTATTTTTATACATTATCACACTGGTAAATGTATACGTCGATTTGCTGGTATTTACACGTATTGCCGGTACTTCATAGACAGGAAGTGGTAGATATTGGTGTTAATACTATATAGAAAAACATGCCATATGCCTAAAGGACTATAGAATTAGATCATTTTTTAAGTATTCAGTATGTGCATGGCGATTTATGTAAGCATTTAGGAATAAATTCGAGTACCGATCATCCAGATCGGTACTCGAATCTATTCCTGAATGCTTACATAAATGGCCATGCACATACTGAATACTTAAAAATGATTGAAGTCTATAGTCCTTTAGGCATATGGCATGTTTTTCTTTCTATGATTTAACACCAATATCTACCACTTCCGGTCTATGAAGTACCGGCAATACGCGTAAATACCACCAAATCGACGTATACATTTACCAGTGTGATCATGGTGTTTTGTCTTGCTGAAGCATGAGTTTCAACCTTCTGTTTTCACAAATTCTTGTAGCCTTTTAAGCAAGTTTGTCTTAATGGTTTGCACCTTTGTCAAGATTTCAATAACTTTTTATTCTATTTTTATCTCCAATATGTGTAATATCTGTTAGCTCTATTTGACATTTTATACATGTCATACATATTGTTTGTTATGATGCTTTATGTCCCAGTCAGCAATTTTTTTTCATTCATGTAGGGACAATTTCGTGTCTACCTGGGTTGAACCATTGCTAGTCAGAAGATAAAATGTCTTGCTCAAGGACACAACACAGTGACTCTGCTGGCAGTGAATCTTGAACTAGCAACCCTTTGATCCCCAGTCTAACGCTCTACCAACTGAGCCACTGCACTCCACTCATACATAGAGAATACTAGGTGAGTGTCTTTTGAAATCAAGTTTACCAGGCAAGGCTTTGAGAACGCTTGTTGACATCGCGAGGCTTGCCGAGCAATTCAACAAGGGTTCTCAAAGCCGAGCCTGGTAAACTTGATATCAAAAGACGCGAACCTGGTTTTCTATTTATCAGTTTACCCATGGTTTCACTCTTCAAACTAGCGATAAGGACATAATTTTCGATTTTTGTGTTGATTCAGCATCATTAGCGACATCAATTAAAAAGTGCAAAGTCATCATGACCTGATAAAGGCACATGCCTGAGAGATAGAAACCTTTATCAGGCAACGTTCAGCAATGCAGTGAATATAAGAGGTAACTGATAAATATTATATTTTGACTTAAAATGATACATATTTTGCAGCATATGACATTTTGAAACCTTTGTTTGTAAAGATAACTTGACATTCTAACTTCAGGCAATTCTTTCCTGAATACTAAATAATTGATATGCATGTATTTTGTATTATATAGAAATGTATATATGAGGATTTTGTGAAATGAAATTATATATAATATAAAAAATGACTTGATATTCATGTTAATTGTTGGTAGATTGACATGAAATACCATGTTTTATTTTTCCCCCCGAGAAATAAAAAAAAAAACAGGTTTACTACTTTTGTGCCAACCAAGACTGACAGTGATGTAATATTTTGTTTACAATTGTTAAGTAAAACATTAACTTGTACACTCCATTTGAGCTAACATGAATAAATACATCACTTGTGAATCGATAGATCACTTGTGTATTAATCCTATCCTGCAGATAGGATTAAAACACAAGTGATCTAACGATTATAAGTCTCTGATAATTTTGTAAACAAAACATGATGTCAGTGTCACTCTTGGCTGGCAGGACAGTACTTTGTCACATGCTGCATTAGTGATTGACATTTTAACTTTTAAAGTGTCCATCACAACAAGTCATCTGTTTTTGTCGTCTGCTGAAATGTTTAAGTGACTTTCTTACAAAAAGTGATCTGGATCCCCTGGGTTTGCCCCCATACTTACATAAGTCAAATAATGTTAGCAAAAATTTGCAGCAGACAGCTTAACTCTTTGTCTTCTAAGTGTCATCTGTTGGTAATCTTTGCAAAAAGTTTGGACCCAGATCAGACCTGACAAAAGTTCGGGCCTGATATAGATCATAACTGTTTGATGGTATTCATGAAAGAATTTTCCAAAAAGAAATTATTTTGAAAAAAAAATCAGCAGACCCCAAAATACATGAAAAAGTTACCCAGAAGGCATGACTTAAGCAGATGGTAGTTTTAGATGATTTTTTCAGGTGCTTTAACGGTTAATTGGAATTTTTATGAACTTTATTACCTGTACACCAAGATTGACTTTGTCTAGGGATGGATGAAGTGAATTAAAGATCTAAAAATCAATCACCTGCATTGTTGTTGTTTTATTATCAAAGGACCTCGGACAGTCTCCTATTCAATCTGCCCAAATTTTGACAGCCTGTGGCTAGGATAATGCATTATTGACAACTATATTTTTGTGCTTAAATCACACCCTTACATTTAGTGCACCAAGCAAAATAAAAATATTTGCAAAATATTGCATATTAATGCCAGGACTTCCGGGTTTAGGGGGTAGGGGTATTTTTTGTGACCAAATTTTATTTCTCAGAAAGTCAAAGTTTCGCCAGGTACTCACATAAATACACGGAAATATAATATTTGCAGCATAAAACTTGAGATGAAAATGATAAATTTGCACAAAATTGAGGTTGGGAAGATTTCATCCTTTCTTCCAAATAAGTATGCAGTCCATGACTTTTGACTACTACTTGTTATATCAGTTTGGCCTGTTCACTTAGGTGTATAATAACTGCATACTGTAAACAACATTCTCTAGATAAACACAATTTTTGAGCTTAAAATTATAAATGTTTTCTTACTCATCAGATTTAACCTAAAACTTGGTGCTCAAAAGAACCGTCTCATTGAGGAGGCTCTTATGAGTACCCACAACATATGTTTTGGTTGAGAAATAAGACAATTATTTACTTGATACACAGTCATAACTAAAGCCCTGATATAGGTATTGCTCGATAAGCGTAGAGTTACGTAGGTGGTCAGGTGATGGTGCTTTATTCACCCGATTGGACAAATACAGGGTTTTCTTTCATACTTCTAACTGTTAATCCATTTCGTCACTCTACGCTTACCGAGCACGGACTCTACATGCCTTTGTATATTGATATTTACCTACAGGTTTGTACAAAATTATTTCATAATAAGTTTTTATAATAAAATTGTTTTTGAGCATTTTGACAGGTTCCCCCCACCCCCCCCCCCCCTTTCTTGCGGATAATTTGAGAGTTGAACCTACTATCGTTTTCATGGAAAAAATATCATTTTCTTTGATATTTTTCTCTCGCCATTTTTATCGGCTATCCTTCATTAAGACTGTCCGAGGTTTAACACACTCAGGCAGTCTTCAATCAAAATAACCCATGCAGAAATGGAGCCAATACCTTAACTTGGCATTTCAACATTTATGAGCATAAATTTCATGCTCAGTTGACTTGAGCATGAAAAAAGTTTTACAACCTTAAGACCAGGTTTCTACCAATCAGTCCTATTCTCTAGCCATTTACACTCCCTAAATATTCATTTACAAAAACCATAACATGAATGAACTTCATCTACATCAATGCTCAAAATAAGTTAGACAAGTAGGAGTGAAAAAGACCAAGTGAACAATAGACACGGGATGTTGGTAATTATTGCTTATGCACAAACTCCTTTAAAATTTTTAAATGCCCATGCTGATGTATCACCGAGGTTACAGTAAATGTCCTAACATTTCAAACACTTTTCACTTTCTGTTTTCAAAGAAAATGTGGTTTATCAGGGCTGGAATTCAAAAAATGTTTGTCAGATTAGCAAACGGGGAAGACCCTGATCAGACTGCTTCAGAAACAGTCTGATCTGGGTCTGCTCTGTTTGTCTAGGCCTTTTTGGCAGGCAACATGTGTACGCAATTTTAGAACATTTACCATAGAGGTCTAATATTTGGTCTGGGCCTTCCATACTTTGTGGCTGTATGCTTGTAGATGCAGTGAAACGAAATCTAGTGAAATGGCAAAGAATCAGGGAATAATTATGCTCAGAGCTATAAGTATACCAATGCCTACGGCCTCTGTCCTGTGTCAAAATTTTCAAACATCTCTGAAACCGCTGGCCAATTCAACTCAAAGGGGTACTTGCATCTGTGCCCACGCATGGATTTTCTTCAAACTTTGCATGATATTGACTCATTATATACAAACTATGAAAATGTATGTATTGAAGGACCTCTGACACTTTGATAGGGTATCTGCCTATTTTTCAGATGCTCCCCAAATTTTCCCCATGCATTAGATATCGCTGGTATTCTTTTGAATAGGACGCTTGATGTATTAGGGACGAATTAAGGTTATAATTAGACAGGCAGATCCCTACGAAAAAACAGGAGACGCTACCAAAGGGGGTAGGGGTTGCAAAATTTGACTTTACCAAAACATTTAGAAATCAATTATTTCCATGTGCAAGGGTATTATATCATCAATCCTCGATTACAAATCACAGTGAAAGTATTTTAAAGTCCAAAATCATGAGCAATTTAATGATTATTTTTGTTGTTGTTTTTTCCATCTTATTTGTTAAGAAATATTTTGAAGTGCAACTGCAGTCCATATTCAACCTTGATGACAAAGTATTTACCTGAGGTGAGTTCAACAATGCGAGCGCTCTCAAGCGCTCGTTGTACAGATGTCAGGCTTTACACATTACAAATAAAGATAGGTACCAATCAACGAGCGCTCGACGAGCTCTCGCATTGTTGAACTCGCCTCTGGTGCAATATTATGCAGCAATGCACTATAACCATTCATCCATGCGTTAAGTACACCTAGTCAATGGCCATGTGGTTTATGTGTATTGGATAGATACAGTATATATGCAAAATAATCTACCAACTGAATTTAGTAATAGGACAATTTTCATAATCTAAAGAAAAATATGCTTAAACTTAAACGTTGTTATATTTCATGACTAATGGGTTATGCAAAAAGGAAGCTTACTTGTACTTATTATTTCATTATACTAGAAAAAAAGCTTTTCAAGAGAGCACACCAAAAATCCAAATGCTGATGATCGGGCTCGCCAAGACGACACATTTTTGGCTGTGGGATATCATTCCCCCCAAGTCCCAGCTAGCTTTTCACATATATTATGTTAAATATGAGAACACACTTACGTGCAAAAGGGTTAGTTGGGATTCGGGGGGGGGGGGGGGGGGGGGGGGGGGATGTTTTTAAAATATTTTTCTATTTCCTATATGTATAATACAAAAAGTGACCATTTTAGCCCCAAAATAAAGCCGTACATTTATGGAAATAGGAAATCAAATGCAAAATCATAAAATAGAGACCAACAGCGAGCTTATATATGAAGATGGAAGCATTGGGGGGGGGGGGGAGGATGTTTTTAAAATATTTTTCTATTTCCTATATGTATAATACAAAAAGTGACCATTTTAGCCCCAAAATAAAGCCGTACATTTATAGAAATAGGAAATCAAATGCAAAATCATAAAATAGAGACCAACAGCGAGCTTATATATGAAGATGGAAGCATTTGATGGACTTTAATTTTTATCAAAATAATAGGCAGCGATACACTGTGATTCCCATAACCACCGTCAGAGGTCCTTAGAAAGTTAAGAATAAGGCTTAAAAAGCAACCCTGACGTACTCCAACTTTGAGGTGGCAGCTGTCTCTAAATTTCCATGTCCTAAATCTACAGTTTTGTTTATTTCTATGATTTGTCATCTAGATTGAATCCAAAATACCATATGCATTATATTAATACCAGGAAACCATTTGGATAAATTATGGTTTACGTTTTCTGAAGAAATGATTATAAAATTTCAATATTTTTTTTCAAAAATTTACAAAACATTCAACATTCTATTAAAAAGATAGATATGTTCTAGTCTTTGTCAAGCTATCATATTATCACAAAAACATGCTATATATATTTTACAGATCTGAGCCAAATTTCATGAAAATCCAAAACTGGTAACTTTGTCATTTCCTACCTCTTATGGGAATAGGTCAGTTTTAGCAAAATTAACTATTTAGTTGAAATGAGTCAATAACTCGACAGAAGGAGGTTGTTTTTAAATCTACTTCCACTTTTCTTAAAGAAAGACATGTTTAGACAATTTCAAATGATTCAATGGCCGGAAATGCCAAAGGTCATGACCCCATGTCATGGCACTATGGGGCCAAGACAATGTGTATCACTTCCTTAAGTCCTGCATGATATTGTTTAAGAAACATAATATCCTATCAATAAACCTGTGCAAACAAGCAGACCAAATATTTCCTTTACATCATAACTGAACTAGAGTTACCACATTTTGGTGCCGTGACCAGGATTAAGTGTAACAGAGTCATATCAAAGGTATCATAGAACAGTGTTCTACATGAATAAGTGAGGTCCAGAAACGAAACTGTATGCCTAGAATATACAGGCAGCCAAAGAATAATTGTTGCCATTTGATGGAAATCAGCATCAATTTTACAAAATAGAATAAACAGAGAAGATTTAAGCATTAATTTAGCAATACCTTTGAAGCCAAGAGTTCTTTGTGACCAAAATGGTTAAGTTAATTTTGACCAATAGGTTTGACATGGGGTTGTTCTTGTGAACCAGGTTTATTAATGAGGCTTACAATTATAAAACCATAGATATAAGGTTCTTCTCCTGTATGAACTGACTTGTCATAAGGTTTCTCTTCTGTATGAATTAAAATTCTTAATAGTGTAACATTGGTTAGATGTAGTTTTAACGTGCGAAACAAGATGTGGCAAGTCTGGTGTCACCATATTGTATCGTTTTGGGTAATATTATTGTGTAAGCACTTCATTAAATATAAGAATCATGGCACTTAATATCAAAGAATATTGTTTTTTTTTCTCTTTTTTCTTTTTTCTTTTTTCTTTTCTTTTTCCAATCAGTAATATCAACTTCTACCAATAAACGTACTAGCATGGTGATTCAAACTAAGCAAGTATTCAAGTATGTTTTACACTGAAACATAATTATTGTATTTTTTACATTTCGATGAATTAGGGCCATGTGTTTACATCAAGTTGAAAAAATATGTTACCGGACCTTGAATTTCATGAAATTTTGTCTACATATTTTTAACATATATGGAAAGTTTATATGTTGAAGTGGTATCTTGACAAAGACCGCAACGTGTAAAAAATTTAATTCCAAATTTGACTAAATACAAAATATACAGTTGAAAATTGGGGCACCATCTCATAAAACTGAATGCCCACCCGCTATCCTTATGCATACAAAGCCATTTATAGTATCAACGAACTTATCAATGATATAATTATTTAATAAAACATTTCTGCGCCCGTTACATGATATGTCAATTACTTTAGAAATGATTATAACTGGATATCCTAAGGTATTGTAGTGATATAATACATGACGTCATAAATTAGCAATGGAATTGCATAAAAACTCAAATGCACCATAAATATAAAAGTCATACCCCAGACAATTAATAAACATAATGTTATCAAATTCCAAGCATGGGCAGACTCCCATGTTAATTTCCCATATCATGAAAGAGCCCCTTTCATATGGAAACTCCTTAGGGTGGGGGAACCAAAGTTTGCACAAATGTTCCTAGTCACATGACAAAGATGGCTCCCATGCTCATATAAGGTAAAAACCCTTTAAAAATCTCTGGAACCAAAAGCCCAATGGCCTTGGTATGTAGCATTGGGGATGTGGGCCCTACCAAGTTTGCACAAATGATGATTCTGGGTTGACTTTGACCTACTCTACGGCGAGGCCAAATTTGATTCCTAATGCATTTATATGGGAAAAATCTTCAAATGTTAATTTTTCCACAACTGTTAAAGCCAAAATCATTATATGAGGGTCATTTGGAAAGTTCTAAGCATGGCATCATAACTCCCCAATGCGTTGATAAAATGCTATCAAATAATACATTTTTGGAAACTAGAACTCAATGGCTACTTGATGGTTTAATTTTTGTCGAAAAAGGACTTGACATGCAAGTGCAGCGCACTCTCAAAATGAGTAGGGGTTTATATACTGGCGGATATTTTAAGCAAAATACTTGGAAAAAAGCGAAGGAAAATTGGGGACCTTATTTGTGATCATGATTTGACAAATTAACGATTTGGTGCCAACTTACTTTTTATTAAAATATATATGCGATCACTGCTTGCACGACTACCACCTTTACATCGGGAAAATGTTTTCAATTTTTCTTTATACTTTTATTATAAATTTTGTCACTATGGGAGCACGAAAAAAGCCTATTGAGTATATGATTTGCTTTATTTATAGCCAACAATGCATAACAATCATTTCGTCGCGTAAAATGTGTGGCTTTATTGGTTCTGTATTCAAGAAAATTATTCCTAATAACACCACCTCTACTTTTCAAGAAGTTTGTGGGGTAACTCAACCCCGCAAATTTTGTAGATCTCATAAGAACTTCTCATGGTATTGCGTTAACCATCACAAAATTGATTGATTTCTACTCTCAATGTGTTTTTACTTTTTTGTTTGCCATTGTTTTCAATTGAAATGAACCAGAACGTCAACTCATAGCAAAACTCATTCTGTCCATGGGAAGATTTTAAGAGTTATCTTCCCTTTGTTCTGGTTTACAAAATTTCGTTTGGTTTCAATACAATGAGCATAAAGTGTGCTTGACAAAAATACCAACATACAGCATTTTAAACTACTGTCGTTTATATATTTTCAAATTATGTGCATTGTGACATGAGATTTTTAGACGTAAAAATAGGCCCATTGTTTTGCTTTCTAAACAGTTTTGGTATTGCTGTTTCGGTATTTATTTATTAGAATTATCCAACTTGATCATCAATTGTATAATCATTGTACCAGATTGTGGCCTACCAAATGTTACAAAATTATCTAATTTCATGAATTTTTCTTAATGTTCTGCACACTATTCCGAAGGTAAAAAGTTATAATTTCCACTGAAATTTTGCGTTTTCCAGTATACAAACAGTACATGTATTCACAAGAATATTTTTCGTGTTTGCATCATAACATGTTCATGAAATTTGTGCTATAACAAAGCGTAAAGATAGCTCTTTAAAATGATACCAAACATGATAGGGTTTGTAAATTGGTTACTGAGATAAAAGACCATGCTAAGAACTTTCCAAATGCCCCTCCTACTACTGGTATAGACAGCCAAAATCATTATACTACTGGTATATTGCACCTCAAATGGAACACAGTTTTTCGTTTTTAAAATTTTACATGTAGGTTTCTTCCCCCTGAAAATTTGCATGCGCATAGATATAGCAAAACCCTAACTAGATTTAAATTTTGGCGCAGAATGATATCAATGTTACTGCTCTGATATCTTGTAAAAATAAATAACTTAGTTTTTGTTGAAATGAAAATACCCGTTTAGTACCCATTTTTGTACTGGCAGTGCAATACACCTTGGATAGATATCGCAGTATTTGCTCAGCTATAAAATGTCCATTAGAGATTACAGTAGACGATTATTTTGTAACATCAAATGGTGCGGTTTACGATGCAATCCAAGCTGCTTATATAGTTCTTTGGATAATGGGTTATTAACGCGTTTCATGCCTACCAAGTACCATCATTTTGCCTGCTTCCGTCTAGCTACCTAATTGTATGTTTTGTTCATGTGTTTGTATGTGCGAGCGCACAACTAGAAATGCACAGGCCTGAAAATACGAATAACATCACAGATGTACGGGCACTTACATGTACTACATTTCATTCTATATTTAACTTTTACTGCTTCTTTATATGATGGAAAACATGCATGTTCTCATACGGGAGTGGTGAGATCAATAAGCAGACTCATTCATGGAATAGCTAGGCAAATGGGCGATTCCACTTAAGAGGGCATTTTGGGTAGCAGACATCTATAGATGTAGCCTTTTGTTTGCGTCATCGTCTTTGTGACATGGTTAGATAACTGAACTATTGTTGACTATGCTGATAAACAGCATCGCAAGCCAATATACAGCTACATTTAAAACCCACTAATGCATTGTAAATTGTCTTATAATAGTATATACATGGTTTTATATTCAACTGATAGTAATTGATCCATATCGCTCAAGGTACAAGAAGGAAATGTTATTCGGCATAAAACATTAAGAATGTTAAAATTCCATCCTATCCCAGCATTTATGAAAACGTATACAAACTTCAAAAAATATTTTTGGTTAGTTTTTTTGGTTAAAATATATTAAATTTAAAATTCCCATTGTTGATTTAATGTTATTGCCAAAAAACAGTGTTCCATTTGAAGGGCTATACTCCAGTAGCAAAATATGTTTAACTTAATGAGCTGTAGATAAGTATCAAAGGTCAAGTTGACCTCTGACTTTTCATCTAAGGTCACTCATTTTTGACTGCCATATACATACCTAAACATCTTTTTCTCAGAAACCACTGGGCTGATTGAAGTCCTTTTCATATGAAGACTCCTTAAGTTGTGAGAAGGATTTTTTTTATACAAATGTACCTGGGCTCATGACCAAGATGGCCACCATGCCCATATAAGGTAAAAACTTTAAAAACATCTTCTCTGGGACCTAAAGGCCAATGGACTTGGGACTTGGTATGTAGCATTGGGGATGTAGTTCCTACCAAATTTGCAGGAAGGATGATTCTGGGTTGACCTTGACCTACTTTACAGCAAGGTCAAAGGACCTCGGACAGTCTTAATGAAGGATTGCCCATAAAAAGTTTCAAAGAAAATAACATTTTTTCCATGAAAAAGATAGTAATTTTAACTCACGAATTATACGAACAAGTGTTTTTCGCATTGGACCAGTACCTATTAAAAAATATGGGTAGAAAACACTGTTTTTGCTATTCAACATATAGGAAATAGAAAAAGTTTTATGGAAGTGCTTCCCCCCCCCCCCCCCCCCCCCCCCGTGACCAAATTAATCCTTTTACATACAGTTGTGGTTTTACATTTAACACCTCATATAAAATGGCATGATTGGTCACGGGGAGGGGGGGGGGGGGGGGAGGAACGATGTCAAAATGCTCAAAAACAATTTCTTATAAAAACTTATTAGGAACTTATTTTGTACAAACCTGTAGGTAAGTATCATTTTACAATGGCATGTATCAGGGCTTTAGTTATGAGTGTGTACCAATCAACTAATTGTCTTATTTCTCAACCAAAACATATGTTGTGGCTACTCATAAGACCCGTCGCAATGAGATGGGTCTTTAACACCAAATTATATGTTAAATCTGATGAGTAAAAAAATCTTTACAATTTTACACTAAAAAAACTGTGCTTATCTAGAGTATGTTGTATACAGTATGTTGGTATGTTACACCTCAGTGAACAGATCATCTGAGTGCACTTGAAATATTACAGGTTATAGTCAAAAGTTATGGACAGCATACTTATTTGGAGGAAAAGATGAAATCTTCAAAACCTCAATTTTATGCAAACTTATCACTTTCGTCTCAAGTTTTATGCCGCAAACACTATATTTCAGTGTATTTAGGTGAGTACCTGGCAAAACCTTGACTTTCTGTGAAATAAAATTTGGTCGCGAAAAATACCCCCACCCCCTTCACCATGAAGTCCTGACATTAATATGCAATATTTTCCAAATACTTTTATTTTGCTAGGTTCACAAAATGTAAGGGTCTGATTTAAGCACAATAAATTAGTTGTAAATAATGTATTATCCTAGCCACAGGCTTTCAAAAATTGGGCAGATTGAATAGGAGACTGTCCGAGGTCCTTTGATTTTTAATGCATTTGTATAGGAAAAACCTTGAAATTCTCAAGTTACTATAACTGTTAAAGCCAGAATCATATGTGCAAGAAATGTTTAACCTAATGAGACAATGGTTTTATATGAGTCCAAGGCAGGTTTCTTGACCAAAATGGTCGCCATCCCCATATTTGGTAAAACAAAATGTTTAAATAATAAGCCTAGGTTGACTTTGACCTAGTTTAACATTATTAAGGAGATTCAGGTGAGCGATTCAGGTCCTCTAGTCTACAGAAAATTATGTATGCACATTTTTTGAAGAAATTTTCACATTATGTTATAACTGTTAGAGGGGTGTGAAAATCAGCATGTGGTAAAATTAAAAAGTAAGATCAGTTTGCAGCAAAAAGTATAAACTATTTTTTTGTTTGTTAACTTTTGGTAGAGAGGGTGGTTTCAGTATCGTAACCAATGACCCATAAATTTCAATTTGACATCTTTTCAATTTTGCATTGATAGTTTTATTGTTATTTATTGTGGAATAAATAAAGTTTATATACTGCTCAACAAAAGTTTAGCACGGATTTTAATATCATATCCAGATTTGAATGAATATGAAATATTTGGTGTAAATCAACAAGTATGGGGATCTTAGAATTAATGTTTTTTTCGTAACCGCCAGACAAAACGTAATCTGGTTAGGCGTCAGTGGATTGACGTTACTTTTTATGTCATGCGCATGTAAATGATACAAGCCCACATCTAAAATTAAAACTTTCCATTCAAACGTAACGCAAAAGGTTCTTAGTGATGAAAAACGTTGAAAACGTCAGAGAATGATACCCGTTTATGCCATGTTCTGCGTACCATAATGACGTTAAAATGCTCTGTTTCCATTTTGTTTTTACTTTTTACTTTTGCATTTGCGTCTTTTTGTACTGTAACCATTCCGTAAGTTACTGATGGTTCTTTAAAACAGAATGATCATCGATGATACACACTGGAAGCATTTAACCAAACGACCGTCAAAACAGAAAGTCACACAACCAGCCATCAAATGGGTCAGAAATTTCAAAAGTATTATTCTCGCATTTTTCTGTGCATAAATTGTAAAGAACCTCTAAATTGATAGCCAGTAATAGTCATCTTGCCTTTAAATCGACTATATAGTCACGATGTGACGTCACTAGCATCAGTTTGACTAGTGCGTAAAATCGAGACATTCAAGAAATACTTCTTTTACTGATACAAAATTACGACAAGGTCGTAGCAAGAAAATTTCTTGCTTGTTTAGCGGCCTTTAACATCGACGGAGAGTAGGTGTCAGCGTTTTTTGATAAACGTCAATGTCTAAAAGCTCGTATACACAAACCTAAGAGAATCTGTGTCGAACTTAATGTTAGATAATACTCGCACCAACAGATGAACACAAATTTTAGAAGATTTAAAACGCTAGCGTTGCGAACAATGGCTGGTAACACGCTCAAATTGATGTTGAAGATGCAACATCAGTTTTTAGACGATTTGATGACATTTTGCATGTGTGTGGGTTTGTACAAGGGAAATCAGCATTGAGTAGAACACTAGGACTGTAGAAATCGCAATTAAACATTTTATGTCAAGTTTTGACGGACCACGCCATATTAAAGCTTACATAGTGACATTGTTCGCGTTAGTGTAGTGATAGGTGTTGTGTCACAAGTGTCAAAGTTGTGGCGAAATGACAGGGTATCTACTGGCAAACGGAAAACACTTAAACAAGATTTTGGAGTCTTTTTGTACACTCCCAAAATGTGATAAAGGCAATTTGGAGACTGACGTAACATCATGTGTAAACAGAGTCTCTGGAATTGAATTTTTTGTGCGAAAACATTGCATTTGTCCTAAATAATAATTATAAATAACACAATTTTGCACAGCTTTCGATAGGCCACAAGTATGCACATCTGAAGTGTGGTGAATTTTCATTGGACATGAGTATATATAGTAGTATCAAGAAATTAGAGTCGCCAAAAACCCCTGGGGGAGCAGGGTCTATAGCCATCCCAAGGTCTATATGGATCATTTCTGTCAAGTTTGGTCAAAATGTAGGGAGATGTCCTTTGAAGAAATTATTGGCAACATGAGGGACTACACATGACAGACATCCATCAATTCCAATATCTTGAGCACTATGAGCCTTTAGCTCAGATTATTAAAACATGAAAATGTACCCAACATGCAAAGAGTTTAAGGTAAACCTCAAATTATCAGTGGGGGATTGAACACATGCAATTTATTTTGAGGGGCTGTCACATGTTCAGCCTTTATTCTATTGGTCAGTTATACACTATCAGGTGACTTTTGAGTGATATTCTGGGTGTGACTGGGAAATGTCTACTAGGAAGAGTTGTTGTACAGCTGTTTTTCCATGTGTCATCCATACATGCTTCCAAACTTCTAGATCCAGTTCTTGGTCCTAACAGAACCTGTGATCAGGCCTCCAGATAAGAGTGTGTATTGGAAGACTATTTTATTTAGTTCTCATCCAAAACATATGTTGTGGATACTCAAATGAACAACCTCAATGAGACGCTTCTTTTGAGCACCCAAACACATGTTTTAATTGATGTGTATGAAAATAATTACAATCATAAAATTTCCTTATCTGGAGCTTTGCGTGTGATTGTGGATTTTTTGGTCATATATCCAGTGTTTATTGAAGAATAAAATAGAAGGCGAGAAGATGCATGATCTTGTTTGTATTTATAATGCATAGAAAATGACAACTAAGCCACGACATGATTTCCAACAATGTGACATTTTGACATTTCGGGTGAGGTTGTGAAGCCTCCTTATAAACTTAGAAACTCGAAATGATGTTTGCTCTGTAGCCTAAGAATCATAGAATATTCAAGCAACTAGGAAAGACTCTGATCTGACTGCACATATGTGCAGGCTGATCGGAGCCTTTGCTGGTCACACATACCCTATTGTTGGAAATCTCATGTCGAGGCTCAAATGTAAATTACAGTAATTGCACATAAAGCTAGAATATTTCCTCCAAATATTTAGGCATCAATCTTCTTATCATTTTTTTGTGTGTGACAAAGTCTGTAAAAAGTGAGAATGGCAAATAGTACAAACCCTGATTAGTCTGCTCCTTCAGAATCCCGCTGATCTAGGTTTATACTGTTTGTTCAGATCTATCAGTTGGAATTACAAGAAAATATGATACTCTAATTTTTTTACAGTAGAAGCTCATTAATTTGAAGTCATCAGGAATTGAGATTTTATTTCGAATTATCAGTATCAGTAGTTTATATTATAACCCAGCAAGTACACTATATTTACTCAACATTGATTCAATGTTGATTCAACGTCATGATGTTGAATCAATATTGAGTCAAGGTTGTGTGCCAGCTGGGTAAGGAGGTAAACATAGAAGTATATAATCCCCAAAAATGTTTATTATCAGGTATTTTTCCTATCAAACATATGTTTGGCATATTACATTTTTATACACTGTAGATGCATCAATAAAATAGTTCATATGTAGGTCTTGTTCTTTAATTGAATCTATTGTGTAAAAAAAGATTTCAAATGCATTCAAATTTGAGGTTTTACTGTATTTTTAACCCTTAAAGCGCCACCTATAATTTGCAGCAGACGACAGTTTAAAATTTTGCCACTTTTTCAAAAATAACAAATAAGGAATGATATTTCATGAGAATCGTCTGCTGGCAGACGATTCTCATGTAATATCATACCTTATTTTTGTCGAAAATTGGGAAAAATGACGCAAAATTTGTTGTCTGCTGCAGTTGTGATTGGCGCTTAAAGTGTTAATTCAATGTATATAAAATCCATGGTGATTAGATCAACAGTAAATCAATTAACAAACAAAAGTGAGCAAGAACAGAAACTTTTGGATATTGTCACATGATAGTCAAGCAATGGCAGGGCTCATACAGGCAAGTTCATGTAAAATTCAAGGACTTCTAAATAACATTCCTACTGTTTTCAAGGACTGAAAACTTATGAAAAATACTGGTTTACACGTTAAAATGTTAAAATTACTTCTAAAATGCTAGAGTCCATTACAAAAGATATTAGTTTTAGAAAATCAGTGTAAAATTATAGTTCCTTTATTTGGTGCAGCATGTGCTGCACAAATAAAGGCACCGCAATTTTATACTGATTTAGGCCTCCAAAAACCAAATGGTAAAATTCAAGAACTTTTCAAGGCCTTTGAGTGTTTTTCAAGTACTTTTCAAGGCAAATTTTATTTTCAAGAACTTTTCAAGACAGTCTTGTATATTCAAGTACTTTTCAAGCCTGTGCGAACCCTGAATGGAGGCTCAGACCTGCACTAGAATACAGTCTCATCAATACTTTCACTGGTCACACACCGAAAGAAGCAATTTCAGACAAAAACGTACATCTCTTGGTCCACAAGGTTTCTGCAATGGAGATTCAGACAGGCCTGCACATATGCACAGTCTCATCAATACCTTCAATATTCACACACAGAAAGTAGCAATGTCAGACGAAAGCTTATATCTTACAATCCACTAGGTTGCTGCAATGGAGATTCAGACAAGCCTGCACATATGTACAGTCTCATCAATACCTTCAATATTCACACACAGAAAGTAGCAATGTCAGACGAAAGCTTATATCTTACAATCCACTAGGTTGCTGCAATGGAGATTCAGACAAGCCTGCACAAATGTACAGTCTCATCAATACCTTCACTGGTCACACACAGAAAGTAGCAACGTCAGACAAAACCTTATATCTTACAATCCACTAGGTTACTACAATGGAGATTCAGACAGGCCTGCACTAATGTACAGTCTCACCAATACCTTCACTGGTCACACACAGAAAGTAGCAACGTCAGACAAAAGCTTATATCTTACAATCCACTAGGTTACTACAATGGAGATTCAGACAAGCCTGCACAAATGTACAGTCTCATCAATACTTTCACTGGTCACACACAGAAAGTAGCAACGTCAGACAAAAGCTTACATCTCTAGACGCACTGGGTTGCTACAAATGCAAGTTTAAAGAATGACTCCTTACCTACTGGGTAATTTTTCTGTAAATTTTTCCAATATCAGATTTTACAACAAACCTTTACAGTGTCAAACAGTTTGGATCCAGATCTTGACTAACATTGTATCTGTCCTGATTTGGGTACAAACTGTTTGCGACCACATTAATAAGCTATGATTTTTGAAAAATATGATATCAAGTATTAAAATCACATGAACTGTTATTAACACTAACTCCAAACAAGATATCTTTATTGGAAGTTTTCGATATCCAAATTTACAAAGGGCATTAACTGAAAAAATACAAAGATGATAACTAAAAAAAAGGGAAATATATTTTTATCAATTTTCACCAGGTAATCTACTTATTATCCTCTATTAGCTGTCCAACTTTGGAGCTACTAGCTGTTACGGTTTTTGAGATATCAAGTTTTTTATGTCAAAATTTGCAAAGAGCAATTACTCAAAAAAATAAAATGATTTTTTTTTAATTTTCACCAAGTAGTCTACTCATTATCCTCTATAAGCTGACCAATTTTAAAGCTCCTAGCTGTAACAATTTTTGAGATATCAAGTTTTCTATGTCCAAATTTGCAAAGGGCAATAGCTAAAAAAATAAAAAGATTTTTTTTGGAAAATTTTCACCAGGTAATCTACTCATTATCCTCTATAAGCTGACCAAGTTTGAAGCTCCTAGCTGTTATAATTTTTGAAATATCCTGATTACAAAATTTGATTATGACCCTTTAAAACGGGCATAACTCTACAAAGGGAGATAATCCAGATTTAAAAAAAATACAGGTCAGTTATTTTTTTATGCGGAGTCCATCTATGAAATTTCAAAACCATTATCTTAAACTTGTAACGGAGGGAAGGACAGATGAACGGACAAGCCCAAAGCAATATGCCCCTTCAACTTTTTCAAAGTTGGGGGCATAATAAATCCTATCTTGAAAACATTGTAGATGGTGTCAGAGAACTAGCTGATTCAGATCCACACCTTTTCCACTTTCCTTGTTTGTGAAAAAAACATGCCAATAAATTGAATCCGGCATTTTAAATTGACACAAATAAGGGAAAGGTGTAAAGCATGCATTATTCAGCATGATCAGAACTCAGTTATAAAACTTTTTCATGCTCAACTTAACTGAGAAGGAACTTTTAACTGCTAATAAAAAGTAAGATATTCTTGCTTTCAAACTCTTAGATGTATTTATCTTGCTCATAAATGTTAAAATGCTAACAATTATTGGCATTGTAACACTTATAGGCATAATTTATTCTAAGCTAAGTTAAGATGAGCATGAAAAAACTGTATAACTTCTGGGGCCAGATTTAATCAATCAAGAAATCTTAACAACAATAATGAATGAATAAAGTATCTGACAATTTTACAAATTCACAACTTATAAAAAATCAGTTTTTTTTTTTTTTTTCAAATAATAAAGCATAGCAACATTAAATACATATACACCGGTTCAGATAAAAAAAATTAGTGTAAAATTGTTAAAATTTGCTTACCCCAAGTTTTTACATGTTTTGGGTGCTCAAAAGAATCATCTAATTGAAATGGTTCTTTTGAGTACTCGCAACATGCGTTTCAGTTGAGAAATACATTTTTTTTCGATACACATTCTTTACTAAAGTCCTGCGTATATTCACAAAATAATAAATTATCTTCAGTCCTGCAATATTTGGTTTGGATAAACAAAATTTTTTAGTGTAATATTTTTAATATTTTCTTACCCCTCAGTTTTAACATGTGTTGGGTGCTCAAAAGAACCATCTCATTGAGATGGTTCTTTTGAGTACTCACAAAATGTGTTTCAGTTGAGAAATAAGATTTTTTTTCAATACACATTCTTAAATAAAGTCCTGCATATATTCACAAAATATTAATCAAATTATCTCAAGCCCTGCAATATTTCTTCATAATAACAAAAATAAATGCATAGGTTTGGATAAACACAATTTTTGAGCATAAAATTGTAAGTATTTTATTACCAATAAGTTTTAATATATGTTTTGGGTGCTCAAAAGAACAGTCTCATTGAGACAGTTCTTTTGAGTACCATAAACATAGGTTTTGGTTAAAAAATAAGAAAATTATTTTTTTTGGTACCCAGTCTTAACTAAAAGCTTGCAAATTACAACAATTTTCTACAATAAAGCACTATCTTATTTCCTCTAACTATTCAGACTTTGTAATAAAATTTGCAGAAAGTTAAGATAGTAAAATCTTGACCAGGCTGCTACTGCAAAATCTGGTTTTATGTGTTTTGCTCAGGTCTATCTGTCCTAATATCTAGAGAATATATAGTAAAGCATTTACTCTTTACTGTGTCATCTACTGGTAACCTTTACAAATAGTTTGGAACCAAATCAGGGCCAACATTTTGTCAAACCTTATCTGGATTCAAACTGTTTCACACTATTTAATATGGTTGTCCTGAAATAACTTTTTCAAAAATATAACTGATTTTGAAAAAATCAGCAGATGACTAAAAAGATTACCCTGTAGGCAAAGAGTTAATCTATTTATTATAATTAATAATACAAAAACTATTGACCTCTGCCTGCATGATCTTATTTTGTCTACTGACTTTTAAAAAAATCTTTCCTGGAAACCAGAAGTTCTAGCCCGTGTTTGAGTACACACAAGATAATTGAGCCGTGACATGTGATTTCAAACAATGTGGGATTTTGACAAGAGTAGACTCAGATGGGCCTGTGCAGCCAAGCTTTAAGCTTTAGAAACGCCAATGATGTTTGGTCAGTGGCCTAAGAGTCATAGAATATTCAAGCGACTAGGAAAGGCTCTGATCAGACTGTGCGTATAGGCAGGCTGGTCTGAGCCTTTGCTGGTCGCACATACCACATTGTGGGAAATCCCATGTTGCAGCTCATATGTTTTGTCGGAGATGCTCTTCTGAGTATACACAACATTTTGCTTTGGTCCATATATGTAGAAAGATAAGTTTGGAGTCCACCAGGGTTCATACAGGCAATATTGTGTAAAATTCAAGGACTTCAGAAAGACAATCCTATATAATATTATGGTTTTTAAGGACTACAAGTTTATGATAAAATACTGATTTACATGTTAAAATTCTACTTCCGATGTAACAGACATTAGTATCAGACCAAAAACAGTATAAAATTGTTGTGCCTTTAATTGGTGTAGCACATGCTGCACAAATAATGGCACAACAATTTTATACTGATTTATTACTCTATCCACAGTGTTAAGTCCTACTGAAAATAGTATAATTCAAGTATTCTTTCAAGGTCTCAGGGTGAATTACAAGTACTTTACAAGCAAAATTTTCAGGACTTTCCAAGATCCATTTCAAGCACTTTTCAAGCCTGTGCCAACCATGGTTTACTCTTCTCTGGGGGCCTGATCCATTATATACTTTGAGACACGACAGGTTTCATTTTATATTCAGAAATGATTCAACTTTAATTAGGCCTTGTCGTGAGAAAACCCATCTTCATATTTTCAATCATGTCAGACTCAAACAACTCTGCTCAGAATCAGAGGCCAGATAGGGTATTTAAATTTTGCATGAAGCCAGTTTAGATATTTAAGTGAATAACAAAGGCACTGAACAGGCTGCCCTAAAGCATAGGCTGGTCTGAGTCTTTATTGTTCACATACAGTGAAACCTGTATAAAACGGCCACTCTCAAAATGGCCATAAATTGGTTTGAAGACCAATTATCGC
This sequence comes from Loripinus fragilis, assembly GCA_964019695.1. Lineage (NCBI taxonomy): Eukaryota > Metazoa > Mollusca > Bivalvia > Lucinida > Lucinidae > Loripinus > Loripinus fragilis. Next base: position 14,507,182 of record OZ026519.1, on the reverse strand, counting down.
TTAATGCAGGTGAAAGTATTGCAGAATGCTCCAAGGGGAGCATTCTGCAATACTTTTGTCCTTCATTAAGCTACCATTTGTCATTAAGATCTTTGTTTGTCTAATTTTGAGTGGCTGTTTTACATAGGTTTTACTGTACAACAGTCAGGCTTACTTGTGTCAAGGCCCAATTGAAGTTTGATCTGTCTTTGTGCATAAGAGTTAATCCACTGGTCTATAAATCCATTTGATTCTATAGTAAGGATCATATTAGAACACATTGAAAGTTGATCTGTCTTCGTGCATAAGAGTTAATCCACTGGTCTATAAATCCATCTGATTCTATAGTGAGGATCATATTAGAACACATTGAAAGTTGATCTGTCTTAGTTCATAAGTGTTAATCCACTGGTCTATAAATCCATTTGATTCTATGGTAAGGATCATATTAAAACACATTGATAGTTGATCTGTCTTAGTGCATAAGAGTTAATCCACTGGTCTATAAATCCATCTGATTCTATAGTGAGGATCATATTAGAACACATTGATAGTTGATCTGTCTTAGTGAATAAGAGTTAATCCACTGGTTTATAAATCCATTTGATTCTATAGTAAGGATCATATTAGAACACATTGAAATCTGTCTGTCTTAGTGCATAAGAGTTAATCCACTGAACTTTAAATTCATTTGATTCTATAGTAAGGATCATATTAGAACATATTGAAAGTTGATCAGTCTTAGTGCATAAGTGTTAATCCACTCTTCTATAAATCCATTTGATTCTATAGTAAGGATCATATTAGAACACATTGAAAGTTGATCTGTCTTAGTGCATAAGAGTTAATCCACTGGTTTATAAATCCATTTGAATCTATAGCAAGGATCATATTAGAACACATTGAAATCGGTCTGTCTAAGTGCATAAGTGTTAATCCACTGAACTATATATTCATTTGATTCTATAGTAAGGATCATATTAGAATATATTGAAATCGGTCTGTCTTAGTGCATAAGTGTTAATCCACTGAACTATAAATTCATTTGATTCTATAGTAAGGATCATATTAGAACATATTAAAATTGGTCTGTCTTAGTGCATAAGTGTTAATCCACTGAACTATAAATTCATTTGATTCTATAGTAAGGATCATATTAGAACACATTGAAATCGGTCTTAGTGCATAAGTGTTAATCCACTGAACTATAAATTCATTTGATTCTATAGCAAGGATCATATTAGAACACATTGAAATCAGTCTGTCTTAGTGCATAAGTGTTAATCCACTGAACTATAAATTCATTTGATTCTATAGTAAGGATCATATGAGAACATATTAAAATTGGTCTGTCTTAGTGCATAAGTGTTAATCCACTGAACTATAAATTCATTTGATTCTATAGTAAGGATCATATTAGAACATATTAAAATTGGTCTGTCTTAGTGCATAAGTGTTAATCCACTGAACTATAAATTCATTTGATTCTATAGTAAGGATCATATTAGAACACATTGAAATCGGTCTTAGTGCATAAGTGTTAATCCACTGAACTATAAATTCTTTTGATTCTATAGTAAGGATCATATTAGAACACATTGAAATCGGTCTGTCTATTAGTGCATAAATGTTAATCCACTGAACTATAAATTCAATTGATTCTATAGTAAGAATCATATTAGAACACATTGAAATCGGTCTGTCTTAGTGCATAAGTGTTAATCCACTGAACTTTAAATTCATTTGATCCAAAAGTTATTTTCATATTAGAAAACAATGAAGTGTGGTCTGTCTTAGTGCATACGGGTAAATCCACTGATCTGTTAATCTGTTTTGAGTCTTAAGTACCATAGAACAATATGCATATGTAAAGTATGTATAACTGTTTTAAATTCTGTAACTTTTTGATGATGCCAGCCAATTGTACTCCCACAAAAGGCTTTGAGGCCTGACTGTAACTGTAAATGCATCGAATGAATTGAAGGTCATAATTAGAGATTGTGGTAGAAGTATAGGTTCCACGTTTTGAAACTATGCAATGAATGTACATTGATAACGAAAATAACAGCACTTGATATACTAGAAATCATTATAGTGTAAACAATCCATCAAGCGTTCAGCTTATAAGGTGAATATGCCCTCTGGTAAGAACATAAAACAATCTCATATCATATAACCTTTACCCTATAAAGGTTGATGGATAGAAATGATTAATTCTTTGTCTACTCTTCACATCCTATTTAAGCCTAGTAGAGTCTACACTTTATCTGATACTATAGCAAGGTTTTCACTTGGTGGTCTGTCCTCCATCGAGTTCCTCAAATCCTGAAGACAGTTTCTGACCCATTTATCCCCCACCGTTGGGTCCTTCGCTGGGTTACTCGGCCACTTGGGTTTCCTCAGGTATGCTGCAATAAAAATAAAAGCATGGAATTATTTTCATGCTGATAAACATTGAGCTGTAGAGCCCAGATATATGCTATGCACAATAAGTTTAGCAATTTCTTATGTTTTGCATCTTTTTGTGCTCATCATTGTGCAATATCGAACAATTTAAAATTGCAATGAAAAAAGTCAATAAACAATGCTTATAAGATACCCACCGCACAGTAAGGGTAAGTGAAAATACTTAGTTTTGGCAAGTGATAGTTCAAACCAGCAGACCTTAGTTTTGCAAAGAAGATTTCAGTAGAATCTGTGCAAATGATCTTTAAAGCTTGCAATCTGGAACATTTGTTAAGATCGAATACACAAAAATGTTCACACCTGAAAGTTCAATATATCAAAGCTTATATCAGAAAATTAGCTTATATCAGAAAATTTTCTAAGTTTTCATAGCTGTCATTTTGTCAAAAAACTTTTTTTAAACCAAACTCCTTCATGCATATGTTCAATGTGTTTATATTGTGAAGGCAAGTATCAAATTGTTCTATCAAAAGCTGTGGTACTGCTGAGTTGATCAGCCCATGAAGGAACTATCTTAGCTTATACAAAAGCCAATGTAGGGAAAAATTGTCTAAGTTCTCATAGCTGTCATTTTGTAAAAATTCAATTCTTCAACCAAACTTCTTCATGCCTTCGTTCAATGTGTTTACATTGTGAAGACATAGTATTAAATTACTGAATCAAAAGCTGTGGTAGGAGTTGATGGGCCCATGAAGGCACTATCTTTGCATATACAAAAGCGATATTAGGGAAAAAATGTCTAAGTTCTCGTAGCTGTAATTTTGTCATTTTTTTTTTTTAACCAAATTCCTTCATGCATATGTTCAATGCATCTACAGTGTAGAGGCAAAGTATCAAATTGCTGCATCAAAAGCTGTGGTAGGAGTTGATCGGCCCATAAAGGCACAGTAGCTAGCCCTATTAGAGAAAAATTGTCTAAGTTCTCATAGCTGTAATTTTGTCAAATTTTTTTTGAACCAAACTCCTTCATGCATATGTTCAATGCACCTACATTCTATAGGCAAAACATCAAATTGCTCCATCAAAAACTATGGTAGGAGTTGATCGGCCCATGAAGGAATTTTTTTTTTAACAAAACTCCTTCATGCATATGTTCAATGCGTCTACAATGTATAGGCAAAGTGTCAAATTGCTCCATCATAAGCTGTGGTAGGAGTTGAGAAAGGGCTGACCTCTTGGCTCTTGTTTGTGGTGTCCACCTGTGAGTTTGTCACTTTCCCATTGGTATCCTGGGTCAGGTGTGGTACTTAATAGTATCGATTCCTGATCTTTGCACACTTACTTACTTTGATCGGCCCATGAAGGCACTATCTATGCATATACAAAAGCCCTATTAGGGAAAAATTGTCTTAAGTTTTCATAGCTGTCATTTTGTCAAAAATTTTTTTTTTTTTACCAAACTCCTTCATGCATATGTTCAATGTGTCTACATTGGAAAGGCAAAGAATCAAATTGCTCCATCAAAAGCTGTGGTAGGAGTTGATTGGCCCATGAAGGCACTTACCTATGCATATACAAAAGCGATATTAGGGAAAAATTGTCTAAGTTCTATAGCTGTTACTTTGTCAAAAAATATTTTTTGAACCAAACTCCTTCATACATATGTTCAATGTGTCTACATTGTATAAGCCAAGTATCAAATTGCTCCATCAAAAGCTGTGGTAGGAGTTGATCGACCCATGTATGGACTATAATAGCAAAAGCATACACCCCTATATAAAAAGCCATTTAGAATTACAAAGGGAAATAACTGTAATAAAATTGGCCCCTAGCCTTACTTTTTTGTTTAAAGTATTTGTCTTGTATATATAAATATGTTTGCAAAGTTTGACAAAATAGCAGCAATGACTCTGCAAGATATTAAGGAAACAAAACGTTACGGACTGACTGACGCACGGACGCACACACGGACGGACAACATGAAAACAGTATAGTGTCAAGAACTTTTTACAGACACAAATTTACAGACGCTATCCTTTTAATATGCATTTTGGGGAGATCAAGAATTGCAGGAGGGGTCAGTAAGCAAGATTCACATTCGTTGTAAGTAATGTTAAAATGATAAGCAGTTGATATTTTGATCGGTGGTCTCATTTACATCTTCCTCATGCATCATACGCCTATAAAACTTTCGGTTATGTGACAGATGTGATAGCGATTTCATGCAAAAAATCAGCTGCCATCTGAATGACGTTATAAAGTAGTAATCATTTGATTAATTTCTAATGTTAATTGGTGTTTCAATTCAACAGAGAATCAGTTTACAAAGATATCATAGGCTTAAAATGTAACTCATCTTATGGTTGATTAAGCTACTGGACTCAAACCCACATCTTTTGAGTGCTATGGACAGCCATTTATCCATTAGGCTATCTAGGAATTATGTGTGTGTGTGTGTGTTTTTTTTCATTCAGAAAAGTAATTGTACCGCAATCTAAGCGCACTTTATATGAAGATTCCCAAAGATTGGGTGAAAGGTAATTGAAATTCATTTGTCTTGGGTCAATGTAGACAAATAATAACTTTTCATATTTTTAGTTAGTTTTGAATATAATTTACTAATGCACCACTGTCCACGGTAGATCTCACATTGATGTTATGCCTCCCCAAATGATAAAATTGATCAGCGAGTAAAATATGTGACTTATTTATAAACATGTACTCACTTTGAGAGTGCTTCAAACTTCAAAAGGGTTTAAGCCACACGGTGGCTTAGGTTGCTGTCCGTTCTAAGGTGGTGATTTTGATGTTGCATATTTGTTAATGTACTTCTCAATTCCCATTGTTTGTGGGGTTTTGTGTCTTTGTTTTGGTATGCATTATTTTGTGTCCATTCAAGTTTTGCAATCATCTTGAAAAGAGAAAGCTGGTTGGTTTGCTCTTATGGTCTTACAGATGTTACTGTAAATGTTCTGTGTCATTTCCTCCCAGTGCCGTGGGTTGGTCTGCAGTGTGTGATTGTGGTATATCCTGATCATCCTCCCTTACTTTTTAAGCCAAGCAGAAGTCTAAAATATTAATTTGAGGGGGATGAATTAGTAAAATTCTCATTAAGGCAGATTCTGGATCTGCTTCAAGTTTGTTTTGTAAAATGAGCCGTGACATGAGATTTACAATTATGTAGTATGTGCGACAAGCAAAGGCTCAGACCAGCCTGCGCATATGCGCAGACTGATCAGAGCCTTTGCTAGTTGCTTAAATATTCTTTGACTATTAAGCTACTGACTGAACATCATTCAGTTCCTAAGCTTAAAAGGAGACTGCACAAGCTTGTCTGAGTCTACATTTGTCAAAATGCCACATTGTTGGAAATCACATGTAACGGCTCAAATATTGTATTTCTGTAAGATCAATTTTATCTTACAAACAGTGAAGATCTGGATGAAATGGGCCTCAACACGAGAAAACCTGTCTTCGAGGTTTCCGAAATGGTCATACCCAAACCAACCTGCTCAGCTACAGAGACTACCTAGAAATTGAAATTTCGCTAGTATCATTAGTTTGTATATGATACTTTCAAATAAGCAAATAACAAAGGCGCTGATCAGACTCTGGTCTGTGACTTCGTTGTTCGCAAACCACCGAAGACAGGTTTTCTCACATCGCGGCCCAAATGGAACATACTCATTTAAGGACTTCTGTTCTTCAAACGGTTCATTCTCATTGCGATTTGACAAGATAAAAATATAAACTTTTGTAAACTTACAGTTATCAGTTCTAGACTGTTTCCCTTCTCTGTGGCATTTAATTCATTGTTCAGTTGTTCTGCTTTGTGAACTTGCAGCAATCAGTCTTGGGCTTGATCGCACTAGTATTTATTTCATGGTGAACAGTTGTTCTATTCACAACAATCCACTCTAGTCTTATCACCTCTCTGTAGTATTTAGTTCATTGTTCACAGTTGTTCTATTTACAGCATAAGGTCTAGACTTATTTCTCCTCTATAGTATTTAGTTCATTGTTCACAATTGTTCTATTTACAGCATAAGGTCTAGACTTATTTCTCCTCTCTGTAGTATTTAGTTCATTGTTCACAGTTGTTCTATTTACAGCAATCCACTCTAGACTTATTTCACCTCTCTGTAGTATTTAGTTCATTGTTCACAGATGTTCTATTTACAGCAGAAGGTCGAGACTTATTTCTCCTCTCTGTAGTATTTAGTTCATTGTTCACAGTTGTTCTATTTACAGCAATCCACTCTAGACTTATTTCTTCTCTCTGTAGTATTTAGTTCATTGTTCACAGTTGTTCTATTTACAGCATAAGGTCTAGACTTATTTCTCCTCTCTGTAGTATTTAGTTCATAGCTCACAGTTCTAATTGCGAACTTAACAGCAATCAATTTTAGACTTATAGTATTTAGTTCATTGTTCACAGTTGTTCTGTTTTGTGAGTTTAAAGCAAACAGTTATTGACTTTTTTCACTCTGTAGTGTTTAGTTCATGGTCCACAGTGATTCTGTTCAATTTGTGAACTTTCAACAATCAGTTCTAGACTTGATCTCTCTGTATTTAGTTCATGGTTCACAGTCATTCTGTTTTGTGAGTTTGCAGCAATCGGTTCTAGACTAGTTCTCTCTGTAGCATTTAGCTCATGGTTCACAGTCGTTCTTTTTTGTGAACTTGCAGCAATCAGTTCCAAACTCATTATTTTTGTTCTCCTCACTGTGGTTTAGTTCATGGTTTGTAGTTGTACTGCTCTACAAAGTTCCAAAACAGGTTACAATACATCCCACTGCATCAGATTCTCAACTGAACCCTACAGATCCATTATCCTGATTCAGAAATACAACAACCTAATCTAACTGTGGGTGCAAAGATAAGCGAGTTTGAAAATTGACTGAATGGTTTAAAGTTAAATGATCTCCATCAGGAAAACAAATATAGAGGTTTTCCTGATGACTGAACAGGTATGAGCATTCCAAAGCAGTCAAACCATTGCCTGATTTGAAACAACTGCACTGACATGTACTCAGTTAACTTGCTACAGGCTTTAGCTCTGTAACTGTTACCTCTGGATGCAGAGGACTTCTATCAGACATTAGGCCTGAAGCTCTGCTGTATAAATGATACAAGAGGCTCTGCTAAAGAAGCACTCGGCAGCTCAAATAGTTCTATAGCCCCAGTGAGTTTGGTCAAAGCAGAAGCAAATTAAAGAAACACTATGCAATATCTAATTAAATATATGAGTAAGAAGAGAAAAGCAAATTTGTAGAAGTTTTCCTGAAGATGTAACATTTAAGAACAGTAACCTTACCACACTTTTAATCTGTTACACATATATATGGCTGCATATTACTGCTCATGGACATAAACACTGAAACAATATAATGTGGAGACATATATATTATTACAGTATTAGTAACTTGCTTCAGGCTATAGCTCTTCAATTATTTCCTCTGAATTTTAAGTAATTCGACCCAGCTAGAAAATCCATGCCTGCTGGATGAAAGATATAAGTAACTCTGCCAAAGAGGCACTAGACAACCTACATATTTCTATGGTCCACGTGAGTTGAAGGAATTCTATCTGTCTGGAAAATCCAAGCCTGCCGTATTAAAGATACAAGCAGCTCTGCTGTAGAGACACTAGACAACCTGCATATGTCTATGTCTAAGTGAGTTGAGCAAACCTTAAGAAAATTAAAGAAAACTTAAGATTTAATTAAAGAGTAGGAGCAGAAAAGCAAATATGAAGCTTTTGTTTATCTTGATTCTTTACATCACAGTCAACATTTTTTCAGTAATGTTGGACGAGTCTTCGTTTGTTGAACCAATACTTGGCAGTGGATAATGTTGCTCAAAGACACAACACAGTGACACCTCCCACAGTGAGACAGACTAGAAATCCTATGTTCCCCAGTCAAATCAGAGCCACTGCGCTCCCCTAATATTAAGATGAAAACAGCTAAGATAAGTAACCTTACCACACTCAGTCAGTCAAACATATACATGGCTGAACCTTTTTGCTCATGGATATTATCACATGAGATCACACTATAACATTTTATTGTGGAGTTATAAAATACCACAGTATGATTAATGTGAAAAATATCCAATATGTCAAAACTGCCCAGTTATGTTCTCAGTTAACAACTAAGTTGCTTCAGGCTATAGCTCTTTAACTGCTGCCTCTGAATTTGAAGGAATTTTGTCTGACAGGAAAATCCAAGCCTGCTGTATTAAAGATACAAGCAGCTCTGCTATAAAGGCACTAGACAACCTGCATATGTCTAGGGCCCAGTGAGTTGAAGGAATTCTATCTGTCTGGAAAATTCAAGCCTGCTGTATTAAAGATACAAGCAGCTCTGCTACAAAGGCACTAGACAACCTGCATATGTCTAGGGCCCAGTGAGTTGAAGGAATTCTATCTGTCTGGAAAATCCAAGCCTGCTGTATTAAAGGTACAAGCAGCTCTGCTGTAGAGACACTAGACAACCAGCATATGTCTATGGCCCAAGTGAGTTGAGCAAACCTTAAGAAAATTAAAGAAAACTTAAGATTTGATTAAAGAGTAGGAGCAGAAAAGCAAATATGAAGCTTTTGATTGTCTTGATTCTTTACATCACAGTCAACATTTTTTCAGTCATGTTGGACGAGTCTTCGTTGGTTGAACCAGTACTTGGCAGTGGATAATGTTGCTCAAAGACACAACACAGTGACACCTCCGACAGTGAGACAGACTAGAAATCCTATGTTCCCCAGTCAAATCAGAGCCACTGCGCTCCCCAAATATTAAGATGAAAACAGCTAAGATAAGTAACCTTACCACACTCAGTCAGTCAAACATATACATGGTTGAACCTTTTTGCTCATGGATATTATCACATGAGATCACACTATAACATTTTATTGTGGAGTTATAAAATACCACAGTACAATTAATGTGAAAAATATCCAATATGTCAAAACTGCCCAGTTATGTTCTCAGTTAACAACTAAGTTGCTTCAGGCTATAGCTCTTTAACTGTTGCCTCTGAATTTGAAGGGATACTGTCGGACTGGAAAATCCAAGCCTGCTGTATCATAGATACAAGCAGCTCTGCTACAAAGGCACTAGACAGCCTGCATATGTCTAGGGCCCAGTGAGTTGAAGGAATTCTATCTGTCTGGAAAATCCAAGCCTGCTGTATTAAAGATACAAGCAGCTCTGCTATAAAGGTACTAGACAACCTGCATATGTCTAGGGCCCAGTGAGTTGAAGGAATTCTATCTGTCTGGAAAATTCAAGCCTGCTGTATTAAAGATACAAGCAGCTCTGCTACAAAGGCACTAGACAACCTGCATATGTCTAGGGCCCAGTGAGTTGAAGGAATTCTATCTGTCTGGAAAATCCAAGCCTGCTGTATTAAAGATACAAGCAGCTCTGCTACAAAGGCACTAGACAACCTGCATATGTCTAGGGCCCAGTGATTTGAAGGAATTCTATCTGTCTGGAAAATCCACGCCTGCTGTATTAAAGATACAAGCAGCTCTGCTATAAAGGCACTAGACATCCTGCATATGTCTAGGGCCCAGTGAGTTGAAGGAATTCTATCTGTCTGGAAAATCCAAGCCTGCTGTATTAAAGATACAAGCAGCTCTGCTATAAAGGCACTAGACAGCCTGCATATGTCTAGGGCCCAGTGAGTTGAAGGAATTCTATCTGTCTAGGGCCCAGTGAGTTGAAGGAATTCTATCTGTCTGGAAAATCCAAACCTGCTGTATTAAAGATACAAGCAGCTCTTCTGTAGAGACACTAGACAACCTGCATTTGTCTATGGCCCAACTGAGTTGAGCAAACCTTAAGAAAATTAAAGAAAACTTAAGATTTGATTAAATAGTAGGAGCAGAAAAGCAAATATGAAGCTTTTGTTTGTCTTGATTCTTTACATCACAGTCAGCATTTTTTCAGTCATATTGGACACTTTTCGTTGGTTTAACCAGTATTTGGCAGTGGATAATGTTGCTCAAAGACACAACACAGTGACACCTTCGACAGTGAGACAGACTAGAAATCCTATGTTCCCCAGTCAAATCAGAGCCATTGCGCTCCCCAAATATTAAGGTGAAAACAGCTAAGATAAGTAACCTTACCACACTCAGTCAGTCAAACATATACATGGTTGAACCTTTTTGCTCATGGATATTATCACATGAGATCACACTATAACATTTTATTGTGGAGTTATAAAATACCACAGTACAATTAATGTGAAAAATATCCAATATGTCAAAACTGCCCAGTCATGTTCTCAGTTAACAACTGAGTTGCTTCAGGCTATAGCTCTTTAACTGTTGCCTCTGAATTTGAAGGGATTCTGTCTGACTGGAAAATTCAAGCCTGCTGTATTAAAGATACAAACAGCTCTGCTATGAAGGCACTAGACAACCTGCATATGTCTAGAGCCCAGTGAGTTGAAGGAATTCTATCCGTCTGGTAAATCCAAGCCTGCTGTATTAAAGATACAAGCAGCTCTGCTACAAAGGCACTAGACAACCTGCATATGTCTAGGGTCCAGTGAGTTGAAGGAATTCTATCTGTCTGGAAAATCCAAGCCTGATGTATTAAAGATACAAGCAGCTCCGCTGTAGAGACACTAGACAACCAGCATATGTCTAGGGCCCAGTGAGTTGAAGGAATTCTATCTGTCTGGAAAATCCAAGCCTGCTGTATTAAAGATACAAGCAGCTCTGCTATAAAGGCACTAGACAACCTGCATATGTCTAGGGCCCAGTGAGTTGAAGGAATTCTATCTGTCTGGAAAATCCACGCCTGCTGTATTAAAGATACAAGCAGCTCTGCTATAAAGGCACTAGACATCCTGCATATGTCTAGGGCCCAGTGAGTTGAAGGAATTCTATCTGTCTGGAAAATCCAAGCCTGCTGTATTAAAGATACAAGCAGCTCTGCTATAAAGGCACTAGACAACCTGCATATGTCTAGGGCCCAGTGAGTTGAAGGAATTCTATCTGTATGGAAAATCCAAGCCTGCTGTATTAAAGATAAAAGGGGATCAGACAAGTGATGACAATGAGGAAATCTATTGCACTCAAAATGAACAACACTCCAATGAGATAAGTCCATTCTGAGTGCAATAGGTAAAAGGAGATCAGACAAGTGATGACAATGAAGCCTGTTGCACTCAAAATGACCAACACTCCAATGAGATAAGTCCATTCTGAGAGCAATGGATAAAAGGGGAACAGACAAGTGATTACCATGAGGAAGCCTGTTGCACTCAAAATGACCAACACTCCAACGAGATAAGTCCATTCTTAGAGCAATAGGTAAAAGGAGATCAGACAAGAGATGACAATAAAGCCTGTAGCACTCAAAATGACCAACACTCCAATGAGATTATAACAATCCACCATGAGCGTCCATGTAGGATAGAGATATCTCACCCGAGGGGTCGGAAGTTTAACCAGGGACGAGGCTTGCCGAGTCCCTGGTTAAATTCCGACCCCGAGGGTGAGATTTCTCTATCCTACATGGACAGGCTCATGATGGATCGTTTTTCTCCCACTTTTCGAAGGGTTTTTATCAGAACATAAAAACTCCATGAAAACCTGAAATTTCTAACTTTTTACTCGTTGGGTTTACATTATTTCTGAGTTCGCGAGTGTTTTTATCGGGCATTAAAATGGGTGTAAACGTAGTTTGCACCTTGATATAGTCAGGAAAACACCCTTGGAGCATTAGTTAAGTTGCAATATGCAAAATAAATTCCTGCTTGGCTCCCTGTGCCACTACCGTAACATTGCCGTTTTCGTCACGCGGCGCACGTTCGGTGACGTCATTAACGTTATATGACGTCAGTAAGTAACGCTTAACATTGCTTGGTGCCTTTGGGTTACCTAGGAGCAATATATTGGTCCTTTAAGTATCCTTTTTTGGGATAAAAGAATATTTAACACTGCCCATGTAAGAAAGCAGTCACGTGGTCATGTAAGATAGAAATTTCTTACATGAGCTGACAGCCTATCTTATATGTGCAAAAGTGGGAGAAAAGTCCATTCTGAGAGCAATAAATAAAAGGGGATCAGACAAGTGATGACAATGAAGCCTGTTGCACTCAAAATGACCAACACTCCAATGAGATAATTCCATTCTGAGAGCAATAGGTAAAAGGGGATCAGACAAGTGATGACAATGAAGCCTGTTGCACTCAAAATGAACAACACTCCAATGAGATAAGTCCATTCTGAGAGCAATAGGTAAAAGGGGATCAGACAAGCCATGACCATACGGAAGCCTGTTGCACTCAAAATGACCAACAGTCAAATATGATAAGTCCATTATGAGTACAACAGGTGAAAGCAAAACTACTGAAAGAAATGGATCTGCAGGATCTAGTTGACACCCAACTGCAATAGACGATACAGGTTCCCTGAATTGTTCTTTTCCAAGGGGCTGTTCCACGTTAGCTGGATCTGAAAAGACAATAAAATTAATGTACAGAGGTTTTCCATAACCAAACTTTGACCTCACACAAGACACAAAGTAAAAAGATACACCATGATTTAATGACTTTTAAATATTTGAGCCAGTGGCTAAGTGGTAGAATGCTGGACTCAAGACTGAGGGGTTGTAAGTAAGTAAGTAAGTTAAGTCTTTATTTAAAGAGGGTAACAACATTTAGCAAACAATGGTGCTAATCTTCCATGAGGCCCTCACATATGATACAAATATATGTTATAATAATATACAATTTTTTACAAAAATAAATAGATCAATCAACAAAAAAAAAAAAATACAGTAAAATGTTACATAGAATAACAAAAGTTCATAATAATGACGATTTTTGTAATAAGTATACATTTGTATATAAGGAAATGGTAGCAAAAGAGAAACCTCAACATTTCACAATATTTTAATGCTGAATATATCTTCCAATTCATCCAATGAATTAGGAAATAAGAATCAGCACACCACAGGTAGTCTATACACTGCACATCTGTAAATAGTTTTAGAATTTAGTTTCCATTTTTTGTATTACAATTCAAAATTTCTATACTTTATAGTAATGTTGCAATCTTGAGACTGCACATGATAAGAGAAGAGTGACATAGACCGGTAAAGCCGATACCTTTCAGTATTACGTGAATATGGATGATTGAAGGAAAGTAACTATTTCATATTGACATGGGTGAAAGTTCAAAATTTCCAAAATCCTGAACTTTTGAAATTCAAATGTTAAAACTTGCAGTATGCCTTCAAAATTTTGTTGTGTCCTTGAGCAAGAAAAATTAATTATTGATTAGTACTGGTTCAACCCAGGAAGACTCATCCCAAAATAACTGAAAAATGTTGACTGGGGTGCAAAGAATCAAATCAAACAAAACTGACTTTTTCAGGTTTTAGCCTAAATCATTTGCCAATCAGACTAGAATTTTTCCACAATACAAGTGGCAAATTTCCAAGCCAGTCTGTGAATGATATACCTGTACTAATTTATGAAACCTTTGTATAATAATGGATTGATGGAATAAACTTGGGATAGTCCATTGCTCATATCCAATGGTTTCAGGTTATAGATTAAAAACAATAGTGTATTTTTGTCAGCAGCTTTTATTTTACTTTACCCTGGGTCTTCACTGTTTGTAAAAGAAGTCATTTAGGGGTTTATCGTATAGGAAGAGTTAAACTGGCCAACTTTTTTTAGCGATATACATCTTTGAAAACATGGACCAACAAATCGACAACTCTGGACTATTATTGATTGACAAACTATAGTACGTGCCTTGATATCAGTTTTTAAAGACTCATGCAAAATAAAAATGGAAACATGTATTTTGCCATTTGTTTGTAATGGGAATTCCCCAGGTGAAAATGAAACTGATATATCAGTGTAATTACTCCGTAATATCAGTGTTTCGGTGATATATTTAGCTTTTGACTGATATTTTGAAAAATTCAATGTAATTTTGGTGGATTATCAGTCCCAGTGATATTACGGTGTATAAACTCTGGCTGTAAAGTTTTTAGAACTAAATTTTTGCTATAACTTTTTTATCTTAAATTTTAGCAAAATGTGTTCGCGATGAAAGTTGTATTGGAGACTTTCCGCCACCTTCTCCAAATGGTCTGGTGCTTGTGGCTCAAACAGATTTTTGTGTACATAGATGAAAATTTTGAAATAAATTGAATTCATCCTAAACTAGAATTGTTTTTCTACGAAAAAAAAGATGTCTCCCCCCTTTTGATGTCAAAACCATGAGTCATTAAATGCAATTTCAAACAGAAACATTAAATACAATTTCTAACGGAAATTCTAGTTATTTCATGCAGACATTCAGCTCGTATCTAGTAAAGATATCTGTCAATGTAGTTAACTATTGCACAATCATAACCTGGTATAAAATAGTCATAGATAATTGTTTTTGTGTTGGACAAAGTTCCAAGGGAAATAATTCAAAAAGTATAAATGGCAGAGTTACCATTCTTGCACTCTGCACGTCATCTCATGCTGATTGATATTTGTATAAAGTTTTGTGAATATAGCTTAAGCGGTTTTCAAGTTATAGAGCGAACACGATTTTTTTTATGCACAAAGTTCCAAGGGAAATTACTCAAAAAGTATAAATGGCAGAGTTACCATTCTTGCACTCTGCACGTTATCTCATGCTGATTGATATTTGTATAAAGTTTTCTGAATATAGATTAAGTGGTTTTCAAGTTATAGAGCAGACATGATTTTTGTGTTGCACAAAGTTCAAAGGGAAATAACTCAAAAAGTATAAATGACTGAGTTACCATTCTTGCACTCTGCAGGTCATCTCATGCTGATTGATATTTGTATAAAGTTTCGTGAGTATAGCTTAAGTGGTTTTCAAGTTATAGAGCGGACAAGATTTTTGTGATGCACAAAGTTCAAAGGGCAATTACTCAAAAAGTATAAATGGCAGAGTTACCATTCTTGCACTCTGCACGTCATCTCATGCTGATTGATATTTGTATAAAGTTTCGTGAATATAGCTTAAGTGGTTTTCAAGTTATAGAGCCGACACAATTTGTGACAGACAGACAGAGGGACAGACGGACGCCCGGGGAAAACAATATGTCTCCCGACCCTAAAGGGGGGAGACATAATTTCTAAGTCTTTTATTGACAGGTAAAAATATTTATAGGCGTGACAGAGAGGGGTAGTATCAAAAAATATTTGTAAGCTGTGCATATCCTGTTTATTCGAAGGTTGTGCACATCGTAAAACTGCCGTTAACATGCTCAGAATTTACCATGCATAGGCAGAATCAACTTTAAGCACGCTCATTTGTAGGAACAAAGGGACGTGCAATTGTATGCTCTTATGCCCATGCTATGAATGAACGTTTTTTAGACAACCCACTAGCTTAACGCACGAGGGAATATTAGGCCCGATTTCCATCATATTTGAACAAGCCACCCATCGCTTTAGTAATTGAATTTGGGTGGCGCAATTTAACTTTTTTGACTGGCATCTTGGACTCGGTTTATTTGCGCTTTGCTCAAAATGTACAAAGAGTGCATCTAAGCATAGAGGAATCGCCAGCATCTTGGGTGGTGAAACTGTTTGGAGAAGTTGGTGGAGGTGTTCCTGAATACTTTTCATCTGGAGAATTTTTTTCAGTAAAAGATGCAGTAAAAGTTATCATGAGAAAACAGTTCTAAAAACATTACAGCTGGAGTTTAGTCCTGCTGCATTCATAAGAAACGTGAATATCTGGAATATTATGTATCAGTAAAACCTGTCTTAAGCAGCCACTCAAAAACAGACAAAACAAAGATCTTTATGACAAATGGTAGCTTAATGAAAGTCAAAAGTATTGCAGAATGCTCCCCTTTGAGCATTCTGCAATACTTTTGACCTGCATAAAGTGATAATCAGTCTTGAAAACCATTTTGGTCTTCTTTTTGAGTGGCCGCTTAAGACAGGTTTTACTGTATATAGTTGGATAAAGTTCAAAATAATTCACTATAAATGGGTAACTACTGCAAGAGTCTTATTCACTCAGACACTTTCCATGTGCAACATCATATTTCTTTTGGTGAGAAAAATAATTAGAATTCCAAAATCGGATGTGTCCCTTGCCAGAACAGAAGTCAAACAAGGCATATTTGTCAAATTTATATCCCCGGCAAAGGGTTATTTCAGAAAAACTTCTAAATCACAAACTATAAATCTCCAACCCCTAAGGTCTCCTTGGGTATCATACAGATCAAAATTAGATGACTATAAAATAGTTTTTAGTGGTAATTAAACAAAACAACTATCAGATTCTGTACAATTTCAATATCTGACTTCAACCAGACCCAGATGCTAGGGGTGTGTGTAAGGTCAAAGTGTTTGAAAAAATTGAATTTTGAACTTTTGACCCCACCCCCAGGTGGGGTGGGATCCTAGGGTAGGTGTTTGCCGGCAAAACATTTGTTAACATTTTGCTGCATTCCTGATTACCTTTAATTTGATATGCAACATGACCATGTTCTGGGGTAGGTGTGTGTGTGTGGGGGAGGGGGGGGGGGGGGTCTGCAGGCAAAATATTTGCTACCATGTTGCTGCATTCCTGATTACCTTTAATTTGATATGCAACATGACCATGTTCTGGGGTAGGTGTGTGTGTGTGTGGGAGGGGGGGGAGGGGTCTGCAGGCAAAATATTTGCTACCATGTTGCTGCATACCTGATTCCCTTTAATTTGATATGCAACATAACAATGTTCTGAAAAAGTTGCAATTTGGCCTCAAGTCCACCCAGGGGGTCGGACCCAGACTTTCGATAAAAAATCACGTTTGGTATATTTCATATTAATTGTACCTCTAAATTTCAGTAAAAATATTGACAACTGACAGAGTTATTGCGAAATGACCTTTGACCCCACTGACCCCACCTAAGGGGTCAGGGTGGTGGGGTAAAATTTTAATCAATGTCATTCTTATCTACAGGCACTGGGTAATCATGGCCTAGTGAGAAGTTTTCAGATTTTATAGTTTTAGAGAAATAAAAAGTTTATCCACGAAAAAGCCAATATGAGCCACGACATAAGATTTCCAACAATGTGGTATGTGCGACAAGCAAAACCTCAGATCAGCCTGCGCATATGCATTGTCTGATCAAAGCCTTTGCTAGTCGCTTGAATATTCTATGACTGTTAAGCTACTGACCAAACATCATTTGAAGTTTCTAAGTTTCAAAGGAGACTGCACAGGCTCATCTGAGTCTACACTTATCAAAATGTCACATCGTTGGAAATCACATGTCGCGGCTCATAAAGCTTCTGCATTAGCCTAAACCTAAGTAAAAAAGGGCCATAACTCAGTCAAAAGTTTGCAAATGAACCCCAAATTCGAACTTGACCTGTATTTTATCATACCTTCTGTAAAATTTGAATGAAATTATTGGATCCTTTCAAAAGTTATTGATCGGAAACCACAATTAAGCCAAATTATAAGTTGGGCCATAAAAAGGGCCATAACTCAGTTCAACCATTTTGTGGATTACCCCCTTTTCCAACTTGACCTGTATTTTATGATGCTGGACCCTTCTGTGAAGTTTGAGTGAAATTAATGGATCCCTTCAAGAGTTATAGATAGGAAACCAAAAGTGTGACAAGGCGGACGCAGAAGCTGCCGAAGACGAGGACAGAGACATGATCCCTATGTTTCATCCATGCTTCGCAGGCCACACAACAATAATGTAATATTTTTGTTGAAATAGATGTCTTATCTAGAGAAATTTAGATTATTATAGGTTTTAAAGTTTGGTACAATTGAACTATCCAACATTGATCTGATGTAATGTGTATCAATAACTGCCACTTTTGCAAACAGTTTGGACCCAGATCAAGCCCAATTGATCTAGATAATGGGTAATGGGTATTTCATACAGGTATATCATGCACTGGGTCTACCTGTAATGATATGTATTTACCATAATTTAACTTTTTCTATTAGTAATGGTATAGTCCTTTTATTATGCACCTTTAAATCGACAGTATAATATATTTGAGTGACCTTGTATAAGAAAAACATAGCAGCATGTCAGTCTGTGCAAATGCGCAGTGCGGTCAGTACCTTTGTTACTCCCTGATTAGGGTCATACTGGATTCCTACTGTTCTGTGTGTTCAGAGTACTCCCAGAAGATGATGTGTATCAAGTGACACAGAGCATTTTGGTAATTACTGACAATATCTTCATGCACAGAACAATAGCTATTCTCGTGTTATCATAATTTAACCCTTAAAGCACCAAGAAAAAAATGCATCTGAAAATGTTGTCTGCTGAAGTCTTCTGCTCCAAATAATTGCCTAACAATACTGATTAATTAAGTATAGAAGCAACCAGTGTGGACCCAGAACAGACTGCTCCTATAGGAGCAGTCTGATCTGTGTCCACACTGTTTGCCATAGAGGCTTCTTAAACATTCCAGCAGATGAGAAAAGCAGATGACTTTTGTTGGGATTGGTTCATTAAGGGTTAAGGCTCTAACCAGTCTATGAAGCTGGGCAGACCCGACTTTAGTGTAACTGGTCCTAAATAACGAAATGTTTATTGTTTAAATGATTGCACCAGAAAACCAGCGAAATTAAATTTGTGTGCAGGGAAGACTTGGTCAGCCTGGTCATACATCCAGTCTGATCATTCTTCCCTGTCCACAGGAAGGAGGCAGGTGGCTTTGAAAATCCTTTTTGTACAAAGATTGAAGAATTAAAATAGACACAGGCCTCCAGATAAGAGTGCGTATTGGAAAAATATTTTCTTTATTTCTCATCCAAAACATATGTTGTGGGTACTCAAAAGAACCGTCTCAATCAGACAGTTCTATTGAGCACCAAAAACACATATTTAAATTAATGGGTAAGAAAATAATTAGATTTTCACGCAAATAAAAATTCCTTATCTGGACCTATGAGAGTGGTTTCCGGGTTGTCAAGAGAAAGCCTTATTCCTTGTTTGCTAACAACTAAGGTGCAGACCAGCCTGCACAGTCTCATGAGCACATTTGTTGTTCGTTTTTTGCAAGGTATGATAGCAAAACTAGCCACATGGATTGCAAAGTTTCAGGACATTATCTAGTCTCTGTAGCTGAGCAGGGAGGTTTGAGCATGACCGGGTGACAAACCCCAAAGACAGGTTTTCTCATGATGACCGAGCCATATGTCCAGATAAAGAATAAAATTGGCCTAAAATTGTGAACATTTTCATATCCATTAGTTCGAACATTTGTTTTGGGTGCTCAAAAGACCCGTCTCATTGAGGTGGTTCTTTTGAGCACCCACAGCATGTTTTGAATGGAAAGAAGAAAATGATTTTTATTTTATCTCCAGGTCTGAGGACCAACCTTTTGATACTAACCTTCATATTCCGTACAGCCTTCTAAACACCCCAAGAACTTAGAAATATCTTTGGCAAGTACTCCAGTCACACCACTCCACATTGGATTATATATGCTCCGTTTCTGAGTCTCTTTGATCTGGGGAGTTTTGTTGTCCTGGGGAGTTTCGTTACCCTGAGCAGAACTGAAAGTCTGAGGAGAAAAGGGCCTAGATGAATTTGGTCTACATGCTGCATTCTGAATACTGTATGGCTTGTTTTCAACACTGTACAACTTATTGCTAACACTGTATGGTCTGTTGTCTCTACTATACAATTTGTTGTCAACATTGTAAGATGGTTTATGCACAATACTGTAGCGTTTAACATCATCAATAGTACTAGTTCTGTAGGGTTTATCCATGGCACTGTACAATTTATCCAGGACAATGTACGGTTTATCACGTTTATGACCAACACTACAGTTTATTTCTAGCTGTGGTCCTCCTACTGACGATGATCTTGATTGGAACACATCACTATCAATATTTTTCAGTTCTCCCTTGATCTCGTATAGGTCGGGAAGTCCGCTTAATGGTGGTATATGTGGTAGGACAGGCATTTCACGGTCCTCTATGTCACAATGGGATTTCAACTGTGGATTTTCCTTGTGGGTCTGTTGTGTGCTGATCACGCTACTGGTTTGTTCTTGTGCAGCTGCTGGGAGGTCTGTAAAGAATTAAAAAAAACGATTCTTAGATCTTTACATGCTTTTGTCGCCTGTCGATTTTCAAAATTAACTTTTTCTTCAAAAAAATATCAGAGTGTCAAATGGTATAAATCCAGATCAGAAATGACGTTCTGTTGGTCCTGGTCTGGATCCAACCTGTTTGTAAATGTTATCAGCAAACAACAAAAGTCACAGCTAGCAAGTATAGAGTTCATCAATATGTGACCATGTTCTTAATAATTATACCGGTAATAACAATAATAGTCTTTGTTTTCAGAGGGTAACACATATAGCGAAAAAAAAAGCTTATCTTCCATGAGACCCTCTATAAACTACCACCCAAAAATAATACAATTATAAAGTACAAAGATGATTTACATGTATACAAAATAATACAAACAGCATGGAACTCTTTCAAACCTACATACACACAAGCAAACTTTATATACATAGATAAAAGTGCTTTAATAGTTACTCATTTTCAAACACAGGTTTTAGGTACTCAAAAGAAGCGTCTCAATGAGACAGTTCTTTTGAGCACCAAACTAAATGATAAAACTGGGGATCAAAACATATTCACAATTTTACACTCAAAATTATGTTCATGCATTGGATATATGCTTCAGTTTCAAAGATTGAAGGATAGACAGGATTTCATCCACTTAATACAATGTCTACGAAAAGAATGAACTTTTTTTAAAATTCTTTAAACAGTCTGGTAAATTGTTCCAAATGACTGGACCTGAATAAATTAAGCTTTGTTTGAAAATTTCTTTCTTAAGGGTCATCTGTGAATCTGTGTCAGATAAGCAGAATTTGGTATTTGTAAGGGTATACAGTCATTATCCAGTGTAATCAATATGTGACCATGTTCTTTAGGGTCATTATGTTGAAATTCTTGTCAGATAAGCAGAATCTGGTGTTTGTAAGTGTATTCAGTCAGTATCTAGCATGCGGTACAAGTTGACATGTACATACAGAAAAGATTCAAATCAGTATGAGCATCCTCAGAATCTGATCAGAGTCTTAGTTTTCTACCTCAAGTAACATTTGATTCTTGGCATAGAGCAGATGTGCAGGCTGATCTGAGTCTTCAGCTAGAGCACATGCCAACTTGTATCTTTTGATGGATACCGGCTCATGAACATTTTCATAGGAAATCCTTGATAACCATATTTTTATACATGCATGTGCAGGTAGCCAGCGGAGCTGAGTGACTAATTTCATTTCTGTATCATCATTTACTTCAATACAGAATCCTTGTGGGCAGTGGAAACTCGGACAAGATGACAGTTGCAAAGGTGTGTCCAATACTCCACTACTCATTCATATGACAACTAACTTTCATACGAATGTGAAACATATATGCACGTGTGTGACAAAAGCAATAATTTGACTCTTGCAACAAGCAATAATTGTGAGCAGTTCGGATACATGTTGAGTACAAAGAGCTCCGCACCAGGGGCGGGGTCCAAGAGAGCATATACAAGTGGATAAGATTGGGTGCGCCAACGAAACACTATTTAAACAGTGTTTTGCTAGGGGCTGATTGTAGTTCATAATAGTATGCTGGCTTGACATTGAAAGCATTGGTCCTTACATGTAACAATTTTTAAGCACTCAGCAAAACTTTGATCAGAAAAGGCAGGTCTCAAGGCTAAGCTGAGTATTCTCTGCACATAAATTCAAATTGTCGGTATTGCCATACAAAGGCTCACATAATCTGATACCTAGAACTGTCCTCATACAGGGATGCTCAAATGAGGATCCACAACTAATAATTATAGTTCTAGATCCGAAAGTCAAAGACTTCCCCGCAACATCCGTGTACATCACACTTGTATTTTGCGCCCTAAAAAGGCCCTTGTGTGACTGCGCAGTTGCACAGGGAAGCCTGGACATTCATCATTCCCCTATTAGTCCGGAATCCAAGATCCAAATTTTTTATTTACCCTACATGATCTTGGCCAGAAGTTTTGATGCTTGTTTTGGGTAGGTGTATGCCAGTAGTATACAATCCAGATGGGTGTATAGAATATTAGGCCGGCGAAAGTCTCCAAAATGGTTGTTAATTACGTTATCCCTCATTTTCTTAAAAACATAAATATGTAAATTTGTCTGTCAAGGTAGCAGTTGAAATGTTAAAATAAACAAAACAGTTACGCAATCTGTAAGAACATGTTATTGTCTATGCATATTTGATGTTTGTATTTTTGGATGTCATTTATGTTTCATTTCAACTATACCCTTAAAATCCACTATATTTTGTTAAATAGTTGCAGTTGACAAAAATTATTTACAGGTATTTTAGTTTATGATAACATGTGTTCAAAGGACCATTTACTGACCATTTCAAAACTGCAAACAGTTATGTTCTATCACAAATACTTTGTTGTATATAAAATGTTCAATTAGATGACCTCTGATAAAATGTTATATAAGTTTAGAACCCTTAACTTTCAGATTTAAGCAGGCAATTCTTTCTATTAGCTTTTATGCACCTGATGGCACCCGACTTAATAGTAGTATTTATTTTATACTTGGCAGTGAAATCAATACATATCAAAAACAAATAAAAGTGATATCATTTACAAGTGAAATGTTATATTTTCACTGTAGTGTTTTTGGATTACCTCTGACTTTTTTCCATTCACTTAATGCATTTCACTTCAGAACTTCAAACGCCCATAACTTTCTTATTTGTGAACAAAAAACTTCAAGTGTGGGTATGCATTTTCTTAGTTAGAACATGACAAATATTTTGGTACCAAATTTATTTGGGTTTGCTAAGATTTTTTTTTTTTTGGCATTTTCAGCACCTCCTTTTTCAGTGGATGAGACATTGCATATAGCCTATAAAAACTTTGACAGAATAAGTTTAGGTCATATTTGACAAGGTGGCATTCAAATTCCTTTTAACAGATTTTATACAAGTATTTTAGAGTGTTGGTGGATGTAAGAGTAACTAGAACACATTCGATGGCGCGCCATCGCAAATCCCCACGCTCTCAAAGAAATCTAATGGTAATTGACCCTTTGACCCCACCCAAATGTCACCAATTTGATCGTAGGTTAAAATCCTAGTCTACTGCTCTTCCCCTTTAATTTGATATGCTACATGACCATGTTCAGAAAATTAAATTTTTGACCCCTCCCCAAGGCCCCAGGGGGTGGGGACCCAAAAAATTGTGCCGGTGCATGTGTCATTCATGTAAGTAACTCACACACCAAATCTGGTTGAATTTCTGAAAAAAAAATTTTTTGACCCCCATCCCACCATGGTACCCCCAATAATTTTTTGACCCCCTGGGCACCCCAATGCCCCAAGTCCCACCCCTGAGGCATGACCCAGGTGATAGAATGAAAATCCTGTCTGATATATTTTGTATCTTTCATTTGTGAGAACACACGCAAAGTTTGGTATAAAAATCTTTGAAATTGACTTTGTAATTGAAATTAAATGATATTTGATCTTTTGACCCCTACCTAGGGCCCAAGGTGGTTGGGGCAAAAAGATTTGCCGTTGCATGCCCCATTCATGTGAGTAACTCAATCACCAAATTTGGTTGAATTTCGTCCAATGGTTTAGGAGGAGATAGCATTACGGACAGACCAAGGCTCTTACATTTAGATACTTGTTGGGTACTTACAGTGTTAGAAAAAGTAGCCAAGAAAGCTTAAGTACCCAACAAATCCCAGAAATTTAGGAAATCTAAAGTACCCAACAAGGGTTCATTCGTGTTTTGTTATATACATTACCAACATAAATTTCATTTCTTTTACCAAACTGGTTACTCTGTAGATACTAAAATACTATGACCACAAGGATATGTATGGTGGGTGCTTATTGTGAGACAGAACCATTATAGTTTCCACAAACTTCAGTTTTTTATTTTACATGGAGGAATTCATTATTTAATGTTTCACTTCTTGATTTGGACTTATACTTAGAATGACTTACAGTTCTTAGAATTGTAAGTTAGCTTTTGTTACTTGTTAAGAACATAGCTGTTGTAGTCAATAGATGATTATCAATGCAAAAAAATGAATGCTTGGTATCCTGGGTCAGATGTGGTAATTGATTGTATAGATTCTGGATCTTGGTCACCTTTCTTACTTTTTATAAAATTGTTCATGGAACCTATTACTATATTGCTTCTTGCTTTTATTTATTTCAGCTGAATTGAGCTGTGACAGTGAAGGGAAATGTCTTGTAGATGGCATTTAATGCATAATAAAAAGAACCAAAAACTAGGTAGTGGCAGAGATAAAAGAATCATTGAATCTTTCTTTAGACATAATTTGTTTATGAAAAATAAATAGGTATTAAAATCCAATTGAAACTGTTCAGAAAAAAAGTACAACATTTTTTGTGCTTTAAAAGTAAGTTTTTCCCTTTAAAGCAACTATGCTTTTGTTGAAGCTGAAAATCATTCATATGATATGTTTTAAAAGAAAATACTCACAATAAATGTATTTTTGAGCAGTTAGATGGTAGTCAATTTCAATTTTCATCCACTAAGTGTTTCAACTCATTTAGTTATAACATTGTACAAAAATAATATTTAAAAAAAGTAACGTATATTACAGAAATACCAGGTGCCTAAGCTAATAATTATCATTCTGCTAGTAAGCTTATTCAATTCAAAGATCAAGATGGTATGTAAAAAAATGAAACACACACTAATAGCACTATAATAATATGAGTTCCACTATTATTTAATGGTAACGTATTTGACTTGACTGTTGCATGGTAATACATCTATTTCTAAGGAGCCACTATACATTAGATTTGTCATATATAATGTGGTTGACAAAAATTTATTTCACTAAACAGCCTCTCCACAGGTATTTAGGCAGCATGTGGTCAAGTGAGCAATACAAATATATATTAAAGTAAGTAACATATATAACAGTTATCATAAGTGTAGATTATTTTAACTTTTTGGTAGTTTTATTGGTTAAATCAAATGTTTGACAAACTGAGTGAAATCAGACAAGTATGTATAGCTTCATCTTTGTGATTTTGATGAATGCGAAAAAAAATATTTTAAAACTTAAAAATTGGCCTTCAGTAAACTGGGGCTTATGTATTCAAAGAGCTATTGCTGAAAAACTTCTGAGTATAGAATGCTCAAATTGTGTTTATTTGAAATCCCTTTAAGCCTTTTATGAAATCAAATTAATAAAGACTTCAAAAACTATGAAGGGGAACATTGACGGCAAACAACAACAGTCAATATTATGATTCTTAGGGAGTAATGTTAATAAAGTAACATATGTAACACCTGAGAACATCAAAATATAGTTTTAAAAAGCTTTCATTTTTGACGCATAAACAAAATATATGAAAATATCAACATTTGAAAAACCTAGATGCAATTAAACCCGAGATAGGTATGTTTTTCACTCAGTTCTATAAAGTTCATAATTTTGGAGGCCATCTTGAATGTCAGCCATTTTGAAGACTTTCACCAGCCTAATTTTTTATATACCCACCTGGTCGGTAGACTACTATCATATACCTACCCAAACCTTGAAATGCTTGAAGTAATTTCTTTATACCTGTCAGTGAACTATTAAGATTGATCTCCCCTGGATTGCTTTTTACAGCTTCTTCAAACTGGTATGAGCCTTCTGACATCCAGTCTGAAACAAAGAGAAAATATATAAGAATT
Organism: Loripinus fragilis; assembly: GCA_964019695.1. NCBI lineage: Eukaryota > Metazoa > Mollusca > Bivalvia > Lucinida > Lucinidae > Loripinus > Loripinus fragilis. The sequence continues at coordinate 14,481,055 of OZ026519.1, read as the reverse complement.
AACCTAAACGATTTCAATAATGGCTCCTGCATTGGGCAAAATAATCACAAAACTTCTAAGTAGGCTACTCGGAAAATATTTGTGTATGAAAACATTCTTCAAAATTCTGTTTGTTTGGCAAGAAAATGATTTGGTTTTTAACTCTGACTTTGAAAAAATAGCATTACAAAAAAACAACTATATCAAACCTACACACACACAACACTAATTAAAATTTGGCATGATAAAGGTTCAATATCTGGACCACGGGGAAAGGGTTCACATACCTTTTATGAAACAATAAAACTTGTGTTTGTCGAAAATTGATTTTTTGCTTGTATAGTTTAAAATGCATGTAGTACAGCCAATGACTTATATGATCTAATATACGTCACTGCCTTAGCATATAGGTTTCTGGACTGATCATATTCATCTGCAATAATTCTCATAACGCTATTTTTCACGATACGGCAACTATAAAATTACAGGTATATAATATTGGTGTGGAGAATTTCACAGATGGATGAATACGCAAACATTGCGACCTGACTAACCTATTTCCAAATGTATTTGTCCAGCAGTTGAACTTAGCTAAGAACTGCCCAACGTCTCTTATCTGGACGGAGTATATAATGCTATTGTCACATATTCTGGTTTAATCAAGGGAAGTAACTCAAGTGTTAACACATTCAATTCTTCTATAATTTATTGGTAGTCAAGCCTCCTTTGTATTATCATTGATAAATGTAACCAAGGAGTACAGAGATGTGGTTATGCATCGACAGATAAAGTTTCATTTGAAAAGATCCCCTAGTTCTCCAGAAAAGAATAAAAATCATAATTTGCAGGCCATAAGAGTGTGTAACTTAAACTACTTTTCTTAATGCCGAATCAAAACTTATGGTGTGGGTACTCAAAAGAACCATCTTAATGAAATATAGTACTTTTGAGCACCCAACACATTTGATTATTTAAACTGATGGATAGGAGATTATCTAAAAATTTTCACTATTTCAATTAATCGATTTTCCTATGTACACAGGCAGGAAACAACATAGACAGAACCATTAATTCGTATATGAGGCTCTTTCTGATTCTGTATATGTAGTCTAAAAAAATGCCTAATAATTGTTAAGTTTTCTGTTAAGTGTTTTTATAGTGTAAAATAGCGAAAAATGGTGAAAGTAGTTCTCCACTCTGGTCTTTTAACTACTTATATAAGCTGAAGCGAGCTGCAAATTGTGTACAGTTTTGTAGCCTTTTAAGGATTGAAATTCATATTTTAAGCTTGCACTGGATGATGAAAAACATTAGCTATTTTAATGTCTGTGTAGGGCTTCTAATAGCTAATGTTTTTCATCATCCAGTGCAAGCTTAAAATATGAATATCAATCCATATATTTACATTCTATACCATCAATCAAATTTACTTAATTATCTTCCACCCAACACTGCTAGTTACCCTTTTAAAATGGAATATTGTATTTGTAACGGAGGTGTTGGAACAGCCAGGGAGCGAAACTTGTGTACATAACGTTGTAAAGATACATGAATTATGTCACGCAAATGTCGATAAACAAAGCAAGTTATTGGCTGACATTGACATAACTTTGCCAAGAGGCGCGGTCTGGATCACAGGAAATTTCAATGTTTTGCATGGAGAAATGCAAGCAGCTAGAAATGTTGGATTCATGTAAGGCACATACACTGAGAATGTAAATATTTTGTCATGAGGAAAATGAAGGTCAATCTATATTTATTTCTTCTCAAAATTTATTTTTTTTAAATTCTCGTTTTTTATAAATGGGGCTGGATCAGACAACCAAATATCACATTTCAACTCTCCAAACACTTACCAAGTTTATAGCTTTGAAGAGACATATATACACAAATTGATAGTTGTCATTCTATGCATTAGCCTCCTTTTACCTCACAACAAAAACAATTCAGTTAAAACCATACACAATTTTCAACTCGCATCAGCTTGGATTAGAAGTTAAACAACCAGATCAGAGCACTACATTCTCTTTTCACTAATTAACAGTATAATAATGGAAATCTTTGAGGCATTATTTTCAGTCTCCATATACAGACCAGAAAAAGCCTCATAAGATTTCCTTATCAGAACTTACCGTTCTGTCTATGTAGTTTCCTACCTGTGACATACTTACGGTTCTGTCTGTGTAGTTTCCTACTCATGACGTATGTGTTTGTTTTTGTGTTTTTTAACCAGATACTATGAAAAGATACTCACCACAGGATGAACATGACCAGCTTGCTGCAGCCTCACCAGAAACTGAAATATTATAACAGTACATTTAAATAGAACAATAATGCAACAGACAACAATTAGCACAATATTTTCATTATAGAGTGGCAATATTAACCCTTGTCCTGTTGAACACAGATTTATCCATTTATGATAACACTGTAGAACCAGATCAACTGGCTTCTTCCAGTTTCCAGTCTGAAAATACAGGCATATAAGTTACTGGAATTCTGTGGGTGAACTAGTTAAACATTGGGGGGAGGGTTGTAGTGAACGAAAATATACTGCACACTAACAAAAATAAACTTAAATCTACACAATTTCAGTATCTGACCTTTCAACCCAACCCCAGACGTCAAGGGTGTGTGTAAATTCAAAGTTTTACCTTGCATGTAGGTCTACACTTCTACTTTAATATGATATGCAACATGACCACTTTTAGTAAAGAAAACAAGACCAAACTCTGCTCTGGACCTGCGGTGCGTTCGATGCGTTAACAATCATTATGCAAAGTTTGAATATAAAGGAATGAAATCTGTTTGAATTACAGATTACACACAAATAAACAATGTAAGCAATCCAAAGGTGGTGTAGACGTACTAATGTCTAAGTTCAACAAACCCAAAAATATTATCAAATGTGCACAACATATAGGGAGCACACATGTTCAATGTGTGAGCAATCATTACATATTAAGTTTGAATATGATGGAATGAAAACTGCTGGAGCCACAGATTACACAAACCAGACACCCCCTAAGCATTTCAGATGGACAAATATTTAATTTCAACAAACCTAGAAATGTGAAAATATTTATGTGTGTGTAATGATAGTATATATGCTTTCATGGTGCTCTTAAATTTGATATGCAACATCACTACTTTCACAAAAATATATGGTTTGACCCTTTGACCCCACCCCTGGGTTAAGGGTGTGTCTGTGGGCAAAATATTTGCAACCATGTTGCTGCAAAAGTCGTCAGCTTTAATTTGATATTCAACATGACCATATTCTAAAAAAGTTTAATTTTGGCCTTGGCCCCACCCCTTAAGACCACCCCAGGGGCTCGGATCCATGCCTTCAACGTAAAATCCCTTTTGATTTGTGTCATGTCTATTGATGCTCTGCCTGCATGCAAATTTCAGCAAAATTTCAGCAAAAAATATTGACAATTGCCTAAGTTATTGTGAAATTTAAATACTTAACCTTTGACCCCTTAGCTGGGGTCAAAGAGGGTGGGGTAAAACTTTGACACTACCATGATTATCTACAGGCACTGGGTAATCATGGTCTATAGTGAGAAGTTATTTTAAAAATATAATACCTTTGATGAAATGTTAAGATTATCACACAAAAAAGCTTATACAGGTTTCACATTATAATAACTCAAGTGTTAAGGGGTCAATTTTGACGAAACTTAAAATGAATATTCATGCCCTATTAATATTTATCTTGGTTATATATAAATTCCTCATTAATTACTAATTTATTTTACCACTCTACTTCTTCATCAGCTAAGGTGATTACAAGCCTGTTTATTGCCCATAAAACCAGTAACTGACTGCTGACATTTTTCCCCTCATGGTTGCCAAACAGCTTGAGTTCAAGCATCTGGTCACCTCTGCTGTGAGTTAATCGCGGCACATCTCAGTGGAGAGAGCTTGTTATTAGGCTGTGCTTCCATTCATTTTTGTCATTGAGTAATAATTGCTTTAAGTGATAAGAATGAGAATCGTTTTAGACACAGCCCATGTTACATTTTTTGCACTACGAAATTACGCTGTCTGGTTCAGAGCCCCTAAGTAGTAAAAGTTAAAAGCGTTAATGGAAGTTGTAACATTTAGCTCTATTCATGATATCTACAACCTTGCAAACATTTTTGACCCAGATCAGGCCCGACAAAATAATTAGGGACCTGATCAGGATCCAAACTGTATGGTGCTCTGATCACATTCCTGAAAAGATTTTTTTGAAAAGTGATTTCTTAAAGAAATAGGCAGACAATTTAAACATTCAAAATAATCCTCTATTCGCAAAGAGCATTTGCATTTCATCTCCTGCATATTTCCCCCTAAGGGCCTCACAGAGATGACCCAGCATCTAGCATTGTCCCAGTTTATCATAACCGAGGTGTCTAGCGACCAGATTAGTCATTTGTTTTAGGGCAGTAATTGTTTGATTTAATTTTATGTAGAAACTGCACTTTTTCTTAATTTGTGTGTTTACAGAATAATATGGATTAATATTTAATGGATTTTATTTATTTTATATTTTCTAACATAAGTATATATTACTGTTTAATGGTGTTGAGGTACAAGTACATGTATCAAATAGGATCGGACTGGATTGAGTAGGACTAGCCTGGTCTTCAATGATAAGTTATCTATCTTCTTCTAATCCTACTTACCTGTAAACATCTTAATTAGCATCATAACCAAGGTAGAAACATTTTCATATAAATTCAATGAAACAGTAGAGATACACCATACATCTTGCATGTGTAAATTGTGTTGTTCATATTGAATGTAACTCTTTATAGCACTTCCACCGTATATAGTCATGTGGTTAGTCAACATAGATCATGATACGTAAGGCATGGGTTCGAATCCTGGCTGATCCAACTTTTAAGACATTGTGATTACTTTTATGGAACTGATTATACTTTGATGTTGATTTGCATGGACTTTGCAGAAGTCTTTGTATTTTGTCCACAGTTTTTTATGTGGGATATAAGCATGATAACATTTTGGTTAATCTGATGGCCTTTTACTATGATTTTTGCTTTATAACATAACATTTTCAAGACATATGTGAAAGATAAATTTACACAGTCATTCAGGTGTATTGACGGTTGTTTATAGATTTCCCATATAAACAGTTCTGTGGACATTGAATCAAATTTGTTCAAGTTTCCCATATATAAATTTCCTATTACGTGATAGGTTTCCGTGAAACGGCTCAAATAGGGAATACTTTAAAATACAGAAATAGCTCAGAAGACATGGATTTGGTTTCCCACATAAAAATTTCCTATCATAGGATAGGTTTCCGTAAAACGGGTCATATTGGGAATACCTTAACCAGTAACAGTTCATTTTACATGGAATTGACAATTATCAGGTTCATATCAAATGATTGATTAATTATCCACGGAAAAAGACAAATAGGAAAACTCTTAAGTAACCAAGACTTCCGGGCACAAAATCTCAGTCATGAGTTATCAATTCCGAAAGAAATAGTATATGTCCTGTGCATTGGGATAAATTAAATAGGAATGCCTACCTAAACCATCACAAGTTATGAAGTGGACATGGATTTTTCAAAAGGTGTTATCCTAAGTTTCTTATTATGATACATAGCTCTTCCAATATAGGACTTAAAGGGAATAACTTAAATCCATCAATATGCAGTTCAGTATTTTGAATCATCAAGGTTAATGATATTATTGATTATTATATTTCATCAACAAAATTTCAGTAGTAATTTTTTGAAACCATATCCTAGTAGCTAGACTAGCATACAAGTCAAATAATTGTCTGTTTGGCATGTTAGAAATGTTTCCTCCTATCAAAATTGAATAAAATGCTTCAAGGAAGGAGAATTCTTAATACCTTTTGTACAACGTAATTCATCATTTGTCGCCATCATTGTTGTTTACCATAAAAGGGCAATATTCACGACGTAGGGATTGGCCCGAGCTATTTTCGCTGCAAACGTATTGGACCTTATACACTTAATATAGAGTCACTTTTTAGTGCATCTCTCCGCCTGAAAGGCTTAATTCTGTGTATCTAATAGCTATTTTCTCTGCAAACGTATTCAAACTGATACACTTAATATAGAGTCACATTTTAGTGCATCTCTCTGCCTGAAAGGCTTTTATCTGTGTATCCAATAGCTATTTTCGCTGCAAACATATTAGAACTGATACACTTTATATAGAGCCACATTTTAGTGCATCTCTCTGCCTGAAAGGCTTATCCGTGTATCTAATAGTTTTCGCTGCAAATGGATTCGAACTGATACATTTAATATAGAGTCACATTTTAGTGCATCTCTCCGCCTGAAAGGCTTTAATCGATCGGTGTATGGAATAGCTATTTTCGCTGCAAACGTATTGGAACTGATACACTTAATATAGAGTCACATTTTAGTACATCTCTCCACCTGAAAGGCATCAATCTGTATCAAATAGCTATTTTCGCTGCAAATATATTCGAACTGATACACTTAATATAGTCACTTTTTAGTGCATCTCTCCGCCTGTAAGGCATCAATCTGGGTATCAAATAGCTATTTTGGCTGCAAACGTATTCGACCTGATACACTTAATATAGAGTCACATTTTAGTGCATCTCTCTGCCACAAGGCTTTTATCGGTGTATCGAATAGCTATTTTCGCTGAAAACGTATTCGAACTGATACACTTAATATAGAGTCACATTTTAGTGCATCTCTCTGCCACAAGGCTTTTATCGGTGTATCGAATAGCTATTTTGGCTGAAAACGTATTCGAACTGATACACTTAATATAGAGTCACATTTTAGTGCATCTCTCTGCCACAAGGCATCTATCTGTGTATCAAATAGCTATTTTCGCTGGAAACGTATTTGAACTGATACACTTAATATAGAGTCACATTTTAGTGCATCTCTCTGCCACAAGGCTTTTATCGGTGTATCAAATAGTGATTTTCGCTGCGAACATATTCGAACTGATACACTTAATATAGTCACATTTTAGGGCATCTCTCCGTCGGAAAGGCTTTTATCGGTGTATCAAATAGCAATTTTAGCTGCAAATGTATTCGAACTGATACCTTTAATATAGAGTCACATTTTAGTGCATCTCTCCGCCTGAATGACATTAATCGGTGTATTAAATAGCTATTTTCGCTGCAAACATATTCATCCTGATACCTTTGATATAGAGTCACATTTTAGTGCATCTCTCCGCCTGAATGGCATTAATCGGTGTATTAAATAGCTATTTTCGCTGCGAACGTATTCAACCTGATACACTTAATATAGTGACATTTTAGTGCATCTATCCGCCTGAAAGGCATCAATCTGTGTATCAAATAGCTATTTTCACTGCGAACGTATTCAACCTGATACACTTAATATGGAGTCACATTTAAGTGCATCTCTCTGCCTGAATGGCTTTAATCGGTGTATCGAATACAATGAGTTTTTTTTCTGTGATGCGTAGGAGGCAGGCTTATTTGCATATATATGGTGTTTTACCCACAAAAGCAGTTCGCATAACAGTAGTTTCTACATCAAATGATTATTTGCTGAAAGCTGTGATTTTTCACTTGTAATGATGTTTTTACTCAAATAAAATTTTATTACATTTTCATTGAGTATAAGAATGAGTTGTTAAATAATGTTTGAATGAATTGAGACAGCCACAATAGATTGGCAGCACGCCAGAGCGGCCACGTGGGTGACACAGCGCACACGCCAGGACATGCAAATAATAATTATAATGATTATAATCATAGATTTTATCTAAAGAGTGTAACACATTTAGTTACAAATTAATCTTTAATAAAAATACATATTATACAGTTTTACATAGTGTTTGAAGGTGATAAAGCATAAAGCTGGTCTAAAATGGGTTTTGCATCTTATATGTAATGACAAGTCTTTAAATCGATGCAGACTGAGCCCTTACAGAAATATTTGGTCTCTGGCTCATACCTGCGGCACTAGAGCTGCAAGATTACTACTTGCAGCTCTAGAGCCGCATTAAAGTATTTCGTATGCAAATTAGTTTTCCGGCTCTAAGTTGTGGCATTGTTGTGGCTAGTAGGCGTGGCTTAATTGGTTGCAGGTAGTAGTTGTGGCTTTATAGCAGCAATAAAGCCGGAAGATGTGTTGTGGCTATAAAGCGGCAATAAAGCCAGAAATTGTGTATACACTTGTGCATACATATTATTTGTATTGATAGAGGACTCAAGCTAATCTTTACAATACACTTTTTTAACAGCTTTTTTTCCTATTTTTATGGGCAATCCTATTTTTAAAAGGAATATTCATACTTTCCTACTGGAAAGCAGAGCCCAACTGCTTCAACAGTTCTATAGTTCTGTACATATAGCATATATCTAAGAACTAACAAATTAAATGGTATAAAATTAAGTAAAGTACTATATACACAATTATTGCTAAATATCTTAAATTATAAACAGCTTCCAGTCTTACTTCTTGAGGTGGCTCTATATAAATATGTAATTGAATAAAAATTATTGCATGCTGAATACCCTTGTGAAAAATAGTGGGTGGGGTGCCTGATGAAGTAAACAAAGAGTATATTATTTAGCTCTCCCAGATTAAATCAGTGATATATTATCAAAATACAGACCTGAGCTTTTAATCCTAAAATGTGCAGTAGTCATTTGTGATCAATTGAAGCACACATTAATCCTTTTTATTTAAAATTCCAGAATTCCAAACTGCTTCCATTATATGTTATCATCTCTTTCCCTCCAAAACTTTATGTTACACACAGTGGTCACATGATTTCAAGTTCTGGCTTGCTTCTGGCAAGAAGAGCTGTTAGTGACTATGTTTTTGTCTCAATATTATAACTTTAGAGTTGTGGCTAGTGTCTGGCAATAAGTCTCTCCTATAATATTAATGTTTGAGTTGTGGCAAGCTTCCGGCTCATAGAGCGGCTAGCCGCTCTATTAGCCAGTAGCGGCTAGTACTTGCGGCTCTAGAGCTGCAATATAGCTGCTAGCCGCTACAATTGGCTTTCTTCTGGCTAATACTTGTGACTCTAAAATTTTATTGCGGCTCTAGAGCCGCAGTATTGCAGCTCTAGAGCCGCTACATTTTCATCTGATGCATACTTTCTGAGGACTGACTGTGCTTAACAACAACAGATATTTAGCTTAACCACCAACAGATATTTAAATGAGTTTGGTATTGTAGATTCAAAATTAAGTGAGAATTAATTAACTCCTTTGTCTCCACTAATTTTGTCCCGAAATGTTGTCCACCCTCTACGCCTGCTGCATACATTCAAGCACACTTCAGACCAGATCTTTTCATGGAATGAAACAATACAAACCTTAATTAGACTGCTTCCAAGGGCAGTCTGATCTGGATCCATAATGTTTGCAATATAGTGTCAAACGCTTGCAGAGGCTGAGCTCACTCAAAAGGAAACATTTCCCAAAAGAACTCGCTCATCATCACCCTAGCTAACCACTTTTATCGTAGGAAACATTGAGTCACCCCAACCATTCCACTTTCATGGCGATTGGCGAACTATATGTCGCCGCCAACCACTTCTATGTCAAACCAAAGACATACTCAGGAGCATCCAACTTTGGATTCATACTTTGAGTCAGAGGATGACCTTCAAGCTTACATGAACAAGAGATGTGTACATTGTCAGATGAATATGATCTGAATTTTGTCCTAGATTTGGGTATGAATTGCATTTCAATTTGTAGAACAGTGTCCTCCTATATATTTGCCTGATTTAATTATCTTTGAAATTTCACAATGTTTACAAAGCGTTTTGGCAGTACATGCATAACCTCATATTCTGTTGTGTTACCCTACATTTCAGTCACACCTTATTTCCTGCCAATGTTTGACCTTTATTCAGGTCTCTTTCTGTCAGAGATAGTGTTAAGCGTAAATGCATCATCTAACACTTTGAAACCCCTTTTGACCAAGATTCATGTTTATTCAAGCGAAGTTGTGATGAAATGAATCAATTTCCAAAAACAATTGCTACAGCTCTCTCTTTCTCTCAATGACTTCAGGAAGTTCAGTCATGTGCATGGTATTATTTGTTGTTGTTTGGAAATTTCAAATTCTGCAGGCTGGATGTGGATTCAGATTACACAATCATACAGCCAGTATATTCTCAAAGATGGACTGGACACAATTTGTTTGGCCTGGCTCATGTATTTCCAAAAGCTATTTTGAGCTATACTCAACAAAAAAAGTTAAGGAAATTGTGTTTGAGGGGCTATGACAAAAGATCTAAAACATTTAAAGACGTTTGAATTTCACAATAGTAAAATGTGACCATTTTTCTTTATAATGACGCTTTATCTGGGTCTGTAGCGCCTATAGCGGCTTAGTAAATCCATGCCAAAGTAAACTGGCCTTCACTCCATTTTTCGCAAAAATTCAATTTACGGAGCAAACATTATGCTTTCATACATTAACGTTCGCCAGGTCCCTTTGGAGATGGAGATGTTTACAACCTAGGTTGACAAATCAGGTGGTTATAGAGGGACACTTGATCAGTCAAGTATACATGGATGCGGTGTTGAGGTCTGTTGTCACGCTTTTTGTGCGAAAACCAGTGACAGTACCAGGCCTAGGATGACAATGCAAGAACACACCTCACTAGAATCAGCAAAACAATGTGCGCATTGACTGGGCAGGTCGCTCATCAGACATGTCTACAATTTTAACATCTATGACATTATCGGACAGAGAGTCCAACGCATAATAATGGGATCAAGAAAACCCCAACCTCTCGATGCAGTGTTGCAGGAGATATTGATGCTTACATGTATCCCTCAGCACCATATCACCAGTATTCAGAGTATGCGAAACCCGTGCTAGTCCAAATTTGCCACTGACTGGGGACACACTCGTTACTGATGAAGGCATTCTCATCTTCGAAATGTAATGTTTAAAGCTATCAAGTTGATTTCATATGACATTTAAAGGAATTGCATTTCAAGTCCTGAAAACTTACATGTTTTTTTTATGTGTTTATGAGGGAATACTCTGCATTCATTTTTGCGAAAAATGACTTTGACCCCTGGGTTACTTGACACTGTGTCACAACAAAGGTTTTGGTGCTTGCAAACTAAAGTAAACATTTTTCTCAACCGATGACATGTATCTAAACAAATAAATAAAAATCGAATAATTGTTTGCTTTGGTGTTCTTATGTTGCATGGGTTTCTGAGATTTCCTTAACTTTTTTTGTTGAGTATATCTTGGGTGAAAAGAAGGCACTGTGAGATAAAAGTTGACGCTGTTTAGCAGGCTGCTTTCTGAAAAGTTTAACAACACGAATTTAAGTATTGTCAAGGCTTAAGTAAAAATTAACCTCCATTAAAACTTATTGATAGTTGCTTCAAAAAGGGGAGGGGCAATCAATAGTATACACAAGTTTGTTGATGATATTATTGCATCACATTTTAGTGTTAAATCTCATTGCAAGTACAAAGACTTTATGCCAATTTGCTTTTGCTCCTGCATCATATTAATATGCGTGCTATATATATTTTGCTAAGAAAATTATGAAGAATTGTCTCTAAAATCTCTGTGAGGCCCTTAGGGGGAAATATGCAGGAGATGAAATTGACAGATTGAACAAGACTTACCTTGGTAAGGTGAAGTTTAATCCAAATTTCATCGACTGCAATTTCCCCCAAGGGCTTACACACCCTCCCGCAACCTACCCATATTTAAATTCTTCATAATTCTTCTTTGATCGCAAACTGCTTCGTAAATTTTCCGCAGTTTGCTCTGCTCTAAATAATGATAAACTGGGACAATGCTAGATGCTGGGTCATCTCTGTGTAAGCCCTTGGGGGAAATTGCAGTCGATGAAATTTGGATTAAACTTCACCTTACCAAGGTAAGTCTTGTTGTCAATTATTTAATGTCATAATTTTTATCATTCCTAATATCATTTCAATAAAGCCAGTTCTTGAAAATTCAAACCAATAAAATGCCGCTTGCAAGCCCAACAGACTCAGATCAGCGGGTGCAGACATTAAAGACTCTGACCAAACAGTGTCAATATCCAGGCTGATCTGAGTCTCCGCTGTTTGCTCATGCATCTGCTAATTCAAGTCAGTCCTCGAAGCTTGGAAACTTACCTACCCAAAACACTGATCAGACTATAATCTAACACAGATGCGATGCTGGATGCTACTACCAATAAACTTTAAACCTGTTTGTGTCGTCTGCTGATAAGCTTTACAAAACTTTTTGATCAAGATTTTTTTGTTTGATTTGATTCTTTACGTCCCATCAACAAACTTTCAGTTAAACAGGGACGGGTCTTCCTGTGTTGAACCATTACTAAGCTAGGATAAATGTGTCTTGCTCAAGGACCACAACGCAATGACGCCGGTGAGGGTCGAACCGGCGGCCCTCTGTCTCGAGTCAAGCACTCTACAACTGAGCCACTGTGCTCCCTCACACAAATTACATGCCTATTAAACAGGACAACTCCTTTAGTTTCAAAACACATATGACCTTACAGTGTAATGGTATAAAAACAGTGAGAGGCAGTTACATACCTTTGGCACATTGTAAAGCATATTGTACTTCCGATGACCAAAATTATAAGATCTGATGGTCTCACATAAAATGCATCTAATATTAGTATACCATACTTCTTGAGTCGAAACCCGAAATTTCGGTATTCCAAAACACATCCATTTACTCAAACGAAGGGGTTTTCTGGGTCAACTCTCAGTATACAAAATGCCAAACTTCGATGCTGTGTACAAACAACGGATCAAAAAGGGCTAAGTCCTTCAGACTTTTAAGACTAATGTTCCCTCTAAGTTGTGACAGCAACGTTTAACAGATCAGACGATCTAGTAAGGACCATTTTAAAGCAAAAATGTACGAATTATAGTTATAAAATGCGTCAACAAAATGCAATCCATGCATTAAATTTGTTATTTGACTGTTTTATCTGGCCCTTTTTGCTGTAAAATATTGCTTGGTGATGCGATAAGAATCGTTGTGGCATTTACAGACCTTAAGAGTCATGAAACAAGGTTCCTAGTCATTATCAGAAATGCAGCCTGGTCTCAAAGGGCAAATATCTTCATTATTTAAATTGGGCATTCGGGATAGCCAGTCATACAGCTATGCCGATGTGATATAGCAGGCTGTAAACTTTGATAGACAGTCGACTAAACCGTTCCTGAATTTTGGAGAAAATCGCCATTTTTTTTTGGAAGTGTTTTAGTAGGATCAGTTCTTGGGTTGCTATGACGTCATCAGGATTAGTAGAGTTCTATAATACTGACTTTTAGATATTTTGTTTGATTTGGTTCTTTACGTCCCATCAACCATCTGTCAGTTATAAAGGGACGGGTCTTCCTTGGTTTAACTAGTACTAAGCTAGGATTAATGTCCTTGCTCAAGGACACAACGCAGTGACGCCGGTGAGGCTTGAACCCGCGGCCCCTCGGTCTCGCATCAAACTTTCTACCACTGAGCTACTGAGCTCCCGACTTTTGGATAGCAGAATAACAGCACATTTTAATGGACAATAGCTAATTTTGTAAAAAATGACAGTCTGATAAAAATTAGCAACACCGTGAAAATATGCTTAACTTTATGCCATTAGTATATGATAAATATAGACGAGTCAGGTATTCATTTATTTACAATGAAATGATCATTAGCTCTTCTATACTTCAAAGTGAAAATTTACACTCTTTTCCAGATTTATTTATTTTAGTGTTTACAGTATGACACGAATAATCCCTCATTAAATGTTTGTGAATGCTCTTCAATTAGCCTGTAACTAATTACTTTTGCTTGTCCATAGGGGTCTGGCCATTTTCAGGTCAATAAGCTCTACACAGGAAAACTGGAAGCACTACCATCTGCTTACACACACCATAAGCAAAGTTATATATCCTTGATAATGTCAAAAATAACAGATATCAGAGTAAAATATTTTGCAGTGTGTGCATTGTGCGTGATATGATTTTATGAAGATTGTTAAGTTGCTATGATGGGCCACTTCAAGCAGACTGCTTAGAAATAGGTCTCGATAACAGTAAGTTAAACGTGAGTAATCGGGACCACATGTTGATATTGTTTTAAGCTTTGGGAAGCACGTTGTGGCCTTGGTGCATGAAAGCAGGCTTAGCAGCATAATTGTCCCGCTTTCTCCGATTCATGGATTTGCATGAAAAAAACAACTTCTATTAACATCAATTTCGCTCATCGCGATCACAAGCGCAAACAAATAAAATTGTTCTGGATCTCAGGAATTCTCATTTTCAGAACTGCATGAAGACTGTCGGACGCTACACAAGAAGGCCTGTTCCGACTGTGCAAAGATGAGCATATGCATCTAACACTATTGTTGGCTGTAAGGTAGATCCACTTGCCACATCCAAATTTTCAAAGCCCTGTACTAATTCAAATCGCAAAGAGCAGGGTTTCTAATGAAATAGCTAATTTTCCAGTGCTCCAGGTAGGATGACAGTTATATACATGTAGTGACACTTCAAAACATGGTTCTGTGACATTTGATCTGGTTCTACATAGATCATACAGGTACTTTAAATGAAATTAGACAGTCTAACAAGACAGTCTCGCCAGAGCCTTTGGGGCTTCCATACACGAAAAGACATATATGAAGATCAGCCCAAAATCAAGGCCCCTAACCCCACTAGATAGCTGTTCATACATATATATTCAGGGAATAAGCCTGGGGCGAAATAGTCACTCTATGGGCCGAAATTTCACCTTAAATGGGACCCAGGGAGAAGTAGGAGTCTCCCTTCTTTTTAGGGGGACTCATTTTCATTCTGTCACCACACAAACACAAGCTGTGGTAACAGCATACACCTTAGGTACAAACTTTGTGCTGCTCTGTAGGTTTTATTATCTGCTGTACGACATTGACATTTTCACCGATTATTTATTTATACTAGAAGCCACTGTTCTTCTTTTGAGCAGTAAAATATCTTTGATAAATGCTGTAAAATTAATTGTAAAAATTTCACAATGAAATTGGAAGTGTGGAATTGTCGTGAAAGATTTACCGTCGCAGTTGATGAGTTCTGTTGGGTTTTGTCTACCAAGTTCGGATAAAGTAAAACACATAGAACGATTTTAACGTGTGCTACTGAGGATTTTCAAAAATCATGAAAATTGTGTTTTTTTTAAATTATTTTTAAAGGTGCGTAAAAAAATCTGCTATATATCAAATTTCAAAATTTTGGTGTTTTTTATGTCACTTGGACCGGTCACTTCAATTGGATAAAAATGCACCCAATACTATTTTTACACCTAAAACATTGATTTTTACATTTTTGAACGACAAAATTGTAACATGAATGAAAATTATCCCAAAACACCTCTAAGCTTTGGGCCATTGAAATGCTCATGATAAGAATTTATTCAATAATATTGGTGTCTTTGTTAGAAAAAATGAGTTTGTAAAGTGTTCGTTTATAAGTTTGTCTTAGTGTATATTTGACTTGCCTTTTCTCAAATTCTATAAGAGCTCTGGGAAGAATAGAGTCTACATGGCTTTGTCATTTCTCAAAAGACATTGTTGCGATACGCCAGCCTTACTTTGTGGAGCAGCTGGCCGTTGAATGAAAGAGGAAGTTTGACGTATATGTAAATTATTCAGGGGTGCATAAATGTATCGCATCTCTTAGAATCTTAGAGGAAAACAAATTCGTTGAGATGACACATGGACTATTGAAACTTTTATTAAACTATTATCACACTGGTAAATGTATACGTCGATTTGCTGGTATTTAAGCGTATTGCCGGTACTTCATAGACCGGAAGTGGTAGATATTGGTGTTAAATACTATATAGAAAAACATGGCATATATGCCTAAAGGACTATAGACTTCAATCATGTTTAAGTATTCAGTATGTGCATGGCGATTTATGTAAGCATTTAGGAATAGATTTGAGTACCGATCTGGATTTGAGTACCGATCATCCAGATCGGTACTCGAATCTATTCCTAAATGCTTACATAAATCGCCATGTGCATGCCAAATACTTAAATATGATTGAAGTCTATAGTCCTTTAGGCATATGTCATGTTTTATATATAGTATTAACACCAATATCTACCACTTCCGGTATATGAAGTACAGGCAATACGTGTAAATACCAGCAAATCGACGCATACGTTTACCAGTGTGTAATATTATTAAACTGGTTTCAGGATACATATAATATGCGACTAGGTTTAAAATATACAACAAATCCCTCCTTCCGGGCAAATGTCCAATGATTTTAGCAATCATTGGGATTTAATTTTATTAGTTCATACAGTGGCCTTTCCCCCCTTCCCCCCACCCCCCATTTTTTTTGTTTCCTCATACAAAGAGAAAAAATATTTTTGCTGCACGAACTAATACAAGGTTTATGGTTAGTCATTTGGCAGTTACTCCAGTGTAAATAGTTTAATTTCAATATAACTTATAGAATATGGACTGTCTATTGTATGAGATTTCCAACAATGTGGTATGAGTGAGCCAAGGCTCAGACCAGCCTGGGCATAGGGGCAGTCTGATCAGTCTTTGCTAGTCGCTTGAATATAAATTCTCTGACTGTTGAGCTACTGGCTGAACAGCATTCTACAGTTTCTAAGCTTCAAAGGAGGTTGTACAGGCTTGTTTGAGTCTACACATGTCAACTTGAAAATGCCACATTGTTGGATATCAATGTCATGGTTCAAATCTGGCCAGTGGGTACTTGGGCAGACAGACAGAATTATGAGTGGTAAATTATGTAAAAGACACTTACGGGCACATGTCTGGTGAGCAGAGTTCTGGCAACACTTGCAAACTAATACATCCTCAAAGAGACCAACAGTGTTAGAACAGATGCAGCAAACTACGTCAAGGTCTAAATCAATTGAGAGATCTGCATAATCCCTGAAAATATAATTGAACATTAATATAGCATAGGCCCAGTTAAGCAATTTTTCAGCGTAAAATCGCCATTATTTACTTATCATCAAATTTAACATGTCTTTTGGGTGCTCAAAAGAACCATCTCATTGAGACGGTTCTTTTGAGTACCCACAACATATGTTTTGGTTGAGAAATTTAAAAAGTAATTTTCAGTTACGCATTCTTATCTGGAGGCATGTAATATAGGCTTTCAAGAACCATTCCGCAAAGTAGGGAAAAAAGGAGGAATAAAATGGAAAAGTGGGGACTATCGGCATAAAAAAGTAGAGAGAGTGCCAGGGCTTTTCCAAGTACAATAGATATAACAATGAATTGAATGATTTGTTTGTTTGTGTTGCTTTATGTCCCATGCAACAGCTATACATATGGTCATGGCATGATGGTCAGCTCACCTAACCATAATTTTTCCTGGGGTAGCTTGAACAAGCGATTAACAAGTACTTCGTGCACATACTTGAGCTTGTAACTGACAACAGTAATTTATCTTATTTCATTCCTATAACCCATGCAGCGAAGAGAGAGGAAAATTCCTATATTTTTATTACGTAAACAACACTTTTGATTGAAAAATAGTTTTTGTTTTGTTTGATTTGATTCTTTTCGTTCCATCAACAATCTTTCAGTTAAACAGGGACGGGTCTTCCTGAGTTGAACCAGTGCTAAGCTAGGATAAATGTACCATGCTCAAGGACCACAACGCAGTGACGCCGGTGAGGCTCGAACCCGCGGCCCCTCGGTCTCGAGTCAAGCACTCTACCACTGAGCCACTGCGCTCCCTTAAAAAATAGTGAGTATGACCAAGAAGTAACACAATCACAAACTGCAGATAAACCCATGGGACCGCAAGGAAGAGCAATACAACCGTTACGAGACACCAGGAAGACAAACCAAGCAAAGCAACCAGCTCTCTCTTCCCCATCAAGATGATTGCAAAACTAGAATGGTCATAAAGTAAGTACAACAAAACATACAACAGTTAAGACTCTCACAATGGGAGTAAAATCAATGAATCAACAACAACAGAACCATTGCCTTAGAACGGACAGCAGCCTAAGCCACCGGGGGTCTTAAATGCCCTAGATTCTGCTGTTGTTGAAGTACAAAAAATGTTCAGCTCGCATGGACGCCTTCTAACTATTACAATGTATCATCACGGAGAAATTACTCTAACCAAATTAACACACTATTATGAAACAAAGAAAAGGGCTCACGACTCACAGATAGTCTGAGGTAAAGAAAACCTCAAGTTGAGCCACGTTGGGCACAGCTTCAGAAAAGCATCAGGCACCAACTAACCGATTAAAGATTTACATCAGAGCTGTCATTGAGTCGGAGGCCTGACCTACCGTCGTGCAATTAAAGAGGAAACCATAGCTAGAAACCGTGATTGGGTTTAAACCCAGGCATGCAGACTGTCATATGACATCCAAGTTAGAAGGGATAGAAGGCATTTCTTAGAAAATATAAGAAGCTCAACAGAAAAGTAGGAATTAAAGAGCAAATGCTCCATTTTCCAAAAACTTTCAAATATACTGAACAAAAGTGAAAACGTTACACCTGAATTGTTTGCCATCTATATACACAGTTATGCAAACCAAGAATGCAAGTGAAAGTGTATCTTAATGTTCAAATACTGGGTAATGTATAACAGTAAAAGTTACACGGATGTTGTCACGAGGAAACACATGAAAGCCATTTAAATGTGACAGGGGTCCAATTTTTCAGGTTGCAAATTTGAACAGAAATCTCACACAGTTTAGGCCTTTAGAAATCCACTACCTATGCCATCCGACTGCACGAAATGGTAGTCTAGACAAGTGACAACCAGAAATGTGAAGGACTTATCTCAGGTTTGTGTTTGATTGTTTAGAAAAGCAATCTTAAAAAGCGAATTTCCCATCAAATTGCCCAGTTAGAAATTTTAACACTGAAATCTCCATAGGAAAATCAATGTGTTATTGCATCTTAGTATGAGGACACTACTAGTCGAAAAATGGTAGAAACAATGTGCTGAGAGGTCTACCTGATTTGGCAAAAGAAAAGTATCGATAATCGTGATACGTCGAAGACTACTAAACATTTAATATTCCCTATTTGTTTTTGTCAAAGGGAGACAATTTTCAATTTTTTACAACTTGATAAATTCGAAATTGATTTCTGAGATTGTTTCAAGCGATTAATCAGTTTTCTTGTGTTTTATGCAACACAATTATGACCAATTTTGATAAGCATAACAATTTTAATTTGCATGTGCGCAATAGCAAAATTCAGTAAATAAAGCTTTAAACATTTAAAGGAGCATAACTCAGACATCAAACGAGACAAATTGGTGGAGTTTCAACGAATCGTTTGCTGGATGTTTGGGAAACACTATTTAGCTTTAGTAAATACTTTTTGTCCAATACTTTCTCAGAAAATAGATAATTGTAGTGTAGCGTTTTCACTTTTGTTCAGTATACATGATATTTCAAAGGTGACAAAAGGCGCTATTAGACGTTTTTCAGTTACCCCGGACCTTAGGATTTGTAAGGTGTTGCACACCTTAGACTTACGTTATTTAAGAGGGGCGATCTCAGCAGTGTAAATCAGAAACGTTTAACAATTTCATTAACTTGTAACTTGCGACTCCGTTAATTTCTTGTTAGGAAATCATATGAAGTGCTTTCAGCAAACTAATATTTTCTGTTAAAGTGCTGATTTAATGTAGTATGTTTTTTATGTCTGCTGATTATATTTAAATGGACTCTGGACTACTTTTATGATAGAAGTAAACATAATGAATCCAGAACAGACTGCAACTCATGCAACGGTTTGACTATGTTACAGAGAAAGATTTCAACCTCCACTTCTGCACTAGAAACCAAAATTATATTCAATCTATTGGGTCTGACTGCAGAAATAAAGGAGAATCAATTTCGTTTGCACACTCTTATTCGGATGCTTTCGTGCAAGAGGACTCAGTTTGGGATTTTGATCAGATTGAAGTAGAAATTCATATGGAACAGTCTGATATGCGTATAAGGCTTCCATGCGAGCTGGACTTTTCTTGTACTTCAACAACAGCAGAATCTAGGGCAAAGATTTGGTACCAGTAAAATGCATTTAAGGCCACCAGTGCCTTAGGCTGCTGTCGGTTCTAAAGAACTGGTTCTGTTGTTGTTGACTTTTTGTTTATTGTTACTCCCATTGTGTGAGTCTGTAATTGTTCTTTGTTTTGGTGTATGTTACTTTATGACCATTCTAGTTTTGCAATCATCTTGATGGGGAGGAGAAAGCTGGTTGATTTGCTTAGTTTGTCTTCCTGGTATATCTTGATGGTTGTGTGACTCTTCCTCGTGGTGCCATGGGATTGTCTACTGTTTGTGATTGTGGTATTTCCTGATCATACTCACTTACTATTTTTAAAGGTAGTGAATACCCTTTATAAAAAATAGTAAATGAGTATGATCAGGAAATACCACAATCACAACCTGCAGACAACCCCGTGGCACCGTGAGGAAGAGCCGCTCAACCATCACGAGACACCAGGAAGACAAATTAAGCAAAGCAATCAGCTCTCTCTTCCCCATCAAGATGATTGCAGTACTAAAATGGACATAAAGTAACGTACAACAAAACATAGAACAATTACAGACTCCCACAATGGGAGTAACAATAAACAGAAAGTCAACAACAACAGAACCACCGCCTTAGAACGGACAGCAGCCTAAGCCACC
This sequence comes from Loripinus fragilis, assembly GCA_964019695.1. NCBI lineage: Eukaryota > Metazoa > Mollusca > Bivalvia > Lucinida > Lucinidae > Loripinus > Loripinus fragilis. The sequence continues at coordinate 14,460,380 of OZ026519.1, read as the reverse complement.
GGGGGGCTTAAATGCATTTTACTGGTACCAAATCTTCGCCCTAGATTCTGCTGTTGTTGAAGTACAAAAATGTTCAGCTCGCATGGAGGCCATCTAACTAATGCAATGTATCATCATGGAAAAACACTCTAATCAAATTACTACACCATGATGAAACAAAGAAAAGGGCTCTTGACTCACAGATAGTCAGAGCTAAAGTCAGAGCTATATCTTCTTAACATGAACCACAAGACTGGTGACCTTGAAACATGGTTTACATCATTGGATAGTAAATGAGTATGAGCTGGAGATGCCCCTAACCAGGTCCCACACTGTTTTGGATTTAGATCATGAAATAATTTGGCAATAACTAAGTCAGATTGCAATTATTGTTTGCCTATTTTAGTATGCAGGCAGAGGTGCAATAGATATTGAAACATATGAAGCTTTATTAGTTTGTGTGCCTAGGTCCAACCGTTTTTGTGGACTTGGCTGTGGGGGTTGGCCAAAAATCAACTTCTCACATGATGGTATATGCAGCAACATGGTAGCAAATACTTTGCCAGAAGACACACCCTCTACCCTTGCATTGAGCTACATTATATCAAGGGTTCCTTATTGCTCTACTCCTAGGAATTTTTTATCGATCAAAACTGAGTTCTGCTGGTACAATAAGGGTTGTTGTCAGTTTCTAGCGTAGGTTGTGCATGAAGTACCATTAAACCGCTAAGTCAAGCTTGTCATGAAAAACTGTGGTTCCACCCCCAACCCACTTCACCAAACTAATACCATGAGGTAAAAAGCTATACTAATTGTCTTTTTGTATTTTACTCCTTCTGAATGTCTAAGGGTCCTCAACTAAGTGTGTATTGAATTAAATGGTTTTAGCATTTTTGGGAGGTGGGAAATAATGATCAATAATAATTATAATAGATTGGTGAACTCCTTCAGTATGTTGAAGATAAGGAGCTAGATATGATAGGATGCAGCTTAATCACATACGTGATTAAGCCAATCTGCCTGTCTGCCTGTCCCTCCTGTAGTCATTTGATGCATTTTGATTTTGTATGATCACTACCATGAACAGTCAATATCATATAAAGTTCACCCAAATCGACTCAACAATTATCTATATGCATGATGAGTAATTTTGCATGCCTATTCATTGTCTGCAGTTTCTTTTATCTTTCCTTTTTTTTTTAAATTAACTCATTAAAAAAGATCCTTGGGGAATACAGTGCTAAACATTTTTGATTTGGATGAAGCCCGATATTTTGTCAGGACTGATCTTGTTCCAACTTGTTTTGCAAATGTGACTCATCAATAGATGACAACAGTCGACACTAGTGGAAAAATAGTTACGACTATAATGACTCTTGAATTACTAGAATCGCCTGAGTTGGACTATATTGACTTTTGGTGTATTTACAGGGGCATATCCAGGATTTCTGGAAAGGATGTTCATATATATAAAGGCATGGGGTTCGTTCTTTCTGATTTTATCTCATTTTTCGTAAATATCTCATGAAAATGATATCATTTGGTCTCACTTCATTTTCATAGGATATTTAAAAAAAGTGAGGGGGAGGGGGTTTCAAGCAAACCCCCTGAATCCACTGATTTAACTTAACATTAGCAATTTCCCAGTACGCCTCATGGTTTCGTAGATTCTGAAACATAGGAAACTAGATTTTTGTCCAAAAGTGCCTCATTTGATATACATAGCCAAATAATGCTGTATAAAGTAAAACATGACAGATGGTGGAGAAAACTGCCATGGTTTTAACAAAAAGTCAAAGTCCCCGTTGTTCTCCGGTTAGAAATGACCAGTGCATAAATTCAAGTCCTCTTAAGGGTCAAGGGGGAATCCAAATTGCCTACTAGTTCGGTACATGAATGATCAAAACAAGTTAACGGACGTTTCATGCTTGAATTCCATGTCAGCTTCATATCTCCTTTGCATTTGAATGATTTTCAATTACTGTGTTCCAGTTATATCGGCTTGCACAAGTTGCGAACGCCTTATACATGTACGTTTCCACTGTCCATTAACCTGAGCTTGATGAAATATTGACGCCCAAAATAATCATATTGGACGTAGAAACATCGAATTACCTACTCACAAGTTACAACAATTGAATGCATACATGTATGGAACAAGAAATAACTTTAAAAAAGTTATTCGGCTGCATTTCATTTGTGAAATATATTATTCGGTACATGTTTTTACACTTGCAAACTGGTGAAATGCCATCATGTGGCATTTCTTCATGGTATGCACTGTTTGTTAAGGTTATAAAAGATCTCAGAGCAAAAAATATAATATTTAGTAGCAGACGAAAAAGATAGATTCCAGTTACTGCTGACATCTCCCCTCTTAAATAAAGTCCAAAGTAAGTCTCCGTTGACGGACAAATTGTAATGTAAGGTGGAACTGAAAAATGTCTATTATGGAGTATAGGGTTAATTTACCAATATTAGACCAACTTACCATGAAAGTTCCAGATGTTGCAGAGACATATCCATATCTGAAATAATATATGGAGGATCTTACATGAGTTCTCATGTTTTATTGAATTTATTAAACGAGTTGGGGAAAAGAGATAAAATGCGAGGCTTGCCGAGCATTTTATCTCTTTTTCGCAACGAGTTTAATAAATTGAATAATACAAGAGCACGAATGTTAGATACTATTTATCATATGACATTAAGATTACTTTGAAATCTCATTTCTGCCGTAAAAACGCTATAATTTTGTCATTATGTACGCAAAGTTGTTATGTTCCCGTAAATCTATAAACCACTAGTGGTTTATCGATTTTATTGCATGGCGTTATTTCACTCCCAGACGCGACGTCATGTGATAAAGAATATTGGCAAGCATAGAAAATATTTTAATATGTGTTTCTTTAACTTATCACAAGGTGTTGAAATGACAATGAAGTTTGGTTAGGCTAGGGGTAGGTTGATAACTCCCTGAGTATTTGAGAAATGATTTTGTTGGTAGTTTCCTCTTATCTTCATCAAAATCTATGTTCATAATCTCTTCACAATAGAACCTGGACAAATATTTTCATTTCCAACAGGTTCCTTGTATGGTCACATGTGAAGTACTTATTACACTTGTTTTGTAAACCAATCACCATTGAATTTGAAAAGAATATTGAAAGACAATTAAGAGATTTGGAAGAAACTTTCATAATGGTTTGTATGGGTCTCTCCCTGGATTCGCTGTAAGAGCGTTCTTTTGAATACCCACAGCATATGCTTTGGTTGAAAAATAAGAACAAATATAGCAAGAAGTGAGCAAAGCTCATATACCCCGGCGGTAGCCATCAGAGGTTGTAACACTTTCAGAGAAAAGACAAAATGGTCAAAGATTTCATAATCCTAAATCAAGTAGTTTCTGAGAAAACTTTAATGAAAAATGTCCATATGTGTTATATAAGAGTGACAGAAGGAAAAATTGAAAATTTGAAAAAAGACAAAATAAGGATAAGCACCTTAATTTTCATTTACACAATACACTTTGCCTACCTGAAAGTGCACACAAAATTTCATAATCCTAAATCGAGTAGTTGCTGAGAAATCTCTGACGAAAAACGTCCATATGTGTTATATAGGAGTGAAAGAAGGAAAGATTGAAAAAGAAGGCAAAATGAGCTTTAGCATCTTTATTTTCATTTACACAATACACTTAGCCTACCTGAAGGTTAACACAAAATTTTGAAAACACTGGCTCCAATAGGAACCGAGAAATCTTTGACAGAAATTTTCATTGGAGAGAAAGAAAAATGAATAAATAAAGGGACTGATATGCAATATGTGGCTGTTTTTTGTTACACATTACAACTCATCACTATCAAGCTTTGTACCAAATTTCAGAATCCTAACTCAAATAGTTGCTGAGAAATCTTTGACAGAAAAAATGTCCATATGTATTATATAAGAGTGAAAGAAGGAAAAAATGAAAAATTGAAAAAAGAAGGCAAAATGAGGATTAGCATCTTAATTTCCACTTACACAGTACACTTTGCCTACCTGAAGGTGTACACAAAATTTTAAAACACTGACTCCCATAGGAGCTGAGAAACCTGTGACAGAAATTTCCATTTGAGAGAAAGAAAAATGAACAAATAAAGGGACTGATAAGCAATATGTGGCTGTTTTTTTGTTACACAATACAACTCATCACTATCAAGCTTTGTACCAAATTTCAGAATCCTAACCCAAGTAGTTGCTGAGAAATCTTTGACAGAAAAAAAAGTTTACAGACAGACAGACAAACCAACAGACAGACAAACAAACATAATTACAGAAAAGGCAAAAACTATATACCCCCTATATACTTCGTACCCAGGGTATAACTAGAACACATTCGATGGCGCGCCATCGCAAATCCCCACACTTTCGAAGAAATCTAATGGTAATTGACCCTTTGACCCGTATAAAGTAGCCACTGGTTTCGTCTGTGAGGGTTCATAATAATTGTGAATTGCCTGTGGGTATTTACAATATTTGTGAATGCTTGGTTTGGGTAAGACGCAGGTGTTCAGCCAGGTGCAGTGTTGACATCTGTGATTGACATGTTTATGTTTTTATAGGGAATTCTGACACCAGTTTGTTATTGTTTTTCAAATGTCATATTTATTAGCCTGTCAATTTTGATGGGATGTTTTAACACTTTCAAAAGGTCATGATGACAGATGTTACTTAGTTTAGTAAAATTACATGAGCCCAATAAATAGATTGTGTCAATTCTGACATTGAATGGCAGGATTGCGCAATACATTTAATCATATGACCTTTGGGGAATTGCGCAACTGGTGTGACTATGAGTCACTTTTGTATCTTCTGATTGGTTGATATAAATGGAAGCTTACCTATGTAGAGGGCGCTATATAGTAAACTTGAAATATGATTGGTTAGTGATGATGTCATTAGGTGGCGCTGTGGTCAGCTTCTATCACGTGACTTCATGGTATATAAGATGAAACCCAGTGGCAGAGGTTCAGACTTTGGTTAACATTTGGACATAGACTTTGGTTAGACTTTGGTTAGAGCTGGAGATTTCGGAACTTTGGGTTATAGATAGTTTCTAGAAGTATTTTAGTTGAACTTAAGAAGATTTAATAAAATTATAAAATTGTGAAAGTTGTTGGTGAAATTTACAAGACTTAGAAATTCTAAAGAGACTTTTAAAACACAACGCGAACTTGAAGATTAGAATCATATACTACCTTACATCTGGGACGTGTTTGGTGCCTACTAGACCAGGATTTCGAACGTTGTTTTCGTGGACACATTGTGAAGAACAGAAAAGAACAGGAACAGTTTGTGAACAGATTGTGATTGAAGAAATAGTAAACTATTGATTGGTGGATTTTTCTTGACACGGTAGGACTTGTCATTTTATTCTTTTTTAAGTAACAGTCAGCTAACCATTTTTAAAATCAATTACTATGGCAGTTTTGAATGACGCAGGTGTCGAGGATGTGCTTCAGCATTTGGCTGGGAAAATAACCGAGGTCTCATTTGCATTTAATGCTCAGGCTATCTCACAGTCTGTGCAATGTTTTGATTATAATCCAAAGTGTTTCAGAGATTGGGTAATTCAAATGAAACTTGGCAATCTGTTGGCTTATCGCTTTAGACAATTTTTTTTGCTTGTCAATTTTAGTGCAGATTGGAAAACTTTTTTTCTTTTTGATGTTTATTTTTTATTTCTGTGTTTAATTTAAATCAAAAGCTTATAGGAGAAAGAAAATAACTTTATGGAAATTATGGATCAGGCTACGTTATTTTTGAAGAGTTTTAAAGAATAGTAATTCTATGATGTGGGAATGTCTTCAGACATAGTTCAGATGTTTCGTCATATTGAGATGACGTGTGGGGTGTTATGTGGAAGAGTTATTCTTCTCCCCTTTATTTTATTACTTGTGGTACCATGTGGTACGTATCTGAATTATGATGAAGACGTTGACGTTTTAGTAGAGTTTTAATTTATGTTTATGTAATTGGAATTGATAGGGTTTTAATGTATTTCATTAATTATTGTTTTAAACATCTTAGTTTTTGTTCATGTTTAAAATTTATTTGAGAGAGTATAAAAAAATGATTTGTTTTTCTTTTTAAAGACAAGCTAATTTTTAAAGTCTTCTGAAAATGTTGAAGATTTAATGAGTGCAAAACGTGAGGTAGTTCTATGGATTGAGAATGTCCTCAGGCATCATTCGGGTGTTTGTCATATTATATATGGCATTGGGGTGTTATTAGAAGAGCTTTGCCCTTCTCCCCTTTTACTTTTATGTGTGGTACCGTTTGGTATGTATCTGGATGATGATGAAGACATTAGCATTTTGGTAGAGCTTGTGTCATGTTTTTTGTAAATCAGAATTTAATGGTTATGTAATTAATGAGGTGTTTTAGTAACTAAATAATATAGTAGGACAATTTTCAGTATTGTATAAAATTAGAAGGAAATAGTTTATTATTTTTGTAAGGTCTTCATTCTGGATCAGACTGTGATCCATGTGAGGATGAATTTAGGGTTGTAAGGGTGTAGTGTGTTTCCCTAACCCATGGGAAATTCTGATATTCACACTGCTTCATTGTCTGATAGATTTCTGAGGGTTTTTTTTAAAACTGATAAATAGATATTTTTGTATTTTGTATTTTTATTGAGAAGATGGATATTTAATGGATAAGATTCACAGCAGTGATTTGATTTTTAGTTTTGTTAGACCAAAATTCAGGTTGTTAGAGTCTTGAAATGATTGGATTGAATATATTGACTATGATTTTTGGATATTGATTAGAGTTGTGGAAACACTTAAGGTCTTTGACGATTTGAAAAAGTTATTTTGTATAGCTTGCAAGGTGATTTTCCTTGTGTTGGGATGAGAAGGTGATGACCCAAGTTTACAGTTGGTAAATGTTAAGAGAAATTGCTTGGGATCATGATGTATGAGCAATTTGTATATGTGGCTTTTATTGTAAAAGTTTTCAAGTTATTTTACTTGCAAGTTGCTTGGTAGGTGGTTTACCCTACTAATTTATGGATTTTATGTAGTGTTGTTGTAACGGTGGTTACAACGTGGTTAAGCATTCTTATTTTGTTTTGTGTATCAGTTAGCTGCACCTCTTGTTTTGTAATGCATGAGATCATAATTTATCTGAACCTTCGATTGTGAATTGTAGAGTTTGTACACTCAGGTGTGTAGATTATTGGAACTTCTGATGGTTGTAATTGGCCATTGTTTGCCAAGATAAGTCAGGCATTCAGAATGAGGTTGTGTATCCACCCCTTGGTGTGATAAGATTGAATATGACTTGAGGGGCTGAAAATGGTTATTTGTATTTATCCCTATGTTGTGAGAAAAGGTTAGAGGTCATATTTGGGATGCTTTGGGTTCACTGGGTAAATTGAGATATATAACACACTTTTCTCTTTTGGAAAATTTTACATCTAATTTCCCTTTACAGCAGGTCAATTTCTATTTGGTCATTTGTTGTAATGATTTTTGGCACATGTGTTTTTATTTTGATACTGCTTTTCATGTATAAGAAATGCTTTCATGAGAAGGTGAAAGTATATTTTGGTAAGAGGTTAGCTGATTGTTGTGGCAATAAGAATGTTGTGACAAGTTCCTTGTCAGTTGTTGAGAATGGGTTGGTGTCGTCGGAACATGACGAGATTGTTAGGAGCTAATCGGGAAGGTAACCTACTTCCGCACCAGACCAGAAGGAAGCGAAGGTGATATTGGCTTCGTTGGAGAATATGAAGAAATAAGATGTATTTTGAGAGAGAGATGGCCATGAATAACATGGAGACAATATAACTTAAAGTGTACACAAAACTAACTATGAGTCCATGGTAGTGCCATGGTGAAGATATAATGATACCGAGATATGTAAATAGTTATTGATAATGTATGTAAGTCCAGTCATTTAATATGAAGTTTGGTGGCTGGTGAAGATATAAATATGCTAACTATGATGTGTACAAAAATATGCACTGTAAAGACCGATTAAAAGGATGTATATGACTTGAGATGTATAAGAAGGAATACAGTAAGGGACCTTTTCACCTCAAGTATCATCGAGTTTATATGAAACATAATGACCTTTAAAATCCAACCAGTTTCCAAAGTGATGACAGATAACAGGTCAAATCAAGATTTTGTTGACAGCTTTGAAATGGTGACCTTTAAATGTCAAACAATTAATGACATTTACACATAGTGACCTTTTGTAAACAACAGCTAATAAACTTTGGATTTTATACATTGGAGACATACCAGTCAGTTATTCTAAAGAAGTAAATTAACATTGTACAGTTATGGATAAGCTGTATAACATTCAGCAACTAAAAGAGTGTTTTGGACAGCAAACAACATTCTATATACTGGATATCAGCAAAGCAATTAAACTTTTGGAAGAAATTGAACAGAGTTTAGACGACACCTTAATTTGGAAATTGCAAGCGGAAAACAATATTCATTTGAAATATACTCCTATGGAGGAACACACTGAATGTAACGGACAGGAGGATAATAACTTTGTATTTTACCAAGGAACTGGGGAGCAGGATGATCCAATGCAGATAGACTAGCCCCGGAGGAGTAAAGATGAACTTTATTGTATATTGACTGTATTACTTGATGGATAGGGAATGGGATTATTATATGTGTGGTGCATGTTTTTGATTTTGTATATGAGATTTTATGCATAGTGGGGTCTTCAAAGCAATTGCCTGCTTTGTGGTCTGATCAACTATTTTGTAGGCATTGGGCTGTTTCATGATGTGCTCCATTGGAAAAGCTTGGCATGCATATGTCTATCTCTGCAATCTGTAGGGAGGCATGTATATGTTAGCTTGACGGGAAGATGCAGTGGAGTGACAATTGACCCTATTGTGCATGAGATTCGTAATGTGTATATATGATTAGTTAAGATTTGACATTGTGTTGTGAATTCACTTGGGATTTATTGGATTGTAAATTTGCTTGTGGCGTCTGTGTGCTCTTGAGAGTTTGGGACAGTTGCACACTCGATTGGGTGGCCAACCATTGAGTGGACACAAGGTTCTCTGGAGTGCGCTGTAACATGCGGATGTTTGTTGTAAATAGTATTTTGATGATGCGTATGTATTGATTATGTTTAGTAGTTATAGGATGATTTGTGCATGCTAGTATTTTATTTATATAGTGGTATGTATGTGAGTGAGTGTGAGAGTGTTTGTGGATGTTATTTGTATATATGGTGTATGAGAGATGAGCTTGGAGAGTTTCACTTAATTGAAAAATTAAGTCAAACTCTTAAGGTTTGGGCGTGTATAAAGTAGCCACTGGTTTCGTCTGTGAGGGTTCATAATAATTGTGAATTGCCTGTGGGTATTTACAATATTTGTGAATGCTTGGTTTGGGTAAGACGCAGGTGTTCAGCCAGGTGCAGTGTTGACATCTGTGATTGACATGTTTATGTTTTTATAGGGAATTCTGACACCAGTTTGTTATTGTTTTTCAAATGTCATATTTATTAGCCTGTCAATTTTGATGGGATGTTTTAACACTTTCAAAAGGTCATGATGACAGAAGTTACTTAGTTTAGTAAAATTACATGAGCCCAATAAATAGATTGTGTCAATTCTGACATTGAATGGCAGGATTGCGCAATACATTTAATCATATGACCTTTGGGGAATTGCGCAACTGGTGTGACTATGAGTCACTTTTGTATCTTCTGATTGGTTGATATAAATGGAAGCTTACCTATGTAGAGGGCGCTATATAGTAAACTTGAAATATGATTGGTTAGTGATGATGTCATTAGGTGGCGCTGTGGTCAGCTTCTATCACGTGACTTCATGGTATATAAGATGAAACCCAGTGGCAGAGGTTCAGACTTTGGTTAACATTTGGACATAGACTTTGGTTAGACTTTGGTTAGAGCTGGAGATTTCGGAACTTTGGGTTATAGATAGTTTCTAGAAGTATTTTAGTTGAACTTAAGAAGATTTAATAAAATTATAAAATTGTGAAAGTTGTTGGTGAAATTTACAAGACTTAGAAATTCTAAAGAGACTTTTAAAACACAACGCGAACTTGAAGATTAGAATCATATACTACCTTACACCCATCCCAAGGTCACTTGTTTGATTGTAGGGTAAAATATTGAGTGTATCCCGGACTACTGTTCGTCCCCTTTAATTTAATATGCCCCATGACCATGTTTGCTAAGAAAATTAATTTTTTGACCCCCAGTACCCCCAAGTCCCAAACCCTTGGGCATGACCCAGGGAGCCCAATGAAAATCACGTCTAATATGTTCTATATCCTTCATTTGTGAAAAGACACACAAAGTTTGGTTTAAAAAAAATGAAATTGACTTAGTAATTGAGATGTAATGATATTTGACCTTTGACTCCTTCCAAAGGCCCCAGGGGGCGGGGGAACCCAAAAAATTGTGCTGTTGCATGTGCCATTCATGTAAGTAACTCACATACCAACTCTTGTTGAATTTCAGAAAAAAAAAAAGTTGACCCCCCAACCCCCACACTACCCCAAAGTCCCGCCCCTCATGCATGACCCAGGCGGTCAAATGAAAATCCCGTCCGATATGTTTTATATCTTTCATTTGTGAGAAGACACACAAATTTTGGTATAAAAAGTCTTTGTAATCGACTTAGTAATTGAGATTTAATGATATTTGACCTTTTGGTCCCTCCCCAAGGCCCCAGGGGAGCGGGGACCCAAAAATTATGCCGTTCCTATGTGCCATTCATGTAAGTAACTCACACACCAACTCTGGTTGAATTTCGGAAAATAAATTGACCCCCAACCCCCACGGTATCCCCAAGTCCCACCCCTGGGGCATGACCCAGGCGACCGAATCAAAATCCTGTCTGATATGTTTTATTTATTTCATTTGTGAGTAGACACACCAAGTTTGGTTTAAAAAAAACTTTGAAATTGACTTTCTAATTGAAATTTAATTATATTTAATAATATTTGACCTTTTTGACCCTCCCCAGCGCCCTAGGGAGCGGGCCTGAAAATATAATGTGTCGTTGCACACCCCATTCATGTGGGCAACACGCACACCAAATTTGGTTGGATTTCGTCCAATGGTTTAGGAGGAGATAGCGTGACGGACGGACGAACCGACAGACGGACGGAGGCGATTGCAATATTCCCATCGCTTTTTTAAAAAGCATGGGGATAATATTATTCTGTTAATTACACTCTCTTATCTGGGGCCTGTATGCTCCTGGCAGCCATGTCTTTTGAGGGAAGAAATTTGTTTGACAACTTTTGTAGAGGGTCACGGGTCAAATTTAGCACTTGCTAACTTGCTAAATGCTAGTAGTTTTCTCCAAAAAGCAAGTAGAAATTGCCATCACTTGCTACTTTTAGCAAGTGAAAATAAGTCATTTTCTTATGAACCAAACTATGTAACACAGCATAAGTAGTATGGCAAATAGAGTAGATCCTGATAAGCCAGCTTCTGAAGAAGCTGGCTGATCAGGATCCACACTGTTTGCAAAGAAACCTAAATATTGGTTCAGAAAGATGAAAATGATAAATGGTTATTCACGGGTGGTAATGTCGTAAGGGGCGATCAAAAGTTATGCAAACGGTCGCCTTACGAGAGCGTCCAGATATGAGTGACGGGACGAAAATAAAACGAGCAAAACATGTAAGTTAGCGATTTCTACATTTATTTCAATGTTTGCAGAGTAATATTCAGAAATTAGGCAATGCTATTCCCAATAGTTATCATTTTTGTGTAATGGGAAGCAATAGAGGAAGTGGAAAACCGAGTAGTTAGTCTAAAAATCAAGTTCTCCTGAACGAGGGTGTGTTGATTTTTTGGTTTTGATCTTAAATAAACATGGTTTAGGGGCTTTTTAACATGTTTACTGGCAGGTTTAGTAACACAAATATACTTTTACATGAATTTTCTTTTATGCTTTAATAGTGTTTAGTCAAAATCGGGTTTAAAATGTTGACATAGACTAAATAGAAAAAAAATCAACACTTACGACATTGACTCCCCCTTACGAGTCAGTTAACCCTTACGAGCCAGTATGGTAAATGCCCTTCATCTGATAGACAACGGATTACTCTTAAGTGTCTGCTAGAAAATTCTTGGTCTAGTGCTTGCACATTATCCATACATGATAGAGGGTCTCAATGGGGTACTTTTGAAATCGCTAATCAGTAAAATTTGGACCCCATAAATCGTTAATTTGTAAAGTTATGCCCACAAATCGCCAACTAGTAAAATTGAGGCCCCCCAATCGCTAATCAGTTAAATTTTGGCCCCAGAAATCATTAAATTTAGGCCCAAAATTCAGCTGCCTGTCTGGAGGCATTTACGAGGTGGAATAGCAGAAAAGCGTTTTTCCATCAAGCTCGTTAACTGATTAAACGCGCCACTGTGCTATTCGGTAGTTCTTTGCCCCCAAATCGCTTATCATTATATTTTATGCCTTAATTCGCTAACCACTAGAAGCTCTCATTCCGCTATTGGTTAAATTTACCCTTAAATTCGCTAACCGTTAAATTTTAGGGCCATACTTCGTTGATAAGTAAACCCTATTGATATCCTCATGATATGCACTTTAAATTAAATCATCTCATCTTTAAAGCCTTCGGCAAAGAATAAAATGCTTTTGAGACTGTTTTCTGTTGTTCTTTGTTTAAAGAAGAGTAAATTAGGACAGTAGTACCACATGGTTTGAAACCATTACGAGAGCAACCATGTGATCAGAATTAAAAATAATTTAGAAGAATTGATTACACATCAAAGACATGGCAACCAGGTGCTTCTTTACCTATATAAGAATCTTAAAACATCTTCTTTGAAATAAATATCAGAATTTGAAAAAATTAACACTAATTCACCCTCTACAAAATAGCGAAAACACTATAAACAAATATGACCTGTCAAAAACATGGCCACCAGGAGGCGTGACTTATTGAAGAAAGGAAAATTTTAAATTTCTTCCCTTAAAGCAACTCACATTTACAAAAGTCATGATAACTCGGATTTAATAACCACCTCCCCTTTATTTCTCAGTTTCCATCTTCAAACTGGGTACCCATTTTCGACCAAACTGAGTGAATGCATTGACTTTTTTCGAAGAGTAAGATGCACTAAATTTTAAGGATAGGTGGGCCCGTTAAATCCAAAAAGTAAACATCTTCTTTCTGCGTATGCGTACGAACAATGCTAAGATATGCCACTTGTGACCTAAGATGTGTTTCACATATGTTGTGTATGTATGTAGCGACATTTCATTGTTCGAATGCTATCTTGGATCAATGGAGAGGTGGGGGAGAGAAGCATCTAAAACTGAACTGAAAGACATGTTTCAACTTTTCAATGACAAACGTAACGTATCTAAGCATTTTTCGTACACATGCGTAGAAAGAAGATATTACACTTTTTGATTCAAAGAGCACTTCTATCCATTCCTTAATAATTCAGCATGTTTACACTTTGAAAAAAAGTACTGCATTCATGGTCGAAGACTTAAGGATGACACATTAGACGGTGAGGGCGAGTTGCTTTGAAACATATTTGGATGGTTGACTCAGCGGGGACAAAGACCTCGCGCATACCAAAAGGGCAATTTGTTCGAAATAAGGAGTATTAATGAGGGACTGGATGGGGGGGGTCTGGTATTCACTATTCATTAAAAATTTAGCCCATTATTCATCTCATTAAAATTTTGGGTTATTCATTAAAATAAGACCAATTATTCATTATAAGTAAGAAAGGTGGCAAAGAAATCTGATTATTCACTATTCATTAATTTTTTCTTCAATTCATAAAAAAATAGGATTATTCATTATTTTTTAGGCTATCATTATTCACTATTCATTTTTTTTGGCTCATTATTCACGATTCATTATAAAAAAGGGCCATTATTCACTAATCCTTATACCCCATCTAGACCCTCATTAATATAGGAATCAAGCTTGATTTTTGTTTGATTTCGTTTGATTTGATTCCTGGGTTGAACCAGTACTAAGTTAGGATAAATGTGTCTTGCTCAAAGAACACAACGCAGTGACGCAGGTGAGGCTCGAACCCGCGGCCCCTCAGTCTCAAGTCAAGCACTCTACCACTGAACCACTGCTTTCCCGAATCTAGATTGAAGTAGAATGGAACGTTTCTAAAAACATTTGCCTGATCTTGTCAGAAAGGGACAGCATGATGTCCTTCTTATAACAAAACATTGCGCTTAGTATGCGCAATGTTTAAAACGTCCCACCAACAACTACGGTCATAATGAGACTGGACCCAGGCATAAATTCTCATCGGACAAACTGGTGAAGCCGGGGATCTAAACTGCATCCCCCCCCCCCCCCCCCCCCCGGTTCATCCGCTACACCACAGCAGCTCCTAAATGTATGAGGTGATGTTTAAGCAGACTGGGGGGAAAATATAAACGAAACTGTAGCAAAAGCATTTTTTTTAGCTCTTTTCAAATCCTTGCATGTTAAAATGCCAGGTTACGTAGCGAAAGCTTTTTTGTTTGATTTGATTCTTTACGTCCACTCAACAATCTTTCAGTTATGCGGGACGGGTCTTCCTGGGTTGAACCAGTACTAAGCTAGGATAAATGTGTCTTGCTCAAGGACACAACCCAGTGACGCCGGTGAGGCTCACGTAGCGAAAGCGCTTGGGATACACCACCACCTGATAATAACCCACACTTCCAGTGGAAGGTGTGTGAGGGGGGGGGGGCGTCTATGTTCATTGTTTTCTGGCTAAATTATCAGGTCGGCTTACAATCAACTGACTACTTCGCTCCACACCCCTTCCTCAAGATATATGTATCAAACATGCCTCCCCCCCCCAAAAAATATCCCATTTAGTAGCAACCCACACACCCCTCCCGTCAGCAAAAAAAAAAAGAATAAATAAAGAAAATCACCCAGTGAAAACATGCACATTTGTTGGGGTGGTGGAGGGGGGGCTATATTCAAAAGTTTCTGTCTACAGTATTTGTTTCCCCTCAACTAAACACTTCTAGCACGCACCCCACCGCACACACACACGTACACACACGTATTCCTATATTACCTTAACCTTAATGAGAGCCTAAAATGACCAAACATCCCCATTCAATGTCAAACCCCTCCCCCCCATACCTCACACGCACAATTATAATACTATTCAAAACTTCGTTGAGCTCATAATTGGATTGAATCAGTACCAAGCAATTAATCAAGTAGTTGTTTGAAGCCACAACACAGTGCCTTTGCTGAGACTCGAACCCGCAACCTCTCGAGCTCGCCGATTAGTCACTGCGCTCCTCAATATAACTTGGAATTGAGCCATACCATGAGAAAATGCGTCTTAGGGATTTCAAGGCCGACCAGGTAAAATTCAAACCAGCCTCCTCAGCCACAGAAAAAAGCTGCATCATTGACATTCTAGTTTTAGCATAATTAGGCTGGCTTTAACATCAGTAGATATCCTGCTATCAAAGAAGCATAATAATGGATGTTGTTCAGACTGCGCAGGCAGGCTGATCTGCGCCTTTGTTGGTCGCAATCGACATTAAGCAGGTTTTCACATGACGAGGATAAATTGAATTTGTATCAGTGACACATCATGCATTACAACGAAAATATTTTCTAAAACTTATCTGTTCTATTTTTCTCTTTGAACTATCCAATTTTATTCGTCTTGTAAGGGGCAATCGTACCGTTAGGGGCAACCAATGTCGTAAGGGGTAATGGGCACCAAAAAATCGTCGCAGACACAAAGTGACGTCAAGAAGATGGTGTATATGGCTTATGCTTGAAAATAAGTTGGAAAGGATATGATTTTTTTACAATAAAAAAGCATTTAAGAACATTTATTGAACATAACACCTTCATTAGCAACCACTAAATTGATAGTATGCGTACACCTTACTCAGGAGAAAGTATATCATTAGTTAGATGTAAACTTTCTTACGTCAGATTCTTTTACCTCTTGTACAGAAATGGACATTATTGGGAATAGCATTCTCCGTTTCCTTATATTTAGGCTCCAAAACGGTAAAAACAGTTAAATAGGACTACTCACATTGCTGATTCTATTGTTTATTGCTCCCGTAGCTCATGTCCGGATGATCTCGTAAAGATTTCATTTGCATAACCGTTAGATTGCCCCTTACGACATTACCACCCGTGTTATTGTCAATCAATCTATATGGTGTATGTTTACCTGAATGCTATTTGAATTTGTTCAATTTTCTAATTTGTGATGTAACTGATGAAATAGTTATAACTTCATTTTCAGTGAATAAGCAAGTTCATCAGGGCCTTTAGCATGTGAGAAAAATAGCCACCTGCTATTTTTAGCAAGTGCTTAAAAATCTAAAATTTTATCCCTGGGTCACCTCATAATCATTTACCTCAAAAT
The DNA here is from genome assembly GCA_964019695.1 of Loripinus fragilis. Lineage (NCBI taxonomy): Eukaryota > Metazoa > Mollusca > Bivalvia > Lucinida > Lucinidae > Loripinus > Loripinus fragilis. The sequence goes on along the minus strand of OZ026519.1, from coordinate 14,443,967 downwards.
TTCAAATTCTGACCTACGGTTTCAGAGTTGAAGATGATTCTACGGTTTTATTGTAGGTACAGTAAAACCTGTCTTAAGGGGCCACTTCAAAATAGACAAAACAAAGGTCTTAAAGACAGATGGTAGCTAAATGCAGGTCGAAAGTATTACAGAATGCTTTCTTAGAGCATTCTGCAATGCTTTTTACCTGCATTATAGAGCAATAATTGATCTTGAAAACCATTTTTGAGTCTTTTTTGAGTGGCCGCTTAAAACAGGTTTTACTGTACATATCATGGAAAACTTGCCACACTCCCTGGCAGTCATGTCTTTTGTCACTGTACTCAGGTTATCATGATAAAAACTAGAGGACCTGAAGGTCCTTAAGCGTTCACCTGATCTCCTTAATAATGTTAAAATAAGTCAAGGTCAACTTAGGCTTATTATTTAAACATGTTTTGTTTGACTATATATGGGCATGGTGGCCATTTTTGTCAAATGACCTAAATATATATATATATACATGATTTCCGCTTAAACAGTTATAGAAAGATGATTTCTGTGTTTGTTTGATTTGATTCTTTACCTCCCATCAACAATCTTTAAGCTATAAAGGGACGGGTTTTCCTGGGTTGAACCAGTACTAAGCTAGGATTAATGTGGCTTGCTCTAGGATACAACGCAGTGACGCAGGTGAGGCTGGAACCTGCGGCCCCTCCGTCTATATTTCAAGCACTCTACCACTGAGCCACTGCGCTCCCATAGAATGATGAATATTTCAAGATTTTTCCAATATAAATCCATTAGAAATCAAATGTAAATGCTGTAAAAAAGGTCAAGGCCAACCCAGATTCATCATTTGTGCATACCTGGTAGGGCACACATCCCTAATGCTACATTCCAAGTCCCAACGTCATTGGCCTTTTAGATCCAGAGAAGATATTTAAAGGGTTTTTACCTTGGGGAAGGACAAAAGCCCACTGGGACAAAAACCCACTAGGACAAAAGCCCACTTGACAATATCCCACTGGACAAAAGCCCACTGCTTAATTTGGCAGGGTGGACAAAAACCCACTTCTTTGGAAAAAATAGGTTTAGTCTTTTATAAAACTGTTTACCCTGATCAGACTGCTCCATTCAGGGTAAGTCACACCTGCAGTGTGTTTTCACTGGCATAATCATTTCTGCTGTATGTTGTGACAAACAACTTAATTTAGGTGTTAAAAGCCATTGATATTTGAAAAAAAATCAATTTACAGTTTGGGTCAAACAATCTATTATAATTGGGAAAACATATGCCTAAATAATCCAAATGCCCTTTGATCTGTCAGTAACAATTAGCATGCACTTTTAACAAGGAGACAGTGAAGCTCTTGGGAGTAGAACTGGATTACCAGCTAAATTTTAATGAACAAGTTTCCAGGATTTGCCAGAAAGTAGCCAGACAACTAAATGTGCTTCAAAGGATCAGCAAATTTTTATCAGAAGAAACAAGGCTGTTAGTTTTTAAATCTTTTATCAGATCCAATTTTAACTACTGTCCTATTATCTGGCACTTTTGCTGCAAGGTTAATACTGAAAAGCTAGAGAAATTACAATACAGAGGTTTGAAAATTGTTTATAATTGTTATGAGTCTTCCTATGAAGAGCTTTTAACCAGAGCCAATTTACCAACACTGCACCTAGGAAGACTCAGAACAATTGCTCTAGAAACATACAAATGTATAAATAACTCTGCCCCCAAATATATCAGAGACTTAGTCAATCTAAAGCAGTCTTCCTACTCTTTCAGGTATGAGAATACACTACAAATACCTACGGTAAGAACTGTGGCATACGGACAGAAATATTTTCGCTTTGAAGCTGCCAGGGTGTGGAACAGCCTCCCGAATGAACTGAGAAAAGTTTCAGCTTTCAAGGACTTCGAGAGGCTTATCCGCACTTGGACTGGCCCAAAATGCAACTGTGCTGTATGCCACAGTTAACCTGCTTTTATAATCCTGCTGGCTTTACTTTTGCTTTTAAAATGTTCATTTTAATTTCAAATTATGTTTATAGCATGCTTCAACCCCCTTTATTCAGTTTATTTTATTTCATGTTCTATACCTACCCCACTTTTCGTTTATTTTTATGTCAAGGTCAGATATGTTGTTAGGTGTCGATTCTCTGTCAAGTAAATCTTCTGCCTATTTTGAATTTTTCGTGCAAGAGATGATGATTATCACTGATTCTTCTCTTGCTGTTTCTTTCGACTTTCGCCAACTTGGTAGAAGGCTTGTTTTCAGGAATCTTTTATGTAACATTAGATATTGACATGATTATGCCCCAATGGAGGCTTGGCTATGACAACTGGAGGTTGGATAGCCCCACCGAAGGAGCTCATAGTAGATTATAATCGACCTGTGGGTGCCGGTCACGGCAGGGGTCGTCTGGTGCAGACGGTCTTTGTTGTGACTTGTACCTACTGGTCGGGTTGCCTTTTGAAAAATGCAAGGGTACTGCATTGACAAGGAGTGGGGACACAGAGCGGCCTGTTCCAGAAGCGAGCAGCTGACCTGGGTCCACACTATTTGTCTCTTTTATTTATTTTATTTTATTTTTTTTTATTTTTTTTATTTTTTTTCAGTAATTTATCTGGACTATTTTTAAGGGATAATTTTAACCTTATGTAAATATTGAATTCCCTGTGATGCTTGTAAATACCCGCCTGTGATAAAGTTTTAATGATAATGCCCAGTGATATAAGAATTCTTTTTCAGTATTTTTACAGCAAGAATCTTTCTGCTACTGTTTTATCTAAAATGTTTTTCTTTTACAGCTTATTTTTACTTGTTGAATATTAGCTTTATAATATGTTTGTCGGAAAATAGCTTTAATAGCTAATGTTATCTGTTTAAATGTATCCGACGTAAAATAAAGATTCTTGTATCTTGTATCTTGTATCTTTAACAAAGGTGCCAAACAAAAGGGATGTTTGAAATTTCAGATTTGAGAAGGGAGATTCTTCATCTTAGGTCCGTCTGCCTGTTTTTCCGCCCGTGGGTTCTCTTATATTTCATGCATACGTAGGCTCGGCCTATTTTTGGGGCTCAAAATTTTGAATTTCAATATTTTGGGGGTTTTTCAGAAAACTGAATATTTTTGGGGGGAATGAAGATTTTGAGGATATTTTTTGAGGTTATCACAAAATTGGATTATACAATGCATTTTAGGGTCTTTTCTGAAGGTGAAGGTACAAAATGGAGGATACTTTTTGGGTTGCTAAAATTTCAAATATTTATTTGGGATGCTTGAAATTCTTGATATTTTTTGGGGGTGAACGGTAGATGCTGGGCCGGAGCCTAAGTATGAAGAAAAAATGAGAGTACCCCCCTCAGTTCAAACCTATCCCTGTAAAATGCATATAAGTGGGCTTTTGTCCTAGTGTGCTTTTGTCCCAGTGGGCTTTTGTCCTAGTGTGCTTTTGTCCAGTGGGCTTTTGTCCTAGTGGGCTTTTGTCCTAGTGGGCTTTTGTCCTACACTCTTTTACCTTATATGGGCATGGCGGCCATCTTAGACATGTGAACATTAACATTCATTATAAAGTTACTCCACTCAGCTTAAGGAATCTCCATTTGAAATCAAATGGCCTATTGGTTTCTGAGAAAACTAGGTTTTAATATATTGATGGGACTCTAAAATAAGTTACATTGGCTGAAAGGTCGAAGGTCAACTTTGACCTCTGGAACTAATTTATCAAGACAAACAGTGCAGACCCTGATGAAACGCCGCACTTTGCAGTCTCATCTGGGTATTCGGTGTTTGTAAATGATCACCACCCCCCCCCCCCCCCACCCCACCCATGGATTCGTGCTTTCGAGACCGTGTGTACAGTTAATGGCCCAGTTCCGAATCACTTTTACTTCAAGGCGTATTCCAAATAGTTGCTCCGAGTAAATAAGATTTCGGTTTTACTATTACAAAGCACTATCATTCCCCTAAATAATGAACCTCAATTTGTATCATTCGGACTCTGCTACATGTCATACCACGGCTTTGAAGTAGGCCGCCAATTGGCCTAGTTGCGGGTCATTTGCCCAGATTCGAATCACTTTAGAAATTCTAAGAAATTACCTTCAGTAGTACAGTTGCATTAAGGTTTTGCAACAGACTGCATGCTTGGTAGTCAACCCAATTACGGTTGGCAACTTTGCTTTCCTCTTTAATTGCACGCCGGTGGGTCGGACTTCAGACTCTATGATGGTTCCGACTTAAAGACTTATCTATTGATGAGATGGTAGGGGCCTGATGCTTTGGCTGTTTGTCGGGCCCACCGGGGTTTACCTGTTGGATTTCTTTTGCTCCGGTATTCAGTTTAATTTACTGTTGAGTCCTTATCCTTGCTTTATCTCCTTGTTATATCTTGATTTATATGTTTTAGGAGATGATGCATTGATAAGTTAGGGGTCTTTCATGCAAACCAAATATCTATGTGTCTTGATCCACATCTGAATTAAGGGTGAGGTTGGCGCCGTTAAACCGGTTTAAGCCCTCCAGTAAAATATTTTACTGACCGTTCCAAGGCGGTACTTCTTTTGTGGATCTTTTATGTTTTTGTTCTGTCTTGTGTCTGCTATGTTTTGTGCACGTCTGTTTATATGTGCTTTGTGGTCACCTGCTGGGAAAGGGCTGACCTCTTGGCTCTCGTTTGTGGTGTCTTCTGTGAGTTTGTCACTTTCCCATTGGTATCCTGGGTCAGGTGTGGTACTTGATTGTATCGATTCCTGATCTTTGCACCATTACTTACTTTTGACATTGTTGGCTAAATCACTACTTCCAATGACGAGTTTGACGCATTATTTTACCGTATTCATTGCAGTAAACTTGCATGGACACAGAAAGTAACCAAAACGGGCAACCATCGGCCCGCCAGCGAAACGTCATATAAATGGCGCCTCGTTAGCGGTCCGATGATGACACGACATCGGTAGCTTTGTACTTTTCCAACCAGTAATCCAAAGATAATGTACAGCTTTGTGCTTTTCCATGCGGGAGGGGGTGGTCCGGACCCCCTGTACTCACTCCTGTAGATCCGCGCATGAATAAACGTCCTAAGACTATGAACAGTTTTACCACATGCAAGTAACACTCCCGACTATACACCCTGGCTAATGATCGAAAGGTTTACAGGTAAACTTGGTCTATGAGACAGTGTAGAGTTGAACTAGACCAGATAGCTGCTAGAGGCGCGTTCAAATCAGGATCTGCACTGTCTGTCATTTGACGCATCGCTTTGTGATACAGACACTAACATTCACTTTTTCGGAGTATTTGTTTTCTATTTTTGTGACATTTTTTTAACGCCTGCGCTCATTTCCATTGTTATTTAGCGCACGCATAAACCAACACGCGTTGTGAGAGTAAACTGCATTTGTAACCAGGGCCCCACCCACCAACACCGGTCGACACACGTGATACTGTAGCCGATAGCGGGGTCATGGTAGATGTTTGAATGGTTATAACGTCTTGACCCCCCCCCCAAAAAAAAAACACAAAAAAAAAAAACACACACACACCACACACACACAGAGTACGGGGTAAAGGTCATGTTTTAACATTTAAAAAAGACGATCGACGAAATCTGCGCCAGTAAAAAGAAAAATGTTCATCATGTACAACATAGAAGTCAAAATAATGTGAAAAAGTTTCAGCATTCAACATGTTTAACTCTAAATTCTGATTTGGCTCTGGTCTCTACCCAAGTAAAAACTCTTTAATACAAAGTTGGGCAAAAAGCAAGAGAATCATCCGACACAAGTATGTCCACTTGTGATGGAGTGAGGCATATACCTGGGCACTGGAAAACCAACAAGACTTTAGCCAGGAGGATGTAGTGCATAGTCGGATCCAGAGGGGGGACAGGGGGTCCGGACCCCCCTCGAAAATCACACAAATATAGGTTTTTAGCAATACTGGTCCCGATCCCCTTAAAATCGTAAAGCTACCAAGCCAGCTTTCAATTTTTGGCCATAATCGGTATGCCAGTGAAACGCCATTTGAATGGCGGTTCGCTGGCGGGCCGAAGATGGCCCGCTGATAGTGGTATTTGGATAATTCCTCCCCCATCAAACTAAAAAAACGTTGTCAAGGTTGGACCCCTCTGACAAAACTTTCTGGATCCGCGCATAAAGTGGAACCTTACGATAAGTGATGCATAATTAGGACAATGGGCTCCTACCAGCTAAGGTTAATTGGGAACGGGACTGATTTAGTGTCCCAACTAAAGACTTGAATTGCCCGGTATCGAGCTCGGGATCCCTGGTCTGCTAGGTCTACACCACATGTGCTGAGAGAGAGAGAGAGAGAGAGAGAGAGAGAGAGAGAGAGGCGGAGAGAGGGAGAGAGAGGGGAGAAAGAGACATGCAGACAGACAGGCATATACATATAGAGATACTTAGAAAGACAGACTGATAGACAGGCAGACAGACAGAGAAATTCAACAGACACACACAAAGGCATTTAATCCTCATGTATACGTGGATCCAGGGAAGACAGAGCCCTCCCACCCCTCGCCAACCCCTGTAAAGTCCCATAGCTATACCCCTAAAACTCAGACCATTTTCACACTAATGCTCTCTAGAGCTACCAAGGCCAACAAATGGAGTTTCGCTGGCGGGCCGATGACGGCCCGCTTTTCTGGTATTTGGATCCTCTCTCCCCTCATCAGCTAAAACGGCATGAAATGTTAAAAAAACGTTGTCAGAGTCAAAGCTTTCTAGATCCCCGCGTCTGCAAAGAGAGAGCGGTGACCCTAAAATGCGTAAAGGACTCCTTTTCGTGTAAAGGACTCCTTTTCGCGAAAAGGAGTTTTATTTTGCGAAAAGGACTTTTATTATGGCTAAAACTATTTAGAAGGATTATGTTTGATATTAAATTTTATAAAATTACAGTTAAACGATATTAATCTATCAATATATGCAGTAGAAATCGTTTTTGAAACGATATTTCACGGAAATGACAGAGATACAGTGGCGGATCCAGGACCCATTACCCTGGGGGTGCTTGATAGATGGACACCGAAGGCTAATATATTACAAACACTATAATAGTGCAAATCAGTTAACATACATATAAGCAAGAGGCTAAATTAGCCTATACCACTCCCCTGAGTAAGCATATAAGCAAGAGACTAAATTAGCATATACCACTCCCCTGAGAAGTTGGTCAAGTATAGTTTAAGAAAAGATTTGTCTTTTTCTTTTGATTAAAAAAGCAAATGTCCTGAGCAAGTGACCATTTGTTTACATAATAGAAAACACTCAACTTTGCTACATATTATAAGTATTAGCTGTGGACAGATTTGTTTTCTCCATTATGCTATATGGAAGCCATTAAAGCCTAATGATCATCAGTATTTTGTAAATTTGAACCCAAAAGGCAGTGTTTGCATTATATACCTATAACTGATACGACTTTAGAACTGTCTGTTTTCTGGCCATCTGATACAGAAAGCCGGATCAACGAACTGAGGTTTTCTGAATCCATATCACTATCCTTTAAAACGAGGCTAACGTCGGTTACCTGCTTTTGCGGCGACTTTACGTAAAGTAAATTGCAAGCATGGAACCAGTCTACGGAAAACATGTTGACGTGACGTCAAGAAACGTAACGTTATGGCAAACGTTCCCGCAATTTTTCGGGATTAAAGACCAAAACAGGTTTTAAAATCAGAAAGAATGTCAGAAAAAGGCATATAATAAACATATTATCATAATAGTAACTTGATCTGGCGTACAGTATCACGTCTCGTGGATGAGGCCATACCATTGGAACACCCTCTACGCTACGCGTCTCGGGTGATCCGATGGTATCACCTCATCCACTCGACGTGATACAGTACGCCAGATCAAGTTACTGTTATGATAATGTGTATATATTTTTTGAAAACGTGAACGGAAGATGAAATGACGAACGTTGGACCATTGGTATACTAATACCTCACACGAGTTTTCGGCTCAGGTGAACTAACAATATTGTTGCTCAACTGGGTCCCCATTTAGATTATTGCGCAATTGATAGAAGGGGGCGAATGTAGTGAGGTCATTCCTAAATGCTCCCATCTATCAATTGTTTGATTGTTAGATTTACAAAATGGCCTAGAGTGAGGTTTTGCCAGTACGACAACTGCCCTTCTTTGAATAAGAAGGAATGAGAATGACTGTAGAAAAAAAATTTCATGACCAATTTCAACATTAGAATGGTGCTGGACTGGAAGAGAGAACCCGTGACAGTCTGGTCCCAAGTCAGCCTAACATCTAACAAAGTTGACACACACACGCACGCACGACTGCACACACGACTAGTATGCGAGACTCACATTGCTGATATGATAGTGTCAAAATCTTGTGTGCTAGGTCAAATTAATTTTGTTTAAAAAGTGTCTTATCGCACTCGCAATGTTACCCAGGAAAGGCTTTCGATCACATGATTGTGAAACTTTGATCAACCAAATCAGAGTATGCATCCGTGTATGTCAGCGCAAAATGAAGACTCCCAGGTCATGGAAAGAGCACCATGGCAAATGTTTGCAGCGATTTTTAAAAAGAAAAGTGAGGTTGGGGAAAAAGGCATCTTGTTTATGACTCATTCTACCGTCCGATTTTAAAATATCCTTTAAAATTTCCATATTATTGAAAATTTCATATTATGGGAGGTTGTTGCGAGAAACCCAGATTTTGCTGCACACACGCGCATGATATGCACAGACTCTCATCGCTGATACAATAAGTATCAAAATCTCGTGTGCTTGGTCAAATTAATTTTGTTTAAAAAAAGGTGTCTTATCACATGCAATGTTGCCCTGCTTATGTGAAACTTTGATGGCCCAAATCAGAATGCGCATCCGTGTATGTCGGCATAACATGAAGGCCCTGCAAGACTGCAAACAGGACATGGAATGGGCAGCAAGGCAGCATTTGCGACAATTTTAAAAAAGAAGAATGTGATTTAGAAAACACTTTTAAAACTATATCCTTTGAAAATTTCATATTATGGGAGATTGTTGCGAGAAACCCTGATTTTGCTGTAGGCAAACAACAATAGGCCCAGGTCTGACTGCGCAGTCAAAACAGCAAAATTGTCTGTTGAATTTATAACAGATAAACCTATCTCAGGCGAAATTTCTTTACTACAGCAAGTCTCTGTAGCTGAGCAGGCTGGATTGACCCTTATCTGGTCGCAAACCCAGTATTTATGTCAACATGCATGTATATCAACTCTGCATGATATTTCGTGGTGTTTGTTATCAATAACTTTTAAAGACATCTTTCAGGTATACGTCAGAATTTCAGGCATTATGAAACCTTATCAAAATTTCGGACCTGATCCGAGTCCAGACTGTTTGCTAATGTTTTCTGTGGTGCTACCATCAGCGGTGATTGAACAACCAAACATCAAAGAAAACAGACCAGGGGTATTCCATCAGGTCGCATGTGTCGCATCAGAGGCCATCACGCGTGAAAATGCACATGACATATGAAAAACTGTCAAACTCCAAAGATATGACCGCTAAGCCTATCCTTCCTTTTCATCTGTTTGCAGGTATATCATTTTCAAAATTGAAAGCATAATTTGAGGAAAGCCATTCGCCAGTCCTCCAGACTTGTTTTCAAAACAGTCTTGCGCTGTTATACAAAATGTATCAGGCTTTAGAAGTTCCCTTTTTCGCATTGACAAGAAGATTAGGCTATCCAAATTTAGAGGTAACTGGTTGCCTAGTTACGCAGTGGTCAGCACTGATTGGCCAAACTTAATTTTATGACAAGGTGTGACAATTAACAGCCGTTTTAATCTCTAGGGTGCTGACTTTTAAACCATGCTTACAGAACTCGCAAAAATGTACCTACGGACCATTGAGAAGAAAAAAAAGGTAGGTTAAGATTTTTCTACTATGGACACAGCTGGGGGTGCTGAAGCACCCAAAGCACCCCCCCTAAATCCGCCACTGGAGATATGACTTACGAAACGGATTTTCATTATTAAGAAGAGGACTTTGTATCTGATTTATTTTTTTTCTTATTTATTTATTTAATTAGTTTTAGTTATTTGATTACAATAATAGTAAGCAAGCAGATATCTAGTGTTCAAAATATAATCCGAAAAAGGATCTGTGTACAATACATTTTATAGCCTTGCGAAAAGGACTGTCGATACCGTCTGAGACTATCTTTGAATATCCATGTCCGTTTGCATGCTATTATTTTTTAGGAATACAGTAGAAATTAGTATTGTATGAATAAATCAAATCTCCAGATGTCGAATATTGATTGCTATTTGAGATCATAAAAAAGTTGAATTTGAAAAGGACTCAATTCCGCTTAAAGGATTTTAATTCTTACGAAAAGGACCTCGTTTTTCGGTTTTGCGTAAAGGACTTGATCTTCATATATTACGTTCACGAAAAGTGCCTGGACTTTGGACGATTTATAATGCCTTGTAATGAATTACTTCCCTGAGTTATATTTATAAATAATCTTAATAGGTTAGCATTTTGCAAAAAAGAAGCATGAGCACATCAAGATATTGATACGTTTAAAACTATTAAATCACATTTAAGGTTCTTTTTTTCTTTTTTTAGACGTGTCTGCAAAAGCAACATTTTTTTAATTTAACCTAAAAATAACAAAGTTTTGAAGGCTAAAATGTGCCCTAGAATGCACCAAATTGCACCATTTTTTTTAAAATCCGCTCGCAGGAAAATACTTCAAGTTTCAAATATGATGAATACGATTTGTATTTTGTGACATGTTGCAAGGAAACCGACAAGTTCGAATCATCTCCTACAAGCAAATATTATGCCAAGTTAAAGCATTCAACGGCAACTTAGTTACTTCTTAAATATTTTTGTGTACACTGGAAATATGAGACACATTATTTAATATTTACGCTAAGTTCGAATCAACTCCTACCTTAAAGCAGTGAGGGTTCTAGCGAGAATGTGCCCATGCGCAGACTCATATGAATCTTCGCTGCTCGAGAGGAATATTAGGTTACCGAAAATTGTTATATTTCAATTTTTCAGTGTTAGATTTTATTTAAACACCCATTTCTATCCCGTTTTAAAGCAGTGAGGGTTCTAGCGAGAATGTGCCCACGCGGAGACTCAAATGAGCCTTCGCTCCTCGAGAGGATAAGTATTATATGTCGTCATTCCGTCCACAATCACCTGCTTCTAATTAAAGGTTTAGATAAACACCATTTTTGAGTGAAAAATTGTAAATATTTTCTTACCCATCAATTTTAACTAATGTTTTGGGTGCTCAAAAGAACCGTCTCATTGAGACGGTTCTTTTGAGTACCCACATTATTAGTTTTGGTTGAGAAAAAAGAAAATTATTTTTCGTTACGCACCCTTAAACTTCTAAAGGCCTAATGTCGTCTGCTGATAGCATTTATAATACGTTTGAGCCCAAATAAAATGTCGGGCCTGATCTAGACACAAGCACAGCAATGGATGATAAAATAGTCAACAACAAAATAAGCCGCTCTTTTCATCCCTTACCTTGTTAGGTTAATATGTTAATTGGCCATGTTATTGTCAATGCGTCAAAGAATGTGATAAGCTATTCTAATCCGTTTATTCTGATTGATTTTGAGCAGATGGACTTTAATTGGGGACACGCGTGCGATATGCACAGCCCTACCAGATGCATAAAATATTTTCTTCATATGCAAGTACATGCCGCCAGCAGTGACCGCTCTTGCGAGAATGCGCATTTGTACAGGCTCGACTTAGTCATCGCTGCTCGCATGTATGTATATGATTTCATTAAGGGTTTTTTTATAACAAGACCTGAGCATTTCACGTCCATATTTTAGTTTATACATATTTTATTGCCACAAATTACAGCAATGGGGTTGGGTCACAAGTTCTCGCAACATTAGTTACGACCCTCCCCCTACATATACAGATCAATCAAAGCATGTAAACATGGCTACAAAACATATCTTCAACTATACAAAATCATAAATAAATAAATAAATAAATAAATAAATAAATAAATAAATAAATGTCTATGAGTGCATTTTAGAGTGCAGGTTAGCATCATTCAGATCATTAAAGGCAAGAAATCTGTCTGCCAATCCTAGTGGATCGACATCCAAACCGCTTGTCTTCAATTATCTGAAATGCGTCTATTGTATTCTTTTCACACTCGTGAAACATTTATTACAATGATCGAATACTCCATGTCAATGTTCACCCAATTGTTAGGTCCACCAGTACTAAGGAGCAGGCCTGCCCCTCCGACATAGGGAAGATTGGGTATAGCAGAAAGTGAGATAAATATACTTGAATTTCCAAGTCAAAAAGAAAAATATGTTTATGTATTGTCAAAACGTTTGGTGCTCTTTATATAATCCTGTACTGCTCTAAATAATGTTGAATTAAGTGTGTTGTCAACTATTTCATTTCCGTATAACAATAATTGTGTAGTTAGTGGTTGAAAGTCTCTTGCAGCTTCAAAAAATAGATGACGCTCGTTTCTGTAGTTGTTGCAATGAAAGAAGTAGTGTTCGCTATCCTCTATTTCATTGCACCAATTACAGAGAGGATTTTCACGAAGATGATTGATAAATAAATCATTATTCAGATTGCTACAATTGTTTCTTATTCGAGCATGTATTACTGATAGATATCGGTTTCCTGATGTGAAGTAGTTAGGTACATGTCCATATGCTAACATGACAGGTCGAGTGCAATATCTTGCTAGTAGTTTTATTATTTAGATGAGGGAATTTTCCGAACACTGCTCAATTATCTAACATATCGCAAGAATATTATATAATGCAAATTGCGTTTTCTGAAAATCAGCTGATCACCAATCTTCTGGGTCTGCGTCCGTAAGCAGGTTCGTCAGAGTATTTGTTGCTCTACTATGCCAAAAGTATCTATATCTCGATGTGCTTATGCTTCATTTCCGCAAAATGCTAACCTATTAAGAACGTTTATAAATATAACTCGGGGAAGTAATTTATTACCTGGCATTATAAATCGTCCAAAGTCCAGGCTCTTTTAGTGAACGTAATATATGAAGATCAAGTCCTTTACGCAAAACCGAAAAACGAGGTCCTTTTCGGAAGAATAAAACTCCTTTTAGCGGAATTGAGTCCTTTTCAAATTCAACTTTTTATGGTGCAATAATTATTGTCTCAAATACTCAATATTCGACATCTGGAGATTTGATTTATTCAGACAATACTACTTTCTACTGTATTCCTTAAAACAAGAGCATGCAAACGGACATGAATATTCAAACTTAGTCTCAGACGGTATCGACAGTCCTTTTCACAAGGCTATAAAATGTATCGTACACAGGTGCTTTTTCGGATTATACTTTTGAACACTAGATATCTGCTTGCTTACTATTATTCAAATCAAATAACTAAATAAATAAATAGATAAATAGATAGATAAATAAATAAGGAAAAAAAATAGATCAGATACACAGTCCTTTATTTCATAATGAAACTCCTTTTCGTAAGTCATATATCTGTCATTTCGGTGAAATATCGTTTCAAAAACGATTTCTACTGCATATATTGATAGATTAATATCGTTTAACTGTAGTTTTATAAAATTTAACATCAAACATAATCCTTCTAAATAGTTTTAGCCATAATAAAAGTCCTTTTCGCAAAAATAAAACTCCTTTTCGCGAAAAGGAGTCCTTTACGCATTTTAGGGTTACCCAAGAGAGAGAGAGAGATAGAGAGAGAGGATATGGTGTCCGTGAAACTTTTTCACATAATTTTGACTTCTATACAGCTGAGCGCGTGTACATTATTGTTATGTGACGTGAAATAAACTTGTGTTTACACACTGATCCTAAACTGGGCAAAACATTGACAATAATTACACGGCTATCACGGAACCTAAAACAGAATAAAATTTTCCGTTTTTTCTTGGATGTGTTTTAATAATTGTTGGAAAACTAGTTGCAGAACTGCGACTTTAAATTTTTTTCATCTTTGACGTTATTTAAAGTCGCAGGTAAAAGCTTGCTTTATTTGAACGGTCCACGGAATGCCCATACAGTTTGGGAAAATAGCCGTTATTATGGTTTTGTGATTAAAACAAAATCTAGAATTGTTTAGTATAAACAAAAATAGGTCAAACTGCGTTACCAATTATGTCAAGTGTAGTAAATGATGTTTAGAATCTGTATTTGTTTATAAAATAACTAGCTGTTGTTGTTTTCCATCTCCTTCACCTTGGCTTATAAAAGGTCAGTTCCGGTCCGAAGATCGCCGCATGTGAAAATTAAAGATGTTGTTCTGCTTTTCAAAAACGTCGGAAAAGTAATTCTAGTTAAATTTTGTTTTGTTGATATTTAAACAATAAATATAATATATTTATTATAACTATTATAATAAAAATACAATAAATATGATTTGTTAGTAAAATATTGAAAAAATGTTGTTGTTTTTCGTTTCGCTTTCGCGATAATACAGGGATAACTCTGTGCGTATTTAATATACTTTTTTCAACTTGATAATTTCCCTTTTTTCACTGTAGTTGATATGCGAACGGTGTTGGTCTAAAAATAAACCCATGTGTATTTAGTTTTCAGTAGTATACATACACGTACACTGGGTCAGAGATACAGCGACTGTGCGTTTCAGACCGTTTTGGGAGAAATAAGAATAGTTTTAAATAAGAAAAACGATTCATTTACAATTGTTTTTCAAAAAAAAACACACAAAATACTGATGATTCCAAATTTAAAAAAAAAAAAAAAAAAAAAAAAAAGAAAGGGGGGGGGGGGGGGGGAAGTCAAACGTAGGTTGGAAAATATATCAGAGTACCCCCCCCCCCCTGAGTTCAGGGGCGGATTCTTGATTTCTGTACAGAGGGGTTATATTTATAAAGCTTAGGGGTTTCGCTATGTTGATATTCACTCATTTTCTTAAATATCCCATGAAAAGGAAACAGTATTGTTTGAATGAGACCAAATTATTTCATTTTCATGGGATATTTTAAAGGGGGGGGGGGGTCAAGTGAACACCCTAAACCCCATCTGGATCCGCCATTGGCATTTTACGAGTCACTCTTATTCAATTTACAGTGGGGACGCAGAAACACGTTATAATTAAAATCTTTTTTTTTCCGTAGATGGTTTTGCTTTTTCACACAGTGTAGAGCTCGAAGGGAATTTTCATCTCCCTTGCTGAGGGTACCCTCAGCTAAGAAGATAAAGTAAGGCAGTTCAGTTATCTTTATCTGGTGGACATCACGAAACGGCTTATTGATTTGGTAGTTTCCAGGTCATGTAGAAAGGCCTCACGCGAGGTAATATTAATTTTTGTGCTAATTTACAACAGCTAGGCATGGTGCACTAAAATTAATAGCTGCTGTCCGGATCCTTTCTAGGGGATGTTGTTGTTGTTGTTGTTGTTGTTGTTGTTGTTGTTGTTGTTGTTGTTGTAAGGGGTTGTGTTAGGAGCTTGTTTTTATACCGGATTTTTTTATTCATTTTTATATCGTCCTGCTGCTATTATCATTGAAAAAGAATCTGTATTGCACAAGATTATTTACTTTCCATATAAAACAGGCGACCGATTCTTAACTCAACTACAAAAGACAACCCATCAGTCACTTCTCTGGGCAAAATTGGAAATCAGAATTAATAAATGAAAATATATTTATACCATATTCCGAAGCAATCAATTATGCATCATTTCATTGAATAATGTTAAAGTTTTTCGTACTTAAATCTGTTCATGCTGTTCGCCAGTGTTTAGACCAGGGGTCATTTTCAAAAATGAGAAGTTTTTCACTTGCAAATGATTATCTTGATCTCGTCTAAATCAGTCCACATGTGTGAAATTCGTCCATAAACGAACATGACCCTGTCTTGCAGCAATAATTGGTTCATAACAAGGTCGAACCAAAAGCATTGACGCCATGCAACGTTCTTGGGAATCCACGCCTATTCTTAATGGAGAGCAACCTGAAGCTGTCGAAGATTCTGAGGTTGCACTGAACGACCCTGGATGCTCCGCCAGAACTCACCCAACAACTGCTCTATCATATTGAGATCCGGGCCTTCTAAACTTACGTGGTTTGTTTTGGCTTCTGCACACACTTGATTGCCGACGAAGTGAACTGATTAAGACTAGAACTCAAGTGAAAACCAATTGTCTGAAACTTGTCAGTTCTAGAAATGACCCCTTCTCTATATATACACTGGCGTACAGTATGAACGGGTTTATGTACAACTGTTACAGTATTCAATAATTTGATGCATAATTCATTGTTAAAGATTATGATATAAAATATATTTTAATTTCTTTATTATTTTACAATAATTGCCCTAAAAAGGGACTGGTGGGTTTCTTTTGTAGTTGAGTATAGTTAAAGTACTTGTATTGAACTCTTTAAACTTTCGCTCTGTCTAATGTGAAACGTGTCCTCCGTGAAAGTACGGGATTTAATGTACTATAAAAAGAACAACTATACTTTAAATAGACACCTTATATTGTGGCTTATGAGTTAACCAATATTTAGTTTGTGAAAAAATATTGTATACATCAAAATTATTCAGTGCTCTGTGTGTGCGTATGTTTGTGCGTGCGTGTGTGTTTTGTATCTACGAATCAATGCGAGTGTGAATTGGAAGTAAGGAAGCGATCGACAATAGTCCAAGAAGTTTTGAAATGTAATATAATGTTTAATATTCTAGCATACTTCGGCTATAGAGCGGGTGGTAAAAATGTTAAATAGATTTATCAAACAATAATTCACCGTTTTGAAAGCGCCAGGAAAACGTGCACTAGCTGACGTCATTTATTCATACAAAATGACGCCATTCATGGCGTAAGATGGTGTAACGTCGTATATACGCTTCAAAGACGTTACAAATACATGTATCTCTATCTAATCGTATGAAGATAAATCAGTCGCGCTGCGCGCTTGTGATTTTATCTTTACAACTGACCTCCAAATAGTGATATATTTTACAACACTTCACTGCTAGAGATGATCTAAAGTACCGCCTTTTTAAATGCGTTTTATTTTCATTGGAAGACTTGAAAACATGACCTTCTATTCAACATCACGGTATATACAAGAAAACATATTTGCTGTAGGAATGCCCAGGCGCAGCCGTTTTGGGCTCGGCTTACGCCTCTGCCAAGGGGTGATTCATGAGACTATTTTCTGTATGCACAAAATCTTCCACCAACAACCTTTAAGAATGGACTTAAGCGTAGTGTAAACTTACTTGTTATAAAACACGTGCTAGGTCCATCAAACGTCAACGTATATTGCGACTGATGTAAAATATTTCCATATCCTGGCAAAGACTGATCCAATTCGTTATGATTTAAAGACTAGTTTTGGGTAAGTAAATATAGCATTCAACGTATATATAAAGGCTCTGTAAATGCCACATATTTTATTAGCTATGGATATTAGACGAAATTTCGATACTTTTTTGAAACAAAAATACAAATTTAGTTTTCATTTGAAAGACGAACAGCTCGAAATTTTAGAAAATATTGTAATACACAAGAAACACACATTGGGCATTTTACCAACGGGGTTTGGTAAATCAATTTGCTATGTGTTGCCACCGCTTTTGATTAACAGCAAATCCATAGCATTGATAATAACCCCGTTGGTATCTCTAATGACTTCCCAATGCCAGAAGTATGACGCTATGGGCATTTCATCGGCGATGGTGAAGAGTTGCAAAGACATGACGGAAGAAACCATATCAGGTATGTTATCAGTCATTATTGCACGTTTGAGTGATATTCCAATGTTCTACATCCAATATCTCACAATGCACATGCATGCTGGTGTAATAAGGCAGTTATTGTATGGCTGTGTTATGTACGGGAGATAACCCACTCGCTAAAGGTCGTGGATTACCCTTCCGTACATACACACTAACAATACAATAACTTACACTTGTATCATGACTTAGCCGCCTTTCTTTGATCAATGTTGTTAGTTAATTTCACCAAGACTTTGTCTTTACAAGGAAAGGAGCTTCAAACTATACTAATATTTTACAGATTTGGAAGTTATTGTACTCAAAGATGTACAATAACTTCCAGACAATAGAGCATAGCTTTAAAATTCCATTTCCTTGAACACGGCAGTCGCAAATACATTGATTGAAACAAAAACTAATAATTGCCCAAAGTAAAGTTTCGATGGCTAAAACGAGGACCACACCGGGTAGGCGGAAATTGAAAACGCTCTTAACAATAGAAGAACGCGGCTCAAAAAGTCGATAGAAACAGTGTTTCTAATAGCCATTTGCTCAAGTCTCGACAAATGGCAATAATTGTGTTTATAACGATTTTCGACATACGTTCGTCGATGGTATTGATGTTTTCGGTAGCCGCCTACCCGGTGTGAGGACCGTAATGACAAGTAAAGAATGCTTGGCACAAGCAAAGAAAGCTTAATTATCGTGAAAATGTGCATTTTCGCCATCGAAAATATGGGTTTTAGCTAGTAGAAACGTGGTTTTGTTTTAACCCATTTATGCCTAATGCAATTCTCTACCCTTGGACGAATCGATTTCCATTTAAAGGATTCTTGGGTGGATTTTAATATATATATATATGCATTTAAATTTCAATAAAATATTCCGTAGTCAAACAGGTGAGACCCTCATCAGATGCCTCGTTGTGCAGCGTCTGGTCTGTGTCTGCACTATCTGCAAATGTTCTACGAAATGGATGCTAGGCTTAAATGGGTAATAAAACGAGATCAGGATAGCCGCCGACCCGTTGTGAAGCAGACATAAACCGCTTAGATGAAAAGAAAAGCACTTAAATGCAGATTACACATATAAATGAGCCTTCTTATGACATTTTGGTACTTTTCGCATATGAGTCGTGTTAAGATTTAAACGCACATTCACAGCTGCATACATCATCTCTACGTCTGCCTTTTTTTATACAAGCCGATAAGACTGACAAAACTGCACATACACTCATCTCAGACTTCGAAAAGAGCTAACTTTTCACGATCTACTCATTTAATATTACATCACAAAATAGGCTAAAAATTTGAATATACATTCTACGTCTCTACTATTTGTAGACAATGTAGTGAAGGTTCTGGTGAGAGTGTACTCATACGCAGGCTCGTCAACATACATACCCGAGCAAGCTATATTCACTCCTACTAGAGTAAATAAATAGATCAGATCTGATCAGGTTTTCATTGCAGCCAAATGGAGTTCTATAAATAGCACAGACCCTAGTCGTAGGAGTGTATTATTCTTTCTGCTCACTACTGGCTAGCACACACGCCTTGAAGACATCCCGATATGGCTAATTTTGTGTTTCTAGGATGAAACAAACAATAGACTTTTTATCACGATTGTCTACGCCCTTTGACCTAAAATAAACAGTGAAAGAGGTATGACAACCCATGCCTGCTTTTATTTTTGAGGTAAAAAAATAGAACACAAAAGAAAAAACGATCACGGTGACATATGCTTTTTAAATAATTATTAGTTTCTGTACAAAATTCCCTTCAAAGTAATAATTTTTGTTTCGGTAGTTACATTATGTGACGATTTTTTGCCTTAATGTTTTTGATAAAATAGAGTTTAGCTTATAAAATAAGCTACATGCCCATTTATTCGCTGTTTTTTAACATATTAAAAGATGCACATACCGAAAGGTTCTGTTCTACCTTAAATAGAATATAGTACGAACCCTGGCCCCACTGCTCCTTAGGGAGCTGTCTGATCAGGGCCCATATTGTATGCAATATAGGTCACCAGACTGACTTATGACGGGTGAGCCCTCATCAGACCTAATTGGGTAATCTGATTTTGGTCCCTGATCTCCACAATAAAGGCCACTAGAATTATTTTATCATGGAAGCAAACAAAATGTTTGGTTTCCTCCTAAGGGGTCAGTTTGGTCATTGGCAATATTGTTCGCAATATAATAGGCCACTCTAAAAAATGCAGCGGCAATTTTACGTAAATACGTTTTATTCGTTTATCTTTTGACATACGCAACAAGTTTCTCGTCACACAATACCAGAATTACTCCAGAGTGTTCTAATATAAAAGTATTGTATATATCAAATATCCTTCAATTTCAATTACAAAGTCAATTGCAAAGATTTTTTATACAAGCTGTACAAAAAGAAAGGCAAACTATGCCTACTCTTTCATAACAAGATAAGCAGGATACTTAGATTGTTATGTCTATTGTCGGTAAATGTAATTCCTTAATGCTTCCACCACTTTCACAACTTGTTTTCTTTCATCATGTAAGGGTGTCCAAAAACAAAACTTCACAAACACAATATGTGATGAACAGTCCTTATATTATTTAAATTACATACGCAATTTGCCCTTTCACATTTTTGAACGGCTGTTTTTCATTTTTCAAATGTCCGTTTGATATTGTGACAACGTTTGCGAGTCATTCACACAAAACGGCAATGTCGCAGTCATCACAAAAAAAAACATTGTAAAGAAGATAAGCAAGGAATAGCCAAATAATGGCCAATCTAGCATTTTATCGAGTACGAGTTAACGAATGTCTTAAAAAATATCGCTCTCATCCGAATACGCTTACGGTTACAACATCCTCTTGGAGAATACTAACGTTCAAAAACATTTGTATACTGTCTATAAAAAGTAACGTACCATATTTTTTGGGGTTAATGGACAAAATTTAAAGGGCTTCTAAAATTTACAGTTCGTAGAATTAAGAATTGAAAGCTATGCATAAAAAATTCCATGAACGGAAGAAAGTCTGCATGTTATCGAATTGAAAACATTTGCTTTGATGTCGATTTTATTGCCTTGGAAAATGCTATTCTATAAACCAGAAGTTCCCGGAATAAGTTGTAAATTTGAATTACAGATACGCATTGAGAGGAAGAGTGTGATATAGGCTTTCATTAAATTGTAACAAAAAGCTCATCAATTAAGAGAGAAAAGGTGAAATAGCGAATATTTAAAATCACTGGTGTTTTTTTTAGAAAATGAGTATTTAAGATCCCATAAAGCCTCTAATTTCCCAGAATTTAAACTGTTTACTGCTTTTTTATTTGCTTGGCCTAGAAAAACACATTCAGAATGAAATTTTACACAAAAACTCTTTTTACGTACTTTTGGGGTAAAAGTCATGATCTTAGATTTTCAATCCAAAATCGGAACTCAAAGTCATATCTTTGACGAAACTCTGTTGTAAAGGTCTTTATTGAAGGTCAAAGCCACTGATAAAGATTAATTCTGAAAATCAATCATTTTTACCCCCCCCCCCCCCCCCAAAATCATTTAAAAGTTTGCGTTTCTTTTTGTGGCGAATGTAAAAAGCTTTGTGTGTGTGTGTGTGATATAAAACATGTGGAATGGAATTATCATTCTGTCGCCTGGGTCATGCCCCAGGGGTGGCACTTTGGGGTGCTAGGGATAAAAAACTTGAGCGTGGCAACAAACTATTTGGCAAATTCACAATAGGTTACACATCGTGGACCACTAAGGTCATCAATATGCACGCCATATCTTCGGATCAACTTTTGCATTGGTCTTTCCATACACATATTAAAACCTTTCCATCTGATCGCATACAGTACAGACTCGGTCCAGACAGTGTATTTATGGGTGTATAATTTTTGCAAATGTTTGCCAACATACTCACTGAAGGGATTACTCCATTGCCACAACGAAAGACAAATATAAAAATGATTGTTCTTCGACATTATTCATGTTGTTTTGGTGGTTAAAACAAATGTCTTGTTGGTGCGCATCTCTCTGATGCGATTCTTTTCCACACCTAGGAGTGAGTATTTTTCACAAAAAGTGAGATATTGCTATGAATTATGTGCCGTATTGGGTACCAATTCTTAACAGCGTGAAATTTACTTTTTGTACATAACAAATGGTTTGGATATTTCATCGTAAAAGAGATTTTATTATATGAAAGGATAAATGGGAAACCTGTATCTCCTTTTATAGTGGAAACGATGTAGGAATTAAAGCAAAAAAATGCATATAGGACAAAGCAGTTTGGGCCCTGACGGAGTTCTCAAATACAACCACTCTATCTTGGCCATAAGAATTTTTGTATATGCATCCCACTGACATTTCAAATTATTTACTCTTGTGAAAAGCATTCTATTTCTCTATCTTTTGTTCTCACAGGGTATGTTGTTTAAAAGGCTATAAAGATTTTATAATTTACAAAGTAATGAAATACAGGAAAATATTGATTAAATATACTCAAAAAATAAAGTCATGTCCGCTTGACGTTTATGTCTGCCAGTTGCAAATGTATGAACGCATTTCATTTAATTTTTCACCTTAGAAACTTTGATCATTTATAAACGATTTCCACCTATGAGTAATTTATTTGATAATCAGAAGAGCCGCTGACAATGCAGCGAACACGAGAAGCCTTAAAATGAAAAGTCACAACATCAAAAGCTTGTATGTCCATCATAATACCGAACTATACCGTTCAAGCACATTTAAACATCACTGAGCAAACGAATAGATAAGCTGGCTAGTTGTATGCATTGCTTTTACGGCCACATCCATTAGTCTGTAACATAGTTTTTGTCTTTCTCTATCTATAAGTGTTCTCATAAACAAACAACAAATTAAAACAAAAAAGGTCTCAAAATGACGTTAGGTTAAGGGGATTTGGAAGTTCTTAAATTGTTATTGGCTTAATTCAAACGGAGGCAATTTAGTTAATGTCGTAAATGAAAGGTTAGGAACTGTTCAATAACCTGACTTGGGATTTTTAGATGTTTTTCCATCGTCCGACGGTTATGGTTGACATTTAACGTAAAATGTGTCACATTTTAACGATCAACTTCATGATGATCGTGGGAAAAGCTGTGTGCACATTAGGTTTAATAACCCTTCAAGATAAGAAGATAAAATCAAATATTTACCATTTTTTGTGTGTCGGACGTTTGATAAACATTTTGATTTTATTTTTGTTCCAACATCTAAACTGGATCGAAAGATACAATACCATGAAAATCGGACGTTTCTTTTTTGTTGGAGTAAATAATAAGCTCCAATTCACAGCCGTGGAAATATAAAAAAGTTGTATTTTCAATGCAGTGAAAATATAAGTTGTATTTCACGGGTGAAATTGGATGTCCTCTGCCTAGTCCTTTGACTTTCTTTAGCCCACTTCAAAATTGAAAACGCTTGTAACTTTCTTATTAGTGGACAAAAGCACAAAGTGTGGGTATTCATTTTATTAGTTAGATCGCAAGGAATATTTTGGTAATGAACTTTTTATTCACATGTAAAAAGAAAACTCAAATCTTTGTCATGAATATGCCATTTATTTCATCTAGCCGCGGAGAGAATATTCTAGTTTTTGTAATGAATATGCAATTTATTTCATCGAGTGAACCGAAAATGCATTTTTCATGAGTGGCGAAGCTACGAATGAAATATTCATTTTCTCTCTTCACGACAAGGCCGTCGTCGCCGGTCCGGCAGGACGGCGAGCGCCGGACCACTTTTTTGGCCGAGTATGCTTTCCGCCGTGTCCCTTTTTCTCGTTTCGGGTCATTTTACTTTTTACTCTGATTTTATTAAATCTGCCAAAATGTATTGATGCAATTATCAATAACACTCGTTTGCGCGTGTCATCAAGAGACCGAACTAGCCAAGGTGCGAAAGCATTAGGAAATTATAATGACACCTGATTAATTTCATAATCTGATGGTCTTATAGTCATGCAGTGGACGTTTTCATTCTTATGGACCGTGTCGAGAGAAAACCTGACGTAGCTGCATGCGAACATCAAAGGCGCAAACCAACCTACATATCCGCGCAGTCTGATCAGCGCCTTTATTATTCGCTCCAAAGAAAGTTCAATTGATAAACTTGCTACACCCAATATTTCACCATTCTACTGAACTAATCTCTGTAACTGAGTAGGTTGGTTTGAGCCTTGCATGGTCTGACTGGTCGGAAACCCTGAAGACAGGTCTTCTCGTTGAGGTCAAGATAATTTCTGTGATCCAGTTTCATTCCCTCAAATTGAAATATTGTTTTTTCTTCTAATACATGTATTTAACGTGTCGAGCGACAAAGTATTTTTCAAACGTTTTGACTTTACATATATATATGAACATCGTGCAATGTATTCCGTTACGGATATACGAGTCACGCCTGTTGTTCCAATTCAGCCCAAGACTTTTCGGTTCCCCCAACGTCCACTCGACTTTAAGAATTCTGAGCAAAGAATTGTTTATACGTCGTGGCTCGACAGTTGTAACGATGAAGCGAAAGATCCCATGTTATGCCTACCGAAGCCAAAACCTAGATGAAGCCTGCATCCTTAAAGGGTGTTCTAATTGAAAGCACGCTAGACTAAGTGTATACATATCTTTTCGAAAACATGACTCTTTGAAGTACCACCAGGGATCAGTGCTAAAAGTACTTTACTAAAACCTGCGGGGACATAGATGAAATAATGTCAAAGAAACATGCTGAAGAAAAATTTAAACAAAAAACATGTGACTGTGTGAAAACAATTTTGTCCAGCATTCGGTTTCTCACGCAACAAGAAATATTTTGGTGACAAAAACGACTAAAATCGGGTCTCAAACGCACAAAACCCCATTAAAACGCACAAAAAAGCGCTCAAAATTAAAAAAAATTCTCGCTGGAGGCCCCCAAACCCCCATAACGAGAGGGGGAATAATCCCCCTCTCGTGCTCTCCCCTCCTCTCGTGCCTTCGACACTCGATGGCTTCCTCCGCCGGACCACTTTTAAATACGCGGTCCACCCTGTTTGCTTCTATACTTAAATTAGTAAGTAATGTTAGGCAATTATTTGCAGCAGACGCCTTCAACAGACGTCATTTTCAGATACATTTTTCTTGGCGCTTTAATGCTTAAGCTAGTTCTCTAGATTGCAAGAATTTCACCCTTATTTCTGACGTGGATCAAGACAAATAGATGTTCGCTTCGCATGATCCGTGCGTAGTAAACAATTCCAAGATAAAGGAGCCAAAATCGGACAAGCAGATCACATACCACTGTCAACCGTATATAAAGTTACAAGAGATGTTTCATGTTTATTTGAAGAAATTTGAAAATGACGTCACTCATTTATTTCTCGTTATAATTGGTAATGATTGATTTACATGGGTTATTCTTATCTCAAGAAACACGCAGTTATCAAGAAAACAGTTGTTAAATTTAATTTTCTGGTTTTAAACAGTCTCTGAAGATGAGTAGTCAAATTTTAAGCGTTTAAAAATGATGTCTGAAACGAAATCTACTAAATCTTTCTCGAACAATTTCTCTAAAAATTATGAAGTTTTTCTCTTGGAACATTTTATATATTGTACATAAATGATTATGTTGTGTTCTGTTAGAAAATAAAGAATTCCAGCTGAATATTGACTTTTTGGAACCAACTTTAACATCCAATTTTAGGGTTTACAGTTTCCAAAGCAACACTAGATTGTATGAAAAATACTCAAATGCAATATTTGGTGATCAGTTTTATCGGCGATAGGTACCTTAAATATCTAAAAAATTGAGACGGCTGTGAGTTTTCAGAATTTGTTTTTCAAAGTTTTTCCCATACATATTTTATACATGAGATACCCGTTTGGGCACTGGTATGGAATTACTTAATAAGCCCAGTTTCCAAGTAAAAACTGGCACACATAGGGTGTTTCTCATTCGAATAATAGACTGAATGTTCCTCTAAACTTAACAGAAAATCTCACACTTACACACGTATTTTCTTAGAAGATACATCCGTTTCTGCTCTTAAAATCAGTTAAAGGGGTGGGGTGTATTTAGGACCGCCATGTTATGGCTATGTTTTTATTTACCATCTTGTCTATTTGTCAATACCAGGGACACGTCCGTTATGCATGAAAAGGCAAAATATGTTTGTTTTATTTATAAGCAAAAGCAAAAACTAAAATTAAAATCTGTTGAAATAAACATGAAACACGTCTCGTATTCATTATAATAAGAATGAACAAGATATCCGACAGTCATGTAGTCGCCCACTCCCCACCACTTTACTTCATTAAATGCTTAATATCTTTGAAACCGTTAAAATTCATAACCCTAAACCGTAATCACGTTCCTTATTAAAATACATATATACTTAAACAAAAAATAAACGCCAGATTTTCATGGTACTGTATCTTTCGATCCAGTTAACATGTCACAGCAAAAACATACACCAAATTGTTTATCAAACCTTCCACACACAAAACTTGGTAATTATTTGATTTTACCTTCTTATTGGGAAGAGTTATTGAACCTAAAGAGAAAACAGCTCATTCCATTATCATCAGCAAGTTGATCATCAAAACGTGACACATTTTACGTTAAATGGCAAACAGGAACGTCTAACGATGAAAAAAACATCTAAAAATCACAAATGTGCTTATTAAATTGCAATCCAAAACCGTTAATTTACGAAATTAAATGAAATTACCTCCCTTTGAATTAAACATATAACAATTTAATAACCTCAGATTCTCATTAACCTAACATCATTTTATACCTTTTTTGTTTTTGTGCTTGTGTATGACAACGATTACACAAAGGATAAAAATAAAAACAATGGCTGATGTTGGCCATTATATGTTCACCAAATCTGTGTTTTATACAAAACTCCCTACTAAAAAATTCACAAGTGATTTTTCAGTATCAATTGTTTTGATGCTTATTAGTCTTAATTAATGTTAAAATGCTTGTTATGACGAAAAAAAAATCAAATTTGAGCGACTCTGTTGATTATCAAAATGCTGAACCAACAATGAATTTTCTGAGTGTCTACACGCACGCTCTTGATCGATGTTTTGTGACGTCAGAGTATGTTACAGATTAATAGTTGTAGTCCTAAAAGCAATGCATACAGGTTACATGCATAACATCTTATTAGAGGGTTTGCTCAGTGATTTTTAAATGTGCTTGAACGGTTGGGAATTATGATGGGAACCCAAGCTATTGATGTTGTGACTTTTGATTTTAGGGCTTCTCGTTTTCTCTGTGTTGGAAGCGGCTCTACTGGTTTAAATATCAAATGAATTTCGTTAAGGTGCATAAATTTTCTAAATGATAACAATTTGTAATGTAAAAATTTAAATGAAATGCGTTCATACCTTTAGAACGTGAAGCGAACATAACTTTTTGTTTCAGTATATATTCAACAACACTGACTAGGATTCCAATACTGGTAGTGGAAGGGCGTAGGGGGCGGGTTACGGAGACATTGAAAGGGAGACATTGAAAGAGGTACATTGTAAAAGTAAACTGCTTATTTTAGGCATTGAGAAAGGATTATACCAACTCCTATTCATTTCTCCGGAGGCCCTATTAAAAACTGACGTATGGAGAAAATTGATTCTACAGAATGAAGTTTATGAAGAAAATCTTTGTGTGATTGCTGTTGATGAAGTACATTTGCTGGAGCAATGGTAAGTTATATTGAAATGGTATGCGTTTACGTTTATTAGGTCTCTGCAACAAGACTAATCGTTTTTGCTTTATTTATTTTTATTATTTTTCGTCTTCTTTTTCTTTCCAAAAATACTGTCTGGACGATTTCTCACAAACAAATTCTGTGAAAATGGATATTTCGACAATAATGTCAGATTTGTATATTCAAGAATAGAATGAGAAAGCTAACGTTTCCTAAAAAGGAAAACCATATAATTTATTTACAGACAATCTTAATTTTTAAAAGTATTTTATGAATGTTTCAAAATTTTATTATTGCAATATTATCAAATATAAGACTGGTAACCATCGGCTCCCAGTTGACACTGGACGATGCGATGTTATACCATCAAATGAGCGAAAATGTAAACTTTGCACTACAGACGTCATTGGTGATGAGTATCATTATTTATTATCTACTATGTTATGAAATACTGGAAAATATTGATTAAATATAATGCATATATTTCACAGCCATGAAAATATAAAAAAACTTGTATTTTCACAGCAGTGAAAATACAATACTTGATATTTTCACGGGAGAGAAAGCGTAAGATTGGAACTACTTTTTTCTATTTTCTCAATATGGCCTAAGGGAACCAACTCTTTATGGCATATCTGTTTCTTTTCTAAGGGAAACAGCTATTGGTGTTTCCTATATACATAAGTCAGAGTCGCTTAGAAGCTTAATAAAAGAAAGAGCTTTTATAAATTCGTCTGCTACAACTAGAAAATCAGAACAAAAACTACTGGGCCGCGTAGCGCAGTCGGTAACGTGTCTGGCTACAGATGCGTGTCTGACTGCAGATCCAGGGGTCGCGAGTTCGATCCCGGCCTGGTACCATACTTTCGTGAAGATTGATCATGAAATAATTTCTACGGTCATTCTCCTCCCTTCCGCTGATTTATTCAAGAAGGGTTGTTGTCAGTTACAAGCGAAAGTATGTGCACAAATTACTGGTTAACCGCTTGCTCAAGCCTGCCCAGGAAAAAGTGTGGTTAAGTGAACTGACCGTCCCGCAATGACCATAGCTGTTGACATGGGGCGTAAAGCAACAAAAACAAACAAACAAACAAGAACAAAAACTAATGTAAAGCTCTACCTTAAAAGATTATGGGAAATTTGTAGATAATAAAAAGAAAATTCAAATGTTTTTTTGTTAAATATTGCTTTTATTTCATTTGTGAAGTGGACAATAATTATATTTCATTCCCCACTCATGAAATATAAATGTTGTCTACTTCGCTCATGAAATAAAAGACATATTTAACAAAAACATTTGAATATCCTCTATTTGTTTACATGTGACGTTTTTTGTAACAGTGGCCGAAAATTATATTTTAAAGTATATTTTTATGTTAACCAAAATAGACGGAAGTATATAGAGTTTTTTTTTTTACTTCAACTAATGTAGCAACGCTAATTAAATTACCAATATTTTGGTGCAATTATTATGCAAAAGTTTTCTGTGTAGACTGTTTTTCCAAATGATTGCTCCAACAATCATATACTCTTTGTTATTTCCTGTCATGGACTATATTTCAAATACAATAACATTTTATTTCATAGTACACTGTATTTGTAAAATTATGTCTATTTTCTGCATAACATGTAAGCGTTTGTCTCTTACGCCACCTGTGAGTGGCATCAGATGTATAGTTTTCAATAAAGTTCTGTAAACAACTGAAGGGATTGTTTTGAAATGTGGGGATATAGTAGATATGGATGTGGAGTTCGGCAACAAGGTTTCAAAATTAAAAATCTCGCCAAATTTTGTCAAGACTATTCCTCATTAACCAAAGAAGGGACTATTCTGTAGTTTTTTTTTTTGCATATTGTAAATATTGATAAAAGTTTTCGAAGAAAGTTTGAAATTTTAAATCACAGATTCAAGGCTTGGCTCGTACGTATTCCCAGAAACAACAAATTCTTAAAGTCCTAAATATCTCACAATTAACTTAGATTCACACCCCTAAACCTGTTCTTTATCCTAAGAAGTATTCAGTATCACATGATTGGGAAGTTCCTGGTGGCGTGCCTGGCCATGCCCCACCCGTTTACTTCAACGTTTTTTATCTACTAAACGGTTCAAAGCATATATATATATATATATATATATATATATTGGACTTTTATATTATAAGATGCATTCATTAACACTGGCATGGAAGTCCCCCATTGGCGTGCCTGGGCTTGGCCCACCCCGTTTTTTTCCAAAAATGGTTTATATCCCTCGCTCACTTTACATGCCCGCCCATAAACCATAAAGGGGGGGATAATCAGAAAGTTTGGGGAAAAGTTCGAAATCGCATTGCTTTATTGATTGTGCAATGGACATTCATAAATAGTAAGTGAGTATGATCAGGAAACACCACAATCACAAACTGCAGACAACCCTGTGGCACCGCGAGGAAGAGCCGCTCAACCATCACGAGACATCAGGAAAACAAATTAAGCAAAGCAATCAGCTCTCTCTTCCCCATCAAGATGATTGCAATACTAGAATGGACATAAAGTAACGTACAACAAACATAGAACAATCACAGACTCCCACAATGGGAGTAACAATAAACAAAAAGCCGACAACAACAGAACCACCGCCTTAGAACGGACAGCAGCCTAAGCCACCGGGGGGCTTAAATGCATTTTACTGGTACCAAATCTTCGCCCTAGATTCTGCTGTTGTTGAAGTACAAGAAATGTTCAGCTCGCATGGAGGCAATCTAACTAATGCAATGTATCATCATGGAGAACACTCTAATCAAATTAACACTCCATGATGAAACAAAGAAAAGGGCTCATGACTCACAGATAGTCAGAGCTAAAGAAAACCTCATGTTGAGCCACGGTGGGTCCAGCTACAGATAAGCATCAGGTACTAACCTACCGATTAAAGCTTTACGTCAGAGCCGTCATAGAGTCTGAGGCCTGACCCACGGTCGTGCAATTAAATAGGAAGCCATAGCTGTAAACCGTGATTGGGTTTAAAACTAGGCATGCAGACTGTCGCATGATATCCAAATTATATCCAACCCTTCTATAACGTTTTACTATCTTTTACTATCTAAACTAACATTCATAGCAAGTTGACTGAAATTGTAATTGAGAAAATGTGTAGTCAGACGTATGAGCACGAGGCGCCGCTGTGACGTCAGTTTGCTGGAACTGGCCCAGCTGTACCCCTGGGTTGCTTCTCGGTGCTGAAACTCGTAGTTGTATTTGAATTGATTGTTATTTCCGACGGAAAGTAATGTGGCTTTTTTTTTATTCTTTTAACATAATATAACGTTTATATGTTATTCCAATGCGAATCAAATGAAACAGAAAGTGATGTGGGTTTTTTTTTCATTCTTTTAACATAATATAACGTTTATATCTTGTTCAAATTAATAGGTTTCAGTCCAAAGGGCAGGCCTCAAATGCGTCCTTTTTATTTTTTGTAAATTTGAAATAACAAAAATTATTTTCTTGTCCGTGTTCATAACAATAATTATAATATCCCACTTAACAAACAATATTATATCTACTTTCGTTAACAACAGTGTTTTTAAAGTTTTTAGATAGTCGACATGGCAAAACAAGCAATGTGTCGATAAAAGTTGGATGTTTTGCATTTTTGACACTGGTGTTATACGTTTAGAACAGCATCCTTTACATATAAATCTTTGAAAGTTTGCACAGAAGGGGAGTAAATATGTCGTAAAATATGCATGGAAAGCAATATGGGCTAACACAGCATAACAAAATATTAGAATACATTGAGGTTTAATTGGGAGTGTAATAAAACATTAGGGGCATCGTAAATTGCCCCGCTTCGCGCTATATAGCGTTGCCTAAACCTTGACGACACCACACATAGCACCAACCATGTAGTAATAGATAAACTGCATATGTGTTGCAGTAATATGTGCTGTAATTCCAGCTATGTAGAAATGCAACTATTTTCATCGAGCTTTCTGATCAACCCTCGTATAATTAAGGTATTCCTTATGATAAGGCACTCTAAATTACAATGAGCAGAATGGCCCCAGTTCAATTCATAAAATGTATAGTATATCAGAAACCATTGAGAATTCCACCCTAAACCATGTATATTCGTGTTTGTTAGGATAAAACGCTTCCAATAAGACTTACGGGGTTGGGGGTCCCTAAGCGGTTAGCCCTAGAATTTATGTTGAAGGCGTCCACTGCGTGCCCATGCATATCCACCACATTTACTTAATGGCAAAGCTTAGTCCCGAGCTCCATTCAGATTCACATCCATAAACCAATATTCATGTTTATTATCGCTATATGCATTAAATAGCAATAACAGGGAACTAACCCAGGGGATAACACTATCCGTTCACTTCATTAATGCAAAAATACACAGTTAACTTTAGTGACTAGGATGTCCCCAGGGGTGTGCCCGGGCATGCTCCACCACGTTTGCATTATGCTATGTAAAATCACTAACAGCGCGAATTTATTTGATATCAGGATGTAGTTACCATTTTCTGTGTAAAGTATACAGATATTTCCTGCTTTTCATAGCCATTATAAGTAATATACAAAATTTTATTTCAGACTTTTGTTCAATATTTGCGAGAAAAAAAGGACTGGGATTTTCCTCATATAATATTATTACGACATTTCGAACTATATAAACCGTCGCCTTTCAGACTTATTACAGCAAGACAGTTACGGGCCCACCAGATGGTAATGAACACAGTCACGATCGGTCTATCTGCAAGGTGAAGCACACGTTGCATTAGCAGGTATTCGTCATGCTCATCTCAGTTCATATGAGCGAAAACCCGTATGTCCATTATGCAACATTAATTAACTTTTCCTAATTTTTCTAGGGGTGACCAATTTAGGCCAGTGTACAGATGTGTTGGTGAACTCCAGAGTCATTTCAGCGATGTGCCATATCTTCTGTTAACTGGCACCTGTACGGAAGCGTTGAAACAAACAATATTTAAGCAACTATACTTGTGTTCAACGTCTGTATCCGTTATTGCAGTATCATGTGACAGGTTTGTATATTATTATCAGAAAATATGATGAAAATTAGGCAAAAAATTAAGTGCAATTTTGTACCTTGTATCATTAACTCTACCGCCTTTCCTTTGATCGAGGCTGTTCATTAACTTCGACAACACCATGTCTTTTCAAGAGGGAGGTGTTTCAAACTATTCTCTTATTTTCCAAGGAGCCGCTGTGGTGTAGTGGATAAACCGCTTGCCTTGTAAACCAGGGGTCACAGGTTCGATTCCCGGCTTCAGCAGTCTGTCGAATGAGACTTTAAACCGTAGCCCCATCTCCATATGACCTCAGTTGTAAGTAGGACGTTAAACACAAACACAACAAATCTTATTTTCCAGACTTTGAAATTATTGTACCCAAAGATGTACAATAACTTCCCGAAGATATAACACAGTTTTAAAAGTGTATTTCCTTGAAATACACACCGGCTAGACGGCGATTGCAAATGCACTGATTTAAATAAAAAAAAAATAATTCTAATCGCCCCAAAAATAGTAAGTGAGTATGATCAGGAAATACCACAATCACAAACTGCAGACAACCCAGTGGCACCGCGAGGAAGAGCCGCTCAACCATCACGAGACACCAGGAAGACAAATTACGCAAAGCAACCAGCTCTCTTCCCCATCAAGATGATTGCAATACTAGAATGGACATAAAGTAACGTACAACAAACAACAAAACATAGAACAATTACAGACTCCCACAATGGGAGTAACAATAAACAAAACGTCAACAACAACAGAACCACCGCCTTAGAACGGACAGCAGCCTGCCTAAGCTACTGGGGGGGGGGGCTTAAATGCATTTTACTGGTACCAAATCTTCGCCCTACATTCTGCTGTTGTTGAAGTACAAGAAATGTTCAGCTCGCATGGAGGCCATCTAAATAATGCAATGTATCATGGAAAACACTCTAATGAAATTAACACTCCATGATGAAACAAAGAAAAGGGCTCATGACTCACAGATAGCCAGAGCTAAAGAAAACCTCAAGTTCAGCTACCGTGGGTCCAGCTACAGATAAGCATCAGGCACCAACCCACCGATTAAAGCTTTACGTCAGAGCCATCATAGAGTCTGAGGCCTGACCCACCGTCGTGCAATTAGAGAGGAAACCATAGCTATAAACCGTGATCGGGTTTAAAACTAGGCATGCAAACTGTCGCATGATATCCAAATTATATCCAACCCTTATATAACGTTTTACTATCTTTTTGAATTGATCACTAAAATTAGGTTTTCCAACAATTCGTTTTAATTTATAGACTAAATCAACATAAAATATAGGTGACTTTTCTATCACTAAAACAATGATTGTGTAATGCAAACTTACCATATCTATCACCAAAAAACTTGTATTTTGGCTATCAAAAACATAGCTTTAAGCAAGCAGAAATATAGTTTTATTTTTTAAAATAAGCTCAGGATAGCCGGCTACACGGTGTGAAACAGACAGGATCTTGTCGAAATCAAGTAACCGCTTGGATGAAAGGAAAGGCAGTAATTGATGCAAAATAAAATGCCACGTACAAAGCTGTTAAGTCTGTTTAAATTACATGCATAATCTCTGCCGCTACTTTTTGTTTGCACGTCTTAAGACCCACAAAGATGCACATATACGCAAACTGATCTGAGCCTTGCATAAAGACTTAATTCATTGAATAATATATATTAGATGTCTGAACAGCAGAAAAAATGAATATAAATTCTACGTTTGTTTGTTTCATTTGATTCTTAACGTCCCCTCAACACTGAGTTATGTAGGGACGGGTCTTCCTTGGTTGAACCAGTACTATGCTAGGATTAATATGTCTTCCTCAAGGATACAACGGAGTGACGCCGTAGAGGCTCGAACCCATGGCCCCTTGGTATCAAGTCAAGCACTCTATCACTGAGCCACTGCGCTAACATAAATTCTTCGTTCTTTTAATTTGTATATGAGGAGACTGGTTTTATGCGTAGGCTCCTCTAAGGTATGCCATAGGCTCATTTTGTGAATCTTGGAGGGGGCATAATACCGGACTTTTTAATCATCAGATAAATGACAAATAAATATATAAAATGAGCAGTTTCATGTGAGAAAATTCACACAAGTTGGCTTAAATATGAAAAAATAGAGTTTAGACTAATTGAACAATTTGACCATTAGTCATACAGGGAAGAAAACAAGTAAATAAACGCACCTTATCTGGTCATCTGATCAAATGCACCAGCCATTTGTAACCACGGTACAGGGCTGCGGATATAGCCTGGGAAATTTGTTATGTTTTTACTTTTTCAGTCTCCATAATGCGGGGGATAAATATATATATTTACCAGCCACTGTACATATAATGCATTGTTAAAAACGAAATCCAATGCAAAAAAATTGAAAACGAGAATTATGTTTACCGAGTGACTATCTTTTAGCAAAGTTAGAAATTTGTGCAAAGAATATCAAATATTTTGGTCAAAGGTGGAGCTTAGAATTGACTTGAAATTTTCGGATGAATAAATTAAAAGCAGATTGTTTATTGCTCATGATACAAGCATTTTATTGTACAATTACTCGTGAATATATAAATATTCGCTCTTGTAGGGGAAACTCATCTTCGTCTCGTTCCCGCCTAAAAGAGCGAATATTTATATATACACTCGTAATTTTCTACAATAAAGCTAACATGTAAATATTTAAGTACATGCATATCTACAAATTTTCACTATAAAAGAACATTATTGCACATTTGAGTGATATTCCAATGGTCTACATCAAATATCTCACAATGCACAAAAATGCATATGCATGCTGGTGCAATAAGGCAGTATTGTTTGGTTGCGCATATGTGCGGGAGATAATCCAATCGTTAAAACTGGTGGATTATCCTCCCGTACATACGCACAAACATATATAATAACTTACACTTACATGCAATATTTGTTATCAGTTTGCAACAATGGAAAATGTCCATTTTTTTTATTGTCGCTGAGTCTTTAACAGCCATGCAGACTGCCATATAATTAATACACTTATATGCAATATTTGTTGTCAGTTTGCAACAATGGAAGATGTCCATTTTTTATTGTCGCTGAGTCTTTAACAGCCATGCAAACTGACATATAATCTCTTATATCCCACACTAATTGTAAATAACATAGGCCTTTTGGGGATTTTTATCAAATTAATCACACTAAATCCAGCTTATATGCTGCTCTGTGATTTGCAATTGTCGTCACATTTTCTCTGGTAATTTATTCATTTTAGGCCCAATATTTTCCTGGAAATAAGAACAGTTGTAAACAGCCCTGAAGAAGAGTTCAGAATCATAATTGATGACGTAAGGGCAAATGGTCGCAGTGCTCTTAAGACAATTATTTATGTGCGGTAAGTTACATGCCAAAGTGATTCACACACATTTCTAAATATTCATTTATACTTGTTATGTGTAACAAAAATACACACAGTGGTGAAACCTTACACACAAATTTTCTTCCATAAGCATTAAGGTTAACGGCTAGGCATGGAAAAATCACACGTAGCCGTAAACATGTCCTTATTCACTGTGTTCACTGTGAAAATGCGGCATTTTCATACTACCAGATGAAAATTGCCCGTATAATAGTACTATTATAAAACTCAAAACCTGCTCTGCCTATTTTCACATGAATATCTCAGAGAAAATACATGGAGCTGTAAAGAATGGCATGCTATAAACTGAAAAGGCAATAATTATAGTAAATATGTGATTAACTATCTCTGTAATTGGTAAGTAACACTATGATCGCTAGAATCCGTTTGGCACTACTGTGTTCCCAGGTTTTAAGTCCCCCCCCCCTTTTCGTTTTTAAAAAAGCTTAATTTTACTCAGACGAACGACACTAGGCATGTGCATTTAAATGCACACCGTGTAACAAAAACTTAATTTTTGAAGAAGACCTTATTTGTAACTGAAGCCCCAGTCCCCTGTCCAAAAGAATAACTTAGTTGTTTTTCACTGTGAATATACCCATTTGTTCCACAATATAATGTAGATACACGTGGTATATTTGCATTTGTGATTACGATATTTACTAGCCTACAGGAATATTTTTAACTGCTGATTCAGCGAAAATCTATACGGCAAACCTTAATCATCATCATTTGGACACACATACGCACACACGCAATCGTAAAGTCTATTTAGAACGTGCCAAGTTGACAGCAGGCAAATATTAGCCTTTAGCATTAAACAGGCTTCCATTATTTAAGCCCTTCTATATTGGTAAATGAAACACAATTAGTTGCTTTTTATACGCCCGTTTTGAGAACAAAAACGCTCGCATTATGGCATGGTGGTGTCTGTCTGTCCATCCACGCCCGTCCGTCCATCCGTAACTAATCGTCAAGATATCTTCATGATATTAAACGAAATGTATATTAAGTCAAGACCAAAGTGTCACACACAAGAATGGTTGTTCCCCTTTTATTAGCTTCTGAATTATGCCCCTTTCAAAATCATAAAAAATTCCAAAACTTATCTTCATGAAACTTTATAGGAATGTGTATCAGGTCAAGACGATATGACACATATAATTATAGTCACTTTCCATTTTTCCGTTTCAGAGTTATTGTCCTTTGAATGTTTTTATGCTAATTGTGTGTTAATTTCATTCTAATACACCCCATAACTCTGTAACTGTTTGGGATATCTTCATGGAATTTTATAGGAATGTGATTTAGGTCAATACGATGTGCTACGTAAAAGAACGATTGTTTCTACTTTCTTAATCTCTGGGTTTTATTATTTATTTATTTATTTATTTATTTATAAATATGTTTGCCCCTTTGATTGTTATTTCCTTGAAATTTTCCCCAACAAATCTTGTACACCACATAGCTCCGTTACACTTTGGGATACTTTCATGAAACTGTATAGGAATGTATATCAGCTCAAGACGATTATGGTTGCTTTCCCTTTCTTAGTGTAATAGTTATAGCCCCTTTAATTGTGTTTTTGTGCTTATTTTGTGTAATTTTCATTCTTGTACACTCCATAACTATCTCACTATTCATGATCATGCAATTTTAAAGGAATGTGTAATATGTATAGACGATGTCTCGCGCACAATAATAGTTGTTCCCCGTTCTTAGTTTCCAAGTAATGCCCCTTTGATATTTTTTTCGGAAAAAAAGATTATTGTACGACCCATAACTTGGTTACTGTTTGGTATATCTTAATGAAATTGAATAGGAATGTATATGAGGCCACTGTGCTGCGTACAATAAGGGTTTATTTCTGTTTCTGAGTTATGGCCCTTTAATTGTGTTTTATGCTTATTTTGTGTAATTTACATTCATGAAACCCCATAACTCATTCTTGTAATGCCATAGGTCACTATGAATTTAGTCAGGACGAGGTGTCCGGCACAGCAATGAATGTTCATCCTTTCTAAATTTTAAAGTGATGCTCCAACAGGCGTGTATTGCGCTGCTGTCGAAGCTCTTTTTTATAAAACCGTTGACTCTTTTGCCTACTAGGTAATTTGTCATGTTTTGTCGTCTGCTGATTTGTTTCTTCAAAATCATTTTTTGTCTTTTTAAATTTTTCAGGAATATCATTAGAATGTCAAACAGTTTGGATCCAGATCATGCCCGACATTTAATTGGGCCTAATCTGGATCCAAATGTTTGCAAAGGTTATCAGCAGATGGCACTACAATTTGTTTTTATTAGGTAAAGAGTTTATGACGATTAGGGAGTTGACGAGAATGGGAGATATACATTAAAAAGTTAAAGAGTGCCTATTGGGCAAAGCCACCAATTGTTAAGTTGTGTTGTTGAATTCTTCATGAATTCATAAATACACCATATTTGCAGTTTCGTTTTACTTTCCAACTACCTGTAGATCCATCATTTGCCTTCTAAATGTCTTTCGCTGATAAACTGTCAACATCCTAAACCCAGATCAGGCTATAAAATGTTGGGCATTATCTGGATCCATTATGTTTGACACCCTACTTGTATTACTGAAAGACATTTTTAAAACAATGTTCTCGAAAGAAAATTCAGCAGAGGACAATAACGACATAAAATTACCCTTGAATACAGGTCATTTTAGATGTACAGTCAATTTTATTAGTT
This sequence comes from Loripinus fragilis, assembly GCA_964019695.1. Taxonomy (NCBI): domain Eukaryota; kingdom Metazoa; phylum Mollusca; class Bivalvia; order Lucinida; family Lucinidae; genus Loripinus; species Loripinus fragilis. The sequence goes on along the minus strand of OZ026519.1, from coordinate 14,405,371 downwards.
AGTATAGACGGTGAATCATAGCTTAATGCACGAATTACCACCACCACTGACCTGTATAAATTATACGTTATTATATCATTAGGTTTACTAGGGGACTACTTCAAAGAGGAGCACCAAACGCACTCCAAAATTTCATCTAATCCCAGCCTTTATAAAAAATCATATTTAAGTGAAAAAAAAAATAAATTCAATTACGCGGGCTATATCTAAATGCATTTGTCTAATTTATTTTTCAATGAAAATCACCATTAAAGAGTAACCGGCAAAAAACGTGGGTCACTTAAAACCTTGCAAACACAGTAGTGAGAAAAATATGGAAAATTTTATAAATAAGCCTTTTTAGGTCCACCATAACGCGTTAAAGATATAGCCCAAAAATATGGGTTGATTTATACATCACACCATAGAATTTCTTTGAGTGGTTATTGAGATATAGCTGCAACAAAATTTGCGGTGGTTTTCGGTTTGCCTGTGGCCAAGTAGAAAAGGCGGACCTCTTGGATTGCAATGTCTAATTGTGAAGTTGTCACTTTCCCATTGGTATCCTGAGTCAGGTGTGCTGCTTCATTGTATCGATTCCTGATGTTTGCCCTCTGTTTTACTTAAAAAACAAACGAATGGCATTCCGACATGTTCGATAGACTAACAAGATACTTCGTCAACAGCATTTTACAAATTTATTGTTCTAATGAAGAAAATCATACATGAAACTACCTATGAAAAAATGTTACGGTGGTGCTTAACTTTGGATGATGTGTATATTTATTTCAAGTACGGAAGTATGATTTTACATGATGAAAGGATTTGTCCCATTTTGTACTCGTATTGAGAGCCTTAAAAGCACCATGCATCGTCCGGACAAAACATGTGTAAAAGTTTTGAAACGAATTTGGAATCACCCCATTGTATGTGAAGGCTCTCTGCCAATTGTTTAGCTCTTTGTGTGTTATAAAATTCTGTAGGCCTACATACATAAATGTATGAAATATAACGACACAAACATGAACAATAAATGTTTTTTAAAACATATAAATGGAACTTTTGATTGCAAAGACAAACTCTCGATATTTACTTTATCACATTATCTAACATTGTTGATCCTGATCAGTATGCAAATTCTTTACAGAGGTTAAATGGGCCTAGTTTGGATCCAGACCAAACCACACAGAATGTCCATATTACTGGCCTCATGCCAATGAAAACTATTTGTAAAGGTTAACAGCAAATGCGAGTGATTAGAGTGTAGCAGTTTGGACATAGATCAGGTTGAACAATGTATCAGGCCTGAGCTAAGTTCAAACGGTTTGCATGGTTAAAATGTGACCCTGTGATTTAAGATAGGAGTATTTTAGTGTACAAATACTCCTGAATATACATGTGTAAATATTAGACTTGTCCGGACTACATACACATTATTACTTTAGTAACTTGATCCGATGGGTCGGATCACGTCGAGTGGGTGCGCCAGGAACGACCGGATCACACGAGACGAAGTCGAGTGTGATCCGGTCGTTCCTGGCGCACCCACGAGACGTGATCCGACCCATCGGATCAAGTTACTAAAGTAATGATGTATTTATTATATACCTACAAAATAACAACAACAAGGCTAGAACGATTCAATAATACATGCATTTGCACAAATGTAAGGTAAAATACTACGGCAGACCTATGTGATGTGGCATGATATTTTTTACCCAAGTAGTAATACATGCTGAAAGAATTGGAAGACCGCCATTTTGAAAATCCTCTTCCTCGAGTCCACCTCGGAATTTCAAACGTCTGTAACTTTCTTATAAATGAACAAAAACATAAAGTGTGGGTACTCGTTTTCTTAATTAGACCGTAAGGAACATTTTGGTACCAAATTTATTGTGTTTTTCTATACTTTTTCATTTTTGTACCTCTAGCTCCTCCTGTTCCGTGGTGGAAGACAGAAACGTTATGCAATGTCATCGCATATATATGACGTCATTTGTGACGTCAAAAGTGCAGACAACCGTTGAGTCTTTCTTTCGAACACGTTTAAAAAAAGAAAGAACCGTGGAAAAAATGACATGGTAATATTTTATTCAGATTCCGGCCCGTTGCCGGGTTATACCCAAATACAGTACCAGTGTAAAAGTAGTTCGACGTGGGTAAACTATGGAGGATGGTGATACGGAATCAGAAAACGCTAGTAGGGTGATACAGGATTTTGTATTTTTGTGTAGGAAAATAGGTAGTATCAATGGGTATTTTTTGTAGGTATATAATAAAATAGCGAATAAGCGAATATTTATATTTACACTCGTAAATTGTACAATAAACATAACATATGGCATTACTATTAACATTATTACCCAGATAAATACAAAACTTAACATTTTTTTTTTATTTTTTCCCATTTTAACTCTTATGGGTATATACACACTATCATAATAGTAACTTGATCTGGCGTACTGTATTACGTCGAGTGGATGAGGTCATACCATCGGATCACCCGAGACGCGTAGCGTCGAGGGTGATCCAGTGGTATGGCCTCATCCACGAGACGTGATACTGTACGCCAGATCAAGTTACTATTACGATAATATGTTTATTATATGCCTTTTTCTGACATTCTTTCTGATTTTAAAATCTATTTTGCTCTTTAATCCCGAAAAATTGCGGGAACGTTTGCCATAACGTTACGTTTCTTGACGTCACGTCAACATATTTTCCGTCTCTGGTTCCATGCTTGCAATTTACTTTACGTAACGTCGCCGCAAAAGCAGGTAACCGACGTTAGCCTCGTTTTAAAGGATAGTGATATGGATTCAGAAAACCTCAGTTCGTTGATCCGGCTTTCTGTATCAGATGGCCTGAAAACAGACAGTTCTAAAGTCGTATCAGTTATAGGTATATAATAATTAATATTTCATTGTCAATTCAGTTCTGCATTTAAAACTTTTTCATATCTAATACGCCTTGGGTATACCACCCTACGTGTTGAATATATACAGACTAGAAAATTGGTCAATGTAATCAAAAGTGTTTACTGATTTTGGTTTCAGGAGCTTTGCTATGCTTGGAAGACTCTTGACAACTTTCATGTCATCCTTGACTAATGAAGCTTATCACCAAGACATACAAACCGTAGAAAATAGGCTTATAGATACCTATCACAGTGGACTATACATTTCTGACCAAGAACGCATTGTGAATACATTTGTAAAGGAAGATAGTAGCATTCGAGTTCTTATATGCACAGTTGCATTTGGAATGGGTATTGATATACCAGATGTACGCCGCGTATACCATTGGGGATGTAGCAATTCTTTCATGGAATACTGGCAAGAAATAGGCAGAGCAGGGCGAGATGGGCAATCAGCTGAGGCCGTTTGTCTATCGCTCCCGCTTACTATACATGTCGATTCTTCCATGAAAGAATTGATCAAATCATTTAGGCGGGGTGAAGGTAAGTGCATACGGCAAGCCGTATTGCACGAACTTAAAGTTCAAGAGATGGTTTGGAATCACCCCGAGGTAGAAATTCATTGTCCACACAAATGTGATATTTGTGTTTGTAGGAAATGTGTTTGTTGCTCCTATTGCAGGAATTCTTGTCCTTGTAATAGTGCATAAGTAATCCTTATTTCCATTGCTTATGTCCTAGTCAGCCAATTTTCTTTCATGTCACAAACCACGCTAGAGAACCACTGTACTCAAACAGCGCAGTTATCGCGTGGTGGATGCAGTCGACAAGTGCACAAAATAATGTATCTAGCTGTTAATAAAGGTAATATTTTGGTGAATTTTTACTTCTGAAAATATTCATCGCGAATTATTATCACTTAATGATCCAGTTGTGTTTCTGCTATACACATTTTTTGTGGATTGAGTGAAAGTCGCTACAGCGCCAAAGTTATGCCAAAAATGTGTTTTTTCCTGAAAAGAGGATGAAAGAAATTTTTGCTCTTGTTCTGGATTTTATGCTTACTTTCAATAAAAAAATAACAGTCCTTTAATGTACACTAAGTTTGAAATCTGACGACAGAGCATCATGGAAGTTATTCAAGTTTTTCATACTATACGCACAGTTCTGCATATCAGGTCTTCTGGCCCAGTAGTCAAGTGTCTAAATAAATTCAATATGAATCAGTCAACAACCTGACCACTGGGCCAGAGCACCCGATACAGAACTATGCGTATAGTATGAAAGGCTTAAATTCTTTTCAAAATGCTCCAGCCTCACAGTTCGATTTTTTTCACATTAAAGTACTGTTATCTTGCATTTTAAAGTAAGCATACATTCCAGAACATTAGCAAATTTTTCTTTCGTCCCTTTTTCAGGTAAAAATCACATTTTTGCCATAACTCTGGCGCTGTAGCTACTTTCACTCAACCCATAAAAATGTGTTAAGCAGATACATAGCTGGATTTACAGGTGACGATAATTCGCGATTAGTATTTTCAAAAGTAAAATATTGACCAAAATATTATCCTTTTAAACAGCTAGGTACATTATTTTGTGCACTCGTCGACTGCAACCACCAAGCGATGACTGCACCTTTCCAGTACTGAGGTTTCTACCGTGCAACCATTGTCAAATGAGGATAATGTTTGTTTCTCAAGGTCACAATGCGGTGATCCGCTAGAGAACCACTGTACTCAAACAGTGCAGTCATGGCATGCTGGTTAAAGTCGACGAGTGCACAAAATAGAGTACCCAGCAGTTATTAAAGGTAATATTTTGGTATTTTTTTACTTTGGAAAATACTCATCGCGAATTATTATCAATTATAAATCAAGCTGTGTATCTGTTTAACAAATGTTTTGTGGGTTGAGTAATAGGTGCTATAGCGCCAGAGTTATGCCAAAAATATGACGTTTTCGTGAAAAAGAGGGTGAAAGAAATTTTTGCTTATGTTCTGCGCCTTTCGAGTACAGAGGTTCTCTAGCGTAGGTGATGTATGCGGGTAAATCTGGTATATCAATGCTTTACAAGCCGATACGGGACGTTTTCACCTGCGAATTATGACTTGTGCCTAAGTGATATTTTGATCAATACCGAGGCTATGTGAATGGCAATGATGAGATAAAGGTTTTGCTACCTACTGTATAATATTGTTACAGAAATATTATTAAAAGACAGGGTTAGGTAATTTGGTTATATACTGTTCACAAAAAGTATGGGATGTTCGAATATTTTCACCACCTCCTTTCTCAGTGGGTGAGACATTGCATGTAGCCTGTAAAAGTATAAAAAAAATACTTTTTTGGTAAATAACAACTATATTTCATCTCGTGAGTTAACAAAATCCTAATCTTCAATTGTGCTTTGCACTCGTGAAAATTGTGATGTTTTCAACACTCAATGAGATATATTTGGTATTAACGTGAAAAAGGACAACGTATAAGGTGCAAGTCAAAATGTCCCGTGTCGCTTTAAGAGTGCTATTATCTTACAAATTATAACAGTACGCGTGATTTCCACATATACTTAAGCAATAAAGAAACGCAACAGACAAAAATATTTTTTTTGCGTGTTTAAATGACGGTTTGGTGAAATCTCTTTTGAAAATTTCTTATTGAGTATTTATAGCATGTGATGAAATACCAAAACGTCATTTTAACGCTACATTTTACGCTACAAGATGAATTGATATGAAAACGTCAAATATGACGTCAACGTCAGAATAACTATCAAGAAACCCTGTCTTTTCCATATTTAGTTATTTGGCGTCAACTTGACAATGTGCAAATTAAACAAACGTCCAATCATATTCGTAATGCAGTAAAATATTGCATCAAAACACGCTACTTGAATGGCAAGATACACAATGGTAGTGAATTAACGATAAACGTCACTTACAACCGTCGGGTTTGGGTCGCTGCTGATATGATGGATAAGAAAAACCTAGAGACATCAGAACATGTTTTCTTGGAAAAAACTGACTTTTCAGATACCGTAAAAATACGCTGGTAAGGGGTTTATATTGACGTCAGCCAAACAAAACACTGCATAATGCAAGAGAAAACATCTGATTACATGCCGAGAGAGAACACCAACCTTGTTATCTGTAATCTTAACTTTGTCACTGGGCCATTTTATCATTAGAAAAAAACATAAACATCATGGCAATTATTAAAACGCAGGATATAGAATTTTGACGTCCATGTAATGAATAAATCTCAAGCAGAAAAGAAAGTTTACGCGTTTCACGCAGTATTCAGAGTTGACGTTAATGACGTTAAGCCGTTTCAGAATCCTACAGAAACGTCGCTATTTGGTCATTTCCTTGATCCGCAATCTATGCCAAGACTTTTTAAAACAATAAACGAATGGTTGATTCAAACTTTGGTATTATTGACCCTGTTTCAGCAGTTAACTACGGGTGGTCAAGCTGGTTACGCGCATACCAAAATTATTACGTAATCCATAATTACGATGAACCTGCTGTAATTTGACGGACACATACTGCTCCTATCGATAAATACCATTTGCAGTAGAAACTTGCATCATATTGTATGCTTACAATGACTTGAAGTGTTTGTTGCGTTTCTATATTCCTTAAGTATATTACTTAAATTATGATGATCATTCAGATGAATCACTTTTTTTCAACAATTATACTGGAAACCAAAATATGTTATACTAAACAATTGTAATTAATATCTATAGCAAGATATGTTTTGGTTGCATACAAGAAACGTCTCTCTGAAAGGTTTGTTTTACGCACCCATAATATATGGGATACGTACAAATAAATTTTGGGTGTTAAATGCCTTTATGTCATTCTGCCTATAATTGGAACTGCTATTCTTAAAACTAAACCTCTAATTTTTCAAGAGTTTCAACTTTCCAGATTCTACTGTATGACATCATGATACCACTAGATAAATGCATATTTCTAAAAGAAAGCATATGTTCTGTGTACTCAAAAGAGCCATCTTTATGATAGGCTTCTTTTGACTACCACATAATAAAGCTGATGAAGGAGATAATGCTAGGACGTTTACTGTCAAAAGTGCTTTACTTACAAATACGAATGCACACACATTATATATAAATTAAAAGCATGTATGCTACAAGTTAAATACATAGTAAGATATTGGTGTCTGATGAAGAGTATGTGTGATGAAGACTAAAACACAGCAGCCTTTTTCCATGAAACATGTGTAAAAACTGTTATATCTCAACTGCAATTCGTTTAGATTTTCGTTCAGCATCACACAAGTAGCTGAAGAGGCATGAGCTCTTGCTTTTGTTTGATTGTTTGATTTCATTCTTTACGTTCCATGAACAATCTTCCAGTTATATAGGGACAGGTCTTCCTGGGTTGAACCAGTACTAAGCTAGGATTAATGTGTTTTACTCAAGGACACAACGCAGTGAAGCCGGTGAGGCTCGAACCCGCGACCCTAGGTCTCGAGTCAAGCACTCTACCACTGAACCACTGCGCTCCCACATGAGCTCTTGCATCACATCATAAAAACTACACTTTCTGATGTAATATGTATTCTATAATTGCTTCATATGGGAGGGTCTGATAAAATGGAAATGTTCTTTTCATTTTAATGGTCTGGGCCCGGAATTACAATGCCTCCTTAAAGTTAAGGAAAACTTAAGTTAAGTATCGATATTTCAACATGCTATATTAAATGCTAAATAAATTAGCTGGTTTGATGTGGTACTTGTTTTTAAAGGTATCGTTGTGATCTTCAGAAAAAATTAAACTATTTTGATTTTAATCAGTTTGAAACGTAATTTTCCGCATCCTGAAAAATCAATACTTAGCTTAAGTCTTGCTTAACTTTAAGGAGGCATTGTAATTCCGGGCCCTGATGCGCAACTTAAAGCTGCATAGTCTGTAACTTTCCATGTTTTAATTTTTGAAATGAAGTTTCTATTTTTCAAGAATACAGTAAAAATACTCAAATTCAGATAAACATTTCACCATTTTTGTAAATCTTACAAAATAACACTATCAAAACAACAGCATTTATGTTAAAATCAACTGTCTAGAATTATTGGAGGGACGTAAATAATTTCCAATAACAGAAAAAAATACCTCTTTTAATAAGATAATTCACTTTTCCTTTCAGTTTTTACCTTTACTGACCATATTTATTGTGAAAATATAACTTAATTCTATTTTAACAAATGATTTAAAAAGAAATTTTTTTTTCGAAAAAAATTTTCATAGTTACAGACCTAGTCTCTTTAAATTGTAAAAAAAATCATTCTAGGATTTATCTGCTATTGTAGTGTTTACTATAGAAGCCTGACGTGTTTCAATCACTGACAGTTGTACATTTTATCTTTTAACGTGTCGCAATGCGGCTGATCGTTGACAATCACTGGGCGCGGGCTTCATTCCCATTAAAACATGACAGCAGGTGGCTACATTGCCATATAAGCCCGCTCAAAGAAATCGTCTGCAAGTTAAGATATTGTCGCAATGCCTTGTGAAGAAATGATTGCTTGATAAGCGGCAATCTAAACAGCTCTAAACAATAGATGAACGCGGATCACAAATCGCTAAAAACAGTGTTTTCGACTGCCATTTGTCGCCAGTCACACGACAAACGACAATCGAAAACTATTTTTCTGATGATCTTTGATCTACTTTCGTCGACAGTATTAACGTTTTGGATTGCTGCCTATCCGGTGTGTTTATTGAGATCCACTATAAACGTAGCCAAAACAATCTGAAAGAAAGGCTAGGAGTTATTTACATTTTTCATGTCTCTGTTGATTAAATCATTTGCAAATTTCTATAGTCGTTAACCAGTGACGATTGCGGAGGAAACGCAATCTGGCACGTGTTCCAGACTACCTGCATATCAAATTAAAGTCATTTTCCAAGTTCGTCCTCTACATAAATAAGCAGGCTGTGGCTGTTTATTTTTGTATACCATCGTTAAGAAATCAGTGATAATGAGTGAGGCGTTTTTGTTGACGTCAGTATATATATATGTACTGGACAACAAAGTTTACGAAGGATTATGATATCGTGTGCTGTTTGAATGGAAGGGAAAACCTGTCTTCGGGGTTTCCGATTAAGTAACATTCAAACCAGCCTGCTCAGCTACAGAGACTAGCTAGGAAATTGAAAGTTCGCTAGTCACAAGTCTAGATATGATACTTTCCAACGAGAGAATAACAAAGGGGCTGATCAGACTGCGCGGATGCGCAGGCTGGTCTTTGCCTTTATTGTTCGCAAACCCCCGAAGACAGGTTTTCTCGCCACGAGGCCCATATGATTTTTTTTCTTGTAAATCAGCAAGTATGTGGATCTTAGAATAAAATGGCCTAGTTCTAGGTCAGATGCTAAACAATCTGATTTAAACCCTATCTAGGCTTACCATGTTCGCCGGTAGCTGTGGCTAGATCGAGTTTTAATCATATTGGCTGCTGCATAAACTACCAGGGTCTACATTCATTCAATTTTTAATTAAACAAAATAATGTCACTCAAAATGATAGGTTAATTAAAACATGTATTTTCATGGTGTGTTCTTGTGTTGTGGTTTGATTTTCTATCTGTCCTATTTTAAAGTATCATGATCGTATTTGCAAGCACATTATTTAACCGTGTGGGTCTTAATCAGCTGGCATCACCTAGAAGCCAGGTGGTCTGGATGTACACTGTTTTACATAGAGGCTATGATTTGTTAAACATGTGAAGGGCTAATGTATTATGTTTGATTCATTGATATGTTGAAAGAACATTCCAAATTTAAAGTATAATTAAGGAATAAAGAAAATCAACAGACGGAAATATACTGACGTCAAGAAAAAACGCTTCATCCAAAAATAAACGTGAATATCTCTTAGACTGATCAGACTAAATTTAAGAATTTTAGTGCATTATAACATCTTATCAGTCAAGCGTGTCTCATGAAAACAAAATTGCTGAATTGCCAAGAAGTTCCGATTAATAAAGATAAAGAAACCAGTCTTTTGCATGCTTTAAGCCCCGTTCTCACTGTCCCTGTTTTAAGGTGCCGGTTCATCCCAGTTTGATGATCCGGAATGAATCGTGATGAACCGTGTCACAATCATGAAGGCATCTTGGACAACCTTGGAGATCCGGGATGAACCGTGTTGAACCAGCCCATATCCCTGGTTGTTTTAAAATGTTTAAAACAACCGGCACTCACTGGGAGTAACCTGGACGGCTGTCAAATACCGCAGTAAACCGGGACGACGCCGGGAGCAACCCCATGTATACCGGCGCATTCCGGGAGGATCTTTGTCTCCACCGTCATAAACCATGCGCATTGAAGACCGCAGGTATGCCTGATATTTTAACAATGTGGTATGTGCCAACAGCAAGACCTCAGATCAGCCTGCGCCTAGGCGTAGTGCGATTAGAGCCTTTGCTAGTCGCTTGATTATTATTTGGCTGAGCTACTGACCGAACACCATTTAGAATTTAGACTTCGGAATTAAATTAACTTTGCAAAATTAGAACGAAGGGTCATGCACTTTGCGTTGAACTGTGCATTTAAAAGTTTCACTGTTAAATTACGCATTGTTTCTCGATAAATATATACCTCGGATAATTTTATACTCAGGATACACTAGGTTATATATGGTGAGTTACTGTAGGTAAATATTTTTATCTAAATTATATCACGTGGCCATCAATCTGCTTTGCTTGAGTTGACACAGCTTGAGTATACGTCATGTTTTGTTCAATCAAGAAACCGCGTGTTATTTCTTGGTGTGATTCTATTATTTAGGATATGTATATGCAAAATTGGAAAGTTTATAAATTCTCTGTGGTTTTTATATGGCTAAGCATCTGGACAGGTAACAATTTTATTCTTATAACAATCCCTTTGTAATCGCCTGGTCGACTGCATGGTATCTTATAATATAGAACTGTTTGGGAGAGGACATACTGATTTGAAAATCAATACAGTTTTTTCATAATATGGATATCAACGAGCTGAATCTATTGAGTCGTCTCGTCGGGATCCATATTGCCCTACAATCATCTTAAAATAAAGAGATATAAAATCTCACTACCATGTTTCGCATACGAGAACTTAGGGACCGTGCATGCTCTTCCATAATACACGATTTTTAGTTATTCTGTGTACCCTGTGTCTCTCCACAAGTGGCAATATAAATGAAGGGATTACGTTATGAAAGCACCATGAATGTCTACGACTGTACATAGTCGTCTTTGGGTTACGTATGATAAAAAATTCGTGCCAGATTCGGAGAACCAAATATCACCTCATTAACGCAATACTGACGTCCATGCGGCGCTTGAACGTCGCACCGACGCCAATATAACGTCGTCTTAGTTATAATTGAACCGTGACATATGATTTCCAACAATGTGCCATTTTGACAAGTGTAGACATAGAAACGCCTGGCCATCATCCTTTTAAGCTTAGAAACTCCAAATGAAGTTCGGTCAGTAGCTGGACAGTCATAGAATATTCCAGCGACGAACAAAGGCTCTGATCAGACAGACTGCATGCGCAGGCTGGTCTGAGCCTTTGCTGGTCGCACATACCACATTGTTGGAAATCTCATGGACTGTCTCATATGTAATAAGGTTCTTCTCCTTCATTTATTGAGGTCTTTAAAATATACGAAGTAACATACCAAGTCGACGTCCGTTTAGCGTTACATTGACGATGAATACTGACACCAAACAATATTGGTAATATGGAATCTTCCCTGATGATATCTGATTAGTTTGTCAATTTTGTTTTGATCGGGTGTGTCACGGGCCTGTCAGGCCCAGGGGGGAGGGGGGTACTCTGATATTTCTATACATACGTAGGTTCGGGTCATTTTTGGGGGTTCAAAATTTTTAATTTCAATATTTTTTGGGGCTATCAGAAAAATTAATATTTTTTGGGGTATGAAGATTTTGTGGATATTTTTTGGGGTCATCACAAAATTGGACAAACTTTAGGGGTAATGCATTTTACGGTCTTTCCTTAAGGTCAAGGTACAGAATGGGGGTATTTTTGGGCTTGCTAAAATTTCAAATATTTTTTGAAGTGCTTGAAATTCATGATACTTTTTTTTTGGTGAACGGTAGATGCTGGGCCCGACCCAACGTATGAAGAAAAAATGAGAGTACCCCCCTGGGCTGTGACGGGGCTTGCCGGTTTTTTCATTCGTAATAGAGTGAACAACAGTACTGTATCATGATAAATAAAAGCCGTACATTCGCATAAATGAATTAGCAAACGACAACATCATAACGTAATATAGGCGTCTATGCCGAATCGACAGTTTTATGGTTAGCATTATTTAATTTATTTGAAATTACAATTATATATTGAAATATATATTTCAACCATCTTGTCCTGTGAAATTAATTTCATCGAGGAACGAACGGCCAGACCAGTCCGATTATACATGCAAGTGCAATTTCATTAGAACGTCCGCTGAGCAGTGAAAAATACTTCACTCAGTGGCCATATGTGAGTTCCCAAAATGGCAAACATTGTTTCATTTGCAAAACATTAAGTACATTTTAAATTGGTATAATTTGAAAACGAGAAATGCAAATTATCTGAAATTTCGAACTTATCACTATTTGCTATTTTTCAACTTAAGAATGCTAAATCATTATAGAAATAATAGCACCTAGAGTTCATGGGTGTTATTCTTTTCGACCATCCCTGATTTCTGAAATAGTTTGAAAATTTGATGTGGGTTCTAAACTTATCCGTTTTTACATGACTATAGATAATTCTTATTTTCTATATATTTTTGGTGAAAATGGTTCAAATATGTTATAATCGTGAGCTGTGAACAAGATGTGTTCTTATGTTCCTAATTTATTCACCATCATATTAGGTGTGGGTGGGGTATTTGTACCCCTGGGCCAAAAATCTAAATTATTGAATGAATCCACTTGGTAACTTCGCAAGTATCAGTCTTTCTAGGGTCTATATATGAGTGTTTGAAGCAATTAGTCTTAAAGTGTTTCAGTCTTTCAAATACAAAAGACACCACCCTGCAATACCTAACCCATTGGCCAAATTTTGCTTTACGAGAGGGTACCCAAACTTTCATAAAAAATCATAGGATAGTTCTTCTTGAAAAAATAAATGTTTTGTAAAAATGTAAACCGAAATGGTACTTTCAAGTGAAAATAACTATTATATCACTGGTTATCCTGCTTGTGGCACCAATTTTAGGACTGACAGTGAAAATTAGCAGATTTTCTAAGGATGTAACCATACCTTATATCCATCAACATTTATTAAAAAATATTAGTTTAAAAAAGAACACTGTTAGGATACCTCGTAAAACATGCATACCCCATATTCCTGCATTTGTTTATTTAGTTTGTTTTTACAGCCAAAGTATACTGCCGTCGGATCATTTCCATGGCATTATTTTCCATCTAGTTCGCCGTTCTGCATTATTTTATTTTCAGTGTCTATGGTAATTTGAACTTAAACAGAATGTTTTCCAGTACATTTCAAATATTTCTGCCAATTTTCAATAAAAAATATTACAATCTGACATTTTTACAGCACTTTTTTCAACACCTGCTATCTTTTTGGAAGAATTGGAGCCAATGTTTGTGATACACAATATCTCCATACCAACAGATGATGACATCATTAATTTGGTGATGACGTAAACATATATCCTGTATATTTATCCAGGGCAATTATCATTCCTGGAAATTGTCTTGATTGGCTAAAAAAGACGATTGTTTCAAACCATATATTTTGTCAATTTCTTGTAAGCTGATTTGGGAACTCACTTATGACCACTGAGTATATATTTGCATCAGGTGTGTGTGTGTGGGGGGGGGGGGGGGTGGGTGTGTGTGTGTGTAAAAAAAGTTCATAATTCACTTTCTCACTCTCCAAACAAATTCGTGACAAAAAACGAGTGCAATCTAGTCCCAAACGCACAAAATGTATTAAAACGAATACATAAGTAGAATTTAATACATATGAAGTTAAAACTATTTTAATTATACTTTGGCACCTGAAATAATCGATTACCTAAACGATTTGTCGTATAAAAGGTTTTCATTCCTGTCCATGGGTCTGCCTGTTTGAAGCATAAATGAGCTGAATTTTATTGCTTCCACTTATATCAGGCGTGGTATTCAAGAGACAACCGCCGTTTAATAGCTAAACATTGGCAGGTTTTGCTATAAAAGTTATTGTTTGGAGAGCAAGAAAGTGAACGCTGAACAATTTTTTTTCAGAAAGTCATGATTTTCATATGTCCATGCAGGCTTTTAGAATTGATCCTTCGGTTGTATTTTCGAGATATACGCTAACGTTACCGTTGTTTCAATTATAGCAATCGTCATCTAGATTTTGGTCGCACAACTTTTCTCGACACATTTTTTTGTCCGTGAGAAAACCTGACATCTTTGGCTTTGGAACGGTAATGAAGCCACGGCCGACGGCAAAAAAGTCTATGCTCAGGCTTCTTTACTCGAAATGAACGTTAAGGGAACGGAGAATCTTGGACTTAATTTTTAACAGGCAGCACTTGTATATCCGTAACTATTTAACTTTCAGTACAGGCTCACGATGCTGATGCTCATTTTGTATATTCCAAATGTTTTAAAAGCACTTTGTGGAACGATATGTTAATTAATTTCGAATAATTAGAAAAAAAGCAAATTGTAAATTTATGTTAGAAAAAATGGATCACAGAAATTATCATGACTTTGATAAAAAAAAATTCTTCATGAGAGAAAACCTGTCTTTCGTATTTCAGACGATGCAAGACTCAAACCAACCTGTTCAATTGAGTCAATTACAGAGATTAAATAGAATGGTGAAATTATGGTGTAGCAATTTTACCAATTATATTTGCCAGCAGAGCGCGAATAAAAGGCGCTGATCAGACTGCGCTGATGTGCAGGCTGATCTGCGCATTTTTGCTCACATGTATGTACGTGAGGTTTTCTCTAGACACGGCCCATAAGGCCAATGTCTGTGACTGCCTGTTTTAAGACTTTGGCTAGGTCTATTGATGACACGCACTGTCGTGATCAGAGGTGAAATCAGAGGTAAGCGGAAATAAAAATTAGGCAAAACGATAAAAAGGACACAGCGGAAAGCATACTCACGCAAAAACGTAGCCTGGCGAGATATGGCTCTCGCCAGACTGTGAACGAGGACGGCATTGGTACATTGAATGCAATAGCGTGAAATCGGGACTAACATAAGCTAATATAGAAAAAAACGACTAATTAATTTTTCTTAAAAAATCCTAGGCAGGAATAGAATATGCGTCCCATTATCCCTGTCAGAGGTCCTTGCTGCATTTCATGTGGCTGTTCATAAATTTATACAATTTCGATTATTTTTAAATTTAAATATATTTGAAACCTTTTGTCGAATTTTGGGTAAATTAGTGAGGTCATTATAAATTTTATGGATGTGCTAGAAGTGTAAAATATGTAAATTGCATGATATAGATGAACCACGAGAGATTACAGAAATGTAATTGTACTAAGACAATGCTAATTATTCCACTGTATATATATTTATAAAAATAGCAACAACAGACATGCTTAAGAAAATGACAACATACACTATTAAATGAAACTATATATATACAGGTTCCTTTTCATACACTGAGGTCATTATGAATATACATCTTGTTTATAAGGATAGGCGACTAAAACAATTTTAACGACCTAATGATGCCATATTAAATGTGCCAACTTTTCACTCATCAAACTTTTCCAATCAGAAGACCGCCACTGAAATATTATGTGACCATCTGCAGGCTCAATTTTATGGAAGACCTGTTCAACAGGTGTGGACTAGAAATCGAAAGCCATGAAACATTTAATATTCTGTCGCTCCAGTGCAGGCACATAAGCAGATTCAATTGAGTATAAAGTCATTTGCTTTCTTTGCTGTAACAAACAAGAAATATTTTCTGCGCAAATGGTACATCATCAAATTAAACAATTATTAAAGAGAACTGCAGCATCATAAGCATGTGAGCCTGGCATACACGCCCTTATTAAATCATCCAATCTGCTACAAACCAGATCAAAATCTGATATAAAATAAGAAAGTTAGAGTAATTTGATAATTGAAACTCGACATCTATTAAGCCTATGGAGGCCGCCATTTTCAATATTTAATTACTTCCTGTTCATTTTGAAAAGGCAATAAAATCGCAATTTTCAATGCAAATTGTACATATGTTTTTCAAACTGTTTTATTTTAACAGATGAACCAATAAAATTGCAATTGTAGTTGGAATGATTAGCAGGAGACTAGTTATTTTGTTTAATTAGAGCTGTTTGACGCCACTCACCCTAAAATTCCTGCAATTATTTATTATATAAACATCTATAACTTTCTTATTTTTCAATCGCTTTTCATACGGTTTGTGCCATATTGCATGATTTATTAAGGATTCGCATTTGAAATGCACTTGCCTTTAAGGTTACCATCCCCTATAATAAAAACACATAGTGGAGGTCGTGAAAATGCTGATCATTAATTATTGTAAAAGAGTCATTGTGAACCCTTATCCATTCAGATAAGTTGGTGCATGATGCAAAACAGTGTGAGACAGGCGGTCTTACAACTGTGTCAGATACTGAATACCTGATCAGAAATGGCACATTATGTGGTATTTCATGTGGATCTTGACTAGTTGGCAAACTGGTCATTTGTAGGTTTCCTGTCTGAAAAGGGTTAATGGTGGCACAGTTTAATCATGAGGCTCTGGATGGGGTATATTGATGAGTGAATAATGGCCTTTTTATAATGAATAGTGAATTATGATCTAAAAATAATCAATAGTGAATAATGAGGGCGTAAAAATAATGATCCTATTTTTTAATGAATAAAAGAAAAAATAATGAATATTGAACAATCAGATTTTAATGAATACTTGGTCTTGTTTCAATTAATGACCCAAACCAAATTTTAATGAGATGAATAATGGGCAAAATTTTAATGAATAGTGAGTACAAGACCATCCAGACTCTCAATGATAAGTACAATTGACACACGTCATGGCTTACACAAAATTCTGCTTTTTATCAAAATTCATTAAACGTACAGAAGTAGAACGTGAAGAAATATATGCTAACTTCTTGCAATCAGGTCGTTGAATGGACACAGTTTTATTTTCGCTATACAATCAATGAACTTGCATGCAAACTTTTCATAAATATATGTCGCCTGTATTAGGGATAGGTTTTAATAAATGCATTTAAAACTGCTCAAAATAAAAAAAAAATACATGCATTACAGGGTTATCCCAATCCCTCAGAACAGAAGACAATTGAGATTTGGCATTTTTTATAACCAATTCTAATAAAAGAAACGGTAATGCAGGTTGTGAACGAATATATATATTTTCAACATTTTGCTCCGCATTTTTATTACGTATAGCAATATTGAAATTTAGCTAAATGTGTTTATTTACAATTTGTTTGTTCTATTTAGCCAATCTAAGTAATAGATGTAAAGCCTTTTTGTAACCCTGTAACGTACGTATATCTTAATAATTGTTAAATGTATAATTCTATTCACAAACTATTTGAAATACGACCCTAGTTCATATAATAACACTAAAAGTATACGTTTACTAAAAATATTTTCATCTCAATGGAAATGTTGGTGTTAAAAATGCTTCGTTTGTAAAAGCATTGAAAGTTAAGTGCATTGCTGTTTTGAACATCAATATTTACACATATATTTCTACAGAAATCTACTCTGGAATTAGGGTAAGCTCATTGTCTATTCGCAAACTATATTGACGAAGTCTACGTTTCAGGTCAGTAATTTTTTCTGTGTCAATTTCGTGTACGAAATTAGGAAATGATTTGTGGTATCTTCCAGGTATATGATCCAAAAGCTTATGCTTGTCGTACAGCTTTATAAATTTGCATACATCACTTTTATAAGAAATTGCCTTTGTATTAGCCTTTGCTGGGACTCCACTGACAACTCGTTTACTAAATACACTCTCTATATCCTTCCCAACAACACCATTTAATTTGGACAACCTCTCAATGTGTTTGTCAGTATATTGTCCATGGGATGACTTTAAAGATTCTGAAATAAAAGGAAAAACAGGCTAAGTAATACCTAAAAACCACTATATTCATATTTATATACTCCAAACCAAAAATAACTTAACACTTTTATTATGTATACATTTTCTGGTAATTGGTAAGTAGTGTTTTAAATATGTTTAATTCATATTAAAGTTAAATCAGTTATTCATATGACACTTTAATACCATGATTTTGCTATCATAAATCCAATCACTATTCACTAATGAAAACGGCAAGGGGGCAAAATAAACTTTTCCAAAGCGCATCACCTTTGACTTGTTACTGTAAATTTGCTATTTAACATTATTTAACTTTAAACAACCAGTGTGAAAGATTGGCTATTGAATTGTTGTTTAAAGTTAAATAACTATGGATCATCCTTCGAGTAACACAAATAAGAGTTGTGTTTTACGTACATATACACCTTTTTGTGAACTTTACATTGCTTTCAATGGCATTTCCCATAAGAAATTGTCTGCCATGTTTCTTGGAAACCAATGGGAATGTTTATAAAATTATCGTGTCACATACTCAGTGCATTCGTTTGAAAAAATCGGTGATTAAAAATTATTATGTCATCTGAGATTTAGCAGGGACTACAGTTTAGTATTGTTTTAATTCAAAAAGAGATCATTTCAAAGTGAACCAACTTTAAGATGCTGCCAAAAACAAACTATTCGTGAGAGACCATTTCTCTTGCAGTATTTTTAAAGGGAAATCGATGGCCCTTAAAATAGCCTGTTCGAATCCTAGGTTTTTTTAGTTGTCCGCAAATGGTGATTTTGTGTTTTTAATTACAGCACAGATAACCGGAAAGAAGATTAATTTACCTAACGTAAATTTATATTTGGTAGTTGAAACTGTAAAGGTGCTATTGGTCTGGGGTATTGTTTGCGGAAAGTATCACTAGTATTACATTTATAACTTATTTATATTATTATTGTTTAGGACTGTTCAACACTATTATATTAATAGCCACATACAATAAATATACATTTGACATTAGAAAACAATTATTAGATTATAAAACAGTTATGAGCTATGTCCATTCTAGTATTGCAATCATCTTGATGGGGAAGAGAGAGAGAGCTGATTGCTTTGCTTCGTTTGTCTTCCTGGTGTCTTATGATGGTTGAGCGGCTCTTCCTCGCGGTGCCACGGGGTTGTCTGCGGTTTGTGATTGTAGTATTTCCTGATCATACTCACTTACTATTTTTGGTGTAAATGGTGAGTTATTATCCCAAAAAATGAAAATGACATCAACTTTTACTGAGTTCAACATTATTTTCTATTCAATACCACATAATTTACACAAGGTAAAACGTCCTCAATTGTATTATGAAGTTTGTATTATGCAAGATAATTGTTACTGCTTAATACAAATCTCAGCGTATGAGAGATATTTGTATTTTAATAAAACTAATAATTAAACCACCAATATTATGGTAAGTGTAACTGATTTTATCATTTGTCTGTGCCGAAATGTTATCCACCAGCTTAAGGGTGTCCACATCGTGCATTGCGAGATATGTTATGATATATTAGTGAAAGGTGTAATAGTAATGAATAGTTATGTTTTTAACATAGCATTAAACAAAATAGTTTAAATAAATCTATCGATGTGCATAAGGATATCTGGCACAGTAAACGGGGTGGAATAACACAATATATCAAGCACTATAAAATGATAAATGAATGTTTCTTTTGTTGTTAAATTATTATTTGTGTCGATTTCTTAAATGTTTGTGGCGCTTAATGGTCAATATTTTCCTATTCACTGCTTACTGTTTTTTCCACCTTAGTAATCATCACACTAGCACCAAGATGACTGTTTCCTTTACCTTTATTTAATTCTTGATGCTATGTGGCTCTTGGTGTTCTTAATCTCTCTATGTCAGTGCAATGAATTTGTCTGACGTGTGTGATTGTGATCAGTCCTAGTCATAGTAACCTTTTTTTGGTAAAATGATTGTAGCTGAAGTTTCATGTTACTCCTTATTTACTACATGTATCTTTATGTTAATGTTTGATTTTTTTTGTAAAAATGTATAATTGTAAATTAAAAAAAATATTTTAGACATTAAAAATTTATATTTATAATGTGTGTTTTAAGAAATACTTATAATATGAATAAGTGACTCGCCGTCTGTCATAAATGGATAATTATATTTACCTTTGAATTCATTATTGAGAAATTCATTTACCAAATCTAACGCCAGGTTGTTCCCTGCCCCTCCTTGTATATTGGCCGTTGAGTTCCATATTAGATCTTCTTTGATTCTGTTTGACATCCAACCATGTGTACCTAAATTAAATCATTTTAAGGAAATAAGTTAACTGGCAAGGAGCTATTTACCGGACAAAAATGAATGTGTTTGAGGAGTCAATGTATGACAGCAACTTCCATTTTTGTGCTTCCCATCTCATTGTTTCTTCCTCCCATTATGTTTTGCTCTCAAAGAGGGGTGCGTCTTCCTACTGGCAACATGCACAAGTCAGTAATGTGTGATTGTGATATTTTGGGTAGCCCAGAGTACACTTTACTAACCAAAAAAGTAAGTAAGTATGATCAGGAAATACCACAATCACAAACCGCAGACAACCCCGTGCCACCACAAGGAAGACCCGCTCAACTATCACGAGACACCAGGAAGACAAATTAAGCAAAGCAACCAGCTCACTCTTCTGTTTCATACCTGTAAGTATTGTGCATGCTGCCTTTAAAGGAGTGACTGAGTTCTTCGTAGTCCTTATTTGTTCTCTGTATCATTTATTGTGAACGTTTTATATTTTGTCATTTCATTCTGTGAAATATTTGTATTTGCGCTTCCCATTTCATCCACGTTTGCAATAAAAGCCATTTTAATCATGAATGTATTAGGTTTATATGTACAAACGTAGATTTAATTTCTTTAGCGAATGTATGGAAAAATTATGTAAATACATAAAAATAAAAACCACTGATGTATCTCACATATTTAGCTATTCCCATAGCTTTCTGACTAATTTAACAACGAATAACAAAAACACAGCAAAATACCATCAATTCCTATATTAAAGCCATATGTTATATGTTAATTACCTGGTAAAATTCTAATTTCAATAAGGTTTTTGTATTTAAAAACCTATCAAAATTAAATATATTCATAAGCAACGACTTTATATTAAAATTGAGTAAGTTTAAAATTAAACAAATATCAACCATTTGGACATTTAAATTTCTCATTTCTGTTCCTCACAACCAAAAGTGTACATATTCTATATCTGACTTTGTCACTGCCTGTTGACGCTATAAAATTAATTTTGATACCCATCGTTATAAATTTATTTGCATGATGTGTAGCTGTGGTCAATTTTATAGTGAACAAGTGGTCTGCAAGCATTATAAAATGAGCATGTTTAATAGAATGAAATTGAACAAGACAAAAAAATGGATATACACAATATTAGTGTAATGTTCTATTGTAATACACATTATGGGTATCATATATGTTTCACAATGAAAACATTTAAAAATCAAGATGTTGCATTAATTCATCACGCTACTCATTTATTTTTTTCTGGTAAAAATTTAATGATAAAAAAGAGTAAGTATGTTCAGAAAGCACCACTATAATAAACTGCAGACAAAGTCATGACACAGCAAGGAAGAGCCAAACAACAATCATGAGACACCAGGAACACAAAGTAAGCAAAGCAATCAGCTCTCTTCCCCATCAACATGATTGTTAAAGTATAATAGACATATAGTAAGGCATAACAAAACAAAACATAACAGAACAATTTCACAATCCCACAAGGAAGTAACAAGCAACAACGAATAAAAAAAGAATCGTCTTAGAAATGTTTCTTGGATAAAATGCAATAAACATAACATACTGGCTAAAAGTCTGTGCCCTAAAATCAGGTATTTTGTGTGGTTGTTCTTGAAGAAGTCAAGCATATTAATTTTCCACAAAGAAAGCATCCCTGGTCCATCATTAAATCTCTCCATCCTCGAATCCGCCATTTGCAGAAGGCCCCTGTATATCAGACAATAGGAGTACTGCTGAATGTGGTCTTTGGATAATACCCGTGTTTTGCAGTGATCAGAGCAATACCATGGAGACGGTTGCTGTTTCATACCTGTAAGTAATAGTATTATTTAAACGCGTGCAGGCCACAACTATGAGAAAATAAGTCTAAATTTAATTTCCATTAACAAAACGGTGGGAAAAGAAAGTATTATATTTAAATGTAACATAAAATAAGAAAAAAAATCAATTGTTATATGCCAGGAAAGATGTCACAATACACCATATATAAATTCTTTAAAATAAACAAAGCACTTTATCTACGCATCTTTTAAAGTTATCACTGGATTAAAGAAAACTTAAGAAATAATCATTATCATGTGACCGTTTTAAATTCTTTTGAAAATGGTTCTTGTCTGTTGAATATTTAAGTTACAAGAAATAACAGTTTTTTCGATTTAAAAATTTAAAAAATCTGTCATAAATAGCTCAGCATACAGTGGTTCATTTTAGCAACTAAGATGTCAAAGATGTGTACCCATGAAAAATAATTCAATATCGCATTATCATCATTGTTGTAATTTTGCCACTAGACAAATAAACTGGTACATCTCTGTGATCTCAAACTTGGCCCATTCCTGGGATAACTTGGTTTACATAAAGCTATATTGGGAAAAAATTAACAAATGTCATTGTGTGAAAGAACAATCACGACAGAGTTGCTTGAGAACAGGGAAAATATCATGCATGGTTTTGTAAATATGTATATGATATTGTGACTTTTTCTTGGACAAAGTTGTTATACATTTTTGCCAATTTGTTGTATAGACAAATTGTACAGATAAGTTTATCTATTTTTGAACTAAGCGCTGAAAAATGGTTGATACGCTTTTGACTATGATCTGTATGATACCCAAAGTTTTGTGTGATACCCAAGGTAAAGTTAGGGGTTTGAGAAATGTAATTTATGCTTTGTGATATATATGTTTCTATAGATTATCCTTCAATGGGTAATAAAAATTGAATGAATTTGCCTTCTTTGACTTCAGTTTTTTTTGCAATTCTACTTTGAGCATTAACAGTTTTTATTTTGATAATATCTTTAGTCATATATAGCCTTCACACCTTTAACTTATTAAAGTAATGCCTTTGTATGTCCAGGTTACGTTTTGGACTTGCGTTCTGTTTTAAAGTCATGTCAGTAACTTACAATAAGACGCAATCGCAAAAATAAAATTTTACGTCGTTAAGAGATATAATAAAATTTTGTATGTGGTGCGTTTTCATTGGACATGAGTATATCAATGTATTGCAGCAGACTGCACGCTTCATGGTGCAGGCAACTTTGATTTCCTCTTTAATTGCACGTTTGCAGCTGGACATCACACTGTACAATGGTAGCCTTTTTTAACACTTATTTATAGATGATATCCTTGGGGCCTACTGAGCTTTCATTCTGAATTTTCTGGCTCTGGTATTCTGTTGTAGGGTGGTTTAGATACATACGTTTTATAAATATCACCAAATTAATTCAGTTTAAAAATATTCCACATAAGCATACCTCGTTTATTTCTTTCTTCCACACATGTTTTATGGAAAAAACGACCTTTCACACAACTAGTTGATGATTTGCATTCCACAAACTCTGTTTTTAAATTTCTTTTGCAGCAGTATATGGAATAGGCATTGCATCTGTCGTCACCACACCACCAGTCCTTGTCCTCATAGTCCTTTACGTTTATTCCTTTGCATGAAGCATGGAACCATTGTCCATTGTGGCATTTCTTTTGTGCTGAGCATTCAATCATGTCGTCGTTTTCTATTTCTAAAGTAAATAAGAACAGTGGTCATGTACAGGCGTTGAAAGTTATATTGGGACGTACTTGTATTTTAGGACAAGTGGTAATTAATTACAGTCCTTAGCCCATTTACAGATTTCCTTGCCTGAGGGGTTTTAAAGGTGGCAGAAATTGTTTGTCATTGTACATGTAAATTTTAGGTATTAGCAGCTTTTTCATATTTACACTTTCGTAACAATAAAGCTTAGACATTTGCCATATAGGCATTGTGATTCCTATCACATTTTATTTTTTATTTTTTAATTTTCCAAAAATAAATGTGTATATTTTGAATTTTATGGGCATTTAATGGGCATGGTTTTTTTTATCTCAAAACATTCACATGGTATAAATGCTTTCAAGTATATTCTTCGCTTTTTAAAACATTGAATATTGTA
Source organism: Loripinus fragilis (assembly GCA_964019695.1). Classification (NCBI taxonomy): domain Eukaryota; kingdom Metazoa; phylum Mollusca; class Bivalvia; order Lucinida; family Lucinidae; genus Loripinus; species Loripinus fragilis. Next base: position 14,381,091 of record OZ026519.1, on the reverse strand, counting down.
AAGAATATCCATGTGTATGTCAAAATAGCTTGTATTATGTTTTGTTATATCATTATTGACAACTTCTTATTTAACGCAAATGCCTAAGGCATTTAGTTGATATTTGAAAGATATAGTTGTCACTAAAACGTAAAAACGGATATTCTACACATTATTTCCAGCTTTCATATCTTCTATATTATTATTTAACAGGCAGTTTGTACAAAACGCACATTAATTAAATTATGTTTCTTTTCCTGTTAAGTATATATGATAAAATTAACAAACTAAATAAATATGAGCCACGGCATGAGATTTCCAACAATGTGGCATTTTGACATGTGTAGACTCGGAGGAGCCTCTGCAGCCTCCTGTTAAGCTTAGAAACTCAAAATGGTGTTCAGTCAGTCGCTTAACACTAATAGAAGACTCAAGCGACTAGCAAAGGCTCTGATCAGACTGCGCGTATGCGCAGGCTGATCTGAGGCTTTGCTGGTCGCACATACCGCATTGTTGGAAATCTCATGCACTGGCTCATATATTAATATACATTACCATCATCTTCATCACAAATGCAGTATTTAGTTTCTGGTTCTTCAGAATATTCTTCCTCATCCATGGTTTCTATTGTGTCGATGTCAAAGGTTGGTAACACAGTATCTACAATCTCCTCTGCAAGGTTCTCTAACTTCTCTAAAATGTTGTAAGAGTTATGTTGTAATATAAATGCGAAACTTGTGATATATTAGGCGTTTTAGGTCTTAAAATAGCACAAAATTACTCAAAACATTATATACTCAGAAAAACAATTGAAGGATATTAAATTTTTTTGACTATATAACACTTTGGAAAATAATTTGCAAAGAAAATATTCTCATATGTGATGGAACTACCATTTGTAATGATATTGTTTCTAGCAAAATTTATGATAAACGTGACGACTTTGATTTTGACATTGTCAATTTCCCATTTTTAGATGGTGATGTTCCTCGTTCTACATCCTATGGAGTGTATATTTCTCAACTCATTCGTTTTGCTAGAGCATCTAGCTATGTTGCTGGCTTAAACACTCGCAGTAAATTGTTAACTCACAAACTTCTTAAACAAGACTATCGGTATCATAAACTTCGCAAAACATTTTCAACATTTTATAGACGATACTATGATTTGATTTCTAAATACCAAGTTTGACTTAAATCTCTCTTGCGACAAGGACTTTCGGAACCTGATTTCTACGGTGACTTGGTGTATAAATTGAAGAAGATTGTTGGCTCGAATAATTTTTCAGCGCAGTTCATTAAAATAATTTCCCATTATAAAAAGATTGGCTATAACATTAATGTATTGCAACAGACTGCATGCTTGGTGCTCAACCCAATCACGGTTGGCAACTTTGCTTTCCTCTTTAATTGCATGCCGGTGGGTCTGACTTCAGACTCTATGATGGTTCCGACTTAAAGACTTATCTATTGATGAGATGGTAGGGGCCTGATGCTTTGGCTGTTTGTTGGGCCCACCAGGGTTTACCTGTTAGATTTCTTTTGCTCTGGTATTCAGTTATATTTACTGTTGAGTCTTTATCTTTGCTTTATCTCCTTGTTATATTTTCTTTTATATGTTTTAGGAGATGATGCATTAATAATATAGGGGTCTTTCATTCAAACCAAATATCTATGTGACTTCATCCACATCTGAATTAAGGGCAAGGTTGGCGCCGTTAAACTGGTTTAAGCCCTCCAGTAAAATATTTTACTGACAGTTCCAAGGCGGTACTTCATTTGTGAATCTTTTATTTTTTGTTCTGTCTTGTGTTTGCTGTCTTTGTGCGCATCTGTTTATATGTGCTTTGTGGTCACCTGCTGGGAAAGGGCTGACCTCTTGGCTCTCGATTGTCGTGTCTAACTATAAGTTTGTCACTTTCCTATTGGTATCCTGGGGCAGATGTGGTATTTGGTTGTATCGATTCCTGATTTTTGCACCCCTACTTACTTTATGTGAAACATATTTTTAAATAAGAATTTGCTGGTACAATCCAGTGATCTGAATAGCACAATTTTGAAACCGTGTCAAATAAGTATGCATAAAGTAGGTATTTAATTAATTTAAAAATACAGTGTAAATAATACCAGCCTTTTGCACCCTCCTTTTCCCTAAATGACTCCGGAATGTCTTCTTGTTTCTTGATGTTTAGCAATTTCATTGCAAGTACACAGACAAGCCCAGTGGTGGTAAATTTGAGAAAGTCCACCATGTGGTTATAACACTCCATCACCTTCTTCTGTACTTGTCTGTGTCCAAATTTATTGCGAATTTGGTATAGAGTACCAGCCTCACCACAGCTTTTCCCATCATATAACATGTTCACAGTATCCTGTAAGATAAAAGAGCTATTGTCACTACAACGCAACAAATATTGTGGAAAACCAGGGTTAGGGTAATCAAAATTGTAAGTGTAAATAATTGTAATTTTATTTCATTTTCTAAAATAATTCCATGTATTTGTTATTCACATGTACATTTTAATTACAGTCATTGAAAGTAATTAATTACAAGGTAAAATGAGAGTAATAAACAATTACTTTAAATTACTTTTAATTACTTTTCAGAAAGGTTATGGGTTACGTAAAAGTATTATAAATACATTAAATGCTGATAAAGAGATATTTATCTTGGCTGCTATAAATGCCTATCATTTGATGAGCTATATTATTTTATGAAAAGTTGAATGTAATATGAAACAAATGAGAATTGTCATGCTTGTATAGTCATAAAATAGCATATAACAAATTTAGCACAGATACAGACTATGCATTTTGAAAGCATCCCTTTTAAGCATATTAATTAAACATAATTCAACCAAAATCATTGTAAAGTGCATAGTTTCAAGCAACAGCAGGGGTGTAGGTTGGAATTCAGAAATTGTGCATTAAATAGCACCAAGTATACTTTAAACCAATACTTTGTCAGAAATTGAAAATATTATTTTTATAATAATTCCAGTTGTCCTAATTGTTTTACAATAGTTTCACCTGAATACTTGTCCTGAGAAGATGATGTTTTTAAAAAATAGAAATGCAATTTTTCCAGCATCTAAGTACACTTTGGTACCTCTATGATCATAACCAAAGCCTATCAATAATGCAAAACATTTTATGTTTATGTGGTGTCCTGGGTCACGTGTGGTACTTGGTTGCATTGATTCCTGATCTTTGCGTTCTTTCTTACTATGAGCTTCCTTTTTAGAAAATAGACTTTTTCCATGCGAGCTGAAAAATTGTTGTACTTCAACAACATGTGGCTTAGACTGCTGTCCATTCTAAGATGGTGGTTTTGTTGTTGTTGAATTGTTATTTAATGTAACTCCAATTGTAGGATTATGTAATTGCTCTATGTTTTAGTGTACGTTACTTTATGTCCATTCTATATTTACAAACATCTTGCAAGGACAGAGAGCTGATTGCCTTGCTTAGTTTGTGTTTCTCGTGTCTCCTGATAGTTGTGTGGCTCTTCCCCGTGGTGCAATGGGTTTTGTCTGCAGTATGTGATTGTGGTTTTAAAAATTTATTATAGAATTCATATGACATATGTTTGTGATAAACAACAGAATTCAAGAAATCAAAATATGCGTATTTGTCCATACTTGAACTATGATGCATCTCTTATGGAATCCTTGTGGCCTGGGGACTAAGCCATCTAGTCTGTGACGAGGCTCTTCACTCATTGCCATGGCTAGGCGACTTTCAACCATGCGCTCGACGGATAGCTGGTCACCATGGCAAATGATGGGAATATGCTTTCCATTTTGGTCCAAAGGAACATATTTGGCTAGGTTCTTCATGATGTTAATGACACCTTGTCCTGAAGCTGGATTTTCTTTGATAACTCCTAGATGCACCTAAATATTAACATTTTATTTCTATAACGAACATGGCTTAAAATAAATAACTTAAGATTGAAATAGCATAACAAGTAATGTATGTCATATATTAACTATTGAAATGTGTATAAAGCTTTAATACAGACCTGCCTTTGGAAAAAGATATAGTGTATGATATACCTGTTATTTTTCATTATTTTTTATGAACCTTGTTCATTTGTGCACCAATGAAATGCATGAAAATATAACAATTTACAGATTATAAATGCAATCACAAGGGGTTAAATCAAAAATAGTAATTAACTCTGAGTGTCTGTGGTAGAATTTAGAAAATGTTTTCGAATTTTATGATATCTATAAACTTCTTTTAATAACTCAGCAGTTACAAATAAGTTTCTGTTGTTGAAGTCATCAACATTAGAACACACTCTAGCAAAACGAATAAGCTGAGAAATATATACACCATAGGAAGGAGAGCGAGGAGCATCTCCAGCAAGATATGGAAAATTTACTATTTGAAAATTAAAAGCCAGCCTTTGTAAATATCTAACACCTTCCTTAAATATATTCACTTACATTCAGTATTGCATCTCCCGTGCAAACCAAACATGTATGTACTTTGATCCACATCAGAATTAAAGGTGAGATTTGTACCTTGAAACTACTTTTGAAGCCCTACAGTATCTTTTCTTACTGACTATTCGATACAGTTCTTTTTTGTGTCTATATTTATTGTTTGTGTTTCTGTTTGCCATACTATCATGTCTTACACCAATGTGCCCACCTATTGGGAAAGTACTAACTTCTTGGGTGTCTTGAATGTGATGTTATCTTTTGGTTTTGTCACTTTCCCATAATGTGTCCTGCGCCCCGTGTGGTACTTGATTGTATCAATTTCTAATAGTTGCCTTCTTCCTTACAAATTCTTGAATTTTTCAACGATATCAATATTTGGGAATCTGAAAACTTTAAGCCAGGTATATAGTTTACTATGGACATATATCTTGTGTGGAGGATGAGAATTTCACATTTAAAGCCAAACACCCTGCTTTTATATATAGTTAATATTGGCTTTTTACAATAGAATATCGTTGTCGTAAATCTTCTACAAGAGTAGGGAAGAGTTACTTAAAAACCTATGCATACAGCTTCTCTTATGAGACATAAAATATTCTAAGAATAGAATAGCATTACTTTTCATAGAGTGGTTATACCAATTGTGTTATAGACACACCACAAGGAATATTGTTACAAAATAATCTAATTTCAGTTAAAGTAGTTATGCATTTTGCATTTTGATGATTACACTAAGTCTAATACTGCACCAAACGTGTTTCAAAAATACCTACATCATTACACAAACTTACAATCTCGCTTTTTCTACACGACTCCTTTGTGTGCTGATGTGAGGGTAATTTGCTGTATTTGCATTCAACATCTAGCAGAAAATTAAAGTTTTCCTTTAGCATGTCAACTACTAGGTGAGTCATCGTCTTCTTCAAATAGTTGAAGTCACTTGCACTGGGTAGAAAAGTCTATGAAACAGAACAACATTTGAAATATGTAAACTCTTATTAATTATTAGGAAAAAAATTGATACAAATGATTATAACTAAAAGTAATGTGTAATTAATGGTGCATAAATTAATTGCAAGCAGCAATACAGTTGTCCTCACTTACTTATTGTCTCTTAGTGGCTTTTATATTCCACTTTATTGTATCTATAGCAGTGAATTAAATGCATATCAATGTGACTAAAATATTTATTTTTCAACAGTGAAAAAAATCTTATTTTTATACTAGTGACTGATAATTTTTCTATTTTCAGTGTAGCAAAATAAAGCTTTCTTGCCAATTTGAAATTTGAGAGTTTTTAAAAAGGTTTTAAGAGAAGGGTATTTGTCAGAAATAAAACTGAACATCTACTATGCATCTTAGGATGTCAACATCAAACACGACGTCCCGTTTTACCTTGCCTAGCGCCAGTTTGTACTTTACCCCTATCCTAAGGCACACTCAATACATTTCCTTTAAATGTTTATTTCTTACGGGTCATTCATTAAGATATAGTCTTAAGCCATTTCGCCAATCTATACCCAATAAACACACTGAAAAAGTAAATTTAAATGAAAAATAGGCAGATAAAAGGTATGTGTCTGTATTTTGGGTTGAGTATAAAATAAAAAAAATGTCATTGAATACCAATTATATTTCATCCTGTTGGTTGAAAATATCAGCATTTTCACTCGTCCTATGCACTGGTAAAAAAGTACTTTTTCAAGCTCACCTGAGCCATTGGCTCACGGTCAGGTATTGGGATTGTTGGCTGACTATCACCCGTTGTGTGCTGTGCATCATGTATCGTCCATAATTGCTTCCAATGAGATCTCCTGCTTTACTACTGGCTGGATTTGAACCAAACTTTGCAGGAATGATACTTAAATGCCCTCCTTTCATAATCATTCAGATATTCTGGTTTGATGCATATGTAGGTCACAGAGGCTAAACAAATCAATTTTGAGATAAAAATTACCAAAATTATCTTTCTGAAACCACAATGGCCCTAACCCGGGTGGGGGGTCACATCTTTTACATAGGTTTATGTAGGGAAACATTTAAAAAATCTTCTTGACTAAAAACACAAGACCGAACATCTGAATATTTTGTATGTTGTATCACATATTGGACCTCTTCTAATTAAGTTTGTTCCAATCTTACCTGTGGGGCCAAAAATGACCCTTCCCCAGGGGTCACATGTTTTACATGCAAGAGCAATGGCTCAGTGGTAGTGTGCTAGACTTGACACCAAGGGGCCGCAAGTTCCAGCCTCACCGGTGTCACTGCGTTGTATCGTTGAGCAAGAACATTAGTCATACCTTAGTACTGCTTCAACCCAGGAAGACCTGTTCCTTTATAACTGAAAGATCGTTGATGGGATGTAAAGAATCAAATGAAACAAACAAACATGATTTACATACTAGGAACTCCGATTGTGTTAGTCAGTAATTGTTCTCTGTTTTGTTGTACGTTTATTTATTTCCAATCTACTTTTGCAATCATGTTGATGGGGAAGAGAGAAAGCTGCTTGCTTTGCTGAGTTTTGTCTTCCAGGTTTTCCGCTGATTGTTGTATGGCTCTTCCTCGCGTTGTCATGGGTTTGTCTGCAGTTTGTGATTGTGGTATTTCTTCATAATAATCACTTACTATTCTTACATAGGGAAAATATGAAATATTTTTTGTCTCTAATCACGAGACCTAAATCAGTAATATTTGGTATGTGGCATTGCCTAGTGGTCCTCTTTGGATTTTTTTTATAATTGTGCTCCTAGTCGCAAAAATGGCCCACCTTAGGGGTCACATTTTTAACACAATCTTATATAGATAAACATGATACAATCTACTTATCTGAAACCACAAGTCATAGAACATTGATATCTTGTACCTGTACCAAGTTTGGACCTGTACCAGTTTTGTTAAAATTAGGCCCCTGGGGCAGAAATGGGCCTGCCCCAGGGGTCATATGTTTTAACCGGTAAAAACGGTTTAAGCCCTCCAGTAAAATATTTTATATGACCGTTCCAAGGCGGTACTTCTTTCGTGGATCTTTTTATGTTTTTCTGTCTTGTGTTTGCTATGCCTTTGTGTGCTTCTGTTTATATGTGTTTTTTGCTCACCTGTTGGGAAAGGGCTGACCTGTTGGCTCTCGATTGTGGTGTCTAACTGTGACTTTGTCACTTCCCCACTGGTATCCTGGGTCAGGTGTGGTACTTGGTTGTATCGACTCCTGATCTTTGCACCCTTACTTACTGACATAGGCATAAACCGGCAAAACAAGAAAAAAATCTTGTCTGAAACAACAACGTCAAGAGCCATGATATTTGGTTTGTGGCATAACTTGGTGTACCTCTGTCAATTCTGTTAATTGATACCCATGGTGCAATTATGTGCCTGCCCCTGTGGACATATGTTTTACAAGGACTTATAAAGGAAAGAGTTGAAAAAATCTTCTTGTCTGAAACCACAAGGCCTGCAGTATTATGATTATGATTTTTAATATTCATTCTGACAAAAACGCTAATTTCAGTAAAAATAATATAACAAATTAACGTTGAGAATTTTTTTTTATAATTTTATAATTCATTTTGTGTCCTACTTTTTAGCTCACTTTACAAAAGGGGTGGCCTCCCAATTCTCGCTACAGCTCAATAACCATAACCCACAGCAGTATGATTCATAGATTGTAGATAAGGCAAATAAATGACACCAGCGATCACATCATTATTGAGTTGAATTTTTGTAAAAAAAAAACAACAACAAGGAACTGCCATTTTATTAATGTCCCCTTTCTTTTGTGCTTAAAAATAAATAGAGTCACCCACATTTCATAAAAACACTGTTCATAAAATCATGTTCTTTGTGAGTATATCATAAAAATTTGCTAAAGTGTATTTTAAACATGGGTAATAAAAAGCTAGTCCATTGCATCATTTACTGTCTTACATTGATTGGAATTTCTCTGGCCATCATCAGCATAGTTTGGGGTGGTTTTAAACGGTTGTTAACCCGATTATGTATCCCAAAAGCCAATGCCCATTGCATCATCGTATTTGCTTGACCATGGCCTTGATATCTGAAATGTATTGGAATACAAGTTGTGAAACTTTTAAAGTACTTTAATATATAGTTAATAAGAACTACTAACATATACGTATGAAATGTAATTAGGTCCATAAACTGTTGATTATAACGACCAATCCATTGTCTTCATCTGATAATCGTAAAATGGAAGTGTTGATAAAACGTTAAGATATATAGATTTATTTTATAACATTCAGTAACCATCCATGCCAGCTTAATCTTCTTGTTGTTTTTACAAGTGGATAAATAAAAACATTAAAAGGCAAAACCCGTCACACCCCTGTGCCTTCGGACGGTATGTGTCTCATTTACATTTTTTCAATAATGTTCGCAATGAAGAAATCATGTGTCGGTATATTTATGTTATATGTTCTTCATGTCAAGTGCGAACGTACGTGCACGCGCGCGTGCTTGCGTGTGTGTGTGTGTGTGTGTGTGTGCGTGTGTGTGTGTGTGTGTGTGTGTGTGTGTGTGTGTGTGTGTGTTCTATCTCTTGTTGAAGGTGTCTTTTGTAAAGTTTGTGATTATTAAATTTCATATTGGTTACTTGTTTATGAGAAAAAATAAGTCAACTTGATTGTTTTTTATTTATATATTTAGAACACTAGTTCCAAAATGTCTATTTACAGTTTATGCAGCATGGTGTTTTATTTTTATGCACACACTTATTTTTACATTAAAGTTTTATGTCTATTTATATTTACTTTTATGTTAATACCTTTTTATACTAAGTTTCTGTACGTTGTCCCAACATAAAGCGTAGCCTGGCTCAATTGCAGTGTCATTGACAATTGTTTCTGTCTCCATATGATCTGTTTCTGCAAATTATAAAAGGTAATTCAAAACATTTACCACAATAGAAAATTCCTTTTTACTTTACATTTTAGTGTTTTCTTATTGTTATGGACATATGTTACTACATACTTCCCACATTGAATATTTTCAAAACTTTGCATACATTTTGTTTTATGCATGGAATGTCAATTTCACAGTGGTCATTTTTTTATAATCTCACATGAGAGTTTTAAGCATTTCGCCATTTTTCTAATCGTAACATAAGTCCTTAATATTACCCTATATATCTGTAAAAGAAGTGGATTCTTATATACTCAGTGTCAATAAAAAGTTACCAGTATCGAAATTTCGATATTTCGGAAAATATATAACACAGCTCTTTGGCTACTGTTATTTCATGTTTCTGGTCAACGGCAAGATGGTTTTGAGAGATAAATCAGTTACATGGGCCCTGGAACTATGGCGCACGTGATGCACATGCATTTTATGTTTTTTGCAGTTTTAAGAATTTGAAATCATCATTTTCAGAAGACAGCGTGTCAGGACATGCCCTAGACATTTTCATTGAAAACGCCACCGAAATGGTTTAGGTTATACCATTAAACGCAAAAAATGAGGATCAAACTTTAAGGTACCACCAAAACTTTGCATTTTCCTATGCAATGCAATGAAAACTGCAGGGGTCCATCAAGGAATGATTATAATACATTCAGGTGTGATGGATACCGTTTCCCATTGTGGTGATGCATGGGACTCTATGCCATAAAATTGAGTGTTGAAGTATCCGCTGTCCTTCGTTCAGAATGGACTAAATATTGTCCTATGTTAAGTGTATGTGATTTACTGGTAACTTTTCACTGACGTTGAGTATATATAAACGAGAGGGAATGTGCCTGATGCTGCAGCTTTTGTTGGGTCCACTGAGAATTAACTGTTATTTTATTTTGCTCCTGTATTTATTGGTATGTACTGTCGAGTCTTATGTTATACTTTGGGTTATAAAGTGATTTTTTTAAATCTGCTTGGCCAAGGGCCTTGTTATTTGATATTTATCTACTGTCTGAATCTGCATCAGTTTCTGATCCTGTGTAGCTCGAAAGCAATGATGTTTGTGAAATTATATTTCCGCACTTCTGATATTTATCTAATTTCACTTGTATCCTTGGATCCATCAGGCTTTCACTTGCGAACGAAATAGATGACATGCATTGTAAAGGAACCAATATACGACATGTACTGCATCAGGCGTCGTCAATATCAGCGCTTCCTGAACATCCTTTTTTGGGGATGTCTCAGTGGCGCAGTTGGTAGCGTCAATGTCTGGTGTAGTGCTAGGCGGTGTTGTCGAGGTCGTGGGTTCGAATCTCGCTAGAGGCAAAATATTTACAGCATCTATCGGCTCAGTTGATTCACTATATCCCTCTGTATATATATATATATAGGAAAGAAGGTATAAAATATACCCGGAACGATATTTATATATTCAAATAATGAGTTGACGTTACATGTTTTTTTTTTGTTTTTTGTCTCAACGTTACGACGTTACTATGCAACAGCCCTGAAGAGCTCAGCGTTGGCACATAATTTAGCATAGTTTATATTAAATAAAAACAAAACATGTAACGTCAACTCATTATTTGAATATATATATATATATATATATATATATATATATATATATATATATATATATATATATATATATATATATATATATATATATATATATATATATATATATATATATCATCTCCTATTGCACCTCTACTGAGTACACGTCGTATATTGGTTCCTTTTCAATGGTGGCATCTATTTAGTTGGCAAATGAAAGCCTGATGGATCCAAAGATACAAGTGAAATTAGATAAATATCAGAAGTGCGGAAATATAATTTCACAAACAGCATTGCTTTCAAGGTACACAGGATCAGAAACTGATGCAGATTCATACAGTAGATAAATACAGAAAGGGTAGAAAAAAATAAGGAATAATGTTTGGTATAATAAAATAAATATAACATTCTTCAGAGGGTGATACTCGAAAAAATCATCCCTCGAAATATGATTAACAACCTCGGCTCGGCCTCAGTTAATAATTGCATTCCTCATGATGATATTTTCTCAAGAATGTTATATTTATATATTATCACTACTGAAATAGAAATACTTTATATGTTTTCAATAGTGATTTTTAAAAATATACAGACTATCATGTCATCTTGTTTCTGCATTTCATTACTTTAAGATAATAGAACAATTTAACGGGGTCTATATATGATTATATAAATGACATTATTAAAAAATACATTTTTTCGTTTTAAAACTAGATTTAACACTTATATATGACGTAATTATTTGCTAAAATTGCAGATTTACAGAAAAGCAGAACACTAAATACATTATCTTCTTATTGGCACATGAACATCACCATAGTTGTTAATTTCAGTAGATATATACTGATATATATTGTATAAAAATATCCATAAACGTAAATTTTAACCTGAAGCAGTTTCAGTTTTTGAATCCCCATATATAACTGTACTGTCTTCTTCTTCACTTGAGGATACAGATAATTCACTCTCAGATTCTGTTGATGTCAAGTTGTCCATTTCAGGTTGATTTTTGGACCGAAAATTGCCTGCTTGATTCTACATGAAACGAAAATATAACAAGACTAATTTATCATATCAATTGGTTTCTCATACTTTAATAACATCACATAATGCGTAATGAGTAAGTTGTAGTTTACAACAAATAAAAATTGCTACACTTCTATAGACTGTGAGCGTAAAAATATGTTAGTCATTGTCACTTGCGTAAATATATAACCAACTCATTTTATTTACACAGATAACTAATCTAGAAAAAATGGCCCATTCTTAGACAGATATAAAGCTTTGAAAATTGTTTTAACATGAAACCCATAAGCCATATAAGATTAAAAATGAGTGCTTTCTATTGGACGTTTTAATACTGATTTATATTTCCCTGCTTAATATATACACAGTATATATATATATAAGCTTAAAATTATATGATGATACTGGCTGGTGAAAAATTCTATTAAATTTTGTTACATTGTTCCAGAGTGTGTGTGTGTTTTTTTTTAATTTTACTTATATATTACCAGGGACTGAATTGTATGCTTCTTTGAAATATATGTAGTGAAAACGCTATGAAATACAGACCAAACACAAGCATAGGAAATCCCCTTTTCATCATGGCAAATCCTTAATATTTAATGTAATTCTTCAAAATACTACTCCATATATAATAGTATAAGCTTTTACCGTTTATTCGTAACAACGTTTTTAAATACACAACTTACTTCGATAGCTGTCTTCCATTTGATAATGTTGGCATCAAATTCTTTGGTTATTATATCAATGGCGGCTCTTGTCCCATGTATTCCGGTGCTGAGCCCAATTTGGTTAAACCAATAAAGTAGCTAAAATGAAACAGCTGCTTAAACATTCAATTTAAACATAACAGAGAATATAACATTAATGATGTAACATTCTTCGATGAATAGATGACATTTAACTTATGATAATTTTGATAATCAGAAGTCAAGTTTTGTAGACTTAAATAATCTCTGCGCTACCTTCCTCTGTGTGTGTGTGTGTGTGTGTGCGTGTGTGTGTGTGTAAAAGGGAAAAAAATGAATCTGAATAATAGGTACCTTATTAACAGTAAGTTGGTATATATTTAATTTGAAGCTTAAAAACATATAATGTAGATAGGTGAGGTTGGTACCATAAAACTAGTGTAAGCCCTCGAGTAAGCCTATTTTTAGTGACCTTTCCAAGGTGGTGATTCTTTTGTGGATCCTTTTTTGTAATTTATGTTTCATGCCTTCTTATCTGTTCGTTGTATCTTTGTAGTCACTTGCTGGGAAAGGGCAATCATCTTGGCTCATTTGTATGTGATGTTTTGTCACTTTCGTATGTGGTTTCCTGGGTAAGGTGAGGTACATGATTGCATAGATTCGTGATGTTTGCCTCCTTACTTAGTTTTCTTATCTAATGTAATTCATCTATTTTGCGGTGAAAATGTTACTGGCTATTTTAATAACCAGCTTGTACTGACTTACTGTACAAGCTAGCTATACTAGCAACATGGTGCATTAAATTTTCTGTATGTCATAATTGTGTGGACGGAATAGGTTTTAAGGACCATACTTCTGTTGTGGATCATTTGTCTTATTTCTGTCTTGTTTTTCATGCTTTCGCGTCTGTTCTTTACTGCCTTGTGGTCACCTGTTGGGAAAGGGCTTACCTCTTAAGTCTCAGTTGTGCTGTTAAATTGTGTTTTTGTTACTTTACCATATGGTATTCTTGGTCAGGTGTGGTACTTGATTGTATCGATTCTTGATTTTTTGCTCCCTTTCTTACTTTAATGTTTTCTCTCCACAGCATAAAGAAAAACAAGTGTTCACAAATTACCTTTTGGCTAGCTCCAGAACGATACATTTCAATGCCAACAATTGTCTTCATAAGCATATATCGTCTTGGTTTTCTGGCATGAAGAATGCTGTTCAGGATAATTCCAAATTGTGGTAAAACTGATCCATGCTTGTGGTCACATACGCTGCCAATATAAAATTGTAATGTACATGTTAAGCAATTAAACAAGCAATGAGAAACATATTTTTAAGTACACATTAGGAAAATTGTAAACTGGTTTGCCAATTCCTCAGAGTACTGCCATGGATGTACGTTGATGGGCTACTTTGTTAATATAATACTAATTTCATAAAAACCATAGCTACTGAATAACACATTAACTAACATGATTCTTTGTGAATGATTGAATTTATCTAAACAGTTGAAAAAAAGTATTTAAAATGCGATAATGTGTCCAGCATTTATGTTTTACCACTTCACTTAAATAAATTATGCATAAACTCAAATGTAAGACGGTATAAATCTCATGCCACTTTAATAACTTTCATTTAGCGTTTTGCAATAAAAACACTAATATTTTTGTTTTTATGTAGCATTGTTGTTGCTGTTATTTCATAACGTTACCAAAACATAGCCAAAATAGCATATAAAATTACATGAAATGCATTTTAATGTCCATGAAGAAATGCCTTAAATTATTTTCCACTCCCAATAACGATGTTTTAATCATTTAAGGACAAGGAAACATATTGATATTAATAAAATATTCCGTTAACGCATTGACAATCTATTTAATTTCTTCACATCGGCAGGTGTAGATAATAAATTGTCACAATCTGTACATTTTTGATAAAAACTTATATACTGTGTTCTAATAAGTGGAATAAGCCATCATTTTGTCATAAACCAGTTTAGCTAAATTGCTAATATTAATGATAATTAAGGCTTGAAATGCAGATTTTTAGCTTGCACTGGATAATACAAAACATTAGGGTTTTTAATGTGTGTGAAGCCCGAAGGGCTTCTCTGAGACATTAAAACGCTAATGTTTTGCATCATTCAGTTTAAGCTAAAAATCTGATTTTCAATCCTTATATTTACATTTTTATATTATCAATCAAACATACTTAATTATCTTCCACCCAAATTCGCTGGTAATCCTGGAAAAATGAAATATTTCAATTGTAACTGAGGTGTTGGAACAGCCAGCGAACCAAAGTCCTGTACATAACGTCGTGGCGATACGTAAATGACGTCACGCAAATGTTGAAAAACAAAGAAAGCTATTGGTTGACGTTGACGTTACTATATATATATATTTGGAATATCATGTTGAGCGACATATATTCGAACTATATTTTTTATGCATGTGTAAACCATTTTCTAAAGTCATCCACCAACAAAATGACCACAAATATGTTTATAAGTTTCTTTACTATATTTTTGCGCCAAAATATTAATTCAACTTTTTTCAGAATGCAACGCTATTTAAGGTCACATGTTACACTTTTTATACACGTAAAATATGTCATTCAATTTTTTAGATGTTGTAGAGAAATAAAATGAAATAGAGTCTAATACTCATCCTGGGGAGGGGTCAGGTTATAAAGCCACACCGATGTTTACAGTTATTGATGTGTGTTATTTCAAAATGGTAGTCATGTGTGTGTGTGTGTGTGTGTGTGTGTGTGTGTGTGTGTGTGTGTGTGTGTGTGTGTGTGTGATGGCTATAAAAAGTACCTAATGTTTTTTAATGTAAATTGTTTTAGAAAAACTTACGCCTTTAGTCTTTTTTCGCTTCTCTCGCCTGTTATAGCGGCAGATAAAGCTGATTTTAGAAGAGGCATATCATCTGTTTCTTCAAACACTTCTTCCCACTTAAAATCTACAATATTTTTAAGTGTTCTGGGTTTTTCCAATGATGTTGTCCTTTGTAAGTATGCTGTTATTTCTTTCCTTATAGTGTCTTTTACTGTTTTCATCAGAGCTTTTTTACCTTTAGAACTTTTATATAAATGGTCCATTGCTTTTTTGTAATTATGGCTTTTTATTGCACATACAATCTTTTCATTAAGAGGCTTCATAATTCGCTGAAATAAAAAAAAGCAAATATTTTAAGCAAACAAATGACAGCATCAAATTGTCACTATAGCATTTGAGGTTCATCAAATAAATATTTTGTTCCATTTAAACAACAGAAATGCATAGACTTTGAGCTTAAAAGGTCCTGCTCCCCCCGTAGGGAATTTTGCAGGCGTATCCTATCTTGAAGAAAATTTCAAGCCGCATCTTTTAAGAGATGTTTGCACTCTGTGCTCAGGGGCGTTAGTCTCTGACAGCCTGTTACATTAAACCATCTAATTATTCAAATTTCTTATGTAGTTTGCAAGCTGGATGTCTAAGCTACATAAAAGCAGCATTTTAAACAAAATTGCAGCATTCAATGGTGTTACATGCGTTACATAGATAAAATTTCCGTTTGAAAGTTGAAATACTGACTAACATCATTTTATTTTAAAGACGATTTGTGCATTTTTACTAGTGTTTTTAATCTTAGTTTACTTAAATACTCATTCAACTAATAGAAAAAAAGTTTGCTTTTCTATCTCAAATACATTGTTTTATATGAGCTATTAAACAACCTTACCCCCAATTTTAAGTATCCAATTTTGGTATCTATTATTGAAGAAAAATATATGAAAATATTTGACGCTCGTGGATATCTTACATTTTTTGCACTGTCTTGCTAATGCAATAAAGAATCATACATTTGCAAGTTTGACATCAGGATCAGAGCACTTATTTAAGTACGAGTATGTAACGTATGTTACATGGCATAATGAATGAGCAAGGAAATTGTCTTGGAAGTAAGAGATGATATTTCAGAATAAAATTACTATTTTTCACATTTTTTCCAATTAATCCCTACCATCTGGTGCCTTAGTCTTAGTAATTACAGTCATTGTTGATATTAAGCCCATGGAATTGTGTTACAGATGTTATATATACTCGTTTTTATTACATATTTCCTAATGCCTATAATATTAAAATATATAGACATATAGACAGAAAATAATAGTTCTCATTTAAATGACACAATTTAATAAATATTCCTATTATATATACTTATTCAAAAACAATCTTTAGTCAAGTCACCCTCGCAATGTCTATCAATGTGTCTGCCTCTATGGCAAAATAATCACCCATTTCATCACAACCAGTAGAAATAGGCACAGTATTAGGACTTCAAACTGAGTACAATCCTGTTCCTCTCCACCCCTTTTGTAATTGTGCAGACATATCCTACATTAAAGAACAATTCAAGTTACATCAAATAAGAGATGTTTGCACTCTATTAACTAGGGGGCTAGCCTGTAATGGTAAGATACGTATGTTACCATATCAATTTTAGAATAAATGAATTGAAAGTCCGGGGAATAGAAATAAGACATAAAACTATCTATTCATTTTAATTATTCATGTAGTTTGCATGCTGAATACCTTTGATACATAAGAAAGTGTTTTTAACAAATATACAGCTTCCTATGGTGTTATATGTGTTACATTAATTAAGATTGCTTTTTAAAATTTGTAATTGTGACAAACATCACTTATAAGCATTTCGTGTGATCCTCCTCTTTTGCCATCAAAAGACTTAATTTTCTTTGTATGTGTGGCCAGTGCCAGCGTCAAACAAATTGACTCAGCTATAACTTGAATCCTTAGCATTCTTCAAAAGCAGAAACAGCATGTCAGTGTCATAGGATCAAGCACCTGATTAAATATGGGTTTAATGGCATTTCACATATATGCATACAATGGAATATGTCTCTAGTATATGTCTCTTCCTGTGAATTGGCAACAGCAATCTTACTGCAGCTGCCTCTGCATCCATGCTAGTCAAATGATAACTTTGCTCTGATGTTGCAAAAGCTATGTCTCTACCGTGTACCTCTAAAAATACTTTAAAATTTCTGACATGGGTCAAACATGAATTTGATAGGCTGCTTTTTTGCATCATTTGCCATGGAACCTATCCAGTCCTTTGGTGCTAAAGTCCTCAGGTCTTAGATCAATAGTATTTTGCTGCGCGCAAAGAACTTTATAAGTTTTCTTTAGTTACAATGTTGACTCTTGATGGTTTTGGCAGACCGTCTGAAACAATTTCTGTTACACCTTGAAAGTTATCTGGTATAAGAGAAAGAATATGAAGTTGGACATTGCCATCAATTATGTTTGAAGTTGGTTGTTTTTTGATGTCAGTACATTGAAGCAAGCCTTTAAATAATGTAAAACCTATGATTTCTCATCTTTTGCAATCATATCATTAGCTGTTGCATTCAAAAGAAGGAAGGTGGACTATGGGTAGAATAGGATAACCAGTAGTTCTATATTATGCTATATGGAAGATTTATACAGAGTAAACAAGTTGATAAGGTGCCTCATTTCATGATCCATTGAAAACACTGAAATTTAAAACACTTGCCTCTGCGTGTGTAATAAAAAAGGATGTCACGACAATGCCCTTGCTCATTTATGACGAGTTATATATGTTACAGCCTTTTATAAGCACTCTTATCTTAAAAACTTAGTGAATCATTTAATTTAAAGGGTCTAATTTGCGCTCTGTTCATCCTACATTTCATTGCTTTACCTGCTGTGATACATCTAGTTAGTTTATCTGAAGGGAAATAGTTAGCTCGGTTTCACCACTTCAGAAGTACTTATACTTCAAAAAGTCTTTGAATGCTTGGGGAAAGATAATAAGTGCAGAGACATTATTAGACGAAAATATGTTTGTTGCATGTATAAAAACATACATTTATAAAAGTTATTCAGCTAAGATATGATTCTTTATCACAAAAATATCAAGGTACATAAGTCAAGGTACTAGTTGCTTTAAATGGCATAGTTTTTAATTTTGTAGGGCTTTAGTCTTTCTCCTACTTGCAGAGTATCACTTGAAACACATACTCAAACAGCCAACTATTAGGAATTCATATCAGTTTCTGAATGTTCCAAGCCATTAATGGCAAAATTGGAAAGTTGATAATGGCCCGTCAATTTTGAGTGGACTTGTGGTAAAATTGTATAACAGTAAATGATTGAAATATTGTGTGATGATTCTACTAGTTGTAAGGAAACGTGTGATAATAATGATTATCACAGAAGCAGACAACGACAAACGTTTAACATGAGTGTTAAATCGATGAGAATTAGTTTGGACCATTTCATTTATTGTATCGTCTTGTACAAATGTAAAACTATCTCTTCTATTTGTGGCTCTATATTTAGCATTATAGGTCATTGATAACATCTGTAACAACAGTCCATGGGCTTTATAATCAGAAATGAATATAATTTCTAGTGTTTTGGCACCAAAGACTTATAAGTACACATTAAGTGTCCTGATCTTAAACTTAATGACATCTTGCAGATATATCAGCAAGACACACTAAGAAAATGTAAAGTATCCACACGCTGCAATCGCGTTCATGTGTTTTACTTAAACGGTAATAACAAAATTTGCTTCTCTGTAGAACTGCGAGTAGGGCTGTGAATTAGCTCCTATAAGACAATATATTTAAGATAGAAAAGCAAACTTGTTTTTTTCCTATTCATCAATTGAGTATATGTTTGTAAAATATAATAAAACAGTTTGAAACCAAGTCTTAGTAGTTGTTTAACTAAATGACGATAACCACAATTATAGCTTTTAAATTATAATTAGGTTCATGTAACGCACGTAACACCACAATTAGCCATATTAATGTTAAACAGCTTCCATATGTAGTAAAGACATCCAGTATGCAGACTATAAGAAGGTCAATTGATTAGATAATTTTAATGTCTTCTTTCTGTAGCTCAAACATTAAAATTTCTTATTCTCAAATTGATATAGTTACATATGTAACAAACTGTTACAGGTTAACGCCCTGACTTAGAGTGTGCAAATATTTCTTATTAAATGCACCTTAAATGATTACATTAGATTTAATATGTCTGCAGAATTCCAAAGGGGATTAGAATGGAGCAGGCCCTTACTCAGCTTGCTGTCAAAATACTGTTTGATGATTTTACTTATCACGCTAACATATGTAACACTCTCTGATCTTTAAAACTTGGTGACAACTAGCAGATCTATAAGTCTTTATCATACAAGCCAGCTTAAAATCCCTAAACAATGTAAGATATCCAGCAGCTGCAACTTTTTTCACAATTTTAGCTCAAACTTTCAAACTACATTTCCTTTATTTGATATAGTAACGCAGACTAACGCCCCAACATAGAAAGTGCAAACATCCCTTATTCAATGCAGCTTGAGTTGTACTATAACATGGAATATGTCTGCAAAATTCCCTCAAGGACATTAAAACACTTTTAGGTGTATCTTACGTAAAGACAATGAGCTTGCCTATTTATTAGATCAGGTAACATATGTTACAGCCTCCGATATTAAAAATTTTGCAACAAACTTGCAAATTTGTGAGTCTTTTCATATGAGCAAATAAATCCCAAACAATGAAACATATTCATCAACTCCAAATATGTTTTAACTATTTTTACTTCAGTTTTAATACCAAACATTTCACCTTAAAACTGGGTAGGGGTAGGGTTGTTTAATTGCTTATTCCAGAAAAATAATTGAAGTTAGGGAAACAAACTTTAATTTTTCTGTTAGCCAATTGCATAAGGTAGTCAGACATGGTTAAAAATATTTTGCTAAACACATGGAGAGATTGTGAATGTAAATGATGTTAGCCACACTTGCAAATTTTAATGGGTTAACTGATTTATGTAACGCATATGACACCTAAGGAAGCCGCAATTTGTTCAAATGGCTGTCATACGTAGTTAAGATATCCAGTATGCAGACTATATGAATGATTTTTTAAAAATAAATATTTCAATGTTTTAATTTGTAGCCCAAACTTTCAATTCACTTTTTCTTAATTTGATTAAGTAACGTATGTTAAGGCTCTTACAGACTAACGCCTCAACGCACAGAGTGCAAACATTTCTTAAAAGACTCGGCTTTCAATTCTCTACAAGATAGCATATGTTTGCAAAATTTTCTAGGGGGGGTTGGGGGGAGCAAACCTATCCTCAGTCATCCGTCTTTTAAGCAAAAAATCTATCAATAAATGGTCAGGCAATTCTGGTCGTATTCAATGTATGTACTATTCGCTGATAAATTGTCTTACCCCATGACACAACACTATGACTCTGGTGGTTCACAAATCAGTAATCCTTCGATTCCTAGTTTAACACTATACGAACTGAGCCACTGTGCTTCTTAAGTCCATTATCTTTGTAAAAATGACGTCGTAGGTGGGAGGGCTCCCTTTTTTAGCTCAAGCGACCGAAGAAACCCAAGAGCAACATATTGGTCACTGTGAGAGCGCTCGTCAAATGCTGGGGCGTGCCTTTGCGCTATTCTTAGCTAGCCAGTGGGGATTTTTTTTGACTGAGGCTTAATTTACTGAGGGACTTTAAAAACGCACCATTTTGCATTCTCTGTCTCTTCCACATGATTGAGTTGAGGATGTTTTCTTTATCATTTTTTATCCTTTTGCAAAATGGACCATGATTTGCCATGATTTCGATTTGCTCATGCTGTTCATTCTGACGTAATATCGACGTAGGTGTTTTTCAACAATTGTCCTCTGACAAATGCAAATTTGATTCAATTTGAAAACAAACACTTTTAGGTGGTAGCCAGATGTCTTAACAAATGGAAAAACACAAAAGTTTTCAGAAATAATCGCTTTAATACACTCCCACTCGCAGCGTTTCTTTGCTAACGTCAGTCTTAAATTTTCAAACATCAATAACAGACGGGTGACGTCCGCGCATGTCGCGATACTTTTGTCGTTTATGCAACTGATTAAAGAGTATCTGTTGGCAACAAAAAGATTTTGATTATTCCTGATCCTTAGGATATAAACGGCCAATTACGTCAAAAATCAATGACGTCATATCGACGTAATGAGCGTTGCCAGAGGCCTTAAACGTCGTGATTTGATTTTGTCTTTCCTTTTGCTTTCAGAAACAAACATCGGTTCGAAAACTTTTTTTCGTTCATAATGGAAGGTATGGGTACTCTGTGACTTTTTGAATTTGAGTAGTCTCAGAATTATCGCAACGTCACGGCAATCATAAGCCACAGCGTTTCGATTTTCTTATTGAATGCAAGCCAAGTGATGGAACTTGTCAATTTTATTTTTCACATGGTGAAAATATCCAATTTTTGACATATAGTAGCATTTAAGCAGGTGGTGCGTTTTTAAAGTCCTTCAGTATATACATATATGCGAACTGTGAATAATCTAATATGGCCGTTCACATATGCATGGTTGTCTTACCATTAACTAATTGCATTTATGAAAGAACTAAACTTGTGTATCATCCCTTCTTTAACCATTGCCGCAGTGGTAGAATGTTCAACTTGAGACCAAGTAGTCCCTGGTTCGAGCCCTTTTGGTTGTTTGTTTGTTTACTTATTTGTTTGTTCGTCTGTGTTTATCACGAGAGTGACATTAGATGATGCATTGATAAGTTAGGGGTATTTCATGCAAACCAAATATCTATGTGTTCTTGATCCACATCTGAATTAAGGGTGAGGTTGGTACGCCGTTAAACCGGTTTAAGCCCTCCAGTAAAATATTTTACTGACCGTTCCAAAGCGGTGCTTCTTTTGTGGATCTTTTATGTTTTTGTTCTGTCTTATGTTTGCTATGTCTTTGTGCGCGTCTGTTTATATGTGCTTTGTGGTCACCTGCCAGGAAAGGGCTGACCTCTTGGCTGTCGTTAGTGGTGTCTAACTCTGAGTTGGCACTTTCCCATTGTTATCCTGGGTCAGGTGTGGTACTTGATTGTATCGACTCCTGATCTTTGCACCCTTACTTACTATAACAACGTGTACCACTAGTGGTTTACAAATTTTGCTAACGCTATTTAATGACTTCCGTAATGGTTTCTCATATAATTATATGGCAACATCAAAGCATAGTTCGACGCAATTTCTAAACGCGATTTAAAAGTACATTTAGGGTCATACAATAAATAGAACCTAACAGTCGTGCTCCTGTTATCAAGTTTGTCACGAATAAGTGACAAAATTCTTGGCAAGCCTCGCATTTCATCTCTTTTTACAGCTCCTTTAATAACTTCAATATTGGGATCAAACGTGATTTTCTATGCATTACCACCTGCTAGAACACCAGGGTGGTGTTGAAACCCAAACGAGAAAGGCGATGGTTATGACTACCCCTGAGGGGTCTAGCAGATATTAGTGTATCAGAAAACCATTATTGCATAAGGTCAAACTTGCAACAACGTTTTCGAAGTGGAACATTTTTCCAGATCAAAGACTTGCGTCATCCTGACGACACTTCTATACGCGTTACTGGTGATGACGTAAATTTTGTAACGAATCCAGAATACGTATTCTGTACGTAAAGTAAAGAAAAATAGAAAAGAAAAAAAGCGACAACAAAAATGCTATGAACCAACAGCAATTGCTCCTCTCTCTCTCTCTCTCTCTCTCTCTCTCTCTCTCTCTCTCTCTCTCTCTCTCTCTCTGTCATACACTCACCCTTACTTTGGCACACACAAGCGCACGCGCACAAACGCACTCATAAAGGTCTTAAGGGGTCCTAGAACGTGCCAAATGAGGAGTACACCAATAATAGGCTTTTCGCACACGGACCTAAATTAAACAACATCATCTGAAACAATACACTGTCTACGCACACGGACCTAAATTTAACAATGAAGCAGGTATGGCACTCCATGCCTGTTTTTATTTCAGAGGTAAAAAAAGAAAATAGCACAAAAAAGAAAAAGGAGCACGGTAACATATGCTTTTTAATTAATTATAAGTTTCTATGCAAAATTTCCTTAAAAATATTTTTTTTTTGTTTCTGTAGTTACATTGTGTGACATTTTTATTAAAGATTTAAACGATTTTTTGGCCCTACTGTTTTTTACAAAATAGAGTTTAGCTTAAAAATAAGCTACGTGCCTTTTCCTGGTGTTTTTTGTGTTAGCCAATAGCATGTAGCGCATTCCCAGGAAAAAAATATGGCATTTCTCACTTTGGTTTTTTTTAAATATCAGAAATTGATATTTTGAAAAACTCATATTTTACGGTTTTTTAAGTTTAATAACTTTTTGAAAAGCACGGTAAGGTCCTGTTTTTTTGTCAAAATAGATAAGTTTTGAGCTATTTTTAACATATCAAAAGATGGTAATTTTTTGCACATACGCTGATGAGTCCGGTACCACCTTAACTTGGTTTAAACAATGCAGAATTAGCGTGTACGTGCACCACGAAAAAGTGAAAAAAGTATACTAATTGTGTCATCACAAATGGAAAGAGTTCATGAATTAGCCGTTAAATTATGTTTGGTTGATCTAAAAGGTTTCAATAACAGTTAAATAATAAAATGTATCATCCATTTTAAAACCAAACCTATGAAAAGTGTGCACCATACAAAGCAGAGAAGAATATAGACCATACAAAAGGTTGGTCACCAGCCAATTGTGAGTAGCATATAAGTGTAGGTGTGGTGCTTGATTGTATCGATTGCTAATATTTGCCCTCGTTTTTACTTTTAATTAGCATATACCATATGTAATAGTAGATGATTCAGAGATTCAAAAATTAAAAAAAAAAGTGGCCGGAATATAGCACATTTTTAGACTATATCCTAAGCTAGAATGATGTTTCAGAAGTGTGAAAACAGATATTGCACAAGTTTGAATTCTTGCAAAAAATGTTCATTCACGGGGTAACCACAGCTACCCTCGTGCAGGCTCACTGACCGTTCCACGGCGGTACTTGTTTTGTGGATCTTTTATGTTTTTGTTCTGTCTTGTGTTTGCTGTATCTTTGTGTGCGTCTGTTTATATGTGCTTTGTGGTCACCTGCTAGGAAAGGACTGACCTCTTGGCTCTCGTTTGTGGTGTCTAACTGTGAGTTTGTCACTTTCCCATTGGTATCCTGGGTCAGGTGTGCTACTTGATTGTATCTATTCTGATCTTTGCACCCTTACTTACTTTCATAGTAGGATATTCGCTACATTACTGAAAAGAAAAAGTTGTTTAGACCAGATCGGTCACATTTCCTACTATCAGCATATTGCCTTACAATAACTTAATTAGTACAACAAACTGCCAATAAGGTTAAATGTTTTACGCTTATGTGACTGTTATATACGTTACTTACTTTCAAATATATCACTATTGTTTACTGCCAAAAGACTTGTGGACAGAGAGTTTTGTACATTTAGATTTTCTTAGCCACAATATATATTACAATATATAATGTGTCTTACCTCTTTATAAGGTTGTGCATTTACCATACAACAGCCAAGTCTAATACGTTACCATTAGATAATATGTAAACTCTTAGTATAGTGTTATTATCATTTGTATACTTTTATGATATATCATTACGATTGATATTTTAATTAAATGTAGCTTACAAACAGAATTATAATAATTAGTATAAGCACCTGGTAGTTCTCTTGTATACGTTATTTCTTTTATTCTTGTTCAATGTTATGTGTATATGAGTTTAAATAGCTAGTGGGTGCAAATGAAATTCACTACCATATAAGTGCTCATAAGTTTAATTGAAATAATGTATTGTTAAACATTTTATATTGCTGAAGTATATAGTCGACAAAACATGTTTACTTTCAAGATAAAACTCTTGAAGATAAAGCACATAAAATTCCACTAAATATATGTTTTAATTAGGAATCATGTAAATAGGACATTTGATACTTTTTATGCTTCAAAAAGGTTAAATAATTATTTAATTTGTGTGTCACTACCATGTATTTGCTTCCTGTTATTCATTAAATGATGTTAAATGACATCTATAAGGCATTTTCTTTCACCCGCAACAGCTCAATAAACAAATCCAAAGCACACAGTAACATAGTCAGATCCATCACGCATCGTATAAGCCATCACATATATGCATCAATAAACAGCTATTGATGACAACAGCTTAGTATATATATGTTTAAAACAATAAGGAACAAAATCTAACTTCTAACTAAAAACTGTAAGATATCCCAAGCAGAAGTGCAAATCAAGAAGTGAAACATTATAAATGCATTCATCGTTGTCATATGATAAGATAAGATAAGATAATTTTATTATAGTGACATGTGTATAGCAAAGCAAAGAACATAATAATTTAATGTTGAACACCCGGCAGCATCGGGCCTATGTGTCACACGTGAAGTTTTGTTTGATTTGATTCTTTACGTCCCATCAACAATCTTTCAGTTAAATAGGGACGGGTCTTCCTGTGTTGAACCACTTACTAAGCTAGGATAAATGTGTCTTGCTGAGTGACGCCATTGAGGCTCGAACCCGCGGCCCCTCGGTTTCGAGTCAACCACTCTACCACTGAGCCACTCCCAACACAAGTGAAGTAAAAGCATATGACCAAGCGGGGACTCGAACACAGGAGCTGTCGCAGACCGTGGGAATACTCTGTCCACTTAGCTATCGGGTCACATGGTAAGCATGTGATTTCTACAATATGCACGGATAGTTGTACTCCTTCCAATGTATGTGGTCTTTCCTGCTTTTCAGGTAAGGTGGGGATACAGTTGCTTTCATATTGTTACGAATTTACTATTGTTCCTCCACTTTCTAAATGTGAAAGCCCAAATTTCTAACACAACCCCAGGTTGTTTCACACATGGCAACACTCCTCTGTTTCCTTTTGACGGCGCTCATATGAATGAACGCTAAGAACCCAATGTCTGCGATTGGCTGACTGTCAGTTCATTTTGCTATACAGGGTATACATCTTCTTCCACACAGGCCACTAATCGCGCGAATCGCCACTAATTGATTTTTATTGATTCTTGGAGATTCGTGAGGTTTCATTAAAAAAATTTCTCCACGAGTCAGTCCCAATTCAGATACGATGTCGTTACGAGTATTCGGGTGAATCGGCTGAATTAAGCTGGAATCGCGCAAGAATTCATTACGATTAGCAAAATAACATTAGAACATGCTGCACGAAAGTAAAGGAATCAATTACGAATCAGTTAAGAATATGCCGAATGCAACAGGAATTGGGCACGAATTAACAGAAATCCTCGTGAAGCAGCTGTAGAATTGATCCTGCAACATGAGTGTTGAAAACAGCTACTTATATAACTACATTAAAGTCGAGGGGCCCTGGCCCTGACTCTTTTACTTGGAAAAATATGGCAGTACGCCATTGGCAGAATCACCAGCCAGGAGCTACTGACTGATCCTGATTGTGCTACAGAATCTGCCAAATCTGTTTCAACTTCTAGGACTGGCTCACATGCCCGTGACGGGGTTATTAATCTTAGGGAAAATCCCTCTAATATCTCTTCCTTGGTTTTATTGCTTGGCTTAATCTCCCGATTCCCAACGAATGAGCTAAGAGTAGCTACAAACGCCCAAAAACGTCTCCGACTCGATTACGATTCAGTTACGATGTCCAAGCATGCCTTAGGAATTTGGTACGAATCACGCACGATTTTTTCTAATCGGGGATTTCGTGGCCAAAGGTTTGAACAGTTCAAAACTTTTGAGAAGAATTCCCGATAGACCTACGAATTGCAAAAACTGACTGTGCGAATCAGTTAAGATCTTCACGATCTGAGTACGATTCAGCCACGAATCCAAATATTTGTCAATTCGTGGCAATTCGTGGGATTCGGGGCCTGTGTGGAATAGGGATATAACGCATTCTAGGATGCTGTATGTCTAAAAATACATCGCAAGTGATTCTGATTTATTGGTATTAATTGTAATAATTTTACCATGTTGTATACTAATGGATTCTTCCTTCTAGTTTTATACTAAAAACTAAAGCTAGTCTATTGTACACACCTAGGGGTGTCAAGTTAGAGTTAAAAATATTTTATTTTTGTATGAAGAATTTCTCCTAACAAACAGTGTAGACCCTGATAAAAAGCCGCACTATGTGCAATTTCATCTTGGTGTCCACTGTTTATAAAAGTATCGTTAATAGGGTTTCCCGTATGCAAAAGGTTATTTAGCTTTCTTTTTAGGTCGCACTCTAGAGTTTTGCGACATTTTTGTGGCAATTTCAATACCGGCACTTTTATTTGAGCCATTATCCACCAAATCTGTACGCTTTTAGCAGTTAACTTTCTGCATGCACCCCCCCCCATCATGTACTACGTCACAAAAAAATAACGGGAGCGCAGTGGCTCAGTGGTAGAGTGCTTGACTCGAGACCGAGGGGCCGCGGGTTCGAGCCTCACCGGCGGCTCTGCGTTGTGGTCCTTGGGCAAGACACATTTATCCTAGCTTAGTACGGGTTAAACCCAGGAACATCCGGCCCTGTCTAACTGAAAAGATTGTTGATGGGACGTAAAGAATCAAAAAAAAAAAAAAAAAAAAGACCGAACAAAACAAAATATATTAACCACAATAAGACCTTATGAAACCATCAAGCAAACCTTTCAAGTGACAAAGTTTTCATCCGCTTGTAAAAATGCTTGCCTGGTCTGGATCCAAACTGTCCAATAAGTAAATAAGTGTGAAATAAACGGGCCTAGTAAACAACCAGAAACCCTACTTTTGTTGCATGCGAATGCGTTATTGCGCTAACCTGGTGAACCAGCTTGTACCCTTACCAGGCTCTACAAAGTGCTGCGGCTGATATGCGCGGATTCAGATGGGAACAATAGGGGATCCAGAACCCCCCCCCCCCCCCCCCCCGAAAAATCACAAGCTATGTGGGTTTCCTTAGAAATCAGAATTTTGACCAGTTTCCTTGGAAAAAGTTGGATATCGTGAAAGCTTGCAAAAGTATATTTTTTTCTCTGTAATAAAACAATTATTAACAGTTGATGACAAAAACACTATAAAAATGAGTTATCTGCGCTTGCTTGGTTTAAATCTAATTTTTGACTTTGGGTGTGTAATGAGTATACCTTAGCACCTAATTTTATGTGTTACCGTCTTAAAGCTGCATAGTCTGTAACTTTTGATCTTCTAATTTTAAAAATAATGCTTTTATTTTTCAAGAACACAGTAAAAATACTCAAATTCAGGTAAACATTTTACCATTTTCGTAAATCTTAACAAGGTATCACTATCAAAACAACTGCATTTATGTTAAAATTCAACGGTCTAGAATTATTGGAGGGACGCAAATAATTACCACATTCATTCTACGTTAAATTGGCCAATTGTGAAATCAGAAAAGTTGAAAATCGAATACTTTAGATTTGATATATGAACTTTGTATCTGATAGAAAAACATTTTAATATACTGAAACAAACTTCAGTGTACCCAAATAAAGCTTTTTTGAAAGAAAAATATTGACGTAAACTGGTGTGCTATTTACACAACGTAAGATACGTTACAATATATATAAGAATAAAATACTCAATGTAGTTAAATATTAGAGCATTCAAACTATGTGTTTTTAATACCCTTAGGAATAATGTACAGCTATATAATAAGTGTTTAACAATAGTGGTCTTCATCATGTGGTAATGCGCAAGAAGATTCAAGGTCAAATGGAAAGAAATTATTTTTTATTAACACTATCTCTATTTTAATCAATAAAAATCAAATATCCCTTTTAACACATGACATTTTCGTGTAATTTCTAAGTTGCAATGTTACGTGATTATATCAATATGGTTTCACACACACTATGTATTCTATATAACCACAATAAGCATTTTGAAAAACAGACTATTTTGTAACGTATCTTACACATATGGAGTTTCATCTGTTTATACAATGTTCATCCACTGTATGACATACCCTGAATCATCCTGTTTGATTAAATTGACTAGTAGTGAGTCTAGTACAATAACTAATGAGAAATGTTTATCCTATATATATATTAAAATAATCAGAGCACACAATACCGATAGGGTGCATAATTGCAGAGTGAAAGCAGTATTTATAGAAAATGATGTAAAATATTATCAGTTATGCCTGTGAATCAGAACAAACACAAACTAATTCATAATCAGTTATTAAACTATCCAAATTCAAACAATTAAACCAATCATTCCAACTGTCATTCCTGTCAAGTGTCTACAAAGGGATTGTAACGTATCTTATGCTTTCAGCTCAAATGTCGCTTTGATCATTTCAATATCAGATTTTGATACCCTATACTGACGCTGACGCTTTCCAGTTGCAACAGTTGCAACATGTTTGACAATGCTACACAGAGCTTCACCATGAGTCGTAAATTAACGACAATATTGAATCAGACGTTGAGTTACATTTGCAATTACATTTGAATAGCCTATTTTACACTCCTTAAAAACTAACATTAAATACAAAAGATTCATATGAAGAATTTAAGTTATTTCCATTTTACTGACAAGGAAATATTGTGACAAAAGACAACATCACCTTTAACCAGCCATGACATCTTTTGCATCAGTGTTTTCCTAAGTTGTGGCTTCAGATGACAGGAAACACTGATTTCATAATATACGTTACAAAAACATAAGATACGTTATGCAAAATAATCTGAACTCAAAGAGCCCAGTATACAATTTCTTGAAATAAAATATTCACATATGCTGTTAATTCATTTTTAAAACAAAAAATGACTGATTAATTCTTGCTATTACAAAGTATTTCATTTTTCTTTTCAATAAGATACGTGACTTTTCATAAGATACGTTACGCTGAAAGGATCTATTGTAGGCAATGTTTTCTGTTTTCAAATTGACCATAATGTCATTTGTTTGGCTGATTGGTTTTTAGCATTTCATATTTCAAATGCTTCATATTGTACATTATAATATTTTCAACGATATTGTACCTTTGTTTCTCAAAGATCTGTGATTTTGTAAAATTCAAAAGTTCCAAATTGTCCCGCTTCATAACCTTAAGCTATGTGTAAAAAATAGTGCCCAGTGCTTTCGCTGACAATATAAATAACATAGCACATGTGCATACAGGGGTAAACTTGATTTATCAGCATAGAGATGCAGCCTTCTAATCAAACGTCACGTATCTTATTTTAACGTATCTTATTCCAATAAAATGTAAAAGTCCAGTTTAGCCAGGTTTAACTAGTATTCCACAAATGCTATATTATTTTCCCTTAGGTAAACATTCGGCAGTATTGTGCGGGCAAGGATTAGGGTAAAGCTTTATAAAAGACTGAAGTGCACTCAAAAAACACTGTAACGTATCTTACCAAATATTTTGGGGTTTTTGTATTCTGGATGAAACCTTTGTTTATATTTTAGTTAAGATAGATCACAGTACAGTTTTGTGGTTTAAATCTTTTATACTGATATATTTGCATTTAAAATAATCATTTGCATACTAAAAATAAACATAATTTGGAAATGCTCTGACCCAGAAATAGACTGTAACGTATCTTACTTTAAAAATCGGGACAAGTGATTATTATTTTTCATCAAAACTTCTACATCTGAAACAGGTAAAGAGTATCGGCAGACTATTTAATCGTATCTTAGGTTTACACCCAAAAACTTTTTTGGGATAAAATACATGTAAATGGGCCTATAAAATAACTACTTTTGAAGAACGTAAACCAGGGACACGAGAATTTG
The DNA here is from genome assembly GCA_964019695.1 of Loripinus fragilis. Lineage (NCBI taxonomy): Eukaryota > Metazoa > Mollusca > Bivalvia > Lucinida > Lucinidae > Loripinus > Loripinus fragilis. The sequence goes on along the minus strand of OZ026519.1, from coordinate 14,349,788 downwards.
GTAGATTTAGAAGTATAGTATATTAAAAAATTACATTTTTCTTTTCATAATCTAAACTTTTTTATGTAAGAAACCTCAAACAGGTATTAGATGAGTTATACAAAACCCAATGCCTTAACATTTCATGCAATAAGAATATTTTATAAGCGTGGGACAGTGTATTTTCATATTTTGTCCATTTAGCGTAGAATGAATGACCAACAAGAGAAAAACACACCTATTTGATGAGATAATTCACTTTTCCATGCAGTTTTCAGCTGTACTGAACATTTTTAATGTGAAAACATCGCTTAATTCTACTTTTACAAATGATTTAAAAAGAAAATAAAATTTTTCGAAAAATGTTCATAGTTACAGAGTATGCAGCTTTAAATGCTCTATTATTATTATTATTGTAATTGTGTCACATGCGAAGCAAGATCGACACATAGGGATCATGACTCCGGCGGCGTCGCGGTGTTGTCGGTGGCGCGCGGCTTCACACTTTTGCTTTCCAATTGGTAACTCTTGAAGGGATACAACAATTTCATTGGATATAGCATCATTAAATACACGTCAAGTTCTAACAAGGGGGTTATCCACAAATATTCGACTGAGTTGCGGCCTTTTTTTTTACTTAGATTTTGGCATAAATTGTCACTTTGTGGTTTCCGATCAATAATTTTTTGAAGGGATGCAACAATTTCTTTCAAATTTTTAAGAATGGTATTGCATCATAGAATACAGGTCAAGAACGAATTTGGAGCTCCTTCGCAAACTTTTTACTCAGTTATGGCCCTTTTTACTTAGGTTTATGCTAATGCAAAATCTATATTGACTTTTTAGTGGAATAAACTTTACACTTCTCAAAACCTATAACATCTGCCACCTTCTCACTAAATGCCATTACCCAGTGGCTGTAGCATGACAGTGATTAAGAATCACCCTGATCCCTTAGTTTGTGTCAAAGGTAAACTATTTAGTATTTCGCAATAACTGTGAATATATTTACTGAAATTTCGCGTGGAGACAGTGGTACAATTTAAAAACATAGGTAATGTGAACGTAAGGGCTGTAGAAACGGGATTTATAAGTTTGTTTAAATTACCCTTCACCGGTAATATCAATTCGAACAAGTTTCGTTTGTTTGTATTCACACATCTGATTCTCTGAAGTGCAAGAATTTCTAGCGATAAGGCGGGCTATTTCCCTAAAAGAGACGTTCGTTTTATTTTGTTGAAATAACGACTGGAGACACTAGGCACATCCAACAAATACATATAGACGAGCCGTTTTTGCACCCTTGCCGCCCCGTCCCCTAGAACGTATATTTTAACAAGGTTTCCTAAATGCATGTCATAACTCTACTTCGTTTTGAATGAGAATTTATTTTGATCATCAACCGTGCTTGTTATTCAGTAACATATGTGGGAAATAGACCGTTAAACTAGGGTAAACAATCGTCCTATCACGATAGAGCAAATAATATTTATACAGTTGATGTACAATAAAAACGACCATCTTGCAAAGTGGTCTATTTTGTCAGATGTTTGATGCCTTCTTTCGCTTATACAACCCCTTTCCCACCCCCCTCCTAGACCCAAGACGCTCTTTACATATGTGGTATATTTATATAGGGACATTTACTTGTCCAAAGGGCATCTTGGGTCTAGGGGGGGAGCATCTAAAATCAAACTGAAAGACGGCAATTTCATCTTTTCTATGACAAACGTCACCATTTTAAGTATATTTCGTACGCATGCGCAGAATGAATGCCGCAAAGTTTAGAAAATGAAGTGCACTTATATCCATAATATTTTATCATTTTTACTTTTTAGAAGCCTGCAACGGATTTACTAAACGTCTCGTCCTAACGGCACCCAGTATAAAGACGTAAAATGAGGGGTGGGTGTAGAAGGCATAAGTTTTAACGGCTTTGTAAATGATGAATCGCTTTGAAACATATTTTATGCTTACTATGCACATTTTACTACCGAAATAGACCAATTTTAAAAACATTAGGGCGATTTGAAAATTGTGTTTTTTTAATCATGTCAACTGGGGAAAATATACGCCTTATCGCTAGAGCTTCTTTAGCAACCTGGTTTGACCGCATTGACGCTTCCTTTCTCCGCCGTTAACAAAATTTAAGACTGTACAAAATGTGCACATGCTTTTTTTGGCTTTTTGAATTCAAATAACACATTTCTATGTAAGGAAACAAAGTTCATTGTGGAAATATAATTTTCAGGTCGGTTTGTTTGTTTAAGCTCGACTTAAGCCTCGTTTATATGCACAATTTGCACCCTTTTACTCCCGGGTGCAAACTTGCACCCTGGAGTAAATTTGCTACCCCTTATGTAGCGTTCAAATGTCAAAAAATTGTGTTCATATATTATTGGATTTGCTCTTTAAACATATCACAAATGTTTCTGTTTTTATTTTAAGGAGAAACTCGATGTGTTAAGAATGTTTCGATTATTAGTCAGTTCAAGATACCGTCGTGTGATAAAAATGCAACTCCATTTGGTTTTATTGGCTTTATTTATTTATACAATATCTAAAGAGAATAATACACCAGTCATTTGTATCCACGTTCCCCACCTATGAGGATAGCCGTGGAATAGCCGGGGTAAGGTGCTGGACAATTACTTTTTGATTGTCCCCGCAGTGCCGGGGAAGTGTGGTGGTTATAACATTTGGACACTTACCCTGCTGGGATTTTCTGTTGTGTAGGGTGGGGCAAAGAGCAGGGTTGTTACCATCAGCTTGTCCCCACAGGGCGGGGCTTATACCAGGGCTCTGGAAAGTGAAAAGAATTATCCCCGCCCATCCCCGTAGGTGGAGGGGGGGGGGGGCAGTGGATACAAATGACTGGTGCATAAATGACACATATAGTAGCTGTTGCAGCAGTACTAAGTAAATATATGACTAAGAGAGCTGGACGGACGTAGTGCTTGAGACTTATACATGTACTGATGATCCATGGCTTCCGAATGTCACGGGCTCTGCGACAAACTGCGCGAATAGCTGCAACGGAATGCGCGTGTGCGTTAAGTTGCTTCAATTGAACTGCTGGTGACAGTTTGACTTAGTACTGCGCAGAGCTCCTTCTAAATCTCTGTTAAGTTTCCGAAGGGAAATGGCTCAACCGAGGTTATCAATGGCTACAAGAGGCAAGTTTGGATTCCCAAATTGGTGGGGGTGGGGGTTAGATAGAGGGTAGACATATTTTAATTATTGCTCTGTCTGAACATCACGTTGATCACATGAATCGTAACGGGTGGTCACTGCGTTATTATACAGGGGGTGGACATTTTCACCGATGTGAACATCGGATAGCATGGACTCGTGCATGGCGCCAGGGTTCTGGCTAACTCTGATTTCCATTGCTGAGGTTAGGACGATATATTGTTCGGAAATAGAATCGTGCAAATCGAAGCCCATAGACCAGAAATTCCAGTTGTTCTGCGTGGCAATCCGGCATAGCCGATGAAGTAGTGATTTTGATAAAAGGACTATTTATATAGTTTGTTTTCATACACATGTACATGTTCATATTGAAAAGATGGGTAATTTATAAAAATCTAAGCTCAAATTGTACATATGTGATAACCAGTTGCGTTCATGTGCGCAATTTGCACCTAGGGGCAAATGTACACCCGGGTGCTAATTTGCTCCACCGATTTTGCACCACCTACAAAGGTGGAGCAAATCTGCACCCGGGTGCTAATTTGCACCCGGGTGCATTTTCATAAAACACCGTTTATATGAGCCCGGGTGTATATTTGCACCGGGGTGTATATTGTGCATATAAACGAGACTTTAGTGTTAAATGTATTAATTTTATTGAAACTTGTCTTTCGATAACACAATTTAAGAGTTATGGCGTTGTTTTACATTTTAAATGGAATAAAACTATGTATATATTTTGCGAGAATTTTCTTAGTTGTAAAATTACAAATAAACCAACATTTTTTTCTCAATAAAATGTTAGCTTCGTTACAAATACGCTTATCGAAGAGGTTTAGCGCGTTTTTTTGTCATGACATACAGATTTTATTTTAAGAATTTTTTTTTACTGAGACGGCGTTCTAGGGTAAAAATGATACCACGTTGAATGGTGATGTTTTCCGCTTTAACATGCGTTGACTAATTTCTGCGAGCATTGCCGTCGAAATGGCGTTCTATTAAGCGTGACCCATAAGGGCGTTATTGGTACAGATTAATAGGCTTTTTGCCGCACCTAAATGCGTTTTGAGCTCTGCCTTAATTGTTTTTCAAAATATAAAACTGAAAAAAAAAACAACAATCGAACGCATTAAAACGCATCCCCTGTTAATAGGTTAAAATTGGAAAAAATGGCTTTTTAAAGCAGCTGATAACAGTTTTTACGGCAATACCATGCGCACCGTCTACAGCATGAAAAACACAAATGCGAGCGGGGTCTGATCCTCTGACAATTCGGGACAGGAAGGGGAGAGGAGACGTGCGTGCGTGCGTGCGTGCGTGCGTGTGTGTGTGTGTGTGTGTGTGTGTGTGTGTGCGAAATAAAAGTAAGAGTGTACACACCCAGGGGGGGTACTCTGATATTTTCACACATACGTAGGCTCGGCCCATTTTTTTGGGGTTAAAAATTCTGAATTTCCATATTTTTTGGGGTTTTCAGAAAAATGAATATTTTTTTGGGGTATGAAGATTTTGTGGATATTTTTTTGGGGACATCACAAAAAATGGGCTAGTTTGAGGGTCATTTCTAAGCAATTTATGGTCTTTTTTTAAGGTCAAAGTACGGAATTGGGATATTTTTTTGGGTTGCTAAAATTTCAAATATTTTTTTGGGGTGCTTGAAATTCCTGATATTTTTTTGGGGTGAATGGTAGATGCTGGGTCCGAGCCTACGTATGTGGTAAAAAATTAGAGTACCCCCCCCCCCCCCCCCCCCCGGGTGTACACACTATAGTCAGTACATCTTAGGATAGCTCCTTAAAAAAAGTACCTTTCAGTGTTTGATTGATAAATAAATAGATACCCTAGAAAATTTTATTTTCTTTCTAGCTGGCTCTGGCTCTGTGTGTGGTGCTGCTCCATATTCTTCCTTTTTCTGTCTAGCTAAAAATTCACTTTGACTTTTATCAAACTGTTTTTTCGCATTGTAAAATCTTGAGATGCACCCATAGCAGTCTGTGCATACGTAGTTACTTTTATCAACAGACATATAAGAAGACAAAAAGTTACAAACAGTTTCATCACTATTTCTGTAGATTCGGGTATTTAGAGAACGCCTTTCAATTCTTCTGGAATTCCTTGAAAATTCACACCCACAATATTCACATTCCATTTTTCACGTACATGTATCCTACTATAGTCATGCTTTACACTATGTTGCACGGACAAAGGGAAATAACAAATTTAAAAATATGACATATTATTTCAAAACACAAAAATGGAGTAAATGAGATTTAAACGTTGTATATAAATATATTTTTAATATTTTAATTAAAAATAATCACATACAATTAATTACATGTAGAACATTGCAATAAAAACCCTAATAAAAAAGTTGACGTTTTATAAAAAAATGATAATGGTAAGTTATTTCGTTTGATTATTTAACCAAACCATAACGTTACAACAACAATAAAAACCTAATTGGGTACGTATAAACTCCAAAATTTAGTGTCTATCTATCTATCTATCTATCTATCTATCTATCTATCTATCCACCCACCCACCCACCCACCCACCCTATCTATCCAAGCCACGCCTCCTTCCCCATCCATCCGATCCAGTTATGTATCATTCTTCTGTTACCAAATAAATACCAAAAATTGAGACGACCCAGCGAAACATACTTTTGACATTTCAAACTCTCGTCACATGGGATGCATCTCTATATCATATAAACAGTGTAAAATTTAGGCAAGGGCCTGACAAAGTATTAGTATACAAATACTATTCGCAACATACCATTGTCTAGTGGTATAAATATCACAACACACTTATGCTCATTTGGGCTAGGTGAGTACTTATTGCATGTTCATCCTTTTCAAGAAAACCTTCATCACATATAGAATTCGAATTCCATGATTCCTTTAGAACTTTGAATGAACGATTTAATCAAGACTTTGTGAGTTGAATACTAGGTAGAAGTTGTTTGTGTGCGCTTTTAAGATAGCTCATATATCAAACGACAAACTTCAACAAGCTATACCATACTTAACGTAAGTTTCCTGTTATTTATTAATTTTATTTTCCTGACCATTTAGAACTGTGATTTTTAATACTGGTGAAATATTTTTTTTGTTTTGCCTAATTTATAATGTCACAATTATTACTGAATAATGGACGACGTCCTTTGTTTATTGAAAATAAAAACATAACTCAATGAGTATGACTATTAAACAAACGCCACTTTCTGTAGACCAACCGACACGACCGTGAGGAAGGCCCACAGAACTCAAACAACTGCAACACAGTTCAATTTATTAATCAACCAGCCCGCTATTACTGACCAATATGTTTGCTAAAGTATAGTAGGGCTTAGTATGACGCACTTCTACATGCCTTTTGGTAGAAGCCATCCTTTAAAGCAGCTTGCTACACTGTTGGCCTGGAGACCCACTAGGCAAACATTTATTCCCTACTCGGGTTTCTTTGGAGTTTTTTTGCACAATGAGATTTGTGCCCGTTCTAGTTTTGCAATCATTTTGAAGAGGAAGAGAGAGCTGACTGGGTTCCTTTTATTATCTAAAGGATATCTTGGTACTGGAAATGTTCTGTGACTCTTCTTCGTGTTGTGGGTGGATCTGCAGTATGTGATTGCTGTATTTCCTGATCATTCTCACTTAATTTTTCTTGGCCATTATTTGCTGTTTGTGGCATATAGAAAAAAAATGTGAATAACAGTGTGGGGCCAGTTTCTACAAAGAATCTATTTAAAGAATGGTTAAATGTCGTAAACAGTAATATATTAATTACTTATACTGCCTTACAGTCGACGGCGGCTTTTACACCTACGTGGTAGAGCCCGTATTTGTAAAGCGAACGACCTGGATTTGATTCTCGCTTCAGGTGGGGTTTTTTCTGCACCCTCTGCACACTAAAACACAAAACCAAGGGAATAGCACAAAACACCAGAAGCAATGGGAGCAAGACAATTAACATTTAAAATGTACATGTATTTTATCATCAATAGTGAAACCTTTTTCACCTATTAATTAATATTGATATAAAGTGAGAAAATTAAGTTAATTTATTATTTAGAAATAAGTAAGAAGTAAAAAATCAAGAATGGATATAATCAAGTTACACCTGACCCAGGACACCATATGGGAAATCGACAAAAACAACAAAACACATACAACAGAGCAAAGAGGTTAGCCTTTTCCCAGCAGGTAACATGAAGGCTGCAATAAATAGACAAGAAATCATGACAAACACGATACATAAATAAAAAATCATCCTAGAATGTAGCATCGCTTTACAGCGGTTCTTTTTTTTTACTTCAGGATTGAAACTAGTTTTATGGTACCAATATCAACCTTCTTTCTGGCGTGGATCACGACAAATAGATGCTTAGTATGCATGAAAGATCTCTAACTTATCGATGCATCATCTCCTAGTATATTTAACATCAAATAAAGTAATTTGAATCTCGTTCAATATATTTTACGTTATCGATTATTGAAACCTTCATAATTTGCGAACTAGTTACTGGATTTTTGCAGTCATAAAAACACAGTCACCACCCGCAATTTATGTGCAGAAAATTACACATTCTGAGACGGTGTTCCTAATTGAGGGTTCCCACTCCCTTAAAGAATCTTGAAGTGCATCATGTGAATAATGTTACGATTGTTTACAAGAATGTATAAGAATTACTATACCAAAAATTTAAAGAACGTACTGACATGATGCTGAGAAATAATTGCTTTCTGGTGTTTCAAGTTCCTGGAATGTACAAAATATAAGAACTCTACAAGTTTCGTGTTTATGCATTTCTTGATGTAACTACACATATAAGGTTTGCTTGTAAAGTAAGTTATCTGTCACAATCACATATTCATGTTTTAGCCAGTCTGTAACTGCAATCACTCAGTTGTTGTCCATTGAGGTCATCAGCAACAATCTCACCTGAAAAATCAAAGTGCACACAGTTACATATCCCTAAATAAACTATCTCCAGCATTTTTTCAATACGCGAGGCTTGAGGTACAGCTTGAAAAACTTGATTTTTTTCTTAAGACACAGATCATTTATGTATATACTGATATTATTGAAGGTTTTAATTCAACCTCCAGATATTTAGATGACTTACTTAATATTGATAATCCTTATTTTGAACAAATGGTAGGTCAGATATATCCCAGTGAACTTCAGTTAAATAAGGCGAATTCTTCTGATACAGAAGCTCCGTTTTTGGACTTCAACTTGGTTTAAACTTTATTTTATTTGTATAATATATGACAAGTATACAACCACTATACAAATGGAATTCAGAAGAAAGTCAATTGACTTATTTGAATCTGTATCCCAAGAGTTCACATTACTAATATATGTACTATCATGTCGTAATTGTCATTTATGAAGCGAATAATGGCCGCACTTTGTAGCTGTTTGGCGATAGGGGTACTAGTTGTCTGTTGAGGGCTCCACGGGGAATGGAATGTAAAGTCATAATTTCAGTGGTCTGTTGTTGAACTAAATTCATCCATAACAATTAGATTTCTGAATAAAATACTATTGGGCGTATGCGTACCCGCAAATTAGTAACATATTATGTTTTTACTTAGTTTTGATTAATTGTGTGTGCAACTATTGTATGAACTTTCAAATGTGTACCTTTGTTTTTTAGCAGAAACGTTTTGTTTTTCATATATAATCTTGCACAGCTGAAAAGAGTTCTGCATTTTCAACATCTGTCAGTCCAGTATTACCATATAAGAAAACATTTACAGTTGGTTGACAGTAGGTCAAGACTCTATCTAGCAAAGCATTCCTCAATTGTCCATTGAGATTGCAGTGGGGCTTCAACTTGTCAATAACAAATGGCATAGTTTTTCTAAAATTTATGATAAACAGGATTATTTTAATTTTGAAAAAGTAAATTTCCCATTTCTTGATGGAAATGTTCCACGATCTTCTTACTATGGTGTATATATTTCTCATCTTATTCGTTTTACTAGAGTGTGCTCTAATGTTGATGACTTCAACAACAGAAACTTATTTTTACCTGCTAAGTTATTCAAACAAGGTTATAGATATCATAAAATTCGAAAAGCATTTTCTAAATTCTACCACAGACACTCAGAGTTAATTGTTAAATACAAGATTGGGTTAAACACTCTTCTGCAGCAAGGCATATCAGAACCTATATTTTATGGTGATTTAGTTTATAAATTCAAACGAATTGTTGGACAACCTTATTTTAGTGATCAATTCAAAAAGATAGTAAAACGGTATATAAGGGTTGGATCTAACTTTATATATCATGCGACAGTCTACATGCCTAGTTTAAAACCCAATTAATATTTTTGGGGGTATGAAGATTTTATGGATACTTTTGGGATCATCACAACTTCGCGTATATTTAGGAGTTATTTCTGTGCATTGTATGGCCTTTTCTTAAGGTAAAGGTACACAATGGGGCTTATTTTATGGGCTTGATAAAATTTGAAATAATGTTTTGTCACTTGAAATTGCCCGTTTTCTTTAGTCTGGGGTGGTCATTGCAAGATGCTTGGCCCAAACCTACGTATGAAGAAGATAAGATAAGATAAGAAATTTTATTCTAAGACGGCATGACAGTAAAACAGACAAACATAAGCTGTAATGAGCTTTTGACCGTCTAAGAAAAAATGAGAGTACCCCCAACCCCCCCCCCCCCCCCCTATCCCTGCGACTGTACCTATGGCCTGGTAGCCTAAGGTAGGAGTCCGTATACCTCGACACTGCCTTAAAATAAACACACAAACTTCAAAAAAAGTCAACTCTGTGTCCACATATAGTTTTATTATATACAAATGACAAGGACCTTTCGTGTATTAAAGGTAGTTCTAATCTATCGGCCTTATTTACTTTACTTAAAAATTTCGGCGTATAGGTGGCTATTAAAATTCGCGAAAATTTTGCTTGTTGTTTATTTTTTCTTTTACACATACCCAATTACAAAACAGTAGTTTATTTCCGCTTGACGTGAAATGTGTACAAAACATCGGCCATAACATAAACAGGGCAATGGAACCGAGATGATTTTTATCAATTTAATATAAAGTAAGTGTCCATCAAGACTGAACTATGGAACTTATAAATAGAAGATACTTTCAATTTATTAAACGACTATAAGTTTACTGAAGAAATCATTTGTAACCATGCTTTCTGGGTGGTTTACGTACACGCAAACCATAAGGGAAAAGATAGAGGCTTAGAAAATCAGGGCTATATGATCAGATAAAATAAAAATCAATCATATGGCCCTGAATTCAGTGCTATTGGAAAACATGCTGAAACCAAAAGTTTGATAAAAATGCATTTCAAAAGAAAGCATTTTTCGGAAATATGCAGTGAACAGATACTGACACGTGTGAAAATATACCTTCATAAAATGGGTCATGGGGAAAAAATGTAATTATTTTCACGAAGCAGATAACTTATAGATATTTGCTTTCACTCACATACAGAGGGATAATTATACAACAAAACCAAACCAAAATATGTATTTTAAATTTTACTGCTGATGTGTAGTTTGCAACGAAACTATGACGTGATTCGGAACTGGGAAAGATTCGAAACTGGGCCATTAACTGTACTTTGAATTTTTGACTAGCAACGCCCCTGTGGATAAATCATTTACAGAAAAATAATAATATAACGGCCTACCTTCTGACTCTATAGTTGGTTTGAATGTTGAAAAGCTGGCACATGAAAATGGTGACGCCATATTGATTTTGTTTGAAAATTAGGAGATAGATCTACAGTAGTACGTATTGCTTCGATGGATATCTTAGCAAAGGAAGTGCCCGCAGGCAACATCGTTTATATATATACCAGTCGTCACGTGATTTCTCAGTCAGCACAGTGGTTCCCAGAACCTGCGAAATTTACTAGATCAACGACACAAGGGTGGGGCAACAGAACTAGAAGCGCACGTGACTGAACGTCCCCAAGTCAAAACACCCCGACCGGACAATCGAAAACATAAATAGTGGGACACTTTCTCCGCCAGTGTCTTCAAGCAATTTGGAGACAAAGTCCAACAAAAACATCGTCCATGATGTTGACCCAAACTAGAATCGCGGACCCAAGGGAGAGGCCCCCCAGGGGGTCTGTGCTCCCTTGATCCCTGAAAATAATCCATGAATGAAATTTCCTCAGGTACCTGAAAATATTTTTCCTTTACCCCCAAATCCTTAAAATTAATTCAGGTTCTCCCAAAATCCCCAAACATGTAGGCCAATTCTCCTTAAAATGTATTTTTCTTTCCATAGGTTTAAATTAACATACTTGAAAACTATGAAGCTTTACACGAACGAATGCCATTCTACTTCAAGTGATATAGGATACAATGTTCAATTTCAGAGATACTGCTATTTTTCCTCTAAAATATACAAATACCACGGATGTATACTACCGGTAGTATACATCCGTGCAAATACAGAGTAGAAATACCAATAAAATCAATAAAAATAATTTTAAGCTTTTCATCAAGGAGGAAGAGCTGTATGTACAAGATAGGGCAAGTTTATCTCGACCCAGACCTTTAGACAGAGTATAACTTGTAGCGCGAATGCTCTTTTTTAAGATATTGAAGGAGGTAGAGATGACCGCATATTGTATAAAGTGGACTCTATTCTGATCAAACTTCCTTATCCACTGCTTGATTTTCCTCAGACTTGTGTGGTGTTTTGTGATGAGTCCTTAATTGTTTTGTGGTGTGGTTATTGACACTCGCATAGGGGGTGCTACCAGTATCCTATATCCCTGGAAGTAAACGGGTGAGTATCCCATATCCCTTTAAGTAAATTGGAAAATATCCCCATAATTAAATTTCCCAAATATCCTATATTTGCCTGGAAGTAAACAAAAATATCCCTGAAATTACCAACACAAGTACGGGGACATTTTGTCAAATACATACTTCATGTAATGGTTTGTGTTCTATAACTTTGCGCTAACTATATGCTATTGAGTGTTCTATTTCATCGACTTGGCTTTTCCATATGCATCTTTAAGCTAGCAAAACAGACGCTAAACATTGATCCTTTTAGGTCATCATTTTTTGCCTCAAAATGTCTTCCTCCAGTTGCAGTATATTACAATTACAATTTAAAGCTCATATGATCCGAAGACCCAAGGGAGGTGGTCTGGTCTTTTTCGCATGTATTGCCTTCGTCGTCTTCGTCATCCATTTCAATTTAGAAGAAGTATATTTCTAATGTTAGTCGGCCCATTGTGATCAAACTACATTGGTATAATGGGAAAGGCTACACAGATTTTATGTCTGATTGTATTGGACATATGGTTGCCATGTCATCACAAAGTTTCTATAGACTTATGATTGGAAATCTTTAAAAGACATGCCATGATGGCAAACAACTCACAGAAGATATTGTGGTCTCCATCATAAATCGTGCCATTAGCCCCTTTCAATAGCTCCTATAGACTTTTTACTGAGACAACTTTAAAACATCTCTGAAATCTCTGAAACCTTGATGCCTACAGCTTAAACATATATAACCGAGCCCTGAAGGGTAATCAGTAGTGAGTCTGAATGTCGATCCAAAAGCTATGAGTTTGATCCTGGCCTGGTCCCATACTTTCGTTGTGTTGATCATGAAATATTTTCTACCGTCATTCTTCTCCTTCCGCTGATTCAAGAAGGGTTGTGTCAGTTACAAGCAAAGGTATGTGGACGAAGTACTGACTAACCCCTTAGTCAAGCTTGACCACGAAAAGTGTGATTAGTTTAACTGACTATCCCGACATGGCCATAACTGGGTCGTAAAACCACTAAACAAATCCACATGTTTACTTTGTAGTAATGTTTAGTGGAGTCCAAATTGGCCACGTCTATTTACAACTTAGTGAGGCTCACAGCTTAAATAATTAATGTTTAGCAATATCTAGTGGCGCCCTTCATAAATCCTGACAATCATGCCCCTGGCGTCCAAAGTGGCCACGTCTATTCAATAAACTTAGAATGGAAATAACTTACAACTTAGTGAGGCCCACAGTTTAAATAGTTAATGTTTAGCAATATCTAGTGGTGCCCTTCATAAATCTTGCCTGCCATGCCCCTGGGGACTATTTTGGTCAAGCCCCAAGGACAATTAGCTTCCATACGCTTATAATCGAAAAAAGACCTTTAAGGTGTGGTACTTGATTGTATCGATTCCTGATCCTTGCGGTCTTTCTTACTTTAAAATACTTCTCTGATACCTTGTGGCCAACATCTTATAAGATATTTAGTTTATAGCAAAGTTTAGCAGTCCCCTACATAAGACCTGCCAACTATTTCTCTTTGGTTCATACTGGCCACACATCAGGGGTCTTTGGCTTCCACAGACATGTGATAGTAAAAACTTGAAAACAATTCATGAGACCTAAAGCTTCTATATCTTTTATATTGCTTACACGTTAAAGCTGCCACTCTCAGAAGGCTTATCTATTTCATTGTGTGGCTTATAAAACGTAGTATCAGGAAGTCATAGCTACAAAATTCCCACTGGGGGAGGGGTCTATAACCAGCTCAATGCCTATTTGTGGCACCCTTATACAATTCCTACCAACCATGTCCTAGCTGCGTATTAGTTATACATAGTACATACATTCTCAGTTTGAACATGGCTGTGACCTCTACTTTAGACATATTACATTAGACCTTTTATACAGCACATATTCTTGTTATGGTGGACATTTGTGCTAAGTGCTAAAATTTGATAATTGGTCGAAGGCTTCGCAAATTATGCGCCCGCAACAAGTTTTCCACAGCAAAGTGGCCTTTGACCTCACCCTTGGACATATGCGACACTTTTTTCGAGTGATATGATAATAGGCTGATGGTTATGAATGTTTAAAGAATTGTTATCGTGGCCTGTGACCTTGAGCATACAAACTAGGGCGCGTACACGACAAATCATCTTGTTATGTTGGACACATGTACCCTATGATGTGATAACAAGAGAAGGATTCCCCGGAAAAATGATAACAATGGTGTGATCTGGCGCATTCTGCGTGTTCCAAAGTATGTCATTATCACCCAAAAAATCAACAATTTTGAGGATAGTTTCCAACAATAGTAAAAATTATTCGCCATATCAGTCACCAATAACAATCCAGATTAGCATGGTATCACGCTAGTAAATACATTTAGATTTTGTCATGGGGGTCTGGGGGGCTTCCCTCAGAAGCCGAAGATTTGTTGAAAAAAAATCAAACGAAATGAAGGCTTTTCCTTTAAGGTGATTTTTTTTTACGTTTTTGCATTGCTCCTTAAATCCCCAAAACTATGAGCTTACTCCCAAAATCCCTGAAAAAATTACCAGTGCTCCCCAGCTCCCTGAAAATAAATAGCCATTCTCCCAAGATCCCCTAAACTCCTGGGGTTTCCAAAGGATGGTATTGTGCGTCTGGATAACAGAGCTCAATATGTTACCTTATGAACACTGGTCCGGACCCCAGGAAAGCTACCCAGCCTGTATTCAGTGCCTGGCCATCACCGACTATTCTTCTTCTTCTTCTTCTTCTTCTTCTTCTAAATACAAGCACGCTAGAGAACTACTGTACTCGAACAGCGCAGTCATCGCGTGTTGGTTGCAGTCGATGAGTGTACAGAGTAGTGCACCTAGCAATCAAAAAGAGTAATATCACCGTATAGCATCGTACACCGGATATAGCGATTGCCGAAGCGAGGAAATCCTCACATGTTGATGTACAAGGTCGGTGTTTCTTCTATTATTTTTCATATTTTATAAGATTCGGCTTAAAGGATATAGTGATGACATTGTTAAGACATTGATGTTTATCGGTGGCTATGAGAGTTAGCCAGGAATAATCGGTCAGCACTAAAATTGACAAAATGACCTGCCCAATCACTTGTATTTTACACGACTTTTGCCTCGTCTCCCTGAAATATAGTTTATGTATCGAACGTGTTGCTAAGAAAAGATCAATATTCGCCTTCATATGGCTTCTACATTGCCATAAGTACTTGGCAACGAAGTTTTACTTCCGGATTCTATATGGTTCCATCAATATTTAGGTTGAAAAACCCCTCCTGCTGTACGGTCTATAGCAGTCTGTGGACACATCAGTGTACGTAAAATAGCAAAATACGTGTACGCACTATAGCTAAGAGACTAATGCTAACTTTTTTTCGATTTAAATGTGAATTACGTCTAAAATTTAATCTGCATATATTTGCATACCAGAAAAGAGTATTCTCATGTTACTGGTCGCTTAATTTTCATTGTTTTATTTAGAATAAACGGAAATCGGGAGACAAAATACTTAACCTAGATGATTGCAACCGTTCTACAATTTATCTACAGTGTTGAGCATTTACAATTTTAGACCAAACTAAGGAAGTTGCACTCGGTTTATATTTAATCTGCTCTTGAATTGATTTAGCTGCCCCAAACTATTTTCAGCCTGAAACAAATTTAGAGTTTCTTAAAACATCCAAAAGAAAACGCTGCTGGGAATAAGAATAGAAGCAAGGACCGAAATAATAAATTTAGGCCTCGACTCAAAATAAATCTGTCTTTGGTGTTTTCAACAAAGCAAGACTCAAACCAGTCTCCTTAGCTACAAAGAGTCTAGATATGATACTTTCAAATGAGCGAAAAACAAATGCGCTGATCAGACTGTGCGGATGCGAAGGCTGGTCAGCGCCTTTATTGTTCACAAGTCCAGAAGATAAGTATACTGACGTTATATTGGTTTGCAAGAAGAGAATCTACAGTATCCCTTTATCCAAGCACGGAAACCTATCATGCTAACACACCTATAAAATAAAGACCCTGCTGAATCACACTTTTAAAGAGTAAAACATGCATCTATAGGTGGGTACATGATGAAAGACGAAAATAAACAGCCAAAGAGAGAATCGCCGTAGTCGATTAAAATTCGTGATAATTGCGCGGATCTAGAGCGGGGACAGGGGGTCCAGTACAAATCACAAGTTCTATTACTCAGCAATTGGACTCCACTCCCTTGGTAAAAAGTTTGACGCCCCCCCCCCCCCCCCCCGGATAACATCTGTTAGACCCCCCAGGAATTTCGGAAAGTGAAAGAAGTCACTGGACCCCCCCCACACACACACACATAAAATGATTTAAAAAACAACAACAGAATTTGCCTTTGCGTCACCAGTCGGATGACACTTAAAGCTGTGGTTCCGTCTTCATATGACCTGAACAGTTGGGGGGGGGGGGGGTCGTTAAACAAAAATACAGCAATTGTCAGTGGACCTGGACCCCCTGACTTGATCCGGGTTTGCCGTTCATGTGCAATTCCAGGGATTTCCGCCAGGGGATGGGTGGGGGGCATCCTCTCTGTCATGTTTTGTCTGCAGGCAGTGCGGGACCAGGTCTGGCCTGACATGTCTGAAACTCTGACGGTATTTATTTATTGTTTTATATATAAACAAAGGCGCCGTTAAGACTGGTGGTGCACAGGCTGGTCTGGGCATGTGTTGTTCCAATGTTTCAAAGGCGTATTTCTCGTGACAATAGACATACGATCTTTAAAAATTCTAAATAAAATGTCAAGATCTACACTCGTAATACCCCAGCGTTTATGCCGAGGGGTGTATAGTTTCGTCTTTCCGTTTGTCTGTTCGTCCTTTCCTATATTCGTTAGGCTGTTCGTTCGTTCGTAATTCCGTTAATTAATTGCTCTCTCTCTCTCTCTCTCTCTCTCTCTCTCTCTCTCTCTCTCTCTCTCTCTCTCTCTCTCTCTCTCTCAGCAGACGCGGATCCAGAGTTTTGACTCTGACAAAAAACACCAATGCCGTTTTAGTTGGTGAGGGGAACCATCATCGGCCCGCCAGCGAAACGTCATTTGATGGCCCAGCATTAAATGCTGGCTTATTAGCCTTGTGAATTTAGGGGTATAGCTTTGTGACTTAACAGGGAGGGGGGACTCTGGGCCCCCTGCCTTCCCTGGATCCGCGTATAACTTACATGTTTAGAACGTTTTCATGAGGATTATGCCTTTGTGTGCATCTGTTGTATTTCCCTGTCTGTCTATCAGTCTGTCTATCTAAGTCCCTATCTACATGTATCTGCATGCATGTCTGCCTGCATGTCTGTCTGCCTGTCTGTCTGTCTGTCTGTCTGTCTGTCTGTCTGTCTCTCTCTCTCTCTCAGCATATGTGGTGTAGTCCTAGCAGATCAGGGATCACGAGCTCGATACCTGGCATTTCAAGTCTTTTGTTGGGACTTTTAATCAGTCGTTCCCGTTCCCGTTTAACCTTTAATAGGTGATGGAAGCCCATTATCCTAAATTATGCATCATTTGTCCGTAACCACTACACCTTCTATGAGTAAAAGCGTGGTAAACGTCTTGTTGATTTTCCAGTGCCCTGTTATATGCCCCACTCCATCACAAGTGGACATACTTGTGTCGAATGATTCCCCTGCTTCTAGCCCAACTATGTATAACAGACTTTTACTTGGGTAGAGACCAGAGCCAAATCAGAATTAAGAATGAGGTTGGTACCTTTAAACATGTTGAAGCATTCCAGTATTTCTTTTACTGACAGTTCCAAGGCGGTACAGTGCAGTTTTTGTTGATCTTATTATTAATTTATGTTTCATGTTTATCTTCGTAATGCTGTCTTCAGATTTAAATGTTAAAAAATCAGGGCCCGGAATTACAATGCCTCCTTAAAATTAAGGAAAACTTAAGTAAAGTATTGAAATTTTCAACACGCTATATTAAATGCTAAATTAATTGCCTGTATACATGCAGTACTTGTGGTCTACAGAAAAATGAAACTATTTTGATTTCAATCAGTTTGATACGAATGTTATTTTTCGCATATTGAAAAATCAATACTTAACATGAGTCTTACTTAACTTTAAGGAAGCATTGTAATTCTGGGCGCTTGCCTTTACCCCGAACTGTGGGGCTGGTGTGTGTATGTGTAAGGGGGGGGGGGGGGGCAATCAAGACGTTATAACCATCGAAACATCTACAATGACCCCGCTATCCGCTACAGTATCTCGTAAATGTGTCGGTGTTGGCGGGTGGGGGTGGGGCAGTGGTTACAAATGCATTTCACTCTTACAACGCGTAAAAAAATCTGAATAAGTGAATGCCACACTTAGTTTCTGTATCATAAATCGATGCGTCCAATGACAGACATTGCAGTTCCTGATTAGAACGCGCCTCTAGCAAGTAACTCTACATTGTTTCATAGTCTTGGGACGTTTATTCATGCGCGGATCCTGAGGAGTGGGTACTTGGGGCTCCTGACGACTCCCTCCCGCATGGAAAAGCACAAAGCTGTAAATTTCCTCCAGAATACTGGTTTGGAACATTTGGAAAAGCACAAAGCTACCGATGTCGGGTCATCATCGGACCGCTAGCGATGCGCCATTTAAATGACGTTTCGCTGGCGGGCGGATGGTGGCCCGTTTTGGTTACTGGGTATAGGTAAATATATTTGATTATTTCGTGTTTGCAGAGGGTGGTGAACAAAGAGGGTACCCATTACTTAGCTATTGTAAAAATTATTCTATCAAATAAAAAAGGCCTTCAAAAGGCCTTCCTCTGATTTCTACTTCATTTTCAATTATGATGCACCTTACTTAATTTGTTAACATAGACTTGCTTTTTTTAAACAAGCCCCACCCCCCTTCACTCATTGATGAGCTTCAGGCCAGCTTGTTCAAAGATCCAAACCCTTTTGCATATTGGTAGTGTTCCTGCAGCTTGTTCAATCATGCATCAATGTCACAATAAAATATTTGCGGTGCTACGAGGTTCAGCCCAGTATGTGGCAAGTTCCAACCTTTTCCGGACGAGACGGTATTCAGGCCAGCTAGCTTGAACACCCAAAAAATCACAAGAAAATTATACTTAGTATAATAGATAAGATTCAACCAAGTATTAGAAGAACCATAATAAAGGGAACACTTGTATGGGGGTACTCTGATATTAGTCTACTGATATTTTCATACATACATAGGCTCGGGTCATTTTTGAGTGTTCAAAATTTTGAATCTCACTATTTTTTTTTTTTTTTGGGGGGGGGGGGGGGGGTTCAGTAAAATGAACATTTTTTGGGGGTCATCACAAAATTGGACTTGATTTAGGAGTCATTTCTATGTATTTTAAGGTATTTTCTTAAGGTCAAGGTACAGAATGGGGATATTTTTGTGGGCTGCTAAAATTTCAAATATTTTTCTTGGGTGCTTGAAATTCCTGATTTTTTTTGGGTGAAATGTAGATGCTGGGTCCGAGCCTACGTGTGAGAAAAAAATAGAGTACCCCCCTCCCCCCCTGGGATAAGGGCCAGCCAGTTCAAATATCCAAAACTACTATGAATTACGACCCGAATGTATGCGAGTTTTGGGTCTGTACGTTCAAATATTCTAGACCTTTCTGTATATGACGGTGAGGCTGGGTCTTCGCTTATTGTTTACACAAAGTTTTAGAGGGTAAGTCAAAATGACAGACTGATGGACGGATAGACAGATAGATGAATTGCTGGCATATGCGCAAGCTTGCATATTTCTTAGTTGTTTGACATTGAAATACACATTAAAATTTTAGCCGCTACTTGAGATTTCCAACAATGTGATATGTGCGACCAGCAAAACCTCAGACCAGCCTGCCCATACGCGCAGTCTGATCGGAGCCTTAGCTGGTCGCTTGAATATTCTATAACTCGTAAGCTACTGAGTGACCATCATTTGGAGTTTCTAATTTTGTCAAAATGGCAAATTGTTGGAAATTCCATGTCGTGGCGCAAAATTATTAGTTTAATCTAGAGTGCTATTTTTAAGTTTCGGGCAAAGCACACAGTATATTTTAACTGAGTGCGCTAGAAACTTTTTTTGCGCATTTTATGATATTGCGAGTATATACAGTATTACAGTATAATACCTAGATTACCAAGTTGATAACGGATTACCTTTCTGCAGAAAGAAAAGGTGGCAGTGGGGGCACAGACATGACTGTGAGTGTGGCGATGGGATTTTAAATCTCCTGTAGTCTGGTTGCTGAGGATAAAACACTTTTGTGCCCTCTCCCAGTCCCAAATCAAACTCGGAAATTTGGGTGCGCACTTATCCCAAGTCCCAAGGCTGTGGGGCCGGAGTGTGTGCCCCCCCTATATTCCATTCCGTTTTTACTTCCATTGCTAATTCCATTTAGTCCAGTAGTTGCAAAGCTAATATGCAATAGCTGTGCCCCCTACCCTCCCCCAACCAGACTCAGAGAAATTGAAAAGAGAGCCCTAGGCTGCTGCCATGCTGGGCTTATATTAGTGGGTTGGGGGTGAATGAAAAAGTACAAAATACAGGGGAACCTGTGCCCTATTTTTCTTAGGTGTGGGCTTGATTGTTTTTTCCAGCATTTTATCAAATTTTAAAAATAGTAAATGAGTATGATCAGGAAATACCACAATCACAAACTGCAGACAACCCCGTGACACCGTGAGGAAGAGCCGCTCAACCATCACGAGACACCAGGAAGACAAATTAAGCAAAGCAATCAGCTCTCTCTTCCCCATCAAGATGATTGCAATACTAAAATGGACATAAAGTAACGTACAACAAAACATAGAACAATTACAGACTCCCACAATGGGAGTAACAATAAACAGAAAGTCAACAACAACAGAACCACCGCCTTAGAACGGACAGCAGCCTAAGCCACCGGGGGATTAAGCCCGCCTCCCCCTAACATGGGCTCTGCTGTTTTTCTGAACATTGGGCTGACTCAGACTTGCATTGGAAATGATGTGCCCCTCTTCCCCCCCCCCCCCCCCCCCCCCACATGTGAACTTTACCAAAGCACCAAGAGGACGACAAGGAAATGCAAAACTAATAGTTAGTAACAACGTGTTTGGGTGTACAACCTTACTTAAAATTGAGGTTATGGAATATCGAAACATTGGTTTCTAAATGGCTTTAAATGCATTCTCAGAGACATACTCTTCCCACGTCGCTCTTTGCGCCATCGGTTCAAGCCTTTGGCTTTCAGTGCCCCCCCCCCCCCCCCCCCTCGTCAACAACCCCTCTGGGTCCAGGCCTTTTTTGTACATATATTTCGTTGTATTTAGTTTATGGCAATGTGTTGTGTATGATTCAAACTTTGATTTACATTTACAGCTGCACTAGTTACGGTAACAAAGAAGACATCACGATGACTTATACCATTAGGGGCTCTGTGCTACGTTTGACAGATAGTAATTTGTCTATGTATATAGAACTGTTAAAATTATAGCACTAGACAAGATATTCACGATGATTATGTCTGGCTATCGACCGTACACTACGAGCAGGAATTTTTGCTATAAAACGTGCACTTCCCTCCTATAGACCGTACGCTAAAACGACTGAAAAAAATTTCAATCGTGAAATGCAGCTTCAAAGGTACGCTTAGGGTATTTTTAGTGAGTTCCTATGATTTTCTGGGGTATTTGCCATGGTTCTTTATTTATTTCGTATTAATAGTGTACTTAAACAGCCTTTAAAACATGTATTTTCGTGGCAAACAATAGAAAATTATCAGTGATTAGCAGAACATTTCTGTTATTCGTAGCTGCTAGAGATTATTGCTGACCATTTGTTGTAGTAAGAAATATACATCGATGTATCAGCAAGTCTCGCGATGGTTGAGCGGCTCTTCCTCGCAGTGCCACGGGGTTGTCTGCGGTTTGTGATTGTGGTATTTCCTGATCATACTCACTAACTATTTATAATTTAGAACTAGTTTTTCGCAATAACCTTTTTATCTTCAATTTTAGCAAAACGTGTTTGCGATGAAAGTTGTAGAGAAAATTTTCCACCAACTTCTCCAAAAGGCCTGGAACTTGTGGCGCCAATAGATTTATCTGTATATATATAGATGAAGATTTTGATATAAATTGAATTCGTCCTAAATTTCTAAGTCTTTTATTGACAGATAAAATTCGTATAGGCTTGACAGAAAGGGATAGTTTCAAAATGTATTCGTAAGCGGTGCATTTAGGTTGTAGATAAGATAAAAAAAATGCCGTTTGCATACTCAGAATGTACCGCGTATGTACACAGAATCAATTTTGAGCGGGCTCATTTGTAGGAACAAAGGTAAGGTTTTCGCATGGCGCGCCATTTTTCTTTTATGCACGTGCTATGAAATGAACGGTTTTGAGATGACCCCACTAGCTTAACGCACGAGCGAATGAGGCGCGATTTCCATTATATACTCATGTCCAATGAAAACGCACCACCTTCAAAAATGACTATATCTTTTTAACGCCTTAAAATTTTATTTTTGCAATTGCGTCTTATTGTACTGTAGCAATTCTGTAAGTTACTGATAGGTCTTTAAAACCGAATGATCACTGATGACACGTGCTGGAACCATTTAACAAAACAACCGTCAAAACAGAAAGTCACAGAACCAGCCATCGAATGTGTCAAAATTTTCAAAAGCGTTATTCTCGCATTTTTCTTTGTAGAAATTGCAAAAAGTCTCTAAATTGATAGCCAGGAATAGTCGTCTTGCCTTGAAAGCGGCTATAACGTCACGGTGTGACATCACTGGCATAATTTTGACTATGCGTAAAATCGAGACATTCACATCTTGTCCTACCAAGGGTTGCGATTGTCTAATCTAACCCTTGGCCTCACAGCTTTGATTTTCTCCGATTGTATACGTCATAAGCCGAAAATAGTAACAATTAATATGATCAATCACAAAGCGGGGCAAAAAATCGATAAACACCAGGCCTCCAGATAAGACGTCGTGATTAATTTACATTCAGTTTTCTTATTTAACACCTAAAATATACGTTTAAGATGCTCAAAAAACTGTCACATTTAGATGGTTATTTTGAGCACCCATAACAAAATTTTGAACTTAATTATCGAAGAGAAATAAATAATTTTAAGACCAAAATCTTTGCTTATCTGGACTTACTGAGACTTAGCAGGCGGTGTACATTAGATACCGATAAACTGCTACATTTAATCTGATTGGCAGGAAGGGATTATCGAAAAAATCCTTCCTGGCGTTTTCATTGGTCGATTAGTCTGTGCTAATAATAAATTTTGAGGGTCGTGAGGCGAAGGGTTTGTCGAAAGGTAGATACGACGAAACCTTCGCTGGTGAAGATGAGACATTCAAAGAATCCTTCTTTTACTGATACAAAATTACCATAAGGTTGTAGCAAGAAAATTTCTTGCTCGTGTAGCGGGTCGTTAACATCGATGGAGCGTAGTTATCAACGTTTTTTGGGGATGGATGCTGGCATCCGGACTCAATTTTAACACTTACAGTTTTTCAGTCACGTCAATTTTTCACCCTTGCCAGGCCATACATTAAATATATGCTACACTCCTTGCAAATTTTCAATCATATAAGTTGCATGGTTTCAATTTTAACAATTTAATTATATTCATGATAAAAAGTCGTAAAGATCCTGATTAGTTTGTTCCTGAGAAGCCAACTGATCCGGATCTACGATGTTTTCCAGAATGGGGTATATCCGGATTCCGCAGGATAAAGGCTTAATACAAACCGAACAACTTTCTGGAAAATATTACGCGTAAAAAGTAGTTCTTATTAAATGTTTCTTTCATTGTTTGTTATGTTTTGCAGTTTAGAAACTTCAGTTTGGGTATCGAAGCAATAATAAATTGCCAATTGCTAATCGAAATGCAAATATATTCAAAAAGTATTACCTTGCGCAGTAATATAACACTGATAGGCATACTATAAAAGACATAGTGGACTCGCCATTGTAGATTGCTAAAAGTGACAATAAACAAACAAGTTGGCGTGTTTTTTTACGTGGCTATGTATGTTAATAATATGACATTCATATGAATCAAGAATTATCTCAGTTGACCCCAGAAGGTCGCTTGGATATTGGGGATTAATAATCTTACTTGCATAAGTTCTTTTGAAGTTTTACTTTATGCCTATCCCGCCAAAACGATCACGTGATATATACATTTGCGAAAGGACGCTATCTGTTAGACTGGTCTCCCTTTAATAGCATTGCGTCTATTTATAGCATACACTCTGGCGCAGTATTGCAATTTTGAGTCCATCCGCGGTATTAAATAAAAGGGCATTTGCGAGCCAGCATCCCATTACCGGGCCGGTCACGAGCCACTACCGGCCTGCCGACGAACCCTCAAACGAACCACAATCCGCGGATGACGGTTTCATTGACGGATTCAAGGGGGGGGGGGGCGGGCGGGCGCCCCCCCCCCCCCCCCCCCTAAAATCGCCAAATCAAAGTGTTTAATATGATTTTAGCAGCAGTTATTGTTTTTTGTTGCTGATTTTTTTTTCAATTTTAGAGAGTCTGTTTTTTTTTTCTTGCATCTAAATTCGAAGATGCCACGTCGGCGGCGCCCTGCTATAATGTAGCCTACCATATCTTTCGGTTCCGTTTTGAGAATGACGTCTACTGGAGTCCTCGGATCAGAGCAGTCTAATCTGGGTCCGCAACGTTTGCAACAAGGACGTTTAATGGTCCAGCAGAGTACAGTATATAGGGATTATGAATCTAAAAATCGGCTAATATGCCTTATGCGCCCAGCAGATGTTAATGGATAGAAACATATGTGTGATCCCTATAATAAAGGATATATTCATGTCAAAATGTGGTAGAAACGTGTTGAAAGCACGGCGATATGATTCTGTGCTATCTCCTCTTTTTTCTTTTCTTTAATCTTATTAAAACCGTCGCTAAATTCATGCAGACTGAGTCAGTAAAATGTCCAGCGCGTGTCGGTATTCGCCTAGCTGAGAGCCAGGCACGTGCATATTATGTCACTCAATTTACTTACAAGTCAGAAAAGTCCACTGATTTAAACTATTCGATAAGCCGGGTCTCCTATGTTCACTCGTCTCGGACTACCAAAGAATCACTACACTGTCTCGTTCTTCCTTCAGAAAACCAAAACGCTTTCGCTCGCTCTGCCGACTTCGAATTCCAGTTTATATTGAACTCAAGAATTGAAACCGCTAGACATCTCATACGATCAGATTTTTTTGCAAAGATCTACACAAAACTTTGAAATACGTAGACGAGTTCCCAGCGTAGACGAGTCCCCAGAGTAAAAAAAACACACAAAAAATGACGACATTCAGAAAGCACACACACACACACACACACACACACACACACACACACACACACACACACACACGAAAGTATGTGCACAAATTACTGGTTAACCGCTTGCTCAAGCCTGCCCAAGAAAAAGTGTGGTTAAGTGAACTGACCTTCCCGCAATGACCATAGCTGTTGACACGGGACGTAAAGCAACAAAAACAAACACACACACACACACACACACACACACACACACACCTCTCTCTACTTGTCGATCCGCCGATGCAATGTTTACTTTGACGTGCCTGCACCAGTCTCTCTCTCTCTCTCTCTCTCTCTCTCTCTCTCTCTCTCTCCTTACATTTGCAAACACGGTTTGGATCCAGATCAGACCCGAATGGTATTCAGGATTGAATGTTTCGTCAATTTAAAAATGCGTGCATGCGATAGAAAGAACTCAAAGCGTTAATACTGAGGAATGTCCGACTTTGCCGTACAAAAGCCGATGCGCACGATAAGTTTGTGTTTTGTGTCCTCGTCGGAAGCAGTTGTAACAAGATTGATTGACTGACCCAAACTCTGTGTTTCGATAATCTAAGCCAAAACAAAGGATTCGTGTGCAAACACCGTGCAGTTTCTCTCTCTCTCTCTCTCTCTCTCTCTCTCTCTCTCTACTTTTACGACCTGCTATCAAAGTTTGCAAACAGTTTGGATCCAGAAGATCGTACGACGTGCCTGATCAGGGGCAAACAAGCATACCAAGAGTTATAATCTAGTCCGACTTTGCGTCCGATGATCTGAACATTTCAGATAAGTACCTTCTCTCAGATGCATGCCATGGGCAGATCCAGAGGGGGAGGGGGGTGGACAGTGGTTCCGGACCCCTTGAAAAATCACAAAAATATAGGGTTTCCTAGCAATATTGATCCGGATTCCCTAAAAATCACAAAGCTACCAATTCAAGCCAGCATTAAATGGTGGGCCATTGACACGCCAGCAAAACGCCATTTCAAAGGTGTTTCGCTGATGGACCGATGGTGGTCAATTTTTAGTGGCATTTCGGTCCTCTCTCACTACCCCCTCTGACAAAATGCTCTGGATCCGCGCATGCATACAGTGCGTGTGAACCGGCTCGATTGAAATTAAACTGTCGACGGACAAAATTTCATGATATTTTGGTACTTACAACGTGCGACAAAAGACTCAGACGAGCCTGCGCAAGGGTGCATTCTCAATTCAGCATTTATGGCTACGGTATGTCAAGCATGCAAATGGATTAATTTTGTGTCTCACGACTCAAACCACAACTTGGAAAAGGGCCCTTTTGTATATAAGTTTGTATAAGCAAACTAACTTAACAAAGGATCATTGACACTTGCTATGGGTAAATGCCTATGGTTTTCAGTAAAAATAAAAGTTTGTCAATCGTCCTTTTCTTCACCTTGAAGCTACCCTGACCTAAGTACTTTATGGCTGTGAAATCCGTTTTCGATATTAGATGCTTCAAAGATGTAAAATTTGGGTTTACATTAAGATACGTAGAAATCTGAAACCATTTTTTAAAATATCATTCCCTCCCCCGTGTGCCAGCAAAAGCTTTTGCATGTATATGTGTTGACATAATTTACACATTGTATGGAAGTCTGCTGACTTTCTTCAAAATTATGTTTTTAAATAATGAACCACCCCGGACCACCATCAGAGTGTCAAACAGTTATGATCCAGATCAAGACCGACATTCTGTTGGTCTTCATCTGGGTTCAAACTGTTTGCAAAAGGCTATTGGCAGACGACAAAATTATCCACTGGCATGCAAAGAGTTATAATAGGTAAATACTTTAGTGCTCAATATATTGTCTTATATAGGGATAGACATGCATATGTATATTGTTTGTCAAAATTGACCCGAGACATATGAATATTCAATGACCTTTTACTCAGTCTTCGTGAATCTTCGTAAAAAGTGTGCTTTAGATTGTTGTTCAATTACTAATCTGAGTGAAATTTATCACAATTCCCCGATAGCCTAGTGGATAGTCTAGTGTTTTAGCACTCAAAAGATGTGGGTTCGAGTCCAGTAACATTTGATTTTTTTTTTCGTTTTGTTTTTCGATTTGCTAATTTCTTTGTCTTTATTCTCGATTTTTGTGCACAACTGGATACATGTATTTGAATTTGGCATGCGTGATGTAACAAATACAGCACCGTTTATAATTTAAATAAGCTTACATATTATTAACTCTTTGCACGCTGAATATTTTTGAGACTTTTGTTATCATCTACCGACTTTTAATCAAAATTAACTTTTTCAAAAATTCTTACAGGAACACTATCAGAGTGTCAAATGGTCTGTATCCAGGTCAGAACCGACGTTCTGTTGGTACTGAACTGGGACAAAACTATTTGCAAATGGTATCAGCTGACAAGGAAAGAGATTGTGGAACTTAGGGAATAATGAATACAAAAGCGGCTAAATACAAATGAAAGATGTAAAGCTCATCACAAGTTGATGTAAAATATACGAAAAATATTAACTTAAAAAAGAAAGCAATTTGACAAATATATATAAAAAAGGTTCCTTCCAAGTTTCGATCCAGGTATGCTTGATTTGTAAGTAGTCAACTAACCACTAGGCTATCAGACTATTAGCATTAACGAATTGACAATATCTTCATATTCTCTGTAAAAGCGTGACCAAGGTCGGAGTACTCCACGAAAACGCACGAATATCACGAAGATTTTGGCGAAAATTAATCAGTCTAAGGTCAATTTTGACAGACTATACCATAAATATTCGGACACTTTAAATACATTCAACATGCTATGCCCTTGTTTTCTTTTTGAGAATCATTAGTATTTGAACAGTGGCGAGTTCAACAATGTGAGCTTTTGCGGGCACACTTTCATGATCTTTATTAGTAATGTGTAAAGTCTGGCATCAAGTACAACTAGCACTCGAGAGCCCTCGCATTGTTTAACTCGCCATGGGTACATTCTATCTGTCACTTTTAACCTGAGGGTTCATTCCCCCACGGTGGGGCTAGAGATCATAATATATAGGAAACCTTTCAGAAGAGCTATTCTGTTTTTCAAACTTATGGAGATCTTTCCAAACATTTATAAGAAAACATTCATATTTAGGCATTTGGTATCATATTCATGAAATGCCTCCAGTCATCAGCTTCAGAGCCTTGCGTCCATACCTCAGGGTGCGGCTAGAGGTAAAAAGCTAGGACATCTTTTTTCTTTTTCTTTTAAAGAACCATTTGTATTTGAAGAACATATGCTATTTCATTTTCTTACTTTCTGTGACTTCAGGTTTTCGGTTCAGGACCAGGGGTTCTACTCCTTTGAGCAAAAGACTGCCAGAGCTCTAGCTAAGAAAATTCTTTTAACAGAATTCCGTCCTGAAGCACTGGCCAAAAAGCAAGTTAATGTCACAGATTTGTACCCCATGGTGTCTTCTACCAATTTTGCACAAACGGTTCCATTCCACTGATCAATGGATCTGCCAAAGCTCCAGATAAGAAATGTCTTTCAATGACTTCTCCTCCTGAACCAATGGTCCAAAATTTACAGTAATTTCACAGAATTGTCCCTAATGATGCACTCTACCAAAATTATACAATTGGTTTGGCTCTGCCATTAAGAGACCTCATTCAAGCTTGCACATAATGTCTCTGGTGGCGATTAAGTAAAAGTAGGAAAAACATATACAAAAGTGGACAGAACTTTATCAAATCAGTTCTTGATTATCATTAATTTCTTTGAATATGTGGGTGGATTTGTCTTAGGTAAGATACTGGGAAACACTTTCCCTCATCCTTATAAGGTCTTTAACCAACAGAAACCAAAAGAAAATCTGAAGGAGAAAAAAAATGCCACAGTATGTGGGATTAAATTACACATGTTTAGTTGGGGTTGTCTCAAAGAAAGTTAAGAGAAAATTGTTACCGCTTACCTGCCTGAAGAGCTTCACAAACATTTATTGAGCGATTATTTTTAACACTGTAAGCTCTATAATAAAAGCATTTGAAGATAAAGTTTGATTATTTACTTCTTAAGTTAGTTATTAATCAATTGATTTCTTGCACTTTATATATTAATTACATTTATTAAAGGCTGATTTTGTTCAATGAACAAATGACAATGTTGTCAGAAAGATTGCTTTCCCATTTCACTTTGTGGCAATATGTTTGACCCTACATCAGAGACTTCCAGATTCCATTTGCAGGTCATAGAAAAGGTATCTAACTAACTACCTCCCTATTTGAACGCTTTAATGCAGCCGTCCCCATCAGTACTCTCAGTGCTTTGATTGATAAACGTCAATCTCTAAAAGCTCGTTTACACAAACTTAAGAGTATCTGTGTTGAACTTAATGTTAGATAATACGCGCACTAACAGATGAACACAAATTTTAGAAGATTTAAAACGCTAGCGTTGCGAACAATGGCTGGCGACGCGTTCAAAGTTGACGTCAATGATGCAACGTCACATTTTTAGAGGATTTGTATGACGTTATGCATGTGTGTGAGTTTGTACGACGATAATAAGCATTGTGTAGAACACTAGGACTGTAGAAATCGCAATTAAACATTTTTAGTCAAGTTTTGTCTGACCACTCCATATTTAAGCTTACATAGTGACATTGTTCGCGTTATTGTAGCGTTAGCTGTTTCGTCACAACTGTCAAAGTTGTGGCGAAATGACAGAGGATCTACTTGCAAACAGAAAACATTTAAACAAGATTTTGGGGTATTTTTGTATATATGCCAAAAATGCGATTAGCGCAATTTTGAGGCTGACGTTACGTCATGTGTTAACGGAGTCACTGGAATTGAAATTTTTGTGCGAAAACATCGCATTTGTCCTAAATATTAATTATAAATAACACATTTTTGCACAGCTTTAGATAGGCCACAAATATGCGCATCGGAAGGGTGGTGCGTTTTCATTGGACATGGGTATATTTGAAAAAGCCATCCATCGCTTTAGTAATTGAATTAGGGCGGTGCAATGCAATATTTTGACTGACATCTTGGACTTGGTTTATTTGACTTTTGCTTAAAATGTTCAAAGAGTGCATCTAAGCACAGAGGAACCTACATCAACTTGGTTGTTGGAACTGTTTGGAGAAATTGGCGGAGATGTTCCTGAATAATTTTCAATTGGGATAAGTTTTTCGAAATATGACGCAGTAAAAAGTTATTGCGAAAAATAAGTACTAAAAACTTAACAGCAGGAGTTTGTATCTGCTTAACAAGATTATATCTGGGTTTAGTGATAGTCGCTTCAGCGCCACAGTTTGGTTATGCCAAAATGTGATTTTTTTCTGAAAAAGAGAACAAAGGAAATTGTTGTTTATGTTCTGGAATTTATGCTTACTTTCGATGATATGCAAAATACCTGTCCTTTTATTAGTCCGTTAGGTGAGGCCCTCAAAAATTAAGTTGTAATCCTTGGTCTGGTAACAGCAAACAGTAAGAGTCACCTGGTTTTGTCTGCCATACAGAACAAAATGGTCCTCACGTCTCGAGGTAACTTTTGCGTGCTGGAGTTATAAACAGGCTCTAGACAATATTTGGTATACGTTCAAGTGGTAAAATATTTTTACTGACCGTTCCAAGGCGGTGCTTCTTTTGTGGATCATTTGTGTTATTTATGTCTTGTGTTTGTCATGCTTTCGTGTCTGTTCATTTCTACTTTGTGGTCACCTGCTGGGAAAGGGCTGACCTCTTGGCTCAGTTTATGATATTTTGTTGTGTTTTGTCACTTTCCCATGTGGTATCTTGGGTAAGGTGTGGTATTTTTGTATCGATTCCTGATCTTTGCCACCTTTCTTACTTTAATCACCCAATAATTGTAAATCTATGACAATGCTAAGGTGGTAAATTTGCTGTGGTTTTCTATGTTGGTCGTTTTGGTGTCAGTTGCTAGATTTAGACTTATCACCTGTGGAGTTACTGTGTTCTACTGTCGAACAAAGTAAGAAAGACAGCAAAGATCAGGATCTGCTGCTAAGTACTGGTTGAACCTTAGGAGACAGGAAAAATTCTAGACACAATTACAAATTGTTGACTGGGACTTTAAGCATACAAACAAACAAAAATAGCTTTTTCGTCATAATACAGTATCATGACATCATAAAGACTCACACTTCATATTTTACTTCCTATTGAAACAGCTGCATATATTCTCTCTTCTTTTGTAAGTGTAGCGTTATGATATACATATAGATAACATGGTGACAGCATACCTTCTTTATACGGCAGTTAATATTTTATTCATTTAGCATTTTCTTTCGTAGTTATGTGATACCAGCCCATCTAAGTAACTCATAGCTTATACCACAGTTCATTTGGTAATGATAAAGTCCACAAAATATATATTGCCAGAACAAAAACTACCAGAAAATAATCTGAAAATAATCCTGGAATTCAACAGATAAACCTGTACGTATCAGGAAGTGAAATAGAATCTTTTCCAAAGGTAGATAATAATTATAAGTCCATGGAATGCCAACAGATGTATCCTATTCATAATCATTTATATATTGCATTTTAACTGGCTTAAGAGCTATATGTATGGGAACACACAAAGAAAACACTTTAAAGATGCAACATATTGCTCATCATTTTTTCACAGCCTTTAACACTTTGGATCCAGAAGATCGTTGTACCTGATCAGGATACAGATTATTTGTCAAGAGGGAATGCGTTGGGTGGTAATTAAAACAGTGCATTAGACCGGCACATTTCATTTGCCCACTTCCAAATATAATTTGCACATTTTGATTCCTTCAGTTGTGCATCATTCTGCATATCATTTGCACGCTTTTTCTCACCTCATTGATAATTCAGGTAGTTGAGTCTTTACGTAATAGTTATACCATGTGTTGCCAGCCTGTACGTGGAGATAATCCACGAGCTTTAGTGAGTGGGGTATCTTACATACAGCTGGGCAAGCATGGTATAACTATTTCATACCACCAAAGGTGGTATAAAACTAGTTATAGCTTGTTTTGAAGGTACATTGGCCATTCTTAAGCACTGTAAGCAAATATATGAACGGTGGTACATATAGGTTCAAGGGTTAATTACGTCTTTCGCAAAAAAAGAAATTTTATACCACCTTTACCATGAAATATATCGTGATATGCAAGGTCTACACTAATGTAAGTGGTATAAAATAGTTATACCATGTTTGTCTACCTGTATATAAGATAATCCACTCGATAAAGCTCGTGGAGTATCTCAACATACAGGCGGACAACCCATGGTACAACTATTACATACTGTAGCTCTCCACATGCTATGGTAAATTGATTTTCGAGGCAATAATACGAACTCAAAAAGGTACATAATGTCCATTGCATAATCAATGTATATTGTACATTTAAGAAAGATTTTGCACCATATTTAAAAGTACCATCAATGAAAACCTCACTGACTTCATTGCACAGACGCTGAACCAGGACAAGTCGTTCACGGCCACTAATCACTAATTGCTTCTGATTGAGGTGCGAAAAGAGTGCGCAATTGAAATCGCAAAAAGTGCACAAAATATATCATTGCTAATTGCAAAAATGTGCAAATACAAGGCGCCCACTAGACGACAAACAAGCGTGCCAAGAGTTCAAAGGCTACTGCCACAAACGTATGTCCAATTTTGTCCTGTGAAAATGTATTGGCCGTGGTCATTTAGCTGGGTATTTCATTATGTCTCAAAGACAAGATAAGTGCCCATTGCATGCAGTGCGTGGTTTCGTGCTTACTTCTAACATCTACGAGAAATCCGATTATGCATATTTTGAAACTTATCACATGTGAACGACAACAGCTCAGAGGAGACTGTGCAAATGCGCATTTTAAATAAAGCATTTACTGCTCACTGTGACACACACACAGTATGAACGCAGATGAGGGCTCGGGTCATATGTTGTCTTCTTCAGAAGCTGTCTGATCGCTGTCTTCCCTGTTTATCTAGACCTTTTGGCAGGCAAGTAGAACATTTGCCACAGTATATTTTGTAAACCTTAGCACACCTGTAGCCATTCAGCTCTTATGTTTGATCAGTAATTTTTGTCATGATGCCATGCTATGGCATGAAGGTACATAAGCACTTTTGGCTGCAGATATTATCAATTAATTCAAGCGAAAATCATAACAGAACCATAAATAGTCGTACATCATTAAATACTCAAGTAGAGTGGCGTAAAGGCACCACAATGCAATATGGCTGTAACCTATACACCTTGTTACGACATAAAGCCGGTCAGGAAGGAAGAGGGGAAATCTTATTGGAAAATTCCTTTATGCGATGACGATGCTACTAGGGAAAAATAATGCACACAACTAGCAAAAACTTTTCAGTACTTTTTGTACTAAGAAAACATCAACAACACATTAATATACAATGACACCACCTACGCTGTTATTTCTGGCTAATTGACCATCCTATACCAAGATCATTTAAATTAGAATCAATCTTGGAGTGTCCTGCTCTAGATGTACGTCAACTAGTCAGAAATAAGAGACGTAAAGAATATGATTAACATATAGCTTAAGTTCTCATAGGAAAAAAAAAATGGGCCCTTTAATATTTTAGTTCTCGTATTGACGAGAAATCTCGAGATTATACGCATCCCGCGCACACTATGTCTCCGTATCCGCACTTGTCTACTTCAGACCATCGGCGCTGAGGTGATCGAGCCTGTACTTTGGTCGTCACTGGTTTCGCCTAGTATTTCTTGCGCGTAATACTGATCGTCGTTCTAGACGTCAGGATTAATATAAGTGGTTCTTCCTGATCGTATCCCCACGTTGAGATGTCAGATTCACTTATAACAATTCAAGCCGGTTGGCTCCCAACTCGGGCTATTCTACGTGGTAACGATTGGGCCTGATCCACGCTGGTCGTGGCCTGAGGGGGACAGCTAATAAGTCCCGTCAGGTAATAATCATTCGGCTCACCAACATTCAGCCTCCAACGTAGGAGGGGACACAAGAGACGATTTTGCAAAAAACAATCTATATTTAGAATCTCAGAATCACTCTGTTGCGTCAATAATGGAGTTGTTCGTTTGAAGTTCACAAAAATAGAAATAATTTCAGTGGTCTTACTCCTTTAAATTACAGCCTAACCCTATAAGCGCGCGATTGGCCCTCACCCGTGGGTGTATGGCTAACAGCTCCCATGCGGTTAGGATGGATCGGCTCTTCTAAATACCCACACTTAAAATTATATAATAGAGAAGTATTTTTAGTGACTGGCCTATGTCAGCGCTAAACAATACCTCTTATGCCAAACGAACAAACCCATACGTAACAAAATTTCCTATACACTGTCGTAACGTCACCCTGGTTGAGACGCTATCGCAGCCGAAACATCAAGATCCTGTGGCCCTTTTCCCTTCAAGGTCACGTTATCTAGATAGTTTCGAGGTTTACAAATACTGATACCAATTCTCTTAAAATTCCAGGAAAAGGTTGAACAGTGTGGTGCCGACGTAACGTTTGGACGTTTACGTCGGACATCACCCTGCCCACGCGCTAATTTTGTACATGTATAAGGTATCAGTTGTAAACAACTAATTATGACCTCTCGGCAAACATAATTACATCAATATTGAGAGATTACATTCTGCTGTTTTATGTGTGTAATACCGTACAATATTTTTTTTACATTTATTTTGGTGTAACAAATATCTTTACATTTACTTTGGTGTAACAAATATCTTTACATTTACTTTGGTGTAACAAATATTTTTACATTTCCTTTGGTGTAACATTACACCTACCTAATCTCTAAACATACATGTCAGCTATCACCTTATTTAAGTAAGTGTGTTGTAGTGTATGCACCTAACCCTTATTCTTATATGCGTCAGATATAACTCGAGGTGACACATACAGGTCGCTACTGAAAGTCGACTATCACTGGCAATTAAATCGTCTTTCCAACAATGCCATATAAAAATCACAACAATTTAAAATCTAGCTGCTAAAATTGTTTTTCACCTATCGGTCCCTGGTAAATCTTTCAGCATACCATTAAAGTTTTATGTGCAGGCCCGACATGGCCTGTGACTACTTTTGTCCAAAATAACCCGACGAGTCCATCCGGACAGCTTTTACTATAGCCGCAAGAATGGTCCCAGCAGATTTTTAGGCATTACGCATGTGCGTAGCTTCATACGCAAGTGCGTAACAATCGCTATTTTCACCGAAAAAACGGGACGTTATTGATAGCACCCGAAAGAACTCATACACGGAATGCTGGCCGATTCAACAGACGACAAAATAGAAAACGAGTGACTTATTATTTCAATGCAATGTGACATGCTAGAGACATCGCGATTCAATGCAATAACACGAGTCGCCATCGCCCTGTCATGTACAATTTCAACACAGTAACAATATATACAACTTCACGTACCTTTTATAATAATGAATAGCGTCTCTATATCGAACCTTTCAACGGTATGTTTAAAATGTCCCCTAACAAGAATGGGAAATTCCATTCTTTATATATTGAAAACTGCACAGGATTTCCAAGATATTCAAGAAAAGTAAGGAAATTGTGCAAGCGTTGATAAATATAGACACAATGAATTCCATCTCAGACAAACCGACCTTTTATTGGGACTATTAGTAGAAAAGGTACCGTATCATGGTTCCAATAGGTGACCAGGTGCATACCTAAACCTTTGCGTATTTGTACGTATACACAACCATCACTGATTCTGTTGTTCCATCTATTCTGCATCGTAACACACCTCACTTCAGAAAAGAGTTAAAATCAACGGTATTTTATCGTTCAACGCATAATAATTCGCTTTCTATCTGTTGTGTACGAGATGAAGTATTGTCATTCACAGTTTGGCTTTGAAATTGGGCACAATTTATCCTTAATTCTACGAAAATAAGTGATGAGACGTAGCAAGGCGTAGATGGTCTCACTTTGTAATATTTTGCCTTAAACCATCTCAAAACCAAATATCTGACCTTCTTTTGTGAAATATTTGCTCTTTTACATGCCGAATATCAATTCTGTTGCAGGAAAACATATCTTTCACATGGCCACCAGCACATATCGCAACGTTGCCTAAACTCTTCCTGAGGCCCCCAATACTAATTAATATGGGCACCTCAACGTGTTATAATATTGAAACGGGCTCTGTATTGACCCTGTTAACCGGGTGTGCTTCTGTCAACATTTCAAGGTTTTTGTTGAATAACTTATGTAGCTTTTGCCCAATTTTGATTTAATTTGCACCACACCTTAACCATTAGACAGTGCATGTTTGGTAGGAAAAAGGGGGCTGAAGGATCAGTATTGCAAGAGTTAAGCCACTTTGTAGATATCCCCAGCAAACGTAGTTTAGGGGGATATACTGTTTTCAGCCTGTCCATCAGTCCATCTATCCATCAACATTTCAAGGTTTTCGTTGAATAACTTCTGTAGCTTTAGTCTGATTTTGATCATATTCAAACCACACCTTAACCATTTGACAATGCATGTTTTGTAGGAAAAGGGGACTGTAGGATCAGTATTGCAAGAGTTATGCCTCTCTGTAGTTTTAAATGTATAGTGTTTGCAATATAGCTAATAGTGCATACTTTGTGAAATCCACTCCTCCTAGAGCCTTTTCCTTTTAATACTTTGCAAGTATGTTACAGCGATTTGAAGATGTGGAAGTTTAATGATGAAAAAATATTTTTTGATAAATCGACAGCATTTTTAACTTAGCAAATTCTCGACTACTGCACATATTGAATATTGGCTGATAGTGCATACTTTGTGAACACCTTCTAGAGTCTTTGATGTATCATTTTAAAACTGACCTTGACCTGTGACCTTGACATTGAGTCTAGGTAGCTGGGTTATGTGCTCTGCACACCGTCTTACTAAGAGGTACATATGACTGTGCAGTTATGTTACAAACATATTGAAGACGTACATGTGGAAGTTTAATGATGTCAAAATATTTTTGATAAATTTACACCATTTTAACTTCGCCAATTCTCGACCACTGCACATATTAAGTAATGGCTGATAGTGCATACTTTGTGAAATCAACACCTCCTATAGTCTTTTGTGTATGCTTTAAAAATGTTGCAGGTATGTTACAGACATTTTGAAGATGTGCAAGATGAAAAATTAGTTTTGATAAATTTACACCATTTTTATCTTAGCCAATTCTCGACCACTGTACATATTAAGTAATGGATGATAGTGCATATTTTGTGAAAAAAAAACTCCAAGAGTCTTTGGTGTATCCTTTTAATACTTTGCATGTATGTTACAAGGAATGGATGGTAGTGCATACTTTGTGAAATAAACTCCTCCTGTAGTCTTTGGTGTATCCTTTCAATACTTTGCATGTATGTTACAAGTAATGGATGATAGTGCATATATTGTGAAATAAACACCTCCTGTAGTCTTTGGTGTATCCTTTTAATACTTTGCATGTATGTTACAAGTAATGGATGATAGTGCATATTTTGTGAAATAAACTCCTCCTGTAGTCTTTGGTGTATCCTTTTAATACTTTACATGTATGTTACAAGTAATGGATGGTAGTGTATATATTGTGAAATAAACTCCTCCTGTAGTCCTTGGTGTATCCTTTTAATACTTTGCATGTATGTTACAAGTAATGGATGATAGTGCATATATTGTGAAATAAACTCCTCCTGTAGTCTTTGGTGTATCCTTTCAATACTTTGCATGTATGTTACAAGTAATGGATGATAGTGCATATATTGTGAAATAAACTCCTCCTGTAGTCTTTGGTGTATCCTTTTAATACTTTGCATGTATGTTACAAGTAATGGATGATAGTGCATATTTTGTGAAATAAACTCCTCCTGTAGTCTTTGGTGTATCCTTTTAATACTTTACATGTATGTTACAAGTAATGGATGGTAGTGTATATATTGTGAAATAAACTCCTCCTGTAGTCTTTGGTGTATCCTTTTAATACTTTGCATGTATGTTACAAGTAATGGATGATAGTGCATATATTGTGAAATAAACTCCTCCTAGAGTCTTTGGTATATCCTTTCAATACTTTGCAT
The DNA here is from genome assembly GCA_964019695.1 of Loripinus fragilis. Lineage (NCBI taxonomy): Eukaryota > Metazoa > Mollusca > Bivalvia > Lucinida > Lucinidae > Loripinus > Loripinus fragilis. The sequence continues at coordinate 14,311,430 of OZ026519.1, read as the reverse complement.
GTATGTTACAAGTAATGGATGGTAGTGTATATATTGTGAAATAAACTCCTCCTGTAGTTTTGGTATATCCTTTCAATACTTTGCATGTATGTTACAAGTAATGGATGATAGTGCATATATTGTGAAATAAACTCCTCCTAGAGTCTTTGGTATATCCTTTCAATACTTTGCATGTATGTTACAAGTAATGGATGATAGTGCATATATTGTGAAATAAACTCCTCCTAGAGTCTTTGGTATATCCTTTCAATACTTTGCAGGTATGTTACAGACATGTTGAAGATGTGCATGTGGAAGTTTGATGACGAAATTATTTTTTTTACAAATTTACAGCATTTTAAACTCAGTCTTTTCTAGACCACAGCACATATTGAATGATGGTTAATAGTGCATATGTTGTGAAATCAACACCTACAGCCTTCAGTGTATCCTTTTAATACTCATGTATGTTGCAGACATATTGAAGATAAGGTTGCAGGGGGAAAACTGAAAGCCTTGCTAATTCTTGTTTTATTCCAGAGTTATTGGCCTTTTTGTCAAGAAATGTCCGATCTTATACTAAGGAGTGTAATATTTTGTACAAATGCTTAGGTCTTCAAACACATATCTATTCTAGCTTTATTCTTAAATGACACACTTTCTGGGCGAAATCTCTTCATTTTTATTGCACCTTAATTTCAGACTAGTGCTGTTGGACATTGCATAAAAAATCACATATAGGTAATAATGAAAATGCATAATTTTCCTATTCTCATTAAGTTGTAATAGTCGGGGAACCAAGGTAGGAAAACTGCTAACCCTTGCACCCTGAAGGTATACAGCTGGATTTGGTATGGTTGCAAAGTTAATTCTATGGTGTATCTGAAACCACTGTATAGCAGACTTGATCGACTTGTATAACGTCAGAGCAGTAAATTTCTACGGAAGCCCAGCAAGAACGTTAAAATATAATTTTTCAAAATGTAATATATTTTTATCAAAAAAATTTGGGACTGAAAAAATATTAAGTTTATATAATGAAACGATATCGGCGTAGACCCCAGAAGTAATGGTGGAAACCTTAGAATACTGCTTACTGATTTTTGAAGCATTTAGATTAGGGCATCCCAATTTTGAAATTAGATCTACAGATTTCTTTGCTTCAAATCTCAATAAAACTGGCCATTTATTGCCCAGTACAGGACTTCTTAACAAAATGTGGAAGCTTTAATGATCAATCATACGAGGGTTAGTCAAAAATAACTGAGCCCTACCTCATAACATTTTAGTCTGGTATTGTAGACAACAAATGTGATTATTTTCAATAAGTATCATATGTCATTGTTGTTTTGACACTGAAGAATTATCCAAGTGAAGCTTCTATTATGGTTGCTAGGCAACTGAAGATCGTCAGTTAGAGCGATGCGTTCACGATCTCAGCCAACAGGAAAATACAGTATGTCTTTAAAAAGCTTGCATGCTTGATAGTTTTTGTGAAAGACATATTTAACATTTATTGAAATAACATATATCATATTGTCTTTTCATTTCACTTAGATCGATAATGTTTAGCTGAACATTGATTGTATGCGTTGCCTAGCAACAAAAAACGCCAAAATTTCACACATTTTCAATTACACGAGAATTGTGTTGCCATGGAAACAAATTTGTGCATTTAAATCAAGGAACTTAATATGTCTGAGAGTTGGTTTGTGTATGCAGTACTGTTAAAACATTATCAGGCTAATATCTTATGTTTTCTGTTAAAATTGTGTAAATATGAATGTGGGTGGGGTAAATTATAGGACGTCAGGCATGTAAAAATTTGATAAATTTTAAAAATCAAACTACCACAGCATCTATAATTTGGAGTCAGTTGGTTTCTGTTCTGTGACACTGAATAGGTACATGTTAAAGATATCAGACGACAGTGAATAAAGCCTTGCTTAAACATTACTGTTTCCATAGCAACGCTTAGAATTAGGTGTATCACAGCGTGAACGCGCCCCTTTGACAGGTCATATTCTGTTGCCTAGCAACCGTTACACAAAGCATACCAACAGAAATAAATTAGGTGATTAAATAGATGACATATAACTACAGTGAAATATAATCTAATTATTTGTCCATTTTACTCGGTTCAAATGTTATGAGGTAGGGCTCAGTTATTTTTTACTAACCCTCGTAGAATATTAATTCCTGAGACTAACAAAATGTAATTACGCCCATTGAAGACTCAAATTAGCCTGGGCATCTGACAAGTTTACAAAGTCTTTGCTGTGTTCTCTATGGGTACCAAAGGACCCACAGTATCCTAGAGTGGGCATTGAAGACTCTAAACAGACTGGGTGGAAGCCCACTTTGATCTAAACTCAGGCGTAAGAAAAGGCTGAGATGTTCAATCAGGAAAATATGTCACTAGAATCCTGAATGGGGCCAAAAAATCTTAAATCACTAATAAAAGTTTTGAAATCACAAAATATCAAAAGAAATCAGACATAGTTTGATTATTTTATGGTTAATATCTGATATAATTCTGTAAAATCAGATCTCAGCAACAACAAAAATGAAATTCTATTCATCATGTGCAAGTGTCCTGAACTTTCTTATTCCTGTAAAATGCTGCTTCCTTGCTGTTTTCTTGTCATGAAGAGTTCATTAAAAACCTTGTAGTTTCTTAACAACAACATGATACACTCTGTTTTAATCTTTATTTTTCATCAGTTGTAAATGATACAAATATAATACTATATAAGATATAATTATCTTTAAATTTATAAATAAAATGACCTTGAATACAAGGAAATAGCTAACAAATCACAATTTTTATGATTAACAAGAATTCAACAACAGGTGATCATGCTCTAATGTGAGGTACTGGTCACAGATGAATTAATATTTATTCTGATCCCAATGTTGTATAACTTTTTCATCCTGAACTCAAATGAACATGAAATTTATAATGCTCATAAATGTTAAAATGCCAACAATCATTGGCTTTTTTACATTTATCAGCATTATAAATACATGTACATCTCATAGTTTGAAAGCAAGAAAAGTCTATCCTTTTTGAAGATTTTAGTTTTCATGAGCAGTTGAGATTTCATGCTTAGTTGAATTGAGCATGAAAAAAGTTTTATAACCTCCAGGTCAGATCAAGGGGTCTATCAAATACTGTTTTCAGAAATTCAATTTGGGGAGGCATATTGTTAGATTTATGGTACCAAACTGACTATCAGGATGATATGCCAATGGAACTGTTAAACATTATTAATGAGCCGCAACATGAGATTTCAAACAAAGCTGCAGTTTGACATGACACTCCAACGAATCTGTGCAGCCTCCTTTCAAGCTTAGAAACCACAAATGCTTTTCTGTCAGTAGCTCAACAGTCAAAGAATATTCAAGCTACCACCCAAGGCTCTGACCAGACTGCATGTATGCGCAAGCTGGTCAGAGCCTTGGCTGGTGGCACATACCACATTGTTGGAAATCTCATGTCGTGGCTCATTTGCGAATGTTAACCCAATGATTTTTTAAACCCAGTAAATTAGTTTGATTGTCTGAGCTAATGCTTTACGTCCAAGTCAACAATTATTTGATCATGTTGGGACATTTTTTGTAGCGTGAGTCAATACAAAGCAGTGAGAAAATGCTGTCTTGCTCAAGGGCAGAACACAGTGCTTTCAGTGAAGAATCTGATCAGCTTGTCCATCTGCTTATAGTATGATCACATTTTCTATGTGCTCACTGGATACATAAAGAGCCATGTTAATTTCAAGTTGACAGGGAAGGGGCTGCTCAGACTAGGTGTATGCCCATGGCTGATCAGTCTTCCCTGTTTGCACATGTCATTTTGTAGGTTTTATCATAATATTGCACATATATTAAACTTTTTCATTCTGATGGATTTTTCCTCACATATTGATACAATAAGCATCAATTTGTGCGTTTTATTTTGTTTTGTTTGATTTGATTTTTTACGTCCCATCAACAATCTTTCAGTTATAAAGGGATGGGTCTTCCTGGGTAGAACCAGTACTAAGCTAGGATAAATGTGTCTTGCTCAAGGACACAAGGCAGTGACGCCGGTGAGGCTCGAACACGCAGCCCCTCTGTCTCGAGTCAAGAACTCTACCACTGAGCCACTGCGCTCCCCTGCATTTTATTTTAAGAGGTCAATGGTCAAAATTTCTAAATTTCAATATATTTCTGTCCTTGAAGTTTTTTTTTATCTTAGCCACAGTGCGGACCCTGATGAAATGCTGTATCAACCCTTTACCTCATAGAGACTCCTTTTGCAAACAGAGCAGACTCAGATCAGGCAGCTCTTGTAATGGAGATATGACATAGCTGATCCCACACCAGTGGACCTTACAAGTAGTTCCACAGTATGAAAGTTTATTTATAAAATTATTCACAGTGAGTGGAGCCTAGCATGCATATTCATAAAGGAAACAGTTAAGCAGCATTTCATCAGGGTTTTCACTGTTTGCCAAAGTACCTGTTTACCAATATCCAGAATGAAAACAACCAAGGATACCATCTATTAAGTATTAACAGTACATATATGACTAGTGATAGTTTAATGATTTGAATATTTTTTCAGCCTAAAGGCCCTGTCACACTATAACGTTTTAGCCAACGTATGCCGACGTATGAAAAATACATCCAGTACGCTGGCATACGCTGAAATCGAATTAAAATATCAGAGAAAGCCTCTCTCTAAACTTATACAAAGCGTATGCTAAACGAACATAGAACGTGTGTATAACGTATGAGTAACTTATTCATAACTTATTCCTGGCGCAACATAACGTATACTTGTACTAGTGTGTAACAGCGTATGCCCAGCGCATCACTAGCGCTCTTGACTTATGAGAAACTTATGCATAACGATTGAATAACTTATGCTGAATTGTGCAAATAACGTTCTTTAACGTATGCATAACTTACATGTAGCGTACATCCAACGTATGTGTAACTTATGTATAACGTATAAGAATGTAAAAATTGTGGGACCTCTTCGCCGTATGACAACGTATACCACCGTACTGTAGCGTGTTCGTAACGTATTGAAAACTTATCTCTGACTTATTCAGCGTACACCAACGTCCTTGCTGAATTTCGCATAAGCTCGCATACGTTGGTGCTAACGTACCTTAACGTATGCATAACTTACCTGTTGCGTACATCTAACTTATGCCTAACGTATGAGCAATACGTCGGCATACGCTGGCGATTTTTTATGCATGCACAAAATTTTTTGATCTCTTCGCCTTATGACAACGTATACCAGCGTACTGTAGCGTGTTCGTAACGTGTTTAAAACCTATGTCTAACGTATTCAGCGTACTTGCTGAGTTTCTCATACGTCCGCATACGTTGGTGCTAACGTACCTTAACGTATGCATAACTTACCTGTTGCGTACATCTAACTCATGTCGAGCGTATAGAAGCAATACGTTCATATACGCTGGCGATTTCTATCCAAGCACAAACTTTTGGTCCTCTTTGTCGTATGGCAACGTATACCAACGTATTATAGCGTGTTCGTAACGTGTTTAAAACTTATGTCTACCGTATCCAGCGTACACCAACGTACTTGCTTAATTTCTCATACGTCGGCATACGTTGGTGCTATACGTCGTAGTGTGACAGGGCCTTAAAGTGCACTATAACTGTATGCTAAAACAGAACTAAATTTGTCTGCGGATATCGTCTGCAGCAAGTTTTCGCTTTGTCAACAGATTATGTCAAAGTTGCATGCAAACAGAGTGGATCAGCCTAACCTGGGTCCAATCTATTTGCTATAGAAACTTCCAAAATACAACAGTAGGTGCAGCTTATCTTGACAAGGAGTTACCACTTAATCCCTTCCTTCATGAATATTCATGCTAGGCTCCACTTAGTATGAATAATTAAATAAACTTTCATGTTGGTTCATAGAACAAAGAAATTACTTGTCGGGTCCACTAGTCTAGGATCAGATATATGTGACGCGTTCTGCGATTTTGGGGCTTGTGGAGGTAAGACGTCATCAGCAGAAAACGCGACTTTAAATGACGTCAATATATTTTAATGGCGGCGCACGTTATTTAACAAGGGAACACCAGGCACATCTGCTATGTTCAGCAATGAGCAAACGTTTCTACCATACAATCAGTTTGCGTATTGACACGGACTTATCGCTTTTTATTATTGATTTATCCTACTGTCGTGCCAGCCAAGAGTGACGGTGACATATTATTGTGTTTACAATTGCTAAGTAATATAATTACTTGTACATTCTACTTGATCTAGCGACAATCGATAGATCAATTGTGTATTAATCTATCTGCAGGATAGGATTAATACATCCGTGACATATCGATTATAAGTCCCTGATAATGGTGTAAACAAAACATGATGCCAATGTCACTCTTGGCTGGCAGGGCAGTAGTGACAGTCATAGTTATAAATACGCGCTTTGTTGTTTATAAGACAATTTATCTAGGATTAATTGTGATGTTCTTAATTAAGGAATGCACCGCACCTACGATTCTGAGACGCCTATTTTTATTTTTTATATTTTGTGTGAGAATCAAGTCTCGAAATTCGGCTAAAATAATTAGTTACAATGTACCAGGCATGATATGAGCCAGTTTGATACCTATTGCAACTGCTTGCAGCTAAGGTTCAGGTAAAGACTGTGCGAATATATATTCTCGTCAGAACCTTCGTTGCTCGCAAAGGAACACTACGGTAAGGCAATCGAAGAGATTAGACCAGCAGCATCACTAGATACATGTAGCTACTGTGAGCATACTGGTTTTACTCTACATGTAAACGTTTCATGCGTCAAACAAAGTTAAAATTTCAGTAATTGAAGAGCACTGTGTTGATCCAGATCAGATTGTGAAAAATGCACAGATTGATATAAAATTCACCTCCAATCATTTTAAAATGTGTCAGGTTGCGTTCAAACTATTATTACTACAAAATGGATAGATTGCGTGCGTGCATGTGTGTGTGTGTGTGTGTGTGTGTGTGTGTGACATTTGACATCTGTATTCACCGTACATTATTATTCGCAAACTTGTTACGTCACCGTTACAATCAATCTTTTTCTGGACTTTTTGCAAAAATTATTGTCGCAAAACTACAGAAGCTACAATTATGAAAATAGTACCAAATTAAAGCACATTGATTTACGCAATAAACATTTTAATCGTAGCTTCCTGGTGTATGTTGTTATTGTACCCTTTGGTAGTCATTTAAATCCAAATTCACATTAAAATGTCCGTTTTTAGTGACGTTAATGTAAGCGTCAATGGAAACCCTGATATTTTAAAATTTATGTCCACTTTAAACTCGTACTGCTTGAGAACCAAAAATTTATATTGTATATTGCTATTTTCTCTTTGATTTTCATCCTTGTTAATTTATGTCAAATTGCAACCACTACCTTTCGTCATGGTGATTTTAAAAAGAAATGTCGAACCCTCGGCGTTACAATGTGGCGATTAATTATGCCACCCTCCCATGCACTATATGCATAAATTTATCAGGTTTCGCAGATTCGCAAATTGAAATATATTTCTGCTGTTTTCATTGGAGAAACAAATACTTTAAATTTAAAACTAATTAGACCACAGCTATAAAGCAAACAGTGAAGACTCAGACAAGAATGCACATGTACACAGTATGTTCACTGATTGTCGGAATGCATGTTATTAATAAAGGTAGTGCAAAAGGTTGTTCCAATTCGACTGCGCAGATGCACGGAATAAATGATTTATTGATGTTTTCACTGTACATGTAGACTTATAATTATTTGGACCAACCGAAGATTCATATTATCATAATTTAAAAATGCATATTCAGCCACATGTACCTAGTGGGGCTAGAGGTATGAATTTGGACTGAACCATCACAACTTTGTGTATGCGGGCAGCGAATGCTCTTGCGACACTGTGCATAATTATGCGGAGGCTCGTCTGAGCAGTAGGGAGCGCTGTGGCTCAGTGGTAGAGTGCTTGACTCGAGACCCAGAGGCCGCAGGTTCGAGCCTCACCGGCGTCACTGTATTGTGGTCCTTGAGCAAGACATATTTATCCTAGCTAAGTACTGGTTCAACCCATGATGACCCGTTCCTGTTTAACTGAAAGATTGTTGACAGGATGTAAAGAATCAAATAAAAAAAATCGTCTGAGCAGTCGCTGCTCGCCGGTGCAAGAAATGTCAAAAGTCTGTGTACTTGCCAACATTATCCACAAAAAAAAGTCAAACAGTAGAGACTCAGACCAAACTGTGCCCAAATAAAGCATTTATGTTTTCTTAGATCTTGATTTTCTTCAGGCATTTCTCAAGATTACACCTAGAATCATTTTTTATAGTCTTGCCCTTTTTTCACGAGCTTACTTGTCCTTCATTTATATTTGCCATGGGCATCGTACGATTTATTTGGCAACGATTTTTGGTACGATTTTCCAGGACTCTTAGCTACGGCGTAGGTGTTTATATTCTTTACCTTCACCCTGGATTTCTTTCGGCGAAAGACGGCGCAGTCCTTACAGAGACTTTGCAGAGATTGTGCGAAAACCGCACAGTTATAGTGCAATCTTCACGATATCCGTTAAAAAATTGCACGATGCCCGTGCGATGTCAATATTGGCTCCCTACGATTATCTCAAGAATCCACGATCATATTATTATCTAAATTCTTGTGGTGTCCTCACGATCAGCGTGCGGTGCCCGTACGGGGATCATGCGATCAACCTGCGATGTATCTACGGGCTACGGGCTTGCAAAATTTGTCAGAGTGCGGAGTTAACTAAATCGTAGAGGCTACAATGCCCGTGAGTCCGTACGACAATGGCTGGGTCTCCCTGCGATAGCCGAATGGAAAGGATGATTTGGACATCGTACCGGCATCGTAAAAAAAATCGGAAGCCAATAGTAACTGAGGCATTATAAGTGACAACCATTTTCCTCCGGTAAAAATCGTATTTCAATGCGAATGGAGTAGAAGACGGCGATCTAACGTAATTTGTTCTGATGTCCAATAATCAAAGGAGCATCATAGCAATTCAACGTAATGGCTTCTGCCTAGAATTTGCTAAATTATCTAAAGTGCATCAGAATTTGCATTAAAATGATGTGTTTTATTCTTTCAATGAACTACACTATGCAAAACGGTATTAAATACACTGTTGTTGAAATGTGAGTAGCCATGCAGTGTCCAAAAACATACTTTGTTTGAGTACTAGTACTGTCCGAAATATATGTTAACAGCTTTTCAAATTATCATGTGATCAAAGAAATAAAAGTATTGTACACGTACAATACTTCAAAGATTACAACAAAATGATTCAACACTTAATAGTTTGTTACATAAGTACACTGTATGTTCTTGAGCATTGAAGTATTTGTGACTGCATGTGTAGTAAATTCTGCCAAATATTTCGTAAAAGACTACATCATTAAAACGCTCATAACTTTGTGATATTTTACTCAACATTTCTAATACTTTACCTGTGTACTTCAAACATATCAGACTTTCAAAAAATGTAAAAACCCAAATTTCGACCAGGACCTCTATAAGACCCAAAATGCCATGGCCTGCCACATATATGAGGCTTGTATAGGGGGATACCGAATATCCCATATCCCTTGAAGTAAACAGGCAAATATCCCTTATAAATTGGCAAATATCCCTATAATTAATTTTCCTAAATTTTCAATATCCCTGGAAGTAGCGAAAATATTGAACCAAGTATCCCATATCCCTGGAAGTAAGATGGATAGTATCCTATATCCCTGGAAGTAAAATGGCAAATATCCTGTATCCCTAAAACCCCTATACAAGCCTCATATATCCTATTTCCATAAGCAAACAGAGTAGACCCTGAACAGCCAGCTCTTACAAGAGCTGTCTGATCTGCGTTTGCTCTGTTTGCAAAAGCGTTTAAAGGTTAACTGACAGCCAAAATCTGAGCTGAAAATGTTGTGTGCTGATTCTGTTTGCAGCATTTTTTTTTTCATTATATCAACAGATTATATCTACTTGCATGCAAACAGTATGGACCCAAATTCGTCTGTCCTATGTGGATCAGTCTGACCAGGGTCTAATCTATTTGTTATAGAGACTTAAAAAGACAACAGCAGGCGCAGCAAAGCATTCAAAGGAGCCAACACTTAACTGCCAGCCAAAATAAAACATGGCTAAAACTGTTGTCTGCTGATGCCGTCTGCTGAATTTTTTCTCTCTATCAATAGATTAATTATAACTTATACGCAAACAGTATGTGCCAAGATTCAACTGCTTCATATTGAGCAGTCTGATCTGGGTCCATATTGTGTGCTTTGAGGAGTTCCATATTCAACAGCAGACACAGCAAAGCATGGCAAGAAGTTAAAACACTTAAAACATGGCTAAAAATGGTATCTGCTGATGCAAAAAATGGTGTCTGCTGATGCCATATGCTGCCATTTTTCGCTTTAACAACAGAAAATTTTCACTTGCGGGAAAACAGTATGGACCTAGATCAGACTGTTCCATATGTAGCAGTCTGATCTTGGTCTACCCTGTTTAATAAAGAAACTCCAATTACAATAGCAGACACAAATGGGCATTGGAATAAGATAATACTGAAACTGTCAGCCAAAATAGCAGCTGAAAATGTCTACCCTTGTCATCTGCCGCAATTTTTCACTTCTCTTTTTACATTAAATCTGAATGCAAGCAGTATAGACCTAGATATGACTGCTGCAAATGGAACAGATTGATCTAGATTAATACCGTTCTCTATGGAGACTTGATATACAAAAGCAGATGACTAAACAGATACACTAAGAGACAAATACTACAACATTGATCATAGTTTACTTCTATGTACAGTGAGCCACTTTAGTTACGCACCATTTTTTAAGGGCCCACATTTTTTCACAAAAATGCTTGAATCGAACATTCTCTATGATAATTTACTTATTGACATTTTATCTGTTTGATGACATCAAAAATAAATATCGGAATCACTCATGTGAATCATTCTGCTACGCCAAATGCAATTTTGACAAAAGTGCAAGACTGCACGTGCAATCTGAACTTCTATATTTTCTATTTGCGTTTTGCGCTAGGCATTATCCATGGTGATCGTTGTGACAGAAAAACACCAAAAACAATTATTTTATTCAAATAAACCCCCTTTTTTCGGTCGTTGAAATCAGTAACACTGTTAATCTTTGAAGAAATGCTCGTTTTGACGTCATAATAACGTCAGTTACAATAATCAAACAGATTTTCCTTCGTAAATGGTCTTGTTATGAGTCACTTGTTGACATAGAAGTATCAAAACACTAAAACATCTTATCATTGACACGTCAAATAGCCTTGGTAGTAGTGACGTCATCACTAACGTCAACACCGTGACGCCAATAAATCCATTATTTTTTTTACGAAAATAAATGGCGGATACACGGTTGTTTAAAATGAAATTCTTTAAGAAGTGTTTTGATAACAGGTTTACTAAGATTCATACAAAATTTTATCTAACTTAAAAAAAAGTACTAAAATCAACTTTTTTCAAACCTTGGCCAGCTGGGAACCAAACTAGTAAAAGTTATTTTTTTTTATAAAGTTAACAAACACATTCCAGTCTTAGATATTGCCAAGAATAAGTCGGGTTCTTATCTCTGGCATAGCAGAAATTCGACTCTGAAAAAAGTGCAATGTGATCGGAGTTTCATTCGAAATAATGCAATGTGAAATGGTATTTTGAGGGTAGTGCCCTTCAAGATCCATTTTCTCATTGTGTCTGATCTGATCACAATAAAATTTCGATGGCTTATGCAACTATAAATGCGCTTTACGCTGGTAGTCTGAGATTAAAAATATCATATTTCTTTTTTGAATAATTTTACACTTTATCAGTGGTGCGTAACTAAAGTGGCTCACTGTAGTCACAGTATATTGCAGTTCTTTTCACTTTAACGGATAAATTTAAACTTACATCAAAATGTATGGACCCAGATCTGACTGCTCCATATGGAGCAGTCAGATCTGGGTCCATACTTTTTGCTATAAAAACTTCCAAAATTCAGCAGCAGATGACAAAGCAGGCATATTCAGCAACGGATGGATCAAAGTTTACTTCTTTTGTCTTCTATAGCTTTCTTATACTCAGAATAAAACATATAAGTAATCCTAGGAACGTCCGATCTCTCTAATTTTAGAACACACTTGTAAAGAGCGTCATACAAACTCATCATCCTAGGTTCACCGCAGCCGTCATAGGAGGAGAACGGATCTATGAAGCTGGTGGTATAAGCAAAGCTGATCGCATGTTCTAGGTCCGCTGCGGCATACTGGCCTCCATACCCACCATGACCTGCTATATGGTACTCCTACAATAATACAAATAAGTATCAAGCCATTAACCCATAACTCTTTGCCCACTAGTGTCATCTGCTGATCTTTTGAAAACAGGGCCCATATCAGGCCCATCAAAATGTCAAGCCTGATCTGGATCCAAAATGTTTGATACTCTGATGTTTTCTCAAAAAAATTGCTTGAGAAAGTTGATTTATGGATCTTTTATGTTTGTTCTGTTTTTTGTATGTTATGCCTTTGTGGGGGTCTGTTTATTTGTGCCTTGTGGTCACCTGCTGGGAAAGGGCTGGCCTCTTGGCTCTCGTTTTTGGTGTATAACTGTGAGTGTCTCACTTTCTCATTGGTATCCTGGATCAAGGGTGGTACTTGATTGTATTAATTCCTGATCTTTGCACCCTTACTTACTTTGAAAAAATCAAGGGACAACAAAAAGCTTGAAAAATTCCCAGTAGGCAAATAGTCAACCTTAGTCTGTTAGTGATGACTTTTTATCATTTTCTGCTGATAGACTTTGCAAACAGTTTGATACTAAATCTGACAAGACAAAATGTCTGTTATCCAAAGTATTTAACACTGTAACTGTATATTTAAAAGATTTTTGAGGAAAGGTTATATGCTGAATGCAGCAGCCAACAAAAAAGCATGTAAAACTAATCCTTATATAATTTATCATAATTTCAATCCAGTTTTGAATCAGTTGGACCAGTCAATGAAAAAAGGTACTTATATTTGTAGTCATACTTAAAATGTGTATGTGCATATATGCTCTCCTAAGTCAAAAGCCATTGACGGTATTTCATAAACAATGCAGACATTTAATATAAATATTATTTACCACACAAAAACTAACCCAGAAATGCTTTTAACAAAATAATGTAAATGGGATATATTTTTTTAAATCCCATATATTGACCCATAGGGTAAAGTCGGGTAACTTCGGACATCGGGCAAATTGGGACATTTAGTTGCAAACAGTGGAAATCCAGATGAGACAGCTCCTTATGAGCCGTCTCATCAGGATTTTCACTGTTTGCTTAGTTGATTTATTTTTATTCTGATAAACAAAATATGAAACAAACAAGGTCGCTGTCCGAATTTAGCCGCTTGTCCGGATTAACCCGACTTTACCCTATACTTACTGGCTTATTGTTTAGGTGCATGAGGACCTAAACACAATATATAAGGTGAGAATTAGAGCTGTACCATGGAGGAGCATGTGACCAAATGTAACCAATCATGGGACCTCTGTCTAAGATTAAACTGATGTCATTTGTAAAAATAGAATAGTCATTTTCTGGTTTCCCAGTCTATCTTGAAATTCTGATTGCATCATGTTCTTCAAAGATTGACCTAGGCCGACCTGGTATGACATTTAGCCACTATTCTGCTGAAGAGAATAATAAGACAGTTGGTCAGTCAGAAATCCAAAGTAAAAAGGGGGCTTATTAAAGCACAGATAACCTGAAATTATACAAGTTACACGATGCATGGATTTTGAAGAGGCAAATAGTCAAGCAGATTCTTTACAGAGATGATTTGCGAATGCATAAATGCATAAAGTCTGACATCTCTAAGGTCATGTACCAGATGAAATGTATGGACCCTTTGCATGCTAGTCCTTCTATTAACCTTTCAGACCCTAATCAGACTAGCAAAATGTTGGTTGTCATCCAAATCCAAACTGTTCGACATACTTATGGTATTGGATGGTACTTTAAGTCTAGACTGGCATCAGTCCTGAAAACAAATTGATACACCAGAAAAAATAAGAGTATCTTTTATTTTTAGTTGGAGGTATTAGACTGGCCCCAGTCAAGACAGAAAAATCCCAATTTTCCATTCAAGCACTCTTACTAAATGATTGCAACCTTTTGAGTGTGCTAACAGATACAATTATAATGACTAATTTGTTCAGTGGAATGGAACAGTTTGTATAATTTTGGTAACAGGCATTTTGAGGATCCTTATATATTTCTCTGAAGTTATTTTAAAACAAAAGATAATCCTCTTTTAGCTAACCTAGGTTAGGACTTCCTTTATGCGTCTGTTCATCATCAGTGTCATCAATATATACTGACTGACAAAAGAAAAGCGATAGGTAAAATTCAAAGCCATATGTCACATCAATGTTTATACATTAGGTAATAAATGTAAATTTAGATTATTTTTTACTTTTAAATGCATGTTAATGTTGCACCTCAAAATGTACCACAGAGGAACAGATAAGCCGCTTTTTGGGGGTATTCAAGCAATTAAATTTGTGAAAAAAGCAATTGTTTTCAAATGAAGGGGTAACAAAAAGGAATTAAATTTTGGAAAAAGCAATGGTTTTATAAATGAAGGGGTAGCGAAAAGCAATTAAATTTTGGAAAAGCAAAAGAAAAAAACAAACTGATCTAAATATGAATATATCCCATGTTAGCACACTTAGTGTGGTAGCCAGTTCAAGCCTTTATTTTGTTGTGATGTTACTAAGTCTCCTTTGAAGTTTGATACATTAAGCAAGTCATTTGTCAGTTACTAGCTAAAGTATTTGCACAGAGTACTTAAAGTCACTCAATCTGTATGTTTCTTCCATTACGAAAACTAAGATTATTATTTAAATTATTAACTAAGATTATTAGGTACTTTAATTATAACTTATAAATAAGCAATTTCAAAAATCTATGTGGGGTAAAAAAATATTTTAAGCAATTGTTTTTGGAAAAAAGCAATTCATAAAAATCGTGCGGGGTAAATACCCAATTGAACTGAAAGCTTATCTGGACCTCTGTACCGTCCGAGAAAATTCAATGGGTAAAATCAAAACATGGAAAATTGATGTGTGGTTTATTGAAAACAAAAACATCAATATTTTTAGGGAGCACACAAAATTTTGGTACTTTATTGTTTGGTTAAACTCTATAAAACCTACCCAGCGGCTTAAAGGTCTAGATTTTGGTCAGACATTTTCTACATGTAGTAGCGAAGGTTCATTCGCAAGAGCTCTTGCTCGATAATACAATCTGTACAAATAATCTTTTCAAACACCTATTCTTGCATGGGCATTCGTTACGCGAAGCTGTTTGAAGCCGCAAAATCCATGTTCAAATCATGAGATTCACGTGCTGTTTGAACATGGCTTTTACTTGAAAAAGCCTAAACTGGGCACTGATTTGTATGGGTGACGTTACACGGGAAAGCGTTGTGGTCGTGACTGACCATTTCGCCGATGCTTTCGTTCGCGAAAACGTTGCGCGCGTATATTGACGTTCTGGCGACGTAATGACGTTCGAAAGTTTGACCCTGACGCCATTTTGTTTAGAGAAATCAAGCATAAGAGAAGGGATATTTAATGTCTAAGCGATGTTTTCAGCTCGGTTTACGCTGAAATCAGGTGAAATATGCAAGAATAACGATCACTCATGTTTGTTTCATTGCATTAACACTTGCCGGGTCCCTTCGGACGATGTTTGAACACTCAGCCTAACGGCCTCGTGTTCAAACAGCTTCCTCGGGACCCGGCAAATGTTAATGCATGAAAAAACATGTGTGATCCCTATATTCTGCCTCGGACCCAGTATAATTGGGTCCGAGATTCTGCTGACTCTAAGATTTGTTAAACAAGACCTAATATAATAATAATAAAAGTAAAGGAATTCTGTCATAAAAACAACCTATTTGCCAAACCTAAACTATTGGCGGCTTTTTAAAAGCAGCCAACTTGTTTCCTTCAATAATTGTAAATAGTTGTGTCCCTAAGCTCCATTTTGTGTCAATACCAAAACTACAATCATAGCCAGCTACAATTGGTTGAGTTAGACGTCTTATGGTAGCCTCTGACATAAGTCTTTTCCCATCTAGAACTCCTCCATTAGCTATAATGCTGAAGAATTTAGCCATATTTGCTGATGTACCGTGGCCATGTGTCGATGGACATGGTAATTCCCGGTTGTCTGGATCATTTATCTTTAACGTCTACAACATTAAAAATTTTATGAGTGTAAAATTGTAAATATTTTCCTACCCATCAATTTAAACATATGTTTTGGATGCTCAAAAGAACCGTCTCATTGAGATGGTTCTTTTGAGTACCCACAACATATGTTTTCGATGTGAAATAAAGAAAATAGTTTTCCAATATGCACTCTTATCTGGAGGCCTGTCTACAACACACTTACACACAGAAAATTGAGTCAGGACACGTATTTTACAACAATGTGGCATTTTGACAAATGTAGACTCAGACCAGCCTGTGCGACCCCCTTTTCTTAGAAACTCCAAATGATGTTCGGCCAGTAGCCTTAGGGTTATAGAAAATTCAAATGACTAGCAAAGGCTCTGATCAGACTGTGTGTAAGTCAGGCTGATCTGAGCTTTTGCTGGTTGCACATACCACATTGTTGGAAATCTCATGTCACGGCTCATGTATTTTACAACAATGTGGCATTTTGAAAAATGAAGACTCAGATGAGCCTATGCAACCTCCTTTTCTTAAAAACTCCAAATGATGTTTCAACATAGCCTTAGGGTCATAGAACATTCAAACAACTATCAAAGGTTCTGATCAGACTGTGTGTAAGCCAGGCTGATCTGAGCTTTTACTGGTCGCACATACCACATTGTTTGAAATTTCATGTTGCAGCTCAAATTTATTATATCAGCTTGAGTATGAAAATTGTACATGTACCATAACCATATGTTAAGGAACATGGTCATTATTTATATTTAATGCCTCTAAACAAATGATAATCTTAAAATATGTAAACTTGGCAAAACAAACTTTACTCATGCAATCCTGGAAATAACTATTTTTTTAAATGTGTACAGTGCTATTTTTGGCGATGTCACAAGTTGACCCACAGTGAGCCAGTCACTGAGCTATTTATCGGTGAATAGTATAGGATATAAACTGGAACTATACCATAGATTGGTTTTCTGTTTCCCTGCTAATAACATAAAGGTGCTTATTGATTAGAGAACCAATAAGAAACACATGATGCATATACGGTTGCTTAAGACAAAAGACATTAAGCAAACAATGATAGATTTGAGTCCTGGTTTGACCACTTTAAACTCCCAATAGCTTTGTTGTTAAAATTCAATGGCATAATTTGTGGGTTCTTGTTTTTTTAGAGCCAGTGGAGCATTTTGAGACCAAAATTTTGCATAATCTGCAAAGTGTTCTGCTTGTTCTAACTAAGAAAACAAGCATGCACACTCTATATTTTTGACCAAAAATATCTATATCAAAAACTATTACCTAACCACCCATATACAGAGTAATTGTATATTTTTTGCTTTGTCATGAGTCACTGAACTATTGACCGGTCAATATTTTGACTATTGACTGACACTATACCATGGCCTGGTTACCCCCTCCCCTGTTAAAGACATAGAAATTTGAGCAATAATACTGGTACCACTCATTATGACTCTCTCCAGGGGTCATACTGGGCAGACCAAAAGGACAGTCATAATGAGGTGATTATGACTTCCCTACAGGGGCAATAAAGTGGTCCCATGAAGGGATTAGGTAATTTATGATAAAATATTGATCTTTATCTTAGTGAAAGAAATTGTGTTGTATACAGATAATTCCCCAGTTGAGGCCCCTTTAATTTTGTGAGATATTGAAACTGACCCTTATCAGTTAATCCATCAATGATCTCTATTGGACAGTGATATATGCCTTTAAAACACGCAGGCACTTATCGACATGCGTGACAACGATGGGCGTATGGTTTGTTTATGAATGGAGACGTTATGCAACAATGATGAAAATAAGGCATGGCTTGGCAACTTTAAACTCCAATAACTCTGTTGTTTATGGTCAGAAACATAAAGTGTGGGTACTCGTTTTCTTAGTTAGAACGAGCGGAACATTTTGAGACCAAAACTGAGCAGATTTGGTGAAATTTTCTGTTTTGCAACAAAACTGCATTGTCTACAGCAACTCCTTGCAAGGAACGCTGCAACGTATTTCATCAAATGGGTTGAGTATAAAACAGTTATTTCATGCCTGTTTGTAGTATAGTCAAACTATTACCCCTCGGTACCGTGGATGACCTGATGCACTATTGCACTAGGCCTTGTGCATCAGGTCATCCACAGCATCTCGGTGTAATTGTTTTGACTATACTACAAACAAGCATGAAATAACTGTATACTATTCAACAGTATATAGTTCAGTGACTTAAGTGACAGAGCCAAAAATAATATAATCAAACCTATATATTACCCTGAGGTGCTGTGGACAACCTGATGCATTATTGCACCAGGCTGACATGGTAATAGTTTGGATATACTACAAACAGGCATGAATAACCCAAATTTACTACCCACTACATTTTATGATGTCAAACCTTTAACACATGTTTTGAGTGTTCAAAAGAACTTTGTCATTGACAATTAACGCATGTTGTGGTTGAGAAATAAGAAATATAATTTTGAGAAATAAGAAAAAAGTCTGAGAATGAAAAAAATAATTTTCCATTATGGTATGCATTCTTATCTCTAAGCCTGTTGCCTGTATATGGAATCAGATCAATGAGTGCATCTGTATGTATGACCAAGTGTTTATAGTTCTAACCCGTTCTTCACTGAGGAAGTAACTCATTAAGTTTAATAGGATAAAGTTTGGTTGTCTATTCTGAATGTTTTGGAGACACAGCCATATAGCATTGTATGCATATCCCTGTTGATTGCTATTATTTCATAAGCAATGCAGACCCTGATTTGATGCCTCTTTCTATGGCCTCTTCTCTTGTTCTATACTGAGTCTGTGTGATAATGAATCTGGTTAAACACAGGCTAAAGCATTATCTAGACATTCTAGTCTGGAAGTTACAGGACAATATAAAGCCCAATTCCTGTTGCCACTACTAGTAATTCCAAAGCCAGGGGCTCCCCACCTCTGGATCCGCCAATGTGTCTTCTGCAATATGGTACTACCAGGGTCTGACTTGTTCTGATTCTTATGCAAAACAACCAAAAAGAAACATTTTAACTTGGTGCATTGAGTTACCATATAGTTAATAATGAAAATATTTTTAACCCTTAAAGTGCCAATCATGACTGCAGCAGACGACAAATTTTGGGACACCTTTCCCAATTTTCAAAAAAATAAGGTATGATATTTCATGAGAATTGTCTGCCAGCAGACGATTCTCATGAAACATCAAGCCTCTTTTGTTATTCTTGAAAAAGCGGCAAAATTTAAAATTGTCGTCTGCTGCAAATTATAGGTGGCGCTTTATGGGTTAACTCACTGTTTTAAAATCTTGAGGCTTATTGGCAGTTGCTATTAATAGATCAATCTCCCCATGAAAATGCTTAAGTAATTCTTCTTGGTCAGGTTTGTGGGTAAGAAGAACTCTGGTTGACTTATGATAGAGATGTTTTGGTAGGCCAATGTAAAATTCTATATCTGCAAGCAGAAAAAAAAACTATATTTAATACATAATGTATATCCCAATGCTTCTTAATTAGTGTCAGGGATATTGAATCAGTAAATGCGTCCATCTGTTCATCTGTTGTTCATTATTCTATCTCCTCCTAAGCCCCTGAACCAAATCTAACCGAAGTTGGTGGGAGTCCTGATACACAAGAATGGCATGCATTTTTTGCTTAAATTAATAGAAATGCATGAAAACAAATTTTATCTATTTATTTATTGATATTTAAATAAGCTTCCAGAAGTCCCTGAATACACTAAGATGCAATTTCACATAATGACGTTACGTATAGGTTATTCAATGTTTTGTGTTGGTTATGGAATATATACGAGGGAGCGGAGCTCCCGAGTGTATATTTCATAACAAACACAAAACATTGTATAACCTATTTAGCCCTGACCCAGCTGTTTCCTGTGTTGGTTTCACATCCTGAAATGTACACATAATGTAGCATTTTGCTGCATTTCGTTTAGGAGTTTTTCATTTCTCTTTTAGTCGTGGATGGGTTCACATGGGACAAATGGATTTTATTAGCAGCATTTTTTTAGATTTATTTTTCAAAATTATCTGGGAAGCATTGCACTGATCACTCTTTACAGATATAGAGGCTGATCAGTCCCCACTGTTTGTGCATTCTACCCTGACTCTCAAACAGTGGAGACACTCAGATCAGCATTTATATTTATATTCATGTGCGGTTGGTCATGCTGTCTTTATCAAAAAGCATTTCGGGACAAGCAGTGTAATTTCTGACCAGGCTGCAATGTACATGTGCAGCCTGGTCAGTGTTTTCTGCGGTCGCCTCTTTTTGTGAAACAGCTAACATTTGAAATTTACATCATTTTGTGTCAATATTCTTTTCACAGTTTTATTAAGGGTTCTAAAATTATTTTTAAATTTAGTGAAATTAACATTTTGGACTGCAATTTCCTCTCATCAAGTTATGGGAATGAGTCTCCAAATAGTGTGGGTTATGCAAAATATACCATGCTGAATATGGTCCTTTTCTTGCAACTGATTGGCTGAAAACAAAAAGAAGTGGGCGGGTCATGGGCTAATGGTTAAGATATCATGAGTAATATAAGATTTTATATCCCAGGGTAAAATCTCAGATACCCTTATCCGGTGTGCAAGAATATTAATTATCAAGTAATTATTTGACATCACCAGGCCTCTAGATAAGAGTTTGTAATCAAAAATTATTTTTCTTATTTATCAACCAAAACATATGATGTGGGTACTCAAAAGAAACGTCTCAGTTAGATGATCGTTTTTAGAACCCAAAACACATGTTTGAACTGCAAGATAAGCAAAAAAAATAAAAAATGGCGATTTTATGCTCAAAGTGTGGCTCATCTAAATGTATGATCCTACACGCCATCACTAGCTATAGTAATTTTATGGTACAACAAGACAAATTCAACAAATTTATATCCCCAACGAAGGGTTATTTGAGAGAAACATGTAAATCACAAAACATAAATCCCATTTATCTAATCCTTAGTTCACCTTCAGTATCATTCGGATTATAACAAACGCCTGTCAAATATGTTTTAGTGCTTAGTTTAATAAAAAAAAAATACTTACTTCTGCACAATTTCAATATCTTGACCTTTAAACCCAACCCCAGAGGTCAAGGGGGTGTGTAAATTCAAAGTGTTACCTTGCATGTAGGTCTACACTTCTTCCACTTTAATTTGATATGCAACATGACCACTTTTAGAAAAGAAAAAAATGGCCTTTTGACCCCAGCCCAAGGGGTCGTTGGTGTGTGTGTAATGACAGCATATTTGCTTTCATGGTGCTCTGTGCTCAATTCCCTTTAATTTGATATGCAACATGACTACTTTCAGAAAAAGGTATAGTTTGACCTTTTGACCCCACCCCTGGGTCGAGGGTGTGTCTGTGGGCAAAATATTTGCTACCATGTTGCTGCCAGCGTCATCAGCTTTAATTAGATATACAACATGACTACTTTCAGAAAAAGGTATAGTTTGACCTTTTGACCCCACCCCTGGGTAGAGGGTGTGTCTGTGGGCAAAATATTTGCTACCATGTTGCTGCCAGCGGTGTCAGCTTTAATTAGATATGAAACATGACTACTTTCAGAAAAAAGGTATAGTTTGACCTTTTGACCCCACCCCTGGGTAGAGGGTGTGTCTGTGGGCAAAATATTTGCTACCATGTTGCTGCCAGATCATCAGCTTTAATTAGATATGAAACATGACTACTTTCAGAAAAAGGTATAGTTTGACCTTTTGACCCCACCCCTGGGTAGAGGGTGTGTCTGTGGGCAAAATATTTGCTACCATGTTGCTGCCAGCGTCGTCAGCTTTAATTAGATATGAAACATGACTACTTTCAGAAAAAGGTATAGTTTGACCTTTTGACCCCACCCCTGGGTAGAGGGTGTGTCTGTGGGCAAAATATTTGCTACCATGTTGCTGCCAGATCATCAGCTTTAATTTGATATGCAACATGACTACTTTCAGAAAAATATATAGTTTGACTTTTCGACCCCACCCCTGGGTCGAGGGTGTGTCTGTTGGCAAAATATTTGCTACCATGTTGCTGCCAGCATTGCCAGCTTTAATTTGATATGTAACATGACCATATTCTTAAAAAGTTAAATTTGGCCACGGCCCCATCCCTTAAGTCCACCCAAAGGGCTCGGACCCAGGCCTTCAAACTGAAATCCAGTTTGATATGTTTCATATCTATTGCTGCTCTGTCTGCATGCAAAATTTCAGCAAAAAATATTACCAATTGCCGTAGTTATTGCAAAATTTAAATATTTGACCTTAGATCCCTTAGGTGGGGTCAAAGGGGGTTGGGTAAAACTTTGACACTGCCATGCTTATCTACAGGCATTTGGCAATCATGGTCTATAGTGAGAAGTTGTTAAATATAATAGCTTTGATGAAATGTGAAGATCATCACACAAAAAAGGTTTTGCCTTATAATTGCCTATACTAAAACAAGGGCAATAACTCAAGTGTTAAGGGGTCGATTTCGACCAAACTTATAGGATATCGAGAATCTATGGTACTAATCATTTGTACGAAAGATAAATGGAATCTGACCTATAGGTACTGATATATGGTTCCAGACAGACAAAAAGTGTGGACAGATGGACTATATCCCGCCAACTTAGTCAGGGGATAAAAAATTCATCAAATTCATCAAATCCTTTCACACTTCAAAACTTGTTGAGGTTTGCTTAAGATTTACAATGTCAACATGTAACCTCTCACAATATATATACTAGTCAAAAGTTCTAACGGGCCACGTGTGTTTTTAATTATTTTCTGAAAAGCTGTAAGCACTATATCAATTTCATTTGCATTCCCAAATAGGCCAGCCTATCAGTAAACGATACCAGAAAATGGCTAAGCAAAATTTATGAAATTGTATCCGGGAGGCTTTGCAGAATACATGTACCATCAATTTCAAAATTCACAAGAATTTGCATTAGATGGTGGGGTAATTTTTGACACTTTGGCCAACAGCAACGAGTTTTGTGCTGATGAAGTTGTTATTCTAGCACTTAAGTGTTCAATATGAGTTTGGCTTTTGAAACAAAAACATTTTGCGTTTGAAAGAGGGTTATTTCAAAAGGTCATGACTCACAACTTGTGCTAAAATGGCAAGTTTGAAAATGGGGGTAACACTATTCAAATTGACATCCTGCATGTACTATTGAACATTTTATCAATATCTTTACTGTCTCAGGTACACAACACGTCTGGCTATTTTGAGATGCAAAAACAGTAGCCAAGTCATTTTACGTTTTGAAGAAAATTAATAAAATGCAGGTGGCGGGTTAGAACTTTTGGCTAGTATATATAGCAATCAAATTTTTTGAAAAGGATGGAAATCTGTCCTTGGATAATCAGAAAGATGAAGAAATGATGACCTTCTTGATATAGTCAAAATATAGTGTTGAGTTCCCTGTATATAATAAAATTGGAATGTTTCAAAATTGCCTAATTGCTGGTATCCATTACAACTACTCAGCCTTCTTCTGTAAGATGGAAATCCAGTTGCATGTTGTACATTACTAATACTGTTTTGAATGAGCTGATGACTTAAACCACTCTTCTTACAATGCATGCCATAGATTAATTTTGCTTTATTAATCACAGGAAAGAAAAAATATGATAACAGGCCCCCGAGGTTATAAAAAAATTTCATACTCCTCTCAGCTGATCAAAAAATTTATCCTGCCCATAAATCTTAAAGTGCCAGCAATTGTTGGCATTTTAACATTTATTAGCATGATAAATACAACATCTGAGAGACTTAAAGCATTAATATTTCAGCTGTCGGTATTTTAGTTTTATGAACAGTTGAAATTTCATGCTCAGTTGAGTTGAGCATGAAAAGTTTGCTTGATTTGATTCTTTACGCCCATCAACAATCTTTCGGTTATATAGGGATGGGTCTTCTTGGGTTGAACCAGTACTAAGCTTGGATAAATGTGTCTTGCTCAAGAATCATAACGCAGTGATGCCGGTGAGGCTCGAACCCCCGGCCCTTTGGTCTCAGGACAAGCACTCAACCACTGAGCCACTGCACTCCCTCAGAGCGTAAAAAGTTTTATAACCTCGGGGCCCAGGCAAATTTGCATAAGTTCCATATTTTGATCATTTATTGTGTATACATAAAATAAAATATTTTTTTTATGTTTTCAAATAATGTGTAGCCTAGGAAAAAACCTCTTGGGGGATTGGTCATGTAGGATTTTAATTTAACCCTTAAAGCGCCAATCGCAACAAAAGTCGTCTGCTTTTCTCGTCTGCTGAAATGTTTAAGAAGCCTCTATGGCAAACAGTGTGGACCCAGATCAGACTGCTCCTATAGGAGCAGTCTGTTTTGGGTCCATGCTGTTTGCTTCTATACTTAATTCATCAGTAATGTTAGGCAATTATTTGCAGCAGATGACTTCAGCAGACGACATTTTCAGATGCATTTTTTCTTGGCGCTTTAAGGGTTAAGGCTGGAATGGTACAGCTGTCATCTGATATGGTATGTATTGCGATACATGCAATGTGATATGATACACATCACGAAATTCTGACACTTTGAAGGCCCTAATTCTGTTATACATGAATACAAAAAATTGCACCTTTTTTGTTACAATATATGCACACTCCATTTGAAAATTATTCAGAAAGACAAAGATCTTTGAAAATAGCCAGACCATTTCATTTTAACCCTTAAAGCACCAATTGCAACAAACGTCGTCTGCTTTTATCGTCTGCTGAAATGTTTAAGAAGCCTCTATGACAAACAGTTTGAGCCCAGATCAGACTGCTCCCATAGTCTGTTCTGGGTCCACACTGTTTGCTTCTGTACTTAATTCGTCACTAATGCTAGGCACTTATTTGCAGCAGACAACTTCAGCAGACGTCATTTTCAGATGCATTTTTTTCTTGGTTCTTAAAGGGTTAAATTTATATTGTTTACTGAATTTTCATGTCATTGTGTAATGAAGATTTGATACATGCTATTAAAGACCAACAAAAGAGACGAGAGCACCATTTTGTTGAGATCTCAGCAGGTCCTGAATTCCAGCTGCTGCTCAACCTTTAATGTTAACCATTTGTTTTGTGTACAACATATAACCTGAAATAAAAGATTTTTTTTCAAATATTTTTGAGTGACAGTAAATAATTTGCAAGTGGTTGCCATATCAGAGCACAATGGAGCTTTTATCTTACAAATGTTTGCTTTTTGCCCTGTTGATTTTGGGATTGGCAAAATTTAAAGACTAGAATGTACCGGAACTTAATATGAGGTAAGAAATGAACCAAATTTGTTTCTATTCTAATCTCTGAAAGTATCCAGATACAACACCAAGCATATTACTATGCATATCAGGGGACAAAAATATTTCAATACTGTACTTGTCCTGCAGGACGAGTGACTTAAATTTCTCACTCGTGCTGCAAACGCATTAACTGTCCTTTAAAGGAATATGCAATAAAGAACATAAGGGAGTAAGGGAGTTTAGTACATGTATGATAGACTCACAGATTTAAAGTCTTGTGGATTATTTGCTGTGATCAGATATAATTCCATTTCTCCATCAAACTTTTTATTTCTCTCGGCATCATAGTCAGCCCGGGTATATTGTTTATTAAGTCTATTTCTCGTGGCCCGATGAGTCAGTGTCTTCGGCAGTCCAATATAGAATTCAATTCCTCGACAAGAGAAAGAGAAAAACTATTGACTATCCCTAATATTTATTTTGTCCCGAATTAGTGCCATCTGCTCATTAGGGCTGTTGTGCATAATCAAAGGGGCATCATGGAAGACTGATCAGACAGCTCCTTAGGGAGCAATCTGATCTGGTTCCAATTGTTTTTGAATTGTTTGCAATATAGGATACTAGTTCATATACATAGCCAGATGACAAAGCAAGCTACATTTGTCGCGAACATTGGAAAAAGGGGTTAAAAATGGGGTTTTCTTAAAGGGATCCAGAGTAGGGACAGGGGGTCCGTACCTGCCCTTGAAAAATCACAAAGCTACCCAACCAGCATTCAATGGTGAGCCATCATCGGCCCACCAGAGGCATTTTGCTGGTGGGCCCATGATGGTCCTCTTTTATATGTATACTGCTTATTCTTAGGAATAAACTAGAGGACCTGAAGGTCCTGAAGCGCTCACCTGATTTTAATAATGTTAAAATAGGTCAAGCTATTATTGAAACATATTTTGTTTTACCTTACATGGGGATGGCGGACATTTTGGTCAAGAGACCTATAACAATCTAATGAATACTCAATATAAATTTGAGTTCAAACAGGAAAGTGATTTTTGAGAAAAAGATGTTTAGATACGTATGTGGCAGTCCAAATGAGTGACTTTTAATGAAGGGTTACAGGACAGCTTGACATTTGGTACCGATATAAAACTATTGTCTCATTAGGTTAAAATATCAAGTAAGAATAATGACTCTGGCTTCAACAGTATTTAAAAAATAAACGTTTCAAAAATTTTCCTATTTAAATGCATTAGGAAGCAAATGTTAAGTAGGTCAAGGTCAACCTAGGATCATCATTTGAACAGACTTGGTAGAGACCCCACATCCCCAATGCTACATACCAAGTTCCAAGGACATCAGCCTTCTGCTTCTGGAGAAGATTTTTAAAGTGCTTTTATTATATTTGGGTGTGGCGGCCATCTAGGTCATGTGACCAAAACCATTTGAACAAACTTTCGTTCCCACATCCTAAGTACTAAGGAGTCTCCAAATGAAATTTGAGTTCAATTGGCCTAGTAGTTTCTGTGAGAACTATGCTTTAATATATTGATCGGACTCTAATATAAGCAACCTTGGCTGAAAAGTCAAAGGCCAATCTTGACCTTTGGAATTTATTTATAGCCATTGTCTCATTATGTTACATGTATTAAGTGAAAATAATTACTTTGACTTCAACAGTTTTCAAAAAATAAACTTTACCATTTAAATGCATTAGGAAGCTAATTTGACCTTGACATTAAGTAGGTCAAGGTCAACCTAAGATCATAATTTGAACACACTTGGTAGACCCCACATTCCCCAATGCTACATACCAAGTCCCAATGTCATTGACCTTCTGGTTCTGGAGAAGAAGATTTTTAAAGGGTTTTTATCATATATGGGTGTGGCGGCCATCTTGGTCATGTGACCAAAACCATTTGAACAAACTTTGGTTCCCCATCCTTAGGAGTCTCCATATGAAATTTGAGTTCAAAGTGCATGCAAATTTCTGCAAAAAAATATTGACAATTGCCTTAGTTATTGCAAAATTTAAATATTTGACCTTGGACCCCTTAGTTGGGGTAAAAAAGGGGTGAGGTTAAACTTTGACACTGCCATGCTTATCTACAGGCACTGGACAATCATGGTCTATAACTCGTAACGTCACCGGCGTCGCTGCGTTGTGGTCCTTGAGCAAGACAAATTTATCCTAGCTTAGTACTGGTTCAACCCAGGAAGACCCGTCCCGCATAACTGAAAGATTGTTGAGTGGACGTAAAGAATCAAATCAAACAAACAAAAAACAAAACAAAGTACTGATTCAACCCAGGAAGACCCGTCCCGCATAACTGAAAGATTGTTGAGTGGACGTAAAGAATCAAATCAAACAAACAAAAAACAAAACAAAGTCAATTTCAAAGATTTTTAAACCAAACTTTGTGTGTCTTCTCACAAATGAAAGATATAGAACATATCAGACGGGATTTTCATTTGGCCGCCTGGGTCATGCGCCAGGGGTGGGACTTGGGGGTACCGTGGGGGGGGGGGGGGGGTTGGGGGATCAATTTTTTTTCCGTAATTCAACCAGATTTGGTGAGTGAGTTACTTACATGAATGGAACATGCTCCGGCACAATTTTTTGGGTCCCTGCCCCCTGGGGCCTTGGTAAGGGGCCAAAAGGTCAAATAGCATTAAATCTGAAA
The DNA here is from genome assembly GCA_964019695.1 of Loripinus fragilis. NCBI lineage: Eukaryota > Metazoa > Mollusca > Bivalvia > Lucinida > Lucinidae > Loripinus > Loripinus fragilis. The sequence goes on along the minus strand of OZ026519.1, from coordinate 14,283,188 downwards.
TAACAAAGTCAATTTCAAAGATTTTTAAACCAAACTTTATATATCTTCTCACAAATGAAAGATATATAACATATTAGACAGGATTTTCGTCGGTCACCTGGGTCACTCCCAGGGGTGGGATTTGGGGGTACCATATGGGGTTGGGGATTTTTTTCAGAAATTCAACCAGATTTGGTGTGTGAGTTACTTACATGAATGACACATGCACCGGCACAATTTTTTGGGTCCCCACCCCCTGGGGCCTTGGGGAGGGGTCAAAAATTTAATTTTCTGAACATGGTCATGTAGCATATCAAATTAAAGGGGAAGAGCAGTAGACTAGGATACACTGAAAAATTTTAACCTACGATCAAACTGGTGACCTTTGGGTGGGGTTAAAGGGTCAATTACCATTAGATTTCTTTGAGAGCGTGGGGATTTGCCATGGCGCGCCATCGAATGTGTTGTAGTTACTCTTACATCCACCAATACTCTAAAATACTTGTATAAAATCAGTTTAAAGGAATTTGAATGCCACCTTGTCAAATATGACCTAAACTTATTCTGTCTGTTAAAGTTTTTATAGGCTATATGCAATGTCATGAAAAAGGAGGTGCTGAAAATGCATAAATGAAAATTCTTAGCAAACCCAAATAATTTTGGTACCAAAATATTTGTCATGTTCTAACTAAGAAAATGCATACCCACACTTGAAGTTTTTGTTCACAAATAAGAAAGTTATGGGTGTTTGAAGTTCTGAAGTGAAATGCATTAATGCATTAAGTGAGTGGAAAAAAGTCAGAGGTACTCCAAAACACTTCAGTGAAAATATAACATTTCACTAGTAAATGATATCACTTTTATTTGTTTTTGATATGCATTGATTTCATGGCTAAGTACTGTTAAGTCAGGTGCCATCAAACAAAAAAATTGTGCGGAAAGCCCTTTCTATAAATACATGTATAATAGCTTTGATGAAATGTGAAGAGTATCACACAAAAAAGCTAATATAGGTTTTTGCATTATAATTGCCTATACTAAAACAAGGGCAATAACTCAAGTGTTAAGTGGTCGATTTTGACCAAACTTATAGGATATCAAGAGTCCATAGTACTTATAATTTTTACCAAGAATGAATCAAATTTGACCAATAGGTACTGAGATATGGTTCAGGACCGACAAAAAGTTAGGTTGCATAATAATTGCCTATACTAAAAAAAGGGCAATAACTCAAGTGTTAAGGGGTCCATTTTAATGAACCATATACGATATCAAGAGTCTATGGTACTTATCATTTGTACCAAGAATGAAGCAAATCTGACCAATAGGTACTGAGATATGGTTCCGGACGGACAAAAAGTGATGATGGACGGAATGGACAGACGCACGGACTACACCAAAACTATATCCCTCCGACTTCGTCGGGGGATAATCAAAGATGGCTGCTGGCAGCCATATCTGTTACAGATTTTGAGCCAAAATCACAGATACACATCTTGACCACCAGGCATACTTCCCATGCAAGTTTCAGAAAAATTCACTCAGGGGTCTTGGAGGTTTGTTTGTTCATGTTGATTCTTGCCAGTGGTGAGATTGAAAAAGGGCAGGGGTGTCAAAGGAGCTGCAATAACAAGGTTTACAGATGGGTAGATGGATGCATGCCAGAGACTCCACTTGAGACAGGATAAGCTCTACAGTTGATAATAGCTAAAATGATTTAATAGCTATCAAAACTTATATTATAATGTAACTAAATTGCATTTAAAATTACAAGTGTTTTTCACAAAGTCTAACTATATTCAAATAATGCTCTTTTATCAGGATATCATAACAAAACATTTAATTTAGTAAGTACATGTACAGCAAACAGTACGCTCTCTGATCCAAGCAGTTTGATCTGCTTAGAACTGGTTATAAAACGTTTTTCATAGTCAACTCAATGTTCAGAGCTTAGAGTTTCAACAGCTCATAAAAACTAAAATGCTCACCCCGGAGTATGACCCAGGTGACAGAATGAAAATCTTGTCTGATATATTTTGTATCTTTCATTTGTGAGAACACATGCAAAGTTTGGTATAAAAATCTTTGAAATTGACTTTGTAATTGAAATTAAATGATATTTGACCTTTTGACGCCTCCCCAGGGCCCCAGGTGGTGGGGTCAAAAAAAATTTGCTGTTGCATGCCCCATTCATGTGAGTAACTCAATCACCAAATTTGGTTGAATTTCGTCGAATGGTTTAGGAGGAGATAGCATTACGGACAGACCGACGCTCTTACATTTAGATACTTGTTGGGTACCTACGGTGTTAGAAAAAGTAGCCAAGAAAGCGTAAGTACCAAACAAATCCCAGAAATTAAGGAAATCTAAAGTACCCAACAAGGGTTCATTCGTATTTTGTTATATACATTACCAACATAAATTTCATTTCTTTTATCAAACTGGTTACTCTGTAGATACTAAAATACTATGACCACAAGGATATGTATTGTGGGTGCTTATTGTGAGACAGAACCATTATAATTTCCACAAACTTCAGTTTTTTATTTTACATGGAGGAATTCATTATTTAATGTTTCACTTCTTGATTTGGACTTATACTTAGAATGACTTACAGATCTTAGAATTGTAAGTTAACTTTTGTGACTTGTTAAGAACATAGCTGTTGTAGTCAATAGATGATTATCAATGCAAAAAAATGAATGCTTGGTATCCTGGGTCAGATGTGGTAATTGATTGTATCGATTCCTGATCTTGGTCACCTTTCTTACTTTTTATAAAATTGTTTATGGAACCTATTACTATATTTCATCTTGCTTTTATTTATTTCAGCTGAATTGAGCTGTGACCGTGAAGGGAAATGCCTTGTAGATGGCATTTAATGCATAATTAAAAGAACCAAAAACTAGGTAGTGGCAGAGATAAAAGAATCATTTAATCTTTCTTTGAGACATAATTTGTTTATGAAAATTAAATAGGTATTAAAATACAATTGAAACTATTCAGAAAAAAAGTACAACATTTTTGTGCTTTAAAAGAAGTTTTTCTTTTTAAAGCAACTATGCTTTTATTGAAGCTGAAACTCATTCATATGATATGTTTTAAAAGAAAAAACTCACAATAAATGTATTTTTGAGCACTTAGATGGTAGTCAATTTCATTTTCATCCACTAAGTGTTTCAACTCATATAGTTATAACATTGTACAAAAATAATATTTAAAAATAGTAACGTATATTACAGAAATACCAGGTGCCTAAGCTAATAATTATCATTCTGCTAGTAAGCTTATTCAATTCAAAGATCAAGATGGTATGTAAAAAAATGTAACAAACACTAATGGCACTATAATAATATGAGTTCCACTATTATTTAATGGTAATGTATTTGACTTGACTGTTGCATGGTAATACATCTATTTCTAAGGAGCCACTATACATTAGATTTGTCATATATAATGTGGTTGACAAAAGTTTAATGCACTAAACAGCCTCTCCACAGGTCTTTAGGCAGCATGCGGTCAAGTGAGCAATACAAATATATATTAAAGTAAGTAACATATATAACAGTTATCATAAGTGTAGATTATTTTAACTTTATCGGTCGTTTTATTGGTAAAATCAAATGTTTGACAAACTGAGTGAAATCAGACAAGTATATATAGCTTCTTCTTTGTGATATTGATGAATGCGAAAAAATATAATTTAAAACTTAAAAATTGGCCTTCAGTAAACTGGGGCTTATGTATTCAAAGAGCTATTGCTGACAAAATTCTAAGGATAGAATGCTCAAATTGTTTTTATTTGAAATCGCTTTAAGCCTTTTAAGAAATCAAATTAATAAAGACTTCAAAAACTATGAAGGGGAACATTGACAGCAAACAACAGCAGTCAATATTATGATTCTTAGGGAGTAATGTTAATAAAGTAACATATGTAACACCTGAGAACATCAAAATATTGTTTAAAAAGCTTTCATTTTTACCGCATAAACAAAACATATGAAAATATCAACATTTTAAAAACTTAGAGGCAATTAAACCCGAGATAGGTATATTATTCACTCAGTTCTATAAAGTTCATAATTTTGGAGGCCATCTTGAATGTCGGCCATTTTGAAGACTTTCACCAGCCTAATTTTTTATACACCCACCTGGGCTGTAGAATACTATCATATACCTACCCAAACCTTGAAATGCTTGAAGTAATTTCTTTATACCTGTCAGTGAACTATTAAGATTGATCTCCCCTGGATTGCTTGTGACAGCTTCTTCTGACTGGGTTGAGCCTTCTGACATCCAGTCTGAAACAAAGAGAAAATATATAAGAATTAACAAAAACGATTTCAATAAAGGCTCCTGCATTGGGCAAAATAATCACAAAACTTCTAAGTCATTGGAACATGAAATGTAGGGAAAAAAAGTGCATGGTAGTAGAATATGTCAAGAATAATTACTATGCAAGAATTCATAATCCTAGCTACCATAAGAATAGAGAAACACACTTAAGTATTCTACTCGATGTAAAATTTTGACAAAGTCAGTGGAGCTTGAAATGTTGGTCAAGGGTACCGGGTCAAAGTGAGTGCTTGTAGAGTATGTCAAGGACAATTACTATGCACAGTATCATACTCCTAGCTATCATAAGTACAGAAAAACACACTTATGAATAGTATTTGACTCTATGTAAAATTCTGACAAAGTCAATGGAGTCAATACAAACAAACAAAATCAACTGAAAATAACAAAAGAGACTCTCATCTTTAAACTTTGCTGCAGTTGTGTGCGTCTACTGGTACACAGGGTTATCTTTAGTAGGCTACTTGGAAAATATTTGTGTATGAAAATATTCTTCAAAATTCTGTTTGTTTCGCAAGAAAATGATTTGGGTTTTAGCTCTGAATTCGAAAAAAATAGCATTACAAAAAAAACAACTATATCAAACCTACACACACACAACACTAATTAAAATTCGGCATGATAAAGATTCACTATCTGGACCACGGGGAAAGGGTTCACATACCTTTTATGAAACAATAAAACTTGTGTTTGTCTAAAATTGATTTTTTGCTTGCATAGTTTAAGATGCATGTAGTACAGCCAATGACATATGATCTAATATACGTCACTGCCCTAGCATCTAGGTATCTGGACTGATCATATTCATCTGCAATAATTCTCGTAACGCTATTTTTCACGATATGGCAACTATAAAATTACAGGTATATAATATTGGTGTGGAGAATTTCACAGATGGATGAATAAGCAAACATTGCGACCTGACTAACCCATTTCCAAATGTATTTGTCCAGCGGTTGAACTTAGCTAAGAACCGCCCAACGTCTCTTATCTGGATGGAGTATATAATGCTATTGTTGCATATTCTGGTTAAATCAAGGGAAGTAACTCAAGTGTCAACACATTCAATTCTTACATAATTTATTGGTAGTCAAGCCTCCTTTGTATTATCATTGATAAATGTAACCAAGGAGTACAGAGATGTGGTTATGCATGGACAGATAAAGTTTCATTTGAAAAGATCCCCTAATTCTCCAAAAAAAATAAAAATCATAATTTGCAGGCCATAAGAGCGTGAAACTAAAAACTACTTTTCTTAATGCTGAATCAAAACTTATGGTGTGGGTACTCAAAAGAACCATCTTAATGAAATATAGTACTTTTGAGCACCCAACACATATTTAAACTGATGGATAGGAGATTATCTAAAATTTTTCACTAATTCAATTAATCGATTTTCCAATGTACACAGGCAGGAAACAACAAAGACAGAACCATTAATTTGTATATGAGGCTCTTTCTGATTCTGTATATGTAGTCTAAAAAATGCCTAATAATTGTTAAGTTTTCTGTTAAGTGTTTCTATAGTGTAAAATAGCGAAAAATGGTGAAAGTAGTTCTCCACTCTGGTCTTTTAACTACTTATCTAAGGTGATGCGAGCTGCAAATTGTGTACAGTTTTGTATCCTTTTAAGGATTGAAATTCATATTTTAAGCTTGCACTGGATGATGAAAAACATTAGCTATTTTAATGTCTGTGAAGGGCTTCTAATAGCTAATGTTTTTCATCATCCAGTGCAAGCTTAAAATATGAATTTCAATCCATATATTTACATTCTATACCATCAATCAAATTTACTTAATTATCTTCCACCCAACACTGCTAGTTACCCTTTTATAATGGAATATTGTATTTGTAACGAAGGTGTTGGAACAGCCAGGGAGCAAAACTTGTGTACATAACATTGTAACGATACATGAATTATGTCACGCAAATGTCGATAAACAAAGCAAGTTATTGGCTGACATTGACATAACTTCGCCTAGAGGTGCGGTCTAGATCACATGACATTTCAATGTTTTGCATGCAGAAATGCAAGCAGCTAGAAATGTTGGATTCATGGAAGGCATATACACTGAGAATGTAAATATTTTGTCGTGAGGAAAATGAAGGTCAATCTATATTTATATCTTCTCAAAATTCATTTTTTTAAATTCTCGTTTTTTCATAAATGGGGATGGATCAGACATTCTCTTTTCACTAATTTACAATATAATAATGGAAATATTTTAGGCATTATTTTCAGTCTCCATATACAGAACCAGAAAAAGCCTCATAAGATTTCCTTATCAGAACTTACGGTTCTGTCTTTGTAGTTTCCTACCCGTGACATACACGTTTGTTTTTTGTTTTTTAACAAGATACTATGAAAAGACACTCACCACAGGAAGAACATGACCCTCACCAGAAACTGAAATATTATAACAGTACATTTAAATAGAACAATAATGCAACAGACAACAATTAGCACAATATTTTCAGTATAGAGTGGCAATATTAACCCTTGTCCTGTTGAACGCAGATTTATCCATTTATGAAAACACTGTAGATCCAGATCAACTGGCTTCTTCCAGTTTCCAGTCTGAAAATACAGGCATATAAGTTACTGGAATTCTGTGGGTGAACTAGATAAACATTGGGGGAGGGTTGTAGTGAACGAAAATATACTGCACAACAAGTATATGCTGTCATTTTGTCTGAACCAAACTCCTTCATGCATGTGTTCAATGTGTCTACATTGTATAGGCAAAGTATCAAATTTTTCCATCAAAAGCTGTGGTAGAAGTTGATCGGCCCATGAAGGCACCATCTATGCATATACAAAAGCCCTATTAGGAAAAATTGTCTAAGTTCTCACAGCTGTCATTTTATTAAAAATTATTTTTTCTGAACCAAACTCCTCCATGCATATGTTCAATGTGTCTACATTGTAAAGGAAAAGTATCAAATTGTTCCATCAAAAGCTGTGGTAGGAGTTGATCAGCCTGTGTATGGACTAAAATAGGATAAGCATAAAACCCTATATAAAAAGCAATTTAGAACTACAAGGGGAATAACTCTAATAGAATTGGCCCCTAGCCCTTACTTTTTTGTTTAAAGTATTTGTCTTGTATATATTGCTCTAAAATATTAACCTGATCCTGGCCTTTATCATTAACATAAATTTCACAGCTGATTGAGCATCTAAATATATACTTAAGGAATAAAGAAACGCAACAAACACTTCAAGTCATTGTAAGCATACAATATAATGCAAGTTTTTAGTGCAAATGATAATTATCCATAGGAGCAGTATGTGTCCTTCAAATTACAGCAGGTTCAACGTAATTATCAATTACGTAATCATTTTGGTATGCGCGTAACCAGACCGACCCCCGTAGTTAACTGCTGAAACAGGGTAAATAAAGCAAAGTTTGTATCAACTATCGGCTTATTGTTTTAAAAAAAGTCTTGGAATAGATTGCGGATCAAGGAAATGATCAAATGGCGATGTTTCTGTAGGATTCTAAATCGGCTTAACGTCATTAACGTCAACTCTGAATACTGCGTGAAACGCTAAACTTTCTTTTCTGCTTGAGATTTATTCATTTCAAGGACGTTATATTCAAGAATTATGACTGGAGATATTTAGACGTCAAAATTCGATATCCTATGTTTTAATGGTTTCCATGACATTTATGTGTTTTTCTAATGATAAAATGGTCCAGTGACAAAGTTTAGGTTACAGTTAACAAGTTTGGTGTTCACTCTCCGCATGTAATCTGATGTTTTCTCTTGCATTATGCCGTGTTTTGTTTGGCTAACGTCAATATAAACACCTTACCAGCGTATTTCTACGGTATTTGAAAAGTCAATTTTTCCCAAGAAAGCCTGTTCTGATGTCTCTACGTTTATCTTATCCAGTATATTCACCAGCAACCCAAACCCGACGGCTCTAAGTGACGTTTATCGTTTGATCACTACCATTGTGTATCTTGCCATTGAAGTAGCGTGTTTTGACGCAATATTTGACTGCATTACGAATATGATTGGACGTTTGTTTAATTTGCACATTGTTAAGTCGACGCCAAATAACCAAACATGGAAAAGACAGGGTTTCTTGATCTTTATTCTGACGTTAACGTTCGTGTTTACGTTTTCATATGTTTTCATCTTGTCTATTACAACATAACTTTGGCTATGAAGAACCGACCCAGATATGAATGAGAGCCAGCATTGGCTCAGTTATAGTCTACTAGTATGATTGCAGACCTTTAAGCCCAGTACATGCTGTTCAGATGATAATAAGGTGCAACATGGCATAGTACATGCGGTCTGGCATAGCACAAGCCACTACATAGGATTCCAGCTGACTTTGACCCTGCACATGGTGGACCTGCATAGCCACGAATATCTGAAGAGATAGCTGACTGATACAGTTAGAGTCACCAAGGTCGCCAGGCTGGGTCTGCCCAAGCATCTAGTGGAGCACTATGTCAGAGTATGAGCCTGCAAGTCAGAGTGGTGGACTGTCCGTGCCGCACAGGAGCTGGTCTGTGTTGGACTTGATCCAGCCAATTGTGTCTGCGGACCCCTAACTGAAACAGGTTAATCAGACAGACAGCTTGAGGCTTAAAGGGTTTAAGTATGTCAGAGTATGAGCCTGCAAGTCAGGGTGGTGGAATGTCCGTGCCGCACAGGAGCTGGTCTGTGTTGGACTTGGTCCAGCCAATTGTGTCTGTGGACCCCTAGCTGAAACAGGTTAATCAGACAGACAGCTTGAAGGCTTAAAGGGTCTAAGTACAAGCAGGCAGGTCAGTGCATGATTCGGATCCTGCAATGTGGAGGAAATGAGTTGATTTCAGATAGAAATTAAATTCCCCCTAGATTTACATTGAAATCGAAATGTAAATTCAAACTACTGGAAGTGCCAGTAGTGTAAATTACAATTTCCTAACTATATTCTGGGTTGATTCTTTCCAAATATTGAACAAAGATGGAGAAAGGGGTTGGTGGTGGGTATCCAAATGCAGTCCTGCAAACAGCTAGCAAGCAAAATGACAACTGAGCCCAGATTTTGTCTGGGACAGCTGATGATGCATAAATTCTATAAATAACAATTTGTCATAGAGACAGAATGTCAAATGCACACCCTAGTACCTAGGGCTGCAGAATTGTTACAAGTATCATATTAACTATATTTATTCCTCAATAAATAACAATATATTTTCATCATGGTATATACTTTATTTCATAATTTATTAAAATATACGATATTATCCTAGCTTAGTACTGGTTCAATCCAGGAAGACCAGTCCCTGTTTAACTGAAAGATTGTTGATGGGACGTAAAGAATCAAATCATACAAAACAAACAAAATTTTTCTACAATAAAATTACAATGTACTACAAAAATTTATTGTCATATCACTGATACCCAAAGGTAGTAGATTTACCATTCCTACCCCCTCCCCCTTAAAAATATGTTAATGAAAAAAGGTACTTGGGACTCTGGGATTCGAACGTTGCAACATTCCAGGGAATATTTGCAATTCAAGACGTTGACTGCTCAACTAACCATGTAGTTGTTGTATTGGTAATGTCGTTACATATTTGTTGGTAAGTTTGTTACGTCGATAGTACGAGCAGTAAGTATTAGGCGAGAAATAACCGTTACAATCTTATTTACCTTTCTTGTGCTCCTAAGTAGACTCGTCTGATCTTTGATCCGTCTCAGGTCAAAATTGACCTATACAGTCTGATCTGCGTCTTTGTTTCAAACATCCAGGCGATTTTGTATGTCATCGCACACAAGACAACAAACCAGATAACTAAATCGTGATAGCAGGTGGGATAGCAAATGCATTGATCAGCATGTGCATGCCGGTCGAAACCGGATTGGTTGCTCTGAGGCAGGGGTATCATCGGATGCCAACCGACTCCTTGGTATTTACTTTTACGCAGATGCGTTATTGCAAACAACCTTCGCTTATAATTTTAACACTAGTGTGCAAAGGGGTAAATTGACATAAATGACAGATGTCACGTGGTGTCCATGGTAAACATATAGTAGGTAACTCCCTTGAAAATTGTCAGACCAGGTATTGATCGAACCCATTGATGGGTTGAACTCGAACCGACGAGTTGAGCCATTGAAGTTGGACTGAATTCAGTTTTAATTACAAGGCACCTGGTCCCCCGGTTGAAACCGTATTGGCTGCTCTGAGGCAGGGGTATCATCGGATGCCAACCGACTCCTTGTTGCCAGGTTTTGTAATGTCTGATAATAACAGCAACATGCAACCAGCAAGTGTTGGTTTGCTTTTACGATCAGACACGAAAACCACTTTCATTTCACCCAGAAGTATACAGAGCTGACTTGTATACTCAATTTAAAGCTTCTTAGCATCCATTGAGGGTCAGGGACTAGGCTCTAAACGGAGTGAAATGATAGTTGAGAGCCTCTTGCAGGAAACTCTAACAGACAGCAGACACGGAAAATTAGCGGACAGTGGATGCAGGAATTGAGCCTCTTGCAGGAGACTCTAACAGAAAGCAGACACGGAAAATTAGCGGACAGTGGATGCAGGAATTGAGCCCCTTGCAGGAGACTCTAACAGACAGCAGACACGGAAAATTAGCAATCAGTGGATGCAGGAATTGAGCCTCTTGCAGGAGACTCTAACAGACAGCAGACACGGAAAATTAGCGGACAGTGGATGCAGGAATTGAACCTCTTGCAGGAGACTAACAGACAGCAGACACGGAAAATTAGCGGACAGTGGATGCAGGAATTGAGCCATTTGCAGGAGACTCTAACAGACAGCAGACACGGAAATATAGCGGACAGTAGATGAAGGAATTGAGCCCCTTGCAGGAGACTCTAACAGACAGCAGACGCGGAAAATAGGCGGACAGTGAATGCAGGAATTGAGCCCCTTGCAGGAGACTCTAACAGACAGCAGACACGGAAAATTAGCGGACAGTGGATGCAGGAATTGAGCCTCTTGCAGGAGACTCTAACAGACAGCAGACACGGAAAATTAGAGGACAGTGGATGCAGGAATTGGGCCTCTTGCAGGAGACTCTAACAGACAGCAGACACGGAAAATTAGCAGACAGTGGATGCAGGAATTGAGCCTCTTGCAGAAGACTCTTACAGACAGCAGATATGGAAAATTAGCGGACAGTGGATGCAGGAATTGAGCCTCTTGCAGGAGACTTTAACAGACAGCAGACACGGAAATTGCAGACAGTGGATGCAGGAATGGAGCCTCTTGCAGGAGACTCTAACAGACAGCAGACACAGAAAATTAGCGGACAGTGGATGCAGGAATTGAGCCTCTTCTAGGAGACTCTAACAGACAGCAGACACGGAAAATTAGCGGACAGTGGATGCAGGAATTGAGCCTCTTGCAGGAGACTCTAACAGACAGCAGACACGGAAAAATGGCGGACAGTGGATGCAGGAATTGAGCCTCTTGCAGGAGACTCTAACAGCCAGCAGAATCGGAAAATTGGTGGACAGTGGATGCAGGAATTGAGCCCCTTGCAGGAGACTCTAACAGACAGCAGACACGGAAAATTAGCGGACAGTGGATGCAGGAATTGAGTCTCTTGCAGGAGACTCTAACAGACAGCAGACACGGAAAATCAGCGGACAGTGGATGCAGGAATTGAGCCTCTTGCGGGAGACTCTAACAGACAGCAGACACGGAAATTAAGCAGACAGTGGAAGCAGGAATTGAGCCTCTTTCAGGAGACTCTAACAGACAGCAGATACGGAAAATTAGCGGACAGTGGATGCAGGAATTGAGCCTCTTGCAGGTGACTTTAACAGACAGCAGATACGGAAAATTAGCAGACAGTGGATGCAGGAATTGAGCCTCTTGCAGGAGACTCTAACAGACAGCAGACACAGAAAATTAGCGGACAGTGGATGCAGGGATTGAGCCTCTTGCAGGAGACTCTAATAGACAGCAGACACGGAAAATTAGCGGACAGTGGATGCAGGAATTGAGCCTCTTGCATGAGACTCTAACAAACAGCAGATATGGAAAATTAGGGGACAGTGGATGCAGGAATTGAGCCTCTTGCAGGAGACTCTAACAGACAGCATACACGGAAAATTAGCGGACAGTGGATGCAGGAATTGAGCCCCTTGCAGGAGACTCTAACAGACAGCAGACACGGAAAATTGGCGGACAGTGGATGCAGAAATTGAGCCTCTTGCATTAGACTCTAACAGACAGCAGACACGGAAAATTAGCGGACAGTGGATGCAGGAATTGAGCCTCTTGCATGAGACTCTAACAGACAGCAGACATAGAAAATTAGGGGACAGTGGATGCAGGAATTGAGCCTCTTGCAGGAGACTCTAACAGACAGCAGACACGGAAAATAAGCGGACAGTGGATGCAGGAATTGAGCCTTTTGTAGGAGACTCTAACAGACAGCAGACACGGAAAATTAGCGGACAGAGGATGCAGGAATTGAGCCTCTTGCAGGAGACTCTAACAGACAGCAGACACGGAAAATTAGCGGACAGTGGATGCAGGAATTTAGCCCCTTGCAGGAGACTCTAACAGACAGCAGACACGGAAAATTAGCGGACAGTGGATGCAGGAATTGAGCCTTTTGCAGGAGACTCTAACAGACAGCAGACACGGAAAATTAGCGGACAGTGGATGCAGGGATTGAGCCTCTTGCAGGAGACTCTAACAGACAGCAGACACGGAAAATTAGCAGACAGTGGATGCAGGAATTGAGCCTCTTGCAGGAGACTCTAAAAGACAGCAGACACGGAAAATTAGCGGAACGTGGATGCTGGAATTGAGCCTCTTGCAGGAGACTCTAACAGACAGCAGACACGGAAAATTAGCGGACAGTGGATGCAGGAATTGAGCGTCTTGCAGGAGACTCTAACAGACAGCAGACACAGAAAATTAGCGGACAGTGGATGCAGGAATTGAGCCTCTTGCAGGAGACTCTAACAGACAGCAGACACAGAAATTTGGCGGACAGTGGATGCAAGAATTGTCAATTTGCATGAGCAAATAGAGTTATGAGCAAATAATGCATACCCAGACCAGACAATTCCAGGAGGAGCTGTCTGATCATTGTTTACACTATTTCCCATTTAAAGACTATTTCACACACCTCATTATGCCTGAGTTAATAATGTAAACACTGATCGGACTGTTCCTTTAGGAGTAATCCGGTCTGTGTTTACTCTATTTGTACAAACATAACAAAGCGCTACAAAGGTAGTGTTAAAATGGCAAATAGTAAAAGACAGATCAGAATTTCCTTCAGAAGACGTCTGATCTGGATTATCTTTTTGCCATATCATCACTACCTTTAAACTCTACATCAGATAGCGAACGCAATAGATGGCAATTGTCCTGAGCATATTGTGCTAACTGAGATCCTACCATTCCATCAAGAGCATTTTGACCATGTTTTGCACTATTTGCCATATAAAGACTATCTTTCACACAACTCATCATGTTTGAACAAATAATGTAAACATTGATCAGACCATTCCTTAAGGAGGGGTCTGATCTGGGTTTGCATTTATTTGCATAAGCATAATAAGGTGCTTATCTAGTAGTAATAAAATGGCCAATAGTGAAAACACTGATCATACTATCCATCAGGAACGGTCCAATCTGCGTTAGCTATTTGCTCAGGCACTATAAGGTGTTTAGAAGGTATTGTTAAAATGGCAAATATTGTAAAGACAGAGGAGACTTACTTAAAAGAGCAGTCTGATCAGAGTTAATACTCTTTGCCACCTCAAGGGAAACCTTTTACACACCTTATCTTGCCCACCTTACCTTGCCTTAGAAGAATAGTGTAAAAACAGATCAGACTGTTCCTTCAGGAGTGGTCTGATCTGTGTTATTCTATTTCCTCAGGTAAGATAAGTTGTTATTAAAGGTAATGTTAAGGTGGCAAATAGAGACAACACAGATCAGATTTTCCTTCAGGAGCCGTCTGATCTGGATTATCTTTTTGCCATATCATCACCTACCTTTAAACTCTGTATCAGACAGCGAATGCAAAAGTTGGCAATTTTCCTGAGCATATAGTGCTAACTTAGATCCGACCATTCCATCAAGAGCATTCCCATCATTGTTTACACTATTTGCCATATAAAGACTATCTTTCTCACAACTCATCATGTTTGAACAAATAATGTAAACATTGATCAGACCATTCCTTAAGGAGGGGTCTGATCTGGGTTTGCATTTATTTGCATTGGCATAATAAGGTGCTTATCTGGTAGTATTAAAATCGCCAATAGTGAAAACTCTGATCATACTATCCATCAGGAACAGTCCCATCTGCATTAACTATTTGCTCAGGCACTATTAGGTGTTTAGAAGGTATTGTTGAAATGGCAAATATTGTAAACACAGAGGAGACTTACTTAAAGAGCAGTCTGATCAGTGTTTATACTCTTTGCCACCTCAAGGGAAACCTTTTACACACCTTATCTTGCCCACCTTACCTTGCCAGAGAAGAATAGTGTAAAAACAGATCAGACTGTTCCTTCAGGAGTGTCTGGTCTGTGTTATTCTATTTCCTCAGGTAAGAGAAGTTGTTTTCAAAGGTAATGTTAAGGTGGCATATAGTGACAACAAAGATCAGACTTTCCTCCAGGGGTGGTCTGATCTGGATTATCTTTTTGCCATATCATCACTACCTTTAAACTCTGTATCAGACAGCGAATGCAATAGACCCAGTTTTTCCTGAGCATATATTGCTTACTTAGATGGCACCATTCCATCAAAAGCATTCCGACCATTGTTTACACTATTTGCCATATAAAGACTATATTTCTCACAACTCATCATGTTTGAGCAAATAATGTAAACATTGATCAGACCATTCCTTAAGGAGGGGTCTGATCTGGGTTTGCATTTATTTGCATAAGCATAATAAGGTGCTTATCTGGTAGTATTAAAACGGCCAATAGTGAAAACACTGACCATACTTTCCATCAGGAACAGTCCCATCTGCGTTAACTATTTGCTCAGGCACTATGGTATTGTTGAAATGGCAAATATTGTAAACACAGAGGAGACTTACTTAAAGAGCAGTCTCATCAGTGTTTATACTCTTTGCCACCTCAAGGGAAACCTTTTACACACCTTATCTTGGCCACCTTACCTTGCCTTAGAAGAATAGTGTAAAAACAGATAAGACTGTTCCTTCAGGAGTGGTCTGATCTGTGTAATTCTATTTCCTCAGGTAAGATAAGTTGTTTTCAAAGGTAATGTTAAGGTGGCAAATTGTGACATCACAGATCAGATTTTTCCTTCAGGAGCCGTCTGATCTGGATTATCTTTTTGCCATATCATCACTACCTTTAAACTCTACATCGGACAGCGAACGCAATTGATGGCAATTTTCTTGAGTATATAGTGCTAACTCAGATCAGACCATTCCATCAAGAGCATTCTGATCAATGTTTACACTATTTGCAATATGAAAACTATCTTTCTCACAGCTCATCATGTTTGAAATAATGTAAACATTGATCAGACCATTCCTTATGGAGGGGTCTGATCTGGGTTTGCATTTATTTGCATTGGCATAATAAGGTGCTTATCTGGTAGTATTAAAATGGTAAATAGTGAAAACTCTGATCATACTATCCATCAGGAACAGTTCCATTTGCATTAACTATTTGCTCAGGCACTATAAGGTGTTTAGAAGGTATTGTTGAAATGGCAAACATTGTAAACACAGAGGAGACTTACTTAAAGAGCAATCTGATCAGTGTTTATACTCTTTGCCACCTCAAGGGAAACCTTTTACACACCTTATCTTGCCCACCTTACCTTGCCGGAGAAGAATAGTGTAAAAACAGATCAGACTGTTCCTTCAGGAGTGTCTGGTCTGTGTTATTCTATTTCCTCAGATAAGAGAAGTTGTTTTCAAAGGTAATGTTAAGGTGGCAAATAGTGACAACACAGATCAGGCTTTCCTCCAGGAGTGGTCTGATCTGGATTATCTTTTTGCCATATCATCACTACCTTTAAACTCTGTATCAGACAGCGAATGCAATAGACTGCAATTTTCCTGAGCATATAGTGCTTATTAGATGGCACCATTCCATCAAAAGCATTCTGACCATTGTTTAAGCTATTTGCCATATAAAGACTATCTTTCTCACAACTCATCATGTTTGAACAAATAATGTAAACAATGATCAGACCATTCCTTAAGGAGGGGTCTGATCTGGGTTTGCATATATTTGCATAGGCATAATAAGGTGCTTATCTGGTAGTATTAAAATGGCCAATAGTGAAAACACTGATCATACTATCCATCAGGAACGGTCCAATCTGCGTTAACTATTTGCTCAGGCACTATAAGGTGTTTAGAAGGTATTGTTGAAATGGCAAATATTTTAAACACAGAGGAGACTTACTTAAAGAGCAGTCTGATCAGTGTTTATACTCTTTGCCACCTCAATGGAAACCTTTTACACACCTTATCTTGCCCACATTACCTT
This sequence comes from Loripinus fragilis, assembly GCA_964019695.1. Lineage (NCBI taxonomy): Eukaryota > Metazoa > Mollusca > Bivalvia > Lucinida > Lucinidae > Loripinus > Loripinus fragilis. Next base: position 14,266,345 of record OZ026519.1, on the reverse strand, counting down.
GCCTAAGAATAATAGTGTAAAAACAGATCAGACTGTTCCTTCAGGAGTGGTCTGATCTTTGTTATTCTATTTCCTCAGACAGGATAAGTTGTTTTCAAAGGTCATGTTATGGTGGCAAATAGTGACAATACAGATCAGACTTTCATTTGGGAGCTGTCTGTTCTGGGGTATCTTTTTGCCATATCATCACAACCTTTAAACTCTGTATCAGACAGCGAATGCATTAGATTGCAATTTTCCTGAGCATATAGTGCTAACTTAGATAAGACCATTCCATCAAGAGCATTCTGACCATTGTTTACACTATTTGCCATATAAAGACTATCTTTCACACAACTCATCATGTTTGAGCAAATAATGAAAACATTGATCGGACCATTCCTTTAGGAGGGGTCTGATCTGGGTTTGCATTTATTTGCATAGGCATAATAAGGTGCTTATCTGGTAGTATTAAAATGGCCAATAGTGAAAACACTGATCATACTATCCATCAGGAACAGTCCCATCTGGATTTACTATTTGCTCAGGCACTATAAGGTGTTTCGATGGTATTTTTGAAATGGCAAATATTTTAAACACAGAGGAGACTTACTTAAAGAGCAATCTGATCAGTGTTTATACTCCTTGCCACCTCAATGGAAACCTTTTACACACCTTATCTTGCCCACATTACCTTGCCTAAAGAGAATAGTGTAAAAACAGATCAGACTGTTCCTTCAGGAGTGGTCTGAACTGTGTTATTCTATTTCCTCAAGTAAGATAAGTTGTTTTAAAAGGTAATGTTAAGGTGGCAAATAGTGACAGCACAGTTCAGACTTTCCTTCAGAAAAGTCTGATCTGGATTATCTTTTTGCCATATCATCACAACCTTTAAACTCTGTATCAGACAGCGAATGCATTAGATTGCAATTTTCCTGAGCATATAGTGCTAACTTAGATCAGACAATTCCATCAAGAGCATTCTGACCATCGTTTACACTATTTGCCATATAAAGACTATCTTTCACACAACTCATCATGTTTGAGCAAATAATGAAAACATTGATCAGACCATTCCTTTAGGAGGGGTCTGATCTGGGTTTGCATTTATTTGCATAGGCATAATAAGGTGCTTATCTGGTAGTATTAAAATGGCCAATAGTGAAAACACTGATCAAACTATCCATCAGGAACAGTCCCATCTGGGTTTACTATTTGCTCAGGCACTATAAGGTGTTTGGATGGTATTGTTGAAATGGCAAATATTTTAAACACAGAGGAGACTTACTTAAAGAGCAGTCTGATCAGTGTTTATACTCTTTGCCACCTCAATGGAAACCTTTTACACACCTTATCTTGCCCACATTACCTTGCCTAAGAAGAATAGTGTAAAAACAGATCAGACTGTTCCTTCAGAAGTGGTCTGAACTGTGTTATTCTATTTCCTCAGGTAAGATAAGTTGTTTTCAAAGGTCATGTTAAGGTGGCAAATAGTGACAGCACAGATCAGACTTTCCTTCAGAAAAGATTGATCTGGATTATCTCTGGGCCATATCATCACTACCTTTAAACTCTGTATTAGACAGGGAATGCAATAGATGGCAATTTTCCTGAGCATATAGTGCTAACTTAGATCAGACCATTCCATCAAGAGCATTCTGACCATTGTTAACACTATTTGCCATATAAAGACCATCTTTCTCACAGCTCATCATGTTTGAGCAAATAATGTAAACATTGATCAGACCATTTCTTAAGGAGGGGTCTGATCTGGGTTTGCATTTATTTGCATAAGCATAATAAGGTGCTTATCTGGTAGTATTAAAATGGCCAATAGTGAAAACACTGATCATACTATCCATCAGGAATGGTCCCATCTGGGTTAACTATTTGCTCAGGCACTATAAGGTGTTTAGGAGGTATTGTTAAAATGGCAAATATTGTAAACACAGAGGAGACTTACTTAAAGAGCAAACTGATCAGTGTTTATACTCTTTGCCACCTCAATGGAAACCTTTTACACACCTTATCTTGCCCACATTACCTTGCCTAAGAAGAATAGTGTAAAAACAGATCAGACTGTTCCTTCAGGAGTGGTCTGAACTGTGTTAGTAAGATAAGTTGTTTTAAAAGGTAATGTTAAGGTGGCAAATAGTGACAACACAGATCAGACTTTCCATCAGAAAAGTCTGATCTGGATTATCTTTTTGCCATATCATCACAACCTTTAAACTCTGTATCAGACAGCGAATGCATTAGATTGCAATTTTCCTGAGCATATAGTGCTAACATAGATCAGACAATTCCATCAAGAGCATTCTGACCATTGTTTACACTACTTGCCATATAAAGACTATCTTTCACGCAACTCATCATGTTTGAGCAAATAATGAAAAGATTGATCAGACCATTCCTTTAGGAGGGGTCTGATCTTGGTTTGCATTTATTTGCATAGGCATAATAAGGTGCTTATCTGGTAGTATTAAAATGGCCAATAGTGAAAACACTGATCAAACTATCCATCAGGAACAGTCCCATCTGGGTTTACTATTTGCTCAGGCACTATAAGGTGTTTCGATGGTATTGTTAAAATGGCAAATATTGTAAACACAGAGGAGACTTACTTAAAGAGCAGTCTGATCAGTGTTTATACTCTTTGCCACCTCAAGGGAAACCTTTTACACAAATTACCTTGCCCACCTTACCTTGCCCGAGAAGAATAGTGTAAAATCAGATCAGACTGTTCCTTCAGGAGTGGTCTGATCTGTGTTATTCTATTTCCTCAGACAGGTTAAGTTGTTTTCAAAGGTCATGTTAAGTTGGCAAATAGTAACAACACAGATCAGATTTTCCCTCAGGAGCTGTCTATACCAGGTTATCTTTTTGCCATATCATCACAACCTTTAAACTCTGTATCAGACAGCGAATGCATTAGATTGCAATTTTCCTGAGCATATAGTGCTAACTTAGATCAGACAATTCCATCAAGAGCATTCTGACCATTGTTTACACTATTTGCCATATAAAGACTATCTTTCACACAACTCATCATGTTTGAGCAAATAATGAAAACATTGATCAGACCATTCCTTTAGGAGGGGTCTGATCTGGGTTTGCATTTATTTGCATAGGCATAATAAGGTGCTTATCTGGTAGTATTAAAATGGCCAATAGTGAAAACACTGATCAAACTATCCATCAGCAACGGTCCCATCTGGGTTTACTATTTGCTCAGGCACTATAAGATGTTTCGATGGTATTGTTGAAATGGCAAATATTGTAAACACAGAGGAGACTTACTTAAAGAGCAATCTGATCAGTGTTTATACTCTGTGCCACCTCAATGGAAACCTTTTACACACCTTATCTTGCCCACATTACCTTGCCTAAGAAGAATAGTGTAATAACAGATCAGACTGTTCCTTCAGGAGTGGTCTGAACTGTATTATTCTATTTCCTCAAGTAAGATAAGTTGTTTTAAAAGGTAATGTTAAGGTGGCAAATAGTGACAGCACAGATCAGACTTTCCTTCAGGAAAGTCTGATCTGGATTATCTTTTTGCCATATCATCACTACCTTTAACTCTGTATCAGACAGCGAATGCAATAGATGGCAATTTTCCTGAGCATATAGTGCTAACTTAGATCAGACCATTCCATCAACAGCATTCTGACCATTGTTTACACTATTTGCCATATAAAGACTATCTTTCTCACAGCTCATCATGTTTGAGCAAATAATGAAAACATTGATCAGACCATTCCTTAAGGAGGGGTCTGATCTGGGTTTGCATTTATTTGCATAAGCATAATAAGGTGCTTTTCTGGTAGTATCAAAATGGCCAATAGTGAAAACACTGATCATACTATCCATCAGGAACAGTTCCATTTGCATTAACTTTTTGCTCAGGCACTATAAGGTGTTTAGAAGGTATTGTTGAAATGGCAAATATTGTAAACACAGAGGAGACTTACTTAAAGAGCAGTCTGATCAGTGTTTATACTCTTTGCCACCTCAAGGGAAACCTTTTACACAAATTACCTTGCCCACCTTACCTTGCCCGAGAAGAATGGTGTAAAATCAGATCAGACTGTTCCTTCAGGAGTGGTCTGATCTGTGTTATTCTATTTCCTCAGACAGGTTAAGTTGTTTTCAAAGGTCATGTTAAGGTGGCAAATAGTGACAACACAGATCAGATTTTCCTTTGGGAGCTGTCTGTTCTGGGTTATCTTTTTGCCATATCATCACAACCTTTAAACTCTGTATCAGACAGCGAATGCATTAGATTGCAATTTTCCTGAGCATATAGTGCTAACTTAGATCAGACAGTTCCATCAAGAGCATTCTGACCATTGTTTACACTTTTTGCCATATAAAGACTATCTTTCACACAACTCATCATGTTTGAGCAAATAATGAAAACATTGATCAGACCATTCATTTAGGAGGGGTCTGATCTGGGTTTGCATTTATTTGCATAGGCATAATAAGGTGCTTATCTGGTAGTATTAAAATGGCCAATAGTGAAAACACTGATCATACTATCCATCAGGAACAGTTCCATCTGGGTACACTATTTGCTCAGGCACTATAAGGTGTTTCGATGGTATTGTTGAAATGGCAAATATTGTAAACACAGAGGAGACTTACTTAAAGAGCAATCTGATCAGTGTTTATACTCTTTGCCACCTCAATGGAAACCTTTTACACACCTTATCTTGCCCACATTACCTTGCCTAAGAAGAATAGTGTAAAAACAGATCAGACTGTTCCTTCAGGAGTGGTCTGAACTGTGTTATTCTATTTCCTCAAGTAAGATAAGTTCTTTTAAAAGGTAATGTTAAGGTGGCAAATAGTGACAGCACAGATCAGACTTTCCTTCAGAAAAGTTTGATCTGGATTATCTCTGGGCCATATCATCACTACCTTTAAACTCTGTATTAGACAGAGAATGCAATAGATGGCAATTTTCCTGAGCAAATAGTGCTAACTTAGATCCGACCATTCCATCAAGAGCATTCTGACTATTGTTAACACTATTTGCCATATAAAGACCATCTTTCTCACAGCTCATCATGTTTGAGCAAATAATGTAAACATTGATCAGACCATTCCTTAAGGAGGGGTCTGATCTGGGTTTGCATTTATTTGCATAAGCATAATAAGGTGCTTATCTGGTAGTATTAAAATGGCCAATAGTGAAAACACAGATCATACTATCCATCAGGAATGGTCCCATCTGGGTTAACTATTTGCTCAGGCACTATAAGGTGTTTAGAAGGTATTGTTAAAATGGCAAATATTGTAAACACAGAGGAGCCTTACTTAAAAGAGCAGTCTGGTCTGTGTTTATACTCTTTGCCACCTCAAGGGAAACCTTCTACACACCTTACCTTGCCCACCTTACCTTGCCGGAGAATAGTGTAAAACAGATCAGACTGTTCCTTCAGGAGTGGTCTGATCTGTGTTATTCTATTTCCTCAGACAGGATAAGTTGTTTTCAAAGGTCATGTTATGGTGGCAAATAGTGACAACACAGATCAGATTTTCCTTCGGGAGCTGTCTATTCTGGGTTATCTTTTTGCCATATCATCACAACCTTTAAACTCTTAACAGACAGCGAATGCATTAGATTGCAATTTTCCTGAGCATATAGTGCTAACTTAGATCAGACCATTCCATCAAGAGCATTCTGACCATTGTTTACACTATTTGCCATATAAAGACTATCTTTCACACAACTCATCATGTTTGAGCAAATAATGAAAACATTGATCAGACCATTCCTTTAGGAGGGGTCTGATCTGGGTTTGCATTTATTTGCATAGGCATAATAAGGTGCTTATCTGGTAGTATTAAAATGGCCAATAGTGAAAACACTGATCAAACTATCCATCAGGAACAGTCCAATCTGGGTTTACTATTCGCTCAGGCACTATAAGGTGTTTCGATGGTATTGTTGAAATGGCAAATATTTTAAACACAGAGGAGACTTACTTAACGAGCAATCTGATCAGTGTTTATACTCTTTGCCATTTCAATGGAAACCTTTTACACAAATTCTCTTGCCCACATTACCTTGCCTAAAGAGAACAGTGTAAAAACAGATCAGACTGTTCCTTCAGGAGTGGTCTGAACTGTGTTAGTAAGATAAGTTCTTTTAAAAGGTAATGTTAAGGTGGCAAATAGTGACAGCACAGATCAGATTTTCCTTCAGAAAAGTCTGATCTGGATTATCTTTTTGCCATATCATCACAACCTTTAAACTCTGTATCAGACAGCGAATGCATTAGATTGCAATTTTCCTGAGCATATAGTGCTAACATAGATCAGACAATTCCATCAAGAGCATTCTGACCATTGTTTACACTATTTGCCATATAAAGACTATCTTTCACACAACTCATCATGTTTGAGCAAATAATGAAAACATTGATCAGACCATTCCTTTAGGAGGGGTCTGATCTGGGTTTGCATTTATTTGCATAGGCATAATAAGGTGCTTATCTGGTAGTATTAAAATGGCCAATAGTGAAAACACTGATCAAACTATCCATCAGGAACAGTCCCATCTGGGTTTACTATTTGCTCAGGCACTATAAGGTGTTTCGATGGTATTGTTGAAATGGCAAATATTTTAAACACAGAGGAGACTTACTTAAAGAGCAGTCTGATCAGTGTTTATACTCTTTCCACCTCAATGGAAACCTTTTACACACCTTATCTTGCCCACATTACCTTGCCTAAGAAGAATAGTGTAAAAACAGATCAGACTGTTCCTTCAGAAGTGGTCTGAACTGTGTTATTCTATTTCCTCAGGTAAGATAAGTTGTTTTAAAAGGTAATGTTAAGGTGGCAAATAGTGACAGCACAGATCAGACTTTCCTTCAGAAAAGTTTGATCTGGATTATCTCTGGGCCATATCATCACTACCTTTAAACTCTGTATTAGACAGGGAATGCAATAGATGGCAATTTTCCTGAGCATATAGTGCTAACTTAGATCAGACCATTCCATCAAGAGCAATCTGACCATTGTTAACACTATTTGCCATATAAAGACTATCTTTCTCACAGCTCATCATGTTTGAGCAAATAATGTAAACATTGATCAGACCATTCCTTAAGGATGAGACTCTATCAGACAGCGGATGCAGGAGACACTCTATCAGATGCAGCCGCTGTCTGATAGAGTGTCTCCCGCATCCGCTGTCTGATAGAGAGACTCCTGCATTCGCTGTCTGATAGAGAGACTTCTTCATCCGCTGTCTGATAGAGTGTCTCCCGCATCCGCTGTCTGATAGAGAGACTCCTGCCCTATCAGGCAGCGGATGCAGAATTCTCTCTATCAGACAGTGGATGCAGGAGACATTCTTATGAGACAACGGATGCAGGAGAAACTCTATCAGACAGCGGATGCAGGATTCTCTCAATCAGACAGCGGATGCAGGACACACCCTATCAGACAGCTGATGCAGAAGTCTTTCTATCAGACAGCGGATGCAGGAGACACTCTATCAGACAGCGGATGCAGGAGACACTATATCAGCCAGCGGATGCAGGAGTCTCTCTATCAGACAGAGGATGCAGGAGACACTCTATCAGACAGCGGATGCAGGAGTCTCTCTATCAGACAGTAGATGCAGGAGTCTCTCTATCAGACAGCGGATGCAGGAGACACTCTATCAGACAGCGTATGCAGGAGTCTCTCTATCAGACAGCGGATGCAGGAGTCTCTCTATCAGACAGTTGAGGCAGGAGACACTCTTTCAGACAGCGGATTCAGAAGTCTCCCTATCAGACAGCTGAGGCAGGAGACACTCTATCAGACAGCGGATGCAGGAGACACTCTATCAGCCAGCGGATGCAGGAGTCTCTCTATTAGACAGCGGATGCAGGAGACACTCTATCAGACAGCGGATGCAGGAGTCTCTCTATCAGACAGCGGATGCAGAAGTATCTCTTTCAGACAGCGGATGCAGGAGTCTCTCAATCAGACAGCGGATGCAAGAGACATTCTTATGAGAGAGCGGATGCAGGAGCAACTCTATCAGACAGCGGATGCAGAAGTCTCTCTATCAGACAGCGGATGCAGGAGTCTCTCAATCAGACAGCGGATGCAGGAGACACCCTATCAGACAGCGGATGCAGAAGTCTCTCTATCAGACAGCGGATGCAGGAGACACTCTATCAGAACGCGGATGCAGAAGTCTCTCAATCAGACAGCGGATGCAGCAGACACTCTATCAGACAGCGGATGCAGAAGTCCCTCGGTCAGACAGCGGATGTTGGAATCTCTCAATCAGGCAGCGGATGCAGGAGACACTTTATCAGACAGCGGATGCAGGAGACACTCTATCAGACAGCGGATGCAGGAGTCTCTCTATCAGACAGCTGATGCAGAAGTCTCTCTTTCAGACAGCGGATGCAGGAGTCTCTCAATCAGACAGTGGATGCAGGAGACATTCTTATGAGACAGCGGATGCAGGAGAAACTCTATCAGACAGCGGATGCAGAAGTCTCTCAATCAGACAGCGGATGCAGAAAACACTCTATCAGACAGCGGATGCAGAAGTCTCTCTATCAGACACCGATGCAGGAGACACTCTATCAGACAGCGTATGCAGGAGACTTTCTATCAGACTGGGATGCAAGAGACACTCTATCAGCCAACGGATGCAGGAGTCTCTCTATCAGACAGCGGATGCAGGAGACACTCTATCAGCCAGCGTATGCAGGAGTCTTTCTATCAGACAGCGGATGCAGGAGACACTCTATCAGACAGCAGATGCAGAAGTCTCTCTATCAGACAGCGCATGCAGGAGACACTCTATCAGACTGCGGATGCAGGAGACTCTCTATCAGACCAGCGAATGCAGGAGACACTCTATCAGCCAGCGGATGCAAGAGTCTCTCTATCATACAGCGGATGCAGGAGACACTCTATCAGACAGCGGATGTAGAAGTCTCTCCATCAGACAGCGGATGCAGGAGTCTCTCAATCAGACAACGGATGCAGGAGTCTCTCTATCAGACAGCGTATGCAGGAGTCTCTCTATCAGACAGCGGATGCAGAAGACACTCTATCAGACAGCAGATGCAGGAGACACTCTATCAGCCAGCGGATGTAGGAGTCTCTCTATTAGACAGCGGATGCAAAAGAACCATTGGGTGCAAGTTTCTCGCTTTTGAATAACTTATTTACCCTGAAGTATACAGAGCTGACTTGTATACTCTATCTAGAGCATGAAAGCATCCATTGAGGGTCAGGGACTTGGCTCTAAATGGGGTTTCTTAAAGACATTTATGCAAAAATCAAACCGGATATGCAGGTATCTAACTACCAGACATGGGATGCAGGAGACACTCTATGAAACAGCGAGTTCAGGACAGCAGACAGCGGATGCAGGAGACAATATATCAGACAGCGGATGCAGAAGTCTCTCTATCAGACAGCGGATGCAGGAGACACTTTATCAGACAGCGGATGCAGATGTCTCTCTATCAGACAGCGGATGCAGGAGACACTCTATCAGACAGCGGATGCAAGAGACGCTCTATCAGACAGCGGATGCAGGAGTCTCTCAATCAGACAGCAGATGCAGGAGACAATCTATCAGACAGCGGATGCAGAAGTCTCTCTATTAGACAGCGAATGCAGGAGACATTCTATCAGACAGCGGATGCAGAAGTCTCTCTATCAGACAGTGGATGCAGGAGACACTCTTATCAGACAGCGGATACAGGAGACACTCTATCAGACAGCGGATGCAGAAGTCTCTCTATCAGACAGCTGATGCAGGAGTCTCTGAATCAGACAGCGGATGCAGGAGACACTCTATCAGACAGCAGACGCAGGAGTCATTCTATCAGACAGCGGATACAGGAAACACTCTATCAGACATCAGATGCAAAAGTCTCTCTATCAGACAGCGGATGAAGGAGTCTCTCAATCAGACAGCGGATGCAGGAGACACTCTATCAGAAAACGGATGCAGAAGTCTCTCTATCAGACAGCGGATGCAGGAGACACTCTATCAGCCAGTGGATGCAGGAGTCTCTCCGTCAGACAGCGGATGCAGGGGACACTCTATCAGACAGCCGATGCAGGAGTCCCTCTATCAGACAGTGGATGCAGGAGACACTCTATCAGACAGCGGATGCAGGAGGCACTCTATCAGCCAGCAGATGCAGGAGTCTCTCTATCAGACAGCGGATGCAGGAGACACTCTATCAGCCAGCGGATCCAGGAGTCTCTCTATCAGACAGCGGATGCAGGACACACTATATCAGAGAGCGGATGCAGGAGACACTCTATCATCCAGCGGATGCAGGAGTCTCTCTATCAGACAGCGGATGAAGGAGACACTCTATCAGCCAGCGGATGCAGGAGTCTCTCCATCAGACAGCGGATGCAGGAGACACTCAATCATACAGCGGATGCAGGAGTCTCTCTATCAGACAGCGGATGCAGGAGACACTCCATCAGACAGCGGATGCAGGAGTCTCTCTATCAGACAGCGGATGCAGGAATCTCTCTTTCAGACAGCGGATGCAGGAGTCTCTCAATGAGATAGCGGATGCAGGAGACAATCTATCAGACAGTGGATGCAGAAGTCTCTCTATCAGACAGCGGATTCAGGAGTCTCTCAATCAGACAGCGGATGCAGGAGACACCCTATCAGACAGCGGATGCAGAAGTCTCTCTATTAGACAGCGGATGCAGGAGACACTCTATCAGACAGCCGATGCAGAAGTCTCTCTATCAGGCAGCGGATGCAGGAGACACTATCAGACTAGAGATGCAGGAGACACTCTATCAGCCAGCAGATGCAGGAGTCTCTCTATCAGACAGCGGATGCAGGAGACACTCTATCAGACAGCGGATGCAGGAGTCATTCTATCAGACAGCGGAAACAGGAGACACTCTTTCAGACATCGGATGCAAAAATCTCTCTATCAGACAGTGGATGCAGGAGTCTCTCAATCAGACAGCGGATGCAGGAGACACTCTATCAGACAGCGGATGCAGAAGTCTCTCTATCAGACACCGATGCAGGAGACACTCTATCAAACAGCGGATGCAGGATAAACTCTATCAGACAGCGGATGCAGGAGACTTTCTATCAGACTGCGGATGCAGGAGACACTCTATCGGCCAACGGATGCAGGCGTCTCTCTATCAGACAGCGGATGCAGGAGACACTCTATCAGCCAGCGTATGCAGGAGTCTCTCTGTCAGACAGCGGATGCAGAAGTCTCTCTACTAGACAGTGGATGCAGGAGTCTCTCAATCAGACAGCGGATGCAGGAGAAACTCTATCAGACATCTGATGCACAAGTCTTTCTATCAGACAGCGGATGCAGGAGACACTCTATCAGATGCAGCCACTGTCTGATAGAGTGTCTTCTGCATCAGCTGTCTGATAGAGAGACTTCTGCATCCGCTGTTTAATAGAGAGACTTCTGCATTCGCTGTCTGATAGAGTGTCTCCCGCATCCGCTGTCTGATAGAGAGACTTCTGCATCCGCTGTCTGATAGAGAGACTCCTGCCTCCGCTGTCTGATAGAGATACGTCTGCATCCACTGTTTGATAGAGAGACTCCTGCATCCGCTGTCTGATAGAGTATTTCCTGCATCCGCTGACTGATAGAGAGACTTCTGCATTCGCTGTCTGATTGAGTGTCTGATAGAGTGGATGCAGGAGACACTCTATCAGACAGCGGATGCAGGAGACACTCTATAAGACAGCAGATGCAGGAGACACTCTATCACACAGTGGATGCAGAAGTCTCTCTATAAGACAGCAGATGCAGGAGACAATCTATCAGAAAACGGATGCAGAAGTCTCTCTATCAGACAGCGGATGCAGGAGACACTCTATCAGCCAGTGGATGCAGGAGTCTCTCCTTCAGACAGCAGATGCAGGAGACACTGTATCAGACAGCGGATGCAGGAGACCCTCTATCAGACAGTGGATGCAGGAGACACTGTATCAGACAGCGGATGCAGGAGACACTCTATCAGCCAGCGGATCCAGGAGTCTCTCTATCAGACAGCGGATGCAGGACACACTATATCAGACAGCGGATGCAGGAGACACTCTATCATCCAGCGGATGCAGGAGTCTATCAGACAGCGGATGCAGGAGACACTCTAACAGACAGCGGATGAAGGAGACACTCTATCAGCCAGCGGATACAGGAGTCTCCCCATCAGACAGCGGATGCAGGAGACACTCAATCATACAGCCGATGCAGGAGTCCCTCTATCAGACAGCGGATGCAGGAGACACTCTATCAGACTAAGGATGCAGGAGACTCTCTATCAGACTAGAATGCAGGAGACACTCTATCATCCAGCGGATGCAGGAGTCTCTCTATCAGACAGCGGACGCAGAAGACACTCTATCAGACAGCGGATGCAGAGATCTCTCTATCAGACAGCGGATGCAGGAGACACTCTATCAGACAGCGGATGCAGACGTCTCTCTATCAGACAGCGGATGCAGCAGACACTCTATCAGACAGCGGATGCAGAAGTCCCTCAGTCAGACAGCGGATGTAGGAATCTCTCAATCAGACAGCGGATGCAGGAGACACTCTATCAGACTAAGGATGCAGGAGACTCTCTATCAGACTAAGGATGCAGGAGACACTCTATCATCCAGCGGATGCAGGAGTCTCTCTATCAGACAGCGGACGCAGAAGACACTCTATCAGACAGCGGATGCAGAGATCTCTCTATCAGACAGCGGATGCAGGAGACACTCTATCAGACAGCGGATGCAGACGTCTCTCTATCAGACAGCGGATGCAGCAGACACTCTATCAGACAGCAGATGCAGAAGTCCCTCAGTCAGACAGCGGATGTAGGAATCTCTCAATCAGACAGCGGATGCAGGAGACACTCTATCAGACAGCGGATGCAGAAGACACTCTATAAGGCAGCAGATGCAGGAGACACTCTATCACACAGTGGATGCAGAAGTCTCTCTATCAGACAGCAGATGCAGGAGACACTCTATCAGAAAACGGATGCAGAAGTCTCTCTATCAGACAGCGGATGCAGGAGACACTCTATCAGCCAGTGGATGCAGGAGTCTCTCTGTCAGACAGCGGATGCAGGAGACACTCTATCAGACAGCGGATGCAGGAGTCCTTCTATCAGACAGTGGATGCAGGAGACACTCTATCAGACATCGGATGCAGGAGACACTCTATCAGCCAGCGGATGCAGGAGTCTCTCTATCAGACAGCGGATGCAGGTAACACTCTATCAGCCAGCGGATCCAGAAGTCTCTCTATCAGACAGCGGATGCAGGACACACTATATCAGACAGCGGATGCAGGAGACACTCTATCATCCAGCGGATGCAGGAGTCTCTCTATCAGACAGCGGATGAAGGAGACACTCTATCAGCCAGAGGATGCAGGAGTCTCTCCATCAGACAGCGGATGCAGGAGACAATCAATCATACAGCGGATGCAGGAGTCTCTCTATCAGACAGCGGATGCAGGAGACACTCTATCAGACAGTGGATGCAGGAGACACTCTATCAGACAGCGGATGCAGAAGTCTCTCTTTCAGACAGCGGATGCAGGAGTCTCTCAATGATACAGCGGATGCAGGAGACAATCTATCAGACAGCGGATGTAGAAGTCTCTCTATCAGACAACGAATGCAGGAGACACTCTATCAGACAGCGGATGCAGAAGTGTCTCTTTTAGACAGCGGATGCAGGAGACACCCTATCAGGCAGCGGATACAGAATTCTCTCTATCAGACAGTGGATGCAGGAGACATTCTTATGAGACAACGGATGCAGGAGAAACTCTATCAGACAGCGGATGCAGAAGTCTCTCTATCAGACAGCGGATGCAGGAGTCTCTCAATCAGACAGCGGATGCAGGAGACACCCTATCAGACAGCGGATGCAGAAGTCTATCTATCAGACAGCGGATGCAGGAGACACTCTATCAGACTAGGGATGCAGGAGACACTCTATCAGCCAGCAGATGCAGGAGTCTCTCTATCAGACAGCGCATGCAGGAGACACTCTATCAGACAGCGGATGCAGGAGTCATTCTATCAGAAAGCGGATACAGGAGACACTCTATCAGACATCGGATGCAAAAGTCTCTCTATCAGACAGCGGATGCAGGAGTCTCTCAATCAGACAGCGGATGCAAGAGACACTCTATCAGACAGCGGATGCAGAAGTCTCTCTATCAGACACCGATGCAGGAGACACTCTATCAAACAGCGGATGCAAGAGACACTCTATCAGACAGCGGATGCAGGAGACTTTCTATCAGACTGCGGAAGCAGGAGACACTCTATCAGCCAACGGATGCAGGAGTCTCTCTATCAGACAGCAGATGAAGGAGACACTCTATCAGACAGCGGATGCAGAAGTCTCTCTATCAGACACCGATGCAGGAGACACTCTATCAGACAGCGGATGCAGGAGACTTTCTATCAGACTGGGATGCAAGAGACACACTATCAGCCAACGGATGCAGGAGTCTCTCTATCAAACAGCGTATGCAGGAGACACTCTATCAGCCATCGTATGCAGGAGTCTCTCTATCAGACAGCGGATGCAGGAGACACTCTATCAGACAGCAGATGCAGAAGTCTCTTTATCAGACAGCGATTGCAGGAGTCTCTCAATCAGACAGCAGATGCAGGAAAAACTCTATCAGACAGCGGATGCAGAAGTCTCTCTATCAGACAGCGGATGCAGGAGACACTCTATCAGATGCAGCCGCTGTCTGATAGAGTGTCTCCCGCATCCGCTGTCTGATAGAGAAACTCCTGCATCCGCTGTCTGATAGAGAGACTTCTTCATCCGCTGTCTGATAGAGTGTCTCCCGCATCCGCTGTCTGATAGAGAGACTCCTGCATCCGCTGTGTGATAGAGAGACTTCTTCATCCGCTGTCTGATAGAGTGTCTCCCGCATCCGCTGTCTGATAGAGAGACTCCTGCATCCGCTGTCTGAAAGAGAGACTTCTGCATCCGCAGTTTGATAGAGAGACTTCTGCATCCGCTGTCTGATAGAGTGTCTCCCGCACCCGCTGTCTGATAGAGAGACTCCTGCATCCGCTGTCTGATAGAGATACTTCTGCATCCTCTGTCTGATAAAGAGACTCCTGCATCCGCTGTCTGATAGAGTATTTCCTGCATCCGCTGTCTGATAGAGAGACTTCTGCATTCGCTGTCTGATTGAGTGTCTGATAGAGTGGATGCAGGAGACAATATATCAGACAGCGGATGCAGGAGACACTCTATAAGACAGCAGATGCAGGAGACACTCTATCACATAGTGGATGCAGAAGTCTCTCTATCAGACAGCAGATGCAGGAGACACTCTATCAGAAAACGGATGCAGAAGTCTCTCTATCAGAGAGCGGATGCAGGAGACACTCTATCAGCCAACGGATGCAGGAGTCTCTCCGTCAGACAGCGGATACAGGAGACACTCTATCAAACAGTGGATGCAGGAGTCCCTCTATCAGACGGTGGATGCAGGAGACACTCTATCAGACAGCGGATGCAGGAGACACTCTATCAGCCAGCGGATGCAGGAGTCTCTCTATCAGACAGCGGATGCAGGAGACACTCTATCAGCCAGCAGATCCAGGAGTCTCTCTATCAGACAGCGGATGCAGGGCACACTATATCAGACAGCGGATGCAGGAGACACTCTATCATCCAGCGGATGCAGGAGTCTCTCTATCAGACAGCGGATGAAGGAGACACTCTATCAGCCAGAGGATGCAGGAGTCTCTCCATTAGACAGCGGATGCAGGAGACAATCAATCATACAGCGGATGCAGGAGTCTCTCTATCAGACAGCGGATGCAGGAGACACTCTATCAGACAGCGGATGCAGGAGACACTCTATCAGACAGCGGATGCAGAAGTCTCTCTTTCAGACAGCGGATGCAGGAGTCTCTCAATGAGACAGCGGATGCAGGAGACATTCTTATGAGACAACGGATGCATACGCTGTCTGATAGAGTGTCTCCTGCATCCGCTGTCTGATAGAGAGACTCCTACATCTACTGTCTGATAGAGAGACTCCTGCATCCGCTGTCTGATAGAGTGTCTCCTGCATCCTCTGTCTAATACAGAGACTCCTGCATCCGCTGTCTGATAGAGTTTCTCCTGCATCCGTTGTCTCATAAGAATGTCTCCTGCATCCGCTGTCTGATAGAGAGACTCCTGCCCTATCAGGCAGCGGATGCAGAATTCTCTCTATCAGACAGTGGATGCAGGAGACATTCTTATGAGACAACGGATGCAGGAGAAACTCTATCAGACAGCGGATGCAGGATTCTCTCAGTCAGACAGCGGATGCAGGACACACCCTATCAGACAGCGGATGCAGAAGTCTTTCTATCAGACAGCGGATGCAGGAGACACTCTATCAGACAGCGGATGCAGAAGTCTTTCTATCATACAGCGGATGCAGGAGACACTCTATCAGACAGAGGATGCAGGAGACACTCTATCAGACAGCGGATGCAGGAGTCTCTCTATCAGACAGTAGATGCAGGAGTCTCTCTATCAGACAGCGGATGCAGGAGACACTCTATCAGACAGCGTATGCAGGAGTCTCTCTATCAGACAGCGGATGCAGGAGTCTCTCTATCAGACAGTTGAGGCAGGAGACAATCTATCAGACAGCGGATGCAGAAGTCTCTCTATCAGACAGCGAATGCAGGAGACACTCTATCAGACAGCGGATGCAGAAGTGTCTCTATTAGACAGCGGATGCTGGAGACACCCTATCAGGCAGCGGATACAGAATTCTCTCTATCAGACAGTGGATGCAGGAGACATTCTTATGAGACAACGGATGCTGAAGTCTCTCTATCAGACAGCGGATGCAGGAGTCTCTCAATCAAGCAGCGGATGCAGGAGACACCCTATCAGACAGCGGATGCAGAAGTCTCTCTATCAGACAGCGGATGCAGGAGACACTCTATCAGACAGCGGATGCAGAAGTCTCTCTATTAGACAGCGGATGCAGGAGACACTCTATCAGACAGCCGATGCAGAAGTCTCTCTATCAGACAGCGGATGCAGGAGACACTCTATCAGACAGCGGATGCAGAAGTCTCTCTATTAGACAGCGGATGCAGGAGACACACTATCAGACAGCCGATGCAGAAGTCTCTCTATCAGACAGCGGATGCAGGAGACACTCTATCAGACAGCAGATGCAGAAGTCTCTCTATCAGACAGCGGATGCAGGAGACACTCTATCAGACAGCGGATGCAGGAGTCATTCTATCAGACAGCCGATACAGGAGACACTCTATCAGACATCGGATGCAAAAGTCTCTCTATCAGACAGCGGATGCAGGAGTCTCTCAATCAGACAGCGGATGCAGGAGACACTCTATCAGACAGCGGATGCAGAAGTCTCTCTATCAGACACCGATGCAGGAGACACTCTATCAAAAAGCGGATGCAGGAGAAACTCTATCAGACAGCGGATGCAGGAGACTTTCTATCAGACTGCGGATGCAGGAGACACTCTATCAGCCAACGGATGCAGGAGTCTCTCTATCAGACAGCGGATGAAGGAGAAACTCTATCAGCCAGCGTATGCAGGAGTCTCTCTATCAGACAGCGGATGCAGGAGACACTCTATCAGACAGCAGATGCAGAAGTCTCTCTATTAGACAGTGGATGCAGGAGTCTCTCAATCAGACAGCGGATGCAGGAGAAACTCTATCAGACAGCGGATGCAGGAGACACTCTATCAGACTAGGGATGCAGGAGACACTCTATCAGCCAGCAGATGCAGGAGTCGCTATATCAGACAGCGGATGCAGGAAACACTCTATCAGACAGCGGATGCAGGAGTCATTCTACCAGACAGCCAATACAGGAGACACTCTATCAGACATCGGATGCAAAAGTCTCTCTATCAGACAGCGGATGCAGGAGTCTGGCAATCAGACAGCGGATGCAGGAGACACTCTATCAGACAGCGGATGCAGAAGTATCTCTATCAGACACCGATGCAGGAGACACTCTATCAAACAGCGGATGCAGGAGAAACTCTATCAGACAGCGGATGCAGGAGACTTTCTATCAGAAAACGGATGCAGAAGTCTCTCTATCAGACAGCGGATGCAGGAGACACTCTATCAGCCAGTGGATGCAGGAGTCTCTCCATCAGACAGCGGATGCAGGAGACACTCTATCAGACAACGGATGCAGGAGTCCCTCTATCAGACAGTGGATGCAGAAGACACTCTATCAGACTGCGGATGCAGGAGTCACTCTATCAGCCAGCGGATGCAGAAGTCTCTCTATCAGACAGCTGATGCAGGACATACTATATCAGACAACGGATGCAGGAGACACTCTATCATCCAGCGGATGCAGGAGTCTCTCTATCAAGCAGCGGATGCAGGAAACACTCTATCAGACAGCGGATGAAGGAGCCACTCTATCAGCCAGCGGATGCAGCAGTCTTTCCATCAGACAGCGGATGCAGGAGACACTCAATCATACAGCGGATGCAGGAGTCCCTCTATCAGACAGCGGATGCAGGAGACACTCTATCAGACAGCGGATGCAGAAGTCTCTCTATCAGACAGCGGGTGCAGCAGACACTCTATCAGACAGCGGATGCAGAAGTCCCTCGGTCAGACAGCGGATGTAGGAATCTCTCAATCAGACAGCGGATGCAGGAGACACTTTATCAGACAGCGGATGCAGAAGTCTCTCTATCAGACAGCGGATGTAGGAGACACTCTTTCAGACAGCGGATGCAGAAGTCTCCCTATCAGACAGCTTAGGCAGGAGACACTCTATCAGACACCGGATTCAGGAGACACTCTATCAGCCAGCGGATGCAGGAGTCTCTCTATCAGACAGAGAATGCAGGAGACACGTTATCAGACAGCGGATGCAGGAGTCTCTCTATCAGACAGCGGATGCAAAAGTCTCTCTTTCAGACAGCGGATGCAGGAGTCTCTCAATCAGACAGCAGATGCAGGAGACAATCTATCAGACAGCGGATGCAGAAGTCTCTCTATTAGACAGCGAATGCAGGAGACATTCTATCAGACAGCGAATGTAGAAGTCTCTCTATCAGACAGTGGATACAGGAGACACTCTATCAGACAGCAGATGCAGAAGTCTCTCTATCAGACAGCTGATGCAGGAGTCTCTGAATCAGACAGCGGATGCAGGAGACACTCTATCAGACAGCAGATGCAGAAGTCTCTCTATCAGACAGCGGATGCAGGAGACACTCTATCAGACAGCGGATGCAGAAGTCCCTCTATCAGACAGCGGATGCAGGAGACACTCTATCAGACAGCGGATGCAGGGGACCCTCTATCAGACAGCGGACGCAGGAGACACTCTATCAGACAGCCGATGCAGAAGTCTCTCTATCAGACAGCGGATGCAGGAGACACTCTATCAGACAGCGGATGCAGAAGTCTCTCTATTAGACAGCGGATGCATGAGACACTCTATCAGACAGCCGATGCAGAAGTCTCTCTATCAGACAGCGGATGCAGGAGACACTATCAGCCAGCAGATGCAGGAGTCTCTATATCAGACAGCGGATGCAGGAAACACTCTATCAGACAGCGGATGCAGGAGTCATTCTATCAGACAGCCAATACAGGAGACACTCTATCAGACATCGGATGCAAAAGTCTCTCTATCAGACAGCGGATGCAGGAGTCTGGCAATCAGACAGCGGATGCAGGAGACACTCTATCAGACAGCGGATGCAGAAGTATCTCTATCAGACACCGATGCAGGAGACACTCTATCAAACAGCGGATGCAGGAGAAACTCTATCAGACAGCGGATGCAGGAGACTTTCTATCAGAAAACAGATGCAGAAGTCTCTCTATCAGACAGCGGATGCAGGAGACACTCTATCAGCCAGTGGATGCAGGAGTCTCTCCATCAGACAGCGGATGCAGGAGACACTCTATCAGACAGCGGATGCAGGAGTCCCTCTATCAGACAGTGGATGCAGGAGACACTCTATCAGACTGCGGATGCAGGAGACACTCTATCAGCCAGCTGTTGCAGAAGTCTCTCTATCAGACAGCTGATGCAGGACACACTATATCAGACAGCGGATGCAGGAGACACTCTATCATCCAGCGGATGCAGGAGTCTCTCTATCAGTCAGCGGATGCAGGAAACACTCTTTCAGACAGCAGATGAAGGAGCCACTCTATCAGCCAGCGGATGCAGCAGTCTTTCCATCAGACAGCGGATGCAGGAGACACTCAATCATACAGCGGATGCAGGAGTCCCTCTATCAGACAGCGGATGCAGGAGACACTCTATCAGACAGCGGATGCAGAAGTCTCTCTATCAGACAGCGGGTGCAGCAGACACTCTATCATCCAGCGGATGCAGAAGTCCCTCGGTCAGACAGCGGATGTAGGAATCTCTCAATCAGACAGCGGATGCAGGAGACACTTTATCAGACAGCGGATGCAGAAGTCTCTCTATCAGACAGCGGATGTAGGAGACACTCTTTCAAACAGCGGATGCAGAAGTCTCCCTATCAGACAGCTGAGGCAGGAGACACTCTATCAGACACCGGATGCAGGAGACACTCTATCAGCCAGCGGATGCAGGAGTCTCTCTATCAGACAGAGAATGCAGGAGACACGTTATCAGACAGCGGATGCAGGAGTCTCTCTATCAGACAGCGGATGCAAAAGTCTCTCTTTCAGACAGCGGATGCAGGAGTCTCTCAATCAGACAGCAGATGCAGGAGACAATCTATCAGACAGCGGATGCAGAAGTCTCTCTATTAGACAGCGAATGAAGGAGACATTCTATCAGGCAGCGAATGTAGAAGTCTCTCTATCAGACAGTGGATACAGGAGACACTCTATCAGACAGCAGATGCAGAAGTCTCTCTATCAGACAGCTGATGCAGGAGTCTCTGAATCAGACAGCGGATGCAGGAGACACTCTATCAGACAGCAGATGCAGAAGTCTCTCTATCAGACAGCGGATGCAGGAGACACTCTATCAGACAGCGGATGCAGAAGTCTCTCTATCAGACAGCGGATGCAGGAGACACTCTATCAGACAGCGGATGCAGGAGACCCTCTATCAGACAGCGGACGCAGGAGACACTTTATCAGACAGCGGATGCAGGAGACAATCTATCTAGCAGCAGACGCAGGAGTCATTCTATCAGACAGCGGATACAGGAAACACTCTATCAGACATCAGATGCAAAAGTCTCTCTATCAGACAGCGGATGCAGGAGTCTCTCAATCAGACAGCGGATGCAGGAGACATTCTATCAGACAGCGGATGCAGACGTCTCTCTATCAGACACCGATGCAGGAGAAACTCTATCAGACAGCGGATGCAGGAGTCTTTCTATCAGACTGGGATGCAAGAGACACTCTATCAGCCAACGGATGCAGGAGTATCTCTATCAGACAGCGGATGCAGGAGACACTCTATCAGCCAGCGTATGCAGGAGTCTCTCTATCAGACAGAGGATGCAGGAGACACTCTATCAGACAGCAGATGAAGAAGTCTCTCTATCAGACAGCGATTGCATGAGTCTCTCAATCAGACAGAGGATGCAGGAAAAACTCTATCAGACAGCGGATGCAGAAGTCTCTCTATCAGACAGCGGATGCAGGAGACACTCTATCAGATGCAGCCGCTGTCTGATAGAGTGTCTTCTGCATCCGCTCTCTGATAGAGAGACTTCTGCATCCGCTGTTTGATAGAGAAACATCTGCATCCGCTGTCTGATAGAGTGTTTCCCGCATCCGCTGTCTGATAGAGAGACTCCTGCATCCGCTGTCTGATAGAGAGACTTCTGCATCCGCTGTCTGATAGAGAGACTCCTGCCTCCGCTGTCTGATAGAGATACTTCTGCATCCTCTGTCTGATAAAGAGACTCCTGCATCCGCTGTCTGATAGTGTATTTCCTGCATCCGCTGTCTGATAGAGAGACTTCTGCATTCGCTGTCTGATTGAGTGTCTGATAGAGTGGATGCAGGAGACACTCTATCAGACAGCGGATGCAGGAGACACTCTATAAGACAGCAGATGCAGGAGACACTCTATCACACAGTGGATGCAGAAGTCTCTCTATCAGACAGCGGATGCAGGAGAAACTCTATCAGCCAGTGGATGCAGAAGTCTCTCCGTCAGATAGCGGAAGCAGGAGACACTCTATCAGACAGCGGATGCAGAAGTCCCTCTATCAGACAGTGGATGCAGGAGACACTCTATCAGACAGCGGATGCAGGAGACACTCTATCAGCCAGCGGATGCAGGAGTCTCTCTATCAGACAGCGGATGCAGGAGACACTCTATCAGCCAGCGGATCCAGGAGTCTCTCTATCAGACAGCGGATGCAGGACACACTATATCAGACAGCGGATGCAGGAGACACTCTATCAGCCAGCGGATGCAGAAGTCTCTCTATCAGACAGCGGATTCAGGAGACACTCTATCAGCCAGCGGATCCAGGAGTCTCTCTATCAGACAGCTGATGCAGGAGACACTCTATCAGACAGCGGATGCAGGAGTCTCTCTATCAGACAGCGGATGCAGAAGTCTCTCTTTCAGACAGCGGATGCAGGAGTCTCTCAATTAGACAGCGGATGCAAGAGACATTCTTATGAGACAGCGGATGCAGGAGAAACTCTATCAGACAGCTGATGCAGAAGTCTCTCTATCAGACAGCGGATGCAGGAGTCTCTCAATCAGACAGCGGATGCAGGAGACACCCTATCAGACAGCGGATGCAGAAATCTCTCTTTCAGACAGCGGGTGCAGGAGACACTCTATCAGACAGCGGAGGCAGAAGTCTCTCTATCAGACAGCGGATGCAGCAGACACTCTATCAGACAGCGGATGCAGAAGTCCCTCGGTCAGACAGCAGATGTAGGAATCTCTCAATCAGACAGCGGATGCAGGAGACACTTTATCAGACAGCGGATGCAGAAGTATCTCTATCAGACAGCCGATGTAGGAGACACTCTATCAGACAGCGGATGCAGAAGTCTCTCTATCAGACAGCGGATGTAGGAGACACTCTTTCAGACAGCGGATGCAGAAGTCTCTCTATCAGACAGCGGATGCAGGAGACACTCTATCAGACAGCAGATGCAGAAGTCTCTCTATTAGACAGTGGATGCAGGAGTCTCTCAATCAGACAGCGGATGCAGGAGAAACTCTATCAGACAGCGGATGCAGGAGACACTCTATCAGACTAGGGATGCAGGAGACACTCTATCAGCCAGCAGATGCAGGAGTCTCTATATCAGACAGCGGATGCAGGAAACACTCTATCAGACAGCGGATGCAGGAGTCATTCTACCAGACAGCCAATACAGGAGACACTCTATCAGACATCGGATGCAAAAGTCTCTCTATCAGACAGCGGATGCAGGAGTCTGGCAATCAGACAGCGGATGCAGGAGACACTCTATCAGACAGCGGATGCAGAAGTATCTCTATCAGACACCGATGCAGGAGACACTCTATCAAACAGCGGATGCAGGAGAAACTCTATCAGACAGCGGATGAAGGAGACTTTCTATCAGAAAACGGATGCAGAAGTCTCTCTATCAGACAGCGGATGCAGGAGACACTCTATCAGCCAGTGGATGCAGGAGTCTCTCCATCAGACAGCGGATGCAGGAGACACTCTATCAGACAACGGATGCAGGAGTCCCTCTATCAGACAGTGGATGCAGAAGACACTCTATCAGACTGCGGATGCAGGAGTCACTCTATCAGCCAGCGGATGCAGAAGTCTCTCTATCAGACAGCTGATGCAGGACATACTATATCAGACAACGGATGCAGGAGACACTCTATCATCCAGCGGATGCAGGAGTCTCTCTATCAAGCAGCGGATGCAGGAAACACTCTATCAGACAGCGGATGAAGGAGCCACTCTATCAGCCAGCGGATGCAGCAGTCTTTCCATCAGACAGCGGATGCAGGAGACACTCAATCATACAGCGGATGCAGGAGACACTCTATCAGACAGCGGATGCAGAAGTCTCTCTATCAGACAGCGGGTGCAGCAGACACTCTATCAGACAGCGGATGCAGAAGTCCCTCGGTCAGACAGCGGATGTAGGAATCTCTCAATCAGACAGCGGATCCAGGAGACACTTTATCAGACAGCGGATGCAGAAGTCTCTCTATCAGACAGCGGATGTAGGAGACACTCTTTCAGACAGCGGATGCAGAAGTCTCCCTATCAGACAGCTTAGGCAGGAGACACTCTATCAGACACCGGATTCAGGAGACACTCTATCAGCCAGCGGATGCAGGAGTCTCTCTATCAGACAGAGAATGCAGGAGACACGTTATCAGACAGCGGATGCAGGAGTCTCTCTATCAGACAGCGGATGCAAAAGTCTCTCTTTCAGACAGCGGATGCAGGAGTCTCTCAATCAGACAGCAGATGCAGGAGACAATCTATCAGACAGCGGATGCAGAAGTCTCTCTATTAGACAGCGAATGAAGGAGACATTCTATCAGACAGCGAATGTAGAAGTCTCTCTATCAGACAGTGGATACAGGAGACACTCTATCAGACAGCAGATGCAGAAGTCTCTCTATCAGACAGCTGATGCAGGAGTCTCTGAATCAGACAGCGGATGCAGGAGACACTCTATCAGACAGCAGATGCAGAAGTCTCTCTATCAGACAGCGGATGCAGGAGACACTCTATCAGACAGCGGATGCAGAAGTCTCTCTATCAGACAGCGGATGCAGGAGACACTCTATCAGACAGCGGATGCAGGAGACCCTCTATCAGACAGCGGACGCAGGAGACACTCTATCAGACAGCCGATGCAGAAGTCTCTCTATCAGACAGCGGATGCAGGAGACACTCTATCAGACAGCGGATGCAGAAGTCTCTCTATTAGACAGCGGATGCAGGAGACACTCTATCAGACAGCCGATGCAGAAGTCTCTCTATCAGACAGCGGATGCAGGAGACACTCTATCAGCCAGCAGATGCAGGAGTCTCTATATCAGACAGCGGATGCAGGAAACACTCTATCAGACAGCGGATGCAGGAGTCATTCTATCAGACAGCCAATACAGGAGACACTCTATCAGACATCGGATGCAAAAGTCTCTCTATCAGACAGTGGATGCAGGAGTCTGGCAATCAGACAGCGGATGCAGGAGACACTCTATCAGACAGCGGATGCAGAAGTATCTCTATCAGACACCGATGCAGGAGACACTCTATCAAACAGCGGATGCAGGAGAAACTCTATCAGACAGCGGATGCAGGAGACTTTCTATCAGAAAACGGATGCAGAAGTCTCTCTATCAGACAGCGGATGCAGGAGACACTCTATCAGCCAGTGGATGCAGGAGTCTCTCCATCAGACAGCGGATGCAGGAGACACTCTATCAGACAGCGGATGCAGGAGTCCCTCTATCAGACAGTGGATGCAGGAGACACTCTATCAGACTGCGGATGCAGGAGACACTCTATCAGCCAGCTGTTGCAGAAGTCTCTCTATCAGACAGCTGATGCAGGACACACTATATCAGACAGCGGATGCAGGAGACACTCTATCATCCAGCGGATTCAGGAGTCTCTCTATCAGTCAGCGGATGCAGGAAACACTCTTTCAGACAGCAGATGAAGGAGCCACTCTATCAGCCAGCGGATGCAGCAGTCTTTCCATCAGACAGCGGATGCAGGAGACACTCAATCATACAGCGGATGCAGGAGTCCCTCTATCAGACAGCGGATGCAGGAGACACTCTATCAGACAGCGGATGCAGAAGTCTCTCTATCAGACAGCGGGTGCAGCAGACACTCTATCAGACAGCGGATGCAGAAGTCCCTCGGTCAGACAGCGGATGTAGGAATCTCTCAATCAGACAGCGGATGCAGGAGACACTTTATCAGACAGCGGATGCAGAAGTCTCTCTATCAGACAGCGGATGTAGGAGACACTCTTTCAAACAGCGGATGCAGAAGTCTCCCTATCAGACAGCTGAGGCAGGAGACACTCTATCAGACACCGGATGCAGGAGACACTCTATCAGCCAGCGGATGCAGGAGTCTCTCTATCAGACAGAGAATGCAGGAGACACGTTATCAGACAGCGGATGCAGGAGTCTCTCTATCAGACAGCGGATGCAAAAGTCTCTCTTTCAGACAGCGGATGCAGGAGTCTCTCAATCAGACAGCAGATGCAGGAGACAATCTATCAGACAGCGGATGCAGAAGTCTCTCTATTAGACAGCGAATGAAGGAGACATTCTATCAGACAGCGAATGTAGAAGTCTCTCTATCAGACAGTGGATACAGGAGACACTCTATCAGACAGCAGATGCAGAAGTCTCTCTATCAGACAGCTGATGCAGGAGTCTCTGAATCAGACAGCGGATGCAGGAGACACTCTATCAGACAGCAGATGCAGAAGTCTCTCTATCAGACAGCGGATGCAGGAGACACTCTATCAGACAGCGGATGCAGAAGTCTCTCTATCAGACAGCGGATGCAGGAGACACTCTATCAGACAGCGGATGCAGGAGACCCTCTATCAGACAGCGGACGCAGGAGACACTTTATCAGACAGCGGATGCAGGAGACAATCTATCTAGCAGCAGACGCAGGAGTCATTCTATCAGACAGCGGATACAGGAAACACTCTATCAGACATCAGATGCAAAAGTCTCTCTATCAGACAGCGGATGCAGGAGTCTCTCATTCAGACAGCGGATGCAGGAGACATTCTATCAGACAGCGGATGCAGACGTCTCTCTATCAGACACCGATGCAGGAGACACTCTATCAGACAGCGGATGCAGGAGTCTTTCTATCAGACTGGGATGCAAGAGACACTCTATCAGCCAACGGATGCAGGAGTATCTCTATCAGACAGCGGATGCAGGAGACACTCTATCAGCCAGCGTATGCAGGAGTCTCTCTATCAGACAGAGGATGCAGGAGACACTCTATCAGACAGCAGATGAAGAAGTCTCTCTATCAGACAGCGATTGCATGAGTCTCTCAATCAGACAGAGGATGCAGGAAAAACTCTATCAGACAGCGGATGCAGAAGTCTCTCTATCAGACAGCGGATGCAGGAGACACTCTATCAGATGCAGCCGCTGTCTGATAGAGTGTCTTCTGCATCCGCTCTCTGATAGAGAGACTTCTGCATCCGCTGTTTGATAGAGAAACTTCTGCATCCGCTGTCTGATAGAGTGTTTCCCGCATCCGCTGTCTGATAGAGAGACTCCTGCATCCGCTGTCTGATAGAGAGACTTCTGCATCCGCTGTCTGATAGAGAGACTCCTGCCTCCGCTGTCTGATAGAGATACTTCTGCATCCTCTGTCTGATAAAGAGACTCCTGCATCCGCTGTCTGATAGTGTATTTCCTGCATCCGCTGTCTGATAGAGAGACTTCTGCATTCGCTGTCTGATTGAGTGTCTGATAGAGTGGATGCAGGAGACACTCTATCAGACAGCGGATGCAGGAGACACTCTATAAGACAGCAGATGCAGGAGACACTCTATCACACAGTGGATGCAGAAGTCTCTCTATCAGACAGCGGATGCAGGAGAAACTCTATCAGCCAGTGGATGCAGAAGTCTCTCCGTCAGACAGCGGAAGCAGGAGACACTCTATCAGACAGCGGATGCAGAAGTCCCTCTATCAGACAGTGGATGCAGGAGACACTCTATCAGACAGCGGATGCAGGAGACACTCTATCAGCCAGCGGATCCAGGAGTCTCTCTATCAGACAGCGGATGCAGGACACACTATATCAGACAGCGGATGCAGGAGACACTCTATCAGCCAGCGGATGCAGAAGTCTCTCTATCAGACAGCGGATTCAGGAGACACTCTATCAGCCAGCGGATCCAGGAGTCTCTCTATCAGACAGCTGATGCAGGAGACACTCTATCAGACAGCGGATGCAGGAGTCTCTCTATCAGACAGCGGATGCAGAAGTCTCTCTTTCAGACAGCGGATGCAGGAGTCTCTCAATCAGACAGCGGATGCAAGAGACATTCTTATGAGACAGCGGATGCAGGAGAAACTCTATCAGACAGCTGATGCAGAAGTCTCTCTATCAGATAGCGGATGCAGGAGTCTCTCAATCAGACAGCGGATGCAGGAGACACCCTATCAGACAGCGGATGCAGAAGTCTCTCTTTCAGACAGCGGGTGCAGGAGACACTCTATCAGACAGCGGAGGCAGAAGTCTCTCTATCAGACAGCGGATGCAGCAGACACTCTATCAGACAGCGGATGCAGAAGTCCCTCGGTCAGACAGCAGATGTAGGAATCTCTCAATCAGACAGCGGATGCAGGAGACACTTTATCAGACAGCGGATGCAGAAGTATCTCTATCAGACAGCCGATGTAGGAGACACTCTATCAGACAGCGGATGCAGAAGTCTCTCTATCAGACAGCGGATGTAGGAGACACTCTTTCAGACAGCGGATGCAGAAGTCTCCCTATCAGACAGCTGAGGCAGGAGACATTCTATCAGACAGCGGATGCAGTAGTCTCTCAATCAGACAGCGGATGCAGGAGACACTCTATCAGACAGCGGATGCAGAAGTCTCTCTATCAGACACCGATGCAGGAGACATTCTATCAGACAGCGGATGCAGGAGACTTTCTATAAGACTGGGATGCAAGAGACACACTATCAGCCAACGGATGCAGGAGTCTCTCTATCAGACAGCGGATGCAGTAGACACTCTATCAGACAGCGGACGCAGAAGTCTCTCTATCAGACACCGATGCAGGAGACACTCTATCAGACAGCGGATGCAGGAGACTTTCTATCAGACTGGGATGCAAGAGACACACTATCAGACACCGATGCAGGAGACACTCTATCAAACAGCGGATGCAGGAGAAACTCTATCAGACAGCGGATGCAGAAGACTTTCTATCAGAAAACGGATGCAGAAGTCTCTCTATCAGACAGCGGATGCAGGAGACACTCTATCAGCCAGTGGATGCAGGAGTCTCTCCATCAGACAGCGGATGCAGGAGACACTCTATCAGACAGCGGATGCAGGAGTCCCTCTATCAGACAGTGGATGCAGGAGACACTCTATCAGACTGCGGATGCAGGAGACACTCTATCAGCCAGCGGATGCAGAAGTCTCTCTATCAGACAGCTGATGCAGGACACACTATATCAGACAGCGGATGCAGGAGACACTCTATCATCCAGCGGATGCAGGAGTCTCTCTATCAGGCAGCGGATGCAGGAAACACTCTATCAGACAGCGGATGAAGGAGCCACTCTATCAGCCAGCGGATGCAGCAGTCTTTCCATCAGACAGCGGATGCAGGAGACACTCAATCATACAGCGGATGCAGGAGTCCCTCTATCAGACAGCGGATGCAGGAGACACTCTATCAGACAGCGGATGCAGAAGTCTCTCTATCAGACAGCGGGTGCAGCAGACACTCTATCAGACAGCGGATGCAGAAGTCCCTCGGTCAGACAGCGGATGTAGGAATCTCTCAATCAGACAGCGGATGCAGGAGACACTTTATCAGACAGCGGATGCAGAAGTCTCTCTATCAGACAGCGGATGTAGGAGACATTCTTTCAAACAGCGGATGCAGAAGTCTCCCTATCAGACAGCTGAGGCAGGAGACACTCTATCAGACACCGGATGCAGGAGACACTCTATCAGCCAGCGGATGCAGGAGTCTCTCTATCAGACAGAGATTGCAGGAGACACGTTATCAGACAGCGGATGCAGGAGTCTCTCTATCAGACAGCGGATGCAAAAGTCTCTCTTTCAGACAGCGGATGCAGGAGTCTCTCAATCAGACAGCAGATGCAGGAGACAATCTATCAGACAGCGGATGCAGAAGTCTCTCTATTAGACAGCGAATGCAGGAGACATTCTATCAGACAGCGAATGTAGAAGTCTCTCTATCAGACAGTGGATACAGGAGACACTCTATCAGACAGCAGATGCAGAAGTCTCTCTATCAGACAGCTGATGCAGGAGTCTCTGAATCAGACAGCGGATGCAGGAGACACTCTATCAGACAGCAGATGCAGAAGTCTCTCTATCAGACAGCGGATGCAGGAGACACTCTATCAGACAGCGGATGCAGAAGTCTCTCTATCAGACAGCGGATGCAGGAGACACTCTATCAGACAGCGGATGCAGGAGACCCTCTATCAGACAGCGGATGCAGGAGACACTCTATCAGACAGCGGATGCAGGAGACAATCTATCTAGCAGCAGACGCAGGAGTCATTCTATCAGACAGCGGATACAGGAAACACTCTATCAGACATCGGATGCAAATGTCTCTCTATCAGACAGCGGATGCAGGAGTCTCTCAATCAGACAGCGGATGCAGGAGACACTCTATCAGACAGCGGATGCAGAAGTCTCTCTATCAGACACCGATGCAGGAGACACTCTATCAGACAGCGGATGCAGGAGGCTTTCTATCAGACTGGGATGCAAGAGACACTCTATCAGCCAACGGATGCAGGAGTATCTCTATCAGACAGCTGATGCAGGAGACACTTTATCAGCCAGCGTATGCAGGAGTCTCTCTATCAGACAGCGGATGCAGGAGACACTCTATCCGACAGCAGATGAAGAAGTCTCTCTATCAGACAGCGATTGCATGAGTCTCTCAATCAGACAGAGGATGCAGGAAAAACTCTATCAGACAGCGGATGCAGAAGTCTCGCTATCAGACAGCGGATGCAGGAGACACTCTATCAGATGCAGCCGCTGTCTGATAGAGCGTCTTCTGCATCCGCTCTCTGATAGAGAGACTTCTGCATCCGCTGTTCGATAGAGAGACTTCTGCATCCGCTGTCTGATAGAGTGTTTCCCGCATCCGCTGTCTGATAGAGAGACTCCTGCATCCGCTGTCTGATAGAGAGACTTCTGCATCCGCTGTCTGATAGAGAGACTCCTGCCTCCGCTGTCTGATAGAGATACTTCTGCATCCTCTGTCTGATAAAGAGACTCCTGCATCCGCTGTCTGATAGTGTATTTCCTGCATCCGCTGTCTGATAGAGAGACTTCTGCATTCGCTGTCTGATTGAGTGTCTGATAGAGTGGATGCAGGAGACACTCTATCAGACAGCGGATGCAGGAGACACTCTATAAGACAGCAGATGCAGAAGACACTCTATCACACAGTGGATGCAGAAGTCTCTCTATCAGACAGCGGATGCAGGAGAAACTCTATCAGCCAGTGGATGCAGGAGTCTCTCCGTCAGACAGCGGAAGAAGGAGACACTTTATCAGACAGCGGATGCAGAAGTCCCTCTATCAGACAGTGGATGCAGGAGACACTCTATCAGACAGCGGATGCAGGAGACACTCTATCAGCCAGCGGATGCAGGAGTCTCTCTATCAGACAGCGGATGCAGGAGACACTCTATCAGCCAGCGGATCCAGGAGTCTCTCTATCAGACAGCGGATGCAGGACACACTATATCAGACAGCGGATGCAGGAGACACTCTATCAGCCAGCGGATGCAGAAGTCTCTCTATCAGACAGCGGATTCAGGAGACACTCTATCAGCCAGCGGATCCAGGAGTCTCTCTATCAGACAGCTGATGCAGGAGACACTCTATCAGACAGCGGATGCAGGAGTCTCTCTATCAGACAGCGGATGCAGAAGTCTCTCTTTCAGACATCGGATGCAGGAGTCTCTCAATCAGACAGCGGATGCAAGAGACATTCTCATGAGACAGCGGATGCAGGAGAAACTCTATCAGACAGCTGATGCAGAAGTCTCTCTATCAGACAGCGGATGCAGGAGTCTCTCAATCAGACAGCGGATGCAGGAGACACCCTATCAGACAGCGGATGCAGAAGTCTCTCTTTCAGACAGCGGGTGCAGGAGACACTCTATCAGACAGCGGAGGCAGAAGTCTCTCTATCAGACAGCGGATGCAGCAGACACTCTATCAGACAGCGGATGCAGAAGTCCCTCGGTCAGACAGCAGATGTAGGAATCTCTCAATCAGATAGCGGATGCAGGAGACACTTTATCAGACAGCGGATGCAGAAGTATCTCTATCAGACAGCCGATGTAGGAGACACTCTATCAGACAGCGGATGCAGAAGTCTCTCTATCAGACAGCGGATGTAGGAGACACTCTTTCAGACAGCGGATGCAGAAGTCTCCCTATCAGACAGCTGAGGCAGGAGACACTCTATCAGACAGCGGATGCAGTAGTCTCTCAATCAGACAGCGGATGCAGGAGACACTCTATCAGACAGCGGATGCAGAAGTCTCTCTATCAGACACCGATGCAGGAGACATTCTATCAGACAGAGGATGCAGGAGACTTTCTATAAGACTGGGATGCAAGAGACACACTATCAGCCAACGGATGCAGGAGTGTCTCTATCAGACAGCGGATGCAGTAGACACTCTATCAGACAGCGGATGCAGAAGTCTCTCTATCAGACACCGATGCAGGAGACACTCTATCAGACAGCGGATGCAGGAGACTTTCTATCAGACTGGGATGCAAGAGACACACTATCAGCCAACGGATGCAGGAGTCTCTCTATCAAACAGCGTATGCAGGAGACACTCTATCAGCCATCGTATGCAGGAGTCTCTCTATCAGACAGCGGATGCAGGAGACACTCTATCAGACGGCAGATGCAGAAGTCTCTCTATCAGACAGCGATTGCAGGAGTCTCTCAATCAGACAGCGGATGCAGGAAAAACTCTATCAGACAGCGGATGCAGAAGTCTCTCTATCAGACAGCGGATGCAGGAGACACTCTATCAGATGCAGCCGCTGTCTGATAGAGTGTCTCCCGCATCCGCTGTCTGATAGAGAGACTCCTGCATCCGCTGTCTGATAGAGAGACTTCTTCATCCGCTGTCTGATAGAGTGTCTCACGCATCCGCTGTCTGATAGAGAGACTCCTGCATCTGCTGTGTGATAGAGAGACTTCTTCATCCGCTGTCTGATAGAGTGTCTCCCGCATCCGCTGTCTGATAGAGAGACTCTTGCATCCGCTGTCTGATAGAGAGACTTCTGCATCCCCTGTTTGATAGAGAGACTTCTGCATCCGCTGTCTGATAGAGTGTCTCCCGCATCTGCTGTCTGATAGAGAGACTCCTGCATCCGCTGTCTGATAGAGAGACTTCTTCATCCGCTGTCTGATAGAGAGACTCCTGCCTCCGCTGTCTGATTGAGATACTTCTGCATCCTCTGTCTGATAAAGAGACTCCTGCATCCGCTGTCTGATAGAGTATTTCCTGCATCCGCTGTCTGATAGAGAGACTTCTGCATTCACTGTCTGATTGAGTGTCTGATAAAGTGGATGCAGGAGACACTCTATCAGACAGCGGATTCAGAATTCTCTCTATCAGAAAGTGGATGCAGGAGACATTCTTATGAGACAACGGATGCAGGAGAAACTCTATCAGACAGCGGATGCAGGAGTCTCTCAATGAGACAGCGGATGCAGGACACACCCTATCAGACAGCGGATGCAGAAGTCTTTCTATCAGACAGTGGATGCAGGAGACACTCTATCAGACAGCGGATGCAGGAGACACTCTATCAGCCAGCGGATGCAGGAGTCTCTCTATCAGACAGAGGATGCAGGAGACACTCTATCAGACAGCGGATGCAGGAGTCTCTCTATCAGACAGTAGATGCAGGAGTCTCTCTATCAGACAGTGGATGCAGGAGACACTCTATCAAACAGCGTATGCAGGAGTCTCTCTATCAGACAGCGGATGCAGGAGTCTCTCTATCAGATAGTTGAGGCAGGAGACACTCTTTCAGACAGCGGATTCAGAAGTCTCCCTATCAGACAGCTGATGCAGGAGACACTCTATCAGACAGCTGATGCAGGAGACACTCTATCAGCCAGCGGATGCAGGAGTCTCTATTAGACAGCGGATGCAGGAGACACTCTATCAGACAGCGGATGCAGGAGTCTCTCTATCAGACAGCGGATGCAGAAGTCTCTCTTTCAAACAGCGGATGAAGGAGTCTCTCAATCAGACAGCGGATGCAAGAGACATTCTTATGAGAGAGCGGATGCAGGAGAAACTCTATCAGACAGCGGATGCAGAAGTCTCTCTATCAGACAGCGGATGCAGGAGTCTCTCAATCAGACAGCGGATGCAGGAGACACCCTATCAGACAGCGGAATCAGAAGTCTCTCTATCAGACAGCGGATGCAGGAGACACTCTATCAGAACGCGGATGCAGAAGTCTCTCTATCAGACAGCGGATGCAGCAGACAATCTATCAGACAGCGGATGCAGAAGTCCCTCGGTCAGACAGTGGATGTTGGAATCTCTCAATCAGACAGCGGATGCAGGAGACACTTTATCAGACAGCGGATGCAGGAGACACTCTATCAGACAGCAGATGCAGGCGTCTCTCTATCAGACAGCGGATGCAGAAGTCTCTCTTTCAGACAGCGGATGCAGGAGTCTCTCAATCAGACAGCGGATGCAGGAGACATTCTTATGAGACAGCGGATGCAGGAGAAACTCTATCAGACAGCGGATGCAGAAGTCTCTCTATCAGACAGCGGATGCAGGAGACACTCTATCAGACAGCGGATGCAGAAGTCTCTCTATCAGACAGCGGATGCAGCAGAGACTCTATCAGACAGCGGATGCAGAAGTCCCTCGGTCAGACAGCGGATGTAGAAATCTCTCAATCAGACAGCGGATGCAGGAGACACTTTATCAGACAGCGGATGCAGAAGTCTCTCTATCAGACAGCGGATGTAGGAGACACTCTATCAGACAGTGGATGCAGAAGTCTCTCTATCAGACAGCGGATGTAGGAGACACTCTTTCAGACAGCGGATGCAGAAGTCTCCCTATCAGACAGCTGAGGCAGGAGACACTCTATCAGACAGCGGATGCAGGAGTCTCTCAATCAGACAGCGGATTCAGGAGACACTCTATCAGACAGCGGATGCAGAAGTCTCTCTATCAGACACCGATGCAGGAGACACTCTATCAGACAGCGTGTGCAGGAGACTTTCTATCAGACTGGGATGCAAGAGACACTCTATCAGCCAACGGATGCAGGAGTCTCTCTATCAGACAGCGGATGCAGGAGACACTCTATCAGCCAGCGTATGCAGGAGTCTCTCTATCAGACAGCAGATGCAGGAGACACTCTATCAGACAGCAGATGCAGAAGTCTCTCTATCAGACAGCGCATGCAGGAGACACTCTATCAGACTGCGGATGCAGGAGACTCTCTATCAGACCAGCGGATGCAGGAGACACTCTATCAGCCAGCGGATGCAGGAGTCTCTCTATCATACAGCGGATGCAGGAGACACTCTATCAGACAGCGGATGTAGAAGTCTCTCCATCAGACAGCGGATGCAGGAGTCTCTCTATCAGACAGCGGATGCAGGAGTCTCTCTATCAGACAGCGGATGCAGAAGACACTCTATCAGACAGCGGATGCAGGAGACACTCTATCAGCCAGCAGATGTAGGAGTCTCTCTATTAGACAGCGGATGCAAAAGAACTATTGGGTGCAAGTTTCTCGCTTTTGAATAACTTATTTACCCTGAAGTATACAGAGCTGACTTGTATACTCTATCTAGAGCATGAAAGCATCCATTGAGGGTCAGGGACTTGGCTCTAAATGGGGTTTCTTAAAGACATTTATGCAAAAATCAGACCAGATATGCAGGTATCTAACTACCAGACATGGGATGCAGGAGACACTCTATGAAACAGCGAGTTCAGGACAGCAGACAGCGGATGCAGGAGACAATATATCAGACAGCCGATGCAGAAGTCTCTCTATCAGACAGCGGATGCAGGAGACACTTTATCAGACAGCGGATGCAGATGTCTCTCTATCAGACAGCGACTGCAGGAGACACTCTATCAGACAGCGGATGCTAGAGACGCTCTATCAGATAGCGGATGCAGGAGTCTCTCAATCAGACAGCAGATGCAGGAGACAATCTATCAGACAGCGGATGCAGAAGTCTCTCTATTAGACAGCGAATGCAGGAGACATTCTATCAGACAGCGGATGCAGAAGTCTCTCTATCAGACAATGGATGCAGGAGACACTCTTATCAGACAGCGGATACAGGAGACACTCTATCAGACAGCGGATGCAGAAGTCTCTCTATCAGACAGCTGATGCAGGAGTCTCTGAATCAGACAGCGGATGCAGGAGACACTCTATCAGACAGCAGACGCAGGAGTCATTCTATCAGACAGCGGATACAGGAAACACTCTATCAGACATCAGATGCAAAAGTCTCTCTATCAGACAGCGGATGAAGGAGTCTCTCAATCAGACAGCGGATGCAGGAGACACTCTATCAGACAGCGGATGCAGGAGTCTCTCTATCAGACACCGATGCAGGAGACACTCTATCAGACAGCTGATGCAGGAGACTTTCTATCATACCGGGATGCAAGAGACACTCTATTAGCCAACGGATGCAGGAGTATCTCTATCAGACAGCGGATGCAGGAGACACTCTATCAGCCAGCGTATGCAGGAGTCTCTCTATCAGACAGCGGATGCAGGAGACAATCTATCAGACAGCAGATGAAGAAGTCTCTCTATCAGACAGCGATTGCAGGAGTCTCTCAATCAGACAGAGGATGCAGGAAAAACTCTGTCAGACAGCGGATGCAGAAGTCTCTCTATCAGACAGCGGATGCAGGAGACACTCTATCAGATGCAGCCGCTGTCTGATAGAGTGTCTTCTGCATCCGCTCTCTGATAGAGAGACTTCTGCATCCGCTGTTTGATAGAGAGACTTCTGCATCCGCTGTCTGATAGAGTGTTTCCCGCATCCGCTGTCTGATAGAGAGACTCCTGCATCCGCTGTCTGATAGAGAGACTTCTGCATCCGCTGTCTGATAGAGAGACTCCTGCCTCCGCTATCTGATAGAGATACTTCTGCATCCTCTGTCGGATAAAAAGACGCCTGCATCCGCTGTCTGATAGTGTATTTCCTGCAACCGCTGTCTGATAGAGAGACTTCTGCATTCGCTGTCTGATTGAGTGTCTGATAGAGTGGATGCAGGAGACACTCTATCAGCCAGCGGATGCAGGAGACACTCTATCACACAGTGGATGCAGAAGTCTCTCTATCAGACAGCAGATGCAGGAGACTCTCTATCAGAAAACGGATGCAGAAGTCTTTTTATCAGACAGCGGATGCAGGAGACACTCTATCAGCCAGTGGATGCAGGAGTCTCTCCGTCAGACAGCGGATGCAGGAGACACTCTACCAGACAGCGGATGCAGGAGTCCCTCTATCAGACAGTGGATGCAGGAGACACTCTATCAGACAGCGGATGCAGGAGACACTCTATCAGCCAGCGGATGCAGGAGTCTCTCTATCAGACAGCGGATGCAGGAGACACTCTATCAGCCAGCAGATCCAGGAGTCTCTCTATCAGACAGCGGATGCAGGACACACTATATCAGACAGCGGATGCAGGAGACACTCTATCATCCAGCGGATGCAGGAGTCTCTCTATCAGACAGCGGATGAAGGAGACACATTATCAGCCAGCGGATGCAGGAGTCTCTCCATCAGACAGCGGATGCAGGAGACACTCAATCATACAGCGGATGCAGGAGTCTCTCTATCAGACAGCGGATGCAGGAGACACTCTATCAGCCAGCGTATGCAGGAGTCTCTCTATCAGACAGCGGATGCAGAAGTCTCTCTTTCAGACAGCGGATGCAGGAGTCTCTCAATGAGACAGCGGATGCAGGAGACAATCTATCAGACAGCGGATGCAGAAGTCTCTCTATCAGACGGCGAATGCAGGAGACACTCTATCAGACAGTGGATGCAGAAGTGTCTCTATTAAACAGCGGATGCAGGAGACACCCTATCAGGCAGCGTATGCAGAATTCTCTCTATCAGACAGTGGATGCAGGAGACATTCTTATGAGACAACGGATGCAGGAGAAACTCTATCAGACAGCGGATGCAGAAGTCTCTCTATCAGACAGCGCATGCAGGAGTCTCTCCATCAGACAGCGGATGCAGGAGACACCCTATCAGACAGCGGATGCAGAAGTCTCTCTATCAGACAGCAGATGCAGGAGACACTCTATCAGACATCGGATGCAGAAGTCTCTCTATTAGACAGCGGATGCAGGAGACACTCTATCAGACAGCCGATGCAGAAGTCTCTCTATCAGACAGCGGATGCAGGAGCCACTCTATCAGACTAGGGATGCAGGAGACACTCTATCAGCCAGCAGATGCAGGAGTCTCTCTATCAGACAGCGGATGCAGGAGACACTCTATCATACAGCGGATGCAGAAGTCATTCTATCAGACAGCGGATACAGGAGACACTTTATCAGACATCGGATGCAAAATTCTCTCTATCAGACAGCGGATGCAGGAGTCTCTCAATCAGACAGCGGATGCAGGAGACACTCTATCAGACAGCGGATGCAGGAGTCTCTCTATCAGACAGCGGATGTAGGAGACACTCTTTCAGACAGCGGATGCAGAAGTCTCCCTATCAGACAGCTGAGGCAGGAGACACTCTATATGACAGCGGATGCAGGAGTCTCTCAATCAGACAGCGGATGCAGGAGACACTCTATCAGACAGCGGATGCAGAAGTCTCTCTATCAGACACCGATGCAGGAGACACTCTATCAGACAGCGGATGCAGGAGACTTTCCATCAGACTGGGATGCAAGAGACACTCTATCAGCCAACGGATGCAGGAGTCTCTCTATCAGACAGCGGATGCAGGAGACACTCTATCAGCCAGCGTATGCAGGAGTCTCTCTATCAGACAGCGGATGCAGGAGAAACTCTATCAGACAGCAGATGCAGAAGTCTCTCTATCAGACAGCGATTGCAGGAGTCTCTCAATCAGACAGCAGATGCAGGAAAAACTCTATCAGACAGCGGATGCAGAAGTCTCTCTATCAGACAGCGGATGCAGGAGACACTCTATCAGATGCAGCCACTGTCTGATGAATGTCTTCTGCATCCCCTGTCTGATAGAGAGATTTCTGCATCCGCTGTTTGATAGAGAGACTTCTGCATCCGCTGTCTGATAGAGTGTCTCCCGCATCCGCTATCTGATAGAGAGACTCCTGCATCCGCTGTCTGATAGAGAGACTTCTGCATCCGCTGTCTGATAGAGAGACTCCTGCCTCCGCTGTCTGATAGAGTTTCTGATAGAGTGGATGCAGGAGACGCTCTATCAGACAGCGGATGCAGGAGACACTCTATAAGACAGCAGATGCAGGACACACTCTATCACACAGTGGATGCAGAAGTCTCTCTATCAGACAGCAGATGCAGGAGACACTCTATCAGAAAACGGATGCAGAAGTCTCTCTATCAGACAGCGGATGCAGGAGACATTCTATCAGCCAGTGGATGCAGGAGTCTCTCCGACAGACAGCGGATGCAGGAGACACTCTATCAGACAGCGGATGCAGGAGTCCCTCTATCAGACAGTGGATGCAGGAGACACTCTATCAGACAGCGGATGCAGGAGACACTCTATCAGCCAGCGGATGCAGGAGTCTCTCTATCAGACAGCGGATGCAGGACACACTATATCAGACAGCGGATGCAGGAGACACTCTATCATCCAGCGGATGCAGGAGTCTCTGTATCAGACAGCGGATGAAGGAGACCCTCTATCAGCCAGCGGATGCAGGAGTCTCTCCATCAGACAGCGGATGCAGGAGACACTCAGTCATACAGCGGATGCAGGAGTCTCTCTATCAGACTGCGGATGCAGGAGACACTCTATCAGACAGCGGATGTTGGAGTCTCTCTATCAGACAGCGGATGCAGAAGTCTCTCTATCAGACAACGGATGCAGGAGTCTCTCAATGAGACAGCGGATGCAGGACACAATCTATCAGACAGCGGATGCAGAAGTCTCTCTATTAGACAGCGGATGCAGGAGACACTCTATCAGACAGCGGATGCAAAAGTCTCTCTTTTAGACAGCAGATGCAGGAGACACTCTATCAGACAGCCGATGCAGAAGTCTCTCTATCAGACAGCGGATGCAGGAGACACTCTATCAGACTAGGGATGCAGGAGACACTCTATAAGCCAGCAGATGCAGGAGTCTCTCTATCAGACAGCGGATGCTGGAGACACTCTATCAGACAGCGGATGCAGGAGTCATTATATCAGACAGCGGATACAGGAGACACTCTATCAGACATCGGATGCAAAAGTCACTCTATCAGACAGCGGATGCAGGAATCTGGCAATCAGACAGCGGATGCAGGAGACACTCTATCAGACAGCGGATGCAGAAGTCTCTCTATCAGACAGTGGATGCAGGAGACACTCTTATCAGACAGCGGATACAGGAGACACTCTATCAGACAACGGATGCAGAAGTCTCTCTATCAGACAGC
Source organism: Loripinus fragilis (assembly GCA_964019695.1). Classification (NCBI taxonomy): domain Eukaryota; kingdom Metazoa; phylum Mollusca; class Bivalvia; order Lucinida; family Lucinidae; genus Loripinus; species Loripinus fragilis. Next base: position 14,225,907 of record OZ026519.1, on the reverse strand, counting down.
TGATGCAGGAGTCTCTGAATCAGACAGCGGATGCAGGAGACACTCTATCAGACAGCGGATGCAGAAGTCTCTCTATCAGACAGCGGATGCAGGAGACACTCTATCAGACAGCGGATGCAGACGTCTCTCTATCAGACAGCGGATGCAGGAGACACTTTATCAGACAGCGGATGCAGGAGACCCTCTATCAGACAACGGACGCAGGAGACACTCTATCAGACTTAGGATGCAGGAGACACTCTATCAGCCAGCAGATGCAGGAGTCTCTCTATCAGACACCGATGCAGGAGACACTCTATCAAACAGCGGATGCAGGAGAAACTCTATCAGACAGCGGATGCAGGAGACTTTCTATCAGACTGCGGATGCAGAAGACACTCTATCAGCCAACGGATGCAGGAGTCTCTCTATCAGACAGCGGATGCAGGAGACACTCTATCAGCTAGCGTATGCAGGAGTCTCTCTATCAGAGAGCGGATGCAGGAGACACTCTATCAGACAGCAGATGCAGAAGTCTCTCTATTAGACAGCGGATGCAGGAGTCTCTCAATCAGACAGCGGATGCAGGAGAAACTCTATCAGACAGCGGATGCAGAAGTCTTTCTATCAGACAGCGGATGCAGGAGACACTCTATCAGATGCAGCCACTGTCTGATAGAGTGTCTTCTGCATCAGCTGTCTGATAGAGAGACTTCTGCATCCGCTGTTTGATATAGAGACTTCTGCATCGGCTGTCTGATAGAGTGTCTCCCGCATCCGCTGTCTGATAGAGAGACTCCTGCATCCGCTGTCTGATAGAGAGACTTCTGCATCCGCTGTCTGATAGAGAGACTCCTGCCTCCGCTGTCTGATCGAGATACTTCTGCATCCACTGTCTGATAGAGAGACTCCTGCATCCGCTGTCTGATAGAGTATTTCCTGCATCCGCTGACTGATAGACTTCTGCATTCGCTCTCTGATTGAGTGTCTGATAGAGTGGATGCAGGAGACACTCTATCAGACAGCGGATGCAGGAGACACTCTATACGACAGCAGATGCAGGAGACACTCTATCACACAGTGGATGCAGAAAACTCTCTATCAGACAGCAGATGCAGGAGACACTCTATCAGAAAACGGATGCAAAAGTATCTCTATCAGTCAGCGGATGCAGGAGACACTCTATCAGCCAGTGGATGCAGGAGTCTCTCCTTCAGACAGCGGATGCAGGAGACACTCTATCAGACAGCGGATGCAGGAGTCCCTCTATCAGACAGTGGATGCAGGAGACACTCTATCAGACTGCGGATGCAGGAGACACTCTATCAGCCAGGGGATGCAAAAGTCTCTCTATCAGACAGCGGATGCAGGAGACACTCTATCAGCCAGCGGATCCAGGAGTCTCTCTATCAGACAGCGGATGCAGGACACACTATATCAGACAGCGGATGCAGGAGACACTCTATCATCCAGCGGATGCAGGAGTCTCTCTATCAGACAGCGGATGCTGGAGACACTCTATCAGACAGCGGATGAAGGAGACACTCTATCAGCCAGCGGATGCAGGAGTCTTTCCATCAGACAGCGGATGCAGGAGACACTCAATCATACAGCTGATGCAGGAGTCCCCCTATCAGACAGCGGATGCAGGAGACACTCTATCAGACTAAGGATGCAGGAGACACTCTATCAGACTAAGGATGCAGGAGACACTCTATCAGCCAGCAGATGCAGGAGTCTCTCTATCAGACAGCGGATGCAGGAGACACTCTTTCAGACAGCGGATGCAGAAGTCTCTCTATCAGAAAGCGGATGCAGGAGACACTCTATGAGACAGCGGATGCAGAAGTCTCTCTCTATCAGACAGCGGGAGCAGCAGACACTCTATCAGACAGCGGATGCAGAAGTCCCTCGGACAGACAGCGGATGTAGGAATCTCTCAATCTGACAGCGGATGCAGGAGACACTTTATCAGACAGTTGATGCAGAAGTCTCTCTATCAGACAGCGGATGTAGGAGACACTCTTTCATACAGCGGATGCAGAAGTCTCCCTATCAGACAGCTGAGGCAGGAGACACTCTATCAGACACCGGATGCAGGAGACACTCTATCAGCCAGCGGATGCAGGAGTCTCTCTTTCAGACAGAGGATGCAGGAGACACGTTATCAGACAGCGGATGCAGGAGTCTCTCTATCAGACAGCGGATGCAAAAGTCTCTCTTTCAGACAGCGGATGCAGAAGTCTCTCAATCAGACAGCAGATGCAGGAGACAATCTATCAGACAGCGGATGCAGAAGTCTCTCTATTAGACAGCGAATGCAGGAGACATTCTATCAGACAGCGGATGCAGAAGTCTCTCTATCAGACAGTGGATGCAGGAGACACTCTTATCAGACAGCGGATACAGGAGACACTCTATCAGACAACGGATGCAGAAGTCTCTCTATCAGACAGCTGATGCAGGAGTCTCTGAATCAGACAGCGGATGCATGAGACACTCTATCAGACAGCGGATGCAGAAGTCTCTCTATCAGAGAGCGGATGCAGGAGACACTCTATCAGACAGCGGATGCAGAAGTCTCTCTATCAGACAGCGGATGCAGGAGACACTTTATCAGACAGCGGATGCAGGAGACCCTCTATCAGACAACGGACGCAGGAGACACTCTATCAGACTTAGGATGCAAGAGACACTCTATCAGCCAGCGAATGCAGGAGTCTCTCTATCAGACAGCGGATGCAGGAGACAATCTATCAGACAACAGACGCAGGAGTTATTCTATCAGACAGCGGATGCAAGAAACACTCTATCAGACAGCGGATGCAGGAGACTTTCTATCAGACTGGGATGCAAGAGACACTCTATCAGCCAACGGATGCAGGAGTATCTCTATCAGACAGCGGATGCAGGAGACACTCTATCAGACAGCGGATGCAGAAGTCTCTCTATCAGACAGCGGCTGCAGGAGACACTCTATCAGACAGCGGATGCAGAAGTCTCTCTATCAGACAGCGGATGCAGGAGACACTTTATGAGACAGCGGATGCAGGAGACCCTCTATCAGACAGCCGACGCAGGAGACACTCTATCAGACATCGGATGCAAAAGTCTCTCTATCAGACAGCGGATGCAGGAGTCTCTCAATCAGACAGCGGATGCAGGAGACACTCTATCAGACAGCAGATGCAGAAGTCTCTCTATCAGACAGCGGATGCAGGAGACACTTTATCAGACAGCGGATGCAGGAGACCCTCTATCAGACAACGGACGCAGGAGACACTCTATCAGACTTAGGATGCAGGAGACACTCTATCAGCCAGCGAATGCAGGAGTCTCTCTATCAGACAGCGGATGCAGGAGACAATCTATCAGACAACAGACGCAGGAGTTATTCTATCAGACACCGATGCAGGAGACACTCTATCAGACAGCGGATGCAGGAGACTTTCTATCAGACTGGGATGCAAGAGACACTCTATCAGCCAACGGATGCAGGAGTATCTCTATCAGACAGCGGATGCAGGAGACACTCTATCAGCCAGCGTATGCTGGAGTCTCTCTATCAGACAGCGGATGCAGGAGACACTCTATCAGACAGCAGATGAAGAAGTCTCTCTATCAGACAGCGATTGCAGGAGTCTCTCAATCAGACAGAGGATGCAGGAAAAACTCTATCAGACAGCGGATGCAGAAGTCTCTCTATCAGACAGCGGATGCAGGAGACACTCTATCAGATGCAGCCGCTGTCTGATAGAGTGTCTTCTGCATCTGCTCTCTGATAGAGAGACTTCTGCATCCGCTGTTTGATAGAGAGACTTCTGCATCCGCTGTCTGATAGAGTGTCTCCCGCATCCGCTGTCTGATAGAGAGACTCATGCATCCGCTGTCTGATAGAGAGACTTCTGCATTCGCTGTCTGATTGAGTGTCTGATAGAGTGGATGCAGGAGACACTCTATCAGACAGAGGATGCAGGAGACACTCTATAAGACAGCAGATGCAGGAGACACTCTATCACACAGTGGATGCAGAAGTCTCTCTATAAGACAGCAGATGCAGGAGACACTCTATCAGAAAACGGATGCAGAAGTCTCTCTATCAGACAGCGGATGCAGGAGACACTCTATCAGCCAGTGGATGCAGGAGTCTCTCCGTCAGACAGCGGATGCAGGAGTCTCTCAATCAGACAGCTGATGCAGGAGTCAATCTATCAGACAGTGGATGCAGGAGACACTCTATCAGACAGCAGATGCAGGAGACACTCTATCAGCCAGAGGATGCAGGAGTCTCTCTATCAGACAGCGGATGCAGGAGACACTCTATCAGCCAGCGGATCCAGGAGTCTCTCTATCAGACAGCGGATGCAGGACACACTATATCAGACAGCGGATGCACAAGACACTCTATCATCCAGCGGATGCAGGAGTCTCTCTATAAGACAGCGGATGAAGGAGACACTCTATCAGCCAGCGGATGCAGGAGTCTCTCCATCAGACAGCGGATGCAGGAGACACTCAATCATACAGCGGATGCAGGAGTCTCTCTATCAGACAGCGGATGCAGGAGACACTCTTTCAGACAGCGGATGCAGAAGTCTCTCTTTCAGACAGCGGATGCAGGAGTCTCTCAATGAGACAGCGGATGCAGGAGACAATCTATCAGACAGCGGATGCAGAAGTCTCTCTATCAGACAGCGAATGCAGGAGACACTTTATCAGACAGCGGATGCAGAAGTGTCTCTATTAAACAGCGGATGCAGGAGACACCCTGTCAGGCAGCGGATGCAGAATTCTCTCTATCAGACAGTGGATGCAGGAGACATTCATATGAGACAACGGATGCAGGAGAAACTCTATCAGACAGCGGATGCAGAAGTCTCTCTATCAGACAGCGGATGCAGGAGTCTCTCAATCAGACAGCGGATGCAGGAGACACCCTATCAGACAGGGGATGCAGAAGTCTGTCTATCAGACAGCGGATGCAGGAGACACTCTATCAGACAGCGGATGCAGAAGTCTCTCTATTAGACAGCGGATGCAGGAGACACTCTATCAGACAGCAGATGCAGAAGTCTATCTATCAGAAGGCGGATGCAGGAGACACTCTATCAGACTAGGGATGCAGGAGACACTCTATCAGCCAGCAGATGCAGGAGTCTCTCTATCAGACAGCGGATGCATGAGACACTCTATCAGACAGCGGATGCAGGAGTCATTCTATCAGACAGCGGATACAGGAGACACTCTATCAGACATCGGATGCAAAAGTCTCTCTATCAGACAACGGATGCAGGAGTCTCAAAATCAGACAGCGGATGCAGGAGACACTCTATCAGACAACGGATGCAGAAGTCTCTCTATCAGACACCGATGCTGGAGACACTCTATCAAACAGCGGATGCAGGAGAAACTCTATCAGACAGCGGATGCAGGAGACTTTCTATCAGACTGCGGATGCAGGAGACACTCTATCAGCCAACAGATGCAGGAGTCTCTCTATCAGACAGCGGATGCAGGAGACACTCTATCAGCCAGCGTATGCAGGAGTCTCTCTATCAGACAGCGGATGCAGGAGACACTCTATCAGACAGCAGATGCAGAAGTCTCTCTATTAGACAGTGGATGCAGGAGTCTCTCAATCAGACAGCGGATGCAGGAGAAACTCTATCAGACAGCTGATGCAGAAGTCTTTCTATCAGACAGCGGATGCAGGAGACACTCTATCAGATGCAGCCACTGTCTGATAGAGTGTCTTCTGCATCAGCTGTCTGATAAGGAGACTGCTGCATCCGCTGTTTGATAGAGAGACTCCTGCATCCGCTGTCTGATAGAGTGTCTCCCGCATCCGCTGTCTGATAGAGAGACTCCTGCATCCGCTGTCTGATAGAGAGACTTCTGCATCCGCTGTCTGATAGAGGGACTCCTGCCTCCGCTGTCTGATAGAGATACTTCTGCATCCACTGTATGACAGAGAGACACCTGCATCCGCTGTCTGATAGAGTATTTCCTGCATCCGCTGGCTGATAGAGAGAATTCTGCATTCGCTGTCTGATTGAGTGTCTGATAGAGTGGATGCAGGAGACACTCTATCAGACAGCGGATGCAGGAGACACTCTATAAGACAGTAGATGCAGGAGACACTCTATCACACAGTGGATGCAGAAGTCTCTCTATCAGACAGCAGATGCAGGAGACACTCTATCAGAAAACGGATGCAGAAGTCTCTCTATCAGACAGCGGATGCAGGAGACACTCTATCAGCCAGTGGATGCAGGAGTCTCTCCGTCAGACAGCGGATGCAGGAGACACTTTATCAGACAGCGGATGCAGAAGTCTCTCTCTATCAGACAGCGGGTGCAGCAGACACTCTATCAGACAGCGGATGCAGAAGTCCTTCGGTCAGACAGGGGATGTAGGAATCTCTCAATCTGACAGCGGATGCAGGAGACACTTTATCAGACAGCAGATGCAGAAGTCTCTCTATCAGACAGCGGATGTAGGAGACACTCTTTCATACAGCGGATGCAGAAGTCTCCCTTTCAGACCGCTGAGGCAGGAGACACTCTATCAGACACCGGATGCAGGAGACACTCTATCAGCCAGCGGATGCAGGAGTCTCTCTATCAGACAGAGGATGCAGGAGATACGTTATCAGACAGCGGATGCAGGTGTCTCTCTATCAGACAGCGGATGCAAAAGTCTCTCTTTCAGACAGCGGATGCAGAAGTCTCTCAATCAGACAGCAGATGCAGGAGACAATCTATCAGACAGCGGATGCAGAAGTCTCTCTATTAGACAGCGAATGCAGGAGACATTCTATCAGACAGCGGATGCAGAAGTCTCTCTATCAGACAGTGGATGCAGGAGACACTCTTATCAGACAGCGGATACAGGAGACAGTCTATCAGACAACGGATGCAGAAGTCTCTCTATCAGAAGCTGATACAGGAGTCTTTGAATCAGACAGCGGATGCAGGAGACTCTCTATCAGACAGCGGATGCAGAAGTCTCTCTATCAGACAGCGGATGCAGGAGACACTCTATCAGACAGCGGATGCAGAAGTCTCTCTATCAGACAGCGGATGCAGGAGACACTCTATCAGACAGCGGATGCAGGAGACACTTTATCAGACAGCGGATGCAGGAGACCCTCTATCAGACAGCAGACGCAGGAGACACTCTATCAGACATCGGATGCAAAAGTCTCTCTGTCAGACAGCGGATGCAGGAGTCTCTCAATCAAACAGCGGATGCAGGAGACACTCTATCAGACAGCGGATGCAAAAGTCTCTCTATTAGACACCGATGCAGGAGACACTCTATCAGACAGCGGATGCAGTAGACTTTCTATCAGACTGGGATGCAAGAGACACTCTATCAGCCAATGGATGCAGGAGTATCTCTATCAGACAGCGGATGCAGGAGACACTCTATCAGCCAGCGTATGCTGGAGTCTCTCTATCAGACAGCGGATGCAGGAGACACTCTATCAGACAGCAGATGAAGAAGTCTCTCTATCAGACAGCGATTGCAGGAGTCTCTTAATCAGACAGAGGATGCAGGAAAAACTCTATCAGACAGCGGATGCAGAAGTCTCTCTATCAGACAGCGGATGCAGGAGACACTCTATCAGATGCAGCCGCTGTCTGATAGAGTGTCTTCTGCATCCGCTCTCTGATAGAGAGACTTCTGCATCCGCTGTTTGATAGAGAGACTTCTGCATCCGCTGTCTGATAGAATGTCTCCCGCATCCGCTGTCTGATAGAGAGACTACTGCATCCGCTGTCTGATAGAGAGACTTCTGCATTCGCTGTCTGATTGAGTGTCTGATAGAGTGGATGCAGGAGACACTCTATCAGACAGAGGATGCAGGAGACACTCTATAAGACAGCAGATGCAGGAGACACTCTATCACACAGTGGATGCAGAAGTCTCTCTATCAGACAGCAGATGCAGGAGACACTCTATCAGAAAACGGATGCAGGAGACACTTTATCAGACAGCGGATGCAGGAGTCCCTCTATCAGACAGTGGATGCAGAAGACACTCTATCAGACAGCAGATGCAGGAGACACTCTATCAGCCAGAGGATGCAGGAGTCTGTCTATCAGACAGCGGATGCAGGAGACACTCTATCAGCCAGCGGATCCAGGAGTCTCTCTGTCAGACAGCGGATGCAGGACACACTATATCAGACAGCGGATGCAGAAGACACTCTATCATCCAGCGGATGCAGGAGTCTCTCTATAAGACAGCGGATGAAGGAGACACTCTATCAGCCAGCGGATGCAGGAGTCTCTCCATCAGACAGGGGATGCAGGAGACACTCAATCATACAGCGGATGCAGGAGTCTCTCTATCAGACAGCGGATGCAGGAGACACTCTATCAGACAGCGGATTCAGAAGTCTCTCTTTCAGACAGCGGATGCAGGAGTCTCTCAATGAGACAGCGGATGCAGGAGACAATCTATCAGACAGCGGATGCAGAAGTCTCTCTATCAGACAGCGAATGCAGGAGACACTCTATCAGACAGCGGATGCAGGAGTCATTCTATCAGACAGCGGATACAGGAGACACTCTATCAGACATCGGATGCAAAAGTCTCTCTATCAGACAGCAGATGCAGGAGTCTCTCTATTAGACAGTGGATGCAGGAGTCTCTCAATCAGACAGCGGATGCAGGAGAAACTCTATCAGAGAGCGGATGCAGAAGTCTTTCTATCAGACAGCGGATGCAGGAGACACTCTATCAGATGCAGCCACTGTCTGATAGAGTGTCTTCTGCATCAGCTGTCTGATAAGGAGACTGCTGCAACCGCTGTTTGATAGAGAGACTTCTGTATCCGCTGTCTGATAGAGTGTCTCCCGCATCCGCTGTCTGATAGAGAGACTCCTGCATCCGCTGTCTGATAGAGAGACTTCTGCATCCGCTGTCTGATAGAGGGACTCCTGCCTCCGCTGTCTGATAGAGATACTTCTGCATCCACTGTATGACAGAGAGACACCTGCATCCGCTGTCTGATAGAGTATTTCCTGCATCCGCTGGCTGATAGAGAGAATTCTGCATTCGCTGTCTGATTGAGTGTCTGATAGAGTGGATGCAGGAGACACTCTATCAGACAGCGGATGCAGGAGACACTCTATAAGACAGTAGATGCAGGAGACACTCTATCACACAGTGGATGCAGAAGTCTCTCTATCAGACAGCAGATGCAGGAGACACTCTATCAGAAAACGGATGCAGAAGTCTCTCTATCAGACAGCGGATGCAGGAGACACTCTATCAGCCAGTGGATGCAGGAGTCTCTCCGTCAGACAGCGGATTCAGGAGACACTTTATCAGACAGCGGATGCAGAAGTCTCTCTCTATCAGACAGCGGGTGCAGCAGACACTCTATCAGACAGCGGATGCAGAAGTCCCTCGGTCAGACAGCGGATGTAGGAATCTCTCAATCTGACAGCGGATGCAGGAGACACTTTATCAGACAGCTGATGCAGAAGTCTCTCTATCAGACAGCGGATGTAGGAGACACTCTTTCATACAGCGGATGCAGAAGTCTCCCTTTCAGACAGCTGAGGCAGGAGACACTCTATCAGACACCGGATGCAGGAGACACTCTATCAGCCAGCGGATGCAGGAGTCTCTCTATCAGACAGAGGATGCAGGAGATACGTTATCAGACAGCGGATGCAGGTGTCTCTCTATCAGACAGCGGATGCAAAAGTCTCTCTTTCAGACAGCGGATGCAGAAGTCTCTCAATCAGACAGCAGATGCAGGAGACAATCTATCAGACAGCGGATGGAGAAGTCTCTCTATTAGACAGCGAATGCAGGAGACATTCTATCAGACAGCGGATGCAGAAGTCTCTCTATCAGACAGTGGATGCAGGAGACACTCTTATCAGACAGCGGATACAGGAGACAGTCTATCAGACAACGGATGCAGAAGTCTCTCTATCAGAAGCTGATGCAGGAGTCTTTGAATCAGACAGCGGATGCAGGAGACACTCTATCAGACAGCGGATGCAGAAGTCTCTCTATCAGACAGCGGATGCAGGAGGCACTCTATCAGACAGCGGATGCAGAAGTCTCTCTATCAGACAGCGCATGCAGGAGACACTTTATCAGACAGCGGATGCAGGAGACCCTCTATCAGACAACGGACGCAGGAGACACTCTATCAGACTTAGGATGCAGGAGACACTCTATCAGCCAGCAGATGCAGGAGTCTCTCTATCAGACAGCGGATGCAGGAGACAATCTATCAGACAACAGACGCAGGAGTCATTCTATCAGACAGCGGATACAGGAAACAATCTATCAGACAGCGGATGCAGGAGACTTTCTATCAGACTGGGATGTAAGAGACACTCTATCAGCCAACGGATGCAGGAGTATCTCTATCAGACAGCGGATGCAGGAGACACTCTATCAGACAGCGGATGCAGAAGTCTCTCTATCAGACAGCGGATGCAGGAGACACTCTATCAGACAGCGGATGCAGAAGTCTCTCTATCAGACAGCGGATGCAGGAGACACTTTATCAGACAGCGGATGCAGGAGACCCTCTATCAGACAGCAGACGCAGGAGACACTCTATCAGACATTGGATGCAAAAGTCTCTCTGTCAGACAGCGGATGCAGGAGTCTCTCAATCAAACAGCGGATGCAGGAGACACTCTATCAGACAGCGGATGCAAAAGTCTCTCTATTAGACACCGATGCAGGAGACACTCTATCAGACAGCGGATGCAGTAGACTTTCTATCAGACTGGGATGCAAGAGACACTCTATCAGCCAATGGATGCAGGAGTATCTCTATCAGACAGCGGATGCAGGAGACACTCTATCAGCCAGCGTATGCTGGAGTCTCTCTATCAGACAGCGGATGCAGGAGACACTCTATCAGACAGCAGATGAAGAAGTCTCTCTATCAGACAGCGATTGCAGGAGTCTCTCAATCAGACAGAGGATGCAGGAAAAACTCTATCAGACAGCGGATGCAGAAGTCTCTCTATCAGACAGCGGATGCAGGAGACACTCTATCAGATGCAGCCGCTGTCTGATAGAGTGTCTTCTGCATCCGCTCTCTGATAGAGAGACTTCTGCATCCGCTGTTTGATAGAGAGACTTCTGCATCCGCTGTCTGATAGAATGTCTCCCGCATCCGCTGTCTGATAGAGAGACTACTGCATCCGCTGTCTGATAGAGAGACTTCTGCATTCGCTGTCTGAATGAGTGTCTGATAGAGTGGATGCAGGAGACACTTTATCAGACAGAGGATGCAGGAGACACTCTATAAGACAGCAGATGCAGGAGACACTCTATCACACAGTGGATGCAGAAGTCTCTCTATCAGACAGCAGATGCAGGAGACACTCTATCAGAAAACGGATGCAGGAGACACTTTATCAGACAGCGGATGCAGGAGTCCCTCTATCAGACAGTGGATGCAGGAGACACTCTATCAGACAGCAGATGCAGGAGACACTCTATCAGCCAGAGGATGCAGGAGTCTGTCTATCAGACAGCGGATGCAGGAGACACTCTATCAGCCAGCGGATCCAGGAGTCTCTCTGTCAGACAGCGGATGCAGGACACACTATATCAGACAGCGGATGCAGAAGACACTCTATCATCCAGCGGATGCAGGAGTCTCTCTATAAAACAGCGGATGAAGGAGACACTCTATCAGCCAGCGGATGCAGGAGTCTCTCCATCAGACAGCGGATGCAGGAGACACTCAATCATACAGCGGATGCAGGAGTCTCTCTATCAGACAGCGGATGCAGGAGACACTCTATTAGACAGCGGATTCAGAAGTCTCTCTTTCAGACAGCGGATGCAGGAGTCTCTCAATGAGACAGCGGATGCAGGAGACAATCTATCAGACAGCGGATGCAGAAGTCTCTCTATCAGACAGCGAATGCAGGAGACACTCTATAAGACAGCGGATGCAGGAGTCATTCTATCAGACAGCGGATACAGGAGACACTCTATCAGACATCGGATGCAAAAGTCTCTCTATCAGACAGCAGATGCAGGAGTCTCTCAATCAGACAGCGGATGCAGGAGACACTCTATCAGACAGCGGATGCAGAAGTCTCTCTATCAGACACCGATGCAGGAGACACTCTATCAAACAGCGGATGCAGGAGAAACTCTATCAGACAGCGGATGCAGGAGACTTTCTATCAGACTGCGGATGCAGGAGACACTCTATCAGCCAACGGATGCAGGAGTCTCTCTATCAGACAGCAGATGCAGGAGACACTCTATCAGCCAGCGTATGCAGGAGTCTCTCTATCAGACAGCGGATGCAGGAGACACTCTATCAGACAGCAGATGCAGAAGTCTCTCTATTAGACAGTGGATGCAGGAGTCTCTCAATCAGACAGCGGATGCAGGAGAAACTCTATCAGACAGCGGATGCAGAAGTCTTTCTATCAGACAGCGGATGCAGGAGACACTCTATCAGATGCAGCCACTGTCTGATAGAGTGTCCTCTGCATCAGCTGTCTGATAAGGAGACTGCTGCATCCGCTGTTTGATAGAGAGACTTCTGCATCCGCTGTCTGATAGAGTATCTCCCGCATCCGCTGTCTGATAGAGAGACTCCTGCATACGCTGTCTGATAGAGAGACTTCTGCATCCGCTGTCTGATAGAGAGACTCCTGCCTCCGCTGTCTGAAAGAGATACTTCTGCATCCACTGTATGATAGAGAGACTCCTGCATCCGCTGTCTGATAGAGTATTTCCTGCATCCGCTGACTGATAGAGAGAATTCTGCATTCGCTGTCTGATTGAGTGTCTGATAGAGTGGATGCAGGAGACACTCTATCAGACAGCGGATGCAGGAGACACTTTATAAGACAGCAGATGCAGGAGACACTCTATCACACAGTGGATGCAGAAGTATCTCTATCAGACAGCAGATGCAGGAGACACTCTATCAGAAAACGGATGCAGAAGTCTCTCTATCAGACAGCGGATGCAGGAGACACTCTATCAGCCAGTGGATGCAGGAGTCTCTCCGTCAGACAGCGGATGCAGGAGAAACTTTATCAGACAGCGGATGCAGGAGTCCCTCTATCAGACAGTGGATGCAGGATACACTCTATCAGACAGCAGATGCAGGAGACACTCTATCAGCCAGCGGATGCAGGAGTCTCTCTATCAGACAGCGGATGCAGGAGACACTCTATCAGCCAGCGGATCCAGGAGTCTCTCTATCAGACAGCGGATGCAGGACACACTATATCAGACAGCAGATGCAGGAGACACTCTATCATCCAGCGGATGCAGGAGTCTCTCTATCAGACAGCGGATGCAGGAGACACTCTTTCAGACAGCGGATGCAGGAGACACTCTATCAGCCAGCGGATGCAGGATTCTCTCCATCAGACAGCGGATGCAGGAGACACTCAATCATACAGCGATTGCAGGAGTCCCTCTATCAGACAGCGGATGCAGGAGACACTCTATCAGACAGCGGATGCAGGAGACACTCTATCAGACTAAGGATGAAGGAGACACTCTATCATCCAGCGGATGCAGGAGTCTCTCTATCAGACAGCGGACGCAGGAGACACTCTATCAGACAGCGGATGCAGAAGTCTCTCTATCAGACAGCGGATGCAGGAGACACTCTATCAGACAGCGGATGCAGAGATCTCTCTATCAGACAGCGGATGCAGGAGCCACTCTATCAGACATCGGATGCAGAAGTCTCTCTATCAGACAGCGGATGCAGCAGACACTCTATCAGACAGCGGATGCAGAAGTCCCTCAGTCAGACAGCGGATGTAGGAATCTCTCAATCAGACAGCGGATGCAGGAGACACTTTATCAGACAGCGGATGCAGAATTCTCTCTATCAGCCAACTGAGGCAGGAGACACTCTATCAGACACCGGATGCAGGAGACACTCTATCAGCCAGCGGATGCAGGAGTCTCTCTATCAGACAGAGGATGCAGGAGACACTCTATCAGACAGCGGATGCAGGAGTCTCTCTAACAGACATTAGATGCAGGAGTCTCTCTATCAGACAGCGGATGCAGGAGACACTCTATCAGACAGCGGATGCTGGAGTCTCTCTATCAGACAGCGGATGCAGGAGTCTCTCAATCAGACAGTTGAGGCAGGAGACACTCTTTCAGACAGCGGATGCAGAAGTCTCCCTATCAGACAGCTGAGGCAGGAGACACTCTATCAGACAGCGGATGCAGGAGACACTCTATCAGCCAGCGGATGCAGGAGTCTCTCTATCAGACAGCGGATGCAGGAGACACTCTATCAGACAGCGGATGCAGGAGTCTCTCTATCAGACAGCGGATGCAGAAGTCTCTCTTTCAGACAGCGGATGCAGGAGTCTCTCAATCAGACAGCGGATGCAGGAGACATTCTTATGAGACAGCGGATGCAGGAGAAACTCTATCAGACAGCGGATGCAGAAGGCTCTCTATCAGACAGCGGATGCAGGAGTCTCTCAATCAGACAGCGGATGCAGGAGACACCCTATCAGACAGCGGATGCAGAAGTCTCTCTATCAGACAGCGGATGCGGGATACACTCTATCAGACAGCGGATGCAGAAGTCTCTCTATCAGACAGCGGATGCAGCAGACACTCTATCAGACAGCGGATGCAAAAGTCCCTCGGTCAGACAGCGGATGCAGGAATCTCTCAATTAGACAGCGGATGCAGGAGACACTTTATCAGACAGCGGATGCAGAAGTCTCTCTATCAGACAGCGGATGTAGGAGACACTTTATCAGAGAGCGGATGCAGAAGTCTCTCTATCAGACAGCGGATGTAGGAGACACTCTTTCAGACAGCGGATGCAGAAGTCTCCCTATCAGACAGCTGAGGCAGGAAACACTCTATCAGACAGCGGATGCAGGAGTCTCTCAATCAGACAGCGGATGCAGGAGACACTCTATCAGACAGCGTATGCAGGAGACTTTCTATCAGACTGGGATGCAAGAGACACTCTATCAGCCAACGGATGCAGGAGTCTCTCTATCAGACAGCGGATGCAGGAGACACTCTATCAGCCAGCGTATGCAGGAGTCTCTCTATCAGACAGCGGATGCAGGAGACACTCTATCAGACAGCAGATGCAGAAGTCTCTCTATCAGACAGCGATTGCAGGAGTCTCTCAATCAGACAGCGGATGCAGGAAAAACTCTATCAGACAGCGGATGCAGAAGTCTCTCTATCAGACAGATGCAGCCGCTGTCTGATAGAGTGTCTTCTGCATCCGCTGTCTGATAGAGAGACTTCTGCATCCGCTGTCTGATAGAGAGACTCCTGCATCCGCTGTCTGATAGAGAGACTTCTGCATCCGCTGTCTGATAGAGAGACTCCTGCCTCCACTGTCTGATAGAGAAACTTCTGCATCCTCTGTCTGATAAAGAGACTCCTGCATCCGCTGTCTGATAGAGTATTTCCTGCATCCGATGTCTGATAGAGAGACTTCTGCATTCGCTGTCTGATTGAGTGTCTGATAGAGTGGATGCAGGAGACACTCTATCAGACAGCGGATGCAGGAGACATTCTATAAGACAGCAGATGCAGGAGACACTCTATCACACAGTGGATGCAGAAGTCTCTCTATCAGACAGCAGATGCAGGAGACACTCTATCAGAAAACAGACTTAGAAGTCTCTCTATCAGACAGCGGATGCAGGAGACACTCTATCAGCCAGTGAATGCAGGAGTCTCTCCGTCAGACAGCGGATGCAGGAGACACTCTATCAGACAGCGGATGAAGGAGTCCCTCTATCAGACAGTGGATGCAGGAGACACTCTATCAGACAGCAGATGCAGGAGACACTCTATCAGCCAGCGGATGCAGGAGTCTCTCTATCAGACAGCGGATGCAGGAGACACTCTATCAGCCAGCGGATCCAGGAGTCTCTCTATCAGACAGCGGATGCAGGACACACTATATCAGACAGCGGATGCAGGAAACACTCTATCATCCAGCGGATGCAGGAGTCTCTCTATCAGACAGCTGATGGAGGAGACGCTATATCAGACAGCAGATGCAGGAGTCTCTCCATCAGACAGCGGATGCAGGAGACACTCAATCATACAGCGGATGCAGGAGTCTCTCTATCAGACAGCGGATGCAGGAGACACTCTATCAGACAGCGGATGCAGAAGTCTCTCTATCAGACAGCGGATGCAGGAGTCTCTCAATCAGACAGCGGATGCAGAAGACACCCTATCAGACAGCGGATGCAGAAGTCTCTCTATCAGACAGCGGATGCAGGAGACACTCTATCAGACAGCGGATGCAGAAGTCTCTCTATCAGACAGCGGATGCAGCAGACACTCTATCAGACAGCGGATGCAGAAGTCCCTCGGTCAGACAGCGGATGAAGGAATCTCTCAATCAGACAGCGGATGCAGGAGACACTTTATCAGACAGCGGATGCAGAAGTCTCTCTATCAGACAGCGGATGTAGGAGACACTCTATCAGACAGCGGATGCAGAAGTCTCTCTATCAGACAGCGGATGTAGGAGACACTCTTTCAGACAGCGGATGCAGAAGTCTCCGTATCAGACAGCTGAGGCAGGAGACACTCTATCAGACAGCGGATGCAGGAGTCTCTCAATCAGACAGCGGATGCAGGAGACACTCTATCAGACAGCGGATGCAGAAGTCTTTCTATCAGACACCGATGCAGGAGACACTCTATCAGACAGCGGATGCAGGAGACTTTCTATCAGACTGGGATGCAAGAGACACTCTATCAGCCAACGGATGCAGGAGTCTCTCTATCAGACAGCGCATGCAGGAGACACTCTATCAGCCAGCGTATGCAGGAGTCTCTCTATCAGACAGCGGATGCAGGAGACACTCTATCAGACAGCAGATGCAGAAGTCTCTCTATCAGACAGCGCATGCAGGAGACACTCTATCAGGCTGCGGATGCAGGAGACTCTCTATCAGACCAGCGGATGCAGGAGACACTCTATCAGCCAGCGGATGCAGGAGTCTCTCTATCATACAGCGGATGCAGGAGACACTCTATCAGACAGCGGATGTAGAAGTCTCTCCATCAGACAGCGGATGCAGGAGTCTCTCAATCAGACAACGGATGCAGGAGTCTCTCTATCAGACAGCGGATGCAGGAGTCTCTCTATCATACAGCGGATGCAGAAGACACTCTATCAGACAACGGATGTAGAAGTCTCTCCATCAGACAGCGGATGCAGGAGTCTCTCAATCAGACAACGGATGCAGGAGTCTCTCTATCAGACAGCGGATGCAGGAGTCTCTCTATCATACAGCGGATGCAGAAGACACTCTATCATACAGCGGATGCAGGAGACACTCTATCAGCCAGCGGATGTAGGAGTCTCTCTATTAGACAGCGGATGCAAAAGAACTATTGGGTGCAAGTTTCTCGCTTTTGAATAACTTATTTACCCTGAAGTATACAGAGCTGACTTGTATACTCTATCTAGAGCATGAAAGCATCCATTGAGGGTCATGGACTTGGCTCTAAATGGGGTTTCTTAAAGACATTTTATGCAAAAATCAGACCGGATATGCAGGTATCTAACTACCAGACATGGGATGCAGGAGACAGACACTCTATCAAACAGCGAGTTCAGGGCAGCAGATAGCGGATGCAGGAGACAATATATCAGACAGCGGATGCAGAAGTCTCTCTATCAGACAGCGGATGCAGGAGACACTTTATCAGACAGCGGATGCAGATGTCTCTCTATCAGACAGCGGATGCAGGAGACACTCTATCAGACAGCGGATGCAAGAGACGCTCTATCAGACAGCTGATGCAGGAGTCTCTCAATCAGACAGCAGACGCAGGAGACACTCAAGCAGACAGCGGATGCAGAAGTCTCTCTATCAGACAACGGATGCAGGAGACATTCTCTCAGACAGCGGATGCAGAAGTCCCTCTATCAGACAGCGGATGCAGGAGACACTCTATCAGACTGCGGATGCAGGAGACACTCTATCAGCCAGCGGATGCAGGAGTCTCTCCATTAGACAGCGGATGCAGGAGACACTCTATCAGCCAGCGGATGCAGGAGTCTCTCTATCAGACAGCGGATGCAGGAAACAGTCTATCAGCCAGCGGATGCAGGAGACACTCTATCATACAGCGGATGAAAGAAACACTCTATCAGACAGCAGATGTAGAAGTCTCTCCATTAGACAGTGGATGCAGGAGTCTCTCAATCAGACAGCGGATGCAGGAGACACTCTATCAGACAGCGGATGCAGATGTCTATCACACAGCGGATGTAGGAGACACTCCATCAGACAGCGGATGCAGAAGTCTCTCTATTAGACAGCCGATGCAGGAGACATTCTATCAGACAGCGGATGCAGGAGACATTCTATCAGACAGCGGACGCAGGAGACACTCTATCAGACTGCGGATGAAGGAGACAATCTATCAGCCAGCGGATGCAGGAGACACTCTATCAGACAAGCGGATGCAGGAGACACTCTATCAGACCAGACTTCGGATGCAGGAGACACTTTATCAGCCAGCGGATGCAGGAGTTTTTCTATCAGAGAGCGGATGCAGGAGACACTCTATCAACCATCGGATGCAGAAGTCTCTCTATCAGACAGCGGATGCCAGAGACACTCTCTCAGACAGCATATGCAGAAGACTCTCTATCAGACAGCGGATGCAGAGTCTCTCAATCAGACAGCAGATGCAGGAGACACTCTATCAGACAGCGGATGCAGAGGTCTCTCTATCAGACAGCGGATGCAGGAGTCTCTCAATCAAATAACGGATGCAGGAGGCACTCTATCAGATGCAGCCGCTGTCTGATAGAGTGTCTTCTGCATCAGCTAGGTGATAGAGAGACTTCTGCATCCGCTGTCTGACAGAGAGACTCCTGCATCCGCTGTCTGATAGAGAGACTCCTGCCTCCGCTGTCTGATAGAGATACATCAATATCCGCTGTCTGATAGAGTGTCTCCTGCATCCGCTGTCTGATAGAGTGTCTCCTGCATCCGCTGTCTGATAGAGTGTCTCCTGCATTCACTCTATCAGACACTCTATCAGACAACAGATGCAGAAGTCTCTCTATCAGACACCGATGCAGGAGATACTCTATCAGACAGCAGAAACAGGAGTCCCTTTATCAGACAGCGGATGCAGGAGACACACTATCAGACTGCGGATGCAGGAGACACTCTATCAGCCAGCGGATGCAGGAGTCCCTCTATCAGACCAGCGGATGCAGGAGACACTCTATCAGCCAGCAGATGCAGGAATCTCTCTATCATACAGCGGATGCAAGAGACACTCTATCAGACAGCAGATGCGGAGTCTCTCCATCAGACAGCAGATGCAGGAGTCTCTCAATCAGACAGCGGATGCAGGAGATACTCTATCAGACAGCGGATGCAGAAGTCTCTCTATCACACAGCGGATGTAGGAGACACTCCATCAAACAGCGGATGCAGAAGTCTCTCTATCAGACAGCCGATGCAGGAGACATTCTATCAGACAGCCGATGCAGGAGACATTCTATCAGACAGCGGATGCAGGAGACACTCTATCAGACTGCGGATGCAGGAGACAATCTATCAGCCAGCGGATGCAGGAGACACTCTATCAGACAGTTGATGCAGGAGACACTCTATCAGCCAACGGATGCAGGAGTCTCTCTATCAGAGAGCGGATGCAGGAGACACTCTACCAGCCAGCAGATGCAGGAGTCTCTCTACCAGACAGCGGATGCAGGAGACACTCTATCAGACAGCATATGCAGAAGCCTCTCTATCAGTCAGCGGATGCAGGAGTCTCTCAAACAGACAGCGGATGCAGGAGACACTTTATCAGCCAGCGGATGCAGGAGTTTTTCTATCAGAGGGCGGATGCAGGAGACACTCTATCAGCCATAGGATGCAGAAGTCTCTCTATCAGACAGCGGATGCAGGAGACACTCTCGCAGACAGCATATGCAGAAGTCTCTCTATCAGACAGCGGATGCAGGAGTCTCTCAATCAGACAGCGGATGCAGGAGACACTCTATCAGACAGCGGATGCAGAGGTCTCTCTATCAGACAGCGGATGCAGGAGACACTCAATCAAATAGCGGATGCAGAATTCTCTCGGCCTCCGCTGACTGATAGAGATACTTCAGTATCCGCTGTCTTATAGAGTGTTTCCTGCATCCGCTGTCTTATAGAGTGTCTCCTGCATCCGCTGTCTGATAGAGTGTATCCTGCATTCACTCTATCAGACACTCTATCAGACAACAGATGCAGAAGTCTCTCTATCAGACAGCGAATGCAGGAGACACTCTATCAGCCAGCGGATGCAGAAGTCTCTCCATCAGACAGCGGATGCAGGAGACACTCTATCAGACAGCGGATACAGGAGTCCCTCTATCAGACAGCGGATGCAGGAGACACTCTATCAGACTGCGGATGCAGGAGACACTCTATCAGCCAGCGGATGCAGGAGTCTCTCTATCAGACAGCGGATGCAGGAGACACTCTATCAGCCAGCGGATGCAGGAATCTCTCTATCATACAGCGGATGCAAGAAACACTCTATCAGACAGCAGATGTAGAAGTCTCCTCATCAGACAGAAGATGCAGGAGTCTCTCAATCAGACAGCGGATGCAGGAGACACTCTATCAGACAGCGGATGCAGAAGTCTCTCTATCACACAGCGGATGTAGGAGACACTCCATCAGACAGCGGATGCAGAAGTCTCTCTATCAGAAAGCCGATGAAGGAGACATTCTATCAGACAGCGGATGCAGGAGACACTCTATCAGACTGCGGATGAAGGAGACAATCTATCAGCCAGCGGATGCAGGAGACACTCTATCAAACAAGCGGATGCAGGAGACACTCTATCAGACCAGACTTCGGATGCAGGAGACACTTTATCAGCCAGCGGATGCAGGAGTTTTTCTATCAGAGAGCGGATGCAGGAGACACTCTATCAGCCATTGGATGCAGAAGTCTCTCTATCAGACAGCGGATGCAGGAGACACTCTCTCAGACAGCATATGCAGAAGTCTCTCTATCAGACAGCGGATGCAGGAGTCTCTCAATCAGACAGCTGATGCAGGAGACACTCTATCAGACAGCGGATTCAGAGGTCTCTCTATCAGGCAGCGGATGCAGGAGACACTCTATAAAACAGCGGATGCAGAATTCTCTCTATCAGACAGCGGAGGCAGGAAACACTCTATCAGAGAGCGGATGCGAGAGTCTCTCTATCAGACAGCGGATGCAGGAGACACTCTATCAGACTGCGGATGCAGGAGAATCTCTATCAGACAGCGGTTGCAGAAGTTTCTCTTTCAGACAGCGGATGAAGCAGTCCCCCTTTCAGACAGCGGATGCAGGAGACACTCTATCAGACAGCAGATGCAGAAGTCTCTCTATCAGACAGCGGATGCATGAGACACTCTATCAGACAGCGGATGCAGAAGTATCTATATCAGACAGCGGATGCAGGAGTCTCGCTATCAGACAGCGGAGGCAGGAGTCTCTCTATCAGACAGCGGATGCAGGAGACACTATATCAGACAGCGGATGCAGAAGTCTCTCTATCAGACAGCGGATGCAGGAGACACTCTATCAGCCAGCGGATGCAGGAGTCTCTCCATCAGACAGCGGATGCAGGAGACACTCTATCAGACAGCGGATTCAGGAGTCCCTCTATCAGACAGCGGATGCAGGAGACACTCTATCAGAGTGAGGATGCAGGAGACACTCTATCAGCCAGCGGATGCAGGAGTCTCTCTATCATACCAGCGGATGCAGGAGACACTCTGTTAGCCAGCAGATGCAGGAGTCATTCTATCAGACAGTGGATGTAGGAGACACTCTATCAGACAACGGATGCAGAAACCTCTCTATCAGACAGTGGATGCAGAAGTCTCTCTTTCAGACAGCGGATGCAGGAGTCTCTCCATCAGACAGCAGTTGCAGGAGTCTCTCTATCAGACAGCGGATGCAGAAGTCTCTCTATCAAACAGCGGATGCAGGAGTCTCTCTATCAGAAAGCAGACGCAGGAGACACTCTATCAGACAGCCGATGCAGAAGTCTCTCTATCAGACAGCGGATGCAGGGGACATTTAATCAGAGAGCGGATGCAGAGGTCTCTCTATCAGACAGCGGATGCAGGAGTCGCTCAATCAGACCAACGGATGCAGGAGGCACTCTATCAGCCAGCGAATGCAGGAGTCTCTCTATCAGAGAGTGGATGTAGGAGACACTCTATCAGACAGCGGATGCAAAAAACTCTCTATCAGACAGCGGATGCAGGAAACACTCTTATCAACAGCGGATGCAGGAGACACTCTATCAGACAGTGGATTCAGAAGTCTCTCTATCACACAGCGGATGCAGGAGTCTCTCAATCAGAAGCGGATGCAGGAGACACTCTATCAGATGCAGCCGCTGTCTTATAGAGTGCCTTCTGCATCCGCTAGGTGATAGAGAGACTTCTGCATCCGCAGTCTGATAGAGTGTCTCCTGCATCGGCTGTCTGATAGAGGGACTCCTGCACTCGCTGTCTGATAGAGTGTCTCCTGCATCCGCTGTCTGATGGAGAGACTCCTGCATCCGCTGGCTGATAGAGTGTCTCCTGCATCCGCTGTCTGATAGAGAGACTTCTGCATCCGCTGTCTGATAGAGTGTCTGATAGAGTGGATGCAGGAGTCTCTCTATCATACAGCGGATGCAGGAGACACGCTATCAGACAGCGGATGCAGAAGTCTCTCCATCAGACAGCAGATGCAGGAGACACTTAATCAGACAGCGGATGAAGGAGTCTCTCTATCAGACAGCGGATGCAGGAGACAATATGCCACAGACAGCGGATGCAGAAGTCTCAGCTGAGGCAGGAGACACTCTATCAGACAGTGGATGCAGGAGACACTCTATCAGCCAGCGGATGCAGGAGTCTCTCTATCAGACAGCGGATGCAGGAGACACTCTATCAGACAGCGGATGCAGGAGACACTCTATCAGACAGCGGATGCAAGAGTCGCTCTATCAGACAGCTGATGCAGACGTCTTACTATCAAAAAGCAGCTGCAGGAGTCTCTCTATCAGACAGCGGATGCAGAAGCGCTCTTTCAGACAGCGGATGCAGGAGTCTCTCAATCAGACAGCAGACGCAGGAGACACCCTACTAGATAGTGGATGCAGAAGTCTCTCTGTCAGACAACGGATGCAGGAGACTCTCTATCAGACAGCGGATGCAGAAGTCTCTCTATCAGACTGTGGATGTAGGAAACACTCTATCAGACAGCTTATGCAGAAACCTCTCGTAAAGACAGCGGATGCAGGAAACACTTTTATCACATAGCGGATGCAGGAGACACTCTATCAGACAGCGGATGCAGAAGTCTCTCTATCATACAGCGGATGCAGGAGTCTCTTAATCAGAAAACGGATGCAGGAGACACTCTATCAGATGCAGCCGCTGTCTGATAGAGTGTCTTCTGCATCCGCTGTCTGATAGAGAGATTTCTGCATCCGCTGTGTATTAGAATGTCTCCTGCATCAGCTGTCTGATAGAGAGACCCCTGCATGCGCTGTCTTATAGAGAGACTTCTGCATCCGCTGTCTGATAGAGAGACTCCTGCCTCCGCTGTCTGATAGAGATACTTCTGTATCCGCTGTCTGAAAGAGTGTCTCCTGCATCCGCTGTCTTATAGAGTTTCTCCTGCATCCACTGTCTGATAGAGTGTCTCCTGCATCCACTATATCAGACACTCTATCAGACAGCGGATGCAGAAGTCTCTCTATCAGGCAGCGGATGCAGGAGACACTCTATCAGCCAGAGGATGCAGGAGTCTCTCCGTCAGACAGCGGATGCAGAAGTCTCTCTATCAGACAGCGGATGTCGGAGTCCCTCTATCAGACAGCGGATGCAGGAGACACTCTATCAGACTGCGGATGCAGGAGACACTCTATCAGCCAGCGGATGCAGGAGTCTCTCTATCAGACCAGCCGATGCAGGAGACACTCTATCAGCCAGCGGATGCAGGAGTCTCTTTATCAGACAGTGGATGTAGGAGACACTCTATCAGACAGCCGATGCAGAAACCTCTCTATCAGACAGCGGATGCAGGAAACACTCTTATCACACAGCGGATGCAGGACACACTCTATCAGACAGCGGATGCAGGAGTCTCTCAATCAGATAACGGATGCAGGAGACACTCTATGAGATGCAGCCGCTGTCTGATAGAGTGTCAACTGCATCCGCTAGGTGATAGAGAGACTTCTGCATCCGCTGTCTGAAAGAGAGACTCCTGCATCCGCTGTCTGATAGAGATACTTCTGCATCTGCTGTCTGATAGAGAGACTCCTGCCTCCGCTGTCTGATAGAGATACTTCTGTATCCGCTGTCTGATAGAGTGTCTCCTGCATCCGCTGTCTTATAGAGTGTCTCCTGCATCCGTTGTCTGATAGAGAGACTTCTGCATCCACTGTCTGATAGAGTGTCTCCTGCATTAACTCTATCAGACACTCTATCAGACAACATTATGCAGAAGTCTCTCTATCAGACAGCGGATGCAGGAGTAACTCAATTAGCCAGCGGATGCAGGAGTCTCTCCATCAGACAGCGGATGCAGGAGACACTCTATCAGACAGCGGATACAGGAGTCCCTCTATCAGACAGCGGATGCAGAAGACACTATATCACACTGCGGATGCAGGAGACACTCTATCAGCCAGCGGATGCAGGAGACACTCTATCAGCCAGCGGAATCAGGAATCTCTCTATCATACAGCGGATGCAGGAGACACTCTATCAGACAGCGGATGCAGAAGTCTCTCTATCACACAGCTGATGTAGGAGACACTCCATCAGACAGCGGATGCAGAAGTCTCTCTATCAGACAGCGGATGCAGGAGACATTCTATCAGACAGCGGATGCAGGAGACATTCTATCAGACAGCGGATGCAGGAGACACTCTATCCGACTGCGGATGCAGGAGACAATCTATCAGCCAGCGGATGCAGGAGACACTCTATCAGACAGCGGATGCAGGAGACACTCTATCAGCCAACGGATGCAGGAGTCTCTCTATCAGAGAGCGGATGAAGGAGACACACTATCAGCCAGCGGATGCAGGAGTCTCTCTATCAGACAGCAGATGCAGGAGACACTCTATCAGACAGCATATGCAGAAGTCTCTCTATCAGTCAGCGGATGCAGGAGTCCCTTTATCAGACAGCGGATGCAGGAGACACTTTATCAGCCAGCGGATGCAGGAGACACTCTATCAGCCAGCGGATGCAGGAGACACTCTATCAGCCAGCGGATGCAGGAATCTCTCTATCATACAGCGGATGCAAGAGACACTCTATCAGACAGCAGATGCGGAGTCTCTCCATCAGACAGCGGATACAGGAGTCTCTCAATCAGACAGCGGATGCTGGCGATACTCTATCAGACAGCGGATGCAGAAGTCTCTCTATCACATAGCGGATGTAGGAGACATTCCATCAGACAGCGGATGCAGAAGTCTCTCTATCAGACAGCCGATGCAGGAGACATTCTATCAGACAGCGGATGCAGGAGACATTCTATCAGACAGCGGATGCAGGAGACACTCTATCAGACAGCGGATGCAGGAGACAATCTATCAGCCAGTGGATGCAGAGGACACTCTATCAGACAGCGGATGCAGGAGACACTCTATCAGCCAACGGATGCAGGAGTCTCTCTATCAAAGAGCGGATGCAGGAGACACTCTATCAGCCAGGGGATGCAGGAGTCTCTCTATCAGACAGCGGATGCAGGAGACACTCTATCAGACAGCATATGCAGAAGTCTCTCTATCAGTCAGCGGATGCAGGAGTCTCTCAATCAGACAGCGGATGCAGGAGACACTTTATCAACCAGCGGATGCAGGAGTTTTTCTATCAGAGAGCAGATGCAGGAGACACTCTATCAGCCATCGGATGCAGAAGTCTCTCTATCAGACAGCGGATGCAGGAGACAATATACCAGACAGCGGATGCAGAAGTCTCTCTATCAGACAGCGGATGCAGGAGACACTATATCAGACAGCGGATGCAGATGTCTCTCTATCAGACAGCGGATGCAGGAGACACTCTATCAGACAGCGGATGCAAGAGTCGCTCTATCAGACAGCTGATGCAGAAGTCTTACTATCAAAAAGCAGCTGCAGGAGTCTCTCTATCAGACAGCGGATGCAGAAGCGCTCTTTCAGACAGCGGATGCAGGAGTCTCTCAATCAGACAGCAGACGCAGGAGACATCCTACTAGATAGTGGATGCAGAAGTCTCTCTGTCAGACAACGGATGCAGGAGACATTCTATCAGACAGCGGATGCAGAAGTCTCTCTATCAGACTGTGGATGTAGGAAACACTCTATCAGACAGCTTATGCAGAAACCTCTCGTAAAGACAGCGGATGCAGGAAACACTTTTATCACATAGCGGATGCAGGAGACACTCTATCAGACAGCGGATGCAGAAGTCTCTCTATCATACAGCGGATGCAGGAGTCTCTAAATCAGAAAACGGATGCAGGAGACACTCTATCAGATGCAGCCGCTGTCTGATAGAGTGTCTTCTGCATCCGCTGTCTGATAGAGAGATTTCTGCATCCGCTGTGTATTAGAGTGTCTCCTGCATCAGCTGTCTGATAGAGAGACCCCTGCATGCGCTGTCTTATAGAGAGACTTCTGCATCCGCTGTCTGATAGAGAGACTCCTGCCTCCGCTGTCTGATAGAGATACTTCTGTATCCGCTGTCTGAAAGAGTGTCTCCTGCATCCGCTGTCTTATAGAGTTTCTCCTACATCCACTGTCTGATAGAGTGTCTCCTGCATCCACTATATCAGACACTCTATCAGACAGCGGATGCAGAAGTCTCTCTATCAGGCAGCGGATGCAGGAGACACTCTATCAGCCAGAGGATGCAGGAGTCTCTCCGTCAGACAGCGGATGCAGAAGTCTCTCTATCAGACAGCGGATGTCGGAGTCCCTCTATCAGACAGCGGATGCAGGAGACACTCTATCAGACTGCGGATGCAGGAGACACTCTATCAGCCAGCGGATGCAGGAGTCTCTCTATCAGACCAGCCGATGCAGGAGACACTCTATCAGCCAGCGGATGCAGGAGTCTCTTTATCAGACAGTGGATGTAGGAGACACTCTATCAGACAGCGGATGCAGAAACCTCTCTATCAGACAGCGGATGCAGGAAACACTCTTATCACACAGCGGATGCAGGACACACTCTATCAGACAGCGGATGCAGGAGTCTCTCAATCAGATAACGGATGCAGGAGACACTCTATGAGATGCAGCCGCTGTCTGATAGAGTGTCAACTGCATCCGCTAGGTGATAGAGAGACTTCTGCATCCGCTGTCTGAAAGAGAGACTCCTGCATCCGCTGTCTGATAGAGATACTTCTGCATCTGCTGTCTGATAGAGAGACTCCTGCCTCCGCTGTCTGATAGAGATACTTCTGTATCGGCTGTCTGATAGAGTGTCTCCTGCATCCGCTGTCTTATAGAGTGTCTCCTGCATCCGTTGTCTGATAGAGAGACTTCTGCATCCACTGTCTGATAGAGTGTCTCCTGCATTAACTCTATCAGACACTCTATCAGACAACATTATGCAGAAGTCTCTCTATCAGACAGCGGATGCAGGAGTAACTCAATTAGCCAGCGGATGCAGGAGTCTCTCCATCAGACAGCGGATGCAGGAGACACTCTATCAGACAGCGGATACAGGAGTCCCTCTATCAGACAGCGGATGCAGAAGACACTATATCACACTGCGGATGCAGGAGACACTCTATCAGCCAGGGGATGCAGGAGTCTCTCTATCAGCCCAGCGGATGCAGGAGACACTCTATCAGCCAGCGGAATCAGGAATCTCTCTATCATACAGCGGATGCAGGAGACACTCTATCAGACAGCGGATGCAGAAGTCTCTTTATCACACAGCTGATGTAGGAGACACTCCATCAGACAGCGGATGCAGAAGTCTCTCTATCAGACAGCGGATGCAGGAGACATTCTATCAGACAGCGGATGCAGGAGACATTCTATCAGACAGCGGATGCAGGAGACACTCTATCCGACTGCGGATGCAGGAGACAATCTATCAGCCAGCGGATACAGGAGACACTCTATCAGACAGCGGATGAAGGAGACACTCTATCAGCCAACGGATGCAGGAGTCTCTCTATCAGAGAGCGGATGAAGGAGACACTCTATCAGCCAGGGGATGCAGGAGTCTCTCTATCAGACAGCAGAGGCAGGAAACACTATATCAGAGAGCGGATGCAGAAGTCTCTCTATCAGACAGCGGATGTCGGAGTCCCTCTATCAGACAGCGGATGCAGGAGACACTCTATCAGACTGCGGATGCAGGAGACACTCTATCAGCCAGCGGATGCAGGAGTCTCTCTATCAGACCAGCCGATGCAGGAGACACTCTATCAGCCAGCGGATGCAGGAGTCTCTTTATCAGACAGTGGATGTAGGAGACACTCTATCAGACAGCGGATGCAGAAACCTCTCTATCAGACAGCGGATGCAGGAAACACTCTTATCACACAGCGGATGCAGGACACACTCTATCAGACAGCGGATGCAGGAGTCTCTCAATCAGATAACGGATGCAGGAGACACTCTATGAGATGCAGCCGCTGTCTGATAGAGTGTCAACTGCATCTGCTAGGTGATAGAGAGACTTCTGCATCCGCTGTCTGAAAGAGAGACTCCTGCATCCGCTGTCTGATAGAGATACTTCTGCATCTGCTGTCTGATAGAGAGACTCCTGCCTCCGCTGTCTGATAGAGATACTTCTGTATCCGCTGTCTGATAGAGTGTCTCCTGCATCCGCTGTCTTATAGAGTGTCTCCTGCATCCGTTGTCTGATAGAGAGACTTCTGCATCCACTGTCTGATAGAGTGTCTCCTGCATTAACTCTATCAGACACTCTATCAGACAACATTATGCAGAAGTCTCTCTATCAGACAGCGGATGCAGGAGTAACTCAATTAGCCAGCGGATGCAGGAGTCTCTCCATCAGACAGCGGATGCAGGAGACACTCTATCAGACAGCGGATACAGGAGTCCCTCTATCAGACAGCGGATGCAGAAGACACTATATCACACTGCGGATGCAGGAGACACTCTATCAGCCAGCGGATGCAGGAGTCTCTCTATCAGCCCAGCGGATGCAGGAGACACTCTATCAGCCAGCGGAATCACTAAATCTCTCTATCATACAGCGGATGCAGGAGACACTCTATCAGACAGCGGATGCAGAAGTCTCTCTATCACACAGCTGATGTAGGAGACACTCCATCAGACAGCGGATGCAGAAGTCTCTCTATCAGACAGCGGATGCAGGAGACATTCTATCAGACAGCGGATGCAGGAGACATTCTATCAGACAGCGGATGCAGGAGACACTCTATCCGACTGCGGATGCAGGAGACAATCTATCAGCCAGCGGATGCAGGAGACACTCTTTCAGACAGCGGATGCAGGAGACACTCTATCAGCCAACGGATGCAGGAGTCTCTCTATCAGAGAGCGGATGAAGGAGACACACTATCAGCCAGCGGATGCAGGAGTCTCTCTATCACACAGCAGATGCAGGAGACACTCTATCAGACAGCATATGCAGAAGTCTCTCTATCAGTCAGCGGATGCAGGAGTCCCTTTATCAGACAGCGGATGCAGGAGACACTTTATCAGCCAGCGGATGCAGGAGACACTCTATCAGCCAGCGGATGCAGGAGACACTCTATCAGCCAGCGGATGCAGGAATCTCTCTATCATACAGCGGATGCAAGAGACACTCTATCAGACAGCAGATGCGGAGTCTCTCCATCAGACAGCGGACACAGGAGTCTCTCAATCAGACAGCGGATGCTGGAGATACTCTATCAGACAGCGGATGCAGAAGTCTCTCTATCACACAGCGGATGTAGGAGACATTCCATCAGACAGCGGATGCAGAAGTCTCTCTATCAGACAGCCGATGCAGGAGACATTCTATCAGACAGCGGATGCAGGAGACATTCTATCAGACAGCGGATGCAGGAGACACTATATCAGACAGCGGATGCAGGAGACAATCTATCAGCCAGTGGATGCAGAGGACACTCTATCAGACAGCGGATGCAGGAGACACTCTATCAGCCAACGGATGCAGGAGTCTCTCTATCAAAGAGCGGATGCAGGAGACACTCTATCAGCCAGGGGATGCAGGAGTCTCTCTATCAGACAGCGGATGCAGGAGACACTCTATCAGACAGCATATGCAGAAGTCTCTCTATCAGTCAGCGGATGCAGGAGTCTCTCAATCAGACAGCGGATGCAGGAGACACTTTATCAACCAGCGGATGCAGGAGTTTTTCTATCAGAGAGCAGATGCAGGAGACACTCTATCAGCCATCGGATGCAGAAGTCTCTCTATCAGACAGCGGATGCAGGAGACAATATACCAGACAGCGGATGCAGAAGTCTCTCTATCAGACAGCGGATGCAGGAGACACTATATCAGACAGCGGATGCAGATGTCTCTCTATCAGACAGCGGATGCAGGAGACACTCTATCAGACAGCGGATGCAAGAGTCGCTCTATCAGACAGCTGATGCAGAAGTCTTACTATCAAAAAGCAGCTGCAGGAGTCTCTCTATCAGACAGCGGATGCAGAAGCGCTCTTTCAGACAGCGGATGCAGGAGTCTCTCAATCAGACAGCAGACGCAGGAGACACCCTACTAGATAGTGGATGCAGAAGTCTCTCTGTCAGACAACGGATGCAGGAGACATTCTATCAGACAGCGGATGCAGAAGTCTCTCTATCAGACTGTGGATGTAGGAAACACTCTATCAGACAGCTTATGCAGAAACCTCTCGTAAAGACAGCGGATGCAGGAAACACTTTTATCACATAGCGGATGCAGGAGACACTCTATCAGACAGCGGATGCAGAAGTCTCTCTATCATACAGCGGATGCAGGAGTCTCTAAATCAGAAAACGGATGCAGGAGACACTCTATCAGATGCAGCCGCTGTCTGATAGAGTGTCTTCTGCATCCGCTGTCTGATAGAGAGATTTCTGCATCCGCTGTGTATTAGAGTGTCTCCTGCGTCAGCTGTCTGATAGAGAGACCCCTGCATGCGCTGTCTTATAGAGAGACTTCTGCATCCGCTGTCTGATAGAGAGACTCCTGCCTCCGCTGTCTGATAGAGATACTTCTGTATCCGCTGTCTGAAAGAGTGTCTCCTGCATCCGCTGTCTTATAGAGTTTCTCCTGCATCCACTGTCTGATAGAGTGTCTCCTGCATCCACTATATCAGACACTCTATCAGACAGCGGATGCAGAAGTCTCTCTATCAGGCAGCGGATGCAGGAGACACTCTATCAGCCAGAGGATGCAGGAGTCTCTCCGTCAGACAGCGGATGCAGAAGTCTCTCTATCAGACAGCGGATGTCGTAGTCCCTCTATCAGACAGCGGATGCAGGAGACACTCTATCAGACTGCGGATGCAGGAGACACTCTATCAGCCAGCGGATGCAGGAGTCTCTCTATCAGACCAGCCGATGCAGGAGACACTCTATCAGCCAGCGGATGCAGGAGTCTCTTTATCAGACAGTGGATGTAGGAGACACTCTATCAGACAGCGGATGCAGAAACCTCTCTATCAGACAGCGGATGCAGGAAACACTCTTATCACACAGCGGATGCAGGACACACTCTATCAGACAGCGGATGCAGGAGTCTCTCAATCAGATAACGGATGCAGGAGACACTCTATGAGATGCAGCCGCTGTCTGATAGAGTGTCAACTGCATCCGCTAGGTGATAGAGAGACTTCTGCATCCGCTGTCTGAAAGAGAGACTCCTGCATCCGCTGTCTGATAGAGATACTTCTGCATCTGCTGTCTGATAGAGAGACTCCTGCCTCCGCTGTCTGATAGAGATACTTCTGTATCCGCTGTCTGATAGAGTGTCTCCTGCATCCGCTGTCTTATAGAGTGTCTCCTGCATCCGTTGTCTGATAGAGAGACTTCTGCATCCACTGTCTGATAGAGTGTCTCCTGCATTAACTCTATCAGACACTCTATCAGACAACATTATGCAGAAGTCTCTCTATCAGACAGCGGATGCAGGAGTAACTCAATTAGCCAGCGGATGCAGGAGTCTCTCCATCAGACAGCGGATGCAGGAGACACTCTATCAGACAGCGGATACAGGAGTCCCTCTATCAGACAGCGGATGCAGAAGACACTATATCACACTGCGGATGCAGGAGACACTCTATCAGCCAGGGGATGCAGGAGTCTCTCTATCAGCCCAGCGGATGCAGGAGACACTCTATCAGCCAGCGGAATCAGGAATCTCTCTATCATACAGCGGATGCAGGAGACACTCTATCAGACAGCGGATGCAGAAGTCTCTTTATCACACAGCTGATGTAGGAGACACTCCATCAGACAGCGGGTGCAGAAGTCTCTCTATCAGACAGCGGATGCAGGAGACATTCTATCAGACAGCGGATGCAGGAGACATTCTATCAGACAGCGGATGCAGGAGACACTCTATCCCACTGCGGATGCAGGAGACAATCTATCAGCCAGCGGATACAGGAGACACTCTATCAGACAGCGGATGAAGGAGACACTCTATCAGCCAACGGATGCAGGAGTCTCTCTATCAGAGAGCGGATGAAGGAGACACTCTATCAGCCAGGGGATGCAGGAGTCTCTCTATCAGACAGCAGAGGCAGGAAACACTATATCAGAGAGCGGATGCAGAAGTCTCTCTATCAGACAGCGGATGCAGGAGACACTCTATCAGACAGCAGATGCAGAAGTCTCTCTATCAGACAGCGGATGCATGAGACACTCTACCAGACTGCGTATGCAGGAGTTTCTCTATCAGACAACGGTTGCAGATGTCTCTCTTTCAGACAGCGGATGAAGGAGTCTCTCTATCAGACAGCGGATGCAGGAGACACTCTATCAGACAGCGGATGCAGAAGTCTCTCTATCAGACAGCGGATGCATGAGACACTCTATCAGACAGCGGATGCAGAAGTATCTATATCAGACAGCGGATGCAGGAGACACTATATCAGACAGCGGATACTGAAGTATCTCTATCAGACAGCGGAGGCAGGAGTCTCTCTATCAGACTGCGGATACAGAAGTATCTCTATCAGACAGCGGATGCAGATGTCTCTCTATCAGACAGCGGATGCAGGAGACACTCTATCAGACAGCGGATGCAAGAGTCGCTCTATCAGACAGCTGATGCAGAAGTCTTACTATCAGAAAGTAGCTGCAGGAGTCTCTCTATCAGACAGCGGATGCAGAAGTCTCTCTTTCAGACAGGGGTTGCAGGAGTCTCTCAATCAGACAGCAGACGCAGGAGACACTCTATCAGACAGCGGATGCAGAAATCTCTATTATACAACGGATGCAGAAGTCTCTCTATCAGACTGTGGATGTAGGAAACACTCTATCAGACAGCTTATGCAGAAACCTCTCTATATGGCAGCGGATGCATGAAACACTTTTATCACACAGCGGATGCAGGAGACACTTTTTCAGACAGCGGATGCAGAAGTCTCTCTATCACACAGCGGATGCAGGAGTCTCTCAATCAGAAAACGGATGCAGGAGACACTCTATCAGATGCAGCCGCTGTCTGATAGAGTGCCTTCTGCATCCGCTAGGTGATAGAGAGAATTTGCATCCGCTGTCTGTCAGAGAGACTCCTGCATCCGCTGTCTGATAGAGAGACTTCTGCATCCGCTGTCTTATAGAGAGACTCCTGCCTCCGCTGTCTGATAGAGATACTTCTGTATCCGCTGTCTGATAGAGATACTTCAGTATCCTGCATTCACTCTATCAGACACTCTATCAGACAACAGATGCCGAAGTCTCTCTATCAGACAGCAGATGCAGGAGACACTCTATCAGCCAGCGGATGCAGGAGTCTCTCCATCAGACAGCGGATGCAGGAGACAGTCTATCAGCCAGCGGATGCAGGAATCTCTCTATCATACAGCGGTTGCAAGAAACACTCTATCAGACAGCAGATGTTGAAGTCTCTCCATTAGACAGTGGATGCAGGAGTCTCTCAACCAGACAGCGGATGCAGGAGACACTCTATCAGACAGCGGATGCAGAAGTCTATCACACAGCGGATGTAGGAGACACTCCATCAGACAGCGGATGCAGAAGTCTCTCTATCAGACAGCTGATGCAGGAGACATTCTATCAGACAGCGGATGCAGGAGACATTCTATCAGACAGCGGATGCAGGAGACACTCTATCAGACTGCGGATGAAGGAGACAATCTATCAGCCAGCGGATGCAGGAGACACTCTATCAGACAAGCGGATGCAGGAGACACTCTATCAGACCAGACTTCGGATGCAGGAGACACTTTATCAGCCAGCGGATGCAGGAGTTTTTCTATCAGAAAGCGGATGCAGGAGACACTCTATCAACCATCGGATGCAGAAGTCTCTCTATCAGACAGCGGATGCCAGAGACACTCTCTCAGACAGCATATACAGAAGACTCTCTATCAGACAGCGGATGCAGAGTCTCTCAATCAGACAGCGGATGCAGGAGTCTCTCAATCGAATAACGGATGCAGGAGGCACTCTATCAGATGCAGCCGCTGTCTGATAGAGTGTCTGTTGCATCCGCTAGTGGATAGAGAGACTTCTGCATCCGCTGTCTGACAGAGAGACTCCTGCATCCGCTGTCTGATAGAGAGACTCCTGCCTCCGCTGTCTGATAGAGATACATCAGTATCCGCTGTCTGATAGAGTGTCTCCTGCATCCGCTGTCTTATAGAGTGTCTCCTGCATCCGCTGTCTGATAGAGTGTCTCCTGCATTCACTCTATCAAACTCTCTATCAGACAACAGATGCAGAAGTCTCTCTATCAGACACTGATGCAGGAGATAATCTATCAGACAGCGGAAACAGGAGTCCCTCTATCAGACCAGCGGATGCAGGAGACACTCTATCAGCCAGCGGATGCAGGAATCTCACTATCATACAGCGGATGCAAGAGACACTCTATCAGACAGCAGATGCGGAGTCTCTCCATCAGACAGCGGATGCAGGAGTCTCTCAATCAGACAGCGGATGCAGGAGATACTCTATCAGACAGCGGATGCAGAAGTCTCTCTATCATACAGCCGATGTAGGAGACACTCCATCAAACAGCGGATGCAGAAGTCTCTCTATCAGACAGCCGATGCAGGAGACATTCTATCAGACAGCGGATGCAGGAGACATTCTATCAGACAGCGGATGCAGGAGACACTTTATCAGACTGCGGATGCAGGAGACAATCTATCAGCCAGCGGATGCAGGAGACACTCTATCAGACAGCGGATGCAGGAGACACTCTATCAGCCAACGGATGCAGGAGTCTCTCTATCAGACAGCGGATGCAGGAGACACTCTACCAGCCAGCGGATGCAGGAGTCTCTCTATCAGACAGCGGATGCAGGAGACACTCTATCACACAGCATATGCAGAAGCCTCTCTATCAGTCAGCGGATGCAGGAGTCTCTCAAACAGACAGCGGATGCAGGAGACACTTTATCAGCCAGCGGATGCAGGAGTTTTTCTATCAGAGAGCGGATGCAGGAGACACTCTATCAGCCATCAGATGCAGAAGTCTCTCTATCAGACAGCGGATGCAGGAGACACTCTCTCAGACAGC
This sequence comes from Loripinus fragilis, assembly GCA_964019695.1. Taxonomy (NCBI): domain Eukaryota; kingdom Metazoa; phylum Mollusca; class Bivalvia; order Lucinida; family Lucinidae; genus Loripinus; species Loripinus fragilis. Next base: position 14,190,157 of record OZ026519.1, on the reverse strand, counting down.
ATATGCAGAAGTCTCTCTATCAGACAGCGGATGCAGGAATCTCTCAATCAGACAGCGGATGCAGGAGACACTCTATCAGACAGCGGATGCAGAGGTCTCTCTATCAGACAGCGGATGCAGGAGACACTCTATCAAACAGCGGATGCAGAATTCTCTCTATCAGACAGCAGAGGCAGGAAACACTCTATCAGAGAGCGGATGCAGAAGTCTCTCTATCAGACAGCGGATGCAGGAGACACTCTATCAGACAGCAGATGCAGAAGTCTCTCTATCAGACAGCGGATGCAGGAGACACTCTATCAGACTGCGTATGCAGGAGTCTCTCTATCAGACAGCGGTTGCAGAAGTCTCTCTTTCAGACAGTAGAGGAGTCTCTCTATCAGACAGCGGATGCAGGAGACACTCTATCAGACAGCAGATGCAGAAGTCTCTCTATCAGACAGCGGATGCATGAGGCACTCTATCAGACAGCGGATGCAGAAGTATCTATATCAGACAGCGGATGCAGGAGACACTATATCAGACAGCGGACACAGAAGTATCTCTATCAGACAGCGGAGGCAGGAGTCCCTCTATCAGACCGCAGATACAGAAGTATCTCTATCAGACAGTGGATGCAGATGTGTCTCTATCAGACAGCGGATGCAGGAGACACTCTATAAGACAGCGGATGCAAGAGTCGCTCTATCAGACAGCTGATGCAGAAGTCTTACTATCAGAAAGCAGCTGCAGGAGTCTCTCTATCAGACAGCGGATGCAGAAGTCTCTCTTTCAGAGAGCGGTTGCAGGAGTCTCTCAATCAGACAGCAGACGCAGGAGACACTCTATCAGACAGCGGATGCAGAAATCTCTCTATCAGACAACGGATGCAGAAGTCTCTCTATCAGACTGTGGATGTAGGAAACACTCTATCAGACAGCGGATGCAGGAAACACTTTTATCACACAGCGGATGCAGGAGACACTCTATCGGACAGCGGATGCAGAAGTCTCTATCAGAAAACTGATGCAGGAGACACTCTATCAGATGCAGCCGCTGTCTGATAGAGTGCCTTCTGCATCCGCTAGTGGATAGGGAGACTTCTGCATCGGCTGTCTGACAGAGAAACTTCTGCATCCGCTGTCTGATAGAGAGACTTCTGCATCCGCTGTCTGATAGAGAGACTCCTGCCTCCGCTGACTGATAGAGATACTTCAGTATCCGCTGTCTTATAGAGTGTCTCCTGCATTCGCTGTCTTATAGAGTGTATCCTGCATTCACTCTATCAGACACTCTATCAGACAACGAATGCAGAAGTCTCTCTATCAGACAGCGAATGCAGGAGACACTCTATCAGCCAGCGGATGCATAAGTCTCTCCATCAGACAGCGGATGCAGGAGACACTCTATCAGACAGCGGATACAGAAGTCCCTCTATCAGACAGCGGATGCAGGAGACACTCTATCAGACTGCGGATGCAGGAGACACTCTATCAGCCAGCGGATGCAGGAATCTCTCTATCATACAGCGGATGCAAGAAACACTCTATCAGACAGCAGATGTAGAAGTCTCCTCATCAGACAGTGGATGCAGGAGTCTCTCAATCAGACAGCGGATGCAGGAGTCTCTCTATCAGATAGCGGATGCAGAAGTCTCTCTATCACACAGCGGATGTAGGAGACACTCCATCAGACAGCGGATGCAGAAGTCTCTCAATCAGAAAGCCGATGCAGGAGACATTCTATCAGACAGCGGATGAAGGAGACATTCTATCAGACAGCTGATGCAGGAGACACTCTATCAGACTGCGGATGAAGGAGACAATCTATCAGCCAGCGGAGGCAGGAGACACTCTATCAAACAAGCAGATGCAGGAGACACTCTATCAGACCAGACTTCGGATGCAGGAGACACTTTATCAGCCAGCGGGTGCAGGAGTTTTTCTATCAGAGAGCGGATGCAGGAGACAATCTATCAGCCATTGGATGCAGAAGTCTCTCTATCAGACAGCGGATGCAGGAGACACTCTCTCAGACAGCATATGCAGAAGTCTCTCTATCAGACAGCGGATGCAGGAGTCTCTCAATCATACAGCGGATGCAGGAGACACTCTATCAGACAGCGGATGCAGAGGTCTCTCTATCAGGCAGCGGATGCAGGAGACACTCTATAAAACAGCGGATGCAGAATTCTCTCTATCAGACAGCAGAAGCAGGAAACACTCTATCAGAGAGCGGATGCAGGAGTCTCTCTATTAGACAGCGGATGCAGAAGACGATCTATCAGACTGCGGATGCAGGAGAATCTCTATCAGACAGCGGTTACAGAAGTTTCTCTTTCAGACAGCGGATGAAGCAGTCCTCCTTTCAGACAGCGGATGCAGGAGACACTCTATCAGACAGCAGATGCAGAAGTAATTCTATCAGACAGCGGATGCATGAGACACTCTATCAGACAGCGGATGCAGAAGTATCTATATCAGACAGCGGATGCAGGAGTCTCGCTATCAGACAGTGGAGGCAGGAGCCTCTCTATCAGACAGCGGATGCATGAGACACTATATCAGATAGTGGATGCAGAAGTCTCCCTATCAGACTGCGGATGCAGGAGACTATCTATCAGCAAGCGGATGCAGGAGTCTCTCCATCAGACAGCGGATGCAAGAGACACTCTATCAGACAGCGGATACAGGAGTCCCTCTATCAGACAGCGGATGTAGGAGACACTCTATCAGAGTGAGGATGCAGGAGACACTCTATCAGCCAGCGGATGCAAGAGTCTCTCTATCAGACCAGCGGATGCAGGAGACACTCTGTTAGCCAGCAGATGCAGGAGTCTCTCTATCAGACAGTGGATATAGGAGACACTCTATCAGACAACGGATGCAGAAACCTCTCTATCAGACAGTGGATGCAGAAGTCTCTCTTTCAGACAGCGGATGCAGGAGTCTCTCCATCAGACAGCAGTTGCAGGAGTCTCTCTATCAGAGAGCGGATGCAGAAGACTCTCTTTCAAACAGCGGATGCAGGAGTCTCTCTATCAGACAGCGGATGCAGGGGACATTTAATCAGAGAGCGGATGCAGAGGTCTCTCTATCAGACAGCGGATGCAGGAGTCTCTCAATCAGACCAACGGATGCAGGAGGCACTTTATCAGCCACCGGATGCAGGAGTCTCTCTATCAGAGAGCAAAAAACTCTCTATCAGACAGCGGATGCAGGAAACACTCTTATCAACAGCGGATGCAGGAGACACTCTATCAGACAGTGGATGCAGAAGTCTCTCTATCACACAGCGGATGCAGGAGTCTCTCAAGCAGAAGCGGATGCAGGAGACACTCTATCAGATGCAGCCGCTGTCTGATAGAATGTCTTCTGCATCAGCTAGGTGATAGAGAGACTTCTGCATCCGCAGTCTGATAGAGTGTCTCCTGCATCCGCTGTCTGATAGAGGGACTCCTGCATCCGCTTTCTGATAGAGTGTCTCCTGCATCCGCTGTCTGATGGAGAGACTCCTGCATCTGCTGGCTGATAGAGTGTCTCCTGCATCCGCTGTCTGATAGAGAGACTTCTGCATCCGCTGTCTGATAGAGTGTCTGATAGAGTGGATGCAGGAGTCCCTCTATCATACAGCGGATGCAGGAGACACGCTATCAGACAGCGGATGCAGAAGTCTCTCCATCAGACAGCGGATGCAGGAGACACTCAATCAGACAGCAGATGCAGGAGTCTCTCTATCAGACAGCGGATGCAGGAGACAATATACAAGACATCGGATGCAGAAGTCTCTCTATCAGACAGCGGATGCAGGAGACACTATATCAGACAGCGGATGCAGATGTCTCTCTATCAGACAGCGGATGCAGGAGACACCCTATCAGACAGCGGATGCAAGAGTCGCTCTATCAGACAGCTGATGCAGAAGTCTTACTATAAAAAAGCAGCTGCAGGAGTCTCTCTATCAGACAGCGGATGCAGAAGTCTCTCTTTCAGACAGCGGATGCAGGAGTCTCTCAATCAGACAGCAGACGCAGGAGACACTCTACTAGACAGGGGATGCAGAAGTCTCCCTATCAGACAACGGATGCAGGAGACATTCTATCAGACAGCGGATGCAGAAGTCTCTCTTTCAGACTGTGGATGTTGGAAACACTCTATCAGACAGCTTATGCAGAAACCTCTCGTAAAACAGCGGATGCAGGAAACACTTTTATCACACAGCGGATGCAGGAGACACTCTATCAGACAGCGGATGCAGAAGTCTCTCTATCACACAGCGGATGCAGGAGACACTCTATCAGACGCAGCCGCTGTCTGAAAGAGTGTCTTCTGCATCCACTGTCTGATAGAGAGACTTCTGCATCCGCTGTGTATTAGAGTGTCTCCTGCATCAGCTGTCTGATAGAGAGACCCCTGCATGCGCTGTCTTATAGAGAGACTTCTGCATCTGCTGTCTGATAGAGATACTTCTGTATCCGCTGTCTGAAAGAGTGTCTCCTGCATCCGCTGTCTTATAGAGTTTCTCCTGCATCCACTGTCTGATAGAGTGTTTCCTGCATCCACTCTATCAGACACTCTATCAGACAGCGGATGCAGAAGTCTCTCTATCAGACAGCGGATGCAGGAGACACTCTATCAGCCAGAGGATGCAGGAGTCTCTCCATCAGACAGCGGATGCAGAAGTCTCTCTATCAGACAGCAGATGCAGGAGTCCCTCTATCAGACAGCGGATGCAGGAGAAACTCTATCAGACTGCGGATGCAGGAGACATTCTATCAGCCAGCGGATGCAGGAGTCTCTCTATCAGACCAGCCGATACAGGAGACACTCTATCAGCCAGCGGATGCAGGAGTCTCTTTATCAGACAGTGGATGTAGGAGACACTCTATCAGACAGCGGATGCAGAAACCTCCCTATCAGACAGCGGATGCAGGAAACACTCTTATCACACAGCGGATGCAGGACACACTCTATCAGACAGCGGATGCAGGAGTCTCTCAATCAGATAACGGATGCAGGAGACACTCTATCAGATGCAGCCGCTGTCTGATAGAGTGTCTACTGCATCCGCTAGGTGATAGAGAGACTTCTGCATCCGCTGTCTGAAAGAGAGACTCCTGCATCCGCTGTCTGATAGAGAGACTTCTGCATCCACTGTCTAATAGAGAGACTCCTGCCTCCGCTGTCTGATAGAGATACTTCTGTATCCGCTGTCTGATAGAGTGTCTCCCGCATCCGCTGTCTATTTAGAGTGTCTCCTGCATCCGTTGTCTGATAGAGAGACTTGTGCATCCACTGTCTGATAGAGTGTCTCCTGCATTAACTCTATCAGACACTCTATTAGACAACATATGCAGAAGTCTCTCTATCAGACAGCGGATGCAGGAGTAACTCAATTAGCCAGCGGATGCAGGAGTCTCTCCATCAGATAGCGGATGCAGGAGACACTCTATCAGACAGCGGATACAGGAGTCCCTCTATCAGACAGCGGATGCAGGAGACACTATATCACAATGCGGATGCAGGAGACACTCTATCAGCCAGCGGATGCAGGAGTCTCTCTATCAGCCCAGCGGATGCAGGAGACACTCTATCAGCCAGCGGAATCAGGAATCTCTCTATCATACAGCGGATGCAGGAGACACTCTATCAGACAGCGGATGCAGAAGTCTCTCTATCACACAGCTGATGTAGGAGACACTCCATCAGACAGCGGATGCAGAAGTCTCTCTATCAGACAGCGGATGCAGGAGACATTCTATCAAACAGCGGATGCAGGAGACATTCTATCAGACAGCGGATGCAGGAGACACTCTATTCGACTGCGGATGCAGGAGACAATCTATCAGCCAGCGGATGCAGGAGACACTCTATAAGACAGTGGATGCAGGAGACACTCTATCAGCCAACGGATGCAGGAGTCTCTCTATCAGAGAGCGGATGCAGGAGACACTCTATCAGCCAGTAGATGCAGGAGACACTCTATCAGCCAGTGGATGCAGGAGTCTCTCTATCAGACAGCAGATGCAGGAGACACTCTTTCAGACAGCATATGCAGAAGTCTCTCTATCAGTCAGCGGATGCAGGAGTCTCTCAATCAGACAGCGGATGAAGGAGACACTCTATCAGACAGCGGATGCAGGAGACACCCAATCAGACAGCGGATGCAGGAGTCTCTCTATTAGACAGCGGATGCAGGAGACACTCTATCAAACAGCGGATGCTGAAGTCTCTCTATCAGAAAGCGGAGGCAGAAGACACTCTATTAGACAGCAGATGCAGAAGTCTCTCTATCAGACAGCGGATGCAGACGACACTCTATCAGACAGCGGATGAAGAAGTCTCTCTATCAGACAGCGGATGCAGGAGACACTCGATCAGACTGCGGATGCAGGAGTCTCTCTATCAGACAGAGGATGCAGAAGTCTCTCTTTCAGAGAGCGGATGAAGGAGTCTCTCTATCAGACAGCGGATGCAGGAGTCTCTTTATCAGACAGTGGATGTAGGAGACACTCTATCAGACAGCGGATGCAGAAACCTCTCTATCAGACAGCGGATGCAGGAAACACTCTTATCACACAGCGGATGCAGGACACACTCTATCAGAAAGCGAATGCAGAAGTCTCTCTATCACACAGTGGATGCAGGAGTCTCTCAATCAGATAACGGATGCAGGTGACACTCTATCAGATGCAGCCGCTGTCTGATAGAGTGTCTTCTGTATCCGCTAGGTGATAGAGAGACTTCTGCATCCGCTGTCTGTCAGAGAGACTCCTGCATCCGCTGTCTGATAGAGAGACTTCTGCATCCCCTGTCTGATAGAGAGACTCCTGCCTCCGCTGTCTGATAGAGATACTTCTGTATCCGCTGTCTGATAGAGTGTCTCCTGCATCCGCTGTCTTATAGAATGTCTCCTGCATCCGTTGTCTGATAGAGAGACTTCTGCATCCACTGTTTGATAGAGTGTCTCCTGCATTCACTCTATCAGACACTCTATCAGACAACATATGCAGAAGTCTCTCTATCAGACAGCGGATGCAGGAGTAACTCAATCAGCCAGCGGATGCAGGAGTCTCTCCATCAGACAGCAGATGCAGGAGACACTCTATCTGACAGCGGATACAGGAGTCCCTCTATCAGACAGCGGATGCAGGAGACACTATATCACACTGCGGATGCAGGAGACACTCTATAAGCCAGCGGATGCAGGAGTCTCTCTATCAGCCCAGCGGATGCAGGAGACACTCTATCAGCCAGCGGAATCAGGAATCTCTCTATCATACAGCGGATGCAGGAGACACTCTATCAGACAGCGGATGCAGAAGTCTCTCTATCACACAGCTGATGTAGGAGACACTCCATCAGACAGCGGATGCAGAAGTCTCTCTATCAGACAGCGGATGCAGGAGACATTCTATCAAACAGCGGATGCAGGAGACATTCTATCAGACAGCGGATGCAGGAGACACTCTATTCGACTGCGGATGCAGGAGACAATCTATCAGCCAGCGGATGCAGGAGACACTCTATAAGACAGTGGATGCAGGAGACACTCTATCAGCCAACGGATGCAGGAGTCTCTCTATCAGAGAGCGGATGCAGGAGACACTCTATCAGCCAGTAGATGCAGGAGACACTCTATCAGCCAGTGGATGCAGGAGTCTCTCTATCAGACAGCAGATGCAGGAGACACTCTTTCAGACAGCATATGCAGAAGTCTCTCTATCAGTCAGCGGATGCAGGAGTCTCTCAATCAGACAGCGGATGAAGGAGACACTCTATCAGACAGCGGATGCAGGAGACACCCAATCAGACAGCGGATGCAGGAGTCTCTCTATTAGACAGCGGATGCAGGAGACACTCTATCAAACAGCGGATGCTGAAGTCTCTCTATCAGAAAGCGGAGGCAGAAGACACTCTATTAGACAGCAGATGCAGAAGTCTCTCTATCAGACAGCGGATGCAGACGACACTCTATCAGACAGCGGATGAAGAAGTCTCTCTATCAGACAGCGGATGCAGGAGACACTCGATCAGACTGCGGATGCAGGAGTCTCTCTATCAGACAGAGGATGCAGAAGTCTCTCTTTCAGAGAGCGGATGAAGGAGTCTCTCTATCAGACAGCGGATGCAGGAGTCTCTTTATCAGACAGTGGATGTAGGAGACACTCTATCAGACAGCGGATGCAGAAACCTCTCTATCAGACAGCGGATGCAGGAAACACTCTTATCACACAGCGGATGCAGGACACACTCTATCAGAAAGCAAATGCAGAAGTCTCTCTATCACACAGTGGATGCAGGAGTCTCTCAATCAGATAACGGATGCAGGTGACACTCTATCAGATGCAGCCGCTGTCTGATAGAGTGTCTTCTGTATCCGCTAGGTGATAGAGAGACTTCTGCATCCGCTGTCTGTCAGAGAGACTCCTGCATCCGCTGTCTGATAGAGAGACTTCTGCATCCGCTGTCTGATAGAGAGACTCCTGCCTCCGCTGTCTGATAGAGATACTTCTGTATCCGCTGTCTGATAGAGTGTCTCCTGCATCCGCTGTCTTATAGAATGTCTCCTGCATCCGTTGTCTGATAGAGAGACTTCTGCATCCACTGTTTGATAGAGTGTCTCCTGCATTCACTCTATCAGACACTCTATCAGACAACATATGCAGAAGTCTCTCTATCAGACAGCGGATGCAGGAGTAACTCAATCAGCCAGCGGATGCAGGAGTCTCTCCATCAGACAGCAGATGCAGGAGACACTCTATCTGACAGCGGATACAGGAGTCCCTCTATCAGACAGCGGATGCAGGAGACACTATATCACACTGCGGATGCAGGAGACACTCTATAAGCCAGCGGATGCAGGAGTCTCTCTATCAGCCCAGCGGATGCAGGAGACACTCTATCAGCCAGCGGAATCAGGAATCTCTCTATCATACAGCGGATGCAGGAGACACTCTATCAGACAGCGGATGCAGAAGTCTCTCTATCACACAGCGGATGTAGAAAACACTCCATCAGACAGCGGATGCAGAAGTCTCTCTATCAGACAGCGGATGCAGGAGACATTCTATCAGACAGTGGATGCAGGAGACGTTCTATCAGACAGCGGATGCAGGAGACACTCTATCAGACTGCGGATGCAGAAGACAATCTATCAGCCAGCGGATGCAGGAGACACTCTATCAGACAGCGGATGCAGGAGACACTCTATCAGCCAACGGATGCAGGAGTCTCTCTATCAGAGAGCGGATGCAGGAGACACTCTATCAGCCAGCGGATGCATGAGACACTCTATCAGACAGCGGATGCAGGAGACACGCTATCAGACAGCATATGCAGAAGCCTCTCTATCAGTCAGCTGATGCAGGAGTCTCTCAAACAGACAGCGGATGCAGGAGACACTTTATCAGCCAGCGGATGCAGGAGTTTTTCTATCAGACAGCGGATGCAGGAGACACTCTCTCAGACAGCATATGCAGAAGTCTCTCTATCAGACAGCGGATGCAGGAATCTCTCAATCAGACAGCGGATGCAGGAAACAGTCTATCAGACAGCGGATGCAGAGGTCTCTCTATCAGACAGCGGATGCAGGAGACACTCTATCAGACAGCGGATGCAGAATTCTCTCTATCAGACAGCAGAGGCAGGAAACACTCTATCAGAGAGCGGATGCAGAAGTCTCTCTATCAGACAGCGGATGCAGGAGACACTCTATCAGACAGCAGATGCAGAAGTCTCTCTATCAGACAGCGGATGCAGGAGACACTCTATCAGACTGCGTATGCAGGAGTCTCTCTATCAGACAGCGGTTGCAGAAGTCTCTCTTTCAGACAGCGGATGAAGGAGTCTCTCTATCAGACAGCGGATGCAGGAGACACTCTATCAGACAGCAGATGCAGAAGTCTTTCTATCAGACAGCGGATGTATGAGGCACTCTATCAGACAGCGGATGCAGAAGTATCTCTATCAGACAGTGGATGCAGGAGTCCCTCTATCAGACCGCGGATACAGAAGTATCTCTATCAGACAGTGGATGCAGATGTGTCTCTATCAGACAGCGGATGCAGGAGACACTCTATAAGACAGCTGATGCAAGAGTCGCTCTATCAGACAGCTGATGCAGAAGTCTTACTATCAGAAAGCAGCTGCAGGAGTCTCTCTATCAGACAGCGGATGCAGAAGTCTCTCTTTCAGAGAGCGGTTGCAGGAGTCTCTCAATCAGACAGCAGACGCAGGAGACACTCTATCAGACAGCTGATGCAGAAATCTCTCTATCAGACAACGGATGCAGAAGTCTCTCTATCAGACTGTGGATGTAGGAAATACTCTATCAGACAGCTTATGCAGAAACCTCTCTATTAGACAGCGGATGCAGGAAACCTTTTTATCACACAGCGGATGCAGGAGACACTCTATCGGACAGCGGATGCAGAAGTCTCTCTATCAGAAAACGGATGCAGGAGACACTCTATCAGATGCAGCCGCTGTCTGATAGAGTGCCTTCTGTATCCGCTAGTGGATAGAGAGACTTCTGCATCCGCTGTCTGACAGAGAGACTTCTGCATCCGCTGTCTGATAGAGAGACTTCTGCATCCGCTGTCTGATAGAGAGACTCCTGCCTCCGCTGACTGATAGAGAAACTTCAGTATCCGCTGTCTTATAGAGTGTCTCCTGCATCCGCTGTCTTATAGAGTGTCTCCTGCATCCGCTGTCTGATAGAGTGTATCCTGCATCCACTGTTTGATAGAGTGTCTCCTGCATTCACTCTATTAGACACTCTATCAGACAACAGATGCAGAAGTCTCTCTATTAGACAGCGGATGCAGAAGACACTCTATCAAACAGCGGATGCTGAAGTCTCTCTATCAGAAAGCGGAGGCAGAAGACACTCTATTAGACAGCAGATGCAGAAGTCTCTCTATCAGACAGCGGATGCAGGAGACACTCTATCAGACAGCGGATGAAGAAGTCTCTCTATCAGACAGCGGATGCAGGAGACACTCGATCAGACTGCGGATGCAGGAGTCTCTCTATCAGACAGAGGATGCAGAAGTCTCTCTTTCAGAGAGCGGATGAAGGAGTCTCTCTATCAGACAGCGGATGCAGGAGTCTCTTTATCAGACAGTGGATGTAGGAGACACTCTATCAGACAGCGGATGCAGAAACCTCTCTATCAGACAGCGGATGCAGGAAACACTCTTATCACACAGCGGATGCAGGACACACTCTATCAGAAAGCGAATGCAGAAGTCTCTCTATCACACAGTGGATGCAGGAGTCTCTCAATCAGATAACGGATGCAGGTGACACTCTATCAGATGCAGCCGCTGTCTGATAGAGTGTCTTCTGTATCCGCTAGGTGATAGAGAGACTTCTGCATCCGCTGTCTGTCAGAGAGACTCCTGCATCCGCTGTCTGATAGAGAGACTTCTGCATCCGCTGTCTGATAGAGAGACTCCTGCCTCCGCTGTCTGATAGAGATACTTCTGTATCCGCTGTCTGATAGAGTGTCTCCTGCATCCGCTGTCTTATAGAATGTCTCCTGCATCCGTTGTCTGATAGAGAGACTTCTGCATCCACTGTTTGATAGAGTGTCTCCTGCATTCACTCTATCAGACACTCTATCAGACAACATATGCAGAAGTCTCTCTATCAGACAGCGGATGCAGGAGTAACTCAATCAGCCAGCGGATGCAGGAGTCTCTCCATCAGACAGCAGATGCAGGAGACACTCTATCTGACAGCGGATACAGGAGTCCCTCTATCAGACAGCGGATACAGGAGACACTATATCACACTGCGGATGCAGGAGACACTCTATAAGCCAGCGGATGCAGGAGTCTCTCTATCAGCCCAGCGGATGCAGGAGACACTCTATCAGCCAGCGGAATCAGGAATCTCTCTATCATACAGCGGATGCAGGAGACACTCTATCAGACAGCGGATGCAGAAGTCTCTCTATCACACAGCGGATGTAGAAAACACTCCATCAGACAGCGGATGCAGAAGTCTCTCTATCAGACAGCGGATGCAGGAGACATTCTATCAGACAGTGGATGCAGGAGACGTTCTATCAGACAGCGGATGCAGGAGACACTCTATCAGACTGCGGATGCAGAAGACAATCTATCAGCCAGCGGATGCAGGAGACACTCTATCAGACAGCGGATGCAGGAGACACTCTATCAGCCAACGGATGCAGGAGTCTCTCTATCAGAGAGCGGATGCAGGAGACACTCTATCAGCCAGCGGATGCATGAGACACTCTATCAGACAGCGGATGCAGGAGACACGCTATCAGACAGCATATGCAGAAGCCTCTCTATCAGTCAGCTGATGCAGGAGTCTCTCAAACAGACAGCGGATGCAGGAGACACTTTATCAGCCAGCGGATGCAGGAGTTTTTCTATCAGACAGCGGATGCAGGAGACACTCTCTCAGACAGCATATGCAGAAGTCTCTCTATCAGACAGCGGATGCAGGAATCTCTCAATCAGACAGCGGATGCAGGAAACAGTCTATCAGACAGCGGATGCAGAGGTCTCTCTATCAGACAGCGGATGCAGGAGACACTCTATCAGACAGCGGATGCAGAATTCTCTCTATCAGACAGCAGAGGCAGGAAACACTCTATCAGAGAGCGGATGCAGAAGTCTCTCTATCAGACAGCGGATGCAGGAGACACTCTATCAGACAGCAGATGCAGAAGTCTCTCTATCAGACAGCGGATGCAGGAGACACTCTATCAGACTGCGTATGCAGGAGTCTCTCTATCAGACAGCAGTTGCAGAAGTCTCTCTTTCAGACAGCGGATGAAGGAGTCTCTCTATCAGACAGCGGATGCAGGAGACACTCTATCAGACAGCAGATGCAGAAGTCTTTCTATCAGACAGCGGATGCATGAGGCACTCTATCAGACAGCGGATGCAGAAGTATCTCTATCAGACAGTGGATGCAGGAGTCCCTCTATCAGACCGCGGATACAGAAGTATCTCTATCAGACAGTGGATGCAGATGTGTCTCTATCAGACAGCGGATGCAGGAGACACTCTATAAGACAGCTGATGCAAGAGTCGCTCTATCAGACAGCTGATGCAGAAGTCTTACTATCAGAAAGCAGCTGCAGGAGTCTCTCTATCAGACAGCGGATGCAGAAGTCTCTCTTTCAGAGAGCGGTTGCAGGAGTCTCTCAATCAGACAGCAGACGCAGGAGACACTCTATCAGACAGCTGATGCAGAAATCTCTCTATCAGACAACGGATGCAGAAGTCTCTCTATCAGACTGTGGATGTAGGAAATACTCTATCAGACAGCTTATGCAGAAACCTCTCTATTAGACAGCGGATGCAGGAAACCTTTTTATCACACAGCGGATGCAGGAGACACTCTATCGGACAGCGGATGCAGAAGTCTCTCTATCTGAAAACGGATGCAGGAGACACTCTATCAGATGCAGCCGCTGTCTGATAGAGTGCCTTCTGCATCAGCTAGTGGATAGAGAGACTTCTGCATCCGCTGTCTGACAGAGAGACTTCTGCATCCGCTGTCTGATAGAGAGACTTCTGCATCCGCTGTCTGATAGAGAGACTCCTGCCTCCGCTGACTGATAGAGAAACTTCAGTATCCGCTGTCTTATAGAGTGTCTCCTGCATCCGCTGTCTTATAGAGTGTCTCCTGCATCCGCTGTCTGATAGAGTGTATCCTGCATCCACTGTTTGATAGAGTGTCTCCTGCATTCACTCTATTAGACACTCTATCAGACAACAGATGCAGAAGTCTCTCTATTAGACAGCGGATGCAGACGACACTCTATCAAACAGCGGATGCTGAAGTCTCTCTATCAGAAAGCGGAGGCAGAAGACACTCTATTAGACAGCAGATGCAGAAGTCTCTCTATCAGACAGCGGATGCAGGAGACACTCTATCAGACAGCGGATGAAGAAGTCTCTCTATCAGACAGCGGATGCAGGAGACACTCGATCAGACTGCGGATGCAGGAGTCTCTCTATCAGACAGAGGATGCAGAAGTCTCTCTTTCAGAGAGCGGATGAAGGAGTCTCTCTATCAGACAGCGGATGCAGGAGTCTCTTTATCAGACAGTGGATGTAGGAGACACTCTATCAGACAGCGGATGCAGAAACCTCTCTATCAGACAGCGGATGCAGGAAACACTCTTATCACACAGCGGATGCAGGACACACTCTATCAGAAAGCGAATGCAGAAGTCTCTCTATCACACAGTGGATGCAGGAGTCTCTCAATCAGATAACGGATGCAGGTGACACTCTATCAGATGCAGCCGCTGTCTGATAGAGTGTCTTCTGTATCCGCTAGGTGATAGAGAGACTTCTGCATCCGCTGTCTGTCAGAGAGACTCCTGCATCCGCTGTCTGATAGAGAGACTTCTGCATCCGCTGTCTGATAGAGAGACTCCTGCCTCCGCTGTCTGATAGAGATACTTCTGTATCCGCTGTCTGATAGAGTGTCTCCTGCATCCGCTGTCTTATAGAATGTCTCCTGCATCCGTTGTCTGATAGAGAGACTTCTGCATCCACTGTTTGATAGAGTGTCTCCTGCATTCACTCTATCAGACACTCTATCAGACAACATATGCAGAAGTCTCTCTATCAGACAGCGGATGCAGGAGTAACTCAATCAGCCAGCGGATGCAGGAGTCTCTCCATCAGACAGCAGATGCAGGAGACACTCTATCTGACAGCGGATACAGGAGTCCCTCTATCAGACAGCGGATACAGGAGACACTATATCACACTGCGGATGCAGGAGACACTCTATAAGCCAGCGGATGCAGGAGTCTCTCTATCAGCCCAGCGGATGCAGGAGACACTCTATCAGCCAGCGGAATCAGGAATCTCTCTATCATACAGCGGATGCAGGAGACACTCTATCAGACAGCGGATGCAGAAGTCTCTCTATCACACAGCGGATGTAGAAAACACTCCATCAGACAGCGGATGCAGAAGTCTCTCTATCAGACAGCGGATGCAGGAGACATTCTATCAGACAGTGGATGCAGGAGACGTTCTATCAGACAGCGGATGCAGGAGACACTCTATCAGACTGCGGATGCAGAAGACAATCTATCAGCCAGCGGATGCAGGAGACACTCCATCAGACAGCGGATGCAGGAGACACTCTATCAGCCAACGGATGCAGGAGTCTCTCTATCAGAGAGCGGATGCAGGAGACACTCTATCAGCCAGCGGATGCATGAGACACTCTATCAGACAGCGGATGCAGGAGACACGCTATCAGACAGCATATGCAGAAGCCTCTCTATCAGTCAGCTGATGCAGGAGTCTCTCAAACAGACAGCGGATGCAGGAGACACTTTATCAGCCAGCGGATGCAGGAGTTTTTCTATCAGACAGCGGATGCAGGAGACACTCTCTCAGACAGCATATGCAGAAGTCTCTCTATCAGACAGCGGATGCAGGAATCTCTCAATCAGACAGCGGATGCAGGAAACAGTCTATCAGACAGCGGATGCAGAGCTCTCTCTATCAGACAGCGGATGCAGGAGACACTCTATCAGACAGCGGATGCAGAATTCTCTCTATCAGACAGCAGAGGCAGGAAACACTCTATCAGAGAGCGGATGCAGAAGTCTCTCTATCAGACAGCGGATGCAGGAGACACTCTATCAGACAGCAGATGCAGAAGTCTCTCTATCAGACAGCGGATGCAGGAGACACTCTATCAGACTGCGTATGCAGGAGTCTCTCTATCAGACAGCGGTTGCAGAAGTCTCTCTTTCAGACAGCGGATGAAGGAGTCTCTCTATCAGACAGCGGATGCAGGAGACACTCTATCAGACAGCAGATGCAGAAGTCTTTCTATCAGACAGCGGATGCATGAGGCACTCTATCAGACAGCGGATGCAGAAGTATCTCTATCAGACAGCGGATGCAGGAGTCCCTCTATCAGACCGCGGATACAGAAGTATCTCTATCAGACAGTGGATGCAGATGTGTCTCTATCAGACAGCGGATGCAGGAGACACTCTATAAGACAGCTGATGCAAGAGTCGCTCTATCAGACAGCTGATGCAGAAGTCTTACTATCAGAAAGCAGCTGCAGGAGTCTCTCTATCAGACAGCGGATGCAGAAGTCTCTCTTTCAGAGAGCGGTTGCAGGAGTCTCTCAATCAGACAGCAGACGCAGGAGACACTCTATCAGACAGCTGATGCAGAAATCTCTCTATCAGACAACGGATGCAGAAGTCTCTCTATCAGACTGTGGATGTAGGAAATACTCTATCAGACAGCTTATGCAGAAACCTCTCTATTAGACAGCGGATGCAGGAAACCTTTTTATCACACAGCGGATGCAGGAGACACTCTATCGGACAGCGGATGCAGAAGTCTCTCTATCAGAAAACGGATGCAGGAGACACTCTATCAGATGCAGCCGCTGTCTGATAGAGTGCCTTCTGCATCCGCTAGTGGATAGAGAGACTTCTGCATCCGCTGTCTGACAGAGAGACTTCTGCATCCGCTGTCTGATAGAGAGACTTCTGCATCCGCTGTCTGATAGAGAGACTCCTGCCTCCGCTGACTGATAGAGAAACTTCAGTATCCGCTGTCTTATAGAGTGTCTCCTGCATCCGCTGTCTTATAGAGTGTCTCCTGCATCCGCTGTCTGATAGAGTGTATCCTGCATCCACTGTTTGATAGAGTGTCTCCTGCATTCACTCTATCAGACACTCTATCAGACAACAGATGCAGAAGTCTCTCTATCAGACAGCGAATGCAGGAGACACTCTATCAGCCAGCGGATGCAGAAGTCTCTCCATCAGACAGCGGATGCAGGAGACACTCCATCAGACAGCGGATACAGGAGTCCCTCTATCAGACAGCGGATGCAGGAGACACTCTATCAGAATGCGGATGCAGGAGACACTCTATCAGCCAGCGGATGCAGGAGTCTCTCTATCAGACAGCGGATGCAGGAGACACTCTATCAGCCAGCGGATGCAGGAATCTCTCTATCATACAGCGGATGCAAGAAACACTCTATCAGACAGCAGATGTAGAAGTCTCCTCATCAGACAGTGGATGCAGGAGTCTCTCAATCAGACAGCGGATGCAGGAGTCTCTCTATCAGACAGCGGATGCAGAAGTCTCTCTATCACACAGCGGATGTAGGAGACACTCCATCAGACAGCGGATGCAGAAGTCTCTCAATCAGAAAGCCGATGCAGGAGACATTCTATCAGACAGCGGATGAAGGAGACATTCTATCAGACAGCTGATGCAGGAGACACTCTATCAGACTGCGGATGAAGGAGACAATCTATCAGCCAGCGGAGGCAGGAGACACTCTATCAAACAAGCAGATGCAGGAGACACTCTATCAGACCAGACTTCGGATGCAGGAGACACTTTATCAGCCAGCGGGTGCAGGAGTTTTTCTATCAGAGAGCGGATGCAGGAGACAATCTATCAGACAGCGGATGCAGAAGTATCTATATCAGACAGCGGATGCAGGAGTCTCGCTATCAGGCAGTGGAGGCAGGAGCCTCTCTATCAGACAGCGGATGCATGAGACACTATATCAGATAGTTGATGCAGAAGTCTCTCTATCAGACTGCGGATGCAGGAGACACTCTATCAGCCAGCGGATGCAGGAGTCTCTCTATCAGACAGCGGATGCAGGAGTCTCTCTATCAGACTGTGGATGTAGGAAACACTCTATCAGACAGCTTATGCAGAAACCTCTCTATTAGACATCGGATGCAGGAAACACTTTTATCACACAGCCGATGCAGGAGACACTCTATCGGACAGCGGATGTAGAAGTCTCTCTATCAGAAAACGGATGCAGGAGACACTCTATCAGATGCAGCCGCTGTCTGATAGAGTGCCTTCTGCATCCGCTAGTGGATAGAGAGACTTCTGCATCCGCTGTCTGACAGAGAGACTTCTGCATCCGCTCTCTGATAGAGCGACTTTTGCATCCGCTGTCTGATAGAGAGACTCCTGCCTCCGCTGACTGATAGATATACTTCAGTATACGCTGTCTTATAGAGTGTCTCCTGCATTCGCTGTCTGATAGAGTGTCTCCTGCATCCGCTGTCTGATAGAGTGTATCCTGCATTCACTCTATCAGACACTCTATCAGACAACAGATGCAGAAGTCTCTCTATCAGACAGCGAATGCCGGAGACACTCTATCAGCCAGCGGATGCAGAAGTCTCTCCATCAGACAGCGGAAGCAGGAGACACTCTATCAGACAGCGGATACAGGAGTCCCTCTATCAGACAGCGGATGCAGGAGACACTCTATCAGACTGCGGATGCAGGAGACACTCTATCAGCCAGCGGATGCAGAAGTCTCTCTATCAGACAGCGGATGCAGGAGACACTCTATCAGCCAGCGGATGCAGGAATCTCTCTATCATACAGCGGATGCAAGAAACACTCTATCAGACAGCAGATGTAGAAGTCTCCTCATCAGACAGTGGATGCAGGAGTCTCTCAATCAGACAGCGGATGCAGGAGTCTCTCTATCAGACAGCGGATGCAGAGTCTCTCTATCACACAGCGGATGTAGGAGACACTCCATCAGACAGCGGATGCAGAAGTCTCTCAATCAGAAAGCCGATGCAGGAGACATTCTATCAGACAGCGGATGAAGGAGACATTCTATCAGACAGCGGATGCAGGAGACACTCTATCAGACTGCGGATGAAGGAGACAATCTATCAGCCAGCGGAGGAAGGAGACACTCTATCAAACAAGCAGATGCAGGAGACACTCTATCAGACCAGACTTCGGATGCAGGAGACACTTTAACAGCCAGCGGGTGCAGGAGTTTTTCTATCAGAGAGCGGATGCAGGAGACAATCTATCAGCCATTGGATGCAGAAGTCTCTCTATCAGACAGCAGATGCAGGAGACACTCTCTTAGACAGCATATGCAGAAGTCTCTCTATCAGACAGCGGATGCAGGAGTCTCTCAATCAGACAGCGGATGCAGGAGACACTCTATCAGGCAGCGGATGCAGGAGACACTCTATAAAACAGCGGATGCAGAATTCTCTCTATCAGACAGCAGAAGCAGGAAACACTCTATCAGAGAGCGGATGCAGGAGTCTCTCTATTAGACAGCGGATGCAGGAGACACTCTATCAGACTGCGGATGCAGGAGAATCTCTATCAGACAGCGGTTGCAGAAGTTTCTCTTTCAGACAGCGGATGAAGCAGTCCCCCTTTCAGACAGCGGATGCAGGAGACACTCTATCAGACAGCAGATGCAGAAGTCTCTCTATCAGACAGCGGATGCATGAGACACTCTATCAGACAGCTGATGCAGAAGTATCTATATCAGACAGCGGATGCAGGAGTCTCGCTATCAGACAGTGGAGGCAGGAGCCTCTCTATCAGACAGCGGATGCATGAGACACTCTATCAGACAGCGGATGCAGGAGACACTCTATCAGAGTGAGGATGCAGGAGACACTCTATCAGCCAGCGGATGCAAGAGTCTCTCTATCAGACCAGCGGATGCAGGAGACACTCTGTTAGCCAGCAGATGCAGGAGTCTCTCTATCAGACAGTGGATATAGGAGACACTCTATCAGACAACGGATGCAGAAACCTCTCTATCAGACAGTGGATGCAGAAGTCTCTCTTTCAGACAGCGGATGCAAGAGTCTCTCCATCAGACAGCAGTTGCAGGAGTCTCTCTATCAGAGAGCGGATGCAGAAGACTCTCTTTCAAACAGCGGATGCAGGAGTCTCTCTATCAGAAAGCAGACGCAGGAGACACTCTATCAGACAGCCGATGCAGAAGTCTCTCTATCAGACAGCGGATGCAGGAGTCTCTCAATCAGACCAACGGATGCAGGAGGCACTCTATCAGCCACCGGATGCAGGAGTCTCTCTATCAGAGAGTGGATGTAGGAGTCTCTCAATCAGAAGCGGATGCAGGAGACACTCTATCAGATGCAGCCGCTGTCTGATAGAGTGTCTTCTGCATCCGCTAGGTGATAGAGAGACTTCTGCATCCACAGTCTGATAGAGTGTCTCCTGCATCCGCTGCACTCTGATCAACAGCGGATGCAGGAGACACTCTATCAGACAGTGGATGCAGAAGTCACTCTATCACACAGCGGATGCAGGAGTCTCTCAATCAGAAGCGGATGCAGGAGACACTCTATCAGATGCAGCCGCTGTCTGATAGAGTGTCTTCTGCATCCGCTAGGTGATAGAGAGACTTCTGCATCCACAGTCTGATAGAGTGTCTCCTGCGTCCGCTGTCTGATAGAGGGACTCCTGCATCCGCTGTCTGATAGAGTGTCTCCTGCTTCCGCTGTCTGATGGAGAGACTCCTGCATCCGCTGGCTGATAGAGTGTCTCCTGCATCCGCTGTCTGATAGAGAGACTTCTGCATCTGCTGTCTGATAGAGTGTCTGATAGAGTGGATGCAGGAGTCCCTCTATCATACAGCGGATGCAGGAGACACGCTATCAGACAGCGGATGCAGAAGTCTCTCCATCAGACAGCGGATGCAGGAGACACTCAATCAGACAGCGGATGCAGGAGTCTCTCTATCAGACAGCGGATGCAGGAGACAATATACAAGACAGCGGATGCAGAAGTCTCTCTATCAGACAGGGGATGCAGGAGACACTATATCAGACAGCGGATGCAGATGTCTCTCTATCAGACAGCGGATGCAGGAGACACCCTATCAGACAGCGGATGCAAGAGTCGCTCTATCAGACAGCTGATGCAGAAGTCTTACTATCAAAAAGCAGCTGCAGGAGTCTCTCTATCAGACAGCAGATGCAGAAGTCTCTCTTTCAGATAGCGGATGCAGGAGTCTCTCAATCAGACAGCAGACGCAGGAGACACTCTACTAGACAGCAGATGCAGAAGTCTCCCTATCAGACAACGGATGCAGGAGACATTCTATCAGACAGCGGATGCAGAAGTCTCTCTTTCAGACTGTGGATGTTGGAAACACTCTATCAGACAGCTTATGCAGAAACCTCTCATAAAACAGCGGATGCAGGAAACACTTTTATCACACAGCGGATGCAGGAGACACTCTATCAGACAGCGGATGCAGAAGTCTCTCTATCACACAGCGGATGCAGGAGTCTCTAAATCAGAAAACGGATGCAGGAGACACTCTATCAGATGCAGCCGCTGTCTGATAGAGTGTCTTCTGCATCCGCTGTCTGATAGAGAGACTTCTGCATCCGCTGTGTATTAGAGTGTCTCCTGCATCAGCTGTCTGATAGAGAGACCCCTGCATGCGCTGTCTTATAGAGAGACTTCTGCATCCGCTGTCTGATAGAGAGACTCCTGCCTCCGCTGTCTGATAGAGATACTTCTGTATCCGCTGTCTGAAAGAGTGTCTCCTGCATCCGCTGTCTTATAGAGTTTTTTCCTGCATCCGCTGTCTGATAGAGTGTTTCCTGCATCCACTCTATCAGACACTCTATCAGACAGCGGATGCAGAAGTCTCTCTATCAGACAGCGGATGCAGGAGACACTCTATCAGCCAGAGGATGCAGGAGTCTCTCCATCAGACAGCGGATGCAGAAGTCTCTCTATCAGACAGCGGATGCAGGAGTCCCTCCATCAGACAGCGGATGCAGGAGACACTCTATCAGACTGCGGATGCAGGAGACACTCTATCAGCCAGCGGATGCAGGAGTCTCTCCATCAGACAGCGGATGCAGAAGTCTCTCTATCAGACTGCGGATGCAGGAGACACTCTATCAGCCAGAGGATGCAGGAGTCTCTCCATCAGACAGCGGATGCAGAAGTCTCTCTATCAGACAGCCGATGCAGGAGTCCCTCTATCAGACAGCGGATGCAGGAGTCTCTCTATCAGACCAGCCGATACAGGAGACACTCTATCAGCCAGCGGATGCAGGAGTCTCTCTATCAGACAGCGGATGCAGGAGTCTCTTTATCAGACAGTGGATGTAGGAGACACCCTATCAGACAGCGGATGCAGAAACCTCTCTATCAGACAGCGGATGCAGGAAACACTCTTATCACACAGCGGATGCAGGACACACTCTATCAGACAGCGGATGCAGGAGTCTCTCAATCAAATAACGGATGCAGGAGACACTCTATCAGATGCAGCCGCTGTCTGATAGAGTGTCTTCTGCATCCGCTAGGTGATAGAGAGACTTCTGCATCCGCTGTCTGACAGAGAGACTCCTGCATCCGCTGTCTGAAAGAGAGACTTCTGCATCCGCTGTCTGATAGAGAGACTCCTGCCTCCGCTGTCTGATAGAGATACTTCTGTATCCGCTGTCTGATAGAGTGTCTCCTGCATCCGCTGTCTTATAGAGTGTCTCCTGCATCCATTGTCTGATAGAGAGACTTCTGCATCCACTGTCTGATAGAGTGTCTCCTGCATTCACTCTATCAGAAACTCTATCAGACAACATATGCAGAAGTCTCTCTATCAGACAGCGGATGCAGGAGTTACTCAATCAGCCAGCTGATGCAGGCGTCTCTCCATCAGACAGCCGATGCAGGAGACACTCTATCAGCCAGCGGATGCAGGAGACACTTTATCAGACAGCGGATGCAGGAGACACTCTATCAGCCAACGGATGCAGGAGTCTCTCTATCAGAGAGTGGATGCAGGAGACACTCTATCAGCCAGCGGATGCAGGAGACACTCTATCAGCCAGCGAATGCAGGAGTCTCTCTATCAGACAGCAGATGCAGGAGACACTCTATCAGACAGCATATGCAGAAGTCTCTCTATCAGTCAGCGGATGCAGGAGTCTCTCAATCAGACAGCGGATGAAGGAGACACTCTATCAGACAGCGGATGCAGGAGACACCCTATCAGACAGCGGATGCAGAAGTCTCTCTATTATCTAGCCGATGCAAGAGACACTCTATCAAATAGCGGATGCTGAAGTCTCTCTATCAGAAAGCGGATTCAGGAGACACTCTATCAGACAGCAGATGCAGAAGTCTCTCTATCAGACAGCGGATGCAGGAGACACTCTATCAGACAGCGGATGCAGAAGTCCCTCTATCAGACAGCGGATGCAGGAGACACTCTATCAGACTGCGGATGCAGGAGTCTCTCTATCAGACAGAGGATGCAGAAGTCTCTCTTTCAGAGAGCGGATGAAGGAGTCTCTCTATCAGACAGCGGATGCAGGAGACACTCTATCAGCCAGCGGATGCAGTAGTATCTCAATCAGACAGCGGATGCAGGAGGCACTCTATCAGACAGCTGATGCAGGAGACACTCTATCAGACAGTGGATGCAGGAGACACTCTATCAGACAGCGAATGAAGGAGACACTCTATAAGAAAGAGGATGCAGAAGTCTCTCTATCAGACAGCGGATGCAGTAGACACTCTATCCGACAGCGGACGCAGAAATCTCTCTATCAGACAGCGGATGCAGGGGACAATCTATCAGACAGCGGATGCAGAAGTCTCTCTATCAGACAGCGGATGAAGGAGTCCTCTATCAGACAGCGGAGGCAGGAGACACTCTTTCAGACAGCGGATTCAAAAGTCTCTCTTTCAAACAGCCGATGCATGAGACACTCTATCAGACAGCGGATGCAGGATTCTCTCTATTAGACAAAGGATGCAAGAGACACTCTATCAGACAGCGGATGCAGGAGTCTCTCTATCAGACAGCGGATTCAGGAGACACTATGTCAGACAGCGGATGTAGAAGTCTCTCTTTCAGACAGCAGATGCAGGAGACACTATATCAGAAAGCGGATGCAGAAGTCTCTCTTCAGACAGCGGATGCAGGAGACACTCTATCAGACAGCGGATGCAGGAGTCTCTCTATCAGACAGCTGATTCAGAAGTCTTACTATCAGAAAGCAGACGCAGGAGACACTCTATCAGCCAGCGGATGCAGGAGACACTCTATCAGCCAGCGGATGCAGGAGACACTCTATCAGACAGCGGATGCAGAAGTCTCTCTATCAGACAACGGATGCAGGAGACATTCTATCAGACAGCGGATGCAGAAGTCTCTCTATCAGACTGTGGATGTAGGAGACACTCTATCAGACAGTTTATGCAGAAACTTCTCTATCACACAGCGGATGCAGGAAACACTTTTATCACATAACGGATGCAGGAGACACTCTTTCAGACAGCGGATGCAGGAGTCTATCAGCCAGCGGATGAAGGGGACACTCTATCAGCCAGCGGATGCAGGAGTTTCTCCATCAGACAGCGGATGCAGGAGACACTTAATCATACAGCTGATGCAGGAGTCTCTCTATCAGACTGCGGATGCAGGAGACACTCTATCAGACAGCGGATGCAGGAGTCTCTCTATCAGACAGCGGATGCAGAAGTTTCTCTTTCAGACAGCGGATACAGGAGTCTCTCAATGAGACAGCGGATGCAGGAGACAATCTATCAGACAGCGGATGCAGAAGTCTCTCTATCAGACAGCGAATGCAGGAGACACTCTATCAGACAGCGGATGCAGAAGTGTCTCTATTAGACAGCGGATGCAGGAGACACCCTATCAGGCAGCGGATTCAGAATTCTCTCTATCAGACAGTGGATGCAGGAGTCTCTCCTTCAGACAGCGGATGCAGGAGACAATCTATCGGACAGCGGATGCAGGAGTCTGTCTATCAGACAGTGGATGCAGGAAACACTCTATCAGACTGTGGATGCAGGAGACACTCTATCAGCCAGCGGATGCAGAAGTCTCTCTATCAGACAGCGGATGCAGCAGACACTCTATCAGACAGCGGATGCAGAAGTCCCTCGGTCAGACAGCGGATGTAGGAATCTCTCAATCAGACAGCGGATGCAGGAGACACTTAATCAGACAGCTGATGCAGAAGTCTCTCTATCAGACAGCGGATGTAGGAGAC
This sequence comes from Loripinus fragilis, assembly GCA_964019695.1. Lineage (NCBI taxonomy): Eukaryota > Metazoa > Mollusca > Bivalvia > Lucinida > Lucinidae > Loripinus > Loripinus fragilis. The sequence goes on along the minus strand of OZ026519.1, from coordinate 14,165,290 downwards.
ACTCTATCAGACAGCGGATGCAGAAATCTCTCTATCAGACAGCGGATGTAGGAGACACTCTTTCAGACAGCGGATGCAGAAGTCTCCCTATCAGACAGCTGAGGCAGGAGACACTCTATCAGACAGCGGATGCAGGAGTCTCTCAATCAGACAGCGGATGCAGGAGACACTCTATCAGACAGCGGTTGCAGAAGTCTCTCTATCATAATAATAAATAATTACAGAATCCATACTGCCTGCCTTTATGGTAGTCAGATTAGGGTTACACTTTGCCATTGGTATCCTGGGTCTGGTGTGGTGCCTGATTGTATCAATTCCTGATATTTGCCCTCTTTCTTACTTTTATACACATTGCCAATGTATAGTTACAGCATATTAAGACCAATGGCTTTGAGGAAATGCCCACAAACTGTTATCCAGACCCTTGAAATAGACAACTAACCCCTTAAAATTAGAGAAGGAAGAGAAAAGCATTTTAAGATGCCCATTTGGCAATTTTAAGGGGTACTCATTTTGCAATTTCTGAATTACTGCACTAGCAACCCTAATTCACAGTCACAGCATAATATGACTACTGGCATTGAGTAGTCATCAACAAACTGCTTACCAGACCCTTGTATTTAAAAAATATTTAAATTAGACTTAGAAGAGAAAAGCAAATTTAAAGATGCTCTTCTTGAGATTAAACAGTCAGGAGCAGTACCCTTACCGCATATATGGTCAGCCTAATATGTTCATGGCTGTACCTTCTACTCATGAATATTTCCACATAGCAGTACACTAGAACAATATATTGTGGAGTAGATATATTAATCCAGTATGCATGTCTATTGTGGTCATACCCAATATGTAAACTGCACGGTCATTTACTCAGTTGACATCTAACTTGGCTTCAGGTTATTGCTCTGTAACTGTTGCCTCTGAATTTGAAGGACTTCTACCTGACTTGTAAACCTAAGCCCTGCTGTATTCATGATACAAACAGCTCTGCCACAGAGGCACTAGGCAGCCCACCTATTTCTATGGCCCCAGTGAGCGGGGGCAAAAAGGGAATAAAGGAACAACATTACATAAAGCTAATTCAAAAATATATATCCCCTTCCTCTTATTTTTGACTTTTAATTCAAGATATCGGGAGCGCAGTGGCTCAGTGGTAGAGTGCTTGACTGGAGACTGAAGGGCCGCGGGTTCGAGCCTCACCGGCGTCACTGCGTTGTGGTCCTTGAGCAAGACACATTTATCCTAGCTTAGTACTGGTTTAACCCAGGAAGAACCATCCCTATATAACTGAAAGATTGTTGATGGGACGTCAAGAATCAAATCAAACAAAAAATTCAAGATATCATGGTATAAGGTTTAAAAGGAGTGAATTAATATGACAAAATTATATTTAAATAAATCTTATCACTATTCCCTTACCTTATTCACAATGGAATTCCAAGAAAAAATGTGAAGTTTCAGAAATAATTACAGAGTCCATACTGCCTGCCTATATGGTAGTCAGATTAGGTTTACACTTTCCCATTGGTATCCTGGGTCTGGTGTGGTTCTTGATTGTATCAATTCCTGATATTTGCCCTCTTTCTTACTTTTATACACATTGCCATAATAAAATTACAGCATATTAAGACCAATGGCTTTGAGGAAATGCCCACAAACTGTTATCCAGACCCTTGAAATAGACAGCTAACCCCTTAAAATCAGAGAAGGAAGAGAAAAGCATTTTAAGATGCCCATTTGACAGTTTTAAGGGGTACACATTTTGCTATTTCTGAATTACTGCACTAGCAACCCTAATTTACAGTCACAGCATAATATGACTACTGACATTGAGTAGTCATCAACTAACTGCTGACCAGACCCTTGTAATTAAAAAAATATTTTAAATCAGATTTAGAAGAGAAAAGCAAATTTAAAGATGCTTTTCTTGAGATTAAACAGTCAAGAGCAGTACCCTTACCGCATATATGGTCAGTCTAATCTGTTCATGGCTGTACCTTCTACTCATGAATATTTCCACATAGCAGCACACTAGAACAATATAATGTGGAGTAGATATATTAATCCATTATGCATGTCTATTATGGTCATACCCAATATGTAAACTGCACAGTCATTTACTCAGTTGACATCTAACTTGGCTTCAGGTTATTGCTCTGTAACTGTTGCCTCTGAATTTGAAGGACTTCTACCTGACTTGTAAACCTAAGCCCTGCTGTATTCATGATACAAGCAGCTCTGCCACAGAGGCACTAGGCAGCCCACATATTTCTATGGCCCTAGTGAGCGGGGGCAAAAAGGAAATAAAGGAACATTACATAAAGCTAATTAAAAAACTTATATCCCCTTCCTCTTATTTTTGATTTTTTATTCGAGATATCATGGTATAAGGTTTAAAAGGAGTGAATTAATATGACAAAATTATATCTAAATAAATGTTTTCACTATTCCCTTACCTTATTCACAATGGAAGTCCAAGAAAAAAATGTGAAGTTTCAAAAATAATTACAGAGTCCATACTGCCTGCCTATATGGTAGTCAGAATAGGGTGACACTTTCCCATTGGTATCCTGGGTCTGGTGTGGTGCTTGATTGTATCAATTCCTGATATTTGTCTTCTTTCTTACTTTTATACACATTGCCATAATATAGTTACAGCATATTAAGACCAATGGCTTTGAGGAAATGCCCACAAACTGTTATCCAGACCCTTAAAATAGACAACTAACCCCTTAAAATCAGAGAAGGAAGAGAAAAGCATTTTAAGATGTCCATTTGGCAGTTTTAAGGGGTACTCATTTTGCTATTTCTGAATTACTGCACTAGCAACCCTAATTCACAGTCACAGCATAATATGACTACTGGCATTGAGTAGTCATCAACAAACTGCTTACCAGACCCTTGTATTTAAAAATATTTTAAATCAGACTTAGAAGAGAAAAGCAAATTTAAAGATGCTTTTCTGGAGATTAAACAGTCAAGAGCAGTACCCTTACCGCATATATGGTCAGTCTTATCTGTTCATGGCTGCACCTTCTACTCATGAATATTTCCACATAGCAGTACACTAGAACAATATATTGTGGAGTAGATATATTAATCCAGTATGCATGTCTATTATGGTCATACCCAATATGTAAACTGCACGGTCATTTACTCAGTTGACATCTAACTTGGCTTCAGGTTATTGCTCTGTAACTGTTGCCTCTGAATTTGAAGGACTTCTACCTGACTTGGAAACCCAAGCCCTGCTGTATTAATGATACAAACAGCTCTGCCACAGAGGCACTAGGCAGCCCACCTATTTCTATGGCCCCAGTGAGCGGGGGCAAGACAGGAATAAAGGAACAACACAGCATAAAGCTAATTCAAAAATGTTTATCCCCTTCCTCTTATTTTTGACTTTTAATTCAAGATATTCATGGTTTAAATCATGGAATAAAGGAAGACCCTATGTTAAAACTAATTCAAAAATGTATGTTGCCTGTCTCTTGGTTTTGTTTTATTAATTTTATTAATATTTCATGCTATAAGGTTATCGAAGGGATTTTTTTACTGACCGTTCCAAGGGCACTGGTTCTTTTGTGGATCATTTTTGTTAATTGTGTTTCTTGTTTGTCCTGTTTTCATGTCTGTTCATTGTTGCCTTGTGGTCACCTGCTAGGAAAGGGCTGACCTCTTCGCTCTCTTGTATATGATTTTTATTGTGTTTTTGTTACTTTCCCAATAGGTGTCCTGGGTCAGGTGTGGTGCTTGATTGTATTGATTCCTGATCTATAACGGATAGACAGACGGATGGACTGACAGAAAGAGGTGATAACATAAGACCCTTTGCTTTTTTTTAAAAAAAAAACATTAGGATAATTAAGAATTGTAAATTACAGGTTGCTACAGTTTGAAATCCCAAAACTGATCTTGCTGGAACAGAGTGAAAGCCAAAAATATACTTCATAACCCTGAACATGTAACCATCCACAGAGTCTTCAAACCGGGCCGCGTAGCGCAGTCGGTAACGTGTCTGGCTACAGATGCGTGTCTGACTGCAGATCCAGGGGTCGCGAGTTCGATCCCGGCCCAGTACCATACTTTCGTGGAGATTGATCATGAAATCATTTCTACGGTCATTCTCCTCCCTTCCGCTGATTAATTCAAGAAGGGTTGTTGTCAGTTACAAGCGAAAGTATGTGCACAAATTACTGGTTAACCGCTTGCTCAAGCCTGCCCAGGAAAAAGTGTGGTTAAGTGTACTGACTGTCCCGCAATGACCATAGCTGTTGACATGGGACGCAAAGCAACAAAAACAAACAAACAAACAGAGTCTTCAAATATAAGATCACCATAGGAAATGTAACAAGCACATTAATTATGACTGTCCAGGAATATTTTTACCCGGAGAGGATTGGTATGAACTTTTAAGAAACAGCTTGAGAAATGACAGTAATTGTATTTGTATTTCAATTAATATGGTAGAATAGATCTTGCTGGAGCTCATTCATTGAAAGATCAAATATACTTCCATAATTTTGAATCAAAAAACATCCAGTGAATTGACATATATTGGTTCACCAGAGGAACTGTAACAAGTACAGTAATTATGACTGATCAGGAACAGTTGCGCCCAAAGAAAATGCTAGGCCAATAATTGGTATGATGAACCAGAACTCAAAAAGAATTGGTTGAGAAATGACAGAAATTAAATATACATAAGCAAGAAGGATTCTCAATAAAATGGTAGAACAGATCTTGCTGGGACACATTGAAAGTCCAAAAGATACTTCATGTGTGCAAACTGTGTCCAGTGAAGTGGCAAATATTGGTTCATCCAAGGCATTACTAATGGCTTTTTAGGAACGTTTTTGGCCCCCAAAAATTGATGAACCAAGAGTTGCAATGAAAATGAATTCACAATAAAAGGCAGAAATAGATCTTGCTGGAACACAGTGAAAGACAAAAATATCTTCCACAACCATGAAACTGGAAAATAAAAGCTCTCAAATAGGGGTTCACCAGAGGAACTATATCCAGTGCATTTATTATGACTGTTCATGAAAATGTTTGCCCAAAGTAAATGATGGACCAAGTATTGACATAATGAACTAGAATTTGATATAAAGTGGAGCGGAAATGACAGCCATTGTACGTGTACACAAGAAAGATAGAGCCTTTTTAATAAGGCTGAATAGATCTTAGTTGAACCCAGTGAAAGCCCAAAATAAACACCAATATACCTGAACGTGTGAACCTGTAAATATCAAATGTGCTATTGTCCAATGATTCATCGGAAGAGCTATAACCAGGAAATTTTATGTTCTGCTCACAATGCATATGCTTTGAACCAAAAATTGGCATGATGAAACTGACCGTTCCAAGATAATGATTATCTTGTGCATCCATTTTGTTACTCATGTTTGACAATTGTCTTTAATTTAATGTCTTGTTTGTTCCCTGCAGTCTTGTGATCACTTTGTGATAAAAAGGGCTGACTTCTTGTCTCTCTTGTGGGTGTTGCTTCTCTGTGTTTTTGTCATTTTCTCATATGGTGTCTTGGATCTGTTGGGGTACTTGATTGTGTCTATTCCTGATTTTTGCCTTCTTTAGTTTTTTTAATGGAATGAGATGAGGAATAACAGTCATTGTATTTATTTGAAAAGAAGATTGGGTCTCAATTAAAAAGGTGAATATATAATCAGACGAGAACACTATCAGGTTAAGAGTTAAAGAATGGCCATTTCATACTCAGGAACCAAAATTCCTACAAATTGGCAACTTAATCGGCTTCTCTTAAAATAGATACACCAAAGGGATGAACCTTTTGAATATTATTTCAATATACTGTAACCTTTCATTTTTAACACAGATGAGGCAAATGTACAAACATGTATTTTCCTTAAATGAAACAAAACTGTGGGAATGTATCAGAAACTTTATCAGACCAAGAAGATAACTTATGTGAGAAAACTGAAAATGTGATACAAGACAAAAGGAAATCAAGTCCGACAAAATTACCTTTACAGCCTAAAAGAAGAATATGCAAATTATATCCTTTTATAATATGCTACTAAACAAGCAATTATCTTCATTCAAGAAAGCACAGATCTTGATTCTTAAAAAGGACTGCAATATTGTACCAGAGCCTCCAGAAGACCAAAACGAGTAAATAGAAATTAAAATTAAGTGCAAATGGAAATTGAGCCTTACAACAAATACCCTTAACATCCTGGTCAAAGGATATGCAGAATGGCATGTATCTTGTTGATTCGAAACTATTGAAAAGAGCTAATATATCTTACTTTAAGCTTGCCCACAGATTCAAAAGTTCTTCAAAGATTATCTCTAAGGCCTTACTCTAATAAATGTGCATGTTGCATTTATGATATCACTGAAATATTTGCATTTTTCAAGAACAACCCATCAATAAAATAAGGATTGTTACAAAATTTTGACAGCACATCCCTCAAGTTGTGTTTTCATGAATTGATTTATCTGCGATTTCTGCAATCTAAATTCAGTATGTGAATGATAAATATAAATTCATCAAATACTCATGTTGCTGATAATCAAGAACAAGGTAAATACACAGCAATACTTAAAAATGGCTTTTTGAGATGTAATAGCAAAATCTTTTTAATTAATTATAAACAACCTTTAACTTATCTTGAAAACAAATATGCAATTTAAGAAATGAATATACCTATAATTTAAAAGAAAATTGAAAATCATTTTGAATTGAAATATCCGGAAAAAATATGCATGAGACAGACAGGTAAAATTTATTTTTGAAAAATTATAAGAAAAACTTGGATCCCTCAGAAATATAAGTCACAAATATTTAATAAAGCAAACAGTGACTCTGCTTTACCTGTCATTCCTGCAATCTTAGTTCAAGTAAGTAGAGCAAGATACTTTTATAATTATAAAATACTCATTATTTAAACTTCAATAGAATATAAAAAAATGCAGCTCACTCTAATTCAATGAGTCTGGAAAAAAAGATGGAAAGTGCAAAGCCCCCAAGCCCCCGCATTGGGGTCTCGGTGGTCATTTACCTTGTCCTTCTTAAGGAAAACATTTAAAAAAAAATAATAATAAAAAAGGCAGCTAGAAAATATTATCATGTATTAGGTCTCTTTGACCCAATTCCTATGCAAATGAGAAACTTGATGAATTAATTTGGTGCAGAAGTGGTCATTTTTCATTTATCCACTGGGGCTTGTAAATCCTTTCATAATTGCTCAACAACCGGAGAAATGTGTACGAAACAGGGTTTTTACCCCAAACCAGACAGTTGTTTCCTTGAATTAGATTGACACAAGGATGCTGGAAGAACTCACAGGTTCTCGTCTCAAACGATCTATAAAAGCTTAACAGAAAAAATAATTAACATGGCTTGGTGCTAATAACAATCAATAGGTACTCTAGTGCAACTAAGCTATCCAGGTGGAATCTGGATCTAAACCACTAATGCCCTCAGAATGGATCAAATTCTATCATATTGTGACCTTCTGAGTACAAAAGGGTAAAGTGATATCACAAAATGACTGCACACATTTACTTAATTCCACAGTATGAAATCCAGAAGCTTATCTTTCCAGGACGTAAAGAACTAACTTCCGTTGGTTCACCAGAGAAACTGCAACCAGTTTGTTATGTCTACAGTAAAGAGTGGGTCAAGAGTTAGCATTTTAAACATAAAATGGCAAGGAATGAGTTGAGAAATAAGTCATTGTATTTTAGGGGTGATTGAATCTGAAATAAAACAGTACAAATATTATCTTTGATAATTAAGATCAGATGAAGAGTTTAACTAGTGAAGCCATTTTATATTCAGGTTCAAGAATTCCTGTATTTGTGAGAGATTGAATCTGAAATAAAACAATGAAAAGATAATAAGTGAAGCCATTTAATATTCAGAATAAAGAATTCCTGTATTTTTGTGGGAGATTGAATCTGAAATAGAACAATGAAAAGATAATCTGTGGAAATCACTATCAGATGAAGAGTTTAACAAGTGAAGCCATTTTATGTTCAGAATAAAGAATTCCTGTATTTTTGTGGGAGGATGAATCTGAATAAGAAAAATGAAAAGATAATCTGTGGAAATCACTATCAGATGAAGAATTTAACAAGTGAAGACGTTTTATATTCAGAATCAAGAATTCCTGCGAAAATGATATCTTGATGGACTTCTCTTAACACAAAGACAAGAAAGTAATGAAAAGTTTGATGAAGTTTTCAATGTACTCAAAACCTTTTAACCAAAAGTGTTCAAGTTAAAGTAGCAACTATTTTCATAGAATTAAACATAAAAGGGCCTGGTATCTTTATTTATCTTGACAAATGGTAGGATTGTAACATAGCATCCAGATAACCAAAAACAGTACATAGAAACTACAATGTAGTGTATATCAAATGGAAATTGAGCCTGACAACAACAAATATCCTTAACATCCTGGTAGAAGGATATGCAGAATGGCAGGTATCTTGTTGATTGAACCTATTGAAAAGAGCTAATATATCTTACTTTATGCTTGCCCACAGATTCAAAAGTTCTTCAAAGATTATCTCTAAGGCCTTACTCTAATAAATGTGCATGTTGCATTTATGATATCACTGAAATATCTGCATTTTTCAAGAACAACCCATCAATAAAATAAGGATTGTTACAAAATTTTGACAGCACATCCCTCAAGTTGTGTTTTCATGAATTGATTTATCTGCGATTTCTGCAATCTAAATTCAGTATGTGAATGATAAATATAAATTCATCAAATACTCATGTTGCTGATAATCAAGAACAAGGTAAATACACAGCAATACTTAAAAAATGGCTTTTTGAGATGTAAAAGCAAAATCTTTTTAATTAATTATAAACAGCCATTAACTTATCTTGAAAACAAATATGCAATTTAAGAAATGAATATACCTATAATTTAAAAGAAAATTGAAAATCATTTTGAATTGAAATATCAGGAAAAAATATGCACGAGACAGACAGGTAAAATTTATTTTTGAAAAATTATAAGAAAAACTTGGATCCCTCAGAAATATAAGTCACAAATATTTAATAAAGCAAACAGTGACTCTGCTTTACCTGTCATTCCTGCAATCTTAGTTCAAGAAAGTAGAGCAAGATACTTCTATAATTGTAAAATACTCATTATTTAAACTTCAATAGAATATAAAAAAATGCAGCTCACTCTAATTCAATGAGTCTGGAAAAAAAGATGGAAAGTGCAAAGCCCCCAAGCCCCCGCATTGGGGTCTCGGTGGTCATTTACCTTGTCCTTCTTAAGGAAAACATTTAAAAAAAATAATAATAAAAAAGGCAGCTAGAAAATATTATCATGTATTAGGTCTATTTGACCCAATTCCTATGCAAATGAGAAACTTGATGAATTGATTTGGTGCAGAAGTGGTCATTTTTCATTTTTCCACTGGGGCATGAAAATCCATTCATAATTGCTCAACAACCGGAGAAATGTGTACGAAACAGGGTTTTTACCCCAAACCAGACAGTTGTTTCCTTGAATTAGATTGACACAAGGATGCAGGAAGAACTCACAGGTTCTTGTCTCAAACGATCTATAAAAGCTTAACGGAAAAAATAATTAACATGGCTTGGTGCCAATAACAATCAATAGGTACTCTAGTGCAACTAAGCTATCCAGGTGGAATCTGGATCTAATCCACTAATGCACTCAGAATGGATCAAATTCTATCATATTGTGACCTTCTGAGTACAAAAGGGTAAAGTGATATTACAAAATGACTGCACACATTTACTAAATGCCACAATATGAAATCCAGAAGCTTATCTTTCCAGGACATAAAGAACTAACTTCCGTTGGTTCACCAGAGAAACTGCAACCAGTTTGTTATGTCTACAGTAGAGAGTGGGTCAAGAGTTAGCATTTTAAACATAAAATGGCAAGGAATAAGTTGAGAAATAAGTCATTGTATTTTAGGGGTGATTGAATCTGAAATAAAACAGTACAAATATTATCTTTGATAATTAAGATCAGATGAAGAGTTTAACTAGTGGAGTCATTTTATATTCAGGTTCAAGAATTCCTGTATTTGTGAGAGATTGATTCTGAAATAAAACAATGAAAAGATAATAAGTGAAGCCATTTAATATTCAGAATAAAGAATTCCTGTAATTTTGTGGGAGATTGAATCTGAAATAGAACAATGAAAAGATAATCTGTGGAAATCACTATCAGATGAAGAGTTTAACAAGTGAAGCCATTTTATATTCAGAATAAAGAATTCCTGTATTTTTGTGGGAGGCTGAATCTGAATAAGAACAATGAAAAGATAATCTGTGGAAACCACTATCAGATGAAGAATTTAACAAGTGAAGCCGTTTTATATTCAGAATCAAGAATTCCTGCGAAAATGATATCTTGATGGACTTCTCTTAACACAAAGACAAGAAATTGATGAAAAGTTTGATGAAGTTTTCAATGTACTCAAAACCTTTTAACCAAAAGTGTTCCAGTTAATGTAGCAACTATTTTCATAGAAGAATTAAACATAAATGGGCCTGGTATCTTTATTTATCTTGACAAATGGTAGGATTGTAACATAGCATCCAGATAACCAAAAACAGTACATAGAAACTACAATGTAGTGCATATCAAATGGAAATTGAGCCTGACAACAACAAATATCTTTAACTTCCTGGTAGAAGGATATGCAGAATGGCAGGTATCTTGTTGATTGGAAACTATTGAAAAGAGCTAATATATCTTACTTTATGCTTGCCCACAGATTCAAAAGTTCTTCAAAGATTATCTCTAAGGCCTTACTCTAATAAATGTGCATGTTGCATTTATGATATCACTGAAATATCTGCATTTATCAAGAACAACCCATCAATAAAATAAGGATTGTTACAAAATTTTGACAGCACATCCCTCAAGTTGTGTTTTCATGAATTGATTTATCTGCGATTTCTGCAATCTAAATTCAGTATGTGAATGATAAATATAAATTCATCAAATACTCATGTTGCTGATAATCAAGAACAAGGTAAATACACAGCAATACTTAAAAAAAGGGCTTTTTGAGAAGTAATGGCAAAATCTTTTCAATTACTTATAAACAACCTTTAACTTATCTTGAAAACAAATATGCAATTTAAGAAATGAATATACCTATAATTTAAAAGAAAATTGAAAATCATTTTGAATTGAAATAACAGGAAAACATATGCATGAGACAGACAGGTAAAATTTATTTTTGAAAAAATATAAGAAAAACTTGGATCCCTCAGAAATATAAGTCACAAATATTTAATAAAGCAAACAGTGACTCTGCTTTACCTGACATTCCTGCAATCTTAGTTCAAGTAAGTAGAGCAAGATACTTTTATAATAATAAAATACTCATTATTTAAACTTCAATAGAATATAAAAAAAAATGCAGCTCACTCTAATTCAATGAGTCTGGAAAAAAAGATGGAAAGTGCAAAACCCCCAAGCCCCTGCATTGGGGTCTCAGTGGTCATTTACCTTGTCCTTCATAAGGAAAACATTTAAAAAAAAATAATAATAAAAAAGGCAGCTAGAAAATATTATCATGTAGATCTAATAGGTCTCTTTGACCCAATTTCTATGCAAATGAGAAACTTGACGAATTGATTTGGTGCAAAAGTGGTCATTTTTCATTTTTCCACTGGGGCATGAAAATCCATTCATAATTGCTCAACAACCGGAGACATGTGTACAAAACAGGGTTTTTACCCCAAACCAGACAGTTGTTTCCTTGAATTAGATTGACACAAGGATGCAGGAAGAACTCACAGGTTCTCGTTTCAAACGATCTATAAAAGCTTAACAGAAAAAATAATTAACATGGCTTGGTGCCAATAACAATCAATAGGTGCTCTAGTGTAACTAAGCTATCCAGGTGGAATCTGGATCTAATCCACTAATGTACTCAGAATGGATCAAATTCTATTATATTGTGACCTTCTGAGTACAAAAGGGTGACATCACAAAATGACTGCACACATTTACTAAATGCCACAATATGAAATCCAGAAGCTTATCTTTCCAGGACGTAAAGAACTAACTTCCGTTGGTTCACCAGAGAAACTGCAACCAGTTTGTTATGTCTACAGTAGAGAGTGGGTCAAGAGTTAGCATTTTAAACATAAAATGGCAAGGAATAAGTTGAGAAATAAGTCATTGTATTTAAGGGGTGATTGAATCTGAAATAAAACAGTACAAATATTATCTTTGATAATTAAGATCAGATGAAGAGTTTAACTAGTGAAGCCATTTTATATTCAGGTTCAAGAATTCCTGTATTTGTGAGAGATTGAATCTGAAATAAAACAATGAAAAGATAATAAGTGAAGCCATTTAATATTCAGAATAAAGAATTCCTGTATTTTTGTGGGAGATTGAATCTGAAATAGAACAATGAAAAGATAATCTGTGGAAACCACTATCAGATGAAGAGTTTAACAAGAGAAGCCATTTTATATTCAGAATAAAGAATTCCTGTATTTTTGATGGAGGTTGAATCTGAATAAGAACAATGAAAAGATAATCTGTGGAAACCACTATCAGATGAAGAGTTTAACAAGTGAAGCCGTTTTATATTCAGAATCAAGAATTCCTGCGAAAATGATATCTTGACGGACTTCTCTTAACACAAAGACAAGAAAGTAATGAAAAGTTTGATGAAGTTTTCAATGTACTCAAAACCTTTTAACCAAAAGTGTTCCAGTTAAAGTAGCAACTATTTTCATAGAAGAATTAAACATAAATGGGCCTGATATCTTTATTTATCTTGACAAATGGTAGGATTGTAACATAGCATCCAGATAACCAAAAACAGTACATAGAAACTACAATGTAGTGTATATCAAATGGAAATTGAGCATGACAACAACAAATATCCTTAACATCCTGGTAGAAGGATATGCAGAATGGCAGGTATCTTGTTGATTGGAAACTATTGAAAAGAGCTAATATATCTTACTTTAAGCTTGCCCACAGATTCAAAAGTTCTTCAAAGATTATCTCTAAGGCCTTACTCTAATAAATGTGCATGTTGCATTTATGATATCACTGAAATATCTGCATTTATCAAGAACAACCCATCAATGAAATAAGGATTGTTACAAAATTTTGACAGCACATCCCTCAACTTGTGTTTTATGAATTGATTTATCTGCGATTTCTGCAATCTAAATTCAGTATGTGAATGATAAATATAAATTCATCAAATACTCATGTTGCTGATAATCAAGAACAAGGTAAATACACAGCAATACTTAAAAAATGGCTTTTTGAGATGTAATAGCAAAATCTTTTTTATTACTTATAAACAACCTTTAACTTATCTTGAAAACAAATTTGCAATTTAAGAAATGAATATACCTATAATTTAAAAGAAAATTTAAAATCATTTTGAATTGAAATATCAGGAAAAAATATGCATGAGACAGACAGGTAAAATTTATTTTTGAAAAATTATAAGAAAAACTTGGATCCCTCAGAAATACAAGTCACAAATATTTAATAAAGCAAACAGTGAATCTGAAATAGAGCAATGAAAAGATAATCTGTGGAAATCACTATCAGATAAAGAGTTTAACAAGTGAAGCCATTCTATATTCAGAATCAAGAGTTCCTGGAAAAATGATATCTCGATAGATTCCTCTCACCACAAAGACATGAAAGTGATGAATATTTTAGATGAAACTGATTTAAGTATAGCACTTACAATGATGACAGAGCCGAGGACATTAGTCATGAAGAATATAACATGGACTAACAATAATACAAGTACAGTACTAACAATAACGAAGAGAAGAGGACATTTGGAATTAAGGAAACAGCATGGGCTAACAGTGATTTAAGTATAGCACTTATAATGATGACAGAGCCTAGGACATTTGCCATGAAGGGTGTAACATGGGCTAATAGTATTTTAAGTATAGCACTTACAATGATGACAGAGCAGAGGACATTTGCCATGAAGGGTGTAATATGGGCTAACAGTGTTAAATGTACAGCACTTACTATGTTGACAGAGCAGAGAACATCTGTCATTAAGGCTGTAATGGCTAACAGTGATACAAGTACAGCACTTACAATGATGACAGAGCAGAGAACATCTTTCATGAAGGGTGTAACATGGATTAACAGTGATACATGTATAGCAATTACAATGAAGACAGGGCAGAGGACATTTGTCATGAAGGGTGTTATATGGGCTAACAGTGGTACAAGATCAGCACTTACAATGATGACAGAGCAGAGGACATTTGCCATGAAGGGTGTAACATGGGCTAACAGTGTTACATGTACAGCACTTGCTATGATGAAAGAGCAGAGAACATCAGTCATCAACGATACACAATGGGCTAACAGTGATTTAAGTATAGCACTTACAATTATGACAGAGCAGAGGACATTTGTCATGAAGGATGTAACATCGGCTAACAGTGGTACAAGTACAGCACTTGCTATGATGAAAGAGCAGAGAACATCTGTCAGGAACAATACACAATAGACTTACAGTGATTTAAGTATAGCACTTGCTATGATGACAGAGCAGAGGACATTAGTCATGAAGGATGTAACATGGGCTAACAGTGTTACAAGTACAGCACTTACAATGATGACAGAGCAGAGAACATTGGTCATGAAGGGTGTAACATGGGCTAACAGTGGTACAAGTACAGCACTTACAATGATGATAGAGCAGGGGACATCTGTCATGGAGGGTGAACATGGGTTAACAGTGTTACATGTACAGCACTTTAAATGATGACAGAGCAGAGGACATTTGTCATGAAGGGTGTTACATGGGCTAACAGTGGTACAAGATCAGCACTTACTATGATGACAGAGCAGAGAACATCTGTCATGAAGGGTGTAACATGGGTTAACAGTGTTACATGTACAGCACTTACTTATATGACAGAGCAGAGGACATCTGTCATGAAGGGTGTAACATGGGCTAACAGTGATAAATGTACAGCACTTACTATGATGACAGAGCAGGGGACATTTGTCATGAAGGGTGTAACATGGACTTACAGTGATAAATGTACAGCACTTACAATCATGACAGAGCAGAGGACATTTGTCATGAAGGGTGTTACATGAGCTGACAGTGGTACAAGATCAGCACTTACTATGATGACAGAGCAGAGGACATCTGTCATGAAGGGTGTAACATGGGCTAACAGTGTTACATGTACAGCACTTACTTATATGACAGAGCAGAGGACATCTGTCATGAAGGGTGTAACATGGGCTAACAGTGATAAATGTACAGCACTTACTATGATGACAGAGCAGGGGACATTTGTCATGAAGGGTGTAACATGGACTTACAGTGTTACATGTACAGCACTTAAAATGATGACAGAGCAGAGGACATCTGTCATGAAGGGTGTAACATGGGCTAACAGTGTTACATGTACAGCACTTACAATGATGACAGAGCAGAGGACATCTGTCATGAAGGGTATAACATGGGCTAACAGTGGTACATGTACAGCACTTACAATGATGACAGAGCAAAGGGCATTTGTCATGAAGGATGTAACATAGGCTAACAGTGTTACATGTACAGCACTTACTATGATGACAGAGCAGAGGACATCTGTCATGAAGGGCCTAACATGGGCTAACAGTGATACATGTACAGCACTTACAATGATGACAGAGCAGAGGACATTTGTCATGAAGGATGTAACATGGACTAACAGTGGTACATGTACAGCACTTACAATGAAGATAGAGCAGAGGACATTTGTCAATATTAACATTTTCACTATGAGTCTTTAAATGAACCTTTGCATTGATGGTGTGGTTCATACCTTCATGAACAGATCGATTTAAGCCACACCCACATATGCGCCATTTGAGCAGGCTAACGGCAAGTCCATCAAATAACGTTGCGCATTTACTGATGTTTGGGTGACGTTGAACATGTATCTCCATGATGTTTAGCGAGGAAATTTCGCGTTTTGGCTATTCCAAACCATACGTTATGTCTGATTTAATTCAAACTATCTGGAAAACCAGCCAAGTTAGGTGAAATTTGAAAATTGATACTTGACTGATAATATAAAATGTAAATTAGAAGTAATAAATTCAATTTTTGGAATGTTCATGGATTCATGAATACTTTGGGTCTCTTGCAAAGTTAACATGAAGCTTACTTTGCAACAGATCCAAAGTATTCATGATTCCATGAACATTCCAAAAATTGAATTCATTTCTTAATGAAGGGTGAAACATGGGCTAACAGTGATAAATGTAGAGCACTTACAATGATGACAGAGCAGAGCACATTTGTCGTGAATGGTGTAACATGGGCTGACAGTGATACATGTACAGCACTCACAATGATGACAGAGCAGAGGACATTTGTCATGAAGGATGTAACATGGGCTAACAGTGATAAATGTAGAGCACTTACAATGATGATAGAGCAGAGGACATTTGTCATGAATGGTGTAACATGGGCTAACAGTAATACATGTACAGCACTTACAATGATGACAGAGCAGAGGACATTTGTCATGAAGGATGTAACATGGGCTAACAGTGTTACTAGTACAGCACTTACAATGATGACAGAGCAGAGGACATCTGTCATGAATGGTGTAACATGGGCTAACAGTGTTACATGTACAGCACTTTAAATGATGACAGAGCAGAGGACATTTGTCATGAAGGGTGTAACATGGGCTAACAGTGATACATGTACAACACTTACAATTATGACAGAGCAGGGGACATCTGTCATAAAGGGTGTAACATGGGCTAACAGTGGTACAAGAACAGCACTTACAATGATGACAGAGCAGAGGACATTTGTTATGAAGGGTGTAACATGGGCTAACAGTGATAAATGTACAGCACTTACAATCCTGACAGAGCAGAGGACATTTGTCATGAATAGTGTAACATGGGCTAACAGTGATAAATATAGAGCACTTACAATGATGACAGAGCAGAGGACATTTGTCGTGAATGGTGCAACATGGGCTAACAGTGATACATGTACAACACTTACAATGATGACAGAGCAGAGGACATTTGTCATGAAGGGAGTCACATGGGCTAACAGTGATAAATGTAGAGCACTTACAATGATGACAGAGCAGGGGAATCTGTCATGAAGGGTGTAACATGGGCTAACAGTGATACATGTACAGCACTTACAATGATAAAAGAGCAGGGGACATCTGTCATGAAGGGTGTAACATGGGCTAACAGTGACACAAGATCAGCACTTACTATGATGACAGAGCAGAGAACATCTGTCATGAAGGGTGTAACATGGGCTAACAGTGTTACATGTACAACACTTACAATGAAGACAGAGCAGAGCACATTTGTCAGGGAGGGCCTAGCATAAGCTAACAGTGATGCAAGAACTACCCATATATGGCAGAGTACGGATGTGCATGCGGATTAGCCCCTATTTAGCACTGCCAGGTATATGATAAGCCTCCCTTTTCTAAGAAAAAGTATATGACTGACCCAGTTTTTCATCATTGATATATGAATGATGCCTTTCAGTGACATCCCTGTTTGAATAAAGGTAAGTAAGGGTGCAAAGATCAGGAATCGATACAATCAAGTACCACACCTGACCCAGGATACCAATGGGAAAGTGACAAACTCACAGTAGACACCACAAACGAGAGTCAAGAGGTCAGCCCTTTCCCAGCAGGTGACCACAAAGCACATATAAACAGACGCGCACAAAGACATAGCAAACACAAGACAGAACAAAAACATAAAAGATCCACAAAAGAAGAACCGCCTTGGAACAGTCAGTAAAATATTTTACTGGAGGGCTTAAACCGGTTTAACGGCGCCAACCTCACCCTTAATTCAGATGTGGATCAAGACACATAGATATTTGGTTTGCATGAAAGACCCCTAACTTATCAATGCATCATCTCCTAAAACATATAAATCAAGATATAACAAGGAGATAAAGCAAAGATAAGGACTCAACAGTAAATAAAACTGAGTACCGGAGCAAAAGAAATCCAACAGGTAAACTCATATTATTGCTCAGATATTCAGCTCAGAAACCAAAATTGTAATATTTAATTGTAAACTTTGTTTACAGACAGCAAAGAGGGTATATAAAATCAAAGAACGTTATATGGTTAGGTAAGCATTCTGTTGTATCAAGTATTATGAATTGGTCATTTCTTTCGAAGACCAAGTATATGATTGGGGTAGGTTTTAAATAATCCCCCCCATGGCTATCAAAGTACACTCAGGCAGATTTATAACGAAGATGACACCCTCCTCCCCCCATGGCTATCAAAGTACACACAGGCAGATTTATAACGAAAATGACACCCTCCTCCCCCAATGGTTATCAAAGTACACACAGGCAGATTTATAACGAAGATGACACCCTCCTCCCTCCATGGCTATCAAAGTACACACAGGCAGATTTATAACGAAGATGACACCCCCCTCCCCCCATGGCTATCAAAGTACACACAGGCAGATTTATAACGAAGATGACATTTGACATAAAGGATGTACATGTCACATGCTCTAACAGTGATACAAGTACAGCACTTACAATGATAAGATATTCACTGCCCTTGGCTACCAGGTTCCTGCATCCGTGATGTCCCTTAATTTGGTATGCAACATGACTATATTATGAAAAAATTTAACTTTGGCCACACCATACACCCAGGGGAGCGAAGTGGCTAAGTGGTGAAGTGCTTGACTCAAGACCGAGAGGCCCCGGGTTTGAGCCTCACTGGCGTCACTGTGTTGTGGTCCTTGAGCAAGACACATTTATCCTAGCTTAGTACTGGTTCAACCCAGGAAGACCCGTCCCTATTTAACTGAAAGATTGTTGATGGGAAGTAAAGAATCAAATCAAACAAAACGTCACACACCCTAAGTACACTCAAGGGATCAGACGTAGGCCTTTGAACTAAAATCCCATTTGTTGTTCTGTTGTTGTTTACTTTTTGTTTATTGTCACCCCCATTGTGGGAGTCTGTAATTGTTCTATGTTTTGTTGTACATTACTTTATGTCCATTCTAGTATTGCAATCATCTTGATGGGGAAGAGAGAGCTGGTTGCTTTGCTTAATTTGTCTTCCTGGTGTCTTGTGATGGTTGAGCGGCTCTTCCTCGCGGTGCCACAGGGTTGTCTGCAGTTTGTGATTGTGGTATTTCCTGATCATACTCACTTACTATTTTTCTTTCAATTATGCAAAATTATGGTAAATAATATTGACAATTAATTGACTTCGCTTTTGTGAAATTTTATATGCATCTATAGCCAGACACATTACTGACAGCACTACATGGCCCTGTTATAATCAAAACTATTCATCTTAGAGAGCAGACGTCGTTTCAACCGACAATTTTTCATAAACTAAGGGCAATAACTCCTTAAAGCATGGTGCGATATGGACTATTATTGAACTTGAAGAAGACATCATGGTACTCAACAATGTGACCAAGTTCCATGAAATTCTGATCAAAAGTATTCAACTTAGAGAGTGGACATCGTTTCAAATGGTGAATTTTCATAAACAAAGGGCCATAACTACTGAAAGCATGGTGTGATATGGACCATTATCTAACTTGAAGAATACATCATGGTACTCAACAATGTGACCAAGTTCCATGAAATTCTGATCAAAAGTATTGGACTTAGAGAGCAGACATTGTTTCAAATGGTGAATATTCATAAACAAAGGGCCATAACTACTGAAAGCATGGTGCGATATGGACCATAAGACATTATGGTACTAAACAATGTGACCAAGTTTTATAAAATTTGGATCAAAAGTATTTGACTTAAAGAGCGGACGTCGTTTGGACAGACATACATACGTATGGAAGGACAATGGGTAACACTTAATGCCCCGGCCATTGTCATGGCGGGGGCATAAAAATCAAGTTCCCACCTCGAAAATCTATTTTTAGCCTGAGTGATCTAGACTTGCAACCAGCCATGTATCCAAATCCAGCTAGTATTTTAGGAGGATATGTCATTTGAAGCAATTGTTGACAACGCACAATGCACAACACACAATAGAAAAACGACCGCAACAATTCATTAATCACAATAGTTCACTATGAGATAATGGCTCAGGATAGCTTAAAAGCCAATATAGCTTTTGCATTTGCCAAAACTTAAGTCAAACTAGAAATGTGTCCATGGGACACGGATGCCTTCGCTATTGGCAAAATTGTATAAAAGGGGAAAGGTCATTAACAAAGGGCAATAACTCGGGAAGGCATGGTGCGATATGGGCCATTCTGAAACTTGAAGACATTATGGTAATTTATAATGTGACCAAGTTTCATAGAATTATAATCAAAACTATTCATCTTAGAGAGCAGATGTCGTTTCAATCAACGATTTTTCATAAACTAAGGGCAATAACTACTTAAAGCATGGTGCCATATAGACCATGACTTGAAGAAGACATCATGGTATTTAACAATGTGACCAAGTTTCATAAATTTCTGATCAAAAGTATTGGACTAAGAGAGCAGACATCATTTAAAACGCTGAATTTTCATAAACAAAGGGCCATAACTGCTGAAAGGATGGTGTGATATGAACCATTATCTAACTTGAAGAAGACATCATGGTACTCAACAATGTGACCAAGTTTCATAAAATTCTGATAAAAAGTATTCAACTTAGAGAGCGGACATCGTTTTAAATGGTGAATTTTCATAAACAAAGGGCCATAATTACTGAAAGCATGGTGCAATACAAACCATTATGGAACTTGAAGAAGACATCGTGGTACTTAACAATGTGACCAAGTTTCATAAAATTCTGATAAAAAATATTCGACTTAGAGAGCGGACATCATTTCAAATGGTGAATTTTCATAAACAAAGGGTCATTATATAAACTAATGAAAGCATGGTGCGATCCGGGGTAGCGATATGGACCATTATCGAACTTGAAGAGGACATCATAGTACTTAACAATGTGACCAAGTTTCATAAAATTCTGATCAAAAGTAATCGACTTAGAGAGCGGATGTCGTTGGACAGATGTATAGACATGCGTACTAAAGTATGTACGTCTGTATGTACAGGCGGACGGATGGACATTTAATGCCCCAGCCATTGTTATGGCGGGGGCATAAAAAGGGCCATAACTTGATCAAAATTTTGCTGATTATCTCCAATTTGGAACTTGACCTGTATTTTATAATACTGTACTATACTCAACAAAAGTGAAAACGCTACAGCTGAATTGTTTGCCATCTATATACAAAATTATGTAAACACAGTATGTAAACTGAAATAAACATCCTGTACCTTTTCCTCCTAGCTCAGGCCGTATAAACATGAATTTCAGCGCTCGTGCGTAACCAGTAGTCGGAAAATTCGTGTATTTATAGCGCTGTACACGTATCGATTTCCATTGTTACGGTTACAGATAGGACACAATCGAACAAGGTAAGTAATGCTTGTTTTACTAAATTCTTACGTTTGATTCCATAATTTTAGCGGTTTACTCCTACACATTTCGCTTTTTATATATCGAACCTGCTTGGAAATAGTGCCGTTTAGTCCTGAAAATGAACTTAAATGTCAGTTTGCATTGTTTTGATGTAATAGGGAGTCACATGTTTACATGATTGTATGGTTCTAATTGTTAAAGTTTCTTAGATCTGTGAAAAAAATCAACCTAAATAGATGGCCCCTCACAATTGCAGCTATACCACCAACTCAAACATCTGAGCCAATCGCTATACCACTAACTTGTGCGTAACTATACCACTAACTCGATTGACAGACTATTTTTAAACGACTAAAAGTCACGAACAAAATGTTTAGTCCTTCGTAAATGGTTTGTATATGTTCCAAAATATTTTTGACAGAAAGCATGCCTCTTTTTTTAAGCAATATTAATTGAGTTGACTGCACTATCATGGTTTATGGACTGCCAGAGGGAGAAATTCTGGACAGCCAGTTTGACATAGCCTTCGCCTGTGGCTCTGGCCATCCAGACTCTGATTTACAACGTAATGACCTAGGTGTTATTCCAAACATTGTTACATAGGTATACGTGATAATATACACTTATTTAGGGAAGGAACATTTTTTTTGCATGAATTAACGTTAGTCATGGCCTGAGAGACGTTACATACTGAGGACAAAGCCTGACGTTTGGGACGTCTCACGGGGGACCCGAGGGAGGCAAAATCCACTGAAACATCGTTATTATCGTTATAATTGCGTTGATTTAATAATATATTCAAACAGATTTACCAAACTATAATTTGGCACTATAAATTGTCACAGTTTGTGGTTGGACGCTTTTCGTTATTCGATTTCGTTATTCGTTTTTCACTTTTGGGTCTTTCACCTTTCGTATCCGCTTTTCGTTTTTCTCTTTTCGTTTTTCATTTTTTTTGACATTCAAAATCGGGCCCAGTATCGTATTTTGATATTCAAACTGAGGTCGAATATACTATTTTTACATTCAAAATCCTATTTTGACATTCAAACTGGGGCCGAATATCGAACTTTGATATTCAAAATCCTATTTTGAAATTCAAAATCGGGCCGAAAATCGCATTTTGACATTCAAAATCCTATTTTGACATTTGAACCGGGGCCGAATATTTTATTTTGACATTCAAAATCCTATTTTGACATTTGAACTGGGGCCAAATATCGAATTTTGACATTCAAGATCCTATTTTGACATTCGAATTGAGGCCGAATATCATATTTTGACGTTCAAAATCCTATTCTGAAACTCAAAATCGGAAGGAATATCGCATTTTGACATTCAAAATCCTATTTTGACATTTGAACTGGGGCGGAATATCGTATTTCGACATACACAATCCTATTTTGACATTCAAGCTGAGACTGAATATCGCAATTGACATTCAAAATCCTATTTTGCCATTCAAAACCTGGCCGAATACATATTTTGACATTCAAAATCCCATTTCGACATACGAACTGGGCCCAATATCGAATTTTGACATTAAAAATCCTATTTTGAATTATGGATATCCATTAATGATTTTTAGATATCCATAATAGAATTATGGAAATTCATTTATGGATATCCGTAATTCATTTAAGGATATCAATAAATGCATTTTGGATATCCTTCAATCATTTTTGGATATCCATAAATCATTTTTGGATATCTTTAAATCATTTTTGGATATCCATTAATCAGTTGAATATTGGATATCCATAAATCGATGTATGGATATCCAAAAATGAATTATGGATATCCATTAATACAAACTAATTTTAGGATATCCATAATTCTTGTTTGGATATCCGTGAATGATTTTTGGATATCCTAAAATGAATTTAGGATATCCATAAATGATTTTTGGATATCCATAAATGATTTTTGGATATCCTTAGATGAATTATGGATATCCATAGATGATTTATGGATATCCATAATTATTTATGGATATCCATAAATGAATTATGGATATCCATTAATGATTTTGGGATATCCATAAATGAATTATGGATACCCATAAATGAATTATGGATATCCATGAATAAGGAATAAATACTAAAACGGCGCCCCATAGACATTGTGCCTGCATAGTTATGCTATTGGTTTTGCATACCATTTTAGTAGGATCAACATTTCACCAAGTTTGATAAAGATCTTTAAAATAGTTCAGGAGAGCTGTAAAGGACAAGGACGTGTTATGGACAAATGGGTGGATGAATTTATAGATAGATGGGCACATGATGTCCATTTTCATAATCCACTCTCCAAATTACAGTTGGGATTAGAAAAACACTCTACAGCTGTCCGAACGGTATTTAATATTCTGTATCAGCAAACAATATCATCATACAATTCTTAATTTGTTTCATGAAAAAAATCACCAATGGGTATCATCAAAGAACAGGCCAGCTCATGAGATTTTGACACTATCACATATATGTAAATGCATTATTTGAGTGTAAATCTGTAGCTATCTTCAGGGGGTTGGCAGCCTTTGTCTAATATACACCCTTCCTTTGTGATTATGTGTCCTTCACCAAAGGCTTTATCCACTAATAAGTACTGGTTCAACAGGGGAAGACAGGAAAACGTTCAGACATGACTGATTTGTTAATTGATACCTCAAGCACCAAAACAAACTTTACTTGTGAGTGTAAAAGATGAATATCATTGGCGAAACTGTGGGAATGGAAGGCTTGTCTCAATCATCGCTACTAAGATGCATGAAAATAATAAACTCTCTTGAAATTATAATTAGATGAAAGCTTTAAATTCGTTTGTGAGAGCTAAATGATGTACATGGGCCTGTTATTTTATTTTCTAAATCAATGAAAACACTGGAATGCGTCTTGAGATTATAAAGATGGAATTTATAACTGTATGAGCATGAAATCAGATTTAGCTTCATCCAGTTAGCGGTACAGTAACTTCATCATGCATCCAAGTTAGTGGTGCAGTGTGAGCGCAGTTGTTGGTATAGTATTTGTATCGTCAATTGACACCATTTTAAACATTTTTAAGCATAATTTGTAAAGATCTCATAATTATCCTTTGGGTGGAGGGCAAAACTATTCATCTACAGACTCTTGATGAAAAGGATTGACAGCAACCTGCGTTTTCTTTGACGATAACGCCTGATTTAATAAGCTGGGTTGAATGCAAACTCAAAACACAGCACGGAGGATTTCGTTATACAAGGTTAAATGGAGATAAAAACAAGAGAATACACAATCAACTTACCACACGTATGCTACAGTCGCTAAATCATGATAGCTGGTCCAAAAAAACCGGCATAAAACCTCAAATCGGCACGATTACCGACTACTGGTTACGCACGAGCGCTGAAATTCATGTTTATACGGCCTGAGCTAGGAGGAAAGGTACAGGATGTTTATTTCAGTTTACATACTGTGGTAAACCAAGAATGCAAATGAAAGTGTATCTTAATGTTCAAATACTGGGTTATGCATAACAGTAAAAGTTTTACGGAAGTTGTCACGAGGAAACACATGAAAGCCATTTAAATGTGACAGGGGTCCAATATTTCAGGTTGCAAATTTGAACAGAAATCTATCACAGTTTATGCCTTCAGAAATCCACTACCTAAGAGATCCAACTGCACGAAATTGTAGCCTAGACATGTGACAACCAGAAATGTGAAGGACTTATCTCAAGTGTGTTTTGATCAGTCAGAAAAGCAATCTTAAAAAGTGGGTTTTCCATCAAATTGCCAAGTTTGAAATTTTCACACTGAAATCAAATTGATGCATCCCTTCATAAGTTATCAATTGGAAACAAACAGTGTGACGCTGTGATGTCAAAGACAACACTGGCCAATAATGATCCCTATGTGTGGCCCATGGTTCGCAGGCAACACAAAAATCAAAGACCAGTGAACTTACTTTTTCATTGGTCTGACATTTATGGACAATATAAATCCAACAAGCAAATTCTGAGAAGTTATGTCCACCACCAGGGCCATCGAGCGTATTTAAAAGTGGTCTTGCTGAGGAAACCATCAAGTGCCAAAGGCACGAGAGGGTGGAGAGCACAAGAGGGGGGCTTCTTCTCCTCTCATTAAAGGGGTTCCGGGGCTCTCTCCCTCCCCTCCTTCCCCCACTCTACCACTGAGCAATTGCGCTCCCTTCTTTTGTATTGTTGTCTCCTGATAATCTTTGCAAAAGGTTTTGACCTAGAGTGTTGGGCTTGATCTGAATACAAGCTGTTTGAAACAATAATGTTATTCTTGAAAGAATTTCCCGAAACTTTTATTTTGAAAAAAAAAATCAGCAGACATCAAAAACACATGCAAATTAGCCAACAGGCATTAAGGTAAGAGACTTTCTAGATTCTTGAAAATTCAGATACAGCATGCAACTTTGACCAGGTCTCAAGATAAAATTACATATTTGATTAGGGAGCACAGTGGCTCAGTAGTAGAGTGCTTCACTTGAGATTGAGGGGTTGTGGGTTTGAGCCTCACCCTTGGCACTGCATTGTGTCCTTGTGCAAGACACACTTATCCCTGATTAAAAATGGTTCAACCCAGGAAGACCCATCCTGACATAACTGAAAAATTGTTGACTCTGGCATTAAGAATCAAATCAAACAAACATATTTGACTAGAAATGTGTCCAGAGGACACAGATGCCCATGTTGTTGCAAAATTTGCATATTCTCACAAACAAAAGTCAAAAAGACATATTCTTATTAACAAAGAATAATAACTCTTGAAGTCAAAAGACAATATGGATCATCTTTGAACTTGAGCAAGAAATATTTGATTTTAAGCACTGTGTCTAAGTGTTATAAAGTGTCATTTGAAATTACTTGATAAAGAGATATAAACATTACAAATAATGGTAAAATTTAATGATCAAAGGGTAACAACTCATAAAGGAATATAGCAATACAGATTTTGTTTGAACTTACAAAAGATATTTTGGTACATAAAATTTTTAATAAGTTTTATACAATTCTGATCAAAAGTACTCAATTAAAAAAACATATAATAGAAATTGCCATATATTATAGACAATAAAAGACAATGTCTGTAATTAAACTTTTCATATTTCTGCTAAAACTAATAACTCTGTTATCCAGGTGAAACTCCAACTTTTCAATTCTGACTCCATCTTTTTCCATGAATGGATTCTAAAACTCTTGTTTCAAAGTCCTTGTGAGAACTTTGAACATTGCTTGTCCTTTACACAGAGTTCATACAGGCAAGTTTGAGTAAAATTCAAGAACATTCAAGGACTTCTTAAGATTATCCTACAGTTTTCAAGGTCTAAAAGTTTACGAAAAATCCTGATTTTAGAGTTAAAATTCTACTTCAGAAATGCTAGACTGAGATAATGGAGAAATTAGTACTAGCAATTAGTATAAAATTGTTGTGCCTTTATTTGGAGCAGCATTTAATAAAGGCACAACAGTTTTATTCTGATTTAGGTCTCTATCAACAGTGTTAATTCCTACAGAAAATAGAAGAATTCAAGGACTTTTCAAGGCCTTTGAATGATGTTCCAGTCCTTTTCAAGGCATATTTAATTTTCAAGGACTTTTCGAGAAAGCCCTCTAAATTCAAGTACTTTTCAAGCCTGTGCGAACCCTGTTTACACCAAGCATTTTATTTTGTAAATTAATGATTATTTATTTTGATTTTAAAGATATGAATGCTACAACCAAAACTGAATGCTCTAAGTAGAGCATAAGATATTTATTCTGGATGCTTGATTGGGAACAGCTTGCCTGAAGTAGTTAAAAGTGCCGAAACTCAAGAAACATTCCATAAAAGATGTTTAAACTTGCTCTTGAATAAGAAAATGATCACTCAACCAGAATCTTTTAAATTCTAACTTTTAATTTTAAGTCATGTTTGTATATATTTTATATTGTATATATGTTCCTTTTTCCTCTATCCATTTACTGTTTAAGCTATGTTTATTCTTTAACTTTCAAATGTTACAGTGTGGATCCTGATCAGCTAGCCGATATGGATCAACACTCATAAGAAATAGTCATAAGTAGGCAGTATCCTTAATTTCTTCTCCATAAAATTATCACTTGATACATTTTTGTCTTTTTGTTTGTTGTGTTGCTTTACGTCCCAAGTCAACAGCTATGGTCATGGCGGGATGGTCAGTTCACCTAGCCACACTTTTTCCTGGGCAAGCTTGAACAAGCAGTTGACCAGTACTTCGTGCACATACTTTCGCTAGAAACTGACAACAACCCTTCTTGAATGAATCAGTGGAAGGGAGGAGAATGACCGTAGACATATAATTCATGATCAATCTCCACGAAAGTATGGGGCTGGCCGGGATCAAACTCACGACCCGTGGATCTGCAGTCAGACTCGCATCTGTTGCCAGACACGTTACCGACTGGGCTACGCGGCAGATACATTTTTGTCGAATTTACTGCTGAGATAGTTTATAAAACATATGATGACCTGTAAATAATATAAAAAGTAAATATTTTAACCCGTACCATGCTGAAATTGGATATATCCTGTTTTGAAATCAGTATAGAACCGAGTCAGCTGGATCCTGAAGCAAACTGATCAGGTTGCATACTGTTTTCTTCTCTTCATTTAATAATGCATTTAATTCAATTAGGTGGAACCCTGCAAGTTGGTTAAGTTTAAAGTGGGAAAGAGTGTAGTAAAGCATGGTAAAGGTTCAGCATTTGTTGCCTTGTTTGTATAAATTGACATGCTTAAAATTAATATTATACTAGATACAACTATTCATTTCTGAACTAGCCATTCTTACTGGTCTTTACTAAAACCTTTGCATTGTTTCGGTAAAGGCTTAACAAACAAAAAATTTTTTTTAAAGATTTAAAATTAGAATATACATACCCGACAAAAAAGAAACGCACCACATAGAACTGTTCAAACAAGGGATATGCCAGTTTAGTTTATATCAGTGCAAAGGTAATGTCAGGTACTGCTGTGTTACACGTCTTTTGTAATCAGGCGTCAAATTGTGTTGAAGAAAATTGCTCATGAACCAAGTGGGGTTCAAATTGTGACTACATTTTGATAACAATTCCATACTGGAGATAAACCTTACAAAACATGTAAAGATTTCAACAGTGTTTTAATCAACTTAAACGGTTCAACTGATGTAAATGGATTTTGGAACAGAAAAAAAATCAATAACCACATTTGGTTGTCTCACATAACGACAACCTATCTTTTTTCATACTTCACAAATGAAATCATACTTGGAATTCCATGTAGACAGTAGCATTGAATAAACACTTCAAAAACTCGTTTACCATATGCCTTGCAGTGTTTTGATCCCAAGACATGGAAGGTACAGATACTCATCTACCCCAAACTCCAGTTTTAGTCAGATTTTATCAGAAATGAATATTTCATGACAATTAACATTTTTGTATTAAAAGGAGAACTTAATGGGGAAAATCATAGTGGTGTGTTTCTATTTTTGTTGGGTATATAGCAGATAATTGCAAGAAGTTAGTTCACATATTCATTCTAAAGTGTTCAAGAAGTAGAATGGTTAGTTTGGTCATTTATTGGGTGCAGCTTATTCAGCATTTTGTGACTGTCATTTTAGATGCAGCTAACCCTTTGCCTGCAATTGATGTCTGTCGATAACTGTTGCAAACAGTTTTAGAACCAGATCAGGACTGACAAAATGTTGAGCCAGATCTTGATCCTAACTGTTTGACTCTCTAATGGTATTAATAAAGGATATCAAATTTACCCTTGTCCTGCTGAACCTAGATATATTCCCGTCTTTGAAATAGTAAGGAAACTGATCAGCTGACCATGCAGGATCCACTTTTGTGCATTCAGTTCATTGTCTAGCCAAAAATTAGCGTTAAGCTCTGGGATTGATTTGCTCAGTAGTAACAGGGTTTGACAATTTCAAATTTGATAGTTTGTGTAAACTTTTATTACAGATCATTTATTTTGAGGGCCTCATGGAAGATTAGTTGTTCTACTAAATGTTAATTGTCATCCTCTTTAAATAAAGACTTTACTTACTTACAGCCTAAATGATAAAAATTTTCAGGTCCTCATTTATTAAATAATTTAAAGAACCTTGCAGCATTTATGCCTTTCAAATAAATAAGCTTTAAATCATCATGTCAAATAGTCTATTATTTCATTTCGGAAATTGGTTTTTTGTTGGGAAAACATCAGATTTTACTGATTGACAGAACAAATCAACCTTTTTGGCTTTACCTATTTTTGACATACCTTTTGTCAACAAAACCTATTCCTGGCATATATTTTGTTCATAATCACAATGCTGACACTTGATATCAGCATAACCTGATCCTGGAATACGCTTTTGTCAATAAAACCTATTCCTGGCATATGTTTTGTTCATAAATACTATGCTGGCCACTTGATATAGTTCAACATAACCAATTCCTGACATACGTTTTGTCAATCACTAATACCTGGTGTTTTTGGAACTAAAAAATATAAAATAATAGCCTGTTTTTAATTTCAAAAATACTTCCTACAATGTATAGGGTAGAGAAAAAATCTCACATATTTTTCTCAAATCTCACTTTAATTTTTCTCAAATCTCACAGATTGACCATTTGAGATTATGGCATGTATGTAAAATTCTGATCCAAACTTTTCAACTTTGATAGCTGACGTAGGGACATACTGACAGATGTATGGACAGACTAACAGAGAAAGACATACACACAAACAGATGGTTGGATAGAGGTAAGACTTAATGCCTCTGCTATTGTCATGGCAGGAGTGCAAGAATTAATTTTCTTATTCTCAACCAAAACATACTTTCTGAATACTCAAAAGTACAATATCTCAATGAGACAGTTCTTTATAACACCCGTTTTTTTCTTTAGAAAAAAAGGATATATTAATTTTGTACCAAAGTCCCTCCATTGTCTGTCTGCATGTCCATCCATCCATCTGTGCATCCATCCGTCACATTTCTTGCAAATGTATCTTCTCCAAAACCATTAGACCAAGCACCTTCAAACTTTGTACCTAGTTAGGTCACATGATGTAGAGGGTACTGGGCAATATTTCATGTGGTAAAGGTCAAATAATGTATTTTCTTGTAAATGCATCTCCTAGAATTAATTCTTAACCCACAAGTTTCTGCTGATAACTTTTGGAAACAGCTTGGGCCAAGAAAAGCCAGAAAAAGTGTCTGGCCTGACCTGGACACAAGCTCACAATCTGATGGTATGAATTCCTGAAAGAAATTTTTGAAAAGCTGATTTTGAAAAAATCTGCAGATGACAAAAAATTAGGCAAAATTACCCAGCATGCAAAGAGTTACCTCTATTTAATGTGCTGCAAATCTCTTGTTTAAAGCTGAAATTTCTTTTAGCTAGCCTGAAAGATTCCACACATCATTCATCTGAAAAAAAGGAAAGAGAAAAGTATATGAATGCCTTGCACAGAAAGTGTTTTCAAAATGGGGTTACAAATGTTGTGATATACACTGAACAAGTTTTCCATTCAGCCTTTGAGGCTGTGATTGTGTGTGTAAGCATGTCACTGGAATTGTCATAAACAAAGGACAATAACTCCTGAAGGCATTATGCAATATGGGCCATTCTGGAACTTGAAGAAGACATTATGGTACTAAACAATGTGACAACGTTTCATTGAATTCTTATCGAAATTATTCATCTTAGAGAGCAGATGTCGTTTCAAAAGATGAATTTCACAAACTGAGGGCAATAACTCCTCAAAGCATATTGCGATATGGACCATTATCAAGCTTGAAGAAGACATTATAATATTAAACAATGTGACCACGTTTCATAAAATTCTAATCAAAACTATTCATCTTAGAGAGCAGAAATTGTTTGAAACGATGAATGTTCATAAACAAAGAGCCATAGCTCTTGAAAGCATCGTGCAGTATAGACAATAATTTGCAGTATAGACAATAATCAATCTTGAAGAAGAAATAATGGTACTAAACAATTTGACCAAGTTTCATCAAATTCTGATCAAAAATATTTGACTTAGAGAGCGGACATCGTTTCAAATGGCGCATTTTCATAGACAAAGGGCCATAACTCATGAAGGCATGGTGCGATATGGACCATTATCGAACTGGAAGAAGATATTATGGTACTAAACAATGTGACCAAGTTTCATAAAATTCTGATCAGAACTATTTGACTGAGAGAGCGGACGTCCTTGGGTGTGAAGTACGTACAAACGTACGGAAGGACAGACGGACCGACAGGGGTAACATTTAATGCCCCCGCCATTGTCTTAATAACATAATAAATCTGTGACCGTACACAGTCACATGTATACTTAACAGCAAAAGAAACGCATATTATTCAATATCCATTTAATACGAGAAACAGTAATCAAAATTTACCCTGAATTATATGAATATGTTTGACCAGACCAATACGCTCGTTCTATGCCATTTTATTCGTCATTACACAGTTAATTATTATTTTTTGCTAGTTAATGCAAAAACCGCAAAGAACAGTGCCATTCATTGGAAGAGCCATGTTTTAAATCCGATTTTGCTGCATATCACGACAACACAATGTAACACATGGGAAAACAGCATAGAAATTTTTAAAAGCATTGCTGTAGGATTTACACTGCAGATCCAAAAATCTTTATTTTTTCAATTTTTTACATTGGTCTTGAAAACCACCAGAATCTCTGGAATGTAAGACAATCTGGTACATTATGCTGATATCAAGTAAGGTAGTGTCCTACAGAACCATTTAAAACAATTGTTTGGACACTTACTTGCCTGTCTTACACACACTTCCGGCTAATTGTCAGATAATGTTACTCGTTCACATTGGTCCACTTTGAAGAATTCCAGACAATTTAACCTTCAAAAGTAGTCTGTATGTCCTAATTATGACGCAGAGTGATTTTGATTAAAATCCGTACAGTGGCTTTAGGCATACAACATCTCAAAGTTCGCCTTAATTATTAGTTATTTCATTACGCCCAGAGTTATCCCCTTTTATTAGCATTACTCAAATGAGCTATCCTTTTAGAATGCATTTGATTATACCCATGTTCCATACATCCTTGATACCTTTCATATCATTAGAACAGTATTTAACTCCCAATTTATTTAATATACCATATATGCAAATTATGCGTTTCTTTTGCTGTTAAGTATATAATACCCTGGCTATACAATGAACTAGATGTATACAGGTAGATGCAATACAAGTTCCAAACCCTGTTGTGATAAGAGTAAAGGTAGCCAATATATTATAAATGCATAGCAAGGCCTCAAAGTCCCTTAATTGTTGTTGTAACAATTCAAACTAGAATGTGCAGTCGATGGGGCGCCATCGGGAATCCCCACGCTAAAGTATTTGACCCACTCAGCGCCCCCAATGCCACCCCAGCGACAGAATATTGCTGTACCTGGTAGAGTAGGTATGAATGAATGCTCTCTAGATTTGATTTTTTATTAGGGACAGCTAGATCTTTTGGTTTTCTGGTGGGCGAGGCGCTGTTTTTTTTCCAAAAGATAAAACTAGATTTTCTTAGACAAAAAGAAAACATTTATTCTTGTAAGCATAGAAAGTGTTTTTATAATTGCTATTAGGCCCTATAAGTAGGTTTGACTTCAGTTTCAACAAGTAAACTAGAGGACCTGAAGGTCCTGAGGCGCTCACCTGATTTCCTTAATAATGTTAAAATAGGTCAAGGTCAAGTACAGCTTATAATGAAACAAATTTTGTTTAACCATATATGGTGGTTGCAGCCATTTTGGTCAAGTGACCTAAACAATATAATGAATAATCCATCAAACAGCCCAGTGATTTCTGAGAAAAAGATGTTTAGATATGTGTGTTGCGGTCCAAATGAGTGGCTTTTGATAAAAGGTCACAGGTCAGCTTGACAGTTGGTACTAAATATAAAACGAATGTCTCATTAGGTTTAACATTTCTCACAAGTATTATGATTTCGGCTTAAACAGTTATAGAAAAATGAACATTTTAAGATTTTCCCCATATAAATGCATTAGGAATCAAATTTGACCTTGCCATAAAGTAGGTCAAAGTCAACCTAGATTCATCATTTGTGCAAAATTGGTAGGGCCATTATCCCCAATGCTACGTACCAAGTCCAAAAGCCAATAGCCTTTTGGTTCCAGAGAAGAAGATATTTAAAGAGTTTTTACCATATATGGGCGTGGTTGCCATCTTAGTCATATGACCATAACAATTTGTATAAATTTTGGCTAACCAATCATAAGGAGTTGTCATATGAAATTTGATTTCAATTGGCCAAGTGGTTCGAGAAAACTATATATATAATGTTTTAATTTGTTGATGGGACTCCAATATGAGCAACCTTGGCTGAAAGGTCAAAGGTCAACCTTGACCTTTGAAACTTATAATTTATAGACACTAGATTGAACATATCAAGTGAGAATAATGACTTAGGCTTCCACAATATTCAAAAAGTCAACTTTTCAAAACATTTTCCATTTAAATGCATAAGGAAGCAAATTTGGCCTTGACATTAAGTAGGTCAAAGTCATCTTGGGATCATCATTTGAACAAACTTGGTAGGCCCCACATCCCCTATGCTACATTCCAAGTCTCAAGGTCACTGGCCTTCTGGTTCTGGAGAAGAAGAATTTTAAAGGGTTTTTTACCATATATGGGCGTGGCGGTCATCTTGGTCATGTGACCTAAATTTTTTGTATATTTTTGGCTAAATCAAAAGGAGTCATCACATGAAATTTGAGTTCAATTGGGCCAATGATTTGTGAGAAAACTATGTTTTAATATATTGATCAGACTCCAATATGAGCGACCTAAGCTGGAAGTTCAAAGGTCAACCTTGACCTTTGGAACTTATTTATAGCCATTGTCTCATTAGGTTAAACATATCAAGTGAGAATAATGACTAAGGCCTTCAAAGTTTTCAAAAAAATCAACTCTTCAAAAAAATTACATTTAAATGCATTAGGAAGCAAAATTTGACCTTGGCATTAAGTAGGTCAAGGTCAACCTAGGATCATCATTTGAACAAACTTGGTAGGCCCCACATCTCTTATGCTACATACTAAGTCCCAAGGTCATCCAACTTCTGGTTCTGGAGAAGAAGATTTTTAAAGTTTTTTTACCATATATGGGCATGGCGGCCATCTTGGTCATGTGACCAGGACCATTTGAACAAACTTTTGTTACGGCGTCCTAAGGAGTCTCCATATGAAATTTGACTTTATTTGGCCAAGTGGTTTCAGAGGAGAATGTGTTTGAAAATGGTGACAGACGGACGACGGACGCCAGAGTGACTGGTATACTATTAGCTCACCCATGAGCCTTCCGCTCAGGTGAGCTAATAATATCTGATCAACATTCATCAAAGTTTTAATAAAAATCATCTAATTACCTAGATAGAGAATTACATACCAGGTGCGTAGTTTGTCCTGTTATGATGTAGATTCCTACTTGCGCTAGGGGGGTGCGGGGGCATGCTCCCCTTGAAAAAATTGATAAAAATGGTGTAATCTGGTGCATTCTGAGTGTTCCAAAGTATGTTATTATCAACCTAAAAACCAACAATTTTTAGAATAATAAATCAACAACCCAAATTTTGTGCCATATTTTTCTCCAAGATCAATCCAGATGCCCATAATAGTACAAAAATAAATACTTTCACATTTTACAGAGGGTGGGGGTGGGGGTCTGGGGGGCAATAGCCCACAGAAGCCAAAGAAATGTAAATAAAAATGGAGGCTTTTCCTTTTTTACATCAAATATTACATACAAGGCACATTGATAGCCCTGTAATGATGTGAATTCAAATTTGTGCTAGGGGATTCGGGAGCATGCTCCCGCGGATTTTTTTTATTAAAATGGTGCAATCTGGCGCGTTCTTAGTGTCCCAAAATACATTATTATCAACCTAAAAATCAACAATTTTAAGGGTTATTTTCCACAACTGTGGGCAGATCCAGAGGGGGGCATAGGGGTCCGGACCCCCCTGAAAAAAATCACCAAAATATAGAGTTTCCTTGCAATACTGGTCCGAGTTCCCTGAAATCACAAAGCTACGAAGCCATCATTTAATGTTGGACCATCATCAGCCTGCCAGCAAAACGCCATTTAAATGGCGTTTCGCTAGCAGGCCGACGATGGCCCATTTATAGTGGTATTTGGAACCTCTATCTCCTCATCAACTAAAAAAAAAAGTTATCAAATTTGGACCCCCTCTGAAAAACTTTCTGGATCCGCGCACGACAATAGTCAAAAAGATTCGCCCTACCAGTCACCAATACCAATCCCTATAAGCATGTAGCACAAAAGTAAATACATTTTGATTTCCAAGGGGGGGGGGGGTCTGGGGGGTTGCCACCCAGAAGCTGAAGATTTTTTTTTTTAATCAAAACGAAATGAAGGCTTTTCCTTTAAGGTGAGATTTTTTTACTTTTTTGCAGGGCTCCCTAAATCCCCAAAACTATGAGCTTGCTCCCCAAATCCCTGAAAATAATTACCAGTGCTCCCCAGCTCCCTGAAAATAAATAGCCATTCTCCCCAGATCCCCAAAACCCCTGGGGGTCCCAATAATGACTTTGGCTTTAACGGTATTCAAAAAATCAACTTTTCAAAAAAATCCCCATTTAAATGCATTAGGAAACAAATTTAACCTTTACGTTAAGTAGGTCAAGGTCAACCTACATTGTAGGATCATTATTTGAATAAACTTTGTAGGCCGAACACCCACAATGCTACATACCAAGTCCGAGGGTCATCGGCATTCTGGTTCTGGAGAAGAAGATTTTTAGAGGGTTTTTACCATATATGGGCGTGGCGGTCATCTTGGTCATGTGACCAGGACCATTTGAACAAACTTTGTTCCCGCGTCCTAAGGAGTCTCCATATGAAATTTGAGTTAAATTGGCCCAGTGGTTTCAGAGATGTTTGAAAATGTTGATGGGCAGACGACGGACTGACGGACGGACGCAGGAGTGACTGGTATAACAGCTTACCAATGAGCCTTCGGCACAGGTCAGCTAAACTAGAATTGTAAGAGAATCTGACTATAGCCCCGCTGCAGTGCTTTGCATACAGTAAAAGGACAGAGTTTCTCAGGATATTGAGTGGTAATGTAATTCTGACATCAATCGATGGGCATAACTCTCTTACAAATTTTCGAAAAATGACAGCTAATAATCCCAACGTAGATCTTGTCAGTATAAAAAAGTCATATAAAGTTTGGTCAAAATCTGTCCCTTTTTTCCTGAAGATATTGAGCAGAGAAATTTTTTTTAGAAATCAAGGGCCATAACTCTGCTTCAAATGAGCAAAAATGATGTGTAACAATCCCGACATAGATTTTTTTCAATATGATTGCATAATATAAAATTTGGAGAAAA
Source organism: Loripinus fragilis (assembly GCA_964019695.1). NCBI lineage: Eukaryota > Metazoa > Mollusca > Bivalvia > Lucinida > Lucinidae > Loripinus > Loripinus fragilis. The sequence continues at coordinate 14,128,385 of OZ026519.1, read as the reverse complement.
TCTGTCAATTTGTTCTCAAGATATTGAGTCGAAACGAAATTTTGGCGTAAATCAAAGGGCATAACTCTAGTACAAATAACAAAAAAATGTTGTGCAACTATTCCGATCTAGATCATGTCAATATCAATGCATATTCAAAATTTTGTTTAAGAAATAGATTCGTGCTTGCAGTGATTTGTTGCTTAATATATCACTGGCTGGAGGTCAGTCGTTAAAGTGAATAAATCATGAGCGCGAAGCGCAAATGATTTATCCACTTACGACTGACCGACAGACAGTGATATATTAAGCGACAAATCACCGTCAGTGTGAATTTATTTCGATTCTAACACACATAAAGATTAAAAGTATGTACAAATCCTTCATTGTCTATAACGATTCCGCCATCTTGAACAGACTGTCAGAATTTCCCGCAACTCTTGTTCAGACTGAAACTCGTATTTTTACGTACGTTTTGAAAGTCCAATAGTTGTGAAATTGACGTTACGCAGTCTATTGTGATAGATGACGCCATGAAAATCAAACTGGCGACCGAATGACGTCACGCCGGTCCGTGCCCAGTCCGTGCAGTGATTTATCAACCAATAAAGCACTGAGTTTAACCAATTGGCTATATAGGCGAGGTGTGTTAGAACAAAATCTACAAAACTGTTCAAGATATTAAGCGGAAACGAAAAAGTTATGACAGACGAACGGACGGATGAACAAAGGGACAGAATGACAGACAACCCAAATCCTATATAGCTCCCCCCTTTTCAAAGTGGGGCTATAAGAAGATATTATGACAGACGAACGAACAAATGGATTGACGAACGGACGGAATGACAGACAACCCAAATCCTATATAGCCCCCCTTTTTTCAAAAGCGGGGCTATAAAAAGCACATCGTCAATTTGAGGGAAACTAGAATTGTCAGAGAATGACTCTAGCTTCGCTGCAGCGCTTTTATATAATGAAAAAGGCCAAGTTCTAAAGATAATTAATGCATGAAAGCCTAAATATATTAATTATAAGCCGGAACAAATTTTGACATCAATCAAGCTCTGTTACAAACTAGATCTTGTCAATATGATTGCATATAAAATTTAGTGATATTCTATCAATTTGTTCCCATGTTATTGAGCTGAAACAAAATTTTGGCGTAAATAAGGAGCCGTAAATCCGGTAAAAATTTGTGAAAAATTACGTGTAACAATCCAAAGCTAGATCTTGTTAATATGAAAGCATATATAAAGTTTGGTGAAATTCTGTCAATTTGTTCTCAAAATATTGAAGAAAACAACATTCTGTCGTAAATCAAGGGCCATAACTCTTGTACAAATGAGCAAATAAAAATGTGTAACAATCCCAAGCTAGATCTTGTCAATATATATGCATATATAAAATTTTGTGAAAAACTGTCAATTAGTTCTCAAGATATTGAGTGGAAACAAATTTAAGGCATAAATCAAGGGCCATAACTCTGGTACAAATGTGCAAAAAATTATGTGTAACAATCCCAACGTTGATCTTGTCAATATGAATGCATATATAAAATTTGGTGAACTCATGACAATTTGTTCTCAAGATATTGAGTGGAAACGAAATTTAGGGGCAAATCAAGGGCCATAACTCTGGTACAAATGTGCAGAAAATGTCGTGTGACAATCCCAATATAGATCTTGTCAATATAAATGCATATATAAAATTTGGTGAAATTCTGTCAAATCAGTTCTCAAGATATTGAGCGGAAACGAAATTTTGGCATAAATCAAGGGCCATAACTCTGGTACAAATGAGCGAAAAATAGCATGTAACAATCCCAAGCTAGATCTTGTCAATATGAATGCATATATAAAATTTGAAGAAATTCTGTCCATTTGTTCTCAAAATATTGAGTGGAAACAAAATTTTGGCGTAAATCAAGGGCCATGACTCTGGTACAAATTTGAGAAAAAGACATGTAACAATCCCAAGCTAGATCATGTCAATATCAATGCACATACAAAATTTGGATAAATTCTATAAAAGATTTCTCAAAGTATTGAGCAGCAACGAAATTATGACGGACGGACAGATGAACGGACGGACGGACAGACATCCCAAACCGGGCTATAATAAAACTGGATCACAGAAATTATCAGGGGTTTCCGACCATGCAAGACTCAAACCAATCTGCTAAGTTACAGAGATTATCAAGAATGCTGAAATTTTGTGTGTATCAAGTTTTTCAATTATATACTTTCCAGAGGGTAAACAATAAAGAGGCTGATCAGACTGCCAAGATGTGCAGGCTAGTCTTCACCTTTATTGTTGGCATGCTGCTACATCAGGTTTTCTCTGGACATAACGTCCATATCTCTGTGACTGCTTTTTTCACACCTTCCCTAGGTCTACATGATTGATGTCACATGCAACAAGTGTAATTCTCAGGGCTGCTGTGACGTGACGTACAAATGGCACCTTTGAATAAAATCAGAAGTAAGCACAAATAAATATGTGCCAAAAATGGACACGGTGGAAAGCATACTCAAAAAAGTGGTCCGGCCCGAATACTGGGGACCAGGGAAGACAGCCTTGCTGAAGTCTGATGTCTATCTTCATTAAGTAAGCCAAGAATCAACTTTGGTGGCCTAATATAGCACTTTGAAATAGCTGTTGAGAATGACCTAAGGGTATCATTATGCCAGGGAAAGCTATTTTTGAAATTTGGAAAAAGAAAACAAAAAAAAATCATTTGGCTTTGTTTTTGCCTGTGAAAGTACATGTTGCTGGACCAGGCTTCAAAATGCATAACCCCCTCTATTGCAGACCAAAATAAGTAAAGCCCCAGTTACACAGTCACGATTCCGGCCACGATTCACCATGACTCGTCCAGATTTGAACCAGATGGTAAAATCGGGATGCGTCGGGATGGAAAAAAAGAAAAACGAGCATCAATACAGTGTCTCACGATGCTCCTACGGTGTCTGCACGATTAATCTACGGATCCTCTACATCTCATGATGGCAGCGCTACGATTCACCACGGTGGAGCTACGAATGCTCAGGATGCCTCCACGATTCGATACAGTGCTAGTACGATTCAAGCCGGTAGCGCTAGGGTAGCGTCACGACCTCCCATGAACGTGCACGATTAAATGATTGTTTTTTGTTTTGTTTTTGTTGCTTTACGTCCCATGTCAACAGCTATGGTCATTGCGGGACGGTCAGTTCACTTAACCACACTTTTTCCTGGGCAGGCTTGAGCAAGCGGTTAACCAGTAATTTGTGCATATACTTACGCTTGTAACTGACAACAACCCTTCTTGAATAAATCAGCGGAAGGGAGGAGAATGATCGTAGAAATTATTTCATGATCACTCTCCACAAAAGTATGGTACCGGGCCGGGATCGAACTCTTGATCCCTGGATCTGCAGTCAGACACGCATCTGTAGCCAGACATGTTACCGACTGCGCTATGCGGCCCGGTATTTAGTGATTGTCATGCGACAGTCCTGGGGGGGGGGGGGGGAGGGGTACTCTCATACTCTCATTTTTTCTTCATACGTAGGCTCAGGCCCAGCATCTACCGTTCACCCAAAAAAATATCAGGAGTTTCAAGCACCCAAAAAAAAATTTGAAATTTTAGCAACTAAAATTATTCCCTATTCTTTACCTTGAGTTTATAAAAGATCCTAAAATGCATAGAAATGTCCCCTAAATATAGTCCAATATTGTGATGACCCCAAAAAGTATCCACAAAATCTAAATACCCAAAAATATTCCACAAAATCTTAATACCCAAAAATATTCATTTTTCTGAAAACCCCAAAAAATATTGAAAATTTTGAACCCCAAAAAATGACCCGAGCCTGTATGAAAATATTAGAGTAAACCCCCTGGGGCGACAGTTTGCCAAATTATTACACCAAATATCATTATCTCTTCAACCTTTGATGAAGTCAGTCATGCCATCAAAAAGAAAAGCTGTGGCAATATCAAAATAGTCACCGAACCTACGGGCTAGGCTCAGTCCTGTCCCAAGTCCAGTGCCCTGTCTAGTGTATCAGATGACATCCAGTTCAAGCTGCAAATTAGCAATTTGAAGTCTCTGGACATAATCCATGATGCGCTTCACTAAAATTGTCTTTTGAAAATGATTTTCAGCAATGTATCATTGCTCTGCTTTTATACCAGAATCTTGTGTCAGTGATAACCCGATTTGCTACGAACGCCCACGAATGACCACGAATACTACCACGGTACCACTAGGAATGATCCTGATCCTGCTACGGTAGAGCTATGATTTAGGCCACGCCCACAATCCAACACGATTCACCCTGACGAGTTTAAACGGTTTAAACATGTCATAGCCTTGTCGTGGAGGTTCCCGAATCACCAGGATTCTTCATGAATCACCACGGTACTACTAGGACTGGCGCTGATGTCTCTATGGTGCTGCTACGACTCATTCCGATGCATCACAACCTAATAAATCGGGGTGAGTTGTAGCTCTACCATGGCCAAAATCATGAATATGCTTAAGATAACATATCCATAAGTCCGTTGACTAGGAGTTTCAGGCAGACCTGCTACAGTGGTAATCAGTTACCAAGAGAATCCAGGAATTCCACACAGGGCTTTAGTTCAGAGTGCGTAAAGAAAATCTAATTTTCTTATTTCTCAACCAAAACATATGTTGTGGGTACTCAAAAGAACCGTCTCAATGAGACTGTTCTTTTGAGCTCCCAAAACATATGTTAAAACTGATGGGTAAGAAAATATTTACATTTTTACGCTGAACATTTTTGTTTATCTAAACCTGTGATTCCACAATAAAGAAATATGAACATACCTATAAAGAATGATGTTACCTCCAACACATAACTACCAAAAACATTGTCAAATATAATTCAGCCGCAGCATGAGATTTTCAACAAATTAACATTTTGACATGTGTAGACTCGGACGAGCCTCTGCAGCCTCCTTTTAAGTTTAGAAGCTCCAAATGGTGTTCAGCTAGTAGCTTAACAATCATAGAATACTCAAGCTACTAGCAAAGGCTCTGATCAGACTGGGCGTATGCGCAGGCTGATCTGAGGCTTTGTTGGTCGCACCTAGCACTTTGTTGGAAATCTCATGCACTGGCTCATTATTTATTTACCTTATTTCACATATCCTTTCATGACATATTTTCTTTCAAAACTCAAAGGTCAGCAAGCAGTTTAAAAAATCATGCATCTCTGAAAGCACTTGCATTGTACAGGATTAAATCTAAGCCTCAAGGCATTAGCTATTGCAAAGTACAGTTAAACCTTCGTCCTGCTGAACAAAACAACTATTTGCAAGTGGGGACATTTTTTGGTCATCTGCTGATTTTTTTTCAAAGTTAACAATTAAAACAATCATCAGGAATATCATATGAGCCTCGATTAGTTTGGATCCAGATCAGGTCAGAAATTTTGTTAGGCCTGATGTGGATCCAAACTATTTGCAAATGTTGTCTGCAGACGACACAAGCAGACATAAGATAATGTCCTCCAGTCCAGTCTCATTAAATCACAACAAACAGTGTGGATCCTGATCAGATAGCTTTTTTATGCACACAACTTTGAACAAGTTGAAGGGGCATATTGCTTTGGGCCTGTCCATTCGTCCGTCCGTCTGTGTGCCTGTTACAAAAATTAAGTAGCATATCAAAAAATAGTTAACCCGTATTTTTTTCAGTCCAAATTATCTCCCTTTGTGGAGTTATGCCCCTTTTAAAGGGTCGTAATCAAGATATCTCAAAAAGTATAACTGCTAGGAGCTTCAAACTTAGTCAGCAGATAGAAGATAATGAGTAGATTATAGTGCGACCAGGTAATGGACGTTGGACACTGCCATTCACTGTCAATTAAGACTGGTCTACAGTAAATTGGGTAAAACAGCATAGGGACGCTTTAATCGTGCAAAACAACTGAGCTGCAGACGACAAAAGCGACCAGCTTTATACGGTTAGTATGCCTGAGGCAAGTTCAATAATGCGAGCGCTCTCGGGCGCTCGTTATACTGATGTCCGGCTTTACACATTATGAATAAAGATAGGTACCGCCCCTGCGAAATGGTCTAGAACTGTTCTAGAATGTTCTAATATTATTCTAGAATTTTCTAGAACTATGTTCTAGAACTGCTCTAGATATGTTCTAGAATGTTTATGGGACAGATGTAGAACGTTAAATGGGACAATTTTTTGTTCTACAATTGTTCTAGCCGAGGTCAAAAAATTTGTTCTAGAAAAGTTCCAGAAAATTCTAAAAGTTTTTCCTAGAACAGTTCTAGAACAAATCAATTTTGTTCTAGAACAGTTCCAGAACAAATCTTTAGAATGTTTATGGAACAATTGTAGAACACCTCTCATAAAATGTCCCATTTAACGTTCTATAAATGTCTCGGAATAGTTCTAGAACATCTGTAGAATGGTTCCAGAACTATTCCAGAAATATTCTAATGGTCTGTTCTAGAACTGTTCTAGAATTAACCTTGGTTTGTTCTAGAACAGTTCCAGAACAAATCTTTAGAATGTTTATGGAACAGTTGTAGAACACCCCTCATAAATTGTCCCATTTAACGTTCTATAAATGTCCCTGAATAGTTCTAGAACATCTGTAGAATGGTTCCAGAACTATTCCAGAAATGTTCTAATGGTTTGTTCTAGAACTGTTCTAGAACTAACCTTGGTTTGTTCTAGAACTGATCTAGAACAAACCTTTAGAATTTTTCTGGAACAATTGTAGAACACCCCAAGAAATGTTCCATTTAACGTTCTAAAAATGTCTCTGAATCATTCTAGAACATTTTTAGAATGGTTCCAGAACAATTCTAGAAATGTTCTAATGGTTTGTTCTAGAACTGTTCTAGAATAAACATTGGCTTTTTCTAGAACTGATCCAGAACAAACCCTTAGAAATTTTCTGGAAAGACTGTAGAACAACTCTTCAAAAATGTCATACAAAGCATTCTATTAATGCCCCTGAATTATTTTAGAGCATTTTAGAATAGTTTAAGAACAATTTCAGGAATGTTCTAGTGGTTTGTTCTGCAACTGTTCTAAAAAATCTGAATTTTTCTAAAACAGTTGTAGAACACCTCCCCAAAAATGTCCCATATAGGGTTTGGAAATAAGATTCCATCGAATGCTACCTTTATATATCTGGAAAACTGTTGACATTGGTTTAAAACCCCAATAAGTAATCCCCAAATGCAGGTGAAACAATAAATAAATAAACATCAACTGGAGGAGAATTATTATAGGGGCCCTAAGTTGGCCTAAATGTTGTTAGCTATTGCCACCCTGTTACCCCACCCATTTCAAAACATTGTCATGCATTTGACCTTGGAAAAACAGCAACTACAGCAACAATTAACATTAATACTTAAGAAATTGTGTCTCAAGCCTACTCACTGTCCCAGACTATATAATACTGTCAAATTTGCCATCTAGAAACTGCCACAAGTGCTTTTTGGGGAGCCTTCATAATCCCTCCAATTCTGGCAGCCATGGTTAAATTTATGATAATGACATGCTTGTTCTAGAACTGTTCTAAAAATGTTCTAGAACATTTTTTAACTTTTGTAGAACTTGCTGGTTCAGTAAATTTCAGTAAAATATTTCTCCCGAATTATCAGTGAATTGAAAAGTAAATAACATTCATTGCAAAACTGTAACATTGTAGTTTTTGGAAAACTTATTGGATGTTAACTGCTCAACCTCTGTTTATAGTAATTAAGCCATGATCATCTTCTCATTGTGGTAACATGCCACCCTGTATTACCCCACCCATTTCAAAACATTGTCTTGCATTTGCTAAAAAAACTTACAAACAACAACCCAACCATTAATCAACATTAAAAAACCTTAGAGAAACTGTTTCTCAGGTCTACTCACTGTCTCAGTCAATGCTACTATCATGTTTGCCATCTAGAAATTCCCAAACAAATGTTTTTGAAGAGCCTCCACATTTTCCCTCCAATTCTGGTAGCCATGTTTTTCCCATCATCCATCTGGTTATGACATGTTTCCTCTTTAAATGTTCTAAAAATGTTCTAGAACTTTTTAGAACATTTCTAGAACTTGCTGGTTCTATAAAAGTACTAAATAAGTTCTAGAACTTAATTTGAATTTTCTTTTACTTATTTTGTCCTTTTTTTCTTTCTTTCTCTATATACTGCTAGTATTATCGGCAAGTGTACTTTGTGCTCTCCAGGTTGCAGGATGAAAGCCTACAAGTAATTTAAACCATATCTAAATTACCTTAGGGTTCTTTAACCTGCACAAGGGGTGACCTTCCCTGCAAAGGGGACATCCAGTTAACGTCCCCATCCAAAGGACCAGGCCTCCAGATAAGAGTGCATATTGGAAAATTATTTTCTTTATTTCTCACCCAAAACATGTTTTATGTTTTGGGTACTCAAAAGAACCGTCTCATCGCCCAACCACTGAGCTACCCGATGCTTTCTGTTCTTGAGAAGTTTCAAAAATGTTCTAGAATTTATTAGTATATTTGTAGAATTAACTAGTTCTAAAAAGTAAGACAAATGTTCTAGAACTTAATTTGAATCATTTTTTAGAAGTTTCTGTCAACTTATTTTGTTCTTGAAAAGTTCTAAAAATGTTCTAGAATATTATTAGAACATTTGTAGAACTTACTGGTTCTTGATTTGTTCTAAAAATGTTCTAGAATATTTCAAGAACACTTATAGAATGGAAATCAGTTCTAGAATGTGTTTGATTTGTTCTATAACAATGTTCTAGAACAGTTGTAGAACAAGAGTTCTAGAACGAACATATTTACCTGTTTAGAACAGTTCTAGAACAGTTCTAAATGTTCTAGAACAGTTCTAGAACACCTCCAATTTGTAGAACAAAATTTCGCAGGGGCAATCAACGAGCGCTCGGCGAGCACTCGCATTATTGAACTCGCCTCTGGTAAATGTTCGCAGAAATCTTAGTCTTTCTTGTTTACAGACACCTTGGCTCACTGGTCAGGGTCTTCTAGAACCTATGTGGATTTTAGTCAAGATCAGCGAGGCAGACTGGTCTATGTTAGAACGGCTGTTGCTGTTACATGTATCAAGAGTCAGGTTGCACAGGGTAATGAAGATCTGATTGCATGTAGCGTGCTTTTAACTGTAATTCCCTTTGGTATTGTATTTACTATACAGTCATATCTCAAGTAACCATCTAAAACGCAAAGCTGCATACACTGGTACGGAGGTCGAAAATGTTTTATACATGATATACGGATATAAAGGGCATACATGTTATATAGGTCTAGTGATTACACATTATTGAACTAACCCAACAAACAGGCTGGAATGAAAGACGCCTTCAAAAACTGTAGTTATTAATCTGCTTTTGGGTCTCTGTCTAGCCACGCCAACACCTGGTTCCTATCTCCGTTAGCATCGCATACCACATGGTGATACAGTGATCAAATAGCTGTATAATTCCTGTAGAGTCACCATTTATAGAGAGCTTGACTTGAGATAAAGGGGCCGTTGGTTTGAGTCTCTCTGGAGGCACCATATTGTTTCCTTGTGCAAGACATGTTATACTCTATTTAGTACTGGTTCAACCCAGGAAACGTCCCCACATAATTGAAAATTTCTTGACTGGCATGGACGGATCCAGAGGGGGGGACAGGTGGTCCTATTGATAGATCACAAAAAAATAGGTTTGCTTAGCAATACTGGTCCGGATCCCCTGAAAAATCACAAAGCTACTAGGCCAGAATTCAATGTTAGGCCATCATCGGGGCGCAAAACGCCATTTAAATGGCCTTTCGCTGGCTGGCCAATGATGGCCCACTTTTAGTGGTATTTTGATCATCTCTCCTCTCATCAACTTAAAAAAGAAAAAAAATTGGACCCCTCTGACAAAAGTTTCTGGATCCGCGCATGACTGGGATGTAAAGTATCAACTCAAATAATCGAGGCCCACAGTTGCTCAGTGTTAGTGTGTTAGACCTGTGATTAAAGAATCGCTATTTTTAGAAGGTTCAATGAAAGCACTTCGAAATGTCCTGAGCAAGACACTTTATTCTCTGCAATGTACTGGTTCAATCTAGGTGGACAGGAAACTTCGCATCATGGCTGCAAAAATTTTGGCAGCGACGCAAAACATCAATGCAGACAAACAAAATCAACTCAAAATAACACACTCATCTCTAATTTTTGCTGCAGTTGTGTGCGTCTAATGGTACAGTATGCTTTATGATAATATTGGCGTTGAAATATTGTCAATGAAAATATTCTTCCAAATTCTGTTTGTTTGGGAAGAAAATGATTTGGTGTTTAGCTCTGAATTGGAAAAAATAGCATTAAAACAACAACATAAAAATAGCCCCCCCTGCCCCCCCCCCCCCCCCCCCCCCCACACACACACATTAAAATTCAGCATGCTAAGGGTTCAATAAATGGATCACATGGAAAGGGTACACATATCTTTTATGAAAGAATAAAACTTGTGTGATTGTAGATTTCATTGTCGAAGATTGATGTTTTGGTTGAATAGTTTAAGATACCCACACTGTTTAAGATACATCTATGTACATAAGTTCAAACAAGGTATCTGGGCTAATCAGATTCATCTTCAATAATTCGAAATGCTTATTTTCCACGATACGGCAACAATAAGTCTACAGGTTTATAATTTTGGTGTGGAGAGTTTCACAGATGGGTGGATACGCGAACAATGCAACCTGACTAGCCAAGGACCTCGGAGTGTTTCCTATTCAATCTGCCCAAATTTTGACAGCCTGGGGCTAGGATAATGCATAACTGACAACTATAGTTTTGAGCTTAAATCAAACCTTTACATTTAGTGCACCTAGCAAAACAAAAATATTTTGAAAATATTGCATACTCATGCCAGAACTCTAGGGTTTAGGGGGTGGGGGTATTTTTTGTGACCAAATTCTATTTCACAGAAAGTCAGAGTTTCGTCTAGTATTCACCTAAATACATGTAAATATTATGTTTGCGGCATATAACTCGAGACGAAAGTGATGCATTTGCATAAAATTCGGGTTGAGAAGATTTCATTGTTTCATAAAAGAAGTGTGCTGTCAATCACTTTTGACTATTACCTGTAATGTTTCAAGGTCAACCAGTACACTGAGGTGTATCATATCTGCATACTGTATATATCATAGTCTAGATAAACACATTTTTGAGCGTAAAATCGTTAATATTTTCTAACACATAAGATTTAACCTATAATTTGGTGCTTAAAAGAACCGTCTCATTGAGACGGTTGTTTTGAGTACCCACAACACATGTTTTGGTTGTGAAATGAGACAATTAATTACTTTATAAGCACTCATAACTAAAGCCCTGGGGGGGGGGGGTGGGGGGGGGGGGAAGCACTACCGTAAAACTTTTTCTATTTTCTATATGTTGAATAGCAAAAACAGAGTTTTCAACCCATATTTTTCAATTGGTACTTGTCCAATGAGAAAACGGCTTTTGTGGATAAGTCGAGGGTTGAACCTACTATCTTTTTCATAGAAAAAATATCATTTTCTTTGAAACTTTTCTCTAGTCATTTTTATGGGCAATCCTTCATTAAGACTGTCCGAGGTCCTTTCAAAATGTATTTGTCCAGGGTTTGAACTTAGCTAAGAACCGCCCAAAGTCTCTTATCTGGATGGAGTATACCTGGTGAAAATTAAAAAAAAAAAGTTTTTTTTTTAGTTATTGACCTTTGAAAATATTAACATAGAAAGCTTGATATCTCAAAAACTATATTACAGTTAGGAGCTTCAAACTTGGACAGTGGGAGCGCAGTGGCTCAGTGGTAGAGTGCTTGACTCGAGACCGAAGGGCCGCGGGTTAGAGCCTCACCGGCGTCACTGCGTTGTGGTCCTTGAGCAAGACACATTTATCCTAGCTTAGTACTGGTTCAACCCAGGAAGAACCGTCCTTATATAACTGAAAGATTGTTGATGGGACGTAAAGAATCAAATCAAACAAACAAAACTTGGACAGCTGATAGAGGATACTGAGTAGATTACCTGGTGAAAATTTAAGAAAAAGTTATACATATTTTTTTTACGTTATTTTTTGGGTTAATGCCCTTTGCAAATTTGGACAAACCCGACAAAAAAAGAAACGCACCACTACGATTTTCCCATCAAGTTCTCCTTTTAATACGGAAATGTTACTCGTCATGAAATACTTATTTCTGATCACATCTTTCTAAAACTTGACTATGGCGTAGATGAGTATCTGCACCTTCCCTGTGAAGGCACACAACTCACCAAGGTAAATGGTAAATGAGTTTTTGAAGCATTTATTCAATGCTATTGCCTACACGGAATTCAGAGTATGCTTTACACTTGTAAAGTGTAAAAACGATATGTTGTCGTTATGTGAGACAACCAATGTGTTTATTGATGCTTTTGTGATTCCCAAACCAATTTTTATCAGTTTAATTTGATTAAAACAATTGTGAAATCTTTGCATGTTTTGTTAGGTTTGTCTCCAGTATGGAATCGTCATCTAAAGGGCAGTCACTAGAAAGAGGCTAACTAGCGTAAATAATCGCGTATGATGAAATTAAAGATAGAATTTGCAAGGCATAGGTCTCTAGGTAAAAGTTGGTCTACTGAGACAATTCCATGTGATTGAATTTATCTAGCAAGAGAGCATTATAAAAGCGCTTATTTTCTGTGACTTTACAATTTAATGCCCACTTGGTTCGTGGCCAATTTTCTTTAAATACATTTTTGACGCCTAATTGCAAAAGATGTGAAATGCAGCAGTACTTGATATACCTTTGCGCTGATAAAAGCGAAACTTGCCTATCACTTGTGATCTTCCTGAGAGTTGAACAGTTCTACATGGTGCGTTTCTTTTTTGTCCGGTATAGAAAACTTGTAAGGAAGATATCTTGAAAACCATCACAGCTAGTAGCCTCAGATTTAGTCAGCTGATAGAAGACCTGGCAAGATGATCCTTATGGACAGGCACAGTGTTTCATAAACATCTTCAGACACCATGCACTCAGGCTTCTGATCTCTGTGTGAACAATGTGACCCTTGGGTGGGGATATCTTTGACCCAGGTCAAGCTTGGTAAACCACAATAACAACAATATATTGCGATATTTTTTCGTACCAATATATTGTACCTTTTCAGACTCATATTGCAATATACCTGCATATCAGGTTTATCGTTACAGCTCTAAGTGCTAGGGCAGCGTCACGACCTCCCATCCATGAATGTGCACGATTTAGTGATTGTCATGTGACAGTCCTGGGGGGGGGGGGGGGGGGGGGGGGGGTACTCTCATACTCTCATTTTTTCTTCATACGTAGGCTCAGGCCCAGCATCTACCGTTCACCAAAAAAAATATCAGGAGTGTCAAGCACCCCCCCCAAAAAAATTGAAATTCTAGCAACTAAAAAAATATTCCCTATTCTGTACCTTGACTTTAAACACGGGTGGTAAACCTAGGAACTACCACGAAATTGTGTTAACGTTATTTTGTTCCCAAGCCACATCCGAGACACGTCATGGTAGTTTCCAGGCCGAAAATTGGACAAAGAAACGTTGGTGTCACTTCCATTTTTGTTTCATTTTACAACTAAGAACGAGCAATGGTGAAATCCGACAATGTGGTTCCGTGTAAATATGTCTCAGCGTCCCCTCTAGCCCAAAATTTTGTTTGTAAAGTTATTTTCTTTCTTTAGATTCGTGTTTCCCCACTGAGCATCGAACCAACTTTCCCAAAGTTCGAAGGATTTTAACCCATATCTGTCAAATTAAATGGAATTTGATATCATTTGACAATGGAAATGATTAAAAGACCCTGAATAAACATTCCTACACAGAAAAAAGATCTGAGCATTTACTCGTAAACGATTCATGCCCCGTTCGTCCTGCAAGGTAGTTTCCAGCTCATCGTGGTAGTTAAAATGCTATCGTGGTAGTTTCCAAGACTTTGTAGGAGTTTAGTAGCAGTTTGCATCAGCAGATGTTCACTATTCAGGGGCTACTTCATTTTTATAAAGACAGCTAGGGTGTGCGGGCCGAAACTTGAATACCCCTCTTAATTATACCAAGACCTTTTCAAACAACCTTTTGTCAGATAACAAATGTCGACTGCCTGAATTTTTCATTTCAGTGGGCTATTGAAATGATGAGAAGAATGAAAAGAAGGGATATTCACATATTTTGTTTTTGAATAAAAATGCTTTTTAATTATCAAATAACATGCCCGTTCATCGTCGCACTCACATGTATATAAAAAGTGTCCCAACCGGAGGATATTTCCCTTTTTTCTGAAGCGCAAGTACTAACGATACTTTGGGCCAGTAGTCTTAGCCTGCCATTTTATTTTAAAGTTGACTGAACAGCGAGTGGCGCAATTTTTACATCATTTTTTTGTCTGTTGCTTGGTCCATCACGGCTCAACTGATGACCATCTTTTGCTTTAGATTTCCTGGGGTGTTGTTTGGAGTCAAGCACTCTTCCATTGAGCCACTGCACTCCCAGCTGTGACATGATATTTCCAACAATGTAATATGTGCGATCAGAGAGGCTCAGACTAGCCTGCGCAGTCTGGTCAGAGCCTTTGACAGCTGCTTGAATATTCACATGAACTGCCTAAGCTTAAAATGAGACTACACAGGCTCATCTGAGTCTATTCATGTCAAAATGCCACATTGTTGGAAATCACGTGTTGCGGCTCATATATTGTTGTGTCCAAGCTTGTCCGGATGTGAGGCGGGAATGAATGAATGACCCAGTAATAGATCTACATATGTTGTTTGTGTCCGAGCTTGGCGGGACGGTACAAAGTTTTTCTCAAGCCTCACCGGTGTCACAGCATTGTGTCCTTGAGAAAGACACATTTATCCTTCAACCCAGGAAGACCCGTCTTAACATAACTGAAAGATCGTGACTGGGACATAAAGAATCAAATCAAACAAAAAAAAATACATAGGGGTAATTTCTAGGTAAAAGAAATCATCCATAACACTGTTTGCAACGAGTGGTACTTGTTTGGGAAAAATTATTAATTTCCGATAATTCGGTGCACCCTCTGGCGTCAAAAAACTTAGCATTTCACCTTTGTATTATGACAATCCAGCCCTGCCTCATAACAACCTAGTTCTGCCTATTCACAACCTAGTTCTGCCTTTTGAAAACCGAAAAATGACATAATCTGAATCTAAATACGAATGAAACGACTACTAAATGACAATTTGCATGATATAATGGCACAATTTACAAAGTAAAATGAGATTACCAACATACAAAAACAAACTTGTATGCATAGAATATCGGCGGAAATTTTATTCCATACACGTGCGGCATGTGCTTTTCTTTATAATCCAGGTTAAGTGAGTTTAAAGTGCTAGTGCACTGCAGCGGTAGCACGGTACGATGGATTTATAACAACTATTATTAAATTATTATTATCAGCCCCCCCCCCCTCCCAAATTTTACATTGAAATAGTTTGCTTAACTGGCCCTATGTATTATTATTATTATTATCATATCGTGTTTTTGTTCTGTTGTTGTTGCTGTCGCTGCTATTGTCGTGGTGCTTTAATACTGACAGCTGTTATTATACAATATTTGGGAATCCAGCAGCATGATCTGGGAAGAGCATTAGCAGAAAAATGCTTTTTTGTAATTGCATCAATGTTGGTGCTGGGGCGATGTTGTGACCGGGTGAAAACCAAGTTGAGGCAGCGCCCCTTCGACGTAGACTTAGTAAGCTGGAATGCTGTGCGACGTTTGAAATTTCTCTACCGCTGTGCTCTTCCCTGAGCAAATACCAGGCCCAAATTATGTCCCACAGTGTAAGCAAAATCTCTGCCGCACCTTACTCTACCAAGCAGTACCAAGTACCATGATGTCAAACCATTGGTATGGAAAATGGCTATGCCATGCATGCAAGCGTGTGTATGGGTTTAGCCATTCTCGATGGCAATGTCTAAATAAAGCCTTCAAATAACAAATACTTCCATATATCCCAACACTGCCTATACCCAACCCCCCCCCCCCCCACACACACACACACACCAAGCCGTCTGTCTCTTATGCTATAATGTAACATTTACATGTATCTTTTTGCTTTTGGAAATTGACGTCAATCATGTATTTCCATTAAACATGTTCTGAAATGCTCTAATGCCATCTGCGAATTGCCTGAGCTATATATATATATATCAATAAAGTCTGTTGTATTGTATTGTATTGTAACAAAAACAAACGTTGTCAGAGTTGGACCCCCACTCTTTGACAAAACTTTCTAGATCATGCCAAGATCCGCGTATGACTGCGAAGCTGTATATAATTGCAACATGTGCGCACATGTCGTTTAGAAAAAAGAGTTTTATCAAGTGGGTAATTTGTTCAATGAATAAGAATCTATTAATAAACGTACATGATGTATACCGAACGCGCATCATGCAAAGAACGTCCTGGAAAAATGTTTTGGTTGCTGTAAGAGAAAACGCTTTACCGAATATAAAATATTTTATGCATATTTTATATTCAGGCACCTGTCCTGGGGGATTTAGCACAGACCAACCTGCGCATCTGCGCCGACAGATCAACGGATTTGTTATTCGCTTAATTTGATCCACGGAAAATGTAAATTTTCTAGCTAGTCTCTGTAGCTGAGTAGGATAGACTAGATCTCACTTTGTAAAAAAAGCACTTACGACAGTTTTTAAGCCAATGCTGACTTCTTTGTCACGCTAATGAGCAGGAAAGCCAAGTATCCACGCACACTCACCAGTGCCTTCGCCAAGAATACTGAAATTTGAAGTAAAAAAAAAAGAAAAACAGGAAACTGGTATTTTTTAAGAGAAAATATATCCCCCATAGACCCCTTTTGCGCAGATGTGACGAAGAAAAGAAGGACAAAGCTACCTCCGCATCGTGTCCCAATGTCATCGCAAAGCACTTTTGTCTCAAATTAACACATGAGTTCAAAATGTCCCAATAAGATAGTCATGCAAATTTAGTCATGCAAAAAAGCGTCATTCGAACGCCAACGCTAACGTTCACAGAGAACATGCGCGGATCCAGAAAGTTTTTTTAGGAGGTCCAACTTTAACAGTTTGTTTTAGTTGGTAGGACCCAAATATTACTATAACCTAGCCATTATCGGCCCTTCTGTGAAAAGGCGTTTCGCTCACATGCTGATGGTGGCCCAACACTGACTTTTGGATTGGTAGCTTTGTGATTTTTCATGGGATCTGGTCCAGTATTACTATGAACCCCTTTATTTTTGTGATATTTCAGAGGGGGTCCGGACCCCATGTTCCCCCACCCCTCTGGATCCGCGCATGGAGAACCTTTGATACCAAAAACATACTTAAGACCACAGGCCTCCATTAAAAAAATCCCATCATTAGGAACTTAGCTCTGAAAAACCAGTCTTCTGTTTTCGAACAACAAATTTGCAGATCAGCCTGCACATTCACACAGTCTGGTGAGCAGCTTTGTTGTTCGCTTTTGGGAGAGTATCATCTATGTATTTAAACTTCACATGTTCAGTCTTGAAGTGATCAGGGAGGTGTTTTGAAATGACCCTTATGCGACAAGCACGGATGTGAGAAAACAACTTGCAATCCATGGCACGGAAGTGAGTGCCGCTACTGTAAAGAAAGCTATTAAGACAGCCGGGTATGTGAACTCGGAGCCAAGATACTGTCAGTTAATTAGAAACGCCAATCAAGAGAAATGGGTGGATTTTTGTAATTCTCTTATTGAGGTGAATGATGCGCTTGACAATATAATATATACGGACGAGTGTAGTGTTCAGCTGCATAATAACAAAACGACATCATACAGACGGAAGGGAATGCTAACACCATATATGGGTAAACCAAAACACCCGCTCAAGGTCCATGTGTGGGGTGGGATTAGCCGAAAAGGTCGGACTGAAATAATCATATTTGATGGGATAATGAAATCTGATTTTTTTGTGGAAGAAATTCTTAAGAACACTCTCCTTCCCTTTGTGAGAGAAACTTTCGGAGTGAACCACCGGTTTCAACAAGACAACGATCCAAAGCATCGCTCAAAATTATCACAGAAGTTTATGGAGGACAATTCTATCAACTGGTGGAAAGACTGGCCTTCAGGTATATCTAGAGCAAAACGCCCACGAGGTCCCTGTTTTGGTCAAAAACACATTTCCACAAAAAATGCAGCACAGCAGTAGCACATCAATATTAAATGTTGCCACAACACTTGTGCTAATCAGGTTGTGCTGATGTGCAGACTGATCAGCGCTGATATTGTGGACAGTTGCAATTATTTAAGACAAGCACCCATCCCCTACAAGCACCAACCCAGTAAATAGATGTATATAGGTGGCATGCGGCGCATTGTTTTGAAAACAAGGAAATGTAGAGCATGAAATTTAATTTGAATTTATAAATGTATATGTATTTTTTTTCAAAAAGCCTCTCAACAACGTACATGTATCGGTTGAGATACGGCTACAGAGACGAGCCAAAAATCGAAATTTTGCTTGTTGCAACTTGGTACAAATGCATGTACTTTCCAGTAAGCATTCACCAAAGGCACTGATCAGACTTTGCGAATGCGAAAGCTGGTCTGCTCCTTTGTTATCGCGATTTCTCGGCGCAAGAAAACCTGTCTTAGGTACGTAGTTTGCACATCTATGCAGTCTGATCAGCGGCAAATTGTTATTCGCTTATTGGAGATAATCATATCTTATCTTTATGCAAACGAAGTTTGAGCTTTTTGGTAGTCTCTGTAATTGAGTATGTTGGATTGAGTATGACCCTGATTAAATGGCGCCTTCCTGGAGCATAAGATATTTCAATTAGCGCATATCTCTGACCGCCTCACTTTATAAGTGATCACCAAATGCGTAAGGGTGTGCAGGGGAGGATCCTAGGTTTTCCGGTAAGGGGGTTCATATGTTTAGAGCGGTGGAGGTTCGTTTGGCTGATTTTATATCATTTTCCTTAAATATCCACGAAAAAGAAATAATTTGGTCTCATTGAGGCCAAATTATTCCCTTTTCGTTGGATATTTAAAAAGGGGGGGCAGGGATGGGGTCCGAGCGAACCCCCTGAACTCCCTCTGGATCCGCCGCCACTGATGTGGTCGATTCTTATGTATTTATGACGACCACTGCATGGCCGTAATGAACCCAAAAAGTTTGTACTTTGGCAAATGGTGGAAATCCAGATGAAATGCTGCATAATATTGTATTTAATCTGGGTCTTCACTATCTGCTAAGTCATAAATGAACTAAAGTATTTCAGGAATTGTTTGGCTGAAATGGTTTTGTGTCCCGCCATGAAATGGCTTGAGCATTGAGCGTTACCCCCTTCCATCCGCACCTACGTAAGTCTGAACATCACACACAATGACGTCCGCTCTCTAAGTTGTATAGTTTTGATCAGAATTTTATGAAACTTTGTTACATTGAAATTTGTTAAGTACTTTTTTTCAGGTTTGATGAATGTCCAAATCACACCATGCATTCAGTCCGCTTTCTAAGATGGATAGTTATGATCAGAATTGTTTGAAACTTGGTCACATGGTTTAGTGCCATTATGTCTCTCATGAATGGTCCATATTGCATCATGCCCTCAGCATTCAAGAAAAAACTATGAGAATTTTTGCAAAAGCGGGGGCAACTGTGTCCAATGGACACATTTCTAGTTAATTGGTTTATTGCCGAAACGACCTGGATTCTATTTTTATACATGATTTATGTCTCTTTTTTCAAAATTTAATTTCTAGTTGTTGTTTTTTTTTCTATAGAAAGTTGTGATTTGAATCCAATAGAGATGGTATGGAATCAGCTTAAACGACATGTAGCAAAAGTGCAGCCTCACAACAAAGATGAACTAATTCAAAGTATTCATGAATTCTGGAACACAGTCCTGACGCCGGAATTATGTAGTAGATATATTGACCACATATTTAAGGTTGTTCCACTGGTTGTTAAAATGAAAGGGAAAGCCACGGGAGATATACCCAAGCGACTTTTTCTTATGTGTTCAGAGGGTAAAGACCTACCTTATTTTGTAAATCTTCTTGAAACAGATGACATTGAGAGGAAATTCAAAGCACTGACAGAAGGGGACAATGGTGAACCTGTGACCATCGCCGAATAAATTTGGAATGCAATGCCCCAAAGTTATAAAACTTTTTCATGCTCACGTCATTTCAATCTTATCATGCTCATATGTGATAAAATGCCAGCAATCCTTGGCATTTTAACATTAGCAAACAAAGCTGTAATTTACATATTAGTGAAATAGTGCATTTGAAATTTCATGCTCATGCCACGAGGTAATAAAACTTTTTCCATGCTCAACTCAGCTGAGCACGAAGTTTATCCTGCTCATAAATGTTTAATGCCAACATTTGTAGGCATTTTAACATTTATTAGCATGATAAATACTGCATCTGAGAGACTTAAACTTGGAAATTTCTTTATTTGTCGGTGTTTTAGTTTTTATGAGCAGTTGAGTATGAAAAATACATGTATGGTTTTCAATATGCGATCTTTAAGCATAAGTTGTTTTTTATCAGCAGATGGGCAAACACTTTCCTTGCTTGGATGTCTATAGAGTTAGTCACATGGGTAAAAGTTTTCAGAATTTATCCTGAATTCAGGATTTTGAGGCTGACTTTCCAAAGAAAGTCAGCCTCAAAATGCTGAATTAGGAGATAATAATGGCTTCCCTGATTATTTTCAGATTATCATAACACAATTAATCATTTTAACTTTAAATTATCCATTTTTGTAGCCAACCTGCAAGTTTTAAAAGTTAAATTTCAAAAGTTCAGGATTTTGGAAGTTTGGAACTTTCACCCATGGAGTCACGATTGGAGTTTTTTTTAAATAAAGAATAATTTGTATTTTTTATTTAACAGTGAATTCATTGCGTATCAACATTTGCGGATCTTGAGGGGAGGGGTAGGGGGTCCGGACCCCCCCCCCCTAAAAAATCACAAGTTTCATCTGCCATCGCACAGGACAACGCAGTTCCTGATGATGATATGTTTGGGGACATACCCTCATCATACAGATTTTCTTTGGACCAACTGAGAGAGCTGCAAAAAGAGGCCACAGGACCTGGGAAACTTGCCCTCAGCTTAACAAGAAAGCTGTACCCAGAGCTGTTTGGACCGGGTCAGCTGAGATTGAAGTACAGCTATCATGGTGGGGGTGTTCCAGAGAAAAAGGAACTCGACCCAGAGAGAAAGGCTGCGCTTGTCCGATATGTTCAGGCATTCTACCCTGCGACGAAGAAGACGAGTATTTGGAAGGATTCGGTGATCCCTAAGATAAATGAGGGTCTAAGGAGGCGAGAAGAGTCAGACAGGGTTCGAGGAAAAAAGAAAACATCGAAGGCATCCGCGGAGAATTCAGCGCCACGTCAGCAGACGCAAATCACAACCTTCAATTACACGGACCAGGACAATGCGTTGAATGCGTCTCTTAGAGACATTCCTCAGCCATTTCAGCCATTGCATGAGCAAATCAATTTATCAAAACATTCTTAATGAAATTTCATATGATATGACTGTTTCCGATTATTAGGCTTTGAGGTAAACACAGACACTAAATGCATTAACAGAGGAAGAGTTTGAATTTTTTTAGGTTATAACATGTGACCACTCAATATATACAATGGACCAAACATGTTACCCTTTATATGGCTAGTGGCTGAGATCATTTTCTTTTATTCTTTACGTCCCAGTCAACAATTTTTCAGTTATGTGGGGACTTGCCCTCCTGGGTTGAACCAGTACTAAGCAAGATTAACATGTCTTGCTCGTGGACACGACATAGTGACGCCGGTGAGGCTCGCTTAAGTCTCCAGCCCTTTGGTCTCGAGTCAAGCGCTCTAGCACTTAGCTATCTAGTGACAAGACTTAACTTAATAGAAAATTTCTATTAAGTTAAGTTTTGTCCCTAGATTTTACTAAATAATAAGACCCAGTCTATCCATCTCTGTGTCAGCAATGTGAACAGTAATGGCTCCGGCGTGACTTCACATTTGCGCAGGCTCGTCTTAACATACACTGCACGCAATTACCAGAAAAAAACTATGAAATTTCTCAATTCCATTTAGAATCTGTCCACAACTATTTTCTCCCAGGGGGGGGTACTCTGATATTTTCATACATACGTAGGCTCGTCACAACACATACGGGAAATCATAATGTCAGTGAAAACACTCTGCAGGTGTGACTTATCCCGAATAGCAGTCTGATCAGGGTTAACAGTTTTATAACAGGCTTGATCCTATTTTTTTTAAAGAAGTGGGCTTTTGTCCATCCTGCCTAATTTAGCAGTGGGCTTTTGGTTGGTTGGTTTTGTTGCTTTACGTCCCAAGTCAACAGCTATGGTCATTGCGGGACGGTCAGTTCACCTAACCACACTTTTTCCTGGGCAGGCTTGATCAAGCGCTTAACCAGTAATTTGTGCACATACTTTCGCTTGTAACTGACAACAACCCTTCTTGAATGAATCAGCGGAAGGGAGGAGAATGACCGTAGAAATTATTTCATGATCAATCTCCACGAAAGTATGGGACCGGGCCAGGATCGAACTCGCGACCCCTGGATCTGCAGTCAGACACGCATACAGTGGGCTTTTGTCCATTTCCGTAGTAAACTACTTGTGACATTGTTAGTGATTATCCTCTTTTCAGAAATTTAATTAACAAAGACATTGATCAGTATGCGTGGATGCCCAGGCTGGTCGGTGCGTTGTTATTCAATCATGCTATTAAGATTGAAGATACAAAATATTTGTGAACTACAACATGACCTTGTTATATTCAGATCTGTGTGATAAAGGGAATGCACTATACTCGAAGTTGAGAAACTTTTCTGAGCGACTTCAGAATCTGTTTGGCACTTCTAGAAAGCCCAAAATTTCAGTGGCTATAGAAATGCTCTAGATATAGTTGCTACCATGCAATACCTTTACCTAACTTGGAAGTTTGTGAATGTATCCTTTATGTTCAAGCACATTCACTCAATGAACCAGACAAATAGAGGGGGGGGGGGGGGGGGGGGGGGGGGGGGGTACTCTCATATTTTCTTCATACGTAGGCTCGGGCCCAGCATCTACTGTTCACCCCCCAAAAAAATATTGGGAATTTCAAGCACCCCCAAAAAATATTTGAAATTTTAGCAACCCCAAAAAATATCCCCATTCTGTCCCTTTACCTTAAGAAAAGACCCCAAAAATGCATAGAAATGACCCCTAGATATAATCCAATTTTGTGATGACCCCCAAAAAACATCCAAAAAATCTTCATACCCAAAAAATTATTCATTTTTCAGAAAACCCCCAAAAATATTGAAATTCAAATTTTTGAACCTGGGTGTTGAAGCCATTGACATATGAAGAAAATCATTAATTTTTATAGTTTGGGTCAAATTGTAAAATGAAGAGCATGAACAATTACCCAGTAGACATGTATATAAATTGTAAATATTTGCTTTTGTTTCCACCATTGTTATGCTAATTAATTGACATGATGAAATTCAACGTTTTACAAACAACTTTGGCCCAGATCAGGCCCACCAAAACCGTTTGTCTGATCAGGATCTATAAATTGTTTGAACACTGATCATATTCTGCGACAATTTTTCGGAAAAATTGATTTTGAAAAAAAAATGAAATATAGAGCAGACAATGAAAGAGCATTAAAAATACCCAGTAGACATGTATATACGAGCCATGACATGTCATTTCTAACAATGTTGCATTTTGACAAGTGTAGACTCAGACAAGCCTGTGCAGTCTCCTTTTAAGCCTAGAAACTCCAAATGATGTTCAGCCAGTAGCTTAACACTCATAAACATTCCAGCGGCTAGCAAAGGCTCTGATCAGTCTGCGCATATGCGCAGGCTGATCTGAGGCTTTGCTGGCCGCACATACCACATTGTTGGAAATCTCATGATTATTTGTTTTTGTTTCCAACATTGTTTTGCTATAAAATTGACATGTTCAAATTGCATATTTTGCAAATAGTTTGAACCCTGATCAGGCCCGACGTTTTGATCGGGCCCGACAAAACGTCGGGCCTGATCAGGGTCCAAACTGTTTTGATAGCTGATGGTACCTGTATGCTTGAAAAAATTTTGTCCGATAAAGTTGATTTGAAGAAAAAAAATCAGCGACAAGCAAGCATGAAAATTACACAGACGCTATTGAAATAGTGTTGAATAAACTACATGTATATACTGTATAAAAATCGTCTTCTTTTTTTATAAAGCATGCAGTGGTAGAGTGCTTGACTCGATACCGCAGGGCCACGGGTTAGAGCTTCACCGGCATCAGTGCGTTGTGTCCTTGAGCAAGACACATTAATCCTGGCTTATGACTGGTTCAACCAAGGAAGACCCATCCCGATATAACAGATATTTTGTTGATTGGAACGTAATGAATCACATCAAACAAAAAATCTATTACACTGGCATGTTGAAGTTCTCAGTACATTCTGCAAAACTTCTTTTAATCATACAGTTTGAAACAGTTTAGATTCAATTTAGACATGGCAATTATGTTTTGCTGGTCCTTATCTGAACCTATACTCCTTCGAAAAGCAGCTGCAATATCTAGTCGTAGTGGGCCTGCGTTGTGACGTCCAAATCCACACAATTTCAGTCAAATCATTAAATGTCCAGGGTTGAACCAGTACCAAAGCTAATCAATGCCGTCCTTTCTATGTCCAATGAAAAATTCCCCTACCCGACTTACTCACACACGTGCACACAGGGAGCACAGTGGCTCAGTGGTAGAGTGATTGACTCGAGATCGAGGGGCCGCGGGTTCGAGCCTCACTGGCGTCAAGTGCTGTGTTGTGTCCTTGAACAAGAACATTAATCGTAGCTTATAGAACTGGTCTGAACTGGTTCAACCCAGGAAGACCGGTCCCTTTATAACTGAAAGATTGTTGATGGGATGTAAAGAATCAATAAAACAAACAAAAAACACGTGCACACACATTTCCCGGTGCACCAGCTCACGGAGCAAAAAAAAAAGCTATCCCATGTGCTGTTTCATTTGTCCGGGAAAATCATTAAACCCGGGACATATTTTGGCCAGTTAATAGCATATGATGGGGGACTCTGTTATTAAATCTAGTCTGAACCCTTGTCTACAGACTGATCAATCGAACTGGCTCCTCTTTAACCCTTTTCATGCTCACAAGTGCGGTAATTTCACATAAAAATGTACACCAGATTAGCGACAATCGACGAATGTGGATAAAAATAGCTAGAAACAATGTTTCCGAGTGACATGAGATTTCCATCAATGTGTTATGTGCAACCAGCAGTCGCTAGTTGCTGTGTTAAGCTACTGACTGAATATTATATGGAATTTCTAAGCTTTAAACGGGGCAGCACAGGCTGATCTGAGTCTACACTTGTGAAAATGCCACATCGTTGGAAATCACAGGTCACAGTCATTTGTCGTCAGTCGGGCGACAAATGGCAATCGAAAACCCTTTTTCTAACTTTTGGGATCAACTTTCGTCGATAGAATTAATGTTTTGCCAAAAATGGGCTCCTTTAGATGTTAAGTGCAGTTAGTCACATACACTTTCACTTTTATACACATGTACATGTTTAAACGATCCAACTCGGTTCATACCGGGCCGCGTAGCGCAGTCGGTAACGTGTCTGGCTACAGATGCGTGTCTGACTGCAATTCCAGGGGTCACGAGTTCGATCCCGGCCCGGTCCCATACTTTCCAGGAGATTGATCATGAAATAATTTCTACGGTCATTCTCCTCCCTTCCGCTGATTCATTCAAGAAGGGTTGTTGTCAGTTACAAGCGAAAGTATGTGCACAAATTACTGGTTAAAGCTGCATACTCTGCAACTTTGAACATTCTCCAAAAAAAAATCTTTTCTTTTTAAATCATTTGTAAAAATAGAATTAAGTTATGTTTTCACAATAAATATGTTCAGTACAGCTGAAAACTGAATGGAAAAGTGAATTATCTAATAAAAACAGGTGTTTTTCCTCTTGTAAGTAATTATTTGCATCCCTCCAATAATTCTAGACAGTTGATTTTTAACATAAAGGCTCTTGTTTTGATCGTGATAATTTCTTAAGATTTACAAAAATAGTTAAATCTTTTCATGATTTTGAGTATTTTACTGTATTCTTGAAAAATAGAAACTTTACTTCAAAAATTAAAAGATCAAAAGTTACAGACTATGCAGCTTTAACTGCCCAGGAAAAAGTGTGGTTAGGTGAACTGACCGTCTCGCAATGACCATAGCTGTTGACTTGGGACGTAAAGCAACAAAAACAAACAAACCAACTTGGTTCATTCATCAAAGTGAAATCAAAACAAGCCGGTGGTGTTCCAGCTTAAAGACTACGTACATTACCCTTTGTAGATCAATGGATTTTTCTGTGTTAATATTGTGACTGAACCTCGACGCGAGAAACCTGGTCCTGAGTTTATAAAACTTTTGCCATGCTCAACTCAGCTGAGCACGAAATGTATCGTGCTCATAAATGTTAAAATGCCAACTGCTGGCATTTTGACATTTATTAGCATGATAAACACATCATCTGAGAGTTTGAAAGAAATATAAATCTTCATTTTTCAATTTTCATGAGCATATGAAATTTCCTGCTCAGTAGAGTTGAGCATGAAAAAAGTTGTATAACCTCGGGGCCTTTCTTATTGGATTTGCGAACAACACAGGCGCAAATCCATGCAGATCACTATACGCATTCGTGCAGTCTGATCAGCGCCTTTGTTATTCGCTGATTGGAATAGATATGCTACAAGCGTAATTGTAGGCTGATTTTGACATAACCATTAAGGAAACCCTGCAGACCAATTATGAGAAGGTCCATAAGAATTTCCTTCTTTAACTTTGCTAACAGTGCAGACCCTTGTGGGGGCTATTTAATTTAATCTGGGCCATCATTGTCCGTAAAAGTACACGTTTATGGGTTCAGTCTACAAGGGTGATGAGATTTCATTCACATTTACGGATTAGATTTAGTGACGAGTTTACGCTCGAAATTTTGGATTACTGAATATCTTAACCAATCATTTTATGGTAGGAAATTTGCACTTATTCCCTCATCTAGTCCATGTGAATGTGAGAACAAGAGACATGCGCGGATCAAGAAAGTTTTGTCAGAGGGGGTACAGCTCGTCATCGAAACGTCAATTAGATGGTGCCGATGACGGCCCAACTTTGAAAGCTTTGGTCTAGATCAGGACCCACAGAAGTTTTGCCCTGATCAAGATTCACACTGTTTGACACACCAAATGTTTTTTGTTGTTTTTTTTTTCACTTAAGCTACACCAAATAAAATTTTTGAAAAAATAGGGTGGGCGGGAGCTTCTTTTTTTTTTTGTAATTTATTTTTATTTATTTTTCTGATTGCTTAAAAGTACAAAACAGTGCTGGAAGAAACATTTACTACCTTGAAATTTAATCTTTTATAAGGAAATAAAAAATGGGGTGGACGGTTGTTCAAAAGGGTGGGTGGGGATGGTTATCTAAAAGTTATTTGGTGCGGCCTTAGTTACTTCTGATTTAAATCTGAAAGCCACCATAACCTAAAAATGCGCGGATGCAGAAAACTTTACCAGAGGTGGGTTTTTTTCATGAGAGAAGAGAGGATCCTAATTACCATAAAAAGTGGGCCTTCATTGGTCCGCCTGCGAGACGCGTTTCGTTGGTTTCGCTGGCGGGCCCATGATGCCCCAACATAAATTCTGGCAGCTTAATTTGTGATTTTCCAGGGATCCAGACCAACATTGCTAAGAAACTTTGTATTTTTTTCAGGGGGTGGGATCCGCGTATGTGTTTAACTGTTGATTAAATTCGAATAGATTAAATCTTGTAATTAGCTGTCAACGTCAGGGATTGTGTGAAATACACACAAATTGACACATAATCGTTCGTCACTCACGTGTCAGATTCTGTGAAATAAGCAAAACTCGCAGTCTGGTATGAAAATATATTTATTTATCACCACAAACACAAACCAAAGCGAAAAAGGAAAAGAAATTAAAGGAAATTCAATGTATTTACTTTTACATGAACAGCGTCTTAATTAACAGCTGTCAATCATTCTGACGTCACACCCTGTGAGGGCAGACATAAATTTAAATAAGGTTCTTTTTTTTCTAGGGAAAGATATGTTGTTGATATTAAGAACTGTCTCACTGATACACTGATATGGGTTTTACGTTTACGCTTTTTTTACAAAATATGGAAAGCAATTAAGTAATTATAAATTATTATGGAAAACATCCTTTCAACTCATTCATAATTTATTAAGCCTGATCATGTCTATATTTTGTCCTGAAACTGTTGTCTGTTTTATAATATATCCAATTGCACTTGATCATATGGAAACTCACACTATGAACTCTGATTAGGCTGTTCCCAAATTACCATAAAGTAGCAGTCTGATCATGTCCCATAATGTTTACACAAAACCATATAAATGCACATTGCATAAAGATGAAATTGCAACATTACGACCAAAAACAGCCATTTAAGCCATGCACATTCGTCTATTTGGTTAGTTGCTTAATGTCCAGGGCTTAATGCTGTGGACATTGAAGGATGGCTATTTATCCTAATCACAATTCCACCCCCCCCCCCCCCTTTGCAGTCTTACTTTAAGTATTCAAAGACTATAAGTACCCTCCAGAAATTGATAACTGTCCTGCTGAAATCAATGATAAGCAGAGTATGTAAAACAAAAGGTTTAATAACCATCTCATTTAAAAGATGATAGTAAAGTTTGGAAATCAAAAACACAAACTCTAAAAGGCTGGACTGTACACACTGCCGGTTGTACAATAATAACAGGCAAGCAAAATGTATTCTTTGTCTCCTATCAGGGTGCATTATTAAAACAAACCAGTACTAAATGAATTCATGTTGAATAAACACTTTTTTGTTTTATATTTACTTCAAAGCATGAAATATTAACGATATCAAGACTATTTGTTGTTTGGAAAAACAAATTGGTACAAAAATATAGCAATAATCATTTCAACTAAATGTGTTAATGATGGCAAGTGCCCGTTCAATACAGCAGCCAAGATCACAAGCACCCGTTCATTTTACTGCCAAGTGCCCGTTCACATGGTGTAAAAAAGTGGCATGACAAATCGTTACATATTATTCCAGTTAACACTCGATCTTTAAGCAACTTTTATTCAAGAATAAACATGATATGTAATTTTAAGTCTGTAAATAGCTATTCATAGCTAATGTTATACTGTTTTGTATTTCCGACTATATAAATAAAATTTGTATTGTATTGTATTGTAAAGAAGGTAGATAAATAAGAAGAACATACAAACTTTATTTTAATGCTTTATTTCATTCCAACTTTACAAAGTGATCACATTGAAACGAAGCATCAATGGATTGATCAGTGTCATTATTTTAAAGAGAACGATGACAAATATCAGTTTTAATATAACCTATTTACAGGATAATTATCTGGGAACTTACGTGAGTATGAATGAATTCATGACAGATACACAAATGGTCGCTGTGTTGCCATATTTATGCACCCTGTGTTTTCGTTTGAGAGCAAGTGACTGAACCTCCAATGTACAACGTCGCAAGTGCCGTATTTTGCCGTTCACACGCAACTGTCCGGTCACTTCCGCTCCCTGGGTGTGTGGTTAGGATGACGTAAAAAAGATAATGATAGAGCAATTTTGAAATTTGACCCCCAATGTCACACTTTGGATGCATTTTTATTGAAATCACCCATATGCGATACACTCCTCTCAAACTTTTTTCATGGACACCTGCACCCTCCAGCCTGCACCAAACCAATTATAAGCAAATAATTTATAGCAGTGTGGATCCTGATCAGATGGCTTTTGGTGTACAAAAAGAGATATATCTGGGTTACACAAGGCTTAATTGCTATCATTATTACTGAAGCGTGTTCATCGTTAAAATTAAATTATCATATAATTCTCGGGACTGCACTTCCGGATTAGCAATGGTCGTCAAGGGCTGCCTAATGTGAAAACCAATTCCATCGATATTTTGATTTTTTGCGTTTTCGTCCAGATAACCTTCAACAATAGCAAAATCCTACTTTGTAGTAGGATGCAACAATCATAACACTATGAAAGACAAGAAAATACAGGGTTTTAGCTTCCCAAATAATGATGACAAACACTCAGAAATACTGATATGTATCACACATAGAAAATAAAGCATGCACGATTATCTGAATAATAATAATAATAATAATAATAATAATAATAATAATAATAATAATAACTCAAAATTCTGTCATATGATGATAAATAGATAGATAGATAGATAGATAGGTAGGTAGGTAGGTAGGTGGGTGGGTGGGTGGGTGGGTGGGTGGGTGGGTGGGTGGGTGGGTGGATGGATGGATGGATGGATGGATAGATAGATAGATAGATAGATAGATAGATAGATAGATAGATAGATAGATAGATAGATAGATAGATAGATAGATAGATAGATAGATAGATAGATAGATAGATAGATAGGCATGCAGGCAGGCAGGCAGGCAGGCAGGCAGTCAGTCAGTCACAGACAGACAGACAGACTGACAGATATCATGTCCCATCTCAGCTGCAGATATGACTACAAACCATATCATGTTACATCTCAGCAGACTGCCCTCTGTAGAAATACTCGCAAACTGGTGCATCATGCTTGCAAAGTTTACACTTGTTATATCACTAAAGTGTCAAACAGTTTGGACCTCGATCATGCCAGACATTTTCAGACCAGACAGAATGTCAGGCTTGATCTTGTTCCAAACTGTTTGAAAAGGTTATCAGCAGATGACAATGTCATGTAAAGGTTTAACGCAAAGTTAAAATACATCGGTTCCAACTTCAACTTGTCATAGCCTCTAAAGTGTCAAACAGTTTGGACCCCCATCAGGTCCGGACAGTACGCCAGGCTTGAACTGGGTCCAAATTGTTTGAAAGGGTTATCAGCAGAGGACAATGTCATGTAAAGGTTTAACGCAAAGTTTAAATACATCGGTTCCAACTTCAACTTGTCATAGCCTCTAAAGTGTCAAACAGTTTGGACCCCTATCAGGTCCGGACAGAATGTCGGGCTTGATCTGGGTCCAAATTGTTTGAAAGAGTTATCAGCAGATGACAATGTCTTGTAAAGGTTTAACACAGTTAAAATACATCTGTTCAACTTCAACTTGTCATAACCTCTAAAGTGTCAAACAGTTTGTATCCCTATCAGGTCCGGACAGAATGTCGAGCCTGATCTGGGTCCAATTTGTTTGAAAGGGTTATCAGCAGATGTTAATGGCATGTAAAGGTTTAAACGCAAAGTTAAAATACATCGGTTCAACTTCAACTTGTCATAGCCTCTAAAGTGTCGAACAGTCTGGACCCCTATCAGCTCCGGACAGAATGTCAGGCCTGATCTGGGTCCAAATTGTTTGAAAGGGTTATCAGCAGATGACAATGTCATGTCATGCGTGGATCCAGAAAGTTTTGTCA
The DNA here is from genome assembly GCA_964019695.1 of Loripinus fragilis. Classification (NCBI taxonomy): domain Eukaryota; kingdom Metazoa; phylum Mollusca; class Bivalvia; order Lucinida; family Lucinidae; genus Loripinus; species Loripinus fragilis. The sequence continues at coordinate 14,096,850 of OZ026519.1, read as the reverse complement.
GAGGGGGTCCAAATTTGATAAAGGTTTTTTTAGGTGTAAGGGGATATAGGACCCAAATAGCTATAAATGGGCCATCATCCGCCCGCCAGCGAATCATCATTTAAATGGCGTTTCGCTGGCTGGCCGATGATGGCCCACATTAAATGCTGACTTGGTAGCTTTGTGATTTTTTAGCGGATCCGGACCAGTATTGAAAGGAAATTCTATATTTTTGTGATTTTTCAGGGGGGGGGGGGGGTCCAGACCCCCTGTCCCCCCCTCTGGATCCGCTCATGCATGTAAAGGTTTAATGCAAAAATAAAATACATCGGTTCAACTTGTCATAACCTATAAAGTGTCAAACAGTTTAGACCCTGATCAGGCCTGAACAGAATGTTGGGCCTGATCTGGGTCCAAACTGTTTGCAAGGTTATCAGCAGATGGCATGTCAGGTAAAGTTTTAATGCAAAAGGTTAAATACAATGAAATAAACCATTGGCATTCTGTAAAATAAGTGGAGGACTTCTAAAAAGAACTAAAAAAAAAACGTTGTCAGAGATTTTTTATGACAGATGGACCTGGACCCCCCCTACCCCCCCCCCCCTGACGAAAATTCCTGGATCCGTGCATGCCTTGATACAAATCTTGAGCTTTTGTTGCTTCATCTTTGCTGGAATGCCATATTATATTTGCTGGGGACTTTTCTTGAAAAGAATAGCGCTTATGAAAGGCTGTATATTGTACCAATTAAAGGTGTTGAGTGTCAAACTTAGAGGTGTGATGTGTCCGAATTCAGATTCAAAATAGTCGTTTATCTATCTGGAATTTGATAATATCTCAAAGTATATGGAATTTTAAGACCGTTTTAATGTGTTAAAGCTCCTAAGACATTCATTTCTTTCACGTCTAAATAATCGCAAACCGATTTCCGTTCACCCCACCCACACCCGAGATTTTTTTTTCAATAAATTGTGAAAAATCGGTGCTATTATAATCAAAATAATCGTGGTGGGACAAAAGACAATGTTTTCCCTTAGAAATCGGCGCAGACTGGTGAAAAAATCGAAGAATTTGAATAAATATGGCCCATTTTTCATCATTTTCCCGTTACCTGTGATGTTAAAATTCACCGTTCACATCACAACGGTACATTTGTTTACCTGTGTCGCTAAGGCTGTGACGTCATAGCGGTCCCAAGAATAATAAACGACTTGTTACCCCTGTGGTCACACAAGTGAAAAACGGTGGGAATGTTCAATAGGCGAAATTACATTCTTAGCGAAATTAGCTTACTCCACTAAACATAGTCTGATTACTAACAATATACTTGCCGTATTCTAAAGTGTCTGTAACAAGCTCAGATGGATCACCTCTGATCCAAATCTTTCCAGTGGTTTAGAAATTATTTGAAGCAAACTGTCCACGCTCAGATGATAAAATGCTAGTCAGCTTTGAGATATCCAGAACGATACATGTATGATAGACAACTCATGATTTACAAGTAGACCTGCAACAGCAGTCTTGCTCACACAAAGTTGCATAGACATGCGTTAACATAGAAATTTTATTTTGTGTCGAATATTATACAATATGTACATGATGCATTATCTAGCCTATATAAATACACAAACAAAGGATTTTTCTCCAATAGTATTCTGTTCTGCTATATCCTCAGGCATTTAAACTTTTCAAATAAATTACTCACAGAATTTAAGTATAATACCTATGATCTAAATATACTTTTGCTTAAAGAATATACTCAAAACGTTCGTAATCATTAATTGAACATTAATATTTAAAATACCACCGCCATGATGACATTCCACTTACTAAACCTTAATCAACAATTAACAACTCGTCTAATTGCTTCGATTATCTTTAAGCAAATCATTGTCAACTCCTTCAAAAACATCTATCAAATATATGCCTACATTTATAAGTCACTAGAACATTTACAAAATATACAAATATCTACACGAAGCTTTAAAAAAAGGGCCCCTGTCGTTGAGGTCTGTTCGTTTACGGATATGCAGAGGCCTAAGAATTGAACACTCACTGCAGTCCATTTTTGTACGGTTTCCTATGTATTCTAAAGCTGGGTCCACACTGTACCCGTGCATTTTCCCTGATTTTGCGGTCATTTTTAGCCTAAAATATCACGCATTCGGACCCTGACCTGATCACACCGGGTAGGCGGCAATCGAAAACGTTGATACCATCGACGAACGTAGATTAAAAATCTCCAGAAATAGAGTTTTCGATTATAGTGCAATCGAAAACACTGTTTCTAGCGAATTTCGATCCGCATTCGTCGACTGTCAAGAGCGTTTTCGATTGCCACCTACCCGGTGTGCTGATACAGTGTGTTTTTTTCGAGCAATGATGGCGGACAATTTAAACACGTCAGCAGGTTCTTTTATGTCTTATTTCGAAGTTCATACTCAGCTATGCTTTAGGAGATAAATTATTTTAGGATTTTAGCGTCTTGATAAAACAAATGATTGTTAGATTTGCGTAGATTAGCTTCAAGCTGCGTGAACACGTGGTGTGCTCACCATTTGAATCGAGGGCATATATTATATAAAAAACAAAAACACAAAAAAAAAACTATCGAAACATACTGATCAGCCTCGTGTGGTATTCAAGATAGCAAAGTGGTGTTTGTGATGCTTTTGTCTATAATGAATATTTACTTACGAGGTAACACAACGTTTTAGTATAATGCATTAAATATTTCTTCACTATTTCTTGCAGCCTAATGAATAGCAACAACATTGCCCAGCTAGTGAAAACCCACTTTACTAATTGTCCTCTGACAGGAGAAGTTTCATTTGGCTCTCATGATATTGGCTGGATAGAACCAGGCAGTATTTGGGCTGTTTTCGACTAGAGATTGCCCCTGAGATACCAAAAGTTACCAAGACCTGGTAAAAAAAATCGAGAAAAGTCAGAAGCCACTGAACGGGTATTTTGAGAGCTAAAGGCATGCTTTTATGATGAAAACTATCCTAAATTTTGAATGGGTAGTCCGAGTGAGGTAGATCTGGGCTTTTGACAAATATTCGGTACAGCCCCATAACACAGTATGTGTGGAGCTACCTAGCAGGATATCTGTTCTGCCTAAACCTGAAACGATCTCTCTCTCTCTCTCTCTCTCTCTCTCTCTCTCTCTCTCTCTCTCTCTCTCTCTCTCTCTCTCTCTCTCTCAACTTGAAAGCAAATCAGATGATTTTATGTTTATATTTCAAAATAAATTTTTGATGATGATTTGGCACAATTTCAAGCATTGCTGCTTAATCGTCAAACAATTTGTAGCTACATTGTTTGTTACAATCAATGTGAAACAAGTAGCCAAAGTGTCAGGTATGGGTAAAATTTGTCTCAAAACTTGGTTACCCTTTTCTTCTTTATTAATAGGGTAGAGGCGTGACTTCGATAGACTGTCATTATAGCATTTAAGAATACAGTTGAACCTCGATGACTTAGAAGTTCACTGATAGGTTCATGTGCACCAAAAGCCTACACACTATCTTAGGTTTATCAGTCTAACACTTAAGGCAAGTTAACCATTTGCATGCTTGCCAAAGAACACACAAAGAAGAGGGATAAATGAAAACCCAAACCAATATTTAGGCCCACAACGTAGCTATGAACGAACAACTGAAATTATTGAAAAATATCTGCCTTACATTGCCCTATGTCTAGTTTGTGTTTAAGTAAAGGTTTAAAATTCAACATAAATAAAATATAGACCTATAACCATGCAATGTAGCAAACAGTAAAGAATCCGTACAAGAAGTTTTAAGTGAATAACTGAATTTGTGAATTATGTTACTGTGACTTATGTTGCTTCAATCACAAAAATCAGAAGAATTGCCAAGATACATATCCTGCCTCACAAAATATTTGTTGTTGTTTTACAATAGCGATAATAATAATATAATAAAATACAAGTATATGCAAAGTATTTTATCAAAACCAATAGTGAATCTCTGGAATGTCTGTGGGGTTATTCATCACGATTTTTGGAATGAACGTGATTGAAAGTAGTAACGTAGATTCTAACACACCTCGCCTATAGAGCCAACGGTAACAAACTGTGATATATCGGACAATAATTCACTGCTAAAGTGTGTGATAGCTGACGTCACTGGAAAATGACAACATTCATGGCGCTAGACGGTGTAACGTCGTTTTTACGCTTGAAAGACGTTACAATTACATGTAAACGTATGCGACGTAGTCTAAGTATTGGGGGGAGTTCTTCAGTGCAATGGCGGAAAGTTGGAAGCAGTTGAAGACTTCGAATGTGTTTTCGTCGTTTATTGTGTGTTAGAATCGAAATAGATCAGCTCCGGTGTGTGAATTGTTGAGTAATAATTCACTGTTTGTCAGTCAGTTGTACGAAGATAAATCACTCGCGCTATGCGCTCGTGATTTGATCTTCTTTACAACTGACCTCCAAACAGTGAATTATTACTCAACAATTCACTGCTGGAGCTGATCTATTTCTTAATCAATAACTGATAACGTAATTTACATTTTACATAAATTTGTCTCAGTCCAATCCTGAGGTCAAATGCAACAAAATAATTCTGATCTATATATTCTGTCTTGTTTTTCAGTTGTTGTAATCATTATTTTAAATCATTTTTAATCAATGGGCCTGGCTGCTTTTACTGGGAGTTTATTAATTAATTATATACAGCCTTTGAAAAATAGCCACCCTCTCTTTGACATCCCAGTTCATTCTACAGAAGTATGTACAGCAAAGTTATAATGTTCTTATGAGTTGATATACTTATAACTTGCTTAGTTAAATGAAAAATAAACCTGTATATTTAAATTCATACCCCATAAAGTTCAACACAATTCAGCAAATATACTGTGCAAATTACATAACCTAGAAATTTCTCGCTATTTTTCTGGGTTAGATTAATTTTGTGCATACTAAAAGCTTTCTGTTTTGTGTATACAAATGTATATGAATAGACGCTTGTTGAAATTAGATGGTCCACCATTAGTATTCTTGGCTAGTAGATAACAACAAGTTTTCAACTATACAGAATTCAAAGTATTGTTCTATTTCTATATTTTGAAGCAACCTTAATTAATATAAAATACAATGGCTCACTTCTAAATTGCAAAGGGGTTCGTTAATAATTTAAGCAGCAAACTTGAACCTGACATTTTACAGAGAAATATTTGTTCATGCACATCTAAGAAAATAGCAGTCCTAGGCATGTGAATTACGTTACCCACATTTTGTCACAATGCACAATGCTCTTTACACAAAATATCAATTTACTGTTAATAGACCCCCCCCCCCTCAAAATGATTCTTATAATTTATAAACTTCTTCTTATCATGGTCTTCTGGTCTTCTGGTTATTTCTTTAAAAATGGATGGAAACATTCAAAACAGATATTTGGTGCTGGAAGATTGCATATTAGCCTTCAGTGGCTTAGGCTATTGTCAATTCTAAGGCAGTGGGTCCATTGTTAATTTGTTGTTCATTGTTGCTCCTATTGTGGGGTTCTGTGTTTGCTCTATGTTATGTTATGCATTGTTTTGTGTCCTTTCTAGTTTTGCAATTATCTTTAAGAGAGAGAGAGAGAGAGAGAGAGAGAGAGAGAGAGAGAGAGAGAGAGAGAGAGAGAGAGAGAGCTATTAGCTCCACTTTGTTTGCCTTCCTTGTGTCTTGTGATTGTTATGTGGCTCTTTCTCATGAAGCTTTGGGTTTGTCTGCGGTGTGTGATTATGGTATTTCCTGGTCATACTCGCTTGTATTTTTGCATTTATAATATAATTACAATTGAATTGTATGCTACTTTCATAAAAAAAACCTTCTTTGGCTATGCCAAGAAGCTAAAATATGTCAAAAATGTTATGTGATGAGCTTTCTGACAAATAATATGTCCAAGAAGAAGTATAAGTTACAGAACCCCTTAAAGTTTCCCCTCATTTAAGAAATTTGGGTATGTACACGTTAACTTATCATAGTAAGGTAATCAATTCACGTTTAAATTCAGTGGTGTTATAAAATACCTGGTTGTACATATTTTTGCACACAAAAAACTACCCAACCAATGAAACTTTGTATAGGAAATAACAGAAAATGAAAATCTAAGTAAAAACAATTATTATATAAAGCATGGGTAAAGAGCTGCGTGCATTAAGGGGCAAATTTGGCCCACTCTGGAGCCAAAACTGAATGTTGCCTTTCATCAATTTCATCAAATTGGTTTATTAGAAGAATCACCCAAATGTAAAATTCTGGCATTATTTCTAGCTTTACCATAGCTATGGTAACAAAAGTGGGCAACAAAATATGCTTAATAGAGAATTTTCCATTTTAGGCCAAATTTAAGGCTTTTTGAGACCATTTTTTTAAAGAATTAGATATCAGCACAAGCGATTACCAAAAATCGTTTTAATATGTTGTGTGTAGTGATAATTCTCATCATCTGTTAAAATATCGTTTTGGTATTTGCTTGTGCTCTGTGTTAATTTCTCTGCCAAATATCTCAAAATTTTCTCCAAAATGGTCATTTCCCAATTTTCAGCCTTTTTTGGTGGTCATCTTTGTTACCATAGCAATGGTAAAATTCGAATCAATACCAGAGTTTTACACTAGGGCTGTTTTTCTAATAAATTAACAAGAAGAAGCTAGGGAAAAGCAACTTTTAAATTTTTGGCCTCATAGGGTGGAGGGAAACCCTTTTAATGCACGTAGCCCTTTAAACGTTAGAACGTCTTAACTGATCAGTGTGTGCGTTCAAAGATTCAAATAAGTCATTGAAAAGATAAAAAAATAACTTTCAATACTCAGAACACCTATACAGTTTTTTACGCAGAATAGTAATTTATGTGCTCGTAGTACCCGTCTTGTATTTCTCGAAACTACTTAGCTGTTCTGCACGCGGTTTTGGGACTTTCGGTTTGTGTAAAGTGGTCAAAGAAAGTGTTTTATTCATAATTTTTGTAAGGTATCCTACATCAGCTGTTGTTTTATTCTTAGTACAGTAAAGTAGTCGTATATGTTCAAAGTATTTGAGCGAAAATGCACTTCTGAGGGTGTCTTTACACTATTAAAAGTTGATAAAGTAAATGCAAAATACGTGAGCAGAGCCACTAGTTGACACTTCTTTCTAAATTATGTTGTACATACCAGTCGATTGGACGAAAATTGCATGCATAAACAATATCTAGACAATGACAGAGCAAAACATGTAATCAACTTGGTCAACTTGGTCCTATGTAAGAATAAAAGCTAATAAATCGACAGAATATCTTGTGTCCCCTTCCAACATTTTGTTTGCTCAAAAAAAAAACACATTGTATATTAGCGTAAAATATAGGAAGCGTTTTTGAAAATTGTTTGTTTTTGAGCGGACATCTTAAAGTAATTGCGATATCTCCACGTCAATTCCGACTGGCGATATGCTTTTTTTCATTAGGACACCTAGCCACCGTTAGTTTATGAGCAGCAAGTTGATCCATCTTGTAGACGAGGATCATCCAGCACCATCAGTCGCATTCGGACTGTCAACGGCATCTCCAAGAGAGTCGCGGCTTATTGTGGGCGTGCGTGTGGTGTTGGTAAAGGGGTATATCTTCTTTTACCAGTCTTGGCGGGGGCTTCATTTTGTGCTGACATACACAAGGTTCTGGATGGGGTGGGGGGTCTGGTATTCACTATTCATCAAAAAATTAGCACATTATTCATCTCATTAAAATTTTGGGTTATCCATTAAAATAAGACCAATTATTCATTAAAAGTAAGAAAGATGGCAAAGAAATCTGATTATTCACTATTCATTAATTTTTTCTTCAATTCATTAAAAAATAGGTTTATTCATTATTTTTTAGGCCCTCATTACTCACTATTCATTATTTTTTGGCTCATTATTCACTATTCAATATAAAAAGGGCCATTATTCACTAATCATTATACCCCATCCATACCCTCATACACGAATGTGCACTCTGCTTTGGGTCATCAAATTTTCATGTGATCGAGTCTTCGCTAGGCAATCAACATTGCGTGTGATAACTAGGAAAAAATAGCGCACGAGATTTTTATATTTATCTATTAGTGAGCAATGTAGGCCTTAGCTTATATTGTGCATGCACGCACATGCATGCCTGTGTGTGTCAACTCTGTGGGGTGTGCGTCTGACTGGCCATCAGGCTATCACAAGTTCTCTCTTCCAGTCCAGCACCATTCTAATGTTGAATTTGTTCATAAAATATTATCTACAGTTTTTCCCATTCAATCTTATTCACAGAGGGACAGGTGTCAGTTACTGACACAATGCGTGTCGGACTGCAGGTCCCGGGATCCTGAGTTCGATCCCGGCCTGGTCGCATACTTGGAGAATGATCATGAAATAATTTCTATTGTCATTCTTCTCCCTTCCGCCGATTGTTGAGGCTTGTATAGGGGCCGGGGTACCAAATATCCCATACCGCTTGAAGTAAACAGGCAAGTATCCATTTTACAGATCCGGAAATACCACAATCACAAACTGCAGACAAACCCATGGCTCCGTAAAGAAGAGCCACACAACAATCACGAGACACCAGGAAGACAACTTAAGCAAAGCAACCAACTCCCTCTTCCCCATCAGGATGATTGCTAAACCAGAATGGACGTAAAGTAACGCACAACAAAACATAGAAAAATTACAGAATCCAATAATGGGAGTAACAATTCAACAACGCATCAACAACAACAGAACCACCGCCTTAGAACAGACAACAGCCTAAGCCACTGGTGGGATTAAAAATGCATTTTACTGGTACCAAATATTCGCCCTAGATTCTGCTGTTGTTGAAGTACAAAAACGTTAAGCTCGCATGGAGGCTTCCTAACTATTGCATGATATCCAAGTTACCATTTTATAACGTTTGATAATCTTTTTATAATGATCACTCATATTAGGTTTTCCAACAATTCTTTTGAATTTATATACTAAATCACCATAAAATATAGGTTCTGATATGCCCTGTTGCAGAAGAGTTTTTAACCAAATGTTGTATTTAACAATTAACTCTGAGTGTCTGTGGTAGAATTTAGAAAATGCTTTTCGAATCTTATGATATTTATCACACTGGTAAATGTATACGACGATTTGCTGGTATTTACGTGTATTGCCGGTACTTCATAGACCGAAAGTGGTAGATATTGGTGTTAATACTATAAAGAAAAACATGCCATACGCCAAAGGGACTATATACTTCAATCATTTTAAGTATTCAGTATGTGCATGGGGATTTATGTAAGCATTTAGGAATAGATTCGAGTACCGATAGTAGTATGTGTGGCACTTTAGAGTTTTTGACGTCACTTCCGGTCCAAGATGGCGGCCCCCACGACGTCAGATCCAAGATGGCGGCCCCCACGACACCAAGATGGCGGCCCCCACGAAATCAAGATGGCGGCCCCTGTGACGCGTTCGGTTACACCTCGGAGGGTGAGTCAACGCCCTAGACCACGAGAAGGTAGCGTCACGTCCTAGAGCGCGGTGTCGTTCTTCTATATACAAGGGTGAGGGGCCTCTCGAACGAACACAGATCTGGAGGAGTCTATATTGAGGATTTCCGGGTGGTTTTTTTACGAAGTTCAGAAAGAGATCCAGTCTTTAATGGTGTAGCGCGTCGCAGCGCTCGGTTTATCCCGTTCCCCCGGTGGGCCCTTTTTTTTCAGCACGGTCCTTTCACGTCTTTTTCCACGTACTGATCGGCTTAGTAATTGGGTCGTAAAGGCTGAGAGGGATATGATTGTCTATCAACGTAGAACGGGCTCCTCGCCATGCATATGGCGTCGGTCTAACTTAGGAGCATATTGCGCAATTATTTGCCGTTCGTCCTTTAGTATCTTAATGAATTCCAGTCCAAAGTTGCTGTCTTACGCCCTCTGTCCGTTATACTATCCTCTCCTTTTCGCTTAAGCTCCGATTTTGCCATTTCTAAAGCTTGGGCTACTGGGGTGACCAGGTTCACTACGGGTTTTTCCTTTTGTCTCATTTCTTTCAACTCTCTGTATTTCTGTCCACTACCCACAATATAATGACCCTGACTGTCGCGTTCCGCGTAGCCATCTCTAACATCCAGCAAGTGCTAATACCATTTGTCGGGATCCAACACGTAAGGAATCCACTTCTGCTGTTGGTAATCGTAAACGAGTCTAGTGCCCATCTCTTTTGATCGATTTCCTCCTTCGTGCTCGAGTTATTCTTACGCTCTATTCATACCAAAGGGCGAGAGTCTAGTTCACTATCCTCAAGCACCTCGATTAATCGCTCAGCAGCCTCTCTGGCTTCGCGCCGTAGTTGTCTACATCTCATCCGAAACAACAGTTCATCAAACAAAGCTATACACATAAAAGTAATGGCGAACATATTTACGCCTACTCAATACTTAATCCCTTTTCTTAGTTACCAGTTTTGATAGTCATTCGGGTTACACTCGGAACACCGTAATGCCCCTAACTGATTCATGTGATCACTTTGCACGTAACAGGATACGACCCCGTCTAGTTCGGGTAAGGCCCTTCCAATTTCTGTTAAGAGTTCTTTGACGGCAATGTATTCTAGGGGTCTCAGGTATAATCCCTTTTTCGTAGGTATCACCTCTTCTTGCGGCTTCCAATACTGCCTTATATCCATACATGCGCTGCCCTCGGTGATGGTACAATAGACGTTCCCTCCAAGATGACTCTTATAGTTTTGTTTCTCTGTCCTCGCTTGATCCGCGTATTCTAAGTAATCCATCCAATTCTTCCATCGCATCAAGGTTAAGCTGATACCTTTCTCGGTCGGTTTGTCATCTTTCCATTCTCTCAGGTCAACACGCAGTTCACCTTTCCATTCTGTGACCTCGATAAAGCGATCGTTTCCGAGACTGAATCTGCATCTAGACATGTTTACTGTTTGACTGTCAGAATAGATATGACTAGATTGCTGCAAAGCGCCTTACATAGTGAGAGGTCTCTTCTGATTGGTCAATTATCCAGCCATCCAATTGGTCAACCTCCTCACTACTGATCCCTCCTCCTCATTCTCCTTCACGACGTAGTAGAGTCCTCTTGGTCTTCAGAGGCTTTCTCGGTTTCTATATTATGATTCGGCCATACGTCCATAAATAAATCTTTTCTGAGTTTGATGGCTTGTCTGATAGAGTCCGCCTGATTCATATTGTGTTGGTTCTTAAACGTTTTAGCGGATTCCAGTATTCGCTGTTGAACAGGATCCTCTTGTAGCTCGTAATAATCTATTAGAAATTGGGCGTAATCTCGTCTGAGTTTTTTGCGGAGAGAAGGCAAATCATCATTGGCTGCGAGATGAATAGCTTTATCCGAACTAAAACCTCGCTCTTCATAAGCATTCACTTTAGCTTTAAACTGCTCTACGTTCTCCTGCCTGATCGGATTTTGAAATCTCCTGTTCCAGATGTCGAGTTTAGAGCGCTCATCTCTTTGTTTTCTTCGTTTACCTGGAGGGCTTAAATCGCTTACCCTCCTATTCCATATATCCGGTTTATAACTTTCATCTCTTTCTTTATCCGGAGGGCTGATAGAGCGTATATAATCTAGGGACTCCACACTGTCAGCATCTTCATCATCAGAAATATCTCCGTCATAGGGAGACTGTTGATCGACAAATATGTCAGTTTGTAGTCTGTCCTGTTCGGATGTACTCGATTTAAGATCTAAGACGAGGTAACCATAAGGTCTTGCCGTGGCATCTTCAAATTTCCTCATAAATGTGGCGCAAGTGGACGGATAAATTCTTCTTGCCAAGGTCGCAACTTGTTGTCTGTCGATCGGATTATTAAACAAGACCAAATATTGCGTATTTAAAGCGATATCCCTGCAAGCTCTACCTTGAGGAAATACGTTTTGAGTCAAATACACGATAGATATATTTCTGTGGTGACTGCCTTTCGTAAAAAGGTCGGCAATTCTCTGGTCACACTTTGCTTCGGTCATCAGGTCATCAAAAATGATTGGGTTCCTTTTTGAGGGATCCATAAACTGAGCATTATCTAGATAGTCTGGGATACCCCGTATAAATTCTATACACGGAATTCTCTTCTGAAGGTCTTCGTACAGGGGCTGCCATTGTCCAAAACACCATAAGATTCGTTCCGGTGGCGGTTGTACTAACGAGGAAAGTAACAGTTTTCTAGTCCATTCCGTTTTCCCCGATCCGCTGGGTCCAGTTACCATCATAGAGAATGGGTGTCTAAATGTCATTTCCTTCAATGGTTGTGACTGGTCGGTATATTTCCCACTGCCATGGACATTGCGTTCATGTCTTTGCAATGCATCACGCCTACTATAGGACTGGTTGCAGATCAAACACCTGATCATTTTGTCTCAGTTAGTATTGCTTGTCTACCTTCATACGGGTGCCATCCTTCTTACGATCATTGGATCATTGTTACCACCACCACCACCGACAACACCACCAGCACCGACACCAACCACCACCAGCACCGACACCACCACCCACCACCACCACCCACCACCACCACCACCACCGACACCACCCACCACCACCTCTTCACCACCGACACCTACAACCACCACCACCAAACACCAACACCACCACCACCACATGGTGGACCATTGTTTCCTGACTATACATTCACTACATCCTCACTGTATCCCACTGTACCCCAACTGAACCCTCACTGTGCCCCAATATACCCTCACTGTATCCTCACTGTACCCCACTGTACTCTCACTGTATCCTCCCTGTACCCTCACTGTATCCCACTGTACCCCAACTGAACCCTCACTGTGCCCCAATGTACCCTCACTGTACCCCCACTGTACTCTCACTGTATCCCCACTGTATCCTCCCTGTATCCTCAATGTATCCTCCTTCTCTCCTCCTCCTCACCCTCTCCTCCTCCCTCCTAATCCCAATGTACCCCAACTGAACCCTCACTGAGCCCCAATGTACCCTCACTGTACCCCACTGTACTCTCACTGTATCCTCCCTGTACCCTCAATGTATCCCACTGTACCCCAACCGAACCCTCACTGTATCCTCACGGTGCCCCAATGTACCCTCACTGTATCCTCACTGTACCCCACTGTACTCTCACTGTATCACCACTGTATCCTCCCTGTACCCTCAATGTATCCTCCTTCCCTCCTCCTCCTCGCCCTCTCCTCATCCCTCCTAATCCCACTGTACCCCGACTGAACCCTCACTGTGCCCCAATGTACCCTCACTGTATCATCACTGTACCCCAATGTACTCTCACTGTATCCCCACTTTATCCTCCCTGTACCCTCACTGTATCCTCCTTCCCCCCCTACTCCTCACCCTCTCCTCCTCCCTCCTAGCTCCATTATGAATTTGAACTATCATGATCACTGTTTTTACGGCCATTATACTCGTTGTAGAACGTTCTATCATCGTAGGTTCACCGGTAATTGTTGGTTGACCATGATTATATAACGATTAAGCATAACAGTTTCGCTTTAAACAACCAGTCGTCAGCATTTGCGCTATGTATAGTCTTAAGATGATGTACTATATTTAGCACATACTTTCTATCGCATATTGGACACTGGATCTTGTATCTATGAGGCATAGTTTTGATCTGTTTTTAAACACCATTTAAAACGAAACTTTATGTATACCAGCTTGCTGGGCAAGCCTTTCCTTTTAAATCGAAACTTTTATAATACAAACGCGAACCTTCCTTTTATAACGACACTTTTATGTATAACCTGGCAAGCCTTTCCTTTTAAATCTAAACGCTTATAATACAAGTGCGAGCCTTCCTTTTAAAACGACACTTTTATGTTTCAGCTTCCTGGGCAATGCTTTTCACGCGTTCTTATAACGCGAAGATGAATCACGCTATGAAAAAAAACGTGTGGTGTTCCAAATCACCAAACGTTTGAGCTAAATAGTATCATTTAAACTGTTCAATTTATTGTTCGACTGTCATATTAGCTATGACTCGATTGCATACGATACGCATTATATAGTGAGAGGTTTTTTTCTGATTGGTCAATTAAAAGTAATATCGTTATAAATGTATATCATAAGCCATACATTTCGCAATTCGTCTCTAGACTATGAACAGACGATACGTAAGTTGAATTTAGGGGTTAACTGTCTCATGTACCTACCTGTACACGAACAGCGCAGACTCGCCCCTGCGCGAGTTAGGCTAGCTCTGTAATACGATCATGAGTCGACTATTTAATGTCTACATACGATGATGTCATCCAAAATGGCCGTCGCGAATGCGCAGTGAAAGCATTTAATTAAACAACATCTATATCCGTACTTTGTACATAAGTTCTCAGGTAAATGAAGACGTCTAACCATGCCATCTAAGCAGACGAATGAATGAGAAAATTCGCATTATTGGTGTATTTATACACCCTAGACATTTAGCATGAAAAGGGCGAAATCGCAATCGCCTTTCCTAGTACACGCTATAGATACATCAAACGTCTGGTCCGATGGACAGGCTCATCTGCTTGAATAACGCACTCTGATCAGTAAATTCGATGTTGAACAGCGAAGACCCAACGCAATGATACAGCACAGTCGTCCGTATTGAAAAGGTGGGTTTTCCGTGGGCCTGTCGAATTGTAAAATCGATAAACGATTTCATTACATGGATCAAAGTGGAGGCATCTGGTCAGATCCGGTCAGCAGCTGATTATATTGGTGAATGCATTGTTTAATAATCCGATCGACAGACAACAAGTTGCGACCTTGGCAAGAAGAATTTATCCGTCCACTTGCGCCACATTTATGAGGAAATTTGAAGATGCCACGGCAAGACCTTATGGTTACCTCGTCTTAGATCTTAAATCGAGTACATCCGAACAGGACAGACTACAAACTGACATATTTGTCGATCAACAGTCTCCCTATGACGGAGATATTTCTGATGAACAAGATGCTGACAGTGTGGAGTCCCTAGATTATATACGCTCTATCAGCCCTCCGGATAAAGAAAGAGATGAAAGTTATAAACCGGATATATGGAATAGGAGGGTAAGCGATTTAAGCCCTCCAGGTAAACGAAGAAAACAAAGAGATGAGCGCTCTAAACTCGACATCTGGAACAGGAGATTTCAAAATCCGATCAGGCAGGAGAACGTAGAGCAGTTTAAAGCTAAAGTGAATGCTTATGAAGAGCGAGGTTTTAGTTCGGATAAAGCTATTCATCTCGCAGCCAATGATGATTTGCCTTCTCTCCGCAAAAAACTTAGACGAGATTACGCCCAATTACTAATAGATTATTACGAGCTACAAGAGGATCCTGTTCAACAGCGAATACTGGAATCCGCTAAAACATTTAAGAACCAACACGATATGAATCAGGCGGACTCTATCAGACAAGCCATCAAACTCAGAAAAGATTTATTTATGGACGTATGGCCGAATCATAATATAGAAACCGAGAAAGCCTCTGAAGACCAAGAGGACTCTACTACGTCGTGAAGGAGAATGAGGAGGAGGGATCAGTAGTGAGGAGGTTGACCAATTGGATGGCTGGATAATTGACCAATCAGAAGAGGCCTCTCACTATGTAAGGCGCTTTGCAGCAATCTAGTCATATCTATTCTGACAGTCAAACAGTAAACATGTCTAGATGCAGATTCAGTCTCGGAAACGATCGCTTTATCGAGGTCACAGAATGGAAAGGTGAACTGCGTGTTGACCTGAGAGAATGGAAAGATGACAAACCGACCGAGAAAGGTATCAGCTTAACCTTGATGCGATGGAAGAATTGGATGGATTACTTAAAATACGCGGATCAAGCGAGGACAGAGAAACAAAACTATAAGAGTCATCTTGGAGGGAACATCTATTGTACCATCACCGAGGGCAGCGCATGTATGGATATAAGGCAGTATTGGAAGCCGCAAGAAGAGGTGATACCTACGAAAAAGGGATTATACCTGAGACCCCTAGAATACATTGCCGTCAAAGAACTCTTAACAGAAATTGGAAGGGCCTTACCCGAACTAGACGGGGTCGTATCCTGTTACGTGCAAAGTGATCACATGAATCAGTTAGGGGCATTACGGTGTTCCGAGTGTAACCCGAATGACTATCAAAACTGGTAACTAAGAAAAGGGATTAAGTATTGAGTAGGCGTAAATATGTTCGCCATTACTTTTATGTGTATAGCTTTGTTTGATGAACTGTTGTTTCGGATGAGATGTAGACAACTACGGCGCGAAGCCAGAGAGGCTGCTGAGCGATTAATCGAGGTGCTTGAGGATAGTGAACTAGACTCTCGCCCTTTGGTATGAATAGAGCGTAAGAATAACTCGAGCACGAAGGAGGAAATCGATCAAAAGAGATGGGCACTAGACTCGTTTACGATTACCAACAGCAGAAGTGGATTCCTTACGTGTCGGATCCCGACAAATGGTATCAGTACTTGCTGGATGTTAGAGATGGCTACGCGGAACGCGACAGTCAGGGTCATTATATTGTGGGTAGTGGACGGAAATACAGAGAGTTGAAAGAAATGAGACAAAAGGAAAAACCCGTAGTGAACCTGGTCACCCCAGTAGCCCAAGCTTTAGAAATGGCAAAATCGGAGCTTAAGCGAAAAGGAGAGGATAGTATAATGGACAGAGGGCGTAAGACAGCAACTTTGGACTGGAATTCATTAAGATACTAAAGGACGAACGGCAAATAATTGCGCAATATGCTCCTAAGTTAGACCGACGCCATATGCATGGCGAGGAGCCCGTTCTACGTTGATAGACAATCATATCCCTCTCAGCCTTTACGACCCAATTACGAAGCCGATCAGTACGTGGAAAAAGACGTGAAAGGACCGTGCTGAAAAAAAAGGGCCCACCGGGGGAACGGGATAAACCGAGCGCTGCGACGCGCTACACCATTAAAGACTGGATCTCTTTCTGAACTTCGTAAAAAAACCACCCGGAAATCCTCAATATAGACTCCTCCAGATCCGTGTTCGTTCGAGAGGCCCCTCACCCTTGTATATAGAAGAACGACACCGCGCTCTAGGACGTGACGCTACCTTCTCGTGGTCTAGGGCGTTGACTCACCCTCCGAGGTGTAACCGAACGCGTCACAGGGGCCGCCATCTTGATTTCGTGGGGGCCGCCATCTTGGTGTCGTGGGGGCCGCCATCTTGGATCTGACGTCGTGGGGCCGCCATCTTGGACCGGAAGTGACGTCAAAAACTCTAAAGTGCCACACATACTACTACCGATCATCCTGATCGGTCCTCAAATCTATTCCTAAATGCTTACATAAATCACCATGTGCATGCCGAATACTTAAAAATGACCTAATTCTATAGTCCCTTTGACATACCGCATGTTTTTCTATACAGTATTAACACCAATATCTACCACTTCCGGTCCATGAAGTACCGGCAATACGCGTAAATACCAGCAAATTGACGTATACATTTACCAGTGTGTTTATAACCTTGTTTTAATAACTTACATGTAGCAGTCAAAAATAGGTTTATGTTATTGAAGTCATCAACATTATAACACACCCTTGCAAAACGAATAAGCTGCGAAAAATATACACCATAAGAAGGGGAGTGAGGAACATCTCAATCAAGAAATGGAAAAGTAACTATTTTAAGAGTAAAATCATCACATTTATAAAACAAGAAAAACTATAACATGAAATATCATGTTATACTGGGGCGTTTTAAGTGGCTCATTAACGTTTCACCCAGTTTAGAGGGCATTAGATATCCACGTAGTGTATATGTATTGTCTTTTGTTTGTTTTTTCTTGTTGTTGTTGTTGTTTTTGTATTCACTTGAGAAGCAATTTGGATGGTTTTTGAACACATATAAGTAGGCTACATATTTAGATTTTTTTCTTGATTTAAAAATAGATTGATCCTTGAAGTTACTGCAAAAGCACTCAGACAACATATAATTTGCGTACAGAGGGGTTGAGGTTTGGTGCTCAAAAGAACGGTCTCAATGATGCGTTACTACTATTTTCGGTTAAAATGACGGCGTTTTGCCAGGCATATACATGACTGGGGGTGCTTGATAGATGGATACCGACAGTCAATATATTACAACACTAATAGCACACTATAAGTTACTGCAAAAGCACTCAGACAACATATAATTTGCGTACAGAGGGGTTGAGGGTTGGTGCTCAAAAGAACGGTCTCAATGATGCGTTACTACTATTTTCGGTTAAAATGACGGCGTTTTGCCAGGCATATACATGACTGGGGGTGCTTGATAGATGGATACCGACAGTCAATATATTACAACACTAATAGCACACTATAAGCAAGTGACTTTAGTCTTAATCGCTCCCCTTGTTTAAGAAAAGATTTGTCTTTTTCTTCTGTTTAAAAAAGCAAATGTCCCGAGATAGTGATCATTCGTTTAGAAAACACTAAACTTTGCTACATATTAGAAGTATTAGCTGTGGACAGAAGATTTAAAAAAAAATCTCCATTATGCCATATGGAAGCTCGGACCCAGTATCCGAGATGGAAGTGATCATCAGTATTTGGTAAATTTGAACCCAAGAGGCAGTGCTTGCAGTATTTATGTATGGGACTACAAGCTGTGGGTATCATGGTTTCAGAGGAGAAGATTTTTAAGTGTCTCCCCATTAATGGAAGCTAATGACTCCTGTGGCATGGCTAGTTTAGACACCAGTAGCATGGATGTAGGAATGACTGTGTTTTTCCATTATAATTCTATTGGAGGTGTATATGCCAGAGATCGAATCCAATTAACCCCAAAACCACATTGGACCTTTCCCCTTCATTACCAGTAACCTGACGATGCGTTATATTTAATTTGACTAAAAATGGTCTTTTGAAAACATGAACGGAAGATGAGATAACGAAAGTTTGACCATTGGTATTCGTATTCCTCCCACTAATATTCGGCTTGGGTTAGCTAACAATATCGTTACTCAACTGCGCCCGCATTTAGAGTATTGCCCAGTTGATAGAAGGAGGCGAAGGTAGTGAGATCATTCCTAAATGCTCCCATCTACCAATTGTTTGATTGTTAGATCTACAAAATGGCGTAGAGTGAGGTTTTGCCAGTAACGACAGGGACGTATATATTGAAAGTATACATCCGTGGTAACGACAACTGCACTTCTTTGAATAAGAAGGAATGAGAATGACTATAGAAAATATTTCATGACCAATTTCAACTTTGGAATGGTGCTGGACTGGAAGAGCGAACCCCATGACAGCCTGGTTGCCAGTCAGCCTCACACACACACACGCACGCACGACTAGTATGCGAGACCCACATCGCTGATACGATAGTGTCAAAATCTTGTGTCAAATTAATTTTGTTTAAAAAAGTGGCTTATCGCGTCAAAATCTTGTGTCAAATTAATTTTGTTTAATAAAGTGGCTTATCGCACTCAAAATGTTGTACAGGAAAGGCTTTCGATCACATGTGAAACTTTGATGACCCAAATTAGAATGCCGCGGGGCTGGTCTGATTCCAAAATGTTTGAAAGGGTTATCAGCAGATGACAATGTCATGTAAAGGTTTAACGCAAAGTTAAAATACATCAGTTCAACTTCAACTTGTCATAACCTCTAAAGTGTCAAACAGTTTGGGCCCCTATCAGGTCCGGACAGAATGTGGGGCCTGATCTGGGTCAAAACTGTTTGCAAATGTTATCGGCAGATGACATGTCGGATATTTTAATGCAAAAGGTAAAATACAATGGATTTGATCCAGAGTTGTCAGAACCTAAAGAGTTACCTAAAGAGTTCTGACGTGAAAAACAATTTGGATCCTGGTCGGGCCACTATGGTTGTTGTATACATATAGGGATACCTAGGTAGGTTCGAAATTGACAACTTTTTCTCATATCTAACTTTTGTCACAGCATCCAGTCCATCCAAACATTGCATGCGCAGATCCAGAGGGGGGAGGGGCAAATGTTGGAGCCCCTCTGAAACCTTGAAAAAATACAATTTTCTTTGAAATAAACCATTGGCATTCTGTAAAATAAGTTCGGGACTAAAGAAACGTTGTCAGAGATTTTCTATGTCAGATGGACCTGGACACCCAGTAAATGCAATCTTAAGGACATATAATTAGCAGAATAAGGTGTGCTCGATTTAAAATGAACTCATATATGAATTACAATAAAAGAGATAGAAACTATCCCAATATTCTCATTTTCCGATGCATATCAATAGTAGGAGAATACTGCTAAAAATTAGCTTACATGGGATAAATGAAAAAAAAAATAACGAAGCCTTGTGGATTCGAACCTGCGACCATTTAAATGCAAAAGTATAGCTGTGCGACAGTTACCGTCGCAACCGATTGCGCCATGGTATGGTCATCTGTATGTCACAGTATTCGTAAAGTTATAATAATTTGTTATCGCTTATTCAGCATCTTTCTATATATAGATCTATCCACGGTTACTAAATTTACCCAATATAACACATATTCTATCAATCTGTCCGGTCATTGCATCACTATTTTTCACAAGTTATTTTTGTTATTTGATTACAATTTAGCTTCGAAACTTTAGTATACGGGAAATATATATATGACGAATTGACAGTGTCCGATATTAGTCACGTAAATCTCTCGCTTCGATTTAGCTGGTTTCCAGCATGCCTTGTATCTATATGGTAATAGGTACCAGCTAGGTCCAAGTTTTCAGAGTTGAGAAGAATTTTTTAACCACGCCCACCTTTGATTGACAGAATTTTAGAAATATATGGGGACTACATGTACTAATTTGAGCATTGCGTAGTCTGTGAATACTGTCTTTGAATTCGCATTTATATCTTTGTATTTATCAATAAGTTCGCCCCAGAAAAACAATGCCATTTTATATGGACTAATTCAAGTCCAAAAACGGGGCTTCAGTATCGGAAAAATTCGCCTTATTTAAAGCTGCATACTCTGAACATTTTTCGAAAAGGCAGTGGCTAGAGGTACGGATCCGTACCCCTAGCCTGGGAGGCTAGGGATACGGATCCGTATCCCTAGCCTGGGTGGCTAGAGGTACGGATCCGTATCCCTAGTATATTCTACTATGTCAGGTTACAGGTACAGACATATAACCCTGATGAGGTTATCGTGATTATAAGTGTTCGAAAATACCTTGTTGTTAAGTTATGGAATACAAATCCAGCAAGTCGCCATTTGCAATGCGGGATAACTCTGTATAGTAATATAAAAACGAAACACGAATTCGGAAACGGGACAAGTGGTGCTGGATTTATGTTGTATTATTATTATTATTATTATTATTATTATTATTATTATTATTATTATTAAAGGAAGATTAACCTCGATGAAATATTTTTTTGTGAAATGATATGACCTGTCAGGGTCCGTGGAAACACTCAAAACCACCTCCAAACCACCTCTAAACCACCTCTTAACCATCCCAAACCACAGAACATGTTTTTGTGATAGTATCAATAATTGAAGAAAATATTTAAATTTTCACTAGCTGCTTGAGGCTCAATATTGTTGTTTTCCACCGTACTTATAACAATGTTCTTACCATTTTCTCAAGCTGGTAATATTTCGTGAAGCTGATTGATTTTTACCTCATAAGTTGTCCCTGTATATTCTGCAGCAACAGACAGACAGACAGACAGACAGACAGACAGGTAGGTAGGTAGGTAGGTAGGTAGGTAGGTAGGTAGGTAGGTAGATAGATAGATAGATAGAATTTCTAAATCAACGTTGATTTTGGGTGCTCAAAAGAACCGTCTCATCGAGACGACTCTTTTTAGCACCAACTATATGTCTGAAACGACAAGAGAATAATTGATCTACGCATTATACATCCCACTAAACATAAAAAGTGGGCCAAGGTCGGCCCGCCAACGAAATGCCATTTGAATGGCGTTTTGCTAGCC
Source organism: Loripinus fragilis (assembly GCA_964019695.1). NCBI lineage: Eukaryota > Metazoa > Mollusca > Bivalvia > Lucinida > Lucinidae > Loripinus > Loripinus fragilis. The sequence goes on along the minus strand of OZ026519.1, from coordinate 14,074,957 downwards.
GACCGATATTGGTCCGACATTGTGTGCTGGCTGGGTTTATTTTTTAGGACCTTTAGACGTATGGACAAACTTAATATTTTTAGATGCTTAAGGTACTTATGTAACTTCTAAGCACGAGAACAAATAATAAAATTGTACGGACTGATGAACGGACAGACGGACAGGTGGTGTGTAAACTTGTATTTTCTATCACTGCCAACGTAAGTTTTTGGTGCTCAAAAGAACCGTCTCACCGTGAAGTCTCTTTTGAGCACAAAACATGTTTATCTGAAAATATAATAGTTGATTTACACATTGTATCAAAACTAACATCAAAACTAAACATAAAAAAGCGGGCCATGGTCGGCCCGCCAGCGAAATGCCATTTGAATGGCGTTTTTCTAGCGGACCGATATTGGTCCTACATTGTGTGCTGGCTGGGTTTATTTGTTAGGACCTTTAGACGTATGGACAAACTTAATATTTTTTGGATCCTTAAGATAGATAACCTCTGTTCTCTCATTCCTGTACTCCTGGATTTAAAGTTCTTGCCACCACGTATACAATGAAATGATATCTCATAATACTTCAGACGTTCATTAAGTTTTTTGTCTGGCATCCGTGGCTGTGCCTTTTCAATGGTTCGTGAACTGCGCCTAAATAATTGAACATTTTCTTCTTTCTGTTACTGCTGGATGGCAATTTCTAAAGAGGAAAAGTTCTCAAACCTTTTCCCTATGTTCAGCATTTGAGCCATTCTGGCAAAGTATATATAATTATAGGTCTAGATACTGTTTGTACGGATTAGGCTAATTAAGGACGTTCTTAAGTTCTTCTGATGTCTTTGAGGAAGGACATATAAACATTCAGCCAATCATTGTAATTTGTTCTTCTAAGTTTAAAGATGTCTTTGTGGTGCGTTATGTCGACCAATTAATCACAGAATGTTGTTCGCACCCTGGCTAATGACACAACCCGAAAGTGAAAACAGCAAAAACAAATTATGAATAACAAGTTTTAATTTGATTAAATAATAATAATAATAATAATAATAATAATAATAATAACAACAACACAACATAAATCCCGCGCCACTTGTCCCAATTCCGAATTCGTGTTTCGTTTTTTTTATTTACTATACAGAGTTATCCCACATTGCAAATGGCGACTTACTGGATTGGTATTTCATAACACAACAACAATGTATTTTCTAACACTTATCATCATGATAATTTAGAATTTCTCATCATGGTTATATGTCTGTACCTGTAGCCTGGCATGGTAGAATATACTAGGGGTACGGGTCCGTACCCCTAGCCTCTGAGACTAGGGGTACGGATCCGTATCCCTAGCCTCCCAGGCTAGGGGTACGGATCCGTACCTCTAGCCACTGCCGAAAAATTTTATTTTATTTTTAAATCATTTGTAAAAGTAGAATTAAGCTATGTTTTCACTATAAAAATGGTCAGTACAGCTGAAAAGTGCATGGAAAAGTTAATTATCTTATCAAATAGGTGTTTTTTTCTCTTGTTGGTAATTCTTTGCGTCCCTCTAATAATTCTAGACCGTTGAATTTTAACATAAATGCATTTGTTTTGATAGTGATAACTTGTTAAGATTTACGAAAATGGTAAAATGTTTACCTGAATTTGAGTATTTTTACTGTGTTCTTGAAAAATAAAAACATTATTTTTAAAATTAGAAGATCAAAAGTTACAGACTATGCAGCTTTAACTGAAGTTTAGTGAGTTATATCTGCCCTACCATTTGTTCAAAACAAGTTGGCTGCTTTCAAAAAGCCGCCAATAGGTTAGGTTTGGCAAATAGGTTGTTTTTATGACAGCATTCCTTTACTTTTATTATAATAGGTCTTGTTTGAGGAAACTTGGAGTCAGCAGATTAGGAGTTTGAAAAACTTATTTGATATTTGTACATATTGTATTGTCGAGCATGAGCTTTTGGAATGAACGTTCGCTACTAGATAAAATACCTGACCAAAATCTAGACCTTTAAGCCGCTGGGTATGTCTTTATAGGATTTTACCAAACAATAAAGTACCAAAATTTTGTGTGCTCCCTAAAAATACTGATGTTTTTCAATAAACCACACAACGGACTGACATGCCTATGGTAGAGAAAATAAAAGACATCAGTTTTCATACATGTTACGATACATTTTGAGGTACGACATGAACATGCCTTTAAAAGTAAAAATAATCCAAATTTACATTTATCACCTAATGTATAAACATTGATGTGACATGGCCATGGCTTTGGATTTTAATGTAGCGTTTCTTTTGTCAGTCAGTATATATTGATGACACTGATAATGAACGGACGCATAACGGAAGTCCTAACCTAGAGCATACGGCTAAGGTTAGCTAAAATAGGATTATCTTTAGTTTTAAAATAATTTCACAGAAATATATTATGATCCTCATAATGCCTTTTACCAAATTTATACAAACTGTTCCATTCCACTGAACAAATTAGTAATTATAATTGTATCTATTAGCAAACTCAAAAGGTTGCAGTCATTTAGTAAGAGTGCTTGAATGGAACATTGGGATTTTTCTGTCTTGACTGGGGCCAGTCTAATGCCTCCACCTGAAAATAAAAAATACTCTTATTTTTTATGGTGTATCCATTTTTTCAGGACTGATGCCAGTTTAGTCTTAAAGAACCATCCAATACCATTAGTATGTCAAACAGTTTGGACCAACAATTTGCTAGTCTGATTAAGGTCTGAAAGGTTATCAGTAAGACTGGCATGCAAAGGGTCCATACATTTCATCTGGTATATGACCTTAGTAAATGGACCTTAGGAGATGTCAGACTTTTGCATCTATGCATTCGCAAGAATTTACTTGACTATTTGCCTCTTCAAAATCCATGCATTGTGTCACTTGTATAATTTCATGTTATCTGTGCTTTAATAAGCTCCCTTTTTACTTTGGTTTTCTGACTGACCAACTGAGAGACTAAATCTGCTTATTCCATATTTGTCTAATGTCCTTTGTGAGAGGATATATGCAAACAGCATAGACCCAGATGAGATGCCGCACAATGCTGCATCTGATCAGGGTCTCCACAGTTTGCTGAAAAGTCAATGTTTTTAGGGGAGGTGGCCGTTGTAAAGTCATCATTATTGCTAATTTGCTCTGAGTATTATATCTCTTCAGCAGAATAGTGGCTAAATGTCATACCAGGTCAGCCTAGGTCAATCTTTGGAGAACATGATTCAAGATAGACTGGGAAACCAGAAATCTATATTTACAAATGACATCAGTTTAATTTTAGACAGAGGTCTCATGATTGGTTACATTTGGTCACATGCTCCTCCATGTACCAGCTCCAATTCTCACCTTATATATTGTGGTTAGGTGCTCATGCACCTAACCCATAAGGATTGTCAATATTAAGTCATCTAAATATCTGGAGGTGGAGTTGAAAGCTTCAATAATATCAGTTTGATTATTGTCTGACAGAGACGCTGTCTCTCATAACAAAATAAAAACAAATCTGCAATAAGAGGAGCACAATTAGTACCCACTGGAATACCTACAATTTGTCATTATAAATTGAACCAAATTTTATAAATATATTGTACAAAAGATAATGGAGAGAATCATACATTTTTTTGCATGTCCACAACTTTTCAGAAGTAAAAAAACATTCTTCTTATTACAATTTAAATAAAGGTAAGTAATGGTGCAAAGATCAGGAATCGATACAATCATGTACCACACCTGACCCTATCAGTTAATTTTTGTTCAATTAATTCCGTTAGTTTTTCTTTGATTAGATTATGGGGAAACGTAGTATAGAGAGTAGAGAAATCATATGTAGACAAACCAGATGCTAGAAAACCTTTAGATTTTAATTTATTAAAAATTTCACCTGAATTTTTAAGAGACTAAATTAATTTTTACCATTTCTTTCATAAACAGTCGTACAATATTTTACAACATGGCTTTAATCACAGTGAGACAAGAAGTCAAAAGTATAGTATACAACTGTATAAACCCTGACAACATGTGTCTGGGTCTGAATTGGTCACTCGTCGTCATTGACTCATAAAGAGAAAATAAAAAAAATCTCTTAAACCATAAGGTCCCAATTGAGTTTCTTGCTACTGTGTGGCACATTTCTTTACGTTTACTGTTTGCGCTAGTAGTATAATTGAGCCGTGGCATGAGATTTCCAGCAATGTGGCATTTTGACAAGTGTAGACTCAGACGAGCCTGTGCAGCCTCCTTTTAAGCTTAGAAACTCCAAATGATGTTCAGTCAGTAGCTTAACACTCATAGAATATTCAAACGACTAGCAAAAGCTCTGACCAGACTGCGCCTATGCGCAGCCTGATCTGAGGCTTGGCTGGTCGCACATACCACATTGTGATGTCGCGGCTTATATGTAATATATTAAGTCTGTATCCATTTTTCAAGCAGTCCTTGGTCCGCCAATTAGGAAACAGCAGACTCGGTTTTATTTAAACTGTTGACGAGAACTTACGGTAGGGTGCAGCAATTCTCACGCCCCCTATGTTTAAGCAGTATTCTGCTTTCCGTTGTATGGGGAGAAGTTACCAACTCCCACGCGGCACAACGACAGCTGTTGCTACATCTAAATCATCTGGAAAAACGGACCATTCAAAAACCACAAGTCATAAGTCACAAATCGCAAGTCACGTGCCAAAATTCCACAATTAAAGGATATTTCTTTCGTCAGGGGCTTTGGATTGGGGCGGGCCGGGTGGGGTGGTAAACTGGACCGTTAGCTTTCAGAAGAGAGGCACACTTAGATACGCAACTTTTCTCCAATTAAGTCTAAGATACTCCGAATGGATATCAGTGACAACATTTCTCGCTTCTTGGAGCCACCCTACCACTCGCCTTGTACCCAGGGATCTCAGGTTCGATATCCAGCTTCTCCAGTCTGTTAAGCCCCATTCTCACTGTGCCGATGTAGCCACGGTTCATCCCGATGCAGGACAGCCGGTATACCGTGATGCACCGGGACACATTTCATGAAAAATAAATTGCATTCTCACCTTGCCGACGTTACCCCGGTATAGCCCCGGTTCTCGAGAAAGCAAGACGCCGGTTGATCCCCGGTTCACCATGGAACACTTACGGTGCAGCACGGTGGAGCCACGGTTCGTGCCGGTATACCCCGGTGTTACCCAGGTTGTTTACGGTGATGTCCCGGTAACTGCCGGTTGCGCCACGGTTACATGCCGGTAGGGCCACGGTTGCGTCCCGGTGCTACTCTACACTATAAAACCAGGATAAAAACGTGGAGTAACATCAGTTTCCTTCTGTCTCTATCGCATATAACAGTTATGACAAAAATTGGGCTGCACAGTATAAAATAACCACTGGTTTCATCTGTGAGGGTTCATAATAATTGTGAATTGCCTATGGGTATTTACAATATTTGTGAATGCTTGGTTTGGGCAGGACGCTGGTGTTCAGCCAGGTGCGGTGTTGACATCTGTGATTGACATGTTTATGTTTTTATAGGGAATTCTGACACCAGTTTGTTATTGTTTTTCAAATGTCATATTTATTAGCCTGTCAATTTTGATGGGATGTTTTAACACTTTCAAAAGGTCATGATGACAGATGTTACATAGTTAAGCAAAGTTACATAAGCCCAATAAATAGATTGTGTCAATTCTGACATTGATAGGCAGGATTGCGCAATACATTTAATCATATGACCTTTGTGGAATTGCGCAACTGGTGTGACTATGAGTCACTTTTGTATCTTCTGATTGGTTGATATAAATGGAAGCTTACCTATATAGAGGGCGCTTTATAGTAAACTTGAAATATGATTGGTTAGTGATGATGTCATTAGGTGGCGCTGTGGTCATCTATCAAGTGACGTCATGGTATAGAAGACGAAACCCAGTGTCAGAGCTTCAGACCTTGGTTAACATTTGGACATAGAGTTTAGTTACACTTTACAGATTTCGGAACTTTGGGTTATAGATAGTTTCTAGAAGTATTTTAGTTGGACTTAAGAAGATTTAATAAAATTATAAAATTGTGAAAGTTGTTGGTGAAATTTACAAGACTTAGAAATTCTAAAGAGACTTTGAAAACACAACGCGAACTTGAAGATTAGAATCAACTACTACCTTACAACAGCCATATACGAGTTACTAGAGGAATCATGATATGTGTGCATAGTACAGTTTTTGTCACCTCGCAGCTCCATGACAAATAAGCAGAAGCAGGCCTGTTTTCTTACGACGAGGTTTAAATGTTGTTGATCTGGGCCCAGAATTACAATGCCTCCTTAAAGTTAAGGAAGGCTTAATTTAAGTATTGATACTTCAACATGTACATTAAATGCTTAATAAATTGCCAATACCGATGCAGTACTCATGGTCAAAGATATCATTGTGATCTACAGAAAAAATGAAACTATTTTGCTTTTATTCAGTTTGGAAACTTTATTTTTCGCATCCTGGAAATTCAATACTTAACTTAAGTATATACTCCTTAACTTTAAGGATACGTTGTAATTCTAGGCCCATTTCGTAAAAATATATAAACACTTTGAGCGGGGCATGTGATTTCCAACAGTGTGATATTTTGAGAAGTGTAGACTCAGACAAGCCTGTGCAGTACCCAATTAAGCTTTAAAGTTGTTCGGTCAGTAGCTTAACAGTCATAGAATAATCAAGCGACTAGCAAAGGCTCTGATCAGACTGCGCCTAGGCGCAGGCTGATCTGAGGCTTTACTAATGGCAACTACCACATTGCTGGAAATCTCATGTCGTGGCTCATATATGCTTGACTTTTTAGTAACTATAAGTGCATTTATTCATAAGCTTTGTAAATGAGCACATTTATACTGCTGACAATTTAACCAACTTGTGACGAATGGACTTTCCCATCCTTATCATTTGGATGAATCCACTTTCATTTTAGGGGCAGCAGGAGTGACTTTTCATTTTTATTTTGCATTTTATTACATATACATAGGCAGTGGAACCGCACGGTTTATCACGGTGGAGACACGGATGTTCCCGGATTGCGCCGATATCGCCCCGACGCCGACCCGGTGGAGACACGGTTGCTCCCGGCGTCTTCCCGATTTATCACGGTATTTGACAGCCTTCCCGTTTACTCCCGGTGAGTCTCGGTTGTTTTAAACATTTTAAAACAACCGGAGACATGAGCCAGTTCAACACGGTTCATCCCGGATCTCCAAGGTTGTCCACGGTGCCGCCACGGTTGTGACACGGTTCATCCCGGATCATTAAACCGGGATGAACCGGCACCTTAAACCGGGACAGTGAGAACGGGGCTTTAGGTGTGACTTTAAGCTGTGACTCCATCTACATATGACCTCGGCTGTTGTTGGAACGAAAAGCAACGAACAGTTTAGAGTTTACAGTTGCTCTGTGGTAGAGTGTTTGACTCGAGACCGAGGGTTTGCAGATTTGAGCCTCATCGGCCTTAATGTTTTGTGTCCTTGAGCAAGACACATTAATTCTTGCTTAGTACTGGTATGCATCGGGAAGACCCGAATGTACATAACTGAAACATTGTTGACTGCGACCAAACAAACAAGCAAACAAACGCAAACATCGCCCTCTCTCCGCAAATTAGCAGGAAAGTGACATAAATGCTAAAGGAGAAGGTACTACTTCTCTGGCATTGATGAAAGGTGTGAGTGCTAGCTGCGTGAAAAACGCCATTTTATTTCACTTCAATGTGTGTCGTAACAAAAAGTCTACGTAAACGTGAAGATGCGCCGACGGTTTACCTAGCCGTCGACGTTGATGCAACTAAGTGTCGCGATGTATAGATCAGACCCTCCCAGGGGTTTAGAAAACAGGCATTTATTTCAGGGAAATGGAAACAAAAGCCACATTTTGAAGAGAACGGGGAACCAACAGGGAACATTCATGTTTTGGGGAACAGGGAACAGGTATCTCCCTGGGAGGGCCTCATATATAAAACATTTGGCCCGACAGAAAGGGGTATGTGTTCGATCCTGATACGACATCCAATTTTATGCAAATAAATTAACGCCAATATCAACGTTTATTCCAGAGTTTTGTTGGGCTCGAGAAGATTATTTTGCGCGGACAAATACCCCTTTTTATTAGCATATCTGGTCCTTTGCATGTGCGGATCCCGAGGGGGGACAGGGGGTCCGGACCCCCCTCCCTGGAAAATTACAAAAATATAGGGTTCCTTTGCAATACTGGTCCGGAACCCCTTAAAATCACAAAGCTACCAATCCAGCATTCAATGTTGGGCCATCATCGACCTGCTAAGCGAAACGCCATTCAAATTATGGTTGATAGTCCGCTAATAGTGGTATTTGGAACATTTCTCTCCTCATCAATTTAAAAAAAAAAAAAAAAAAAAAAAAAAAAAAGGTTGTCAAAGTTGGACCCCCTCTGACAAAACTTTCTGGATCCGCGCATGCTTTGTAAATCAAGATTAGGATAGTTTAGTACTAACTGGTACTGGTGAAACGCCAAAACTGACAACCCAGCAGGCACACAACGTTGACTCAACATTGAATATCAATGCAAAACGGTAACAGTACACTCTAGTGAAAACCGTGTAGATCCAAATCAATTAATCACTAATGCGAAAATATGTTAATACCATATCATGATATGAGAGCATATGAGAGCATTAGCATGCATATACATGCACACGCAGCATTGACATTATTTTATAAGCGTCTTTTTTTCTTTCAATCTTTTTTTTTTAATTTTACCTTTTTCAAAAACAAATTTCAGATTTACGATATACCATCTGTTTGGATCCAATAAAAAATCCCGTTGTCGTGCCTGATCTGGGTCCATTTTGTTTTGGGGAAAAAATCACCAGATGACACAAATCATCTCACGCAACCACACAGCATGGGGTCCAATACGGCGTGTTGGTTTATTGGTAAATACGGCTTATCCAATGCAATCAGTGAAGACCCGAATGAGGTGCCTGAGTTCTGTGGCGTTTCTTAAAAGTCAAAATAATTTCAAGTTTCTGTGATATAACATAGTTGTAAATAATGGTGCCAGCCGAATTATAATCATTTATATAACAAAATTAATGCCGTATTTTCATAATTTATAATTTAAGAAATATAAATATTACCCGAATTTCCCACTCTTATAAGTTGGACCAGTCCATTTCTGAACCAAGGGTTGTATGGTGGTATTTATGTTTTTTTTATTTAGATTTTAATAGAACCTTTTATAAGAAACCGTGGAGACCATGGTCAGACGCCGAAGAACAATTAAATTAGCTAATGAGTCCAATTTCCCACTCTTATAAGTTGGACCAGTCCATTTCTGAACCAAGGGTTGCAGGGTGGTATTTATATTTTTATTCAGATTTAAATAGAACATTTTATAAGAAACCGTGGAGACCCTGATCAGACGCCGAAGAACAAAGTTTAAATGAGCTTATGAGTAGTATATACTGACAAGTCGGCTCTTCTTTAGATCATCTTTTTGCAGTTTTACACCGTCGCCAATTCTCACATTATATAATTGGCAATAAATTGAAGCCATTCAATTAGAACAATGTGTCAATTTACTCTTTGCATGCTGAGTAATTTTGCGGCTATCTAATTCTTAAATGGGCCTATGAAACAATATTTCAATGTTTATCCTTTAATTACAGAAATACCAACACAGTGTCAACGTTTCTCCCTCAAATAGTTTGAATACAGATCAGTTCGACGAATTTTTCGGGCCTGATCTGGATCAACACTGTTTGTACCAAATTTATCGCCACTAGCAAGTGAAGAATCTTAACCAAGTTAGGTCAATAGAATGTCCCACTCTTGTCATTTTGGCAAGTCCATTCTGTATAAAGTCGGGTGGTATTTTTATTTTTTTATTTAAATTTTAATAGAATATTCTTGATGCAAACAGCGAATACCCTAATCAAGCGCAACTTTATAGAATAAATAAATAAATAAATAAATAAATAAATAAATAAATAAATAAATAGATAAATAAATAAATAAATAAGCAGTCTTTGAAGCTCAAAAATGCTGAGTTACAGACACGCGATTACTTACTTTAAGTGTATGTGTGGTCAATACCTGTTGTTACCTTGGATACAGTTGCTAAAAATAGACTATCGTGGAAAGCCTGTGAAAAAATCAAAGGGTTGTATCAGGAAAAATTCAAAAGGCTACATCAAATTTTATTTTATTTGTATGAAAAATATACCAATTTGTTCGCAATTGAACTGAGCATAGTGTCCCGTTTGCACAGGGAAAATATATTGAATACTTTAATAACTATGACCGAATATCTACCAATGAGCTGATCTCAAAAAGCCTGTTTTACTATATAATTTAATCATTCTTAGGGTTCTATCAAAAACCATCAAAAAGGACGAAGAGTTTGCAGAGGGAAATTCATAAAAAATATATCAGAATAATCGCAAGATATTTAGGTAAAACATTTGTTTGCACAGGAATTCTGCTTTTATAATTTCAAAAGATATAGTATAAAAACTAACACCTTCCATTATAATTCCCTATTACCGCTTCAGCGCACCGCTGCTTCCTGGATGTCCGTTAAAGTCCCGTATGAATGTTAATTCAACAAACTGGGTCCGAGCTGACAACCATTCCCCAGAAAGGGGGCTCATTGAAGGACCTACCTTCTTATCCTATGAGTTCCAACAAGTGTTGATCCAGTGGGACTGGAAGGTGTTGCGCTGTTGTTGTTGTTTTTTCTTTGTTTTTCTTTTCTTTTTTCCTCTTTTTTCTCTCAGTAGGGTAGTCTCCGTTTTTTTTTGATCTGGTAGCAGCGGTGCACAGGGCCTCGCTCTCACTCCAACAGCAAAATAAGTGTTGACAGCGATGATTCAGATCAGACGAGTCAACGTAGTGGTTTTATGATTATCATGAAGCACATGAATAAGTAGGTCCCTTTTCCCATGGCTTTCATCGATCGCACTCACTATAAATATTCGGCAGCACGTGCTTTTCTTTCAGAATAGATTCGTATTCTAAGGTAGGTGGACACTTTCTCCTGTTTTATGTTTGATTCATGCGGCCATGAAAACTGTGTGTGCGAGCAGAAAAGGCTCTGGCAAGACCGTGCTTTTGCGCAGGCTTGTCTGATCCGTTGCTGCTCGCATTAATAAATTAATTTTGATTGCGACTTCAGATCCGTACAACACAGCATGGCTGGCAATATAAGATCTTATATGGATGGGCATCAATGAAAGTTCTCTTGGAGAACAACAAATTTCTCGGGAGTGCAGCACGTGTTGGCTTAGTGGAAGGGTTCTTGTCTCAAGATCGAGGGGTTTCGGATTCGAGTCTCATTGGCGTCACTGTGTTGAGTCCTTGAGCAAGACACATTAATCCTTGCTTAGTGGTGCTACTCAGGAAGACCAGTCCTGACATAACTAAACAAGTTGACTGGGACGTAAAGAATCAAAGCAAACTGAAATTTCTAAACAACTAGGGGAGACCGGGGCTAGTTCGGCCTCGGGGGCACGTTCGGCATGTGGCTATATTTAGCATGTAAAATAAGATATGGGGCTGGGAAACATATTTGGAAATTACTTGTGACAAGTTTATCTACATGAGTACACAATGGTTGCATTGTTGAAGGGTACATTGATTTTGTACCAGAAAACTTGTTTTCTTGCATGATTAGTAAATTTCTCATAGTAATTTCTAAAGTTGTGTTAAGAGCCTGATTTAAATTCTATATTTTTATAGCCAAAGGATTATGTGCTTCGAAATAAAACATTGTTAATTTCTTCTCCATCTTAAAGGAGCTGTCACATGATATTTGGAAAAAGTCTGTCAGGGGCAAGTTCGGCCACTTAAGTCGGGGCAAGTTCGGCCCAAAGCCAAACTTGCCCCACACTTACAAAAAATATTTGCCATTGTATTTTAGGTCACCTATTTTGTAAAGGGTGTTCCTATCATGGATCCTAAATACCCCATGTTCATATTTAAAGTAATAGCCTAAATAATGACTGAAATTATTACGTTTCTTTCATCGAACATTTCAGATCCCCATTTTTTCATTGAAGTCAAAAGTAAAAAAAACCTGTCTAAGACATGTAATGCAAACCTTTTCCTTTCTGTTTATTATCCCAAGCTTTTTTTTTAAAAAGGGAAGGGGATATTGTTTTCCCCTCTGTCCGTCTGTCTGTCCGTCCGATCGTTATGCTATCTACTAAACCATTGGGGTGCTTAGGGGTCAAAAATCAAATTCCATCCTGCTGTCTCTCCGTTATGCTATCACCTCCTAAACCGTTGGACGAAATTCAACCAAATTTGGACTGTGAGCTACTCACATGAATGGGGCATGCAACGGCAAAATATTTTTGGCCCCGCCCCTGGGGAGGGGTCAAAAGGTCAAATATTTAATTTCAATTACAAAGTCAATTTCAAAGACTTTTATACCAAACTTTGTGTGTGTTCTCACAAATGAAAGATACAAAACAAATCAGACGGGATTTTCATTCTGTTGCCTAGGTCATGCCCCAGGGGTGGGACTTTGAGGCACTGGGGGTGCCCAGGTGGTCAAACTTTTTTTCAAGCATGGTCATGTGGCATATCAAATCGACAGGAATGACGAGCAAAACAGAATGCAAATAAAAAATTTTATCATAGTGTCAAAATGGTGAGCTTGGGGTGAGGTCAAAGGTCAAATATCATTAAATTTCGGTTACCATGTCAATTTCAAAGATTTTTATACCAAACTTTGTGTGTGTTCTCACAAATGAAAGATACAAATCATGTCAGACGTAATTTTAATTCTGTTGCCTGGGTCATGCCCCAGGGGTGGGACTTTGGGGCATTTGGGGTGCCCAGGGGGGTCAAAAAATTATTTTTTTCAAACATGGTCAAGTAGCATATCAAATTGATGGGGATGACAAGCAGAACAGAGTGCAAGTAACATTTTCATCTTAGGGTCAAACTGGTTACCTTTGGGTGGGGTCAAAAGGTCAAATATCATTAACATGTCAATTTCAAAGATTTTTATACCAAACTTTGTGTGCGTTCTCACAAATAAAAGATAGACAACATTTTGAACAGAATTTTCATTCTGTTGCCAGGTTCATGCCCCAGGGTGGGTCTTCGGGGTGTGGGGGGAATCAAAAACTTAAGTGTGGGGATTTGCGATGGCGCCCCATTAACTGCGCCCTCTAGTTAATATCTATGCATATGTAATTTGCCATGTGACACACAGTGTCCTTTTATTAAATGGCCTTCAAAAGAATGTTTCTTTCAGAGAGTAAAATATTGTTATAAATCTCGGGTGTTGATATAGCAGTGCATCTCCTGTTGTGTATGATATAGTATACCTGACGGGTCTATAACAAAACATAGAACGACAAAACATAGAAAAGCAAAAATATAGAAAAGACATAATATAGAAAAACAAAACATCGAAAAAAGAGATCGAAAAAACTTCTAAATAACATCGAAAAAGTTAAGAAATATCGAAAAAAAAAATCAATAAATTTTACGACAAAACAAAACATTTTGATATTAAAGGTCGATTTGCATCCAAAAAAGACTCCTTAAGTTCTAGTTTCACTTTGATTTTGCAACATAATTCAAACGTTAGTAGATTACATTATGGGCCAAGCCCTTGAGGTACTCAATGCATGTATGGCCATTATTGGTCCTTAATTGAAACTCGGATACCACTTTCTTGAGTCTTTTCTCGCGCCCTACGGCCTTGGAAGTCCTTAAACGTAGGCCCTACTTTGTTTGAAGTCTAAGTTCGGAAATTTTGCGCCAGTTAGCCTGTCCAAAGTAGAAAAAGCAACATTCAACACCGAGTCCAGGAAAGTCAGTTTCGAAGTCAGACCTAAATGTTTGTATCTCAATACCCATGCCCAGAGATTCAATTCGAGTGAGCGAATGTTCAACGACGCATAGCAATCAACAAGCGATCGAGTAATTATCATTTTCACACTTATTGTTCTATAACTGGTCGTTCTATTATTCGTCGATCTATTTAATGTCGCATCTATCTTTTGTCTCGTCTATTAATTGTCGCTTCTATCTTTTGTCTTTCTATGTTTTGTCGTACACCGTACCTGACAGGGTTGGCATAAAACCCCGGTTTTATCATAATGCCCAACCTGGTGGGTTTTACTGGTTTTATGAGGGGGGGTTTGGGGGGGGGTTATGGGTTATATATATGTGGGGTTTATAAATCTGAAAGTTTTTCATTAAACTAATCATAACCCCCATAACCTACTGCTACCTAACAGTTTTTCTGTGCAAACAGTGCTGACCCAGATCAGACTGCTAAAAGAGAAACAGTTTGATCAGGTTTAAAGCTGTTTGCATTTTCGTCTGAATCTTTTGATGGCACTACTTTCCTTGACGTTGATGTCTACCGAGTGGATGTTGTCGAGTACACCTATTGAAGTTGAAGACTTTGTGGTCAAATACAGATACAAAAACTTAGGGTATCCCAAAATTTAGAAAAATAACAGTATGTACATTTGTAGTAGAGCACACATTTAGTACCTTTGGGGCAGTAATAATTGAGCAATTATCCTTGGCTATAGAAATTATGGTCAAATGCAGTCATGCCTCAAACTTGTCCTAATAACAAGAGTGAATAGATTTTAATGCAGTTATTTTGGGAAATTTGTTTAATTGACTTATTCACACACTTGAATAGAATTATAGTTATGTTAAATTTTAAATCTTCATTTACTGCCAAAATGGTCAAGCAAAACGACCATTTTGTGGAATGTTTTTGATATTATTGAAGCCGAAGATAATTTTCAGGGAAAATATGACATTGATTGGAAGACTTTGATAAATATGACTATATAGAATCATTTATACACTTTTATACGTCCTATCATCAGACAGAAAACTGAGAATTTATATGACCAAAAATTCATAAAACCTGCATATTGCCCAAAGTGGGTAATATGACCTTATTGCCCTACCCGGGTTTTATGGGGTGGGTTTACCCAGACGGGTAATATCGGGCCAACCCTGGTATACCAAATACTAAATGTCTCATCACAGGTAAATTATTTGATGATAGTTTCATTGCCATTTGATGAAAAAAAAATGATTTTTTATCATTTATAAATGCTCAAATGAAGGTTTGGACCAGCACATGAAGTTTTGGTACTTATCACATATACTAGGCAAAAAAAGAAACGCTGCATATTAAACCTATATAGGGGTCTTTCACCAATTGATCTTTCGCAAACGATTTGTCACAGTTTGAGCGCTGATTCTTGAATTATGAGTTCCTTGAGTTGTCCTAGCTGTCACTTCAAAGGACGAAATTGATTGAGTAGTTGAGACCTACGGTTTTATCGATCTCTACGTCAGGTCATCACGGGTGGGCATCAGCGGAACAACCACAAAATCACGTTAACATAAATTTGTTCCTTTATCAAATCCGGGACCTTTTGCGGTAGTGGCATCATCACGGAAAATACAAAAAAGGTAAGTACTCTTGCTTGTTTTAATTATTTGTAAAAAAATGAGCTAACTATGTAAAAATCCGGCAATGCTATTCCGTGTAGATGTGATTTACCTTGCTAAACAGGCTAAATGCGATGTTGAAAAAAGCTTTACTTGGAAATGAGAACCGTAACCAAATCAAACCCAGAATGGGATTTCTTCAGTTTTATGTCAAAACAAGGAAAGTATGCAGATGTTTTGCCAGTTTTAGTTCAGGACAAGAGCATTTTACACATGACATGTACATGACAGCCCTTATTCGTCCTTCGGACATAAAAAAATCGAACCGATCATGTTCTATGAAGGAATAAATGCCAAAGTTTTCAGGCACAGTATCCCCTTCGCCATCGCAGTAGTTGTAACGTTACACTCTAGTTCCTTTGAGTCTACCTTAAGTACACACAGCGCATGCAGGCACGGAGAGAAATGTGTAATTTTGCAGTATCTACTGAAACACCCCAAAGTTCCACCAATCTATCTCAAACGCTGCTCCCCGTGTACAAACTAGCACACTTACCCCTGGCCAACCCCAAGTCCTCACCTCCATGACCCTACAACCTTTAGCTCAGCCTTTTTATGCAAACGCGCTACATATTTAAGTATAAGGTCTTGTCTACCGGCCCAAATATACTTGAAGTGTATATCATTTATCTACATGTATAAATTGTCAGTACATGAAAGTTCTGGTGAAACTTTAAAAATGCGCAAGCTTATCTGAGTAATGGGACATGCGATAAGTGACAAAATCTCATGTACTGACACATATATACATGTAGATAAATGATATACACTGCAAGTATATTTGGGCCGGTGGACGAGACCTAATACTTACTTACATCTGTAGCGCATCTGCGTAAAAAGGCTGAGCTAAAGGTTGTGGGGTCTAGGAGGTGAGGACTTGGAGTGGGGCAGGATAATTGTGCTAGTTTGTACACGGGGAGCAGCGTTTGAAATGGATTGGTGGTGGTTTGGGGTGTTTCAATAGATACTACAATATTACACAGATTTCTCTCCGCGCTTGCATGCACTGCATGTATTGACATGGTATACGCGAAGGAACTAGAGCGTGACGTTACTACTACCGCGATGGCGAAGGCGGTACTGTGCCTGAAAACTTTGGCATAATTCCTTCATAGAACATGTTCAGTTTGATTTTTTTACGTCCGAATTACACGTAAGAGCTGTTATGTACATGTATGTGTAAAATGCTCTTGTTCTGGGCTAAAAGTTAGCTCATTCTTTAACATAAAATCAAAACAAGCGAGAGTACCTACCTTTGTTTGGCTTTTCCCTGACGATGCCACTACCGCGATAGATCCTGGATTTGACGAAGGAAAAAATTACGTTAACGCGATATCAAGGTAGTTCCGCTGATGCCCACCCGTGGTCATTACACGGTAACATCCTGAATGAACACGGTCTGACATTGTCCCAATTTGCCAGAAACCTTTCCTAAGATGTTCAATCGTCCTTGCATGGCATTGAAATTGTTGGGCTATCACTAATGGCGTCACATTAGCTTGTAACATTCCGATTCCCCCGTTCACATTCAACAGGTGTCCATCTTGGCATCGTAAAGTAGCAATGTGTAATCTCTGATTTTAAAGTTTTAAATTGTTTTCAAGCAAATTGGATATTCGACTAGAGATTTCAGTTGTTAGTACATGTGTAAATCTAAATAAAACGAGTATGCAAATGAAAAAACCGGAAAATAAAAAATCAGCCAGTACACTGGTTTGGGTTGATTGAGCTCAATAAAACAATGGGAATAATGTTTCGCAGTTGTAGTAGTGAAACGTAGATGCCAGATGCCAATTTTATTCGATTTGGCACCAAGCTCTATAGACAAGTAGTTGGGATTCCTATGGGCACTAATTGTGCTCCCCTGGTTGCAGATTTATTCCTGTTTTGTTATGAGAGGGACTTTATGAGAGCATCTAGCTATGTTGCTGACTTCAACACTCGCAATAAATTGTTAACTCAGAAACTTCTTAAACAAGGCTATCGGTATCATAAACTTCGCAAAACTTTTTCAAAATTTTATAGACGATACTATGATTTGATTTCTAAATTCCAAGTTGGACTTATATCTCTCTTGCGCCAAGGACTTTCGGAACCTGATTTCTATGGTGACTTGGTGTATAAATTGAAGAGGATTGTTGGTTCAAATAATTTTCTGCCCAGTTCATTAAAATAATTTCCCATTATAAAAAGATTGGCTATAACATTAATGTATTGCAACAGACTGCATGCTTGGTAGTCAACCCAATCACGGTTGGCAACTTTGCTTTCCTCTTTAATTGCACGCCGGTGGGTCGGACTTCAGACTCTATGATAGTTCCGACTTAAAGACTTGTCGGGCCCACCGGGGTTTACCTGTTTATTTACTGTTGAGTCCTTATCTTTGCTTTATCTCCTTGTTATATCTTGATTTATATGTTTTAGGAGATGATGCATTGATAAGTTAGGGGTCTTTCATGCAAACCAAATATCTATGTGTCTTGATCCACATCTGAATTAAGGGTGAGGTTGGCACCGTAAAAACGGTTTAAGCCCTCCAGTAAAATATTTTACTGACCGTTCTTCTTTTGTGGATCTTTTATGTTTTTGTTCTGTCTTGTGTTTGCTATGTTTTTGTGCGTGTCTGTTTATATGTGCTTTGTGGTCACCTGCTGGGAAAGGGCTGACCTCTTGGCTCTCGTTTGTGGTGTCTGCTGTGAGTTTGTCACTTTCCCATTGGTATCCTGGGTCAGGTGTGGTACTTGATTGTATCGATTCCTGATCTTTGCACCCTTACTTACTTTGAAACTCTCATTTAACACACAATATTTTTAATCTTTATATGTGGCCTAGTATGAGCCAATGCTGACACAGTGGGGCTAAATTCTGATCTTAATCTACATCTAGTCTTAAATTGAGCTTCACATTTGCACTGGCTGGACTGAGCCTTCATTGTATCACACTACCTAAGTACCAAAATCAAATGTGCTGGCTTGTTTGATTTATTCTTTATCAAGCCAAACTGGACACGATGTAGATACAAAGAAATGATAGCCATATGGATAGGTATGACGGTTGTTGTAATTAATAGCTGATAAGATATACGTCATGTATATGTTTTTATGGCATGCTCAATGAATAATATATCTTACTTAGCTACAAAATGCTTACTATTATGTTTCGTCTAAATTGAGCTGTAGACAGTGATGAAATGTGTAGCATATATCAAATATGTATAAATTAAGCAAACAAATATAAGCATTGGCATGCGCGGATCCAGGAATTTTCATCAGGGGGGGGGGTCCAGATCAGTCTGACATAAAAGCTCTGACGTTTTTTTTTGCAGCCCTCAGCTTATTTTACAGAAGTCAAAGGGTCAATTTCAAAGAATCTATCATTGTAGATGATAGATGTAGCTCAACTGGAGGTTTTCTTCAGCTCTGACTATCTGGGAGTCATGAGCCCATTTCTTTGTTTCATCAAAGTGTGTTAATGTGTCAGAATTTTCAAAAGCATTATTTTTGCATTTTTCTGTGCATAAGTTGCAGAGAATCTCTGAATCTCAGTAATAGTCATCTTGCCTTGAAAGTGGCTATAATGTCACGATGTGACGTCACTAGCATAATTTTAACTAGCGCATAAAAAAGAGACATTCGAGGAATCCTTCTATTAATTACTGATGCAAAATTATGACAAGGTCGTAGCATGAATATTTCTTGCTCGTTTAGGGGGTTGTTAACATCGACTGAGCGAAGGAATCAATGTTTTTTGAAAAACGTCAATCTCTAAAATCTTGTATACAAAAACTTAAGAGTATCTGTGTTGAACTTAATGTTAGATAATACTCACACCAACAGATGAACAGAAATTTCAGAAGATTTAAAACGCTAGCATTGCGAACAATAGCTGACAACGCGCTCAAAGTTGACGTCCATGATGCAATGTCAATTGTTGAGAGGATTTTTATTACGTTTTGCATGTGTGTGAGTTTGTACAATGGAAATAAGCATTGTGTAGAACACTATGACTGCAGAAATCGCAATAAAACATTTTACGTCAAGTTTTGTTGGACCACACTATATCTAAGCTGACATAGTGACATTGTTAGTGTAGTGTAAGGTGTTGCGCCACAATTATCAAAGTAGCACTGGGGGTATCTACTGGCAAAAAGAAAACATTTAAACGAGATTCTAGGGTCTTTTTGTATACGCCCAAAATCCAATTAGCGCAATTTGGAGGCTGACATTATGTGTTTACAGAGTCACTAGAATTGAAATTTTTGTGCTAAACCATTGCATTTGTCCTAATTAATAAATATAAATAACACACTTTTGCCCAACTTTTAATAGTCCACAACTATGCGCATCTGAAGAGTTATGCGTTTTCATTGGACATGAGTATATTTTCACTGACCATTCCAAGGCGGTACTTTTGTGGATCATTTGTGTTATTTATGTCTTGTGTTTGTCATGCGTTCGCGTCTGTTCATTGCTGCCTTGTGGTCACCTGAAGGGAAAGGGCTGACCTCTTGGCTCTTGTTTGTGATGTTTATTGTGATTTTGTTTTGTTGCATACTGGCTGTTGGCTGCATTTATTTAAGTGTTTTCAATACAATGAGCATGTTGATAAATAAAGAATACGATTTAACTAAAAAAATGTGTGATAGGATTTGTGACTATTATAAGGTAACAGAGTTAACATGGCTGTAACACATGAAACCCCAACTACCAGAAGTTAACATGAACCATTTTACATTAATATTAAATTCATTAAATGTAGCTTTAGAAAATCATAGTGTATAAAATAACCTCTTGATGGGGGAGGTTTCCATTAGGAGATTATTTCTGGATGTTACATAGGTTTATGGTTTCAAGTATAGCATACTACTCAGGTATAATTTACTTCTGGCAATTTTTTTTATTATTGCAGACAATATTTTGGACATGAATAGGGCCATTGGTTAGATTTTATATGGTTATATATGTTTTTTTTTTTAATTAACATATTTAATAGAACATGGGAATTGTCTATATTCAGCTGTTACTTGAGTTAAGATATCTATGATATTCTTTGTCTACAGGTATGACCTATAACTTTGGGCTTATCAATAAATATTATGTTTTACAAAACTAAATATGCATTGATAGACTCTTTTGATAATAACTATAAAGTTCTATTTTGGACAAACTGGAAGATATATACTGCTCAACAAAATTTAGCACAGATTAAAATATTGTCAGCTTTGAATGAAAAACAAGTATGGGGATCTTAAAATTAATGTTTTTTCGTGTTTGCCAGACAAAAGGTAATCTGGTTAGGCGTTAGTGGATTGATGTTACATTTTATGTCATGTGCATGTAAAGGATGCAAGCCAACATCCGAAATTAAAACTTTTGATTCTACATTGTAACATAAAGCAAAGGATTCTTAACGATGAAAAATGGCGAAAAAGTCAGAGAATTGTACCCTTTTATGCCAAGTTTCTGGGTTCCATTATGGCGTTAAAAATGTCCTTTATCCGTTTTCTTGCTTTATCAGCGAGCTGAATCAAGCGTTCATGTAATCCCTTTGATGCTAGAGTGAGCCCCTGCGAAATGGTCTAGAACCATTCTAGAAGAGTTCTAGAATTTTCTAGAACTATGTTCTAGAACTGTTCTAGATATGTTCTAGATATGTTCTAGAATGTTTATGGGACAGATGTAGAACGTTAAATGGGACAATTTTTTGTTCTACAAATGTTCTAGCCAAGGTCAAAAGATTTGTTCCGGAAAAGTTCCAGAAAATTCTAAAAGTTTTTCCTAGAACAGTTTTAGAACAGATCAAGTTTGTTCTAGAACAGTTCCAGAACAAATCTTTAGAACTTTTATGGAACAATTGTAGAACACCCCTCATAAAATGTCCCATTTAACGTTCTATAAATGTCTCAGAATAGTTCTAGAACATCTGTAGAATGGTTCCAGAACTATTCCAGAAATGTTCTAGTAGTTTGTTCTAGAACTGTTCTAGAATTAACCTTGGTTTGTTCTAGAACTGATCTAGAACAAACCTTTAGAATTTTTCTGGAACAATTGTAGAACAACCCTAAAAAATGTCCCATTTAACGTTCTATAAATGTCTCGGAATAGTTCTAGAACATCTGTAGAATGGTTCCAGAACTATTCCAGAAATGTTCTAATGGTTTGTTCTAGAACTGTTCTAGAATTAACCTTGGTTTGTTCTAGAACTGATCTAGAACAAACCTTTAGAATTTTTCTGGAACAATTGTAGAACACCCTAAAAATGTCTCATTTAAGGTTCTATAAATGTCTGAATCATTCTAGAACATTTTTAGAATGGTTCCAGAACAATTCCAGAAATGTTCTAATGGTTTGTTCTAGAACTGTTCTAGAATAAACCTTGGCTTCTTCTAGAACTGATCCAGAACAAACCCTTAGAAATTTTCTGGAAAAACTGTAGAACAACTCTTCAAAAATCATGTCATAAAAACATTCTATTAATGGCCCCTGAATTTATTTAGAGCATTTTAGAATAGTTTAAGAACAATTTTAGGAATGTTCTAGTGGTTTGTTCTGCAAATTTTCTAATACAACTGAACTTTTTTTAAAACAGTTGTTGAACATCTCCCCAAAAATGTCCCATATACTAGGGTTTGGAAATAAGATTCCATTGAATGCTACCTTTATATATCTGGAAAACTGTTGACATTGGTTTAAAACCCCAATAAGTAATCACACAATAAATAAATAAACATCAACTGAAGGAGAATTATTATAGGGGCCCTAAGTTGGCCTAAATGTTGTTAGTTATTGCCACCCTGTTACCCCACCCATTTCAAAACATTGTCATGCATTTGACCTTGGAAAAAACAGCAACTACAGCAACAGTTAACATTAAAACTTAAGAAATTGTGTCTCAAGCCTACGTACTCACTGTCCCAGACTATAATACTGTCAATTTGCCATCTAGAAACTGCCACAAGTGCTTTTTGGGCTCAGCCTTCATAATCCTTCCAATTATGGCAGCCATGTTTTTCCCAACATCAATCTGGTTAAATTAATGATAATGACATGCTTGTTCTAGAACTGTTCTAAAAATGTTCTAGAACATTTGTTCTAAAAATGTTCTAGAACATTTTTTAACTTTTGTAGAACTAATGCTGGTTCAGTAAATTTCAGTAAAATATTTCTCCCGAATTATCAGTGAATTGAAAAATAAATAACATTCATTTCAATACTGTAACATTGTAGTTTTTGGAAAACTTATTGGATGTTAACTGCTCAACCTCTGTTTATAGTAATTAAGCCATGATCATCTTCTCATTGTGGTAACATGCCACCCTGTATTACCCCACCCATTTCAAAACATTGTCTTACATTTGCTAAAAAAAACTTACAAACAACAACCCCACCATTAATAAACATTTAAAACCTTACAGAAACTGTTTCTCAGGTCTACTCACTGTCTCAGGCAAAACTACTATCATGTTTGCCATCTAGAAATTCCAAAACAAATGTTTTTGAAGAGCCTCCACATTTTCCCTCCAATTCTGGCAGCCATGTTTTTCCCATCATCCATCTGGTTATGACATGTTTCCTCTTTAAATGTTCTAAAAATGTTCTAGAACTTTTTAGAACATTTCTAGAACTTGCTGGTTCTATAAAAGTACTAAATGAGTTCTAGAACTTAATTCGATTTTTCTTTTACTTGTTTTGCCATTTTTTTTCTTTCTTTCTCTATATACTGCCAGACCCTCGCTTGCGAGTATTATCAGCAAGTGTACTTTGTACACTCCAGGTTGCAGGATGAAAGCCTACAAGTAATTAACCATATCTAAATTACCCTAGGGTTCTTTAACCTGCACAAGGGGTGACATTCCCTTCAAAGGGGACATCCAGTTAACGTCCCGATCCAAAGGACCATGCACTTATCTAGTGTCATCCCTGCAAATGACACCAGAGAAAGCGTGTTCGGACACAAAAAGTTTCCTCACCACAAGCAGGGATTGAACCTGGGACCTCTAGCACCAGAGGCAATTGCCCAACCACTGAGCTACCTGATGCTTTCTGCTCTTGAGAAGTTCCAAAAATGTTCTAGAATTTATTAGTATATTTGTAGAATTAACTAGTTCTAAAAAGTAAGAAAAATGTTCTAGAACTTAATTTGAATCATTTTTTAAAATTTCTGTCAACTTATTTTGTTCTTGAAAAGTTCTAAAAATGTTCTAGAATATTATTAGAACATTTGTAGAACTAACTGGTTCTTGATTTGTTCTAAATATGTTCTAGAATATTTCAAGAATGCTTATAGAATGGAAATCAGTTCTAGAATGTGTTTGATTTGTTCTATAACAATGTTCTAGAACAGTTGTAGAACAAGAGTTCTAGAACGAACATATTTACCTGTTTAGAACAGTTCTAGAACAGTTCTAAATGTTCTAGAACAGTTCTAGAACACCTCCAATTTGTAGAACAAAATTTCGCAGGGGAGACAAGCACACAGAACAGTTCTCTTTGTCAATCATTTGCAAAAGTCTACTAGGGATAGCAATACCACCTACAATTAGCGTAGGATTCAGATTAACATCACTCTTCATGAATCAAGTACGCAAGGATAAACTTTTACAAACTTGCCTTACCCTTAGTTGTGTTTCTTATTGCACCCTTTTAAACACAAAAACTCTTTCAATTAAGCATGTAGACACAACGAAAACAGTACTGTTTTGACATGCAAACGCCATTATAAAAACGAAGTTAGTGGTTTCCAAGACTCAACGTTTGCTTTGGAAGCTCAATTGAGGCGACCTTTATTTTTTCAGAATGCTTGTTTCGACCTAACTGGAAAACAAGAGAGACTTTATAAACCGGTGCAGTATCAATTTTGTATTGCGACTAATGCAGATGAAACACGTTTTTGACCCCTTCCTTGTTTAATGCAACAAACAATGCAGTTGAAACCAAATTAAATGACACCCATTGCTCTCCTCAACTTTAACACATATCATGTAGGGGAAGGGCCGTAACTAATGTTGGAAAAACTTGTGGCCTGACCCCTTGCTTTGCATTGGCAATAAATACGTTTTAAACACATATCAAACCATCATTTCAGCAGCTATTTTATAAATTTAAATAATTTGCTCGCACATAAATATATCTTTATTTATGTGTGCTAGACTTTTGTTGAGCAGTATATATCTATTTAATGCAACAAAAAAGGTTTAAAATGAAATAAAACACGTCATGATGTATCATTTGAAAGAACTAACATTAAATAGAATGTATTGAAGTAAGTTATTAATATACCCTACATATAATAAAACCAGTAACAGAATGATATTTAATTTGCACCAGAAAAATGTTTTAATATCGCCTTATGCTATTCTTTATGAATAGAAGGTTCATATGATGGTGTTTAAAGGCTTACAGATAGGATTACATGCTTAATTTCAATGAAAATGTCTGTACCTTATAAAACGCCAATTTTACCATGCCTGAAACGGTGTCTGTTTACGATCACAAAACTGGTAAAAGACAACTCATGCAAATGCTGCATCTGCAAAAGATGTTTGAGGTAGTCTAAAAGTTGATACCAAAGTCTATATAAATCATAAAGTGAATGCATCTAATTTGCTTTCAAGTAGAGAGAGAGGGAGATTTTGTTTAGACCAATAACCTATCAAAGCAGAAATCTTGTTCATAGCCTCCCAGATTTACCTTGCTCGGAATACCTGTTGAAAATTTTGGAGCCTCTATTACTCAAAATACCTGTTCAGTGGCTTGTGACCTTTCTCGAAATTTTTGACCAGGTCTGGGGAATTTATGGTATGTGTACAGACTGGACTAAAATGTTGTTTTTTCTCTTAAGTTAACATTTCTTAAAGACCAAAGTTACACAATAACTGTTGTCTTGAATATCATAATATACTCATGCTAATAAAAAGGCCACCCAAATTCACCAGCTTTTTTTGAAAATAAATATAGACATGAACATGTTTATGATGATTATAAATTTATATGTTGTAAGTCATATCTTGTATGACCGCCACCTTTATGAATGCACTCTTTGAGGCTTTTACACATGTTTAAAAGAAGCCTGGGGTTTTACCCCACCCCCTCGGGGAATTAATTGCCATTGTTCAATCAGCTAGTGATCAAATTTGGAAAAAGTGGCTGATGGTAAGGGATACGACCATGTATCCGCTAGCCTAGAATATCTCAGGGGTGGCCGACAGGAGATGGATTGGGATCACTAAGACAATTCAAGGGGGTATGACATGACCAGCTTGCAAACAGTACCTTGCCATTGTGCAGGTATACTGGCATTGTTTAGATGGAAGAGAAATGTTTCCAACAGTCTGATAAATTTGCAGGATATGAGGGTGAAGGACTTCATCTACATAGCATCGGCCTGTAAGTGACCCCTGAATTACTATGCAAATTAAAGGAACCTTATACAAAGCTCAGGGTGGACTTCTATATTTAAGCATGAGTATATCTTAAGCAAAAAACATGATCAATGTGTTTAGTTTCATGTTTTGAATGCTTTAATAAAATATGCCCTAGATAGAAATGGTGAGCAAAAGCACATGTACATGCAACTCGAAACTTTTAAATCCTGGGTAATAAAACCCTTATTTGGTTAACCAAGACAACAGAAACATAAAACAATTTATTTCCTAAAACATGGCTGAGTATGAACATCAAAATAAGACCTAAAAGCTTTGAATATTATACTTCTACCAAGACCTCTAAGTAATAACCATCATTTACTGTTACAGTCACGCCTCAAAGTGTTTTGTGGAAGTATACCTTTATTTGGAGCAGCTACACCATGCATGTTTAGTTTGTTTGCCATTTTTTTGAGAAAACATTGCGTAAGGTCAGGGTCCTATAGCGTGTTATGTAATATATTATACTCTTATTATTTGGATTTCTTATTACATCTAGGATAAGGTTATATTAAGGTTATACTACTTAGCTCCAGCTGTTAAGTTTTTAGACCTAATTTTTCGCATTAACTTTTTTATCTTCAATTTTAGCTACCGTAAACGTGTTCGCGATGAAAAGTATCCAGGAACATCCCCGCCAACTTCACCAAATGGTTCCAACATCCTAGATGCTGCAGGTTCCTCTGTGCTTAGATGCACTCTTTTAACATTTTAAGCAAAGCGCAAATAAACCAAGTCCAAGATGTCAGTCAAAAAGTTACATTTCACCGCACTAATTCAATTATTAAAGCAATGGATGGCTAATTCAAATATAATAGAAATCACGCCTGATTCGCTCGTGCGTAAAGCTAGTAGGGTCATCTCAAAACCGTTCATATTCATAGCACGGGCATAAGAGAAAAATTACACGTCATAACATAACCCAGCCTTTGTTCCTACAAATGAGCCTGCTTTTAGTTGATTCTGCATATGCACGGTAAATTCTGAGTATGTAAACGGCAGTTTTATGTTATGCACAGCATTTGAAGAACGGGATAAAGCACCGCTTCTGAATATTTTTGAAACTACCCTTTTCTGTCACGCCTATACGAATTTTACCTGTCAATAAAAGACTTAGAATTTTAGGACGAATTCAATTTACTACATAATTGTCATCTATATACACAAAAATCTGCGCCACAAGCACAAGACCTTTTGGAGAAGTTGGCGGAAAGTCTCCTCTACAACTTTCATCACGAACACATATTGCTAAAATTGAAGAAAAAAGTTATTGCGAAAAATTAGGTCTAAAAACTTAACAGCTGGAGTTTAGACAACTAGCTAACTTTTTACTGGCTCTTTTTTTTTATAAACAAAAAAGTTACAACTGATGCAAAAGTTGTTTTGAGAAGCATTTGCTTTGTTGATACATATTGTTGTTTACTGTGTACATGCCCATTGTCTATGTGTTTCAGATGGCAGTTCGCAATATACTTCCAAGATTATGCAAGTCCGTGCCCGAGGCCAGGTATGTTGATAATATACACTGCATGCTGGGTAATATTTCAAGCTTTTGTCATCTACTGATTTTTTATCCCCACACTTTTTTAAAAAAGCGTCAGGGATATTGCAATCGCCTCTGTCCGTCTGTCCGTCCGTCACGCTATCTCCTCCTAAACCATTGGAAGAAATCCAACCAAATTTGGTGTGTGAGTTGCTCACATGAATGGGGTGTGCAACGGCACATTTTTTTTGCCCCGCCCCCTGGGGCCCTGGGGAGGGGCCTAAAGGTCAAATATCATTAAATTTCAATTACAAGGTCAATTTCAAAGATTTTTTAACCAAACTTTGTGTGTCTTCTCACACATGAAAGATATCAAACATATCAGTTGGGATTTTCATTTGGTCGCCTTGGTCATGCCCCAGGGGTCGGACTTAGGGGTACCGTAGGGGGTTTACGGGGTCAAAATATTTTTTGGGGAATTCAACCAGATTTGATGTGTGAGTTACTTACATGAATGGCACATGCACCGGCACCATTTTTTGGGTCCCCGCCCCCTGGGGCCTTCGGGAGGGGCCAAAAGGTCAAATATCATTAAATCTGAATTACAAAGTCAATTTCAAAGGTTTTTTAAACCAAACTTTGTGTATCTTCTCACAAATGAAAGATATATAACAAATCAGACGGGATTTTCATTTGGCCGCCTGGGTCATGCCCAGGGGTGGGACTTGGGGGTACCATGGGGGGGTTGGGGGTCAAAAATTTTTTTCCCGAATTTCAACCAGATTTGGTGTGTTCGTTACTCACATGAATGGCACATGCACCAGCACAATTTTTTGGGTCCCCCTCCCCTGGGGCCTTGGGGAGGGGTCAAAAATTTAATTTTCTGAACATGCTCATGTGGCATATCAAATTAAAGGGGATGAGCAGTAGACCACGATACACTGAAAAATTTTAATCTACGATAAAACTGGTGACCTTGGGATGGGGTCAAAGTGTCAATTACCATTAGATTTCTTCGAGAGCGTGGGGATTTGCGATGGCGCGCCATCGAATGTGTTCTAGTTTCAAGTTAAACTTGCAAATACTCTTTTCCAAATGCTATCACAGTATTAAACAGGTCATAATATATACTAGGCCAAAAAAGAAACGCCGCAAATGAATATTAAAAATATTTCGCATTAAATGAGAGTTACAAAATTTCATCTGCTATCTATGTTTCGCGACTATTCCTGCCACACATTATTTCCATTGTTTTATTGAGCTCAGTCAACCCAAACTAGTGTACTGGCTGTCTTTTTATTTTCAAGTTTTTCACGTGCACATTCATTTTATTTAGCTTTACACATGTAATAACTACTGAAATCACTAGTCTAAAATTCAATTTGCTCGAAAACATTTTAAAACTTTAAAATTAAAAGTTACACATTGCTAATTTACGATGCCAAAACGGACACATGTTGAACGCGAAAAGGCTATGCAAATGTTACAAGCTAACGTAATGCCATGGGTGAAAGCCCAACACTTTCGATGCCATGCAAGGATGATTGAACGTCTTAGAAAATGTTTCTGATAAATTAGAACAATGCCAGATCGTGCGCATTCATGACGTCATCGCCTAATGACGCG
This sequence comes from Loripinus fragilis, assembly GCA_964019695.1. Lineage (NCBI taxonomy): Eukaryota > Metazoa > Mollusca > Bivalvia > Lucinida > Lucinidae > Loripinus > Loripinus fragilis. Next base: position 14,045,934 of record OZ026519.1, on the reverse strand, counting down.
ACGTCATGATCGATAAAAACGTAGGTTTAAACTGCTGAATGAATGTCGCCCGGTGACAATGATAACCAGGACAACCTCAGGAACTCATAATCCAAGAATCAGCGCTCAAACTGTGGCAAATCGTTTGCGAGAGATTGGTGAAATATCCCCCATATACAGTGTATGTTTTATATGCGGCGTTTCTTTTTTGGCCTAGTATATATTTTCTTGTAAATGCATCTCCTCCTTAACCATTGGACATAGCAACTTCAAACTTCACAGGTGCATAGGTCACATTATGTAGAAGGTACTGAGCTACATTTTGTGTGACCTTGACCCCAAGGTAAAGGTTATAGGTAAAGAAAGTGGGTATTTGCGATGGTGTACCATCGACTGCTGCTCTATTTCAAAATATTTTGAATACACATATTTCAAAAAAATCTTGGTATTGTATGTAAATCAATTGTTTTCTGGCAGATTATTGGCATGAAATGTAGAACCTTTTTCTTAAAATTCAAAGATTACATAGAAATTTTTCATCTGCATTTTTCATCTGCTTCTTTTTGACATTCTTACATTATTGTACATATATAGCTTTATGGAAAATTCCATTGGTCTGAAAAGGGTTAATATCTGCACATCACTGCCTGGTAAAGTGAATCCATTTTCAAACATAGAAATCCATTGCATGACTATCCCTGATTTTCAATTCTCTTTCTTTGGCAGTTGTTGTTTAAAATTCACCAGCCGTTGAGGTAGGCATGTCCTAAAAAAGAAGCCAAGAATTTGATTGGTCAAAAAGTATGGCCACCAGGGGCCTGCTAAGCTTGTCCTATGTACTTGTAGAAGAAACATTTATTTTATCTTTTTGTCATGTATATAGAGGATATTTACTTTTTTGAGGTGAATACCAAATATATTTCATTGAGTGCGGTGAAAAAATCAGTACTTTGCACGAGTGCATAGCACGAGTGAAAATGCTGATATTTTCACCACACAAGATGAAAAATATTTGGTATTTGCCGAAAAAAAAGTAAATTTCCTTTTTATCTTTTACTCAACGGAAATACAGAAATCACAGCCTTACTTTTTACTTTGTCCTTTCTCGTTCGATTTGACTTTTGCTGTGTGTTTATTGGGTATAACATTGGGTGTAAACATAGTTTGCACCTAGAAAATGGCTTAGAATCATATTTTAACGAATGAAACGCAAGAAATCAGCATTTAAGAAAGTCTATTGAGTGTGCCTTAGGGTAGGCGTCACATGCAAACTGGCGCTACGCCAGGTCAAACAGTGACATCATTATGTCTGATGTTGACGTCACAACATGCGTATCGTCATTTTTGACAAATATACTTCACTTAAAACCTTATGTTAAAAAATCCCAGTCACAAAATTGCCAAGAAAGCCGTGTATTGCTACAGTTCTATTCTATTCTACAGTAAAAATATAAATCGTATCAGTCACTAGTGAAAAAATACAATATTTTTTCACTGTAGAAAAATACCAATTTTACTCACATTTGATATGCATTGAATTCACTGCTTGTGATAAAATGAATCTTTATTTAGAATAGCATTAATTTTACACATCACAAACATAATACCTATTGAAACATCATATTCAACACTGCCCAACAAAAGTTTTGCACAAGTAATAAAGATGAATTTATATGTGAGCAAATTATTTCGTTATGAAATATCTGATGAAAAAAGGTTGTCTCAATAGTCTAAGAGCATTTAAACCAACGTTGAGTCTCGGGGAACCACTAACGTCGTTTTTCTAATGGCCTTTGCAAGTCTAAAACATTCAGACCTGGACGTGATTTTAAAATCTGTGCAAAACTTCCATTGAGCCGTATATATTATCACTACACACAATATCATTTAAGGACTATAGGTCTATGGTAGCTGAACAGGTTGAAGTTTTAGTCCCATTGTTTTCCTGTGACGAGTTTATTGCTAGTGTTGGAATTCTTCAATGCAACTCCTGTTTCTATTCTTGTATATTTTCAGGATGTATGATGAGTGTAGCTGTTGTGGGGGAATTGTGAGGATGAGACAGCAGAAACTGACTTGCCGGGAGTGTGGCCTCTTGTTTCATCGAACTTGCAGTTGTAAGTATTTTCTTTTCTCTTTCCACTTTGCATTCAGGGAGCGCAGTGGCTCAGTGGTAGATTGCTTGACTCGAGACCGAGAGGCCGCGGGTTCGAGCCTCACTGGTGTCACTGCGTTGTGGTCCTTGAGCAAGACACATTTATCCTAGCTTAGTACTGGTTCAACCCATGAAGACCCGTCCCTGTTTAACTGAAAGATTGTTGATGGGACGTAAAGAATCAAATCAAACAAATCCACTTTGCATTCTTAGCTATTGTAGACTGTAACAAGAGATAACAAACACATTTGGGCCAGCTCATTGGATTTTATTAGACTTTCTATCATGAGTGTGAGAGTAGGATAGAAAGGTCCATCCCGAGGACCACCGTCAAGAGGCTTGTCAAGTGATGACAGTGATCTCAGGGGACTGATTTTTCTATCTAATCCTCACACAAATGATTCTTTTTTTGCTCACCATTAAATACCACATTTTCATATTTCAAAAGCGGCTCCCAAAAGTTCCTGAACCCACCAAGATGCTACATAACATGATGGCAATACACCGAGATGCAACATAACATGATGGCATCGCAAACACATAACACTGATATCACACAGAGATGCGACATAACATGATGGCATCACATACACATAACACTGATATCACACCGAGATGCAACATAACATTATGGCATCACATACACATAACACTGATATCACACCGAGATGCGACATAACATGATGGCATCACATACACATAACACTGACATCACACAGAGATGCAACATAACATGATGGCATCACATACACATAACACTGATATCACACCGAGATGCAACATAACATGATGGCATCACATACACATAACACTGACATCACACCGAGATGCAACATAACATACACATAGCACTGATATCACACCGAGATGCGACCTAACATGATGGCATCACATACACATAACACTGACATCACATATCTGTTCATTTTTCATCCTTCACACAAATTGGTTACGGTTGTGCCAGATAAATGGGAACAGGAAAATCCCTGAGGGCCAACTGTTCCAGTTGGGAACAATGCTTGTGGAGTTCCGGTGTTGCCGATTACTCTTATAAAGCCAGAATGAGCAGGACTGTAGGTTATTAAGTATTTTTTCCACTCTCAAGTTCAACTGAGTATGAAATTACTGCTCAATAGAACTTAAATGCTGAAAAATAAGAACTTCCTGCTTTCAAACTTCCCAGATATTATACTCAACATGCAAATAAAAATTAACATTTTAACCTTTACAAGCCTGATAAAGAGCTTTGTGCATTAAGGGGCTATTTTGACCCCCAAATGAATATTGTTTTAACCATTTTCTTTTGATTAATTTATTAGAAGAATAACTGATGTGTAAAATTCTGGCATTTATTTAAATTTTTGCGTTGCTATGGTAACAAAAAATGGCCGACAAAATAGGCTTATAATAGAGAAATTGCAATTTTGTGCTAAATTTAAGGCTTTTGGAGACTAATTTTTTAAGAATTAGATATCAGCACAAGCGAATACCAAAAAACCTTTTGATATGTTGTGTGCCGTGGGTATTTGCTTGTGCTCAGTGTTAATTTCTCTGTCAATTGCCTTAGATTTGCTCCAAAATGGTCACTTTCCTATTTCAGCCTATTCTGGTGGCCATTTTTGTTACCATAACAAAGGTAAAAGTTTAATCAATACCAGACTTTTTCACTTGGGCTATTGTTCTAATAAACTAATCAAAAGATACTAGTGGAAAGCAATTTTCAATTTTTTGGCCTCATAGGGGGCCAAAATAGCCTCTTAATGCACATTCTCTTTCATCCTTGGTTCAGTTGATTCTGAAAAAAGTTTGATTTCGGGTCCAGGTCTACAGTTATAATTTCCCCAAAATAGTTTATCTTAAGCAAAAAGTGCAGACCCTAGTCAAAAGCAGCATATAAGTGGCATTTCACCTGGGTCTTCCCTGTTTGCCAAAGTATCTGTTAAAGGATTTAATAACTATTTTACCATTTATATTCCCATGCTTTAACCTGGGTCTTCCCTGTTTGCCAAAGTATCTGTTGAAGGATTTGATAATTATTTTACCATTTATGTACCCATGCTTTTACCTGGGTCTTCCCTGTTTGCCAAAGTATCTGTTTAAGGAATTAATAATTATTTTACCATTTATATACCCATGCTTTTACCTGGGTCTTCCCTGTTTGCCAAAGTATCTGTTTAAGGAATTAATAATTATTTTACCATTTATATACCCATGCTTTTACTTGGGTCTTCCCTGTTTGCCAAAGAATCTGTTTAAGGAATTAATCATTATTTTACCATTTATATACCCATGCTTTCACCTGGGTCTTCATTGTTTGCCAAAGTATTTGTTTAAGGGTTTAATAATTATTTTATCATTTATATACCCATGCTTTTACCTGGGTCTTACCTGTTTGCCAAAGTATCTGTTTAAGGATTTGATAATTATTTTACCATTTATATACCCATACTTTTACCTGGGTCTTCCCTGTTTGCCAAAGTATCTGTTGAAGGGTTTAATAATTATTTTACCATTTATATACCCATGCTTTTACCTGGGTCTTCCCTGTTTGCCAAAGTATCTGTTGAAGGGTTTAATAATTATTTTACCATTTATATACCCATGCTTTTAAGAAAGCGAAGGGGATATTGTTATCTTTTCAAGGATTTTATAATTATTTTACCATTTATATACCCATGCTTTTAAAAAAGTGAAAGGGATATTGTTATTGCCTCCGTCTGGCAGTCTGTACATCTGTCCATCCTTCTGTCAGTTATGGTTCCTCCTAAACCATTGGAACAAATCTGACCAAATTTGGTATGGGAGTTACTCACTTGAATTGGGTGTGCAACAGCATTTTTTTTTTGTCTGCAACCCCCCCCCCCCTCGGGCCCTGGGTAGGGATCTAACTTAGGTGCAACAGCATTTTTTTTTTGTCTGCAAGCCCCCCCCCCCCCCCCCCCCACCCCCCGGGCCCTGGGTAGGGATCTAACTTAGGTCAAATATCATTAAATTTGAATAACAAAGTCAATTTCAAAGATTTTATACCAAATTTTGTGTGTCATCCTGCAAATAAGATATAAAACATATCAAATAGCCCAGGGGGTCAATTTTATTTAACATGGTCATGTGGCATTTCAAATTGGCGGGGATGATGAGTAGAACAAAATACAAGTTCTGGACATGGTGTGCTTTTTAGGAAGAATATGCAGGTGTTATTTAGAAATGAATTTCAGTTTTTGAAATACAAATGTATCATGAAGTAATCATGATGTGATCAGTTCAAAATCTGTGATCTCAAACATCTAAGAAGTTATTATAACCTAATAGATTATTTTGTCAAATGTTTGACTATTTGTTACCCATTTCTTTCAGCGATGAGACAAGAGGACTTCCGGCTCCTTAAGCGGGGTAAGTTATGAATTTCTTTAACCAGTTGTAGCCTAGCCTGGGTCCAGTCGTCAATATTTTGGGAATATTTTCAAATGCTAATATTCTAAAAAAGTACAACATCAAAGGTATCGGTTGTCCGTTATTGATTTCGATTAATATTGACGTGACATTTTTGACCAAGAAACAGAAAAATAAAAAAAGGAGAAAAATGATCAGACTGGAACCCAGGCTAGTTGTAGCCCAGACACAAATTAATCAAAACTCTTAAAATCATCTATTTTTCTTCACATACAAATATTGCATGGGTCCAGATAAGAATAGTTTGTGCACATAAAATGGCATTTATTTCCTTACCCATCAAATTAAACATGTGTTTTGGGTGCCCAAAAGAACCGTCTCATTGAGACGGTTCTTTTGAGTACCCACAACATATGTTTTGGTTGAGTAATAAGAAAAATAATTTTCCAGTACGCACTCTTAATTAGAGGCCTGCTATTGGAATCTGGTATTTTGACAGTAAATTCAGATGGGTGAGTTTCATCTAAGTCTGTGTAGTTTGTAGAGTTAAAAGCAAATCTTCAGAAACAGAAATCACAACTGTTCTCATTCTGATGGATTTTTTTAACCAGTTGTAGCCTAGCCTGGATCCAGTCGTCAATATTTTGGCAATATTTTCAAATGCTAATATTCTAAAAAAGTACAACATCAAAGGTATCGGTTGTCCGTTATTGATTTCGATTAATATTGACGTGTCATTTTTGACCAAGAAACAGAAAAATAAAAAAAGGAGAAAAATGATCAGACTGGAACCCAGGCTAGTTGTAGCCCAGACACAAATTAATCAAAGCTCTTAAAATCATCTACTTTTCTTCACATACAAATATTGCATGGGTCCAGATCAGAATAGTTTGTGCACATAAAATGGCATTTATTTCCTTACCCATCAAATTAAACATGTGTTTTGGGTGCCCAAAAGAACCGTCTCATTGAGACAGTTCTTTTGAGTACCCACAACATATGTTTTGGTTGAGTAATAAGAAAAATAATTTTCTAGTACGCACTCTTAATTAGAGGCCTGCTATTGGAATCTGGTATTTTGACAGTAAATTCAGATGGGTGAGTTTCATCTAAGTCTGTGTAGTTTGTAGAGTTAAAAGCAAATCTTCAGAAACAGAAATCACAACTCTTCTCATTCTGATGGATTTTCCCAAACAAAGTGAAATAATACATATGGGATAAACCATCTTGTGTTTAAAGGGGCCACACAGTGAAATTTCCAAATTTTGATGTAATTATAATGTTTCTAAAGATCACTTTTATCTTCACAAACAGATAAAACTGTGAAATGCCGCCATATGCAGCATTTCATCTGGGTCTTTACTTTTTGCCAAAGTACCTGTTTATCTGTATTTAGAATAAAAAAGGTTAATATATATATTTGTACACTAGGCATTTACTGAAGTACAGTCGGAAATGTTAAAAGTAACAATTTCCGTATGACAAAATCTTGGTTTTCACATCAAAACTGTTTACGTAAATGAAAAGAATCGCACATTTCATTGAATTAAACCTGTGGTGAATAAGTGATATAATGCACAGCAGAGCCTCGCATTATAACTAGTTGCTGGTTTGAGCCTCGAAGACTACACTCGACATGTTGTGTCCTTGAGCAAAACTATTTAGCACTCTAGTTCAACATAGGAAGACTTGTCCCCATATGACTGAAAACTTGTTGAGTGGGAGGTAAAGAATTAAACCAAACAAACAAAAAGATCCTTTCTGTGTCTTTTGGATCTATTCAACAGGGAATCTTTATTAATTGATTTTACTTGTTTGTTGTGTATCATTCTAGAATATAGTAGTTTAAAGCATTGTTTTCACCAAATATAGATGCTTAAAGAATGTGCTACAGTAAATGTTCTAAAATTTCAAACATTTTCTCTTTGTGTTTTCAAATGAAATGTTGGTTTTCAAGGTGTGAATTCACAAAATGCTTGGCAGAATAGCAAAGAGGGAAGACCCTGATCAGACAGCTACTTCAGAAGCAGTCTGATTTGGGTCTGAGCTGTTTGTCTTGGCTGTTTTTCAGGCATTTATTGCTCAAATTTTAGACTAGACTGCAAATGTGCAGTTTTATAGCGATCAAATTTCAAAAAGATTAGGTTGCAAGCAAAGTTATAAAAGCTCTTTAGGACATGCTAACATTGGCTTGTTTATAAAAAAAACTTAGTCATACAGTATTCAAAACATTTGAGGGGCACTGCATGACTATCAGAAGTTCCCTAGAAATATAGAAAGCTATTTGTTGTTAGTTTCCAATCTCAGTAAGAAAAGACGCCTGGTCGCCACAAGTAGAAAATCCATTCTGCGTGTTTCAATGGTTTAATCCCATTGTGCAGAGGGTTTGAATCTATCCAATGATTGTGTCTGTTTTAATTACTTTGTTGTTTTTTTTCATCATTTTTATTTTATGGTATTTTTGTACGCAGCTCATGATCATGTTTTCACAATTGGTTTTAACATTTATGCCAAGTGTCTCTTACATGGAACATAATTAAGCAAACACAGAAAGTAATCTTGCAGAAGGTGTCCTCACACCAGGGTCTTCATTGCTTACTATCTTATGGCAGTATTTAGCAACCAAAATGATTTTGGATAATGTTCAAATTATTCGTCAAATTATAGTATTTATTATAAATAGTTGAATGAAATTGGAGAAAAAAGTTTTACAAACCCAAAGCCTCCCACAAACTATGAAAGAAGCATATCCACTGTGCCATGAATATCCTGTTGCCATTGTGTGCATATTTCACTGTGGATCCAGAAAGTTTTGTCAGAGGGGGTCCAACTCTGACAACTTTTGTTTTAGTTGATGGAGGGAGAGAGGTTCCTAATACCACTAAAAGTGGGGATATCATCTGCCTGCCAGCGAACTGCCATTTAAATGAGGTTTCCCTTGCAGACCGATACTGGCCCAACATTGGGTGCTGTTTTGGTAGCTTTGTGAATTTCCAGGGGTTCCAGACCAGTATTGCTATGGAGCCCTGTAGCTTTGTCGTTTTCTTAGGGTGAGTGGGGTCAGAACCCCTCCCCTCCTTGTATCCATCACATACTACATCCTAAATATAAAATAAAATGCAAGTATGTTTCTAAAAATAGTAAGATTGAGGGGCTGCAGGTAGGCATTGTCTGCTAGCAGCTACTTTTGTCATCTATGGATAACCTTTGTAATAATGAGGACCACAGTGGCTCAGTAGTAGTGTTTGACTCAAGATTAAGGGGTTGCAGGTTGGAGCTTCACCCCATGGCTTAACACTGTCTGCTAGTAGCTACTTTTATCATCTATGGATAACCTTTGTAATAATGAAGAGCACATTGACTCAGTGGTAGAGTACTTGACTCAAGATTGAGGGGTTGCTGGTAGGCATTGTCTACTAGCAACTACTTTTATCATCTATGGATAACCTTTGGAATAATGAGGAGCACATTGACTCAGTGGTAAAGTGGTTGACTCAAGATTGAGGGGTTACAGGTTGAAGCCTCACCCCAGGCTTAACTCTGTCTGTTAGCAGCTACTTTTGTCATCTATGGATAACATTTGTAATAATTAGGACCACAGTGGCTCAGTATTAGAGTGCTTGACTCAAGATTGAGGGGTTGCAGGTAGGCATTGTCTGCTAGCAGCTACTTTTATCATCTATGGATAATCTTCGTAATAATGAGGAGCACATTGATTCAGTGGTAGATTTCTTGACTCAAGATTGAGGGGTTGCAGGTTGGAGCTTCACCCTAGGCTTAACTCTGTCTGCTAGCAGCTACTTTTGTCATCTGAGGATAACCTTTGTAATAATTAGGACCACAGTGGCTCAGTAGTAGAGTGCTTGACTCAAGATTGAGGGGTTGCAGGTTGGCATTGTCTGCTAGCAGCTACTTTTGTCAACTATGGATAACCTTTGGAATAATAAGGAGCACATTGACTCAGTGGTAGAGTGCTTGACTCAAGATTGAGGGGTTGCAGGTTGGCATTGTCTGCTAGCAGCTACATTTTACAAGGGGTGGGGACTGGATCCGCGTATGTTAAACACCCTCAGATTGTTTGTGTCTATTGCATTTCTCTGTCTATCTGTCTGTCTGTCGAAGTCTCTACATGTATTTGTCTTTCTGTCTCTCCCTCTCTCTAAGCATATGTGGTGTAGTCCCAGCAGACCAGGGTTCACTAGCTCGATACCGGGCATTTCAAGTCCCGTTCCCGATAAATGTGATTGATTCATATTTAGGTTCAATCAATTATTCATATTACAGTTGAATTTCATAATTTTGCTGTCATAAATGCAACCACAATGCCCAAATGAAAGAGGCAAGGGGGTAAAATAAACTTTTCCAAGACGCATCACTTTTGACGTGTTACTGTAGCTTTGCGATTGGACAATTCAATTTTAAAGAACCAGTCTGAAAGACAGGCTATTAAATTATTTTTTAAAGTTCAAATTAGACCGGATAACCCTTCAAGTAACACAATTTAGAGTGGCATTTAAACGTCCATACCCCTTTATGTGAACGTTACAGTGCTTTCAATAGAATTTCCCATAAGAAAATGTTTGCCATTTTTCTTCCAAACTGATGGGAATTTTTATCAGATTATCTTGTCAGGTACTCAGGGCAGAAGCCCAAACAAATCGCTGGTAAAAAAAATTCAAATGTCATCTGAGATCAAGCATTTAGCAGGGACTAAAGTTTACTATTGTTTTAATTCAAAGGGAGATAATTTCAATGTGAACCAACTTTAAGATGCTGCCAAAAACTAACATCAGAGACAAAATGTCTCGCAGTATTTTTAATGGGCAACTGATGGCCCTTAAAAATACGTGTTAAAATCCTAGGTCTACTTTGGATTTTGTTAGGAAAGGCTAATTTTGTGCTTTTAATGAAAGCACAGATAACTCGAAGATTAATTGACCTAAGTTGTTTTTCATGAATTATGTTTGGGCATGTACCAGCAACTCATTGTTACAGTAATACTTAATTTGGTTAAAATCAAAAACAGTAAAGATATATATATATGGTAGTTCAAGGTGTAAAGTTACTTTTGGTTTTGAGTATATATTGTGTGCCATGATAATTCTCATCATCCGTTAAAATACTTTTTTTGGTATTTGCGTGTGCTCTATATTAATTCCTCTGTTACATGTCTCCGATTTGCTCCAAAATGGTCATTTTCCTATTTTCAGCCTATTTTGGTGGCCATTTTTGTTACCATGGCAACCGTAAAAGTCGAATCAATACCAGACCTTTACACTTTGGCTTTTGTCCTAATAAACTAATAAGAAGAAACTTGTTAAGAGCAACTTTTAATTTTTTGACCTCATAGGGGGGCCAAAATAGCCTCTTAAAGACATATGCGGCTATTTCCAATGCGCACCTTTCCCGCGTCTGCAAACGGGGAAAGTTGTCTGGGTCCTGTCTTTCGACCCTTAACGGATTCGGATCAACACAGCTTCCGATATTCTTATGTCATATCGGTGTTCCGACATTTTCTTCACAAAATAACTAATTAAAGTGTGTTCGAAATATCTATTGACATCTTTTCAGAACTGATCGTCTCAGCACTAAAGACAGATAAATGTAGCTCAGTCGAAATCAAACAACGTACACAATAACCCTGGTTACGAATACGATAGTGGCCGAGTCTATACTATTTATATGGTTATTTTGAGCGGCGCACGACCTGACCTCGTGGCCTAGTGGTTAGCGTGTCTGGCTACAAAGCAAGAGGACCAGGATCGATTCCCGGATGCGCACATATTTTCAGTGTGTTTTTCTTTCTTTTTTAACATTTTAATGCTAAATTACTTCATATACTAGTAAAATGGCATCATCAAAACGACCCAAATGGTCATCCCCGAACTTTTTATATTGAATTTCGCATGAAACCTATGGGGGTGGGGTTAAATTTGGCCCTCTAGAAAGAGAATTAGTTCGGTGACCCCTGATTTTTATTCTTTTTTCTGAAAGGTGTTATAATACTCCATGAATTAAAAATAAATTTTCAAGATTTTCAATATCAGATTTTTTAATACATGATTTATTCTAAATACAAATTCCAATTTTCGACGAATTGCCAAAATATATCATGCAGTATCTTGTCACAGCATGGGATAACAAGTAAACCTACACATTTTCTTAAAAGTTTGAGGTCATGGGCAGTAATTTAAGTTAAAAGAAAGAAGCTGGCTGAAGATTACAAGCGTTTTAGCTCGATAATTAGGACTAGTGTTATTTTTTTATATTTCTAGAAAATTGGTCAAATGCTGTAAACTTCAATATGAGATTCTGAAAAAATAAGCACGGTGACATATCCTTTTTATTTCATAAATGGATAGCCCATGCATAAAACAAACTGTATATATGCAAAGTATTGAAAATATTTCACTATGGGAAGCATTTAGTAGCATATGTCCTTAATGCACGTACCCCTTTGCTTCCTAATGCATTTAAATGAGAAAAGTTTTGAAATGTTGATTTTTTGAAAACTGTTGAAGTCATCATTCTTACTTCACATATTTAACCTAATGTGACAATGGCTATAAACAAGTTCCAAAGGTCAAGGTTGACCTTTGACCTTTCAGCCAAGGTAGCTCATATTGGAGTCACATCAATATATTAAGAGCTAGTTTTCTCAGAAACCATAAGGCAAATTGAACTTAATTCATATATAAAGACTCCTTACGACAAGTTGGCCAAAATTTATACAAATTGTTCTGGTCACATGACCAAGATGGCCAACATGCCCATATATTGTAAAAACGCTTTAACAAAATCTTCTCGAGAATCAGAAGGCCCATGACCTTGAAACTTGGTATGTAGCATTTGCGATGTGGGGCCTCGTAAGTTTGTTCAAATGATGATCTTAGGTTGACATTGACCTACTTTATGCCAAGGTCAAATTAGCTTCCTAAAGCATTTAATTTGGATTTTTTGAAAACTGTTGAAGCCAAAGTCATTATTCTCACGAATTTGACAATGGCTATAAATAAGTTCCAAAGGTCAAGGTTGACCTTTCAGCCAAGGTCTCTTATATTGGAGTTCCATCAATATATTAAAACTCTCAGAAAACACATGGCCAATTGAACTCAAATTTCATATGGAGACTCATAAGTTTAGAGGAGTAAAATTTATAACAAATAATAATGGTCACATGACCAAGATAGCCACCATGCCCATATAAGGTAAAAACCCTTTAAAAATCACCTTCTCTAGAACCAAAAGACCAGTGGCCTTGGGACTTGGCATGTAACATTGGCGATGTGGGCCCTACAAGGTTTGAACAAATGATGAATATTGGTTGACCTTGGCCTTTTTTAGTTAGTTTGATTCCTAATGCATTTATATTGGAAAAATCTTATAATGTTCATGTTTCTATAGCTGTTTAAGTGGAAATCATAATACTTGCATGAAATGTTAGACCTAATGAGACAACACCAAAGGTCAAATTGACCTTTCATCCAAGGCCACTCATTTTGGACTGCCACATACATTTCTCAGAAAACACTGGGCTGTTTGAACTTAAATTTCATATAGAGTATAATACTATTCAGTAGAAAAAAACACAATAAAAATATGATATTTATTTTAAGTCACTTGCCGAAAATGGCCACCATGCCCATATATGGTAAAATAAAAAAGTTTAAATAATAAGCCTAAGTTGACCTTGACATTATTAAGGATATCAGGTGATTGCTTCAGGTCCTCTAGTTAGAAAGTGCTATTTGGAATAGTCAGCAGCATAAAAAGTTCCACAGCTGGCAGAGTTAAGCTTACATCACTGTTTACTTGTCTCCATCTTTCACCTTTGTTTGTTAATTTATTTCAGGGGATGGCCTTGAAGGGTGGTTGTGTCAAGTTTGCTCCCAGGGTAGGTTTTATTTTTTCAATATTACAACATTATCATAAGTCTAGATAAGAAAATCTTTGAACATAAATTGTGAATATTTTCTTATCCATCATTTTAACTGTTTTAACATTTGGTGTGGGTGCTCAAAAGAACCATCTCATTGAGATAGCTATTTTGAGTACCCACAGCATATGTTTTGGTTGAGAAATAAGAAAATGAAATTTTGTTTTTTCACTCTTATCTAAATGCCTTATTATTGATATTTGTGAACATCATAAATGTTTAGTCTTACATGTGTCACCGCGGCTAGCATATACAATCACATGTAGTGTCTTGACATAGTTGATAATTTAGGGGATAACTGTATTCAAAATTTTCATTTTGGGAGGTATATCGTCGGATATACAGTTGGAAATTTAGTTTTACGGCGACGCTTGAACAGTTGAGCCTAACAGACAATCCTGTCTTAAGTATACAGCACATTGGTTCTATCCTTGAACCTTACCAACAATCCTATCTTAAGTATACAGCACATTGGTTCTATCCTTGAACCTTACCAACAATCCTATTCTAAGTATACATCACATTGGTTCCATCCTTGAACCTTACCAACAATCCTGTCTTAAGTATACAGCACATTGGTTCCATCCTTGAACCTTACCAGCATTCCTATCTTAAGCATACAGCACATTGGTTCCATCCTTGAACCTTACCAACAATCCTATCTTAAGTATACAGCACATTGGTTCCATCCTTGAACCTTACCAACAATCCTATCTTAAGTATACAGCACATTGATTCTATCCTTGAACCTTACCAACAATCCTATCTTAAGTATACAGCACATTGATTCTATCCTTGAACCTTACCAACAATCCTATCCTAAGTATACAGCACATTGGTTCTATCTTTGAACCTTACCAACAATCCTATCTTAAGTATAACAGCACATTTGTTCCATCCTTGAACCTTACCAACAATCCTATCTTAAGTATACAGCACATTGGTTCCATCCTTGAACCTTACCAACAATCCTATCCTAAGCATACAGCACATTGGTTCCATCCTTGAACCTTACCAACAATCCTATCTTAAGTATACAGCACATTGATTCTATCCTTGAACCTTACCAACAATCCTATCCTAAGTATACAGCACATTGGTTCTATCCTTGAACCTTACCAACAATCCTATCCTAAGTATACAGCACATTGGTTCCATCCTTGAACCTTACCAACAATCCTATCTTAAGTATACAGCACATTGGTTCTATCCTTGAACCTTACCAACAATCCTATCCTAAGTATAACAGCACATTGGTTCCATCCTTGAACCATACCAACAATCCTGTCTTAAGTATACAGCACATTGGACCCAGCTTCATTATCGGCCTGAATACTGCATGTGAATAGTCTAGATGGCAGATTTATTACCATTAAATATTGCTTCTTGTATAATAACAGGTTTTTTTTACAAAAAATTCTTTGGTACCCATATATGCTCAAGTAATATATTTACATGTTTTTTTGGGGGAAAGCAATTTGTTTTTTGTTTTTTTATGCCAATAAAGTATCAGTATTGTAATGTATGATCTAGTCCTAAAAATAATCAAATACTATGACCCTTTTCAAACTGTTATCTGCTAATTATATTTAGAGCTTTTGGATTAGCTCTTATCCTACCATTCTGCTAATTATATATAAAGCTGTTGGGTTAGCTCTTATACTGCCATACACTCATGACTAGATTTTTTCATGGAAGCAAACGTGACTATGATCAGACTGCTCCCAAGGAAGTAGTCCTGTTTGGGTACATACTGTTTACAATATTGGCTTCATAAGAACATAAGCAGATGAGAGGATCAGGACATTTTTTTTATCATGATCTTTTTTTATATTTCAGACGAGGAAGTTGACCCCCCAGATGTGGAATCTGACTCGCCAGATGTGGAACCTGACCCCCCAGATGTGGAACCTGACCCCCCAGATTTGCAGGAGATACCACAAGATACCATCCCTGCTTCCTCGTCCGTTGTTCCTGTGCTGGTTCCTTGCCCCCAGTCTGCCAGAGTTTTAGAGTTAAGGTATCCCTTTTCATTTCTGACAGACTTAAGGTTATTTTTCCCTAGGTTTATTTGGGAGGGGAAGTATCCATGCCATGTGAGGATTACTTACTTTGAGGTATGTGACCATATGTGGCTCCAACTTTGCTACTTTCCATATACAGAGATGTTAGAAACAGAGCAAGAGTTGGAGCTGGGTACAGGGAGGAGTTTGGAGTTGGAATAGTTGTTCATCAGGGCTCTGTCCTTAGTCTGATGGTCTCTGTCGTCATGCTAGAGGTTAAATAAAGAGAGCGCTGAGCTGGTGCTCTATAAGAGCTGCCCTATGCAGAAGATCTGATGGTTATTGCAGAGTCCCGGGGGGAACTGCTGTTGAAAGTAGAGACATAAAAGTCGGGCATGGGGAAGAAAGGCGTACATGTAATCCTGGGAAAGACAAAGATTCTGGCATCTATCTTGAATCAGGATCTACTGAAGAAGCCTGAAAAGGACCCCTGTGCCGTCTGTCTTTCAGTAACCGGTAGTAGTCCAATCTTCTTTGGTGGCTGCTTTCATGAGTGCACATGAAAGGTAGTGTTATCAAGATTCACTTAGCCCAGACCCTGAGTTTAGATGAACCTGGGCAACAATTCACAGCTGATGGAAGACTGATCAGGGAGGTGTTGGTTGGTGGCAACATGCTTGGATGTCCCCCAGTTCAGCTACCTCAATAGCATTCTCTCTGCTAAGGCAGCCTCAAGCTGGCTGGGACACATGCTGCTAAAGTGCATGTAGCATATCTGGCTTACTTCTCCCTCTCTGAGAGGCAGTGGCTCAGTGATAGAGTGTTTGACTTGAGACAGAAGGGCTGCGGGTTCGAGCCTCACCGCTGTCACTGCATTGTGTCCTTGAGCAAGACGCATTAATCCTTGCCTAGTACTGGTTCAACCGAGGAAGACCTGTCCTGACATAGCTGAAATATTGTTGACTGGGACGTAAAGAATCAAATCTCTCTCCTCCCACCAACTACCATGGCTGACCAGAGGATAGGGGTTCTCAACATGTATGAGGAGTATGATGCCTCATGCTTCAGAGGCCTGAGCCATGACAACAGACACCTAATCCCCCTATGGTGCAATGACTGCCATGATCCTCTCAGGACTTTAGTTAAGAGTGCGTAATGAAATTTTAATTTTCTTATTTCTCAACCAAAACATATGTTCTGGGTACTCAAAAGAACCGTCTCAATGAGACGGTTCTTTTGAGCACCCAAAACATATGTTAAAACTGATGGGTAAGAAAATATTCACATTTTTATGCTGAAATGTTTTGTTTATCTAAACCTGTGTCCTCTGGATCAGAAACCTCAAAATGAAGGACTTAGTTAGCTCAGACTTCCTTCTCACAAAGCTGTGCATCAAAGATATGCCCCTCACTAGTAGAATTTTAGTGGCTTGTTAGCTTACAGTGCAACACAGGCTGGATCAGCAATACACCTATGCTTGAAGTGGTTGGGCAGACCAAGGCAAATGTAGGAAAAAGTAGTAAAGAAGACAATGAAGCTTGCAATGGATTCAAAAAGACTCAAAATTGCTTTGAGTGGAAGGCGTCTCTTCAATGAAAGCAAGACATACAAGTCCCATCCTTGGTAGAGGATTAATTCTCGTCTGTAATAAATTTGGTTTTCCATATTACAGTCTTTTTGATAGTCCAGGCCTCGGTCCGAGTGAAATTCTAATATTGTAGGGTCCCCATCATCCAGGGACATCTCTTATTTGTTAACTTTTAACATTGGAAAGAAAGTCTTGATTTATTATGGTTAACTGTCATTGGATGAAAACATAATTTCATGCTTTTAAATAGTTGACTTCAATAATAAAATAAAAAAGATAGTCGCAAATCCAGGATTTTTTCTAGTTTTCTGACAATCTTTCTTATTCATCAAACTTAAAAAAAACATTTTTGAAATTGGCTTGAAAATCTTTTGCAATAATTAATTTGGTTTGTTTTCCTTATTGTTGAGATCATCTATGCATAAGCACGAAGTTAACATTTTCAGCAAGTGCCAATGTACCCAATTCATGAATCGATGACTTTCTGTGCAATATTAAAGTTGACACTTGAGTGATGTCCCAGGATGAGCCATACTCATGAAGTTAGTTAGAGAGCACATGCTAAGGAATCCATCAGTACATAATCCCATGGTAGTATTATAAAAAAGTCAGATGATCAAACTAAACTTTGCCTTATTTTTGTTCATAATTAAACTATCTAACTTGTGAGGAATATTATAGTTATACATCTGCAGCTGAAACGTTTAAGGTACCTGAAAAATTTATCTGTAAATGCTGTCTGCTTAAGTCATCTGTCACACATTTTTGCTAATAGTATTTGACTAGTGTATGTATAAGGGCAAACAGTGTGGACCCAGATCAGACTGCTGCTTCATGTGCAATCTGATCTGGGTAGATGCTGTTTATCAAAAAGGTTTAAAAAACAATTTAGCTGACAACAAAATCAGATGACTTATATCATGATTGCCTAGTTAAGGGTTGAAAAAATATAGGATTTTTTTCAAGATTTGTTAAAATCAAGATACTACAGGGTCAACGATTGATTTGTCCTGGTGATATGTGGAGGTCGCCAGGAGAAATCGGTGCTAGTTTGTAAGGATACAACTGGTCATTGAGTCTATTTGTCTTCAATTTTCACTGAACTTAATTGCATTTTTGAAATTGGCTTAAATTTAAATTTGGCAGGTGGTATCTAAAACAATAAGTTGCAGCTGTATTGCTGAAGTCGCTTAACATATAGAATAGTTTTGCTATGAATGAAATTGGGACAACATTTAGTTTGGTTGTCTAACCTATCTAATAATACTGCCATGGGATTACAGACACTTTATCCTCTGCTTAGTACTGGTTCAACCCAAGGAAAACCAATCCCAACATGACTGAAAAAATGCTGACTGGGACATAGAGAATTAAAACAAAATGCAACAAAACATATTTCTGAGTTCCTTAATAATGGCTCTCAATCAACTCATCAAAATAATTCACATTAAAATGGCTTATATATGTAGATCATGCATCATCCTCATCAACCATATTTATTTTATACAGGCCAGAATTAATCCTTTCCCAATGATCTGGTCTGTTTGACATTTCTACCTAGAAAAACCCCTTCTTTTGAGAGTCTGTTAAATCTATACATAGCTTCATGCTGTGCTGTCATTCCTAATCACTTCCTCCTCAGTTTCTTTGGCTTGATAGATTTCTTTGCCTAGCCACTACTAGCATGTGTGATTGGGTGAACTAGTCTGTATTGCACCATATGTTAACAAGTTACCTACATCTTACTAGTGCTGAACATCACATCTATATCCGGAGTGCAAAGCTTTGTGAGAAGGGAGTCTAAGTTAACTATACTCTTCACGTTGATGTAATGGATCTGGGAGATCATGGAAGCTATTATGTGGCAGGCAGTTCAAGGTATCTGTTGTCTTTGCCCTTCTCTTGGATTCATGCAGCCTCACAACCTTCAAACATGTTGCGTACACTTATCCTTAGGCAGATGGTGGATGGTGGGAAGAGAAGAGTCATTGGGCAAACTTGCCCCATGCACACTTGCAGCCTGTGACTGCAGCCAGCTTGCAGCCACTCCAAGCAAAGAACATGCCACTGAGGTAGTGAAACTCTGAGAGAACTTCAAGTTTGTCATCACCATCCATCGCCGTCCTCATCTGTCCTTCATCAATCAGCTGAGTATTTCTGGGGCATCAGATTAAGCTAAATTCAGTTTGGTTTGGACCCTTGATACCACTACATTTCTTGAGCACCCATGCAAGCAGCTACCACAGAATATTGCACTTCTATCTGCTTCTGTAAGACAGACATCACAGAGGTCCTGTCCAGACATATTCTGAAGGTACCAGTGCATGACAGATGCCAGATTCTTTGTGTTTCATGTTTGGTCACATGTTTGGCTTTCTTCACCATCAACGCCTTCCATGCCTCAACCTTCAAAAGCAGTTCCCCTTGGGACTCTGCAATGATGATCAGATCATCTGCATACAACAGTTCTTATGGAGCACATATTGGGAACTCTCCTGATGAAGCTTCTAGTATGATAGAGAGAATCCGACTTAGGACAGAGCCCAGGTGCACACCTACTCCCACTCCAAACTCCACCTTGTACCCATCTCCGACTCTCACTCTGCTTCTAACGTCTCTGTACATGGATTAGATCAGTAACTGTTGCTTCAGCCACTGGTCGACCCCCATGAATACCCCAGCCACTGCTAAGCTAAAGATTCATGAAAGAGTCTTGAAAGTTTTAAAAAGATCTTCGGGATTTGCTACCCAGTAAAATTCCCAATCAACTGTCAGCCAAAGATTCTAGAAAGAATCTTAGAAAATTTTAAAACTTTTCTTTGAGGTTTCCTACAGAGAAAGACTTTTACCCACATGCTAAGTATACATTCTAGCAAGAATCTTTGGAAATATTGAAACTTTTCTTTGAGGTTTCCTACAGAGAAAGACTTTTACCCACATGCTAAGTATACATTCTAGCAAGAATCTTTGGAAATATTGAAACTTTTCTTTGAGGTTTCCTGCAGAGAAAGACTTTTACCCACATGCTAAGTATACATTCTAGCAAGAATCTTTGGAAATATTGAAACTTTTCTTTGAGGTTTCCTACAGAGAAAGACTTTTACCCACATGCTAAGTATACATTCTAGCAAGAATCTTTGGAAAAATTGAAACTTTTCTTTGAGGTTTCCTACAGAGAAAGACTTTTATCCACATGCTAAGTATACATTCTAGCAAGAATCTTTGGAAATATTGACTTTTCTTTGAGGTTTCCTACAGAGAAAGACTTTTACCCACATGCTAAGATTAGATTCTAGAAAGAATCTTAACTTTGAAACCTGTCTTCGAGGTTTGCTTCACAGAATGATCCCCACTCATTTGCTCAGCTACAGATTTTTTTTTATAGAAAGCATCTTGAAATTTTGAAAATGTCTTTGAGGTTTTCTATCCAGGAAGACCCCAACCCATCTGCTTAGCTGCAGATTCTTTAATTTTGAAAAATTAGATGCAGCTAGTATCTTTTATACTTTACTAAGAACAATTATCTAAAATGTTAATCAGACTGTTAATGTGCAGTTGATCTCTTTCTTTGTTTTCCATATACAGCAAAGATGGTCCTCACATGGCATTTATTTTTATAGTTTTTCATTGATGATAAATGGGTTGCTTGTGCATTTATCTTATCTCATAAGTTCAATCAACAGTATTTGTTCATCCACAAGTCAGTGCCTGCCCAACTTGCCACATAGCTTATCATTAGTTCAATCAACAGTATTTTGTCCATCCAAATCAACAGCATTTTGTCCATCCAAAAGTCTGTGCCTGCTCAACTTGCCATATATATCCTCATTAGTTCAATCAACAGTATTTTGCCCATCCTCAAGTCGGTGCCTGCTTGACTTGCCTCACACACACAACAACTATTCTCATCTACATCTGGTAAATATTTTACATTGAGGGATTCTGCATTTGCAGAATTCTGAAATGTATGAATGTTCAGATCAAAGATATTTTGCATCTCTCAATAGTCGTAGTAGATTAGTTGATAGAATATTTGGAAATGTCCCAGGGCATTTTTAGGTGTAAGATTTTCTGGTGTCCTTGAGCAAGACATGATCCCCTGCTTAGTACTGGTTCATCCCAGGAAGACCTGTCACAGCATGACTGAAAAAATGCTGACTGGGATGTAAAGAATCAAAACACAGAAGAAAAAAAGATTTTCATCAAAAACCTGCATTGATGAGCCATTACATGAGATTTTGGTACTTGTTGCACCAGAGAATAGCAAAGGCTCAGATGATTCTCTGTATCCATGCAGTCTCAGCAGAGCCATTGCTGCTCCCAATCGCAATAAAAGTAAGAAAGGGTGCAAAGATGAGGAATCAATACAATCAATTACCACACCTGACCCAGGATACCACATGGGAAAGTGATAAACCCACAATTAAACATCACAAACGGGAGCCAAGAGGTCAGCCCTTTCCCAGCAGGTGACCACAAGGCAGCAATGAAGTGAAACGAAAGCATTACAAACACAAGACATAAATAACTCAAAGTGGTGAAAGCCTCAGGTCATCAAATATTATAATTTTATCTTCCTAGATATCTGTATATGCACATTTTAAAAGTGGCTTTAAGCAAACAGTAAAACCTGACAAATTTAGCGGCTACTCAAAAAGACAAAAGGAAAATCTTAATGACGATTGGTAGCTTAATGACCTGCATTAAGTGATAATCGGTCTTGAAAACCAATTTATGATCTTTTTGAGTGGCAACTTGACAGTTTTACTGTATACAATATGAAAATCTCATGTAATGTCCAAATGATTTATAAAATTCTTTTCTAGGAAAACAAATTTTCTATCATTTTTTTATATTGTTATATATAATGTTTGGAAAATACCCCCTGAAAATTGAATTTAATTATTTGCTACCTGCTGAGCTAAATTTTAGGAGTATATCTTCAGTGAAGAGTGCATAACAAAAAAATATTTTCTTATTTCTAATATAAACTTCAGCTGTGGGTATTTAAAAGGAAATGTCTCAATGAGGCGGTTCTTTTGAGCACCCAAAACCGATTTTAAAACAGATAAGAAATATTTACAAATTTTATGCTCAAAAATTTTGTATATCTGAACCTGTGGTATATACATGTTATGTGTTAATAATTGTCAGAGTTTAACAAATGAAGCTCATAATGAGTGATGCAAAATATTTTTGTGTAGAATATTTAATTGGAAACTAAGCTGATTGCCAAAAAAAAAAAAAAAAAAAAAAAAAACTTGATACTGAAGGCATTAAGTTAAACATGTTAGAAAATTGTCCCTTGTTATTGAGTTGTTTAGTTTTTGGTATGACCTTGGAGTATAAGCTACTTAAGGTTTTACCATTTAGCAGCCATACTGGGATATGTTTGCGCATCAATCTTAAAAGCTTCAATTTATGTTTTGGCTACACTAAATGAATAGGAAAATTATTTTACTAAATTGATTATTTTGATATTACTGGACTAATAGAATAGGCTTACAAATCTGCATTAGAAAATGGATATATCTTTTGAAATGAGTTTCATAATAAATATAAGGATATAAATAAGAGAAAATATTGCACTTCATTCCTCATATCTATAATAACATGCTTAACTTATGCCTGCTGTATATATTTAGTGATAGTTATATTTAGAGATAGGAGTGGGTAAGCAAGGAACACTAACTCTTCTAAAAAGCAATATATTTCTTCTATCCTACGTTTGTAGAGGACCTCTGTTTAAGCAGCCATCAGCATTTGTGAACAGCCAATTTTGAAACTTAAAACTCTTTGGAAAGTACATATTCTAATGAAATTATAATTCTCATTTTCCCTATGTTTAGAGTGAGGCTTTATAAACCAGTAAATACGGAAAGTTGTTAAATTTATAAGTTTAATATAGTTTGTTCAATTTGCAAATAACGCAACCTTCTTTTTTGCACATGGTAAAAACCAGTGCCATATGATATAAAAAAAGTTAAGATATTTATAGTTCTGTGTTCCTTTGAGGGTTGGCGCCCCTCCCCTGGCCTAGCTGTAATCGATTTCTGTGGTTTAAGATGTAAAATTAACCATACTGCACATAGAGTGGCCAAAACTCTATAAAAGTTTGCCAAGTTTGTGTGCAGTTAGTTAATGTACAAACATAAAAAGCACAGAAAATATTGCTCTTTATGCCATTAAAGAGGACTTAAAATGTTTTTTGTTTTTTTAACGTAAAAAAACTTTTCTCTTTCTATTTGCAAATGAAATGTTGGTTAGTGGAATTCTCAAATGTCTTGGCTAAATAGCAAACAGAGAACACCCTGACCAGACTGCTTTGGAATAAGCGCAGATCCAATTTGGCAAATTAACAGAGAAGACACTGATCATACTTCTGAAGAAGCAGTCTGATCAGGGTCGGCTCTGTTGCTTTTGTTAATCAGGATCTACACGGTTTATCTATGCCTTGTTTGCAGGCAACTAGGGTTCAAAATTTTAGAACATTTACCATAATATTGGCTCTAATGGTTAAATAATAGTTTATTTTAATCAGTGCTTTTTGTTGAAACCACATGAAATTGTATATATGCATGTTATAGAAAAACATCTTTTGTCCGTGAGAGCAGGAATCTTCTTTACAAATTTGTATTCCAAAACAAGGGGGGCTCATTTACACATACAAAGTTTAAAAAGTTGTACTTGTTAAATGAGTAGGTAATAAAACACCTTGCACACCACAGCATTGACTGCAGAGGAATTTTGGTTTGAAATATCACATGCCTAGCATAAATTTAAGCGCTATTCTAGTTAAACAATGGCTTAAGGGATTCGGTTTTAAATTTCTCATGCCCCTAACTTTGACTTTAGTGTACAAGTTTTGTGTAGATCTCCCATGCACTTTTGATAAAGATGTTGTTCTATTGACATGCTTCATTTTGTGTAGATCTCCCATGCACTTTTGATAAAGATGTTGTTCTATTGACATGCTTCATAATAAACATGCTGTAAATGAGCACAGTGGCTCTGGTAGAGTGTAAGTGACTTGATCAAAGGTCACTGGTTCGAGACTTGACGGGTGCATTGTGTTTAGTCCATGAACAAGGCACTTTATCCTCTGGATCCGGTTGTACGATGCTCTATTAAATTTAATCATGGATTAAGCGTAATCAATCATTTAAATCTTAACGATGGATTAACTAATTGATGTATTTAAATGTGTTGTACGAAGCCTCATTAAACGGTTGATTAGTTAATTGACCTTTAATCGAGGGTTCGTAATTAATTTCAATAGAAATCATAGAACCAGTCTCCCATAATTCAGCCATGTAAACAAAACGCCGCCATATTAGAAAAGAGAAATTCTCGAGTCAAAACTTACAAATCAACTTTAGGACGTAAAGAAAGAGGAGGAATCAAGCTGATCGGGATGGTCGATTGTTACCCGGGGATCGTTACTCCTGTAACGTTCATTTCGCAATAAAAGGTTAATTTTCTATGAAACACAGTGAGAGTGTAAAGATATACAGATATCACGGAAAGGTAAGGCTGTACGCTCGATTGTTTTATTGACAGAGTCTGTCGAAATATCTGGTAAGCGTCGCCAATGACAATGTAAACAATGACGTCATTGTCTATGTCGCGCTCTTTTGTTGCTATTTTCATCACGCCAGTTTTATCTGACTCACTGGGGAACCTAGAACACTCCCCGGGGGGGGGGGGGGGGGGGGGGGGGGGGGTATCTGATATTTTCATATATACGTAGGCTCGGGTAAAATATTTTTTGGATGCTTGAAATTCGTGATATTTTTGGGGGTGAAAGTTAGATGCTGGGCGCGAGCCTACGCATGCAGAAAAAATAGAGACCCCCCCCCCCCCTGAACACTGAGGCTTCGCAGAAATCAGGCGTTTGAAAAAGGCAAACATGTGCGAGATTTAAATCAAGAACATGAGCCCATGGAGGCCCTGAACACCCAAAATAACGACACACTCAGGTCGAAAACGAAGACGACCAAATGACAGTTACCACCGAATTCCGCATCCCTAACCAACCCCATGCCTCTCCTCAAAACTAGCTCTATGATATGAAAACGAAAAAAGAACGCAACCGTAACATCGGGGTTTCATTCGAAATAGTTAAACAATTAGCCTAGAACAAAACGAACGTCAGATGCTACCCCTCAGTAAACAGTATTGGATCTATTCAGACGCAACAAAAGTTGGAACTGAAACGGCCCAAATCAGTTTTAAACTATAAAACAAAACGGAATACAAAACAAAACACCCTGGAACATGATCAAACATGATCAGACTGACAAAATCTGGGACTGCGCCTGATTCACGGTGTTGTTTTGTTTGTTTGATTTGATTCTTTACGTCCCAGTCATCTTTCAGTTACGTAGGGACGGGTCTTCCTGGGCTGAACCAGTTCTATGCTAGGATTAATGTGTCTTGCTCAATGACACGACGCAGTGACGCCGGTGAGGCTCGAAACCGTGGCCCTTTGGTCTCGAGTTCGCAGTGTTTGAATATAAAATGCGGTCAAAGCAAACGCTTTGGAACCGGGCCTGGCCGGGTACGGGTCCAGACTTTTTGGCCAAACACACAGCTGCCACCCATTGGTATCCGAGCGAAAATATGGGCATATACATGGGTGTCAGAAAAGTTTGGCCATTCAAATGCCAAAACTCAGAAAACGGGCCATTCATATACTTTCTTTATTAAAAAAAAGGGGTTTATACCTGGCGGCGCTGAAAAAAGGGGGGTATTCGGGCGCATATCCGTACTATGTCTTACATAGGGAGTTCCCCCCCCCCCCCCCCCCCCCCCCCCCCCCCCCCCCCCCCCCGAGAATGTCGTAAGGGGCGATCAAAAATTGTACAAACGGTCGCCTTACAATGCCTCCTTAAAGTTAAGCAAGACTTATGTTAAGTATTGATATTTCAACATGATATATTAAATGCTAAAAAATGCCTGGATCGATGTGGGATATCATTGTGATCTTCAGAAAAATTAAAACTATTTTGATTTTGATCAGTTTTAAACGTTACTTTTCGCATCCAGAAAAATCAATCTTAACTTAAGTCTTCCTTAACTCTAAGGAGGCATTGTAATTCCGGGCCCAGATCTTGTAATATTGACGCATAGAAGATCAAAATAGGCGTAAGTGACTATACCGACGTGATATTTCTACAGATGTTAACTCAAAAATATCAGCATTTGATACATGTATACAGCAATCTTTTAATGTTTAGTCGGTATGTGAAATTACAGGACTTGTCACAGAAGTAAAGATGTCTCTTCCGGACATACAGCTGCATCTGAGCCGATCTTTCTGTTGGCATGCTGGTCTGAGTTACGGTACAAGAAACTCACCACAGATGAAGACAAGTATCATGAATTTAACATTGCTAACAACCGTTACAAACAGTAAGGCGACGAAGCGATGGGATGCGGAGGAGGGGACTAATTATTACTCCCTGCGCTTCTCGCATACCTGCAACCCCCCCCCCCCCCCACGCGTTACTTACACATGTAACTTAACCGACACCAAACTTGTTGGTTACAAAATCATGCGCGGATCCAGGAATTTTTTTAGGGGGGGGGGGGGGCGGTCAATGCCCGACGGCCAGAAATGGACAACGTATTTTTTATATTACTATCATTTTGTCCTCAACTTATTTTACAGTTTATAGAGGGGGTCCAATGGTTTTATTACAGAGAAAACTATACTTTTCCAAGGATCCAGAAGGGGTCTAACATTTTCCAGGGGGGGGGGTCCAACTTTTTCTTGGGGGGTCCTAATCGTAATATCTAAAGAAACCCATATAATGTGATTTTCCAGGGGGGGGGGGTCCGGACCCCCTTTCCATGCAAAATTGCAATTTAGGTCTGTTTTGAGCGGCGCCCATCCCCTTAGTTCAACACACAGAGCTTGGGGTATTATACAAGATCAGGACGGAGATGCGGATTGCACTTTTATACAGAGGAGGCAGGTGCCCACATTCAAAGGGG
Source organism: Loripinus fragilis (assembly GCA_964019695.1). NCBI lineage: Eukaryota > Metazoa > Mollusca > Bivalvia > Lucinida > Lucinidae > Loripinus > Loripinus fragilis. The sequence goes on along the minus strand of OZ026519.1, from coordinate 14,018,884 downwards.
CAAATGTCCATCCCCTCATATAAGTTAGATGCGATTTTTTTATTTAGGGGACACACAAACCTTGCCATGAGGCATATGTTCGCATATTCGATGAAAATAGTATTTTAGTTAGGGATTAAAGCAATGGGAAGGGTTTTAATCTGACATACATGTACATGGGCATTATGATTCACATATCAGAGTTATTGCTACTGGCTGCTTAACAGGAAATGACTCGTATAAGCTTTTAAACCAATGACATTATGAAGCACCCTCCCCCCCCCCCCCTCTACACCGTCACTCATAACAGAATATTTCCGCCGGCGTAAAATGTGGCATCTTCCAAAATATTGTCCAAATGGGAATGACATTTTTCATGAAAATTTTAAACGATATGTGTATACCATGTATACGTAGGATATGTGTATTGGAAGAACAAGAAAAAGTAACATAGCAGTAAAACAATGCTCTACTTTAAACTGGTGTGCCACCCGCACTTTGCAACTTAGCTGGGTAGTTCCATGACGTCACTGCGGTCACTAAGTAGAACGACTTTCGTTTTGGCAGAAGAAAGATGACATTTCACAATGAATGTTTGATGAAAAACAATGTTTTGGGGATTCACTCGGAGTTCCGCACTGATGGGATTTGATCTCTGTGTACTATGGCAGGTAGTTTCTTTGATCAATCTATGGCCTTTGATAAGCGGTATCTCCGGGGCAATTCCACGTCGGTCATCTCTACCTGTCTACTTGCAATGGTTTGCTCTTTCTCTCACGTTTGTTTTCATTTCTTTGCCTTCCTGAATGGACAAACGCTATGTTGGCCGCCATTTTGTTTCGGGCTAATGACTGATTAAATCGTTTAATTCACCTCCTAGACGTCGATTAAATTTAATTGAGGAATCGGGGTTAAATCAAGGGTTTAATCCGCGATTAAAAGATAATTGAGCTTCGTACAACGCGATTTAATAAGGCGCTAATTAATCGAGGTTTTAATCCATGATTAAAAGATAATTGAGCTTTGTACAACCGGGTCCTGCTTAATACTGGTTCAACCCAGGAATACAGGAAATTGTCCTGACATAACTGAAAAATCGGTGACTTTGACATAAAGGATCAACACAAACATGCTGCAGCTTTGACAATACATTTGACTCTTGATAACTAGATTTTATCAATTTAACCAGTAATTTAACACTTTACATGCTGTGGAATTTTCAGGTTTTTTTTCTCATTTTTGATAGCAACATTTTTTATCAAAATAAAGGAATAGGATCAGTGTCAAACAGTTTGGATACAGATCAGGCCAGACATATGTCTAATTTTGTCTGGCCTGATCTTGGTCTAAACTGTTTGCGATGCTCATCAGCAGATGAAACTAGCAGGTAAGGAGCTAAAAGCAATTGGTTTGTGAACGATGCCTTACCTTGATTGTTTTTAAGTACACAAAATATACTTTGCAAAGAAGAAAAATATTCCAGTTATTGAGAGTCAACTATTACTTCTTGTAATTGTCTCATTATGTCACAGATGGTCTGTTTATAAGGTAAAATATGTTGTTAGCACAACAAGCCATAATATGTATATGAATGAGCAGGGTACAAGTTGTCATGTGCACATAGCAAATATCCAAATCCATCTGCACATCTTAGTGTCTGATCAGTCTTAGTTTTTACCTTAAAGAAACTTTGAACCCTAGCCTTGATATAGAGCACCCGCAGAGATGCAGTCTGATCTAAGTCTTCAATGGGTGCAAACACCAACTTGTATATCATGCAAGGATTCAGAAGGGGGATAGACGGTTTCTATAGAAACTAGCATTTAGACCCCCCCCCTGGAAAATGTTGGACCCCCTCTGAAACCTTGGAAAATTATAGTTTTCTTTTAAATAACTTTTGGACACCCTCTGTAAAACTGTAAAATAAGTTAAGGACTAAAAAAAACACAAGAAAACATCAGAGCTGTTTTCTGGCAGTTGGACCTGGACCCTTCCCCCGGCAAAATTCCTGGATCCATGCATGTGTATATTTTGTGTCTCGGCTCATTAATGGTGATGGAACTGATAAAAGTTGCAGTTGGGTATAGAGAGGAGTTTGGTAAGGGACTAGGTGTTCAGCCGGGCTTTGTTCTAAGTACACTTTTCTCTATCATCCTGCTAGAGGCTCTATCAAGAGTGTTTTGAACTGGGACTATAAGAGCTGCTATATGCAGAAGACCTGATGGTCATTGCCTAGTCCAAGGGGGAACTGCTATTGAAGGTGGGAGTCATTGAAGTCAAGGTTTAGAAGAAATTTCTACATATGAACATGTGAAATACAAAAATTCAAGCATCTGCAGGGATTTTGGGCCTGTTGAAGATGTTTGTAAAGGACCTCTGTGCTGTCTGTCTTGCAGAAACTGATAGAAGTGCAATCTTCTGTGGTAGCTGCTTGCATGGGTGAGCAAGAAATGCAGTGGTATCAATGGCTTACTAAACCCAGACCTCAAGTTTAGGTGAATCAGATGCCTTATCAATGCACAGCTGATTGAAGGTAGACTGATGAGGGAGGAGTTGTATGGAGACAGCAAGCTTGAAGACCTCCTAGAGTTCTGCTACCTCGGTGAAATGCTCTTACTGGTTGCAGCTGTGGGCTGGCTGTAGTCACATGTTGCTGGTGTACATGGGGCAAGTCTGGCCAACAACTGCCTATTCTCACCAACCACTATTTGCCTCTGTTGAACCAAGGTTGGGTGTACTCAACAAGTGGAAGGAGCCAGATGAAGCATGAATCAGAGACATGAGTAATGACAACAGAAACCTTGAACGACTTGTGGCATACTAACTGCCATGATCCCCTGGATCTGTTACATCAACATGAAGAGCAAAGATTGCTTAGGCCGACATCTCGTAAAGCTTGGCAATCTGGATATAGATGTGATACTCTGCATTATTTGGATTTAGGTGGTTTGTAAACATACAGTGCATCTAGAAGTGGATGGGAAGAAGAAATCCAGCAGGCCAAATAAACCACTGACCGGGCAGGGTAGTGCAGTTGGTAACATGTCTGACTACTGATGCACATCTGACTGAAGAACCAGGGATCCCGAGTTGGATCCCGGCCCATTCCCATACTTTTATGGAGATTGATCATGAAATAATTTCTAGGTCATTCTCCTCCCTTTTGCTGAAGCATTCAAGAAGTGTTGTTGTCAGTTACAAGCAAAATTATGTGCACGAATTACTGGTTAACCACTTGTTCAAGCTTGCCCAGGAAAAAGTGCAGTTAGATGAACTGACCGTCCCCTCATGACCATAGCTGTTGACTGGGACGTAAAGCAACAAAACAAACAGTATGAAGGATCTCGCAGGTAGATAATCCTGTGGCAGTATTTTAAGAAAGATCATATGACAAACTGAATTTTGTCTCATTCTAAGGAAAACTTCCTATTTAATAAGGACTACTGTAAAACAGCTGCAGTTTAACAAATTTAGGATTTTTTTCTAGATTGTTAAGATCAATTTTTAGACTGATTTCAGTCATCCAGATAAAGCAGGGTCATCGATTTGTCTTGGTGATTGTGGAGTTTGCCAGGATAAATCTCTTGCTGGATTGTAAGGATACGTCTGGCTCTTGATTCTGCTTGTCTTATTCACTCGACTCATTTACATTTTTGACTTGAATTTGGCAAGTGTATTCTAAAACAATAAGGTTGTAGCTGTATTTCTGCAGTCCTAGATACAAAGTGGGATATAATCCTAGCTTAGTACTGGTTCAACCCAGGAAGACCCATCCCTACATAACTGAAAGATTGTTGATGGGACATAAAGAATCAAATCAAGCAAAGTGGGATAGTTTGGCTATGAATGATAATGGGACTATATTTAGTTTGGTTGTCTAGCCTTGCTTAAAAAACTGCCATGGGATTATTTACCCCACAGATCCTTTATATGGGAACATTTAATTAAATCTTCAATTAAAATGGCCTTTCTGTTTATACTGGCCAGATTCTATCCTCTCCCAAGGGTCATGCAGGACTGACTGACTTTTATTCTCTGGTTTGTAGGGTCTGTTGAATTCATAACTTAGCTTTACTGGGCTGAGTATCGCAGTCAGTAATATGTCTGACTACAGATGCACATCTGACTACAAACCACCTCAATCCAAATAATGCAGAGTATCACATCTATATCCAGATTGCCAAGCTTTGTGAGATATGAGCCTAAGATAAAATAGTGAGTATGATCAGGAAATACCACAATCACAAACCGCAGACAAACCCATGGCACCACGAAGAAGAGCCACACAACCACCATGAGACACCAGGTAGACAAACTAAGCAAAGCAACCAGCTCTCTCTTCCCCATCAAGATGATTACAAAACTAGAATGGACATAAAGTAACATACAACAAAACATAGAACAATTACAGACTCCCACAATGGGAGTAACAATAAACAAAAAATCAACAACAACAGAACCACCGCTTTAGAAGGGACAGCAGCCCAAGCCACCAGGCTTTTCTCTTCATGTTGATGTAACAGATCCAGGGGATCATGGCAGTCAGTATGCCACAAGCCGTTCAAGGTTTCTGTTGTCATTACCCAGGTCTCTGATTCATGTTTCATCTGGCTCCTTCCACTTGTTGAGTACACCCAACCTTGGTTCAACAGAGGCAAATAGTGGTTGGTGAGAAGAGGCAGTTGTTGGCCAGACTTGCCCCATGCACACCAGCAACATGTGACTACAGCCAGCACACATCTGCACCCAGTAAGAGCATTTCACCAAGGTAGCGGAACTCTTGGAGGTCTTCAAGCTTGCTGTCACCATACAACTCCTCCCGCATCAGTCTACCTTCAATCAGCTGTGCATTGATAAGGCATCCGACTCACCTAAACTTGGGGTCTGGGCTTAGTGAGCCATTGATACCACTGCATTTCTTGCTCACCCATGCAAGCAGCTACCACAGAAGATTGCACTTCTATCAGTTTCTGCAAGACAGACAGCACAGAGATCCTTTCCAAACATCTTCAACAGACCCAGAATCACTGCAGATGCTTGAAGTTTTGTATTTCACATGTTCATATGTAGGAGATTCTTCTCCACCTTGACTTCAATGACTCCCACCTTCAATAGCAGTTCCCCCATGGACAAGGCAATGACCATCAGGTCTTCTGCATGTAGCAGCTCTTATAGTCCACCAGTTCAAAACCCTCTTGATATAATCTCTAGCAGATTGATAGAGAGAAGTGGACTGGAAGAACACCTAGTCCGTTACCAAACTCCTCCCTATACCCAACTGCAACTCTTACCAGTTCCATCACCATGTGCATCAATCTTAAAAGCTTCAATTTATGTTTTGGCTACACTTAATGAATAGGAAAATTATTTTACTAAATTGATTATTTTGATATTACTGGATTAATAGTATAGGCTGATACAAAATGGTCAAATTCTCTAAGGGCTAGGCAAATTTGGTCTAATGAATCAATAGTACTCGTACTTTCATGAACCTCTTAAACATGTCAGATCTTCCGTGCTTACAAATCTGCATTAGAAAATGGATATATCTTTTGAAATGAGTTTCATAATAAATATAAGGATATAAATAAAAGAAAATATTACACTTCATTCCTCATATCTATAATAACATGCTTAACTTATGCCTGCTGTATATATTTAGTGATAGTTATATTTAGAGATAGGAGTGGGTAAGCAAGGAACACTAACTCTTCTAAAATGCAATATATTTCTTCTATCCTACTTTTATAGTTCTGTGTTCCTTTGAGGGTTGGCGCCCCTCCCCTGGTCTAGCTGTAATCGATTTCTGTGGTTTAAGATGTAAAATTAACCATACTGCACATAGAGTGGCCAAAACTCTATGGAAGATTGCCAAGTTTGTGTGCAGTTAGTTAATGTACAAACATAAAAAGCACAGAAAATATTGCTCTTAATGCCATTAAAGAGGACTTAAAATGTTTTTTTTTTGGTTTTTTTAACATAAAAAAAACTTTTCTCTTTCTATTTGCAAATGAAATGTTGGTTAGTGGAATTCTCAAATTTTTTGGCTAAATAGCAAACAGAGAAGACCCTGACCAGACTGCTTTGGGAGAAGCGCAGATCCCAATTGGCAAATTAACAGAGAAGACACTGATCATACTTCTGAAGAAGCAGTCTGATCAGGGTCTTCTCTGTTGCTTTTGTTAATCAGGATCTACGCTGTTTATCTATGCCTTGTTGGCAGGCAACTAGGGTTCAAAATTTTAGAACATTTACCATAATATTGGCTCTAATGGTTAAATAATAGTTTATTTTAATCAGTGCTTTTTGTTGAAACCACATGAAATTGTATATATGCATGTTATAGAAAAACATCTTTTGTCCGTGAGAGCAGGAATCTTCTTTACAAATTTGTATTCCAAATCAAGGGGGGCTCATTTACACATACAAAGTTTAAAAAGTTGTACTTGTTAAATGAGTAGGTAATAAAACACCTAGCACACCAAAACATTGACTGCAGAGGAATTTTGGTTTGAAATATCACATGCCTAGCATAAATTTAAGCGCTATTCTAGTTAAACAATGGCTTAAGGGATTCGGTTTTAAATTTCTCATGCCCCTAACTTTGACTTTAGTGTACAAGTTTTGTGTAGATCTCCCATGCACTTTTGATAAAGATGTTGTTCTATTGACATGCTTCATAATAACATGCTGTAAATGAGCACAGTGGCTCTGGTAGAGTGTAAGTGACTTGATCAAAGGTCACTGGTTCGAGACTTGACGGGTGCATTGTGTTTAGTCCATGAACAAGGCACTTTATCCTCTGCTTAGTACTTGTTCAACCCAGGAATACAGGAAATTGTCCTGACATAACTGAAAAATTGGTGACTTTGACATAAAGGATCAACACAAACATGCTGCAGCTTTGACAATACATTTGACTCTTGATAACTAGATTTTATCAATTTAACCAGTAATTTAACACTTTACATGCTATGGAATTTTCAGGTTTTTTTCTCATTTTTGATAGCAACATTTTTTATCAAAATAAAGGAATAGGATCAGTGTCAAACAGTTTGGATACAGATCAGGCCAGAAATGTGTCTAATTTTGTCTGGCCTGATCTTGGTCTAAACTGTTTGCGATGCTCATCAGCAGATGAAACTAGCAGGTAAGGAGCTAAAAGCAATTGGTTTGTGAACGATGCCTTACCAAATATTGGATTCTTTTCTATCAAAGATATGTTGCTGCTACTTTAAAAGCCATCTTACTTAGATTTTTATTAAGGACACAAAATATACTTTGCAAAGAAGAAAAATATATGAAATCTAAAGCATTCGAATACTTCATCAGGTACATTGAATCATTAATATTTCAGTTATTGAGAGTCAACTAATACTTGAAATTATCTCATTTTGTCACAGATGGTCTGCTTATAAGGTAAATATGTTGTTAGTACAACTAGCCGTAGTATGGATATGAATGAGCTGGGTACAAGTTAGCATATGCACACAGCAAATATTCAAATCCATCCGCACAGTCTGATCAGTCTTAGTTTATACCTTGAAGAAACTTTGAACCTTAGGGAGTGCAGTGGTTCAGTGGTTGAGTGCTTGCCTGGAGACGGAGGGGCTGCGAGTTCGAGCCTTGAACAAGACACATTTATCCTAGCTTAGTACTTGTTCAACCCAGGAAAACCCGTCCCCGTTTAACTGGAAGATTGTTGATGGGACATTAAGAATCAAATCAAACAAACAAAACAGCGGGCCGCGTAGCACAGTCGGTAACATGTCTGGCAACAGATGTGAGTCTGACTGCAGATCCAGGGGACGTGAGTTTGATCCCGGCCCGGTCCCATACTTTCGTGGAGATTGATCATGAAATAATTTCTACGGTCCTTCTCCCTTCCGCTGAATCATTCAAGAAGGGTTGTTGTCAGTTAGAAATGAAAGAATGTGCACGAAGTACTGGTTAACTGCTTGTTCGAGCTTGCCCAGGAAAAAGTGTGGTTAGGTGAACTGACTGTCCCACCATGACCATAGCTGTTGACTTGGGACGTAAAGCAACAAAACAAACAAAAAACAAACAAACAAAACTTCGAACCCTAGCCTTAATACAGAGCACCCATCAAAGATACTGATCAGACTGCAGAGCTAAGTCTTCAGTGGGTGCAAACACCAACTTGTATATCATGCATGGATTCAGAGAGGGGATAGGGGGACAGGACTCCCCTGGAAAATCACAAGTTTTATGGGTTTCTATAGAAATTAGCATTTGGACCCCCCTGGAAAAAGCTGGACCCCCTCTGGAAAATGTTGGCCCCCTCTGAAACCTTGGAAAATTATTGTTTTCTTTGAAATCACCATTAGACACCATCTGTAAAATAAGTTAAGCACTAAAAAAACAAATAAAAAAACAAACATTTTCAGAGCTGATTTCTGGCAGTTGGACCTGGACCCCCCCTTCCCCCGGCAAAAATTCCTGGATCCGTGCATGTGTATATTTTGTGTCTCGGCTCATTAATGGTGATGGAACTGGTAAGAGTTGCAGTTGGGTATAGAGAGGAGTTTGGTAAGGGACTAGGTGTTCATCCAGGCTTTGTTCTAAGTCCACTTCTCTCTATCATCCTCAAGAGGGTTTTGAACTGCTGGACTATAAGAGCTGCTACATGCAGAAGACCTGATGGTCATTGCCCTGTCCAAGGGGGAACTGCTATTGAAGGCGGGAGTCATTGAAGTCAAGGTGGAGGAGAAACTCCTACATATGAACATGTGAAATACAAAAATTCAAGCATCTGCAGTGATTCTGGGTCTGTTGAAGATGTTTGGAAAGGACCTCTGTGCTGTCTGTCTTGCAGAAACTGATAGAAGTGCAATCTTCTGTGGTGGCTGCTCGCATTGGTGAGCAAGAAATGCAGTGGTATCAATGGCTCACTAAGGCCAGACCCCAAGTTTAGGTGAATCGGATGCCTTATCAATGCACAGCTGATTGAAGGTAGACTGATGAGGGAGGAGTTGTATGGTGACAGCAAGCTTGAAGACCTCCCAGAGTTCCGCTACCTCGGTGAAATGCTCTTACTGGGTGCAGCTGTATGCTGACTGTAGTCACATGTTGCTGGTGTACACTGGGAAAGTATGGCCAACAACTGCCTCTACTCACCAACCACTATTTGCCTCTGTTGAACCAAAGTTGGATGTACTCAACAAGTGTGAGGAGCCAGATGAAGCATGAATCAGAGACCTGGGTAATGACAACAGAAACCTTGAATGGCTTGTGGCATACTAACTGCCATGATCCCCTGGATCTGTAACATCAACATGAAGAGCAAAGTTTGCTAAGGCTGACATCTCGCAAAGCTTGGCAACTGGATATAGATGTGATACTCTGCATTATTTGGATTTAGGTGGTTTGTAAACATACAGTGCATCTAGAAGTGGATGGGAAGAAGAAATCCAGCAGGCCAAATAAACCACTGACCGGGCAGGGTAGCGCAGTCGGTAACTTGTCTGACTACGGATGCATATCTAACTGAAGAACCAGGGATCCCGAGTTGGATACCGGCCTGTTACCATACTTTTATGGAGATTGATCATGAAATAATTTCTATGGTCATTCTCCTCCCTTCTGCTGAATCATTCAAGAAGTGTTGTTGTCAGTTACAAGCAAAATTATGTGCATGAATTACTGGTTAACCACTTGTTCAAGCTTGCCCAGGAAAAAGTGCAGTTAGGTGAACTGACCGTCCCCCCATGACCATAGCTGTTGACTGGGACATAAAGCAACAAAACAAACAGTATGAAGGATCCAGCAGGTAGATAGTCCTGTGGCAGTATTTTAAGAACAATCATATGACAAACTGAATTTTGTCTCATTCTAAGGAAAACTTCCTATTTGTTTAAGGACTACTGTAAAACAGCTGCAGCTTAACAAATTTAGGATTTTTTCTAGATTGGTAATATCATTTTTAGACTGATTTCAGTCATCCAGATAAAGCAGGCTCAATAATTTGTCTTGGTGATTGTGGAGTTTGCCAGGATAAATCTCTTGCTGGATTGTAAGGATACGTCTGGCTCTTGATTCTGCTTGTCTTCATATTCATTCAACTCATTTACATTTTGACTTGAATTTGGCAAGTGTATTCTAAAACAATAAGGTTGTAGCTGTATTACTGCAGTCCTAGATACAAAGTGGGATATAATCCTAGCTTAGTACTGGTTCAACCCAGGAAGACCCATCCCTACATAACTGAAAGATTGTTGATGGGACGTAAAGAATCAAATCAAACAAAGTGTGATAGTTTGGTTATGAATGATAATGGGATAATAGCCTTTCTTAAAATACTGCCATGGGATTATTTACCCCACAGATCCTTTATATGGGATCACTTAATTAAATCTTCAAAAAATGGCCGGCCAGATTCTATCCTCTCCCAAGGGTCATGCAGGACTGACTGACTTTTATTCTCTGGTTTGTAGGGTCTGTTGAATTCATAACTTAGCTTTACCGGGCAGCGCAGCACAGTCGGTAACATTTCTGACTACAGATGCACATCTGACTGCAGACCCAGGGGTCCCGAGCTCAATCCCGGCCCTGTCTAATATTTTCATGGAGATTGATCATGAATCCGTTGTCTGGTAGAGAGACTTCTGCATCCGCTGTCTTATAGAATGTCTCCTGCATCCGCTGTCTGATATAGAGACTCCTGCATCCGCTTTCTGATAGTGTCTCCTGCATCCACTGTCTGATAGAGAGACTCTCGCATCCACTTTCTGATAGAATGTCTCCTGCATCCTCTGTCTGATAGAGAGATTCCTGCATCCTCTGTCTAATAGACTTCTGCATCCGCTGTCTGATAGAGTGTCTCCTGCATTTGCTGTCTTATAGAGAGACTCCTGCATCCGCTGGCTGATAGAGTGTCTTCTGCATCCGCTGTCTGATAGAGTGTCTCCTGCATCCGCTGTCTGATAAAGAGACTTCTGCATCCGCTTTCTGATAGAGTGTCTCCTGCATCCGTTGTCTGATAGAGAGACTCCTGCATCCGCTGTCTGTTAGAGAAACTTCTGCATCCGCTGTCTGATAGAGAGACTCCTGCATCCGCTGTCTGATAGATTGTCTCCTGCATTCGCTGTCTAATAGAGAGACTCCTGCATCCGCTGGCTGATAGAGTGTCTCCTGCATCCGCTGTCTGATAGAGAGACTTCTGCATCTGCTGTCAGAGAGACTCCTGCATCCGCTGTCTGATAGAGTGTCTCCTGCATCCGCTGTCTGATAGAGAGAATCCTGCATCAGCTGGCTGATAGAGTGTCTCCTGCATCCGCTGTTTGATAGAGTGTCTCTTGCATCCGCTGTCTGATAGAGAGACATCTGCATCCGCTGTCTGATAGAGTGTCTCCTGCATCCGCTGTCTGAGAGAGAGAATCCTGCATCCGCTGGCTGATAGAGTGTCTCCTGCATCCGCTGTCTGATAGTTTGTCTCCTGCATCCGCTGTCTGATAGAGAGACATCTGCATCCGCTGTCTGATAGAGTGTCTCCTGCATCCGCTGTCTGATAGAGAGACTCCTGCATCCGCTGGCTTATAGAGTGTCTTCTGCATCCGCTGTCTGTTAGAGTGTCTCCTGCATCCGCTGTCTGATAGAGAGACTTCTGCATCCGCTGTCTGATAGAGTATCTCCTGCATCCTCTGTCTGATAGAGAGACCTCTGCATTCGCTGTCTGATAGAGTATCTCCTGCATCCGCTGTCTGATAGGGAGACATCTGCATCCGCTGTCTGATAGAGAGACTCCTGCTTCCCATGTCTGATAAAGTGTCTCCTGCATCCGCTGGCTGATAGAAAGAGTCCTGCATCCGCTGGCTGATAGAGTGTCTCCTGCATCCGCTGTCTGATAGAGTGTCTCCTGCATCCGCTGTCTGATAGAGAGACTTCTGCATCTGCTGTCTGATAGAGTGTCTCCTGCATCTGCTGTCTGATAGAGAGACTTCTGCATCCGCTGTCTGATAGAGAGACTTCTCCATCCTCGGTCTGATAGAGCGTCTAATGCATCCGATGTCTGATAGAGTGTCTCCTGCATCCGTTGTCTGATAGAGAGACTCCTGCATCCACTGTCTGATAGAGAGACATCTGCATCCGCTGTCTGATAGAGTGTCTCCTGCATCCGCTGTCTGATAGAGAGACATCTGCATCCGCTGTCTGATAGAGTGTCTCCTGCATCCGCTGTCTTATAGAGAGACTCCTGCATCCGCTGGCTGATAGAGTGTCTCCTGCATCCGCTGTCTGACAGAGTGTCTCCTGCATCCGCTGTCTGATAGGGAGACTTCTGCATCCACTGTCTGATAGAGTGTCTCCTTCATCCGCTGTCTGATAGAGACTTCTGCATCCGCTGTCTGATAGAGAGACTCCTGCATCCGCTGTCTGATAGAGTGTCTCCTGCATCCGCTGTCTGATAGAGAGACTTCTGCATCCGCTGTCTGATAGAGAGTCTCCTGCATCCTCTGTCTGATAGAGTGTCTCCTGCATCCGCTGTCTGATAGAATCCTGCATCCGCTGGCTGATAGAGTGTCTCCTGCATTCGCTGTCTGATAGAGTGTCTCCTGCATCTGCTGTCTGATAGAGAGACATCTGCATCCGCTGTCTGATAGAGTGTCTCTTGCATCCACTGTCTGATAGAGAGACTTCTGCATCAGCTGTCTGATAGAGTGTCTCCTGCATCCGCTGTCTTATAGAGAGACTTCTGCATCCGCTGTCTGATAGAGTGTCTCCTGCATCCGCTGTCTGATAGAGAGACTCCTGCATCCGTTGGCTGACGTTTGCATCCCCCCCCCTTAGTACTTGTTCAACCCAGGAAAACCCGTCCCTGTTTAACTGGAAGATTGTTGATGGGACATTAAGAATCAAATCAAACAAACAAAACAGCGGGCCGCGTAGCACAGTCGGTAACGTGTCTGGCAACAGATGTGAGTCTGACTGCAGATCCAGGGGACGTGAGTTTGATCCCGGCCCGGTCCCATACTTTCGTGGAGATTGATCATGAAATAATTTCTACGGTCCTTCTCCCTTCCGCTGAATCATTCAAGAAGGGTTGCTGTCAGTTAGAAATGAAAGAATGTGCACGAAGTACTGGTTAACTGCTTGTTCGAGCTTGCCCAGGAAAAAGTGTGGTTAGGTGAACTGACTGTCCCGCCATGACCATAGCTGTTGACTTGGGACCTAAAGCAACAAAACAAACAAAAAACAAACAAACAAAACTTCGAACCCTAGCCTTAATACAGAGCACCCATCAAAGATACTGATCAGACTGCAGAGCTAAGTCTTCAGTGGGTACAAACACCAACTTGTATATCATGCATGGATTCAGAGAGGGGATAGGGGGACAGGACTCCCCTGGAAAATCACAAGTTTTATGGGTTTCTATAGAAATTAGCATTTGGACCCCCCCTGGAAGAAGCTGGACCCCCTCTGGAAAATGTTGGCCCCCCTCTGAAACCTTGGGAAATTATTGTTTTCTTTGAAATCACCATTAGACACCCTCTGTAAAATAAGTTAAGCACTAAAAAAACAAATAAAAAAACAAACATTGTCAGAGCTGATTTCTGGCAGTTGGACCTGGACCCCCCCTTCCCCCGGCAAAAATTCCTGGATCCGTGCATGTGTATATTTTGTGTCTCGGCTCATTAATGGTGATGGAACTGGTAAGAGTTGCAGTTGGGTATAGAGAGGAGTTTGGTAAGGGACTAGGTGTTCATCCGGGCTTTGTTCTAAGTCCACTTCTCTCTATCATCCTCAAGAGGGTTTTGAACTGCTGGACTATAAGAGCTGCTACATGCAGAAGACCTGATGGTCATTGCCCTGTCCAAGGGGGAACTGCTATTGAAGGCGGGAGTCATGAAAGTCAAGGTGGAGGAGAAACTCCTACATATGAACATGTGAAATACAAAAATTCAAGCATCTGCAGAGATTTTGGGCCTGTTGAGTGTCTCCTGCATCCGCTGTCTGATAGAATGTCTCCTGCATCCGCTGTCTGATAGAGAGACTCTGGCATCCGCTGTCTGATAGAGTGTCCCCTGCATTCGCTGTCTGATAGAGAGACTTCTGCATCCGCTGGCTGATAGAGTGTCTCCTGCATCCGCTGTCTGAAAGAGAGACTCCTGCATCCGTTGTCTGATAGAGAGACTCTCGCATCCGCTGTCTGATAGAATGTCTCCTGCATCCTCTGTCTGATAGAGAGATTCCTGCATCCGCTGTCTAATAGAGAGACTTCTGCAACCGCTGTCTGATAGAGTGTCTCCTGCATCCGCTGTCTTATAGAGAGACTCCTGCATCCGCTGGCTGATAGAGTGTCTTCTGCATCCGCTGTCTGATAGAGTGTCTCCTGCATCTGCTGTCTGATGAAGAGACTTCTGCATCCGCTTTCTGATAGAGTGTCTCCTGCATCCACTGTCTGATAGAGAGACTCCTGCATCCGCTGTCTGATAGAGAAACTTCTGCATCTGCTGTCTGATAGAGAGACTCCTGCATCCGCTGTCTGATAGAGTGTCTCCTGCATTCGCTGTCTAATAGAGTGACTCCTGCATCCGCTGGCTGATAGAGTGTCTCCTGCATCCGCTTTCTGATAGAGAGACTTCTGCATCCGCTGTCTGATAGAGAGACTCCTGCATCCGCTGTCTGATAGAGCGTCTCCTGCATCCGCTGTCTGATTGAGAGAATCCTGCATCCGCTGGCTGATAGAATGTCTCCTGCATCGGCTGTTTGATAGAGTGTCTCTTGCATCCGCTGTCTGATAAAGAGACATCTGCATCCGCTGTCTGATAGAGTGTCTCCTGCATCCGCTGTCTGAGAGAGAGAATCCTGCATCCGCTGGCTGATAGAGTGTCTCCTGCATCCGCTGTCTGATAGTTTGTCTCCTGCATCCGCTGTCTGATAGAGAGACATCTGCATCCGCTGTCTGATAGAGTGTCTCCTGCATCCGCTGATAGAGTGTCTCCTGCGTCCGCTGTCTGATAGAGAGACATCTGCATCCGCTGTCTGATAGAGTGTCTCCTGCATCCGCTGTCTGATAGAGAGACTCCTGCATCCGCTGGCTGATAGAGTGTCTCCTGCATCCGCTGTCTGTTAGAATGTCTCCTGCATCCGCTGTCTGATAGAGAGACTTCTGCATCCGCTGTCTGATAGAGTGTCTCCTGCATCGGCTGTCTGATAGAGAGACCTCTGCATCCGCTGTCTGATAGAGTATCTCCTGCATCCGCTGTCTGATCGAGAGACTTCTGCATCCGCTGTCTGATAGAGGGACTCCTGCATCCGATGTCTGATAAAGTGTCTCCTGCATCCGCTGGCTGATAGAAAGACTCCTGCATCCGCTGGCTGATAGAGTGTCTCCTGCTTCCGCTGTCTGATAGAGTGTCTCCTGCATCCGCTGTCTGATAGAGTGTCTTCTGCATCCGCTGTCTGATAGAGTGTCTCCTGCATCCGCTGTCTGATAGGGAGACTTCTGCATCCACTGTCTGATAGAGTGTCTCCTTCATCTGCTGTCTGATAGAGAGACTTCTGCATCCGCTGTCTGATAGAGTGTCTCCTGCATCCGCTGTCTGATAGAGAGACATCTGCATCCGCTGTCTGATAGAGAGTCTCCTGCATCCGCTGTCTGATAGAGTGTCTCCTGCATCCGCTGTCTGATAGAATCCTGCATCCGCTGGCTGATAGAGTGTCTCCTGCATTCGCTGTCCGATAGAGTGTCTCCTGCATCCGCTGTCTGATAGAGAGACATCTGCATCCGCTGTCTGATAGAGTGTCTCCTGCATCCGCTGTCTGATAGAGAGACTTCTGCATCCGCTGTATGATAGAGTGTCTCCTGCATCCGCTGTCTTATAGAGAGACTTCTGCATCCGCTGTCTGATAGAGTGTCTCCTGCATCCGCTGTCTGATAGAGAGACTCCTGCATCCGTTGGCTGACGTTTGCATCCCCCCCCCCCCCTTAGTACTTGTTCAACCCAGGAAAACCCGTCCCTGTTTAACTGGAAGATTGTTGATGGGACATTAAGAATCAAATCAAACAAGCAAAACAGCTGGCCGTGTAGCACAGTCGGTAACGTGTCTGGCAACAGATGTGAGTCTGACTGCAGATCCAGGGGACGTGAGTTTGATCCCGGCCCGGTCCCATACTTTCGTGGAGATTGATCATGAAATAATTTCTACGGTCCTTCTCCCTTCTGCTGAATCAGTCAAGAAGGGTTGTTGTCAGTTAGAAATGAAAGTATGTGCACGAAGTACTGGTTAACTGCTTGTTCGAGCTGCCCAGGAAAAAGTGTGGTTAGGTGAACTGACCGTCCCGCCATGACCATAGCTGTTGACTTGGGACGTAAAGCAACAAAACAAACAAAAAACAAACAAACAAAACTTCGAACCCTAGCCTTAATACAGAGCACTCATCAAAGATACTGATCAGACTGCAGAGCTAAGTCTTCAGTGGGTGCAAACACCAACTTGTATATCATGCATGGATTCATAGAGGGGATAGGGGGACAGGACTCCCCTGGAAAATCACAAGTTTTATGGGTTTCTATAGAAATTAGCATTTGGACCCCCCTGGAAAAAGCTGGACCCCCTCTGGAAAATGTTGGCCCCCCTCTGAAACCTTGGAAAATTATTGTTTTCTTTGAAATCACCATTAGACACCCTCTGTAAAATAAGTTAAGCACTAAAAAAAACAAATAAAAAACCAAACATTTTCAGAGCTGATTTCTGGCAGTTGGACCTGGACCCCCCCTTCCCCCGGCAAAAATTCCTGGATCCGTGCATGTGTATATTTTGTGTCTCGGCTCATTAATGGTGATGGAACTGGTAAGAGTTGCAGTTGGGTATAGAGAGGAGTTTGGTAAGGGACTAGGTGTTCATCCGGGCTTTGTTCTAAGTCCACTTCTCTCTATCATCCTCAAGAGGGTTTTGAACTGCTGGACTATAAGAGCTGCTACATGCAGAAGACCTGATGGTCATTGCCCTGTCCAAGGTGGAACTGCTATTGAAGGCGAGAGTCATTGAAGTCAAGGTGGAGGAGAAACTCCTACATATGAACATGTGAAATACAAAAATTCAAGCATCTGCAGTGATTCTGGGTCTGTTGAAGATGTTTGGAAAGGACCTCTGTGCTGTCTGTCTTGCAGAAACTGATAGAAGTGCAATCTTCTGTGGTGGCTGCTCGCATTGGTGAGCAAGAAATGCAGTGGTATCAATGGCTCACTAAGGCCAGACCCCAAGTTTGGGTGAATCGGATGCCTTATCAATGCACAGCTGATTGAAGATAGACTGATGAGGGAGGAGTTGTATGGTGACAGCAAGCTTGAAGACCTCCCAGAGTTCCGCTACCTCGGTGAAATGCTCTTACTGGGTGCAGCTGTATGCTGACTGTAGTCACATGTTGCTGGTGTACACTGGGAAAGTATGGCCAACAACTGCCTCTACTCACCAACCACTATTTGCCTCTGTTGAACCAAAGTTGGATGTACTCAACAAGTGTGAGGAGCCAGATGAAGCATGAATCAGAGACCTGGGTAATGACAACAGAAACCTTGAATGGCTTGTGGCATACTAACTGCCATGATCCCCTGGATCTGTAACATCAACATGAAGAGCAAAGTTTGCTAAGGCTGACATCTCGCAAAGCTTGGCAACTGGATATAGATGTGATACTCTGCATTATTTGGATTTAGGTGGTTTGTAAACATACAGTGCATCTAGAAGTGGATGGGAAGAAGAAATCCAGCAGGCCAAATAAACCACTGACCGGGCAGGGTAGCGCAGTCAGTAACTTGTCTGACTACGGATGCATATCTGACTGAAGAACCAGGGATCCCGAGTTGAATACCGGCCTGTTACCATACTTTTATGGAGATTGATCATGAAATAATTTCTATGGTCATTCTCCTCCCTTCTGCTGAATCATTCAAGAAGTGTTGTTGTCAGTTACAAGCAAAATTATGTGCACGAATTACTGGTTAACCACTTGTTCAAGCTTGCCCAGGAAAAAGTGCAGTTCGGTGAACTGACCGTCCCCCCATGACCATAGCTGTTGACTGGGACATAAAGCAACAAAACAAACAGTATGAAGGATCCAGCAGGTAGATAATCCTGTGGCAGTATTTTAAGAACAATCATATGACAAACTGAATTTTGTCTCATTCTAAGGAAAACTTCCTATTTGTTTAAGGACTACTGTAAAACAGCTGCAGCTTAACAAATTTAGGATTTTTTTCTAGATTGGTAATATCATTTTTAGACTGATTTCAGTCATCCAGATAAAGCAGGCTCAATAATTTGTCTTGGTGATTGTGGAGTTTGCCAGGATAAATCTCTTGCTGGATTGTAAGGATACGTCTGGCTCTTGATTCTGCTTGTCTTCATATTCATTCAACTCATTTACATTTTGACTTGAATTTGGCAAGTGTATTCTAAAACAATAAGGTTGTAGCTGTATTACTGCAGTCCTAGATACAAAGTGGGATATAATCCTAGCTTAGTACTGGTTCAACCCAGGAAGACCCATCCCTACATAACTGAAAGATTGTTGATGGGACGTAAAGAATCAAATCAAACAAAGTGTGATAGTTTGGTTATGAATGATAATGGGATAATAGCCTTTCTTAAAATACTGCCATGGGATTATTTACCCCACAGATCCTTTATATGGGATCACTTAATTAAATCTTCAAAAAATGGCCGGCCAGATTCTATCCTCTCCCAAGGGTCATGCAGGACTGACTGACTTTTATTCTCTGGTTTGTAGGGTCTGTTGAATTCATAACTTAGCTTTACCGGGCAGCGCAGCACAGTCGGTAACATTTCTGACTACAGATGCACATCTGACTGCAGACCCAGGGGTCCCGAGCTCAATCCCGGCCCTGTCCAATATTTTCATGGAGATTGATCATGAATCCGTTGTCTGGTAGAGAGACTTCTGCATCCGCTGTCTTATAGAATGTCTCCTGCATCCGCTGTCTGATAAAGAGACTCCTGCATCCGCTTTCTGATAGTGTCTCCTGCATCCACTGTCTGATAGAGAGACTCTCGCATCCGCTTTCTGATAGAATGTCTCCTGCATCCTCTGTCTGATAGAGAGATTCCTGCATCCTCTGTCTAATAGACTTCTGCATCCGCTGTCTGATAGGGTGTCTCCTGCATTTGCTGTCTTATAGAGAGACTCCTGCATCCGCTGGCTGATAGAGTGTCTTCTGCATCCGCTGTCTGATAGAGTGTCTCCTGCATCCGCTGTCTGATAAAGAGACTTCTGCATCCGCTGTCTGATAGAGTGTCTCCTGCATCCGTTGTCTGATAGAGAGACTCCTGCATCCGCTGTCTGTTAGAGAAACTTCTGCATCCACTGTCTGATAGAGAGACTCCTGCATCCGCTGTCTGATAGATTGTCTCCTGCATTCGCTGTCTAATAGAGAGACTCCTGCATCCGCTGGCTGATAGAGTGTCTCCTGCATCCGCTGTCTGATAGAGAGACTTCTGCATCTGCTGTCTGATAGAGAGACTCCTGCATCCGCTGTCTGATAGAGTGTCTCCTGCATCCGCTGTCTGATAGAGAGAATCCTGCATCCGCTGGCTGATAGAGTGTCTCCTGCATCCGCTGTTTGATAGAGTGTCTCTTGCATCCGCTGTCTGATAGAGAGACATCTGCATCCGCTGTCTGATAGAGTGTCTCCTGCATCCGCTGTCTGAGAGAGAGAATCCTGCATCCGCTGGCTGATAGAGTGTCTCCTGCATCCGCTGTCTGATAGTTTGTCTCCTGCATCCGCTGTCTGATAGAGAGACATCTGCATCCGCTGTCTGATAGAGTGTCTCCTGCATCCGCTGTCTGATAGAGAGACTCCTGCATCCGCTGGCTTATAGAGTGTCTTCTGCATCCGCTGTCTGTTAGAGTGTCTCCTGCATCCGCTGTCTGATAGAGAGACTTCTGCATCCGCTGTCTGATAGAGTATTTCCTGCATCCTCTGTCTGATAGAGAGACCTCTGCATTCGCTGTCTGATAGAGTATCTCCTGCATCCGCTGTCTGATAGAGAGACTTCTGCATCCGCTGTCTGATAGAGAGACTCCTGCTTCCGATGTCTGATAAAGTGTCTCCTGCATCCGCTGGCTGATAGAAAGAGTCCTGCATCCGCTGGCTGATAGAGTGTCTCCTGCATCCGCTGTCTGATAGAGTGTCTCCTGCATCCGCTGTCTGATAGAGAGACTTCTGCATCTGCTGTCTGATAGAGTGTCTCCTGCATCCACTGTCTGATAGAGAGACTTCTGCATCCGCTGTCTGATAGAGAGACTTCTCCATCCTCGGTCTGATAGAGCGTCTAATGCATCCGATGTCTGATAGAGTGTCTCCTGCATCGGTTGTCTGATAAAGAGACTCCTGCATCCACTGTCTGATAGAGAGACATCTGCATCCGCTGTCTGATAGAGTGTCTCCTGCATCCGCTGTCTGATAGAGAGACATCTGCATCCGCTGTCTGATAGAGTGTCTCCTGCATCCGCTGTCTTATAGAGAGACTCCTGCATCCGCTGGCTGATAGAGTGTCTCCTGCATCCGCTGTCTGACAGAGTGTCTCCTGCATCCGCTGTCTGATAGGGAGACTTCTGCATCCACTGTCTGATAGAGTGTCTCCTTCATCCGCTGTCTGATAGAGACTTCTGCATCCGCTGTCTGATAGAGAGACTCCTGCATCCGCTGTCTGATAGAGTGTCTCCTGCATCCGCTGTCTGATAGAGAGACTTCTGCATCCGCTGTCTGATAGAGAGTCTCCTGCATCCTCTGTCTGATAGAGTGTCTCCTGCATCCGCTGTCTGATAGAATCCTGCATCCGCTGGCTGATAGAGTGTCTCCTGCATTCGCTGTCTGATAGAGTGTCTCCTGCATCTGCTGTCTGATAGAGAGACATCTGCATCCGCTGTCTGATAGAGTGTCTCTTGCATCCGCTGTCTGATAGAGAGACTTCTGCATCAGCTGTCTGATAGAGTGTCTCCTGCATCCGCTGTCTTATAGGGAGACTAATGCATCCGCTGTCTGATAGAGTGTCTCCTGCATCCGCTGTCTGATAGAGAGACTCCTGCATCCGTTGGCTGACGTTTGCATCCCCCCCCCTTAGTACTTGTTCAACCCAGGAAAACCCGTCCCTGTTTAACTGGAAGATTGTTGATGGGACATTAAGAATCAAATCAAACAAACAAAACAGCGGGCCGCGTAGCACAGTCGGTAACGTGTCTGGCAACAGATGTGAGTCAGACTGCAGATACAGGGGACGTGAGTTTGATCCCGGCCCGGTCCCATACTTTCGTGGAGATTGATCATGAAATAATTTCTACGGTCCTTCTCCCTTCCGCTGAATCATTCAAGAAGGGTTGTTGTCAGTTAGAAATGAAAGAATGTGCACGAAGTACTGGTTAACTGCTTGTTCGAGCTTGCCCAGGAAAAAGTGTGGTTAGGTGAACTGACCGTCCCGCCATGACCATAGCTGTTGACTTGGGACGTAAAGCAACAAAACAAACAAAAAACAAACAAACAAAACTTCGAACCCTAGCCTTTATACAGAGCACCCATCAAAGATACTGATCAGACTGCAGAGCTAAGTCTTCAGTGGGTACAAACACCAACTTGTATATCATGCATGGATTCAGAGAGGGG
The DNA here is from genome assembly GCA_964019695.1 of Loripinus fragilis. NCBI lineage: Eukaryota > Metazoa > Mollusca > Bivalvia > Lucinida > Lucinidae > Loripinus > Loripinus fragilis. The sequence goes on along the minus strand of OZ026519.1, from coordinate 13,997,264 downwards.
ATAGGGGGACAGGACTCCCCTGGAAAATCACAAGTTTTATGGGTTTCTATAGAAATTAGCATTTGGACCCCCCCTGGAAAAAGCTGGACCCCCTCTGGAAAATGTTGGACCCCCTCTGAAACCTTGGGAAATTATTGTTTTCTTTGAAATCACCATTAGACACCCTCTGTAAAATAAGTTAAGCACTAAAAAAACAAATAAAAAAACAAACATTGTCAGAGCTGATTTCTGGCAGTTGGACCTGGACCCCCCCTTCCCCCGGCAAAAATTCCTGGATCCGTGCATGTGTATATTTTGTGTCTCGGCTCATTAATGGTGATGGAACTGGTAAGAGTTGCAGTTGGGTATAGAGAGGAGTTTGGTAAGGGACTAGGTGTTCATCCGGGCTTTGTTCTAAGTCCACTTCTCTCTATCATCCTCAAGAGGGTTTTGAACTGCTGGACTATAAGAGCTGCTACATGCAGAAGACCTGATGGTCATTGCCCTGTCCAAGGGGGAACTGCTATTGAATGCGGGAGTCATGAAAGTCAAGGTGGAGGAGAAACTCCTACATATGAACATGTGAAATACTAAAATTCAAGCATCTGCAGAGATTTTGGGCCTGTTGAGTGTCTCCTGCATCCGCTGTCTGATAGAATGTCTCCTGCATCCGCTGTCTGATAGAGAGACTCTGGCATCCCCTGTCTGATAGAGTGTCCCCTGCATTCGCTGTCTGATAGAGAGACTTCTGCATCCACTGGCTGATAGAGTGTCTCCTGCATCCGCTGTCTGAAAGAGAGACTCCTGCATCCGTTGTCTGATAGAGAGACTCTCGCATCCGCTGTCTGATAGAATGTCTCCTGCATCCTCTGTCTGATAGAGAGATTCCTGCATCCGCTGTCTAATAGAGAGACTTCTGCATCCGCTGTCTGATAGAGTGTCTCCTGCATCCGCTGTCTTATAGAGAGACTCCTGCATCCGCTGGCTGATAGAGTGTCTTCTGCATCCGCTGTCTGATAGAGTGTCTCCTGCATCTGCTGTCTGATGAAGAGACTTCTGCATCCGCTTTCTGATAGAGTGTCTCCTGCATCCGTTGTCTGATAGAGAGACTCCTGCATCCGCTGTCTGATAGAGAAACTTCTGCATCTGCTGTCTGATAGAAAGACTCCTGCATCCGCTGTCTGATAGAGTGTCTCCTGCATTCGCTGTCTAATAGAGTGACTCCTGCATCCGCTGGCTGATAGAGTGTCTCCTGCATCCGCTGTCTGATAGAGAGACTTCTGCATCCGCTGTCTGATAGAGAGACTCCTGCATCCGCTGTCTGATAGAGCGTCTCCTGCATCCGCTGTCTGATTGAGAGAATCCTGCATCCGCTGGCTGATAGAATGTCTCCTGCATCCGCTGTTTGATAGAGTGTCTCTTGCATCCGCTGTCTGATAGAGAGACATCTGCATCCGCTGTCTGATAGAGTGTCTCCTGCATCCGCTGTCTGAGAGAGAGAATCCTGCATCCGCTGGCTGATAGAGTGTCTCCTGCATCCGCTGTCTGATAGTTTGTCTCCTGCATCCGCTGTCTGATAGAGAGACATCTGCATCCGCTGTCTGATAGAGTGTCTCCTGCATCCGCTGATAGAGTGTCTCCTGCATCCGCTGTCTGATAGAGAGACATCTGCATCCGCTGTCTGATAGAGTGTCTCCTGCATCCGCTGTCTGATAGAGAGACTCCTGCATCCTCTGGCTGATAGAGTGTCTCCTGCATCCGCTGTTAGTTAGAGTGTCTCCTGCATCCGCTGTCTGATAGAGAGACTTCTGCATCCGCTGTCTGATAGAGTGTCTCCTGCATCGGCTGTCTGATAGAGAGACCTCTGCATCCGCTGTCTGATAGAGTATCTCCTGCATCCGCTGTCTGATGGAGAGACTTCTGCATCCGCTGTCTGATAGAGGGACTCCTGCATCCGATGTCTGATAAAGTGTCTCCTGCATCCGCTGGCTGATAGAAAGACTTCTGCATCCGCTGGCTGATAGAGTGTCTCCTGCTTCCGCTGTCTGATAGAGTGTCTCCTGCATCCGCTGTCTTATAGAGAGACTTCTGCATCCGCTGTCTGATAGAGTGTCTCCTGCATCCGCTGTCTGATAGAGAGACTCCTGCATCCGTTGGCTGACGTTTGCATCCCCCCCCCCTTAGTACTTGTTCAACCCAGGAAAACCTGTCCCTGTTTAACTGGAAGATTGTTGATGGGACATTAAGAATCAAATCAAACAAACAAAACAGCGGGCCGCGTAGCACAGTCGGTAACGTGTCTGGCAACAGATGTGAGTCTGACTGCAGATCCAGGGGACGTGAGTTTGATCCCGGCCCGGTCCCATACTTTCGTGGAGATTGATCATGAAATAATTTCTACGGTCCTTCTCCCTTCCGCTGAATCATTCAAGAAGGGTTGTTGTCAGTTAGAAATGAAAGTATGTGCACGAAGTACTGGTTAACTGCTTGTTCGAGCTGCCCAGGAAAAAGTGTGGTTAGGTGAACTGACCGTCCCGCCATGACCATAGCTGTTGACTTGGGACGTAAAGCAACAAAACAAACAAAAAACAAACAAACAAAACTTCGAACCCTAGCCTTAATACAGAGCACTCATCAAAGATACTGATCAGACTGCAGAGCTAAGTCTTCAGTGGGTGCAAACACCAACTTGTATATCATGCATGGATTCATAGAGAGGATAGGGGGACAGGACTCCCCTGGAAAATCACAAGTTTTATGGGTTTCTATAGAAATTAGCATTTGGATCCCCCCTGGAAAAAGCTGGACCCCCTCTGGAAAATGTTGGCCCCCCTCTGAAACCTTGGAAAATTATTGTTTTCTTTGAAATCACCATTAGACACCCTCTGTAAAATAAGTTAAGCACTAAAAAAACAAATAAAAAAACAAACATTGTCAGAGCTGATTTCTGGCAGTTGGACCTGGACCCCCCCTTCCCCCGGCAAAAATTCCTGGATCCGTGCATGTGTATATTTTGTGTCTCGGCTCATTAATGGTGATGGAACTGGTAAGAGTTGCAGTTGGGTATAGAGAGGAGTTTGGTAAGGGACTAGGTGTTCATCCGGGCTTTGTTCTAAGTCCACTTCTCTCTATCATCCTCAAGAGGGTTTTGAACTGCTGGACTATAAGAGCTGCTACATGCAGAAGACCTGATGGTCATTGCCCTGTCCAAGGGGGAACTGCTATTGAAGGCGGGAGTCATTGAAGTCAAGGTGGAGGAGAAACTCCTACATATGAACATGTGAAATACAAAAATTCAAGCATCTGCAGTGATTCTGGGTCTGTTGAAGATGTTTGGAAAGGACCTCTGTGCTGTCTGTCTTGCAGAAACTGATAGAAGTGCAATCTTCTGTGGTGGCTGCTCGCATTGGTGAGCAAGAAATGCAGTGGTATCAATGGCTCACTGAGGCCAGACCCCAAGTTTAGGTGAATCGGATGCCTTATCAATGCACAGCTGATTGAAGGTAGACTGATGAGGGAGGAGTTGTATGGTGACAGCAAGCTTGAAGACCTCCCAGAGTTCCGCTACCTCGGTGAAATGCTCTTACTGGGTGCAGCTGTATGCTGACTGTAGTCACATGTTGCTGGTGTACACTGGGAAAGTATGGCCAACAACTGCCTCTACTCACCAACCACTATTTGCCTCTGTTGAACCAAAGTTGGATGTACTCAACAAGTGTGAGGAGCCAGATGAAGCATGAATCAGAGACCTGGGTAATGACAACAGAAACCTTGAATGGCTTGTGGCATACTAACTGCCATGATCCCCTGGATCTGTAACATCAACATGAAGAGCAAAGTTTGCTAAGGCTGACATCTCACAAAGCTTGGCAACTGGATATAGATGTGATACTCTGCATTATTTGGATTTAGGTGGTTTGTAAACATACAGTGCATCTAGAAGTGGATGGGAAGAAGAAATCCAGCAGGCCAAATAAACCACTGACCGGGCAGGGTAGCGCAGTCGGTAACTTGTCTGACTACGGATGCATATCTGACTGAAGAACCAGGGATCCCGAGTTGGATACCGGCCTGTTACCATACTTTTATGGAGATTGATCATGAAATAATTTCTATGGTCATTCTCCTCCCTTCTGCTGAATCATTCAAGAAGTGTTGTTGTCAGTTACAAGCAAAATTATGTGCACGAATTACTGGTTAACCACTTGTTCAAGCTTGCCCAGGAAAAAGTGCAGTTAGGTGAACTGACCGTCCCCCCATGACCATAGCTGTTGACTGGGACATAAAGCAACAAAACAAACAGTATGAAGGATCCAGCAGGTAGATAATCCTGTGGCAGTATTTTAAGAACAATCATATGACAAACTGAATTTTGTCTCATTCTAAGGAAAACTTCCTATTTGTTTAAGGACTACTGTAAAACAGCTGCAGCTTAACAAATTTAGGATTTTTTTCTAGATTGGTAATATCATTTTTAGACTGATTTCAGTCATCCAGATAAAGCAGGCTCAATAATTTGTCTTGGTGATTGTGGAGTTTGCCAGGATAAATCTCTTGCTGGATTGTAAGGATACGTCTGGCTCTTGATTCTGCTTGTCTTCATATTCATTCAACTCATTTACATTTTGACTTGAATTTGGCAAGTGTATTCTAAAACAATAAGGTTGTAGCTGTATTACTGCAGTCCTAGATACAAAGTGGGATATAATCCTAGCTTAGTACTGGTTCAACCCAGGAAGACCCATCCCTACATAACTGAAAGATTGTTGATGGGACGTAAAGAATCAAATCAAACTAAGTGTGATAGTTTGGTTATGAATGATAATGGGATAATAGCTTTTCTTAAAATACTGCCATGGGATTATTTACCCCACAGATCCTTTATATGGGATCACTTAATTAAATCTTCAAAAAATGGCCGGCCAGATTCTATCCTCTCCCAAGGGTCATGCAGGACTGACTGACTTTTATTCTCTGGTTTGTAGGGTCTGTTGAATTCATAACTTAGCTTTACCGGGCAGCGCAGCACAGTCGGTAACATTTCTGACTACAGATGCACATCTGACTGCAGACCCAGGGGTCCCGAGCTCAATCCCGGCCCTGTCCAATATTTTCATGGAGATTGATCATGAAATAATTTCTATGGTCATACTCCTGCCTTCTGCTGTTTCATTCAAGATGGATTGTTGTCGGTCACAAGCGAAAGTATATGCACAAATTACTGGTTAACTGCTTGTTCAAACTTGCCCAGGAAAAAGTGTTTTAGGTGAACTGGCCGTCCCCCCATGACAATAGCTGTTGACTGGGACGTAAAGCAAGAAAACAAACAAAACATAACCTAGCTTCACTCTGTCATTGCGAACCACATCCCCAACAGTTCTATTGTCTGCTTGATTTCTTCTGCCCTGCATGCATACATAAGTGGCACAGTCTGTGCTCCTATGTATGGTCTTTGAAGTGAGAACCTGTCTTTATGGTTGGTGAACAACAAAGGGGCTGACCAGCCTGTGCATCCGAGCAGAATGATCAGCACCTTTATTATTCCCTTTTTTGGAAAGTATATCTCAACTGGCTATTCCAGAAATTCCAATTTTCTATTTAGTCTCTGTAGCTAAGGTTTGAGTCTCACATTGTCGGAAATCCTGAAGACGGGTTTTGTCTCGTGGAGGCCTGTATGTTTCTAAGTCGACCAAGTCTTCCAAGTGAGGGGTATCATATCATTATACTGGTTGTAGAGCTTTGTTGGATGGAAGTCAAAGCTAACATTACCCTTCATGTTGATGATACAGGTCCAGGAATCATGACAGTTATTATGTCTTTGGTGGTTCAATGTTTCTGTTATGACCCATATCTCTGATTCGTGCTACATCTCACTCCTCAAACTTGTTGAATACACCCATCCTTGGGTCAACAGAGGCAGATGGTGGTTGGTGAGAAGAGGGAGTTGGTGGCAAAACCTGCCCCATGTACACATGCAGCATGGGACCACACCCAGCTTGCAGCTTTCCCAGCAGAGAGCATGTCACTGAGGTAATAGAATTCTGGGAGGACTTCAAGCTTGTCATCAACAATCCACTCTTCCTGATCGGTCAGATTCATCTCAACAAAAGATCTGGGCTCAGTGAGTCCTTGATACCACTGCATTTCTTACACACCCATGAAAGCAGCCACCACATTAGATTGCAGTTCTATCAGTTTCTGTAAGACTTACTGTGCAAGGTTCTTTTCTAGATGTCTACAGCAGGTTCATATTTCCAACAGATGCCAGGTTTTTTGTGTTACCCTTGTTTACACATAGGGCTTTCTTCTGCAGCCTAGGCTTCAAGGTTTCAACTTCAACATCAATTCCCTCCAGGACTTTGCATTGACCATCAGGTCATCTGCAAACAGCTCCTTATGAACTGCAGGTTTAGACTCTCTTCATAAAGCCTCTGCATTGTGTGTATCCTCTGCTTACTGTAAATTTGGAAATTTTCGTGAGGGAAAATAAATTCTCTAGAAATGGTAAACTCACTCTTGTCTTTCACTGATGAAGGTGAATCATGTCAAAATTGTGAATTTTAAATGTGGAAAATATGTCTTTACACCATTTTCCTGGAAATAAAATTCTTGCAAAAAGTTTCGACTTTACAGTATTACTAGGTCAACCCAGGAAACATCTTTATTCTCTGCTTAGTACTGGTTTAACTCTATATGACTGACCAAGTTGTTTACTGGGAGGTAAAACATTGAAAACCAGATCATCCTAATTAACATTGTCATTCTCATGACCTCTATCATCCTCATTTACATCCTTTTATTATATACAAAGTAATGAAATACATAAAAATATTGATTATATATAATGCATATTTTTAAAAAGCTATATTTCACAGTCGTGAAAATATCAAAAGTTGTATTTTCACTGCAGTGAAAATATAAGTTGTATTTCACGGGTGAAATTGGATGTCCTCTGTTTTCTCTATTGACTTCCTTGAGCCCACTTCAGAATTTCAAACGCCTGTAACTTTCTTATTAGTGGACAAAAACACAAAGTGTGGGTATTCATTTTCTTAGTTAGATCGCAAGGAACATTTTGGTAATTAAATTGTCAGGATTTGCAGAAATTTTCACTTTTTCTACTCCTGCTCTTATGGTTTCAGTTTCGGCCGTCATTGTATGTGATGCAACGTCATTATTAATATGACGTAATGTGCGAACATGTATGACGTCATTTACTGTAAAAAAAAATCTGTTACGCTTAAAATGGTATATAATAAAAAGAAAATTCAAATTTTTGGAATGAATATGCCAGTTATTTCAGCTCGTGAAGCGAGAAAATGTATATTTCATTCGTGGCTTCGCCACTCATGAAATATGCATATTTCACTTCACTCGATGAAATAAATGGCATATTCATTCCAAAAATTTGAATATCCTCTATATATTCACTATTTTTATGGTTTTAAAAATTGTATGTAAAAGTATAAATAAAATGTTTTTAGAAGCTTCAGATATTGTAGCTACCGGACACCTTGCAGTGTGGAGTGTTCAGCATAGATGTCTGAGGATTCACCCCTGGGAAACCAGCATTAACACATCTGGATGTTGGCTCAGCTACAGGACACCTTGCAGTGTGGAGTGTTCAGCATAGATGTCTGAGGAGAAACCAGCATTAACACATCTGCATGTTGGCTCAGCTACCAGACACCTTGCAGTGTGGAGTGTTCAGCATGGATGTCTGAGGATTCACCCCTGGGAAACCAGCATTAACACATCTGGATGTTGGCTCAGCTACCGGACACCTTGCAGAGTGGAGTGTTCAGCATAGATGTCTGAGGATTCACCCCTGGGAAACCAGCATTAACACATCTGGATGTTGGCTCAGCTACAGGACACCTTGCAGTGTGGAGTGTTCAGCATAGATGTCTGAGGAGAAACCAGCATTAACACATCTGGATGTTGGCCAGCACTGATCTAGGTAAGTGCCTTATTACTTGTAGGTAATGTGTTCATGCTCAATGCATGTTGATAAAAAATAAAACATCCGGCTTGATCTGGAACCAAACTGTTTGACACTCTGATGGTACAGTTAGTTCCGAATCACTTTTTTTACTTCAAGGTGTAATCTAAATAGTTGCTCTGAGTAAATAAGATTTCGAAGCACTATCATTCCCCTAAATAATGAACCTCAATTTGTAGCATTCAGATTCTTCTATGTGTCATACCATGGCTTTGAAGTAGGCTGAGAAATCTTCCTAGTTCCGGGTCATTTTCCCAGTTTCGAATCACTTTAGAAATTCTAAGAAATAACCTTCAGTAGTGCAGTTGCATTAAGGTTTTGACATTGTTAGCTTAATCACTACTTCCAATGACGAGTTTGAAGCATCCTTTTACCGTATTCATTGCAATAAACTTGCTCGGATACAGAAAGTTTCTTCGGGGGAGTCCAGGTCCAAAGTTTTGATGTTTGTTTTTATAGCTAGCGGTCCAATGATGACCTGACATCAGTAGCTTTGTGCTTTTCCAAAGGTTCCAAACCAGTATTCCTGAGGAGATCTACAGCCTTGTGCTTTTCCATGCTATAGAGGGTGGTCCGGACCCCCAGTACCCACTCCTGGATCCGCGCATGAATAAGCGTCCTAGGATTCTGAACATTTTTACCACAAGCAAGTAATACTCACTTTTATATACCCTCCATATCTTAAGATTTCCTGTATTCAGAAACAATCATTTTTGGGTGAATGACCGAAAGGTTTACATGTAAGCTTGGTCTAGGAAACCTGGTAGAGTTGAACTAGATGAGATAGCTGCTAGAGGCGCATTATAATCAGGATCTGCACTGTCTGTCATTGGACGCATCGATTTGTGATACAGACACTAAGTGGCATTCACTTTTTTAGAGTATTTTTATTGTTTATTTTATTTTGTCACATTTTTATTTAACGTCTATGCTCATTTCCATTGTTATTAAGTGCATGCATGTACCAACACATGTTGTAAGAGTGAAATGCGTTTGTAACCACTGCCCCACCCCTACCCGCCAACACCGACGCACTTACGAGATACTGTAGCCGATGGTGGGGTCATGGTAGATGTTTGGATGATTCCCCCCACACCAACCCTACAGTACAGGGTAAAGGCCAGGTTTTTAACATTTATATCTCCAGATGAAGACAGCATTAAGAAGAATTAAAAAGACGACCGTCCAAACCGTTTGCAAGTCTTCAGCAGACGACATTAGAAGGCAAAGAGATTGATTGTTTGTTGATTAATGATGCACCAGCCTTTGTGGGTCATTAGCATCAGATGGTACACAGCTCGAAACTGTTTGACATTCTAAAACTTTTCAAAAAATTTGATTTGGAAAAAAAATCAGCAGATGACAAAAAGCATGTAAAATTACCTAGTAGGCAGTGATATACAGAAATCGAAAAGCATTTTCTAAATTCTACCACAGACACTCAGAATTAATTGTTAAATACAACATTGTGTTAAAAACTCTTCTGCAGCAAGGCATATCAGAACCTATATTTTATGGTGATTTAGTTTATAAATTCAAACGAATTGTTGGAGAACCTAATTTTAGTAATCAATTCAAAAAAATAGTAAAACGTTATATAAGGGTTGGATATAACTTGGATACCATGCAACAGTCTGCATGCCTAGTTTTGAACCCAATCATGGTTTATAGCTATGGTTTCCTCTTTAATTGCACAACAGTGGGTCAGGCCTCAGACTCTATGACGGCTCTAACGTAAAGCTTTAATCGGTGGGTTGGTGCCTGATGCTTATCTGTAGCTGGACCCACCGTGGCTCAACTTGAGGTTTTCTTTAGCTCTGACTATCTGTGAGTCATGAGCGCTTTTCTTTGTTTCATCATGGTGTGTTAATTTGATTAGAGTGTTTCTCCATGATGATACATTGCATTAGTTAGATAGCCTCCATGCGAGCTGAACATTTCTTGTACTTCAACAACAGCAGAATCTAGGGCAAAGATTTGGTACCAGTAAAATGCATTTAAGCCCCCCCGTGGCTTAGGCTGCTGTCCGTTCTAAGGCGGTGGTTCTGTTGTTGTTGACTTTTTGTTTATTGTTACTCTCATTGTGGGAGTCTGTAATTGTTCTATGTTTTGTTATACGTTACTTTATGTCCATTCTAGTATTGCAATCATCTTGATGGGGAAGAGAGAGCTGGTTGCTTTGCTTAATCTGTCTTCCTGGTGTCTTGTGATGGTTGAGCGGCTCTTTCTCGCGATGCCACGGGGTTGTCTGCGGTTTGTGATTGTGGTATTTCCTGATCATACTCACTTACTATTTATGGTGCTCAACAAATCTATATTTTCTATTCACAGATTCAAGAGTAGCTGGCCAAATGAATCAATCTTTTTAAATTGTAAGTATAGTACAAGCTTTGCCTGCACTCCATTAACAATTAATCTTAACCCTTAAACTGCCAATCACAACTGCAACAGACAACAAATGTTGTTACATCTTTTTCTAATTAAAAAAAAGTTTGATATATCATAAGCATTGTCTTCCGGCAGTCAATGTTTTATCAAAATTTGAATGAAAATGAAAAATACCACCCAACAACCCTTAAAATGGAATTGGACTGGTCCATTTGATAAGAGGGGAAAATTCCATTTGGCTTAAATGGGTTAATAAGTTTGAAATGAAGGAATGATATGTATATAAATCTACAAGTATAGATGTATCACAACTTCGGAGTAATGACCTTTGGATCAGTATTTTTCAATAGGTTGATGCGTAATGTGTAAACTGAGCTGGTTGGGCTAGAACATTTGTCAAAATATTACAGTAAATGTAAGATAAAAACAGAAACCCCTATTTCTAAAGCCATATTTTCATCTTATAAATACAGTCACACTTCAAAGATTTTTGTTTATATTTTAGCAAAGGCATTTAGTAAATTCAAACATCGGGCCAGATCTGGATACAAACTCTTTGCCACTCTGTTGGTATTCTGGAAAGAATGTTTTGAAAAGATTTCATATTTAAATAAAAAATCAGCAGATGGCAAAATCACCAAGGATGCAAAAATGTATTGTTGGCAGATGTTATGATAATGTCATTACATTTATGCTAAAATGGTTGTGTATCCACTGGCATAGCTGGATAATTATCATTTATGCTTTTATGGCAGTCTGCTGATTTTTTTTCAAAATGAAGGTTTTCAAAAATTCAGATATTATGTCATTTTGGATCCAGATCAGGCCCCAAGTCTTATCAGGTCTGGTCTAGGTCCAAACTGTTTGCAAAGGTTGTCACCTAGCAAGGAAAGGGCTGTATAGCAAAGTCATATGATATAACTTTTATTGACAACAATAAAGGCCCTGATGAACCTGATTGGTAGCTCAGGCTGACCAAGACCTTTGTAGGCTGGACATACTTGAAGGGGTTATCTACAGTTGGTTATATTGGGGATGGAAGGGTTACTTGTTTGAGACTCACATCCAGTGGAGTCACTGTGTTGTGTCCTGGATAGGAAATCATCCCAACATGACTGAAAAATTGACAGGAACATAAAGCATCAAAACTCACAAGCTACCAGCTTTGTTGACTTAAGGCATAAATATTTTATACTTGAATCGACTTGTATTTTACAGTGCATGTTGTAAGCAGAGCTTCATCAAGGAGGTGTAAGGATGGCTATAAGGGGATGGTGGAGGCCATTATTATACCATGATTGGAAATAGAAATAGTAAGTCTTGGTTTTTCTTTTTTATACTTGAGCCGAAGGCTCATGGGTGAGCTAATAGTATACCAGTCACTCCGGCGTCCGTCAGTCTGTCAACATTTTCAAACATCTTCTCCTCTGAAACCACTGGGCCAATTGAACTCTAATTTCAAATGGAGACTCCTTAGGATGGGGGAACAAAAGTTTGTTCAAAAGGTTTTGGTCACATGACCAAGATTGCCGCAACGCCCATATATGGTAATAACCCTTCAAAAATCTACTTCTCCAGAACCAGAAGGCTGATGACCTTGGATCTTGGTATGTAGCATTGGGGGCGTAGGGCCTACCAAGTTTGTTCAATTGATGATCCTAGGTTGACCTTGACCTACTTAATGTCAAGGTCAAATTTTTTGAAAAGTTGTTTTTTTGAATCCTGTTGAAGCCAGTCATTATTCTTACTTGATATGTTAAACCTAATAAATAAGTTTCAAAGGTCAAGGTTGACCTTTGACCTTTCAGCCAAAGTCGCTCATATTGGAGTCCCATCAACATTTTAAAACATAGGTTTTCTCAGAAACCATTAGGCCAATTGAACTCCCAGTTTCATGTGAAGACTCCTTATGATAAGTTAGCCAAAATTTATATGAAATATTTTGGTCACATGACCAAGATAGCCACCATGCACATATACGGTAAAAACCCTTTAAAAATCTTCTACTCAAGAACCAGAAGGCCAATGACCTTGGGACTTGGTATGTAGCATTGGGGATTTGGGGCCTACTAAGTTTGTTCAAATGATGATTCTAAGTTGACCTTGACCTACTTAACGTCAAGGTCAAATTTGCTTCTTAATGCATTTAAAAAGGAAATTTTATGAAAAGTTGATTTTTTTGAATACTGTTGAAGCCGAAGTCATTATTCTCACTTGATATGTTAAACCTAATGAGACAATGGCTATAAATAAGTTTCAAAGGTCAAGGTTGACCTTTGATTTTTCAGCCAAGGTCTCTCATATTGGCGTCCCATCAACAGATTGAAACAGTTTTCTCAGAAACCACTAGGCCAATTTAACTCAAATTTTATATGAAGACTCCTTATGATTGGTTAGTCAAAATTCATACAAATTGTTCTGGTCACATGACCTAGATGGCTACCATGCCTATTGATACTAAAAACCCTCAAAATATCTTCTTCTCTAGAACCAAAAGGCCAATGGCCTTGGGAATTGGTATGTAGCATTGGGGATGTGGGCCCTACCATGTTGCTCAAATGATCAATCTAGGTTGACCTTGACCTAATTTATGGCAAGGTCAAATTTGATTCCTAATGCATCTATATGGAAAAATCTTGAAATGTTCTTTTTGCTATATCTGTTTGAGCAGAAATCATAATACTTGCGAGAAATGTAATACCTAATGAGACGAAGTTTTTTTATAAGTATCAAATGTCAAGCTGACCTTTGACCTTTTATCCAAGTCCACTCATTTCGACTGCTACATACCTAACTAAACATCTTTTTCTCAGAAATCACTAGGCTGTTTGATGGAGTATTCATTAGATTGTTTGACCAAAATGGCCGCAACCCCTAGATATGGTAAAACAAATTATGTTTCATTATAAGCCGTAGTTGACCTTGACTGATTTTAACATTATTAAGTAGATCAGGTGAGCACTTCAGGACCTTCAGGTCCTCTAGTTTCAAACAAAGTAAGGAAGAAGACAAAGATCAGGAATTGATGCAATCCAGTACCATACCACTGCCTTGGAACGGTCATTAAGAAAATTACTGGAGGTATTCACTGTACCAATCTCACCCTTAATTCTGATGTGGATCAAAACACATAGTTACCAGCCATATAGCGTAGTCTGTGACTATGTCACTGACTACTGATGCTTGTCTGACTGCAGATCCAGGGGTCACAAGTTTGATCTCTGCCTGGTCCCATACTGTGATGGAGATGAATCATGAAATAATTTCTATGGTCATTGTCCTCCCTTCCGCTGAATCCTTCAAGAAGGGTTGTCAGTTACAAGCAAAAGTATGTGCATGAAGTACTTCTGGTTAACCACTTGTTCAAGCTTGCCCAGGAAAAAGTGTGGATAGGTGAACATACAATCCTGCCATGACCATATAGCTGTTGGCTTGGTTTCTATGATCATTTTTTTCCCTTCCGCTGAATCCTTCAAGAAGGGTTGTCAGTTACAAGCAAAAGTATGTACACAAAGTACTTCTGGTTAACCACTTGTTCAAGCTTGCCCAGGAAATAGTGTGGTTAGGTGAACATACCATCCTGCCATGACCATAGCTATTGACTTGGTTTCTACGGTCATTTTCCTCCCTTCCGCTAAATCCTTCAATAAGGGTTGTTGTCAGTTACAAGCAAAAGTATGTACATGAAGTACCTCTGGTTAACCACTTGTTCAAGCTTGCCCAGGAAAAAGTGTGGTTAGGTGAACATACCCTCCTGTCATGACCATAGCTGTTGACTTGGTTTCTACGGTCATTTTCCTCCCTTCCACTGAATCCTTCAAGAAGGGTTGTTGTCAGTTACAAGCAAAAGTATGTGCATGAAGTACCTCTGGTTAACCACTTGTTCAAGCTTGCCCAGGAAAAAGTATGGCTAGGTGAACATACCCTCCTGTCATGACCATAGCTCTTGACTTGGTTTCTACAGTCATTTTCCTCCCACTGAATCCTTCAAGAAGGGTTGTTGACAGTTACAAGCAAAAGTATGTGAATGAAGTACCTCTGGTTAACCACTTGTTCAAGCTTGCCCAGGAAAAAGTATGGTTAGGTGAACATACCCTCCTGTCATGACCATAGCTGTTGACTTGGGATGTAAAGAATAAAACAAGTAAACAAAACACATAGATGTTTGGTTTGCAAGTCTCATTATGTTTGAATTGACTTAATCCTGTTAATATTGAAGTCTAGCAAAGGACTTTTACTATATGTAACATAGAATTTCTAAGTATATGAATGCCTTATACAGCATGTTCAAATGATATCTTACTTTTAATTCTCTATCTGCCAGTGTTGTCTCCTGATAACCTTTGTAAACATTATGGGTCGAGATCATAGAATTTCTAAGTATATGAATGCCTTATACAGCATGTTCAAATGATTTCTTACTTTTAATTCTCTATCTGCCAGTGTTGTCTGCAGATAACCTTTGTAAACATTATGGGTCGAGATCATAGAATTTCTAAGTAAATGAATGCCTTATACAGCAGTTCAAATGATATCTTACTTTTAATTCTCTATCTGCCAGTGTTGTCTGCTGATAACCTTTGTGAACATTATGGGTCGAGATCATAGAATTTCTAAGTATATGAATGCCTTATACAGCATGTTCAAATGATATCTTACTTTTAATTCTCCATCTGCCAGTGTTGTCTGCTGATAACCTTTGTAAACATTATGGGTCCAGATCATGCCAAACTGTAAGATTTTGATGATAATCCTGAAAGAAATTTTTTAATGTGGATAATGTAGACAATCATAAAAAATTACCTAATTTGCAAAGTTAACTTGTCATAGCTCTTTATAAGATAGGTTTCTTAATTCAAAGTGGAGATTTATTGAGTTTGTGCATGTCAAAACACACAGAATTATGGTAAATGTTCGAATATTTCAAACACTTTATCTCTTTTATTCCCAATTAAAATGTTGGTTATCAGGACAGAATGCTTGTCAGAATAGCAAAGAGGTTAAACCCTGATCTGGGTCTACACTGTTTGCCTTTGCATTTTTGGCAGAAAATTAATGCTTGGAAGCTCAGTACATTTACCATAGATCTATGCAGAGTGAAATCTCGGATCAGCCAGGACATCAACCTTCTCGGATCAGATTCATGAATTTTCTATTTTTTGTCGGTAAACATATTTTGCTAATTTTATCTACTTTTACATCTCTTGAAATTCTCATCTCTATGATGTTTGGATAGTTCACTGGCTAAATTTCCTAACGTTTGATTTACCGATCCTTTGAAAATATCAACTATATATCAATGTACATCACAAAATGCAGCATATGGGAGCACAGTGGCTAAGTGGTAGAGTACCTGACTCATGATTGAAGGGTTGTGGTGTTTAAGCCTCACAGATGGCTCTGTCTTGTGTTTCTGAGCAAGACACATTAATTCTTGCTTAGTACTGGAAGACCCATCCTGACATGACTAAAAATGTTGACTGGGACGTAAACAATCAAATCAATCCAAAAATATTCTTTAACAAACACTTATTAGAGTGCAAATGGTTTGGATCCAGATCAGGACTGACATTCTGTCTGGGCCAAACTTTGCAAAGCTAATCAGCTGAGGACAGAGTCATCTCTAGCAGGGAAAATGTTCAGGGGGTCTTCGATTCAGATCAGGAATAATTTGGATACTAAAATTTTGAATAAATTTTTATCCTTCAGGTTAAACAAGTTTTGGGTGCTAAAAAAGCCATCCCATTGAGACGGTTCTTTTGAATACCCAAAGCATACGTTAAACAAGTTTTGGGTGCTCAAAAAGCCATCTCATTGAGACGGTTCTTTTGAATACCCAAAACATACCTTAAACAAGTTTTTGGTGCTCAAAAAGCCATCTCATTGAGATGGTTCTTTTGAATACCCAAAGCATACTTTAAACAAGTTTTGGGTGCTCAAAAAGCCATCTCATTGAGACGGTTCTTTTGAATACCCAAAACATACCTTAAACAAGTTTTTGGTGCTCTTTTGAATACCCAAAACATATGTTGTGAGAGAAATAAAAACATCAATATTGTCATCTTATCTGGAGGCCTGCATTAGTCTTGACAGGGCTACATTTCACTCTTTTTGTTCTTTATTTTTAAATAATTTTTTTTTTTCATTTCAGGTTTTGTACCTCAAGTCTCAGTCCTGGATCTCTGGAGTTTCATGAAAACAACAAAACACCAACAGCAACAAAAACAATGAGACACTAGCATTCAGTTCATATAAACAAGTTAGCATCAATATAGACTCGAGCAGTGACATTATAGACTATTTATCATTATTTGCCAGAGATACAATTACATAATGTGTTTTTCTGTTATTTTGGCAATATCACTTTGAAATTCCTAGTTCTCTTGTTCATTTACTTGGACACCATAAAGCATGAGCAGTGAAGGTTCTTGTTAGACTGTGTAATTGCACAGGATGGTCTGATCCTTGGCTGGTCACCTTATGGTCTATTTACTCACAAATACATTATGCAGTAGATTTCATTCTAGTATACTAAAGATTTACACTTAGCCTGCATTTAATTGCATCTGAAAATGTCTGCTTTAGTCATCTGCTGCATATGTTTGCTAAAATTATTCACTTATGGAAGAGCAGAGGCAAGTAGTGTCAACCAGATCAGAGAGCTCCTTAGGGAGCAGTCTGATCTGGGTCTACACTGTTTGACCAAGAGATTAGTAAAATATTTCAGCATCGGTCTGAAATAGTCAATGCACTTTATGCACTAGTCATTTGTAATCACTGCCCCCCCCCCACCCCCAGGGGAAATGTGCCAGGTTTTTACTTTTGCCATGTCCTGGCAGTGGGGGGTGAATGCAGTGGTTTTGTTTTTGCGCCAAAATCTTCAGGTATATATTTCTGTGAAATCATGGATAATGTTTAGCACCCGCTCAGTTACACACTGAAAGTGAAAATTCGTCTTGATGATAGTACCCTGAGTTTACGGTAGATCCTCTGTGTCTCTGAAAATTTTCCGGTCAGTCTGCTGCCGATTTTTCATTATTTCCATCCGTAAGTCATTCCAATATTTGTTGAATTTTGTTTGTAAAACTAGAGAACAGTGTTTATAAACTTAATTTTATATTTCGTCATTAGGCATGATGTTTTTCTTCCGAAAGAAGGAACTAACTTGTTGTTGTTGTTGAAAATCCAACGATATCTCCCAAAACTCACCCCACCCACTAATGTCGGCATTACTTGTCAATTAATGTGGCATTTGTATTTTGGAGCCTGAGTTTTAAATATCATTATTTTAAGTAAATAAAAGCAAGACACTGTTCCTGGGCAAGCCGCTCAAGTTTTTTTAGCCGAGACTTGACCATCAGCTTGAGCCCCGCAGTGCGGGGTCATTTAGCCGAGAGTTTACCATCTGATTGTCGCGCAGTGTAGGGCTTCTAGCAGAGATTTGCTGGGAAAAAAGTCAAAGTCCCCGCTATACCCTGGGGGTGGGGGGGGGGGAGGCAGTGGTTACAAATGACTAGTGCATTATAGTTCTTCAAAATACACTGACAACAATTTCTAATTGATCCTTTCTAATTAGTTATCCTTTGTTTGAGTTTTGCAAAAGAAGTATTAAAGATAATGGGCCGCGTCGCGACAAAACCTGTCCTCGGGGTTTCTGACAAAGCGAGTTTCAAACCAGTATCCTCAGCTACAGAGACTAGCTAGAAAATTGAAATTTCACCTGTAGGAAGTTTACATAGGGTACTTTCCGTAAAGCGAATAACAAAGGCACTGATCAGACTGCGCCCATGCGCAGGCTGGTCTGCACCTTTGTTGTTTGCAAACCCCCGGAGACAGGTTTTGTCGCGACTAGGCCCATATGATTTTTAGGTCTCATTAATTTGTTTACCATACTAAAGATTGGTGTATTGTTTTTGAAATAGTTATGATTGAATAAAACAGATGACCAATCAGAAATTTTGTTCAGTGTACATTTGAGCCCGCTCATGAGGTGTTGGCAGTTATCACATAGCTGATTGGTGTGAGCATACCTCTCTGTGCAGCTGTTGCTCACAAGTTCAACTTTTACAACTCTCTTCACATAATAGCTTCACATGTAGGTTTAACTATTTGCCTACTAGTGTCACCTGCTGATAATCTTTGCAAACAGTTTGGACATAGATCAGGCCCAACAAAATGTTGGGTCTAATTGGGATCCAAACTGTTTCACACTAATAGTTTTCCTGCAAAATTGACTTTGTAAGAAGTCCGCAGTTGACAAAAGCATGCAAAATTACCCAGTAGGCAAAGAGTAAACCCTTTACCTCATAACAACGCCTTTTAACACTTTTGTAAACAGACCCAGATCAGGCAGTTCTTGTAAGAGCTGACTGAGCAGAGTCTGCTATGTTTGCTTAAGGAAATATGATAAGATATGGTCCTACACAAGTAGACTTGACAAGTAATTTCTTTGTTCTATAGATGTACAGACATGAAAATTTATTTATATAATTATTCATAGTATGTGGAGCTAAGCATGAATATTCATGAAGGTTAAAGATGGGTACTATTTTTTTCATTCGCTGATTAATTTTTGAAGGAATTGTTATCCCCTGAATGACACTATCAGCTTTTGGTCTTGAAGCTATATAGGTGTGATATAAGGACATAACTTCAAGCTCCTGTGGTATGACAAAGGTCCGAATTGTCTTGGAGACTTCTTCTTCTTCCTTGTGTTCTGAGCCACACTCTTGACTCTCAGAATCACATCTCTCATTGATCCTCGATCTTTTTTTTTCACCTGCAGATACAAATGTTGGCTTATCTGGCGTACCAGATCTTTTCTTCTCCCAGAATGTCCTTAGCTGCTGGAAGTGTTTCCTTGGTGGTGTGCTCTCTTTCGCTAGTGGAGATACCATTATATTAATTCTCTGGTTCATCTTGCTCAATTCTGGAAATACATTCCCATGTACATGTATTCTATACCATGGAACATATACCATGTAACATACTGTACTTGATCTAACAAAGGCTTGTGTTCCTATAAGCACAAATTTAAGTTTTTGATTGGTAGCTCACACTAAACGATTTTCCTATTTGAAATCCATGGTGCAACCGTATTATTAATGTTGAATCATTATCAAGATGAAATGGTGTCAAACAGGATGAGCTGACCTCAGGAACCAGCTGATCTGGATCTACACCATTTTCAAGAGTACAGATTCTTGCAATAAATAATCTGGAGACCTGGACCCTTCAGGAATAGAGCACATAGAAGATAAATAAAAGTCTTGAAGCCTGACTGTATTTACAATATTACAAATATAGATCTAGAAATAGGGGTTTCAGATATTTACTTATATTTACTATAATATTGTGACACACATAGATGTTCCAGGCTGACTGGCTCATGTTACTTGTTATGCATCAACCTTTTGAAATAAAATGAGTCATTAGGGTAAAGTCGGGTAAATTCGGACATCAGGTAAATTCGGACACATTTGCAAACAGTGTAAATCCAGATGAGACGGCTCCTTATGAGCCGTCTCATCGGGATTTTCACTGCTTAGTTAATTTATTTTTTTTATTCCAATATTTGAAATATGAAATAAACAAGGTCACTGCCTGAGTTTAGCTGTCTGTCCGAATATACCCGACCTTACCTTACTCAAAGGTCGTAGTACATCTATACAAATTAGGAAAAAAATGGATTTTGTTTCATTGTGCCAGCAAAAACTTTTGTTTGTATTCCCTTATTTTACACGTTGTATGAAGGTGGCTTTCTGGCACAAGGTGGCGCAGAATGTTTCGGGCACAAGGGGCCAGGGAATGATGTTCTGCAGCTCAAAAACCAGGACCAAAGCCCATAAAATACTTTTTCTACGGAATAAGGAATAAATGACAGGAATGGGTTCTCTACGGGGTCCTCTAGCACCAACCTCCTAGTTTGGTTCATATTGTGCGCTAGTTTAATATAAAGTACATAAAGATTAGAAGTAGAGTTATGTATATTTTTTTTTTTTTTTTTTTTTTTTTCGAGGGAGCGCAGTGGCTCAGTGGTAGAGTGCTTGACTCGAGACCGAAGGGCCGCGGGTTCGAGCCTCACCGGCGTCACTGCGTTGTGGTCCTTGAGCAAGACACATTTATCCCAGCTTAGAACTGGTTCAACCCAGGAAGACCTGTCCCACATAACTGAAAGATAGTTGAGTGGACGTAAAGAATCAAATCAAACAAACAATGTATATTTTTTTCATAAGAAATAAGTTTAGTTATTTTATGACACATTCCTTTGCAATCATTCTGTACTTATATCTTTGCATGCTGGGTAATTTCTCATGCTTTTAGTTATCTGCTGGCTTTTTTCAAAATTAAGAAAAATTGCTCAGGAACACTATAAGAGTGTTCTGTTGGTCCTGATCTGGGTTTAAACTGTTTGCAAAGCTCATCTGCAGATGACAAAATTCTCCACTGGCATGCAAAGAGTTCTATCTACAAGTAAACACCTTACTGTTCAAGGTATTATATCATACCTAGATTATATATACCATAAAATTTTGGGATACTTTAGATTATATATACCATAAAATTTTGGGATACTTTAGATTATATATACCATAAATATTGGGATACTTTAAATTCATTTCTTGACATTTGATTCAACTATTGCAATGAAACTACATACATCACACAAGAAGCTGCAAAACAGCATTCTTGGGGTCAGAAAAATAGGCATGTAAGGTTCAAACCATCAATGATCCTTAAAAAGGAATGAAGCTATGAGCATCCAACAATTAAGTTTTTGCCCTTATACATCGTTGACCCAAGGGTTTGGGTAAAGGTCCGTTTTCTTCTGAAAGTTGTCATGTAGCACTTGCTGAGAATTATTATGCAGTATCTGCACTGCTTCTATTATAAAAATTGAGCCGCAGCATGAGATTTCCAACAATATGGCATTTTGACAAATGTAGACTCAGACGAGCCTATGCAGCCCCCCTTTAAGCTTATAAACTTCAAATGATGTGCAGTCAGTAGCTTAATAGTCATAGAATATTCAAGCCACTAGCAAAGGCTCTGATCAGACTGGGCGTATGCACAGGCTGGTCTGAGCCTCTGCTGGTCGCACCTACCACATTGTTGGAAATATCATGCCGCGGCTCAATTGAGAATGTTATTGATTGCTCGCTGACATTTTGCATTTAACTACCAACAATATTAATTTTATTGCTAAACAAACTCTTTAAATCTATGACTTATCAAAATTTATTGAAGGACTTTTTATCCATTGAACACAGAATACAATTGGGGAGGAACATATCTATATGATCTTAATAGAATTTTTAGTAAAATCCTTGTTAATTACCAATATGATAACATTGCCAACAGTATGGGTGAGCATAAAATGTTTAACATATTAACACACTTTCATATATATTATATGAAAGGCCAAATCTATGTTATTTATGTTATATGAGATCCAAATTTATGTAATATGAAAGGCCAAATTTATGTCAAATCTATGTTATATGAATGGCCAAATCTGTTATATGAATGGCCAAATTTATATTATATGAAAGGCCAAATCTGTTATATGAAAGGCTAAATCCATGTTATATGAAAGGCCAAATCCAGGTTATATGAAATGCCTAATCTATGTTATATGAAAGGCCAATTTTATGTTATATGAAAGGCCAAATTTATGTTCTATGAAAGGCCAAATTTATGTTCTTACAGCTTACTGTCAGATCTTACTTCTATGATATTGTACCTATGTAAAAGTGATTGATCAAATAAATATGTTTAAACCAAATTTATGTTCTATGAAAGGCCAAATTTATGTTATATGAAAGGCCAAATTTATGTTATATGAAAGGCCAAATCTATGTTATATGAAAGGCTAAATCCAAGTTATATGGAAGGCTAAATCAATGTTATATGCTCCAAAGCCACAAAATAAACTTTCAAAGCCGAATTTATTCAGGTCCAGTCATTTAGAACAATTTACCAGACTGGTTAAAGAATTTAGAAACTGTTGATGATTTTCATATACGTTGTATTAAGTGGATGAAATCCAGCCTATACATTGTATTAAGTGGATGAAATCATGTCTATAATACATTGTATTAAGTGGATGAAATCATGTCTATAATACATTGTATTAAGTGGATGAAATCCAGTCTATAATACATTGTATTATGTTGATGAAATCCAGCCTATACATTGTATTAAGTGGATGAAATCCAGCCTATACATTGTACTAAGTGGATGAAATCATGTCTATAATACATTGTATTATGTTGATGAAATCCAGCCTATACATTGTATTATGTTGATGAAATCCAGCCTATACATTGTATTATGTTGATAAAATCCAGCCTATACATTGTATTAAGTGGATGAAATCCAGTCTATAATACATTGTATTATGTTGATGAAATCCAGACCTCTCAATTTTTGAAACTTATGCATACATCCATATGAACATAATTTTGAGTCAAAAATTGTGAATATTGTTTGTTTGTCAGTTTGAACATTTGAAATGCTTCTTTTGATTGCCCCAGAACATGTGTTTTGGTTGAGAAATTGGTAAATTGAGTATAATTACACACTTCTGTCTAGAAGTACATGTACGATTTACATAAGTATAAAATGTATGTTCAAATGTGTGCTGTGCATATGTAGGTGTGAAAGTGTTCCATGATGCTTGTATTATTTTTTATTCATGTAAATCATCTTTGTATTTTACACTTGTATTTTAGGTAGTTTATTGAAGGCTTTATGGATAGATGGGCGGTTTAATGCTAAATGTGTTGCCCTCTGAAAATAATGACTTAGTCAACCCAATCACGGTTGGCAACTTTGCTTTCCTCTTTAGTTGCACGCCGGTGGGTCGGACTTCAGACTCTATGATGGTTCCAACTTAAAGACTTATCTATTGATGATCTATTGATGAGATGGTAGGGGCCTGATGCTTTGGCTGTTTGTTGGGCCCACCGGGGTTTACCTGTTGGATTTCTTTTGCTCCGGTATTCAGTTTTATTTACTGTTGAGTCCTTATCTTTGCTTTATCTCCTTGTTATATCTTGATTTATATGTTTTAGATGATGCATTGATAAGTTAGGGGTCTTTCATGCAAACCAAATATCTATTTGTCTTGATCCACATCTGAATTAAGGGTGAGGCTGGCGCCGTTAAACTGGTTTAAGCCCTCCAGTAAAATATTTTACTGACCGTTCCAAGGCGGTACTTCTTTTGTGGATCTTTTATGTTTTTGTTCCGTCTTGTGTTTGCTATGTCTTTGTGCGCATCTGTTTATATGTGCTTTGTGGTCACCTGCTGGGAAAAGGGCTGACCTCTTGGCTCTCGTTTGAGGTGTCTACTATGAGTTTGTCACTTTCCCATTGGTATCCTGGGTCAGGTGTGGTACTTGATTGTATCGATTCCTGATCTTTGCACCCTTACTTTTATTATTATTTATTATTATTGAGATTAGTATCAGACTGACTCTTTAATCCAATCTGTCTGAAAAGGGTTATTCAATCCTTCCTGGGTCATTATGGTATATCATATGGAGAAACCTTGATGTGCAGACTGTATATTAGCCACAACATGAGATTTTAGTCCAACAATGTGGTATGTACGACCAGCATACTCACAGTCTGATCAGAGCCTTTGCTAGTCACTTGAATATTCTATTACTCTTAAGTTACTGACTGAGCATCATTTGTAGTTTCTAAGCTTAAAAGGAGGCTGCACAGGCTCGTCTTAGTCTACACTTAAGTTTTGTCAAAATGCCACATTGTTGGAAAACTCAGGCACGGCTTATATGTGTCTTAGTTATTTGCATGATGGGTATTTTGTCATATTGTAGTATGCTGACTTTTTTCATTGAATTCTTTCAGGAACACTATCAGTGTCAAACGGCTTGTATCAAGATCAGGACCGACTATCTGTGAATCCTGTTCTGGGTCCAAACTGTTTGCAAAGGTCATCAGCTGACAACAAAAATCAGTGATGGCAAGCAGTTAACTATTTGCATGCTGAGTAATTTTCCGTGCCTTTTTGTCGGCTGATTCAAATCGTCCAGGAATAATTATGTCAAAACTGTTTGTATGGACTACCAGCACAAGCTTAAGGCTTCACTAGCAGGCTGAGTTAAGGAACTGTTTGTTATTTAAAAAAGGGATTGTCATAATTGTTAGATCTTCATTATACCCTAAACCATGTTATTGAATCGTATTAAAATATTAATACTTTACTTTTAGTTTCTTCCTGATTAACCCCTTATTAGTTCAAAGTGAGCTATTGGTTTCAGTCAATGTCCATAGTCTGTTGGTTCCTGAGCGTCATCAATAATTTGCTTTAAATGACAACTTCTCCTATCTCACTTGGCAAGTTTTAACAAAACATCACTGAAATGATCCTTAGAGACCCTTAACATAGATAGCTAAAAGAAATTTTATCTGTCAAAAACCATGGCAGCCAGTTGGTGTGGTTTATTGCAGTATGGAAAAAAAACCTATTCTCTGAAACTGGTGGTCAGAATTCAAATAATTAGGTAGAAATGATCAATGTATGACCTTCTAAAAATAGATAAAACTAATTTGATCTGCAAAATAACATGGCCGCCAGGAGCCGTGGCCAGTTTCCCTTATGTATCTTAACATCACTTCGGAACCCAGTGGACAGAATGGAAAATACTTTGGCACAAAATGGTTATTTGGTGACCCTCTACAACATTGCCAAAAGAAATTTGATCCATCACAGGGGGCGGGGCTTATTAGGATATCAAAGACTACGTCTTCTGAGAAACTGGTGGTCAATATTCAAATAATTTGGTAGAAAGAATCACTAGAATGAACAAAATGGCTCTTTCAAAAGAAAAAACATGGCCATCAAGGGGTGGCCAGTTTCCGTTATGTACCTACCTCATGTGAGTAATAATGGTCACCAAGGGGTGGCCAGTTTCTGTTATGTACCTACCTCATGTGAGTAATAATGGTCACCAAGGGGTGGCCAGTTTCTGTTATGTACCTACCTCATGTGAGTAATAATGGTCACCAAGGGGTGGCCAGTTTCCGTTATGTACCTATCTCATGTGAGTAATAATGGTCACCAAGGGATGGCCAGTTTCAGCTATGTACCTCTTATATTAGTAATTATGGCCACCAAGGGATAGCCAGTTTCGGTTATGTACCTATCTTATGTGAGTAATTATGGTCACCAAGCAGTGGCCAGTTTCCCTTATGTACCTATGTCATGTGAGTAATAATGGCCATTAATTGTTGGAAAACTCATGGCACGGCTTATATGTGTCTTATTGTTAAAGGTATCAGGGATTCTTCATTTAATTTCATACAAATCAATATACTTTTTCACCCAAAGAAGTCATCAGCAAAATCCTTTATCTACCTTTTAACATGGCTAACCAGTCTGGATCATACAGTCTTCTATGGCCGAGGTTCATCTACTGAACCCACCATACTGTCTCAGGACTTCTGATTTGGATATGACACAGCACTGACTAAACTCATACCAGTCAGTGGCGATGGCATGATGGCACATTACTGAGGCCCACCATATTCCACCTGGTATGCCTAAACCCGGATCAGTTATGCACCCGGATCAGTCAGCAGGGCAATGGCACGTTGGTCCATCATTTAGACCCACCATATTCTGTCTGGCTTGTGTGGGTTTGCTGTACATCGCAGAAACACTCAAGTCCGTCAGTGGCTTTATGGCACGCGGTACATGACTGGGACCCACCATCTGCTGCTTGGTTTGGATGGATTTACTGAACCTCTGCACTTTTGCTTAAATGGGTCATGCTGTCTCAGTTGGTCACGCTTCAGTTAAAGGTATCAGTCTCGGCTGGGTTGGTTATTTTGCCAAATAGTGTTGTGTAGATGAAATATATTTAGAATAAATCATAATCAGAATTAGCTCTTTTCATTATTAGAGGCCTCATATAAAATATTGTAATATAAATCATTGGTATTGTTTAGCTACCAAAGGCTACTGGATGTTTCCATAAACAAATTATTTATAGCCATTCAGTACTTGTTACTTTCTAACGTAGTGTTTTGGGTAATGCACACCGCGTATTGACACAAATCAGACTTTTCAGTCGTGATGTGCCTTAGCAGACAGGTCGATTCTTTAGTATCGTGCCTGCGCAAGACAATGGCCATAACTCATTCAAAAGTTTACAAATGACCTCCAAATTAGAACTTGACCTGTATTTTATGATGCTTCACCCTTCTGTAAAATTTGAAAGAAATTGTTGCAGCCCTTCAAAAGTTATCGATCGGAAACCACAAATTGACATTTTAGCCAAAATCTAAGTCAAACAAGACAAATTCGACGAATTTATATCCCCGACGAAGGGTTATTTGAGAGAAACATGTAAATCACAAAACATAAATCCCATTTATCTAACCCTCAGTTCACCTTTAGTATCATTCAGATCATAACAAATGACTGTCAAGTATGTTTTAGTGCTTAGTTTAATAAAAAAAATACTTACATCTGCACAATTTCAATATCTGACCTTTAAACCCAACCCCAGAGGTGAAGGGTGTGTGTAAATTCAAAGTGTTACCTTGCATGTAGGTCTACACTTGTTCCACTTTAATTTGATATGCAACATGACCACTTTAAGAAAAGAAAAAACATTACCTTTTGACCCCACCCCTGGGGTCGTTGGTGTGTGTAATGACAGCATATTTGCTTTCATGGTGCTCTGTGCTCAATTCCCTTTAACTTGATATGCAACATGACTACTTTCAGAAAAAAGATATAGTTTGACCTTTTGACCCAACCCCCTGGGTCTAGGGTGTGTCTGTGGGCAAAATATTTGCTACCATCTTGCTGACAGCCTCGTCAGCTTTAATTTGATATGCAACATGACTACTTTCAGAAAAAGATATAGTTTGACCTTTTGACCCCACCCCCTGGGTTGAGGGTGTGTCTGTGGGCAAAATGTTTGCTACCATGTTGCTGCCAGCGTGGTCAGCTTTAATTTGATATCCAACATGACCATATTCTGAAAAAGTTTAATTTTGGCCTCGGCCCAAGCCCCCCCAACAGGCTCCGATCCAGGCCTTCAAACTCTAATCCCATTTGATATGTTTCATATCTATTGCTGCTCTGCTTGCATGCAAAAAATATTAACAATTGCCTTAGTTATTGCGTAATTTAAATATTTGACGTTTGACCCTTAAGGTGGGGTCAAAGGGAGTGGGGTAAAACTTTGACACTTGCATGCTAATCTACAGGCACTTGACAATCATGGTCTATAGTGAGAAGTTGTTTAATATAATGGCTTTGATGAAATGTGAAGATCATCACACAAAAAAAAGCTAATATAGGGTTTGCCTTATAATTGCATATACTAAACAAGGGCAATAACTCAAGTGTTAAGGGGTCGATTTTGACCAAACTTATAGGATATCAAGAGTCCATGGTACTTATCATTTGTACCAAGAATGAATAAAATCTGACCAATAGGTACTGAGATATGGTTCCGGACAGACAAAAAGTGAGGACGGACGGACAACGCCAAAACTATATCCTTCCGACTTCGTCGGGGGATAAAAAGGGCCATAACTCAGTCAAAATTTTGCGGATTACCCCACCTTTTCGAACTTGACCTGTATTTAATGATGCTTGACCCTTCTGTAAAGTTTAAATGCAATTGATGCATCCCTTTATGAGTTTTCGATCAGAACCAAAAGTGTGACACCGTGGACACCGCCGCTACCTTGGAAAACGATGGAGTCATGATCCCTTTGTGCAGATCTTGTTTCGCAGGCGACACAATAAGGACAGGTTACGAAACATTTCCATTTGAAATGGCAAGATACTCTGTTACATGAAGCAAAGGGTCCATACAGGCAAGGTTGTGCATAATTCAAGGACTTTTCAAGGACTTCTAAAAGACTTTCCTACTTTTTTCCAGGACTGGAAACTTAAGAAAAATACTGATTAACACGTTAAAATTCTACTTTGGAAATGCTATATTCCATTACTTAAGATATTTGTTTATAAGAAAATTAGTATGAAATTGTGGTGCCTTTATTTGGTGCAGCATATGCTGAAATAAAGGCATCACAATTTCATACTGATTTAGATCTCCAAAAGCACTGTTGAATCCCCCTGTAAATGGTAAAATTCAAGAACTTTTCAAGGCCTATGAGTGTTTTTCAAGTACTTTCCTAGGCAAATGTAATTTTCAAGTACTTTTCAAGCCTGTGCGAACCCCGAAGCAACAGTGAATATTAGACAGCAGTAAATAAAATAAATACATTTAGTCAATTTTGTTTTTATTTGGAAAAAGTAAAATATGTGCAGCTAAATGAGAAAACCTGCTTTTGAATACAAACACCAAATGTGCAGATCAGCTTGCTATATAGAAGAAAGGTGGCAAAGATCAGGAATCGATAAAATCAAGTACCACACCTGGCCCAGGGTACCACATGGAAAAGTGACAAAAACACAATTAAGGCCAGATTTTTTCTGATTAGTTGATCTACGGGAATTTTTTTTCAGACTTAGGGTCGGGGGGACGAAAAAAATAAATAAAAAAGCTCTGAAAATGACCAGTTAACTGGTCATTTTCAGAGCCTATTTCTTTTTTTTATAGAGCTTTTTTATGATTTTTTTTAATATCTCCAGAAAAAAACAGTAAAACTACTGAGGTAAACTTTAATCTTTATATATTTCATCATTATACTAAAAATCTGGACAGGACAATCGCTTTTAACAGTGTCACTCTCAAAAATGCACAGGCAGAACCTCAAAAAAATATTATGTTTTTCAACGAAACAAATAATATTTAGAGTCGACGGATAAAATAAAATAAATTTATTTTAGAAATTGATTTTATTTTTTTTCTACTTTCTGGAAAATTACAGTAGGAGGGTTCCTAAATCAACTAATAAAAAAATTCTGGCCTTAAACATCACAAACGAGAGCCACCAGCAGGTGAAATCACCTATTATTTCTGTCAGTCCTGATCCACAGGTGAAAGACGCTGTGATTTGTCCACCCCCACCCCCAAAAAATAAAAATAAAGAAAAATATACAGCCCAGAAATATTGATGAAAACTGTGTTTTTCCATCAAAATATGACTAAAATAACATTATATGAATTTTTCATGGTACACTATATGATAGTCAAAGTGTACCATGAAAAATTTATAAAATGAAATTTTATTCATATTATGATGGAAAAACAGTTTTCACAAATATTTCTGGCTGTATATAATTTTTTTTATTTATTTTTATTTATTTATTTTTTTTTTGGGGGGGGGGGGGGGGGGGAGGGGTTAGACAAATCACTGTGTCTTTCACCTGTGTCCTGATCCGAGTCCAAACTGTTTGCAAAGACCATCAGCAGATGACAAAATTTGCTGCTAGCAGACAATATAGGGATTACACATGTTTTTCATGCATTAACATTTGCCGAATCCCGAGGAAGCTGTTTGAACACGGACCGTTAGGCCGAGCGTTCAAACATCGTCCGAGGGACCCGGCAAACAAACATGTGTGATTGTTATTCTTGCATATTTTACCTGATTTCAGCATAAACCGCGCTGAAAACGTCGCTTTTACATTAAATGTTCCTTTTCTTACACTTATATTCTCAAAAAAAATGGCGTCAGCGTCAAACTTTCGAATGTCATTACGTCGCCACAACGTCATATATATACGCGTGCAACATTTTCCCGAATGAAAGCATCTGGCAACGCTTTCCAGTGTAACGTCATGCATGCAAATCAGGCTCAGTTTAGGCTTTTTCACGTAAAAGCCATGTTCAAACAGCACGTGAATCTCATGATTTGAACATGAATTTTGCGGCTTCAAACTGCTTCGCGTAACGAATTCCTATGCAAGAATGTAGTGATCACACCTTTTTTTCATGCATTAACATTTGCAGGGTCCCAAGGAAGATGTTCAAACATCGTCAGAGGGACCGGGCAAGTGTGAATGCAAAAAGCAAACATGTGTATTGTTATTCTTGCATATTTTACCTGATTTTAACCTTAACTGCACTGAAAACGTAGCTTAAACATTCAAATATCCATTTTCTTACATTAAATTATCTAAACAAAATGGTGTCAGTGCTAAACTTTGGAATGTAAAAATTTCGCCACAACGTCATAGACGTGCAACATTTTTCCGAACAAAAGCATCAGCAAAATGATCAGTCAAGGCCGCAAGGCTTTCCTGTGTAACTTCATGCAAATAAGTCAGGGCCCAGATAGGCTTTGTCGAGTTGAAAGCCATGTTCAAACAGCATGTGAATCTCATGATTTGAACATGGCCTCAAACAGCTTCGCGTAACAAATTTCTATGCAAGAATAATTGAGCTAATAAGCCTTATTAATAACTAAAGATTAAATGTATGTAATTAAAAATATATGAGGACAATAAAATTAGCTATACATCTTAAAAATATATGTTCATTACCCTTTGTATACTAATGGATTCTTCCTTCTGGTTTGATACAATAGTCAGGATAGTCCATTGTATAATTTGAGGGATCACAGGTCATAATTTCCAAGTAAAATTGTATTTATTTCTCTGAAGATTGTTTTTGTCTGAGAAAACAGGATAGACCCTGATGAAATGCCGCATCATATTTCATCTGGGTCTTCACTGTTTGCCAAAGACACATTTTGGAGTCTAGTATAAACAGGGCTAACTAACATGCCAATGTAACATACAGTAAAACCTGTGTAAAACGGCCACTCTCAAAAGGACCAAAAAATGGTTTTCTAGACCAATTATCGCTTAATGCAGG
The DNA here is from genome assembly GCA_964019695.1 of Loripinus fragilis. Lineage (NCBI taxonomy): Eukaryota > Metazoa > Mollusca > Bivalvia > Lucinida > Lucinidae > Loripinus > Loripinus fragilis. The sequence goes on along the minus strand of OZ026519.1, from coordinate 13,966,113 downwards.
TCAAAAGTATTACAGAATGCTCCAAAGGAAGCATTCTGCAATACTTTCGACCTTCATTAAGCTACCAGTTGTCATTAAGACCATTGTTTTGTCTATTTTTGAGTGGTCGTTTTACACAGGTTTTACTGCACCAAATTTTTATCAGCAACAATAACTGACAATGTTCAGATAAACAAGAGGGCCCTGGGGGCCTCACCCGAGTCCTGACTCATGAGATGATATTTGGGCCAGTGGTTGAAAAGGAGATGTTTTTTAAAGATATTCCTATTTTTAGCTTTGGGGACCATTTTGTCCATTTTGTTTAGAAGAGCAGAACAGTTTGTGCAATTTTAGTAGAGGGCATTATGAGGGACATTTCTGTGAAATTAATTTAGATTTGGACCAGTGGTTCAAGATGAGATGTTGGTTAAAGATATTTCTTTTTTCAGCTCTGGCAGCCATTTTGGTCAGCAGAGCTGAATAGTTTGTGCAATTGTGGTAGAGGGCATTATGAGGAATATTTGTTAAAATTATTATGAATTTGGGCGAGTGGTTAAGGAGATGTTGTATAACTGACCATAAAGATATTTATAGTTTTAGCTTTGGAAGCCGTTATGTTCAGCGACGCATTTCTATGAAGTTATTTTGAATTTGGGCCAGTGGTTCAGGAGGAGATGTTGTTTAAAGATATTTCATTTTTAGCTCTGGCAGCCGATTTGTTCAGCAGAGCGGAACAGTTAGTGCAATTTTGATAGAGGACATTACGAGAAACATTTTTATGAAAAGTTTGAATTTGGACCAGTGGTTCAAGAGATGTTGTTTAAAGATATCTCTATTTTAGCTCTAGTGGGCATTCAGCGGAGCAGAATGGTTTGTGCAATTTTGGTAGAAGGGATTATGAGGAACATTTCTGTGAACTTTTTTCAAATTTTGGTCAGTCGTTCTGGAGATGTCGTTAAAGTATTGTTTTTAGCTCTGGTGGCCATTTTGTTCAGTGGAGCCAAACCTTTTGTGAAAGTTTCCTAGAGAGCATTATGGAGAACACTCTTGTGAAGTTATTTTAAATTTGGATCAGTGGTTCAGGAGATGTAATTTAAAGATTTTTTAATTTTTAGCTTTAGAACTCATTTTGTTCAGCAAAGGGGAACCATTTGTGCAATTTTGGTGGAAGGCATTATGGGGAATATTCAGGTGAAATTATTTTAAATTTGGACAAGTGGTAAACGAGGAGGTGTCGTTTAATGAAAAAATTTATGCCCAACAGTGACAAACGATGGATGAAGAGCGATCACAATCAAAAAGGGTAGCTGATACAAAATTGAATTAACGTAAAAGTAGTTTCAGCACAAAACTATTCAAGTGTATAAGTATATAATAACCATAGTAACAAAAATACATGATGAAATCGTAGAAAATTACTCTTGTAAAACTTGTGAAAAAGTGGAGAACAAATGGTCCAACTGGATGAAAATAATGGCGCATAAAAATCTATTTGGCAAGAGTAGTACCAAAAAAAATCTTAGCACTTACCCTAAATATCGTATTGTAAACTTATGTTGCATAGTGAATTTATTGGCACTTTTTTTGTTGGAACCATGGGTTCAAATCCAATGCATATGAGCCGCGACATGAGATTTCCAACAATGTGGTATGTGCGACCAGCAAGGGCTCAGACCAGCCTGCGCATACACGCAGTCTGATCAGAGCCTTTGCTAGTAGCTTGAGTATTCTATGAGTGTTAAGCTACTGGCTGAACATAATTTGGAGCTTCTATGCTTAAAAGGAGGCTACACAGGCTCGTCTGAGTCTACACATGTAAAAATGCCACGTTGTTGGAAATCACATGTCACGGCTCATATCTGATCTGTCGAAATATGTTTTGACTTGCTCTTAGGGTTTCTGACACCCCATAGATTCAGATAAGGAAATTTTATGTGTGTAAAATTGTAAATATTTTCTTACCCATCAATTTAGATGTATGTTTTGGGTGCTCAAAAGAACCTCTCATTGAGACGGTTCTTTTGAGTACCCGCAACATATGTTTTGAATGAGAAACAATGAAAATAAATTTCCAATACACACTCTTATCTGGAAGCCTGTATAATCATTTCAATATAGTGTAAAAATTCTATTAGATGCCTAGACATTTATTAGAATCATCCAAATGTCAGCATCCAAACTGGGGGTTGGGCATTTATTAGAGCATGGGCATCTATTGGAATTTTTACGGTACATGTACCACAGATTGATTGGAATCGCATGGTCATACAATTTAATTTCCTAAATATGTAAACAAGCAAATTAATCTACAGAATATATACAGAAATAAAAGCTTTCAAAATGTTTATACTTTGTTCAAAAAAAAAAAAGATGCAAGTAAACATACATGTATAATTACTGGTATATTAAGCTAAAATATCAACTATGTAAAGCATGGACCAAGATAAACTGCAGGCATGCATCATATCCCCCCCCCCCCCCCCCCCACCCAAAATATTTTCAATAACTTGTATTTTTCATAAAATCGAGGGCCATAACTCAGTAGAAAAATTTATGAAAAATTAATTGCAGTTGTCTCAACCTAGATCCATATCTTGCATCAAAGCATATAAAAAAAATCAACAGATTTTCCTAATTTAAGCTGAAGATATAGAAAGAGAATAGACAATTTTCACATACATCAACTGTTCAAAATTCATGAAAAAATGAAATATTATCCAAGCCTAGATCTTATTAAGTTATGCAATAACACAAAATGTTATCAAAATCCATCCATTTGTTCAAAAGGGATTTAGCAAAATTCAATTTCCAACATCAATTAAGGGTCATAACTCTGTAGTTATTTGACAAAACTGCCACACTTCCTTCCCAATATCAACTTCCATGCACAGTTTGAGGTAAATCGCTCAAAAAAATGCTCAATGTGAGCTGGAACAATTTTTTAACATCAAAGGCCATAACTCTGTAATTATTTGACAAAATATACCCATCTACAATCCAAAACCACTCCTTCCAAATATCAACCCTAGTACAGAGTTTGGAGAAAATAGGCTAAAAATGCTCAAGATAGAGAGCGGAAACAAACACTGATGAAGAGATTGACAGATGGATGGACATTCAAATGCAAATTTTGAATGGAAGGTATAACATAATATCCCATGCTTTTTAAAGTGGGCGGATATAAAAATCAGCTGCTCCATGACTCGGACAAGACTGGGCATCCTCAAACATGGACAGATCCAGAGGAGGGGACAGGGGGTCTAGATTCCCTGGAATATCACAAGTGGCAATAGGTTTCCTTAGACATTCTAGTATGGACACCCCTCAGGAAGCAATTCGACCCTGTGGGTCCAACAGCTTCTTGAGGGAGGTCAGTACGGCCCTCTGTAAAATACTTTGATGACTAAAAACAAGAGGGCCCTGGATCGCTCACCTGAGTCCTAGCACATAAGATGGTGTATTGGCCTGTGGCTAAAAGAGATATCATTTTAAGTTATTTCTATTTTAGCTCTGGTGGCCATGTTGTTCAACTGAACTAAACATTCTGATCAATTTTGGTAGAAGGCATCATGAGGAACATTTCTTTGAAATTATTTTGAATTTGGACCAGTTGTTCAGGAGGAGAGGTAAATTAAAGATATTTCTTATCTATAGCTCTGGGGGCCTTTTTGTTCAGTGCTTCCAAACCATTTGTACAATTATGGTAGTGGGCCTCATGCGGAACATTTCTGTGAAACAGTATAGAATTTGGAACAGTGGTTCAAGAGAAAATGCTGTTTAAAGACATTTCTTATCTAGAACTCTGGCAGCCCCTTTGTTCAGTAGTTTGGAACCATTTTTGCAATTTTGGTAGGGTGCATCATGAGGAACAATTCTGTGAAATCATTTTGAATTTGGACCAGTGGATCAGGATGGGATGTCATTTAAAGGCATTTCTTATCTAGAGCTCTGGTGGCCCCTTTGTTTGGTGGAGCAGAACCATTTGTGCAACTTTGGTAGAATGCATTAAGAGGAATAATTCTGTGAAATTATTTTGAATTTGGACCAGTGGTTCAGGAGGAAATGCCATTCAAAGATATTTCTTATCTGGAGCTCTGGCAGCCCTTTTGTTCATGGAGCAAAACCATTTTGGTAGAGGGTATTATGAGAAACATTTCTGTGAAATTATTTAGAATTTAGACCAGTGGTTATAAGGGAAATGCTGTTTAAAGATATTTCTTATCTAGAGCTCTGGCATCCATTATGTCCAGGGAGCACAAACCATGTGTCCAATTTTGGTAGAGGGAGTTATGAGGAACAATTCTGTGAAATTATTTTGAATTTGTGACAGTGATTCAGATGTCGTTTACAAGATTTCTTATCTGGAGCTCTGGTGCCCTCTTGTTCAATGGAGCGGAACCATTTATGCAATTTCGAAAGAGGGCATCACAGGGAACATTCATGAGAAGTTATGTGAAATTTGGACCAGTGGTTCAGGAGATGCCATTTAAAGAAAAAGTTTGCGCACGATGGATGGACGCACGACGGACAAAAATAGTATGTGAGTATGATCAGGAAATACCACAATCACAAACCGCAGATAACCCCGTGAGGAAGAGCCGCTCAATCATCACCAGACACCAGGAAGACAAATTAAGTAAAGCAACCAGCCCTCTCTTCCCCATCAAGATAATTGCAATACTAAAATGGACATAAAGTAACGTACAACAAAACATAGAACAATTACAGACTCCCACAATGGGAGTAACAATAAACAAAAAGTCAACAACAACAGAACCATCGCCTTAGAACGGACAGCAGCCTTAGCCACCGGGGGGCTTAAATGCATTTTACTGGTACCAAATCTTCCCCCTAGATTCTGCTGTTGTTGAAGTACAAGAAATGTTTAGCTCGCATGGAGGCCATCTAACTAATGCAATGTATCATCATGGAGAAACACTAATCAAATTAACGCACCATGATGAAACAAAGAAAAGGGCTCATGACTCACAGATAGTCAGAGCTAAAGAAAACCTCAAGCCACGGTGGGTCTAGCTACAGATAAGCATCAGGCACCAACCCACAGATTAAAGCTTTACGTCAGAGCCGTCATAGAGTCTGAGGCCTGACCCACTGTCGTGCAATTAAAGAGGAAACCATAGCTATAAACCGTGATTGGGTTTAAAACTAGGCATGCAGACTGTTGCATGATATCCAAGTTATATCCAAGCCTTATATAACGTTTTACTATCTTTTTGAATTGATCACTAAAATTAGGTTTTCCAACAATTCGTTTGAATTTATAAACTAAATCACCATAAAAAATAGGTTCTGATATGCCTTGTTGCAGAAGAGTTTTTAACCCAATGTTGTATTTAACAATTAACTAAGACCGATCACAATAGCTCAACTTGAGCCTTCGGCTCAGGTGAGCTAAAAATTAAGAAGAAAAAAGTTGTCAGGATCACCAGACGAAATTTTCTGGATCCACCCATGTTAAAGTCTGATCAGCATCCTTGCAGTGCACTTAGTTGGTAGCAGAGATCATAAGCTTTGTTCATGCTGACTGTGAAGGCTCAGACACAGGTTTAGATAAACAGTGTAAAATTGTAAATATTTTTCTTACCCATCAATTTTAACAAATGTTTTGGGCGCTCAAAAGAACCGATTCATTGAGACAGTTCTTCTGAGTACTCATAACATATGTTTTGGTTGAGAAATAAGAAAATTAAATTTTTGGTACACCTTCTTAACTAAAATCCTGCTCTGATCTGAACTGCCAAATACTCAGGCTGATCTAAACCGTCACTGCTAATGAGTACTACAACAAAGATTTTGTTTTGAGCAATAAGCAAAATTATCTATTAACCCTTTTGTATATTAATGGATTCTTCCTTCTGGTTTGATATAGTAAACTTTGGATAGACCTTTGTTCATATCTAGGGGTGTCATGTTATGATTTAAAAAAAAAAATTGTCTGAAGATCTTTTTTACCTTTACAAAACGTGTAGACTCTGATGAAATGCTGCATTTCATCTGGGTCTTCACTGTTTGCAAAAGGTTTCACGAATACAAAGGGTTGATGATTGCAAAAGCCCAAACTGAATTAGGCTACTGGTTATATGAATAATACTGATACATGCATATGTTCAATGTGTCTATATTGTGAAAGCAGTCTTTCTCCATCAATTTCTTCAGTCATCTTGGACCTCCCTGGTGCGCGCCTTCCATCAACACAGGCTTAGACAAACAAAAATTTTCATCATAAATTGTAAATATTTTCTTACCCATAATTTTTAGCATATGTTTTGGATGCTCAAAAGGACCGTCTCATTGAGACAGTTCTTTTGAGTACCTACAACATATGTTTTGGTTGAGAAATAAGAAAATTATTTGTCTGTTACGCACTCTTAACTAAAATGCTGATCAACAAGTATATCCTATGCTGTTCAGCCTGCACGACTAGAACAATCTACTTGTCCAAACCAACAAAGCCTTCTCTCTCTAAAAATGAGGTCAAGGTGGAGCTCAATCTCTAGCTTGATACTGTAGATCTGTCTGATCGTGGCCCTGTTGTTACACTGCAAGGGCTGACGGATTGGCTAGGTCAATGGCCAAGTTTCACTGGCATACACAGGGATTCAGTTTGGCGTCGGCCCTCGGACATAGTCCGAAAATATTTCCAGATGTCCGAGAGTTTGCTGTCCAGTTTGAACAGTTTGTCCAAGACGATTTTTGGAAGTGCACACTGTACGGTAATGCACAGTGATGCAATAGTATTTTTTGTTTTATAAAACGATCGCTGATTGGCCAAATTTCTGTAAGCGTCAGGCTGGTTCCCATTATTTTACCCCTTAAATACTTATTCACTAAAGCAAACCAGTCATAGTGTTTTGTTACGCGACGCCTGATTGGTCTACTGCACCCTGTAAACTTCTCTGGATTTCATCTCGAAGCGGACAGCATATTTGCATTGGCATTCGTCGATAAAATGACTAAAAAAATTAATTAAATTGCCACCAAGAAACAACAGGAACTCAAGTTTTTTTATGCCACAAAACAGTTTGCCCGCTCCATCAATACACCTGAACAGCCACTTTCCTTGACTAACGAGTCGTGCAGCGACCGAAAATAGCAGCAAAAATAGTACCCCACCCACTTCCACCGATCAGAAGTACCGATCAACAAGCTCCAGTCTCCTCATTAAATAAAAAGCAAGCCAATCAATCAGGCCGCACCTACCGTCCGAAATGGTAGCAAAACTACCCCCTGGTTTCATTATGAGAAGGGCAGATAGCAGTTTCTGTTTATGGTGGTAAATTGAGTGTCTGAAAAAATGTCCTAAAAAATTTCCAAATGTCTGAACAATATTGGGGCTGCTTGGACAAAATGTCAGAAGTCAATTTCAGTCCAGCTGAAACCCTGATACATATGGAGCATGGCTCTCCACAAGCAAAAGTTGTACATATGGCCACGGGTCTTGTAAGAGAGGGGCAGAATGTGAAAACTTCCTCCAGGCAGTTATCACACGAGTTACGTGACCTCCAGGCAGACAACGAAATTTTGCTCCCAGTCAGTTTAGACCTCGCCATCACAAATAATTGCGGTAGCAAGATCCCGGATCATGGTGGCACCTGCATCACCTGCAGCCCTAATGATCTTAACACTATGCCTGATGGACCTGCAGCTTTGTCCAACTTAATCTTTAAGAATGCCATCTTCACCATGTCAATAGTGATTGAGATGGGCGGGCCTTTTAACGGTGGTTCGTTTGACAGGTGTTCAGGGTCCCAATCAAACTTGACGTTGAGAAGCCTTTCATAATTTTCAGCCATGCATTCTGCTTTGCTTCCTGGATCAATGACATTTCCCCAGCGTCATTCTTCACTGGCTTGTCACCTAAAACATCAACATTCTCTATCCTCATCTTGTTGGCGAGGTGGAAGACATCAGGCGACTTGTGGTCAATGCTTTCATAGACCAGATTGTCTGCCTTGTGGTGTGCATGGTGCACCATACCTCTGGAGATGCCCTTGGCAAGGTCATATGATGCCACACTCAATGTGTGCAGTTGCCAGCGTTCCGTGCTTTAGTAGCTTGACACTTGGCTGTAATGGCATCTTTTACATCCTTAGAAGTTTCATGTTTGAGGCTTAGATGTGCAATGCCAGGGAAACTGCATTGTGCAGATTCCCTGGCATTATTCAGATTTCAGAAAATATTTTCAGATTCTGTTACTAGTTAACAAAGGTGAATTCTAATGTACTTGCTTTTGTAATGCGATGACTGATTGTATAACGTCAAAAATTTGTGACAGTATATCCTGTGATATACTGTTGGAAATAGTTTGACGTCATTAATTACGTCACATTTCATTTGATGACGTGAGGCTTTATGCCGCTTGCAACGCTCCAATTTGAGACAAGGCTGCAGAAGTGCATTTGAATGGGGATAACCATATTCAAAACTTTCATTTTGGGAGATATGTCGTAGGATATATGTTCAGAAATCACTTTTTCTAGGCTCCGCTAGCGTGTTGCTGTAAAACTAAATTTATGACCGTATATTCGACGATATACCTCCCCAAATGAAAATTTTGAATACAGTTATCCCATAAATATATTCTCTTCATGCACTTAGTCATATAAAGCAATATTCAACAAAGCAAACTAGAATTGTCAAATAATCTGACTATAGACCCCGCTGCAGCGCTTTTATATATGAAAAAGGCCAAGTTCTAAAGATATTTTAGCAGGAAAGCTAAAGATATTAAGCCGGAACAAATTCTGACATCATTCAAGGCTCATAGCTATGTTAAAAACTAGATCTTGTCAATATAAATGCATATAAAATTTGGTGATATTCTATCCATTTGTTCCCAAGTTATTGAGCTGAAACAAAATTTTGGCATAAATCAAGGGCTATAACTCTGGTACTTATTTGTGGAAAATTATGTGTAACATTTGTCAATATGAGGGCATATATAAAATTTGGTGAATTCTGTCAATTTGTTCTCAAGATATTGAAAGGAAACAACAATCCATGGTAAATCAAGGGCCATAACTCTGGTACAAATGTGTGACAAATGAAGTGTGTCAATCCCAAGGTAGATCTTTTCAATATATATCATATATAAAATTTTGTGAAATTCTGTCAATTAGTTCTCAAGATATTGAGCCGAAACGAAGTTTAGATGTAAATTAAAGGCCATAACTCTGGTACAAATGTGAAAAAAATGAAGTGTAACAATCCCAACATAGATCTTATCAATATGAATGCATATATAAAATTTGGTGAACTTATGACAATTTGTTCTCAATATATTGAGCTGAAGCGAAAATTAGGGGCAAATCAAGGGTCATAACTCTGGTACAAATGTGCAAAAAATGTCGTGTGAAAATCCTAATGTAGATCTTGTGAATATGAATGCATATATAAAATTTGGTGAAATTCTGTCAATTAGTTCTCAAGATATTGAGCGGAAATAAAATTCTGACATAAATCAAGGGCCTTTACTCTGGTAAAATGAGCCAAAAATAATGTGTAACAATTCCAAGCTAAATCTTGTCAATATGATTGTATATATAAAATTTGGTGAAATTCTGTCAATTTGTTCTCAATATATTGAGCGGAAAGAAATTTTGGCGTAAATCAAGGGCCAAAACTCTGGTACAAATTTGGGAAAAATGACATGTACCAATCCCAAGCTAGATCATGTCAATATCAATGCACATACAAAACTTGGATAAATTCTATAAAAGATTTCTCAAGATATTGAGCCGAAACGAAATATTGACGGACGGACAGACGGACGGAAGGACAATCCAAATCCAATATAGCCCCCACTTTTTCAAAGCAGGGCTATGAAAATGATTGATCTCACAAAAATGAAAAAAAGACCACTAAAACCACACAAGTTGCACCCCTTGAGATTGTTTAACCCTTTGTATACTAATGGATTCATCCTTCTGGTTTGATACAATAAACTTGGGATAGTCCAGGGGTGTCAGGTTATAATATTAAAAAAAAATTGTATTCTATTGTCTGAAGATCTTTTTCCGCCTTTACAAACAGTGTAGACCCTGATGAAATGCAGCATTAAGCAGCATTAAATCTGGGTCTTCACTGTTTGCAAAAATACTCATTTAGGGGTTTCCCAAATATAAATGGTTAAGTCATAGTTAAGTCATAGCTATAGCAACAAATGACAAATTCTGTAATGAAAGTGATATAAACAGGAGACAATATGTCCAACGTAATTATACCCTTTGTATTCTGATGGATTCTCCTTACAGATAAAAGCAATAAGAAAGGGATAGACCATTTTGTGCTTCAGGGGGTCACAGGTTGGCATTTCTCAATCATTTCTGTCCCTGAAGATTGCTTTTACATTAACAGCATTATGCAGCATTTCATCTGGGTCTCCCAGTTTGTCAAAGTACCCGTTTAGGGTTTTCCAGTATACACAGGGTTTAAACAGGAATTTCATATATGCTAGCTATTTTGAAACTCTGAAAAAATCTGTATCTGTAACAAAAGACTAGATGGAGTTGTCAGAATAAAAATGCCGCCCCCCTCCCTCCAACCAAGCCTCTTCAGTTGCATGACCCTAGTGACCTTGAAAATTAGATCAAGGTCACAAAATCTTATCATTTTTTAAGGTCCTCCCAATGACATATCTGTGCCAGTTTAGACATACAGTAAAACCTGTCTTAAGCGGCCACTCAAAAAGAAGACCAAAAATTAGTTCTCAAGACCGATTATCACTTAATGCATTAATGCAGGTCAAAAGTATTGCAGAATGCTCCAAGAGAGCATTCTGCAATACCTTCGACCTTCATTAAGCTACCATTTGTCTAAGATCTTTGTTTTGTCTATTTTTGAGTTGCCGCTTAAGTCAGGTTTCACTGTAAGAATTTCTGTAATAAAATTCACACGAAACAATTCATTCTAACAAATTCATTAACCAGGTCCATAGGCAATTTTGTTTACCTGAATAAACATCAATGGATTACATAGATTTAACAAATTGCGGTAGATGTTCTGCCTGCCAAAAAGGCATAGACAAACACCACAGGCACATATCAGAGTGCTTCTTCAGAAGCAGTCTGATCAGGGTCTTCCCTGTTTGCTATTCTGACAAGCATTTTGTTACCTTTATGACTAATCACAGAGGGAAGGCCCGTAATAAAAACATTAATGCAGTTGAGATATGCAGATCAAAAATTGGTAGAAACAGATTTTTAGATCGCAAGTTGTTGCCAAATAGCACAGCAACAATATACCAACTAAAACTCTGTTTCTGATGATTTTTGATCTGCATTCCTCATTGTTAAGAGCAATTCTTAATGGTAGCCTATCCATTGTGATAAAGAAAACTAGAGGACCTGAAGGTCCTGAGGCGCTCACCTGACCTCTATTATTATGTTGAAATAGGTCAAGGTCAACTACAGCTTATAAAAAAACATATTTTGTTTTACCATATATGGGGGTTGCAGCCATTTTGGTCAAGTGACTTAAAACAATCTAATGAATACTCCTTCAAACAGCCCAGTGAATCTGAGAAACCAATGTTTATATAGGTACCTGGCAGTCCAAATGAGTGGCATTGGATAAAAGGTCACAGGTCAGCTTGACATTTGGTACTTATATAAAGCCATTGTCTCATCGGGTTAAACATTTCTCGAAAGTATTATGATTGTGGCTTAAACAGTCATAGAAAAATGAACATTTCAAGATTATTTCCATATAAATACATTAGGAATCAAATTTGACCTTGCCATAAAGTAGGTCAAGCTAGATTCATCATTTGTGCAAACCTGGTAGAGACCACATCCCCAATGCTACATACCAAGTCCTAAGGCCATTGGCCTTTCGTTCCAGAGAATAAGATATTTAAAGGGTTTTTAACATATATGGGTGCAGTGGCCTTGGCCTTGAAACTTATTCATAGCCATTGTCTTATTAGGTTTCACATATCAAGTGAGAATAATGACTTTGGCTTCAACAGTATTCAAAAAATCAACTTTTCCAAAAATTTCACATTTAAATGCAATCAGAAGCAAATTTGACCTTGATGTTAAGTAGGTCAAGGTCAACCTAGGATCATCATTTGAACAAACTTGGTAGGCCCAACATCCAAAATGTTACATACCAAGTCCCAAGGTCATCAGCCTTCTGGTTCTGGAGAAGAAGATTTTTAAAGGGTTTTTACCATATATGGACATGTCGGCCATCTTGGTCTAGTGACCTAATCAATTTGTTTCAATCTTGGCTAATTTTTTGTAAGGAGTCTTCATATGAAATTTGAGTTCAATTGGCCGTATGGTTTCTGAGAAAACTAGGTTTTAATATATTGATGGGACTCCAATATGAGCGGCTTGGCTGAAAGGTCAAAGGTCAACCTTGACCTTTGGAACTTATTTTTAGCCATTGTCACATTAGATTAAACATACCAAGTGAGAATAATGACATTGGCTTCAGTAGTTTTCAAAAAATCAACTTTTCAAAAATTTCCCCATTTAAATGCATTAGGAAGCAAATTTGACCTTGACGTTAAGTAGGTCAAGGTCAACCTAGGATCATCATTTGAACAAACTTGGTAGGCCCCACATCCCCAATGCTACATACCAAGTCCCAAGGTCATCGGCCTTCTGGTTCTGGAGAAGAAGATTTTTAAATGGTTTTTACCATATATGGGCATGGCGGCCATCTTGGTCATGTGACCAGGAACATTTGAACAAAATTTCGTTCCCCCATCCTAAGGAGTCTCCATATGAAATTTGAGTTCAATTGGCCCAGTGGTTTCAGAGGAGAAGATGTTTGAAAATGTTGACGGACGGACGGACGACAGACGGACGGACGCCGGAGTCACTGGTATACTAATAGCTCACCTCGGAGCCTTTGGCTCAGGTGAGCTAAAAAGGGGAAAAGTTGTGCATTTGTTTGTTTGGTTTGATGCTTTATGTCCCAGTCAAGAATTTTTCAGTCATGTCAAGACAATAGCCTGTCTTCCTGGATAGAACCAATACTAAACAGCATAAAGTGTCTTGCTCAAGGACACAACACAGTGACACAGCCGGCAGTGAGTTCTGTTTTTACTGATAAATGAGCCAGTGCATGAGATTTCCAACAATGTGGTATGTGCGACCAACAAAGCCTAAGATCTGATCAGAGCCTTTGCTATAGTTGCTTGAGTATTCTATGATTGTTAAGCTACCGACTGAACACCATTTGGAGTTTCTAAGCTTAAAATGAGGCTGCAGAGGCTCGTTCCAGTCTTCATGTGTCAAATTTTTGGAAATCTCATGCCGCGGCTCATAATGATTAGTTGGGTGAAGGTTTAAGAGATTGATAATGATTCTCCCATAAATGGCCGAGTAACAGAAGGGGTTTCTTATCAGTTCTATCCCAAATCACCCAAGTGAGACACTCCTCGCTGCTTGTACTTGGTGAACTAGTCACTATGACAATATTGTGTTCCAACATCCTGGCCATTGTGATGACGACAACGTGATCAGCCCAGGTACCAGGCTTAGCCATCTTTTCGCAATATTCCTTGATTGTTGTGTCAGTGAAGTTTTCCAGCGATACAGATCCTTCCGGGCCCTGGAAATAGCATGATACATGTAGATGAGCATTGTATGCATTAATCCTATCATTGGGGCTTCCGACCATGCAGGCTCTGATATTATTAAACATTTGTCATGCTATACTCAACTGAGCATGAAATTTAAACTGCACATAATATCAGAATAGTCAGAATCAAAGGAATTTCATGTTTAAACCTATGTATACTTGTCACAGACGTGAATTTTATGAGTATTTTGCTAAACGCATAAATCACCTTTTCTCCCAGTGAGCTGTGTTGATATTTACGTAATCATACCAAGCATTGGGAAACTGGTGTGACATGTTCTTTCATGGGGTACCTTGAAACTGAGTGATTTAATTTATCATCCAATCAGTAGAGGTTTTAGTTAGACATATGAATGTTAGACGATGGATGATTGGTTTTTAACTAACACAACTCAATGAACTTAATTTGCGCATGCGCATAACCCCACAATTACATATGTATGAGCGTGAGATTGGGAAAACGTCATTCTCATTTATGCCGTTGGATCGACTCTATCGATCCAAAGGCTGTAGATCGCTCCCATAGTTATATATTTATATTATTCCTTCACGGAAGTCATCATGTGACCTATGAAAGTTGCTATGTCTAACCGTTTAGGAGGAGATACGTTTACAAGAAACGTGACGGACGGACTATGGACCGACTTGGTACAAAATTAATATACCCTTTTATTTTAAAGAAAAAAGTGGGTACAACATGGACCACACAAAGAACCCCCACAAACAACGTGAGCAACAACAAACAATGAATCAACAACAATAGAACCACAGACTTAGAACAGACTGCAGCCAAAGCCACCAGGGAGGGGGGGGGGGGGCTTAAATGCATTTTACTGGTACCAAATCATTGCCTTAGATTGTGTTGTTGTGAAAACACAAAAATTGTTTGGCTTGCATATTTGCCCTTGATTCATTATTTCAAATAAGATATTATGCATTATTTAGTTCTAATGTTTATAAATCGTTGGTCAGGAGTCAAAAACTTATCAGGAGAGACAAAAAACTGAATAACTTTTGCTAGGAGTGTTGCTGAAAGTCAGACAGGATTATATTTAGTAACATCCAAATTCACTGTTATTGGTGTTTTGAACTTCCAATAAAGATTTCACGGTCATTATGAAGAGTTTCACTTGAGTTAAGCCATTTTGACCATTTTTTCATGAAAAACCATCCAGTTACGACATTTTGAGCATCTTTCCATGGCAAAACCTCGTATCTCGGTAAAATGAGCACCAAAACAATAGAAATTTTCATAGATACGATATTTTGAAGCAAGATTGATGCTTTTTAAGGGAGTTATAATTGGTCTAGAGCTATGAGAATTTGACAGAATGTGTGTCATGCGTTTGGTAATCCGGCGTTGACAAAGTCGTTTTGGTAAAAATCAGAGTTAGGAGGTTTTGACTCCCGACCGACGATATACAGTATATAGAAGAGATACTCACGTCATATGTTGGATTTTGCCATATATATTCACTAACTTTCTGCCTAAGTTGTAGAGGTGAAAGTGCTGACTGTTGAGCTTTAATTCTACTCAACTGAGAGGCAATTGCCTCGAAAAAACAATCCCCATTTCGAGGGGTATCTCCATGGTATTCTAAGCCATTGTCAGTGCAGTTTTCTTTCAATTTTTGTTCAATATGGAACTGTTCCTCGTATTCTACTCTCGATTGTTTCAGAACCAGATCAAGATCACCAGGCTTATAGCAATGTTTACCTGAAAAACAGTACACCTGATTTACTGTTATGTTCCTTATTAAGGGACAGCTGAACAATTGCCCTTAACCCTTAATGCGCCAATCGCAACAAGTCATCTGCTTTTCTTGTCTGCTGAAATGTTTAAGAAGCCTCTATGGCAAACAGTGTGGACCCAGATCAGACTGCTCCTATAGGAGCAGTCTGTTCTGGGTCCACGCTGTTTGTTTCTATACTTAATTCGTCAGTAATGTTCGGCAATTATTTGCAGCAGACGACTTCAGCAGACAACATTTTCAGATGCATTTTTTCTTAGCGCTTTAAGGGTTAGCCTTTAATTTGTTTGTTTGTGTTTGTTTTGATTCTTTACGTCCCAGTCAACAATCTTCCAGTCATGTTGGGACGGGTCTTCCTGGGTTGAACCAGTACTAAGCAGCGGATAAAGTGTCTTTTGTATATTGCCAACCTCTAAACGGTACTTTTACAAACAGTGAAGACCCAGATGAAATGCTGCATTTCATCAGGGCCTCCACTGTTTAAGGTAAAAAATCTTCAAACAAATAAATACAATTTTTAAAAATCATAACCCGACACCCCTTGATATATTAAATGTGTTGTGATAGTGCATGCCTGCTTTATCTTATTATCAGAAGAGTAACTCCACACACCCTACAGCTGATAGATTAACCCTTTGTATACTAATGGATTCTTCCTTCTAGTTTTATACAATAAACTTGGGATAGTCCATTGTACAGTGACGGTAAATAAAAAAATCCTCTTTTCTCCCTAAATCGCTCAACTGAGTTTTGTTTAACGCTTACATATAGGTATCTGGTGAAAGCTGGCCATGTCCCTGGTGACAACTGGGGCGGGACCAATTTTGGCCCCAGGGGCATAATTTGAACAAATTTGATAGAGGTCCACTAGGTCATGCTACATACTAAATATCTCTTAAGGCCATAATTTATGGTTTCAGACATGAAGATTTTTGTATGTTTTTCCCTATATAAGCCGACGTAAAACATGTGAATCCCAGGAGCCGGACAGTTTTTGGCCCCAATGGGATAATTTGAACGGACTTGGTAGAGGTCCACTAGGTCATGCTACATACCAAATATCAAGGCTTTAGGCCTTACCGTTTCACACAAGAAGATTTTTTCATGCTTTTTGCTAGGCCTATGTAAAACATGTGACCCCTGGGGCTGGGCCATTATTGGCCCAAGGGGCATAATTTGAACAACCAAATATCAAGGCTCTATGCCTTACGGTTTCAGACAAGAAGATTTTTTCATGTTTTCTCTATATAAATTTATGTAAAACATGTGACCCCCAGGGTGTGGCCAATTTGTCCCAATGGGATTATTTGAACAAACTTGGTGGAGGTCCACTAGGTGATGCTACATAGCAAATATCAAAGCTCTAGGCCTTGTGGTTTCAGAGAAGAAGATTTTTAAAATTTTCATCTTGAAAATCTATTTTTAGCCTGTATGACCTAGATATGCAATGGAGTGGATCCATTCGAATAATTTTTAAAGAGGGCCATATAAGTATCATACCTACCAAGTTTGGTCAAAATCCGGCCTATAGTTTAGGAGATGTCCTTTGAAGCAATTGTTGATGACACATGACAGATGACGCACGACGGACATCCAATAATCAAAATAGCTCACCATGAGCCAATGGCTCAGGTGAGCTAAAAAAATATATCAGAAGCACCATCGAAGTGTCAAACAATTTGGATCTCGATCAAGTCCACATTATGTTGGGCCTTACCTGGATCCTAAAAGTTTACAGAAGTTTTACAGACGACACCAGAAGGCCCGGTGCACGACAGACAACACCAGAAGGCCGGGTGCACGACTGTTCGTCGGAAACCTTTTTGTCGAGTATGAATGTACGTCAAATATGACAATTGGTAGGGAAAAAAAAGGACTAAAGGGAAACTTTGTCGAATTTTTGTATGAAAGAAGTGCGGCACTTGCTGGTGATTGTGAGGGACAGAATTTTCTATCCCATCCTCTACACGAACAATGGATTATTTTTCTTGCTCACCATTAAATACCACATTTTTATAGTTAAGAAAGGCTTCCAGAAGTTCCTAAATATGCCGTGATGTGACATAGCATGATCACCTCACATTAGCATGACAATGATCCCGGACAATGACGGGTTGGTACGGGGTATGCGAGATAGCATTTTCTCACATAGGTTAAAACAGCGGAAACCCCGATCTGGAGTGCAAGAAATTTAGCTTCTCCCACTGGCTTAACTACCCAATGATGGACATTAAGTAAAATTTCAATTCTTAAATAAAAGGACTATAGTGACGAATGACGAATGTCAAAATACAAACCCTTTTTATGTCTCTTATTGTCCTTAAACTGTTCATCAAAATCCATCTTTCTTTTTAGCGGTGAAGCGCTGCTGGCTTCTCTCGCTGGTTCCCCGCTGCCACCTTCTGATTGTCCATATGACTGGCTTCTACCATCCTCTGTCTTGCTTTGACCCTCCTGAGTATCATGTTGAATACTGGTTGATCTGATTTCTTGCTGAGAGCCCTGGCTTGATGAAATGGCTCCAGGAGAACGTAAAATGTTGGCACCTATAACAGATAAAAGGAACATTAACTCTTTCAGAGTTCATACAGGCAAGTTTGTGTAAAATTCAAGGACTTTTCAAGGACTTCTAAAGGACTGAAAACTTATGAAAAATACTGGTTTACACGTTAAAATTCTACTTCTGAAATGCTAGAGTCAATTACTTAAGATATTAGTTTTTATAAAATCTGTGTAAAATTATGGTGCCTTTATTTGGTGCAGCATATGCTGCACCAAATAAAGTCACCACAATTTTATAATGACATGGTTCATACAGAGTTTGCCATTTCAGATTTAGGGCCTTTTTAGGGTCTTTTCAGGGACATACACAGCAGATTTAGGGCCATTCTAAAATATAAAAAAAATCCGCGAATCTGCTTACCTTAATTGCACTGTTAGACTGTCTTAAGCTCCCCCAGTTTCTCCTTCAGTTTTGTGTCAAGCTGGTCACACAGATTACCCTTTATCCCTCAGGGCATTTGATTTTGCTATATGGGAAAAGTTCCTTTCCTTCTCTGCTTTCACAGCATACTCATCTGCTGATTTAATAAGGGATTCCATGTCTAGTTTAGCCTGTTTGGCTTGGTGTCTCAGTTCCTCTATAGACTCCTCTAAACATTTTCTTTTTTCTGATTCAGATGTTTTTGCTTCCTTCTGTTTAGCAAGATACTCTTCATACTTATGTCTAGCTTGGGTTGCACTTTGCAACATTTCTTTATTTATAGGAACACTAAGGACTCCACCTACAGACTTGACATAGTCACAAATAAGACTCTGTGCTACAACAGATTGATCTTTGAGATTTTCCACTTCCACTTCCTTGTTTACAGAGAATCCCCGTTCAACTGTGGCTTGTCCATGTGACAACACTAGACACATTTTAACAACTTCCAGCAGCTTTTGGTGCTGATCCTTATTCATATATCTGCTGTAGAATTCATCAGCTCGGTCACTTGCAGGATTAAACCCTGAAAACTTCTCTGTTCCTACCAAAGGGATTGTGCAGTCAATAAAATCTGAATATTGTCTGATAATGTAATCACACTCCCTCTCTTCTACCCTGTTGCAACTTACTAAATGAGTCAGAACTCTCTTTAGCTTCAATTTACAAGCTTCGCTATTTGACACCATCTGTCTTGGGTCAAGCATGGACATACATCTAACTAAAGAATAAGTTATTGGGCTTTTTTCTAACAGTTTTTTCAACAATTTTGAGACAAAGTCTTTGCATTCCATTCTAAACTCCATGCTCTGCCTTTCACTGAGTTTACCCTCTTTCACTGCATCTTTAAGAGCTTTCTCTGTGCAAAATCCAATTTCAACTTTAGAGTAGCTGAGTAAATTGTCTTTGTCTTCTAAATCAACAGTGAACAGCTTTGATCCAACAGCTTCTTTTAATACCTCTGGCTTCACTATTATCTTCAGGAGCCCTCTGATGATTGAAGACAAATCTGTCATTAAGAATGGTGTCATTGGTTTATCTGTCTGGTAATTTCCCAAAAAAGGCTATAAGAACATAGCAATGTATCTAAAGAACTCAAGCTGAGCTACAAGTAATTTATCTTTCATTTTGGAGGTTACTACTTCATATGACTTACAAGTTGGCTTGTTTAGTTCTTTAGACTTCACTTTATTCAAGTATGTGGCAATGTGGTGAAATATCTTCAAAACCCTTTCACACACAGGAACATTCTCCATCCATCGATGGGAAACAAACTTCAATGGTATGAGACTAGAGCCTGTAGCTATTTGAAAGTCCTCCCTCCTAGCTGGGCTGTCTTTAAATAGGTAATACAGGCTTGACAAGAATGATGAGATGTCCCAAGTTGATGACACAGCCCCTGTTTTGAAAGCATTGTGCACTATATGTAGGCCACAAGAGCCAATGTTGATTAGTATTACTCCGTGATCTTCTGACATCTGTTTCTTTAGCAAGTCAAAAAATTTCCAGTTCACATTTGGCCCATCCATCGAAACCTGTAACATATTTTTGATGACAGGAATAAGATCGTTTACACCTTTCAAGAAATGTTCCAATAAGTCACTAGCCTTGCCGTGTCCCATGAAAACTGAACCAAGATAACGGGTGATGACCTTGTCACTCCAGTACCTAACATGAAAATCCATTTGCTTGGCTTGGGATTTTTTGTTCAAGCTCTCATCAAAAAGTATGACAAAGTATCCTTTAATGTCACTTATAATTAAGGATCTAAGATACTCAGCAATCCCAAACACAGTGAAATATGCAGTCTTGCGTTCGCCACATGTGAACTTTTTAGCAATCTTACTATCTGGAAACATGGCTTTAAACAGCGGTCCTACTGTTTCGTTTGATTTGTAAGAGTTATGGTTAACAACCGTTTGTATTGTCTACATCACCTCTGCTTTTAAAACATCTGTTTTAGATACAAATTTTTCAAGGCCGCTGGTGGAAGGATTCGTCGTCTTCGTTGTGGAACTCGGAGCGGGTGGGGGTGGAACAATAAACTTATCCATGCTTACTTGTGACGCATCGGATTCGGAAAATTTCCTGTGAGAGTCGCTTTTCTCATGCGACCGTAATGCAGCCTCTCCCATCTTCCCGAGAGCGATATCCTTGTCACATATTTTACATTTCACTAAATGTTTGTCTTCGTGCTTCATAACCCAGCTGTAAGTCCGAGTCCATTTCGGATTGAATACACATTTACCCATTTTCGCATTTGATAGCTGACACGAGTTAGAAATAGATTCTTGAACCGCACCGGAAACGCAACAATCGGCTACCTTCGGAAGTTTCCATTCAAAACAGCATAACAGGGGAAACAACCGCCACTTGCATTTGGTTTCACAAACTCTCCGCAGCAGCTACTTGCAGTTACTTCCCCTGATCGCTACGGAAGCAGCGCTGGTTTCCCATTCAAAAAGACCACCATTGAAATGTTGCGATTTCTGTTCAGCTTCTTTTTAGGGCTTGTCGGAGCATAATTTAGGGCCCCAAAAGGCTTAATTTGGGCCTTTTTAGGGCTTCAAATGGAATATAGGGCCAACCTCCGAAATTCCAGGCCTTTTCAAGGCTGTGCGAACCATGAATGATTTAGGCCTCCAAAAACAGAGTTGAATCCTCTTGCAAATGGTAAAATTCAAGGACTTTTCAAGGCCTTTAAGTGTTTTTCAAGTACTTTTCAAGGCAAATTTTATTTTCCAGGACTTTTCAAGACAGTCGTGTATATTCAAGTACTTTTCAAGCCTGTGGGAACCCCGTCTTTGCATGCTGGGTAATTTGCATGCTCTTTCTGTTGTCAGCAGATTGTTTTTCAGAATTAGTTTAACCTTTTCAAAAAACTCTTTAAAAAACTGGAGCGGCTACTATTACTGAGGAAATCTGGGCAAAACAGGTTTGATGAAGACAACAGAGGAGATGTGTGGCACAACAATGCCCCACCGATGGCAACCTGAAACTTGGTGGTGGAATGAGCTATCACAGCCAAGTGCCAAGCTTTCAAAGTATGGAAGGCTGGCAAATGCACATGAGCATCATATAAAACTGCCAAGCACATCTCCAGATGTGTGGTGCACCATGCACGTCACAAAGCAGACAAGGTGGTCTATGACGGCATTGACCACAAGTCGTCTGGCCAACCAGATGAGGAAAGAAAATGATGTTGTAGGTGACAAGCCAGTGAAGAATGACGCTGGGCATATGTCAATGAGTGGGGAGGCTAAGCAGAATGAGTGGGCTGAACATTATGAAAGGCTTCTGAACATTTAATTTGATTGTGACCCTGCTTCCAAAATGTCGAGCCTGATCTGCACACTCTGATTGTATTCCTGAAAGAATTTTTAAAAAAGTTGATTTTGAAATAAGAGCTGTCACATGACAGCGCAGCTTGCCTGCAACCTTTTAATTGAGAGAAGTGTGACAACTTTATGTATATATTGCTTGTTCTTTTGTTCTTTTTTCTCTCATTCTCTTTTTAAACCCTTTTTGTACGAATGGAATTTCCCATAAAGTTTGATACAGTTAAGTCAGGATGGTCCATTGTGTATATTGAGGGGTCACAGGTTACAAGATTATTCTAGAAATGAGGTCAAGGTCACAGTGACCCCAAAACTGGTACATGACACTCCATTATCCCAAGATGTATCCACAAACCAAGTATGGGATTATATAAGGAGATATGCTCAGGACACGATTATTCTAGTAAGTAGGTCAGAAGTCAAGGTCAAGGTCACAGTGACACTCCGTCCACAAACAAAAAAAGGATTCCTCAAATATATAGTATAGGAGATATGCACCAGAGTCAATGTGAATTCTAGAAACTAGGTCAGGTCAATGTCACAGTGACCCAAGGATGGTAATAGTGACACTTCGGCATCCCAAGATCCATCCACACAAAATTTTGAATCCTACCTAAAATGATGAGATATACTCAGGACACAATTATTCTAGAAACGAGGTCATAGGTGAAGGTCACAGTGACCTCAAAATGGTATGCACCACTCCGCCATCCCAAGATGCAGCCACACACAAAATTTGGGATTCCCACCTCAAAGAATATAGAAGAAATGCCCCAGACTCAATGCAGATTCTAGAAACTAGGTCAGGTCAAAATGACCAAAGGATAGTACAGGACACTCCATCATCCCAAGATCCATCCACAAACCAAATTTGGGATTCCTAGCTAGATGATATAAGATATGCTCTGGACAAGAAAATTCTAAAAACTAGGTCAGTGTTCAAGGTCACATAGACCCAAAAATGGAATGCGACACTCTCCCATCCATTGATGCATCCAAACCAAATTTTGAATTCCTGCCTCAAAAAAAAAATTGAAGATATGCACCAGACTTGATGTTGATTCTAAAAACTAGGTCGGAGGTCACATTGACCCAGGGATGGTATGCCACACTCCATCATTCCAAGATGCATCTACACTGTAAAAACACAAAAAATTTGGAATTTCTACCTCAAATAACATAAGAGATATGCTCCGGACACTATTATTCTAAAAACTAGGTCAGAGGTCAAGGTCACAGTGATCCATATAGGGTACAAGCTACTCCGTCATCCAAAGATACATCCACTAACCAAATTTGGGATTCCTACCTCAAATAATGGAAGAGATGTGCTCCTGACAAGATTATTCTAAAAACTACATCAGGTCAAGGTCATAGTGACCTGAAATGGTACGTGACACTTCACCATCCAAAGACGCATTCACACACCAAATTTGGAATTCCTAACTCAAAGAATATAAGGGTTATGCACCGGACACAACTATTCTAAAACTAGGTCAGAGGTCAAGGTCACAGTGAACCAAATATGGTACACGTCACTCTGCCATCCCAAGATGCATCCACACACCGAATTCAAATTCCTAACCAAAAGAATATAGGCGATATGCACCAAACATGAAGCGGGACGGACAGACGACCTCTAGCCCCACCACCGTCCATGGACCCTGGGGTCTGATGTTGTGGAATGAAAGCTAACCCTACAAGGTATCTATGGTGGATGTATGAATGCTTTCTGACAAGTGGTTGCCAAAATATGGACTTCTAGAAAACAAACGCAAAAATTCTGTCTTTTGGAAATGTACTAGATTTTGACCTCTAGCCCCAGCCCCCAGCTTGGAATGAGAGCTAACCCTACAAGGTGTCTATGGTGCAAGTATGAACGCTTTCTGGCAAGTGGTTGTCAAAATATGGACTTCTAGAAAACTTTAAAGTAAAAATCCTATCTTTTGGATATGTACTAGATTTTGACCTCTAGCCCCTACCCCGGCGTGTCCTATGTCATGGAATTAAAGCTAACCCTACAAGGTATCTATGGTGCAAGTATGAATGCTTCTGACAAGTGGTTGTAATAATATGGACTTCTAGAAAACTTTAACGCAAAAATCCAATCTTTTGGATAAGTACTAGATTTTGACCTCTAGCCCCATCCCCATCATGGACACTGGGATCCGATGTTGTGGAATGAAAGCTTACCCTACAAGGTATCTATGGTGCAAGTATGAACGCTTTCTGACAAGTGGTTGACAAAATATGGACTTCTAGAAAACTTTCACGCAAAACCCCTATCTTTTGGATATGTACTAGATTTTGACCTCTACCCCCCCCCCCCTACCCCCCCCCCACCCCCCCCCCCCCCCCCCAGAACAGAATGGGAATGCCTACGATCGTAGTGACTACAATAGCTCTTTGCACTTCGTGCAGTTGAGCTAAAAATTCAGCAGACAACAAAAAAGCATGCAAAATGATTCACAAACCTGCTTCACATCTTGAACCACTTCATCCTTGGAGAAAGAGGAAATGAAATACAGTTGAATCACGTAAATTCAAAGTCCTTGGGACAAGAGGTTTAATTTTGAATTATCAGTAGTTCAAATTATAGGGAGGTAAACATAAAAATATAAACCCCCAAAAATAATTATTATCAATTTTTCTATCTAACTTAAGTTTTGGGTGCCTTAAAGAAGCGTCTTTCTTTTCTTTTACACACCCCAAACATATGTTATTATAGACAGTTATTAAAATAGATCATGATAGGGTCTTTAGTATATACTCTGAATTCAGTTTGTTCCAAATTTATTTCAAGTTAGGTAGTATTTAAAAACAATCGAAAGTAGAATTTTAGAGGTTTCACTGTCCTCAAAAGCTTGATTAAGGTGATTTTTATTTTGCTCAGCTGTTACTTAAGGATCATGGTAATCAGCTGAAATCATGTGAGGACGAGGTTAGAGTCAGGTGAATTGATAGGCTTTTCTTTCTTTCATCACAGTTTGTTAATTGATCTGGTTGTTTCCTTGTGATGATACATTGCATGAGTTATAGAGAATACTAGGTGAGTGTCTTTTGATATCAAGTTTACTAGGCAAGGCTTTGAGAACGCTTGTTGACATCGCGAGGCTTGCCGAGATATAGAGAATACTAGGCGAGTGTCTTTTGATATCAAGTTTACGAGGCAAGGCTTTGAGAACGCTTGTTGACATTGCGAGGCTTGCCGAGATATAGAGATTACTAGGTGAGTGTCTTTTGATATCAAGTTTACCAGGCAAGGCTTTGAGAACGCTTGTTAACATCGCGAGGCTTGACAAAATGTTTTCTAATTTCTCAACCAAAACATATGTTGTGGGTACTCAAAAGATCCATCTCATTTAATTCTTTTGAGCACCCAAATGATGTTAAAAATAGATTAATAAGAAAATATTTACAATTTTACGCTGAAAATATTTGTTTATCGAAACCTGTGCTGTTCTAAAAGCCACAGTTTAAGATTTTGGGAAGCTTACATCAAATTTTTAGGAGTCCAAAAATTGAGGACTTTTACGGGAATTACCTTCAATAATTCAAGGCCATCTGTAATTTCCTTAACAGCTTGACGAAACATTGTATCCTTCAACTGATCAATACGAGCATAGATCTTATCCTTGATCCGCTGAAACATTCCTTTGCCCCTCTCTGAGCTACAGGTACTGTAGGTATCGCGTAAACATGACTGGATATTAATTTCAACCAACCGCAATAGGACCTGTTGTTTCTGTTTCACTTTCTTCTTTAAATGATTTGACATGTCATTTAGTGTCATTTCGTTAAAGATATCTTCGTCCTTAACCTCTGGATATCCTTCGTTGGCCAGTTCAGGCTGCATCTCTTCTATGAGCTTTCTAATGGCAAGGCATACATCTTTCTTTGTCTTGTCAAATATATCGGGTATTTTATTGCTGAAAAATATGGTAGGTATTTCATGGCTGAACAAAAGGGCCCTTGGTCCCTGGTTCATGCACCTATAGTAAAAAGGAAAAGTTTAGGTAATGTAGAGATAGATAATTGGATGTAGAACCTCATTTGAAGTTATCGTTTAAACATTATCATTTAATCCAAAAGTGAGTCAAATCTGATCAATGGCAAACAGGATACAGATAATCTGGCCGCCATATTTTTAAATGTATCAAATGAAAAAAGTCAATAAGCAATGCTCATTAGATATCCCTCGCACAGTAAGAGTCAGTGAAAAAACTTGGCAAGTTATAATTCAAACCAGCAGACCTTAGTTTTGAAAAGATTTCAGTAGAATCTGTGCAAACAAAAATTATAAACTCCTTCATGCATATGTTTAATGTGTCTACATTGTATCCGCAAAGAATCAAATTGTTCAATCAAAAGCTGTGGTAGGAGTTGATTGGCCCATAAAGGCCGTATCCATGCATATACAAAAGCCATATAAGGGAATAATTGAGTTCTCAAAGCTGTCATTTTGTCAAAAATTATTTTTTCTGAACCAAACTCCTTCATGCATATGTTCAATGTGTCTACATTGTATAGGCAAAGTATCAAATTGTTCCATCAAAAGCTGTAATAGGGGTTGATCGGCCCATGAAGGCACCATCTATGCATATACAAAAGCCTTATAAGGGAAAAATTGTCTAAGTTCTCACTGCTCTCATTTTGTCAAAAATTATTTTTTCTAAACCAAACTCCTTCATGCATATGTTCAATGTGTCTACATTGTATAAGCAAAGTATCAAATTGCTCAATCAAAAGCTGTGGTAGGAGTTGATCGACCCATGTATGGCCTATAATAGCATAAGCGTAAAACCCTATATTAAAAGCCATTCAGAACTACAAAGGGAAATAACTCTAATAGAATTGGCCCCTAACCCTTACTGTTTTGTCTAAAGTATTTGTCTTGCATATATGAACATGTTTGCAAGGTTTGATGAAAATCCAGCAATGACTCTTCAAGATATTAAAGAAACAAAATGTTACGGACAGACAGACGGACGCACCCACGCTCGGACAACGTGAAAACAGTATACCCACCACAAACAAAGTTTGCGGGGGGTATAAAGAAACAAAACGTTACGGACGGACAGATGGACGCACGCACGCACGGACAACGTGAAAACAGTATACCCACCACAAACAAAGTTTGCGGGGGGTATAATTAATTTCAGCAATCAAGGTATGAGGGTCCGGATGGGGGGTCTGGTATTCACTATTCATTAAAAATTAGCCTATTATTCATCTCATTAAATTTTGGGTTATTCGTTAAAATAAGACCATTTATTCATCAAAAGTAAGAAAGGTGGCAAAGAAATCTGATTATTCACTATTCATTAATTTTTTCTTTGATTCATTAAAAAAAATAGGATTATTCATTAATTTTTAGGCCCTCATTATTCACTATTCATTTTTTTGGCTCATTATTCACTATTCATTATATAAAAAAAGGGCCATTATTCACTAATCATTTTACCCCATCCAGACCCTCTGGTATAGGGTCAGCGAATGACCATTTGTGCCAAATTATTGCCACAAATTTGACTAGTAGATTTTTTACATGTTTTCTCTATAAAACATAGGAAAAACTGGCCATGTCCCCTAGCTGCCATGTTCTTCAACAGTTAAATTAATTTGAGCAATCTTGATCGAGGCTTACCCAAGGACCATGTGTGCCAAAATATTTCCAAAGTGGCCCAATTTAGTTTTTGACAAGAAGGTATTTTTATTCTTTCCCTATACAGTAAACACTGTTTAAAGAGACTAGGTCTGTAACTATGAACATTTTTCGAAAAAAAATCTTTTCTTTGTGAATCATTTGTAAAAATAGAATTAAGTTATATTTTCACAATAAACATGTTCAGTACTGCTGAAAACTGCATGGAAAAGTGAATCATCTGATAAAAACAGGTGTTTTTCTTTTGTTTGTAATTATTTACGTCCCTCCAATAATTCTAGACAGTTGATTTTTAACATAAATGCTGTTGTTTTGATAGTGATAATTTGTTAGGATTTACAAAAAAGGTAAAATGTTTACCTGAATTTAAGTATTTTTACTGTATTCTTGAAAAATAGAAACTTTATTTCTAAAATTAGAAGATCAAAAGTTACAGACTATGCAGCTTTAAAACAGCCACTCACAAAAAGATTGAAAATTGGTTTTCAAGACCAATAAATGCTTAATGCAGGTCAAAAATATTGCAGAATTCTCCAATACTTTTGACCTTCATTATACGGTGGTATGTTTAGGACATTCTTTTAGAAATAGATATTCCGTGTGCACAATTAAATAACCTGTGCAGACGAAATAATAATCCGTGCAAACGGAATAATAATTCGTCCAAACGGAATAATATTCCATGCAAACGGAATAATAATTCGTGCAAACGGAATAATAATCCGTGCAAACGGAATAATAATTCGTGTAAACGAAATAATATTCCATGCAAACGGAATAATAATCCATGCAAACGGAATAATAATTCATGCAAATGGAATAATAATCCATGCAAACGGAATAATAATCCGTGAAAACGGAATGATATTCCGTGCAAACGGAATAATAATTCGTGCAAACGGAATAAGATTCCGAGCTAACGAAATAATGATTCATGGGCACGAATTAATAATTCATTAAAACAAAATAAAAATCGAAGAGCTCAATTTAATAATCTATGAGCTCGAAATAATAATCTGTGAATAAGGGTTATTGTTCTATGTGCACGAATAAAACAAAAGTTCTGCAAGTTGGATTTTAAATCTGTTATAGCTCATCTGAGCATAGTGCTCAAAGTGAGCTACTGGGATCAGTTAATGTCTGTTGTTCATTGAGTGTGTCGTCAATAGTATACCACTTGGCTAATTTTTCACAGGAATGGTCCCTCTACAAAAGTAAACTTAATCCGTCAAAATATGACACAAGGCGTGGCTAGTTTCCCTTGTAAACATTTATAGGACACTTATAACATACCCCTTGGAACCAATCGTCAGAATTGAATAAAATTTGGCAGTGATATTTCCATGGTGACATACTACAAAACAGATAAACAAACTTGGTCGCTCAAAAACATGGCAGCCAGGGGACGTGACCTTTGGCAGATACGTGTAAGGAAACTGTTGGCGTCTTCTCTAAAACCGCTCATCATTTGACAGAAACACAATAAAAGCTATGACGAATTTGATCCGTTGTAAAACATGGCAACTTTTGTACCCAAATATAAGAGATGATAAGCCTTTGTATACCCTTTGTATACCGGAAACCCCTACATGATTTGTCATTTCATCCGGGTCTGCACTGTTTGCTATGACAAAATCCATATTCAGAGAAAGAAAAGAAAAAATTTCGGACAAATTATAACATACACTGCAAAAATTAAATGTAACCGTACACAAATTTGGTGGTAGCTTAATGGCCACCGATATTGGTGTTACCCTTCAATGGCTTGAAAAATATGTTTTTTTCGATTGTATCTGTCTGGAGAACAATAACTACAACAATAACAGGTAGAAATGCTGGACTAAAGTAGGAAATTAAGTGTTATATTACACCAAAAGGGATTACAACTCAGTTGCCACCTATTTTGATATTAACTAACACGTATTTGTATAGTGTGTGACCAGGGGACGTTGCTTATTCCGGCTAAGGAAACTTGAAAAAAATCTCCACTGAAATGGTTGAGTACCTGGGTGGATGGTGCACTTAAAACTCAAAATTCAGTGCGGAACAAAAACTAAAGAAAAACCGAACACTCCTAAACGACACAATCTTATCGCCAACAGCAAGTCAAAAGAGCTCCTTGCAGTCGAAATTGACAGTGGCCGATCCGCGATATTCAAAGCCTAAACATTAAACTGAGCAATGCCGTGCAGCATCCTGTATCAACTCCTGATCTTTGTCTTCTTCCCTACTTTGTCCGACTGGACTCCTGCGGGTCGTCATATAGCTCAAACCAATCAAATTGTTGATTAGAGTTCAAAGTCGTTCGGGCAAAAATTGTTTTTGGTGACCTTCTACAAAAACAGTATAAACAAATGTGATCTGTCAAACTTGAATACGTGTATGTCAACAGGGAGCTTTGCCAGTTTCAAACAGATACATATCTATACAAAAGACATAAACTCAGGTGAGCGATACATGACCGTTTGGCTCTTTGTTTATTGAATCAGACTAATACACCAATCAATTCACGTAGATTGTTCAATTGTGCGCTCAAATAATTATATCGTGAAAATGGATTATTATCTCGTGCATACGGTTTATTATATCGAGCGCATGGATTCTTATTCCGTTTGCATGAATTATTAAATCGAGCGCTCAGTTTGTTATTTCGTGCCCACGGAATATCATATCGTGCAAATGGATTATTATTTCGTGATAACGGATTATTATATCGTGTGCATGGATTATTATATCGTTTGCACGGATTATTATATCGTGCACACGAATAAATAAATCGTTTTCTTGGATTGTCATCTCGTGCATACGAACTGGTATATAGTACACACAGATTAATAATCATGCCATCGGATTATTATATCATTTGCAGCGATAAAGATTTCGTGTGCACGCTTTATTAAATCCTTTGTTCGGAATATCAAATTGTATGCACAGATTAGTTAATCATGCGAACGGTTTGATAAATCGTTAGCATGGAGTGCTATTTCGTATGCACAATGCACAGAGTATTTTTCCGTTTGAACAGCTTATTTTATCGTGCCCACGGAATATATTTTCTAAAATGAAAATAATGAATGTCCTAAAGGTACCACCGTATCATTAAGATTTTTGTTTTGTCTATTTTTGAGTGGCCGTTTTACACAGGTTTTACTGTATATATATATATAAAGGAAAAATTCTGCCCCTGGCAGCCATGTGTTTCAACAGATCAAATTTATTTTAGCTATATCTTGGAAGAGGATCATCTAAGGACCATTTGTATCAAATTATTTTCAAATCAGGCCAGTAGTTTTTTACAAGAAGATTTTTAATGTTTTTCCTTTTGGTTGCCATGGAAACGAATATTCTGAATGGAGTTGGAATGCTTGAGCAAAGTGAGTATGACCAGTAAATGCCACTATCACACACTGCAGACCAACCCATGGCACTGAGAGGAAGTCACAGAACATTAACAATCACATCACTTGACTTTGAATCTACAACATAAAATCATTAAATTTCTGTTGTGTGGTTAAGCAAAGTAAAACCTGAGAGTCTGAGAGAGTTAGCATCTCAATTTGCATCAAACAAGAACAACCATACAACGCTCTTAAGGAGCACGCTATTTTCAAAACTATTTTGGAACAGCTTTTGCTTTACCACCTTCAGACACTTTGTAAAACTGTATATATGTATTTATTAGAGGGCCTCATGGAAGATTTGTTTGTTACTAAATGTGTTACCCTCTTTAAATAAAGTATATTGTTATTATTATTATTATTATTATTATTATTATTAAAAGGAGGAAGACACCTTCCCAACCCCCCATGGAATTCAATTTCCTCAGACACCAACCACCCATGTAATTCGAAAATTTCATATACCACGTATAATGCATTTTATCCTTTGGCGAAGACAAAACAAAAGTGAAAATACAGATGGCCGATCTTTTTCATCATGAACCGAATGTTTACACCAGACTGTTACAAGTAAGCATGTGCATTTCTGCAGATATCTCCCCAGCGGCCGCATTTCAGAAGAATTTATTTGCAGAGCCTCCTCTAGACGACGGAGATCGTCCAAAATCGGCGGGCCAATTCAGACATTGAACACAGAATTTTTGTTTACATCAACGCCTGTCTTTAGTACCACATTTGCTACCAAAAATAAGACAAGTAAGACACTAGATCATTTTAAGGGGGAAAAAATAGGGGGGGGGGGGGGAGATAAGAGAGACTGAGCATGCCATAAAGCAAACAGAAATAATAAAGTCTCAGCAGAAAGACTAATATGAACTTAGGTGTTACGGGCCAGGCACTCTCACCTATATATCTACATAAGGTAGATATCGCATAGCTTATAGTATATAATCAATCTCTGACAACTGCATCAGAGAGTCAACTCTTTGGCTCAGTGGTTAGAGCATTGGTCTTGTACCGGGGCGACCCAGGAACGATTCCCAGCAAAGGCACCGGAAATTTTTCAGCTATTCTTTACTTTGTTACGGCTATCATGTTGTAAGATAGGCGCTACCTAAACTGCACAAAGCAATCAAACAGATCTATTCACAATTATTCTGAGAGTTATCAACTGCGCATCCGCTGCTGTTTTGCAAAGTTCTTAGCTTTTTGGCTAGATTTAATAAATCTTCTCTCTTTTTTTGGCAGATGATATTCTTTCTTCCCCTTCCACGCAGCGATGCAATACCCACAGAATAAGGAATTGGCCCAGATCAACCACCCATTTAATTTGATTCTGTCAAACACCAACGACCCATATAATCTGAAAAACTTCCGCACCAACCACCCATAGAAAAATTATCGCCTGCCATCCCACCCCCCTAAGTATTTTTTTCTGGAATAGCCCTCAGGAGGAGATACAAAGACTGATCTCATCTAAAGAAGCTATTATTTTGTCAAAAAATAATTTTAAGGCAACAACCTTCTTAGTGCAAATGTGTCTACATTGTGTATACAAACTGTCAAAGTAAAAACAGTAAAAGCTTTGGTACAAGTTGAATTCCCTGTGGTTGCACTATTTGAAAACACAAAAACCATATGAAGGAAAGTGAAAAAATAGATAAGTTCAAAATGATATCTTTTTGTCCATTGTTTTTCCTAGTGGTATCAAATATCTGCATGCAAATGTTCAATGTCCATGGGTGAAAGTTCTGAACTTTAGAAATTCAAATCTTAAAACTTGTAGTATTCCTACAAAATATTAACATTTTTAAGTGTAAACGGTCAATTGTCTTTAGATAAACTGAACATAATTCAGAGATTCTAGTACAATCTGCTTAATTCATGATTTTGAGGCTGACTTTCTCGGGAAATCAAAATCCTGAATTGAGAATTAATCCAAGAAAACTTTCACCCATGAATGTCTCTCCATTATGTATACAAAGTATCCCAATGTTCCTGCAAATATGGAAGGATTTGAATTCCTCATACAAGCACTATCTATGTAATATGTAGAATTACAAAGGGTGGTAACTCTGAATGAACCAAACCCTAGCCCTTACAGGTAATTCTTATTACAAACGCACATCTTATCAATATCAATGAGTATGATGTATTTCCATCTCTGACATTTTAAGATATTAGGGAAAAACCAAAACATCACGGACGGACAGACAGAAAGACGAAACGGAAAGACAGACAACGTGATAACAGCCAATTGAATCTAGGTTTTTTCAGGAGTGAAACAAAATTCTGTGTCATCTCATTGGTTCAATTTGAGCCTCAGCTTATCTTGACCGGGTTTATTTGGGTCTCAATGTGAGAAAACCTGTCTTCGGGGTTTGCGAACAACAAAGGTGCAGACCAGACTGTGCATCCGCGCAGTCTGATCAGCTCTTATTGGAAAGTATCATATCTAAACTTGCCACAAGCAAAAATTTCAAGTTTTTAGCTAGTCTATGTAGCTGTTCAGGTTGGTGTGATACGAGAGGTTCTGCGAACAACAAAGGCGCAGATCAGTCTGTGCATCCCCGCAGTCTGATCAGCGCCTATGTTATTCCCTTATTGTAAAGTATAATATCTAAACTTGCCACAAGCGAAATTTCAAAGTTTCTAGCTGGTCTGTGTAGCTGTGCAGGTTCGTTTGAGTATCACTATGTTGGAAACCCTGAAGAGTCACGTAAAGGCCCATTTTATTTTTCATTCCTATATTCATAATTTATTTAATTTGGAATTTATACAAACAAACCTTCAGAAATAGAGATGACTAGAAAACAGCAGACTCAATTTGATTGAGCATAACTTAACTAACTTCAGTTGTTTATAGAGACTCCTCTAAAACTGCGGTGCTCTGCACGTAATAGGTAAAACATACTTGAAGGGACGTAAGTGGAAATATATGGAGATGTATTTAACTGTCAGATAAGAAATCACCCTGCAGTATATTTCTATTGGTGGAAGCTGTGCCAATCATGTAGAGTTCAATGGGCGGAGCTTTCCTAAACATTCTCGCTCATAATTAGATGTTGATTTCATGCTAAACGGAAAGGCAATACTTTTCGGTGCTCAATTTCTTCCAGGAAAACATAAATTAACATTCAGAAATAACACACTTTCTTTTGGATAATACGACTTCATATTGCATTGTAAACAGTATTTTATTTGCGGATTTTAAACTTTAGTCAGGATACTTTGGAGTATGGCTACTAGAAACAGACGTCATCGCCATGTTGTGGATATGCTGGCGGACCCAGACAACAACATCCGCTCAAATGAAAACAATGCTCGTTTTGACTCTGGACTGTCAAAGAATTGGACAGTGGCACAACTTCGTGCAGAACTAAGTCGTAATGATATATCATTTAATAAATCAGACAAGAAACTAAAACTTCTACAATTGTGCAAGGACAATGGCTTAGTTACGCCCCCAACCTTGGGTCAAGAAGTGCCGAATCCTGTAGCTAGAGAGGGGGCTGTGGATTTAAGTCAGATAACAAAGACCGTACAAGAACTTACGGAATAAGTGACAAACCTTTCCCGCAGGGTGGACAGCATCGTCACTAGAGACAATACCGTTTTATTTAACCCTGGAGAGAATAACTTGGTGGATACGATTTCGGCAGACACACAGATAGATTATTTACAAGATACATCACACCAGGCGTTACTTGCAGGTTCACCACACCAGACCAGGAATAGTACCAGTTCCTTGAACAGCACAGAGATTGGTATCCGGACGAAATTTGGCTATTCTGCGGAGTCTCTTCCCTTTATTGAGACAGTACACCCCTCTCTCAAGAAACACATTATCGAAGGTAGGGACATTAATTTAGCTGCTCTTCTGATACCCTACTATACTGGTGTACATTCAGATCCGTCAAAAGCTAGCAAAGATCGACCAGACCCCCGGCTGAATACTACTCTCACGCTTCCGCAGTTCATACAAGCTTTTGGGATATATAAGAATATCATGTGCGAAACTTATCCCAATCGAAGAGTGGAGCTGGATTTGTATGAACGTGATATCATGGATATGGCAAAAGGGTTTTATGAGTACCACAAATCATTCTCCGCTGAGGCCGCTGCACATTTGAAGTATGCTAATTTAAAAGTTGACTGGTCTGTTAGAAATAATAAGCTATTCTCAACTATTTTCATCAATAGCAGAGCAGCTACCTGTTTCATGTGCAATAGTTCCCTCCACCTGACATCATTCTGTCCTTAACAGTTAGAAAATGATCGGATTAAACCCTACAATCAAGGTAGTCCAAGTAGGAACTGGCTTACAGACACGGGTCCTGTTTAACGGCAAGGAAATATGTACCAACTATAATGCAGTGAAGGGATGCAAAATGGATGGTAAATGTAACAATCTTCACGTCTGTCTTCGATGTAAAAAAGAGCATCCTCAGCATTTGTGTAATGTTGTTTCTAAAACTACCAAAGCCTGACAGCATTACCAACTCGCCTTATGTGTAAACCCACTCCCAGTCCAGTCAATACTTCGCAACTTGAGACATATGCCCGGTTACTTGTATGATTTCATATCTAACATGTACTAGAAGGGAATCTTTGAGTAGTAGCTCTCCGCTATTCATAGATTCCTTTCAGAGACCTTTCAGCAGGGACCTATTTATTTCATACTTACGAGATATTCTACAACAACTTGGTTACAAAGACTGGAACTATGGTGGTCATTCGTTTCGCATTGGCGCTGCCACGATGGCAGCATCAGTGGGGATTGAGGACCATTTAATTAAAACTCTTGGTCGTTGGAACTCATCTTGTTATATTCGATATATCAGAGTACCAAAAGCGAATCTTCAAATAGCACAGGAAAAATTAGGTTCTCAATGGCGTTAATACTGAGCTATACCAAGACAATACTTGTTTTCCGGGTTACGAGTTGACAAGCATATGTAAAGTAGCTTTCACTCTACAACAAAATTATATATATCAATTTCTAGTCAAACAGCAGACCTCAGACAGTCAGATCAAACTGCTCATGTAGGGGCAGTTTGCTCAGTATGTTTGATGTTGCTTGCCTATGGTGGTCTGGGGGATCTCAGTGTTTGTGCCATTAATCTATCTATCTATCTCTACTGCATCACCCCCTCTCGGAGATTACGTGCAGGTGCGCGTCAGTGCGGTGTTAGTGAAAGAAATGCTTTTAAAAATAAAAAGTTCCCATAAGATTTGTTAGTTGGAGTGGAATAAAAGATGATAGGGTTAAAATGTTAAAAGTCAGAAACAGGCTGACAGTGATAGGCTAAAAAGTTTAAAAACAGTACACTGACATTTATGGCATTGGGTGACTGACTGTGCACACTGCCCTCTTAAATGAATCAAAGGTGGGCAGAAGTGCTATGTGTGCTGGCAGCCGGTTCCATTGCACGATTGAGAGGGGATAGAATGAGTATTTGTAGTAATCTACAGTGGATTGAATTTGACGGAAGCAAAGGGTGTGTGAATTCCTGGGAGTTCTCAATGGGTGTACAACATATGGAGGCATGTCAATGGCTACAAGACCATATATGATCTTGTAAAATAGGCAAAGTCGGGAGTCGGACCTTCTCTGCTCAAGGGACCGCCAGCCCAGGGATTGGAGCATCTGTGTCACACTTGCATATGGGGAGTATTCACTAAGAGTCCAGCGGGCCGCTCTACGTTGAACCATTTCAAGCCTGGCAATATTACTTTTGGTGTAGGGGCTCCAGACTGATGATGAATACTCCACTAATGGACGAACAAGAGTTTTGTATGCCATTTCCCTTAATTCTGGATTTCTGGACCTAATGTTTCTCTTGAGGAAGCCAAGGGACCGACTTGCCGAGGTAGTTATATTCTGAATGTGGCCGTTGAAGGATAGGTTGCTGCTGATTTCCACGCCCAGGTACTTGGAGCCTGCAACCGATTCCAGTACTTGGCCATGCAGCAGGTACTGGCTTGGGACTGGAGTTCTAGATCTTGTAATATGTATTACAACACATTTACTTGGATTGAACTCCATATCCCAGTCCAGCTCCCATAGATGGAGGTGATCAAGGTCCTGCTGCAGAATCTGAGCATCTTCTAAGTTCGAGACTGCCAAGTAAAGGGCCGTGTCATCTGCAAACAACCGTACCTTTGACCTTGTTTTATCAGGGAGATCATTTATATAAATGAGAAAGAGGATGGGACCGAGGACAGAGCCTTGTGGGACCCCGGATGTGACTGGTACGGTGGCGGACTTTTCATTATCAATAACTACTGTCTGGGTCCGATCAGATAAAAATGCCTGGATCCATTTAAGGGTGGGGCCTCTAATGCCATATCTGTGGAGTTTGAGCAGTAATTTCTGGTGACTTACCTTATCAAACGCCTTCGAAAAGTCGAGTAGGACAAGGTCAGTTTGATTACCTGCTATGGAGTTCCGCATCAAGTCTTCTATGAGTGTGACCAGTTGTGTTTCGTAAGATCGTTTGCTGCGAAAGCCGTGCTGGAGATCATACAGCAAATTATACTTGTCCATGTGGGAGACTATGTTAGTGGTAACAACATGCTCAAGCACTTTGCATAGAATATAGACTTCGAGCTAAAAAAGGTCCTGCTCCCCCCCCCCTAGGGAATTTTGCAGACATATCCTAATTTGAAGAAAATTTCAAGCCGCATCTTTTAAGAGATGTTTGCACTCTGTGCTCCGGGGCGTTAGTCTCTGACAGCCTGTTACATATGTTACTGTAACAAACTAAGGAAAAAATCAAAATGAAAGTTTGAGCTACAGAAAGAAGACATTAAACCATCTAATTATTCAAATTTCTTATGTAGTTTGCAAGCTAGATGCCTAAGCTACATAAAAGCAGCATTTTAAACAAAATTACAGCCTTCAATGGTGTTATATGCGTTACATAGATTAGATTTCCCTTTGAAAGTTGAAATCGTGACTAACATCATTCATTTTACAGACGATTTGTGCATTTTTACAAGTGTTTTTAATCTTAGTTTACTAAAGTACTCATTTGACTAATAGAAAAAACAAAGTTTGCTTTTCTATCTCAAATACATTGTTTTATATGAATTATTAAACAACCCTACCCCCAATTTTAAGTATCCAATTTTGGTATCTATTATTGAAGAAAAATATATGAAAATATTTGACTCTCGTGGATATCTTACATTTTTGGCACTGTCTTGCTACTGCAATAAAGAATCATACATTTGCAAGTTTGACATCAGGATCAGAGCACTTATTAAAGTATGTAACGTATGTTACATGGCATAATGATTGAGCTAGGAAATTTTCTTGGAAGTAAGAGATGATATTTCAGAAAAATTTTGTTTTTCACATGTTTTCCTATTAATCTCTAGCCTCTGGTGCCTTAGTCTTAGTAATTACAGTCATTGCTAATAACAAGCCCTTGGAATTGTGTTACCTATGTTATATATAACCTTTTTAATCACTTATTTCCTAATGCCTATAATATTAAAATATATAGACATTAAATAGAAAATAATAGTTCTCATTTAAATGACACAATTTAATAAATATTCCTATTAAATAGAATTATTCAAAAACAATCTTTATTCAAGTCACCCTCACAATGTCTATCATTGTGTCGGCTTCTATTGCAAAATAATCACCAATTTCATCACAACCAGTAGAATCATGGCATTGTATTAGGACTGCAAACTGAGTACAACCCTGTTCCTCTCCACCCCTTTGGGAATTGTGCAGACATATCCTACCTTAAAGAACAATTCAAGCTGCATCAAATAAGAGATGTTTGCACTCTATTAACTAGGGGGTTAGCCTGTAATTGTATGATACGTATGTTACCATATCAATTTAAAAATAAATGAATTTAAAGTCTGAGAAACAGATAGAAGACATAAAACTATCTATTTATTTGAATTATTCATGTAGTTTGCATGCTGAATACCTTTGATACATAAGAAAAGATTTTTTAACAAATATACAGCTTCCTATTGGTAATTGTGACAAACATCACTTATAAGCATCTCATGTGATCCTCCTCTTTAGCCATCAAAAGACTTAATTTTCTTTGTATGTGTGGCCAGTGTCAGCGTCAAACAACTTGACTCAGCCAAACTTGAATCCTTTTAGCATTCTTCAAAAGCAGAAACAGTATGTCAGTGTCATGGGATCAAACACCTGATTAAATATGGGTTTAATGCCATTTCACATATATGCATACAATGGAGTATGACTCTGGTATATATCTCCTCTGTGAAGTGGCAAGAGCAATCTAACTGCAGCTGCCTCTTCATCCGTGCTAGTCAAATGATAACTTTGCTCTGATTTTGCAAAATCTATGTCTCTACCGTGTACCTCTAAGAATACTTTAATATTTCTGACATTGGTCGAACAGAAATTTGATAGGCTGCTTTTTTGCATCATTTGCCATGGAACCTATCCAGTCTTTTGGTGCTTGAGTCCTCAGGTCTTAGATCAATAGTATTTTGCTGCGCCCAAAGAACTTTATAAGTTTTCTTTAGTTACAATGTTGACTCTTGATGGTTTTGGCAGACCGTCTGAAACAATTTCTGTTACACCTTGAAAGTTATCTGGTATAAGAGAAAGAATATGAAGTTGGACATTGCCATCAATTATGTTTGCAGTTGGTTGTTTTTTGATGTCAGTACATTGAAGCATGTCTTAAAATAATGTAAAGCCTATGATTTCTCAGTTTTTGCAGCCATATCATTAGCTGTTGCATTCAAAAGAAGGAAAGTGGACTATAGGTAGAATGGGATAATCAGTAGTTCTTTATTATGCTCTATGGAAGATTTATACAGAGTAAATAAGTTGATAAGGTGCCTCATTTCATGATCCATTGAAAACACTGAAATTGAAAACACTTGCCTCTGACTGTGTAATTAAAAAGGATGTCAAGACAATGCCCTTGCTCATTTATTATGACGAGTTATATATGTTACATCCTTTAATAAGCGTTCTTATCTTAGAAACTTAGTGAATCATTGAATTGAAAGGGTCTAATTTGGGCTCTGTTCATCCTGCATTTCATTGCTTTACCTGCTGAGATACATCTAGTTCGTTTATCTGAAGGGAAAGAGTTACCTCAGTTTCAGCACTTCAGAAGTATTAAGACTTCAAATAAGTTTTTGAATGCTTGGGGAAAGATAATAACTGCAGAGACATTATTAGATGAAAATGTGTGGGTTGCATGTATGGAAAGGCTACATTCATAAAAGTTAACCAGCTAAGATATGATTCTTTATCACAGAAATATCAAGGTACATCAGTCCAGGTTCTCATTGCTCTTAATGGCATAGTTTTCCTCCTTGTAAAGCTTTAGTCTTTCTCCTACTTGCAGAGTATCACTTGAAACACATACTCAAAGAGCCAACTATTAGGAATTCATATCAGTTTCCAAATGTTCCAAGCCATAAACGGCAAAATTGGAAAGTTGATAATGGCTCATCAATTTTGAGTGGACTGGTGGTAAAATTGAATAACAGTAAATGATTGAAATATTGTGTGATGATTCTACTAGTTGCAAGGAGGCGTGTGATAATAATGATTACCACAGAAGCAGACAACTACAAACGTTTAACATGAGTGTTAAATCGATGAGAAATAGTTTGGACAATTTCATTTATTGTATTTTCTTGTAAAAATGTAAAGCTATCTTTTCTATTTGTGGCTCTATATTTAGCATTATATGCACAGTATTAGGAAATGTGTCCAAAAGGTCATTGATAACATCTGTAACACCAGTCCATGGGCTTGATAATCAGAAATGAATATAATTTCTAGTGTTTTGGCACCAAAGACTTATAAGTACACATTAAGTGTCCTGATCTTTAACTAAATGACTTCTTGTAGATATATGAGCAAGACAAACTAAGAAAATGAAAAATATCCACACACTGTATTCACTTTCATGTGTTTTACTTAAACGGTAATAACTAAATTCGCTTCTCTGTAAAACTGGGAGTAGGGTTGTGTATTAGCTCCTATAAGACAATATATTTAAGTTAGATTTTCCCATTCATCAATTGAGTATATGTTTGTAAAATCTAATAAAACAGTTTGATACCAAGTCATAGTAGTTGTTTAACTACATGACAATAGCCACAATTATAGCTTTTAAATTATAATTAGGTTCATGTAACGCACATAACACCACAGTTAGCCGTATTAATGTTAAACAGCTTCCATATGTAGCAAAGACATCCAGTATAAAGACTATAAGAATGTCAATTTATTACATAATTTTAATGTCTTCTTTTGGTAGCTCAAACATTCAAATTTCTTATTCTCAAATTGATTTAGTAACATATGTAACAAGCTGTTACAGGCTAACGCCCCGACTTACAGAGTGCAAACATTTCTTATTAAATGCACCTTGAATGGTTACATAAGATGTAATTTGTCTGCAGATTTCCAAAGGGGATTAGGATGGAGCAGGCCCTTACTCAGCTTGATGTCAAAATACTGTTTGATGATTTTACTTATCACGCTAACATATGTAACGCTCTCTGACCTTTAAAACTTGATGACAACTAGCAGATCTATAAGTCTTCATCATAGGAGCCAGTTTAAAATCCCTAAACAATGTAAGATGTCCAACAGCTGCGAGTTTTTTTCACAATTTTAGCTCAAACTTTCAAACTACATTTCCTTTATTTGATATAGTAACGCATGTAACACGCTGTTTCAGACTAACGCCCCAACATAGAGAGTGCAAACATCCCTTATTCGATGCAGCTTGAGTTGTACTATAAGAAGGAATATGTCTGCAAGATTCCCTCGAGGAGATTAAAACATTTTTAGGCATATCTTACGTAAAGACAATGAGCTTGCCCATTTATTACATCAGGTGACATATGTTACAGCCTCTGATATTAAAAATTTTGCAACAAACTTGCAGATTTATGAGTCTTTTCATATAAGCAAATAAATCCCAAACAATGAAACACATTCATCAACTGCAAATATTTTTTAACTATTTTTACTTTAGTTTTAATACCAAACATTTCACCTTAAAACTGGGTAGGGGTAGGGTTGTTTAATTGCTTATTTCAGAAAAAATATTTAAGCTAGGGAAACAAACTTTAATTTTTCTGTTAGCTAATTGCATAAGCTAGTCAGACATGGTTAAAAACATTTTGCAAAACACACAGAGAGATTGTGAATGTAAATGATGTTAGCCACACTTGCAAATTTTATTGGGTTATCTGATTTATGTAACGTATATGACACCTTAGGAAGCCGCAATTTTGTTCAAATGGCTGTCATACGTAGTTGAGATATCCAGTATGCAGACTATATGAATGATTTTTAAAAATTAATATTTTAATGTCTTTAATTTGTAGCCCAAACTTTCAATTTACTTTTTCTTAGTTTGATAAAGTAACGTATGTTACAGGCTCTTACAGACTAACGCCCCGGAGCACAGAGTGCAAACATCTCTTAAAAGACTCGGCTTTCAATTCTCTACAAGATAGGATATGTCTGCAAAATTCCCTAGGGGGGGGGAGCAAACCCATTCTCAGCCATCCGTCTAATACTGGTTAATGAGATAGGTCTGTAGTTTGATGCAAGACTGGTGTCTCCTTTTTTAATTAATAGGCTAGTCTACTCACATCATTCATTTAAGATTTTGCTTATTTGATTATGTGGCTTCAGTCCTATAATTTGAATGCCATTCCTGAAAATAAACGTTGTGTCTCTAGTAATGTATAAATGTATATATTTTCCAGCTCATGAGGTTTGACTACGCATCGCATAAGCAAAAACAAATCTTTGTTATACAGCTATCTTGTGGGGCTACATGTAATTACGTCATAGCTTTCATTTCGTCCCTATGAAAGAGCTGGCGAGTAAGCGGGTAGGTGCAGGCTCGTCTGGGCCTTTGTTGTTCAGCTATGTTATGAGTCAAACACGATGTACTTTGAATTTAGTGTCCTTGTGTGGGCAGCATCCCAGCCCTACTCTAATTTCTCTGTAAAGTCAACACGCTTTCATATTAGTCATGGTTCATATTACCAAACGTTCAACATGTCTGTCATAATGTTAACAGATGCAGTTCATTAAATAAAGCGTTATTCCCAATTGTCTGGAACATTGGGATAAAAGAATGACATTTAAATGCCAGTTATTGCTAGTCGCGCCCTGTTAAAAAAATTATGCCTTTTGTTTATCAACATATCAAATTTTGTTCTGATACGATCAGTATGCCATTAGCATGACTGGATGGAACTAATCACCCGCCTATCTGAACATTAATGCTTTATTATAGACAAGCTAATTATAATAAGTAATCTTTCGCTATCAGAGCGATTGGTAGGGTTTAAAGCCATCAGACCGCAGTTAACAGCTGTTGTATTTTATTTCTGATAATAATAGCTATTGCTGATCAGACAGCGCACGAGTTTATCTGAGTTTCGCTCTTTTCGCTTGTCATGTACATCAAGCTTACTAGAGACCAGTTGATAAAACACAATGTATATAGTTAATAACAATAAATTGGTGTATTTTCCGTATGATATGAGTTAGTGGGGTAGGTCCTCTTCTTTTTGGGGTCTAATGCGAGAATTGCTCAAATTCACTGGATCAGATCATTTGAGCCATTATCGCATTACCTTGGCCATACTTCACCCCAAAAAAGCGTTCATTATAATACCAGGGGAACACGCATGTGTGTCATGCTTCCATGGCTACAGTTTACATATCCCTGAATTCGTATTATCGTATCATTTGCACCTTCTGGTGAGATCACTCACAGGTGTTTTGATGTCCCCTGAATTCGTATTATCGTATCATTTGCACCTTCTGGTGAGATCACTCACAGGTGTTTTGCTGTCCCCTGAATTCGTACGATCACATTCTATGCACCTTCTGGTGAGATCACTCACAGGTGCTCAGGCATGATCACATGATCAATTGGGCTATATGTATCTTTCACTTTGATGCAAGTGAAAGGGCTGAAGAGAGGTTCTAAGGCAGTCCCCAGAGAAGAGGCAAAATATTTGTATTATATGTATTTGACGTAGTTTATCGTATTAGTATGTGTTGTATATCTTAATAAATGGTAAAAATGAGTTGCTATATTGCTATAATGTGTAAAAGGAAAGTTACGGCTCAATCAATAAAAATTTTAGTCATTAGTTCCTCAAGTTAAAGGTCATTAAACCTGATGAAGAGACTTTCGTCGAATACAGTCTACTCTCGCTTACTCAAGTCAGGATATCTTAATTCCACTTTGAGTCATCAGCAATAGAGTTGAAGGAGAGGATCCGGCCCGACGTTATACTCATATGCTAGAGTCTGTAATTTCAGTAGCCAGAGCTTTAGTTGGCGAGAGTTGACTGTGATTTCAGTTTTCAGTGTCCTAAGCAAAAATCACACTTGTCGTCACTCCGTAAACGTCTGAACAAAAACAATGTGTCAGCTGGTACATTAAGTGTCTAACTCAAATCAAACAAACCATACCCTTTAGTTGTGTATAAATTTATAATTTATTTAATTTGGAATTTATACAAACGGACCATCAGAAATAGATGACTAGAAAACAGCAGACTCAATTTGATTGAGCATAACTTAACTAACTTCAGTTGTTTATAGAGACTCCTCTAAAACTGCGGTGCTCTGCACGTAATAGGTAAAACATACTTGAAGGGACGTAAGTGGAAATATATGGAGATGTATTTAACTGTCAGATAAGAAATC
Organism: Loripinus fragilis; assembly: GCA_964019695.1. Taxonomy (NCBI): domain Eukaryota; kingdom Metazoa; phylum Mollusca; class Bivalvia; order Lucinida; family Lucinidae; genus Loripinus; species Loripinus fragilis. Next base: position 13,921,647 of record OZ026519.1, on the reverse strand, counting down.
ACCCTGCAGTATATTTCTATTGATGGAAGCTGTGCCAATCATGTAGAGTTCGATGGGCGGAGCTTTCCTAAACATTCTCGCTCATAATTAGATGTTGATTTCATGCTGAACGGAAACGCAACCCACCGCCCAACCCCAGCTCCTCCTATTTTCCTGTAAGCCATACCTTATACTTCTGTCAAACGAACAGCTCAAATCACAAACCATGCAGGAAATGATAAGAATATAGAGAGTTATTGCTAAGATAAGAGCTGCGAGGTGTGGTGCCTTACTTTTCCGTTAACCATAAATCTAGTCTTCAACATGTTTATTGTGTAGGTGTATGAATTTCTGCAATACATGGGATTAGCCTTGGCCATTCTTCACCCCCAAAAAGCGTTCATTATAACACCAGGGGAACACGCATGTATGTCATGCTTCCATGGCTACAGTTTACATATCCCTGAATTCGTATTATCGTATCATTTGCACCTTCTGGTGAGATCACTCACAGGTGTTTTGATGTCCCCTGAATTCGTATTATCGTATCATTTGCACCTTCTGGTGAGATCACTCACAGGTGTTTTGCTGTCCCCTGAATTCGTACTATCACATTCTATGCACCTTCTGGTGAGATCACTCACAGGTGCTCAGGCATGATCACATGATCAATTGGGCTATATGTATCTTTCACTTTGATGCAAGTGAAAGGGCTGAAGAGAGGTTCTAAGGCAGTCCCCAGAGAAGAGGCAAAATATTTGTATTATATGTATTTGACGTAGTTTATCGTATTAGTATGTGTTGTATATCTTAATAAATGGTAAAAATGAGTTGCTATATTGCTATAATGTGTAAAAGGAAAGTTACGGCTCAATCAATAAAAATTTTAGTCATTAGTTCCTCAAGTTAAAGGTCATTAAACCTGATGAAGAGACTTTCGTCGAATACAGTCTACTCTCGCTTACTCAAGTCAGGATATCTTAATTCCACTTTGAGTCATCAGCAATAGAGTTGAAGGAGAGGATCCGGCCCGACGTTATACTCATATGCTAGAGTCTGTAATTTCAGTAGCCAGAGCTTTAGTTGGCGAGAGTTGACTGTGATTTCAGTTTTCAGTGTCCTAAGCAAAAATCACGCTTGTCGTCACTCCGTAAACGTCTGAACAAAAACAATGTGTCAGCTGTTACGTTAAGTGTCTAACTCAAATCAAACAAACCATACCCTTTAGTTGTGTATAAATACTTACTTAAAAACTTGATCCCAAACATTAGCTTGCTGACACAAGATGGAAATAACGAGGTCATAGTTAAAATTGATGTTATTGTACCTAGGTGATCTGAAAACCCCTGCTCGATAGAGTGTGGCTACATACGTCTTGTAAGGGTAAGGGGGCCCTGTGCTTTTTTCAGATTTTTTTCTAGGAGTTTGCTGAAAAACAGATGGACGACCCTTCATAGTAATAATTGAGCCGCGACACGAGATTTACCTGTTGGATTTCTTTTGCTCCAGTATTCAGTTTAATTTACTGTTGAGTCCTTATCCTTGCTTTATCTCCTTGTTATATTTTGATATATATGTTTTAGGAGATGATGCATTGATAAGTTAGGGGTCTTTCATGCAAACCAAATATCTATGTGTTTTTGATCCACATCTGAATTAAAGGTGAGGTTGGCGCCGTTAAACCGGTTTAAGCCCTCCAGTAAAATATTTTACTGACCGTTCCAGGGAGGTACTTCTTTTGTGGATCGTTTATGTTTTTGTTCTGTCTTGTGTTTGCTATGTCTTTGTGTGCGTCTGTTTGTGTGTGCTTTGTGGTCACCTGCTGGGAAAGGGCTGACCTCTTGGCTCTCGTTTGTGGTGTCTACTGTGAGTTTGTCACTTTCCCATTGGTATCCTGGGTCAGGTGTGGTAATTGATTGTATCGATTCCTGATCTTTGCACCCTTACTTACTTCCAACAGTGTGGCATTTTGACGTGTATACTCGGACGAGCCTCTGCAACCCCCTTTCAAGCTTAGAAACTCCAAATGGTGTTCAGTCAGTAGCTTAACAATCATAGAATACTCAAGCGACTAGCAAAGGCTCTGATCAGACTGCGTGTATGCGCAGGCTGATCTGTGGCTTTGCTGGTCACACAAACCACATTGTTGGAAATCTCATGCACTGGCTCAATTGTGAAATTACTATTTCAACATGCTAATAGTCTTAAGAAATGAAGCTCAAAGATACTGAGCATCCAAAATTTTAAACTTGGTCCCATTCCTCAATAGCATTAAGACAAATTTAACCCTTTGAAGAAAAGAAACCCCAAAACAGGTACTTTGGCAAAAAGTGAAGACCCAGATGAAATGCAGCATAATGTGGCATTTCATCAGAGTCTGCACTGTTTTCTAAGATAAAATCAATCTTTAGAGAAATTGAATTAGTTGAAAGCTTTTGGTCTCTTATGTCGCTGTGAATTAAGCACCTAAAGATTTTTAAAAATTTATAACAATTAAAATAATCTTTAACCCTTTCTTAAATAATTTCATTTTTTGATGCCAATGAAATTGGTGACATGAAGCAGATCTGAGCTATTTTGGAAGTTAGAGAAAAAAAAATTATGGAGAAATAGCCAAAATTAAAAATATATGACCCTCTTTAACTGGGATAGTGTAAAAGTTCAACTTACAGTATTACCCCATGAGGAGCACGTAGCTTTGGCTTGCTGCTCTGCTATAATGGATCCTTCGGTCAGTTTAATTTTGATGTCAGTGAATAATCTCTGGACTTCATCTGACATGGTCTTTGTGATTGTCTTAAATTTGTTATTACTTTGTTCCACATAGTAGTTACATATAGCTGTCAGATCATTCTGCAAAATATGAGTGGCTTTATGAGAAAACCTGTCTTTTGATATGTGAAAAAAACAAAGGTGCTGATCACTTGGGCCGCAGCCATATGAGTTAGTAAACAACCTGAAACCCAATCAAATACTTGAAAGATAAAATTATTGATAATTATTGGAAACTGCATGGAAACTACATGATATAGCTTTTACTTAATTTTGAAGACTATAGATAACATTATAAGGGCATTTTTCTTATTTCTCAACCAAAACATATGTTGTGTGTACTCAATGATAGAGCCGACAGGTAAGAAAATATGCACAATTTTACGCACAATTTTTTTCATTAAATTGAACCTATGATCATACCTCCATAGATGAGTTTGTCACGAGGTTTAGAACATCAGAAAGTAGTCTACTCAGGCTGCTCTTGAGAAAGTTCATAGCCTTGATTTTACTCTTCTGAGTTACAGTATGTATAAGCGACGCAGTTTTGGCACTTCCGTTTCTTCTATATTACTGAATACCTGTAATTATACTTGTATAATTATTGAAAATACACAACCTTTCATAAAGAATCTGATACTCTTAATATTTGCTGTACAGTAAAACCTGTCTAAAACAGCCACTCTCAAAAAGACCACAAATTGGTTTTCAAGACCAATTATGGCTTAGTAAGGGACATGACTAAAATACTGATGATAAGATGTTTACTTAATACTATTCATGGTTATAGCCAAAGTTTCAGTTCTCAAAATTGTCACCAATTTAAAAAGATCTTACTTGTTCTTAAGTTGTCATTACCTCCTTTGAAATTGTGAAAACAAGAAATTGGATCGTTCATTTAGTGTTGAATCAGGGTTATTCAAGTCAATATAGATAAAGATGGTGTTTGAGATCAACAGTAATATTATTTAGTAACATTTATATGTTATAATCTTTAAGATTAGGCCAGATTTTTTTATTAGTTGATTTACGGAAAAAAAAAATCAGATTTAGGGTCGGGGGAACGAAAAAAATAAAATAAAAAAGCTCTGAAAATGACCAGTTAACTGGTCATTTTCAGAGCTTTTTTTTTTTTTTTTTTTTTCCAGAGCTTTTTTTTTCCAGAGCTTTTTTTTTATTATCTCCAGAAACGGTAAAACTAGTAATAGATAAACCAACAGTCTGTATTAAATTTTGACTATTTCATCATTTTCCTAAAAATCTGGACAGGACAATCACTTTTTACAGTGTCACTCTCAAAAATACAGAACCTCAAAAAAAATATTTTTTTTTTCCAATGAAACAAATAATATTTAGAGTCGGTGGATAAAATAAAAAAAAAATTTTAGAAATTAAATTTTATTTTTTTTATACTTTACAGAAAATTACAGTAGGAGGGTTCGTAAATCAACTAATAAAAAAATTCTGGCCTTATTGAAATATGGCTGGTGTGGCAAGAGGTAGCATAAACCATTGGAGTATTATCTTCCTGTATATATAAATATATGCAGCCAGAATATATTTTGGTGTGTTTCATGATATTGAGCTTCTAGTTCTTTTAAAGCTAAGAAAATTTCTTCAAATCTATGGCTATTATCCAAATTGAAGGACTATTTATCCACTGAACACAGAGTACAATTTTACAAAACGTATATTCAACCCCACATTGACTATTGTTCTACAATATGGGGAGGAACATCTCAATATAATCTAAATAGAATATTCAGGTTACAAAAAAAGAGCTGTTAAAATCATTGTTAATTACCAATATGATAACATTGCCAACAGTATGGATGAGCTTAAAATTTTAATCATATATGAACGCATTTTCCTCAGGAAGGCTAAATTTATGTTTAAAATTTCAAATCTGTCCTACACTTATATGTAAATCAAATGTTTTCTTAACGACCTTTTAATGAAATGCTTCAGTCTCTAAGATCAACAGGTACATTGGATTTTTATACTCCAAGGCCACAGAAAGAAATTTTCAAACAAAGCTCAATTTATTCAGGTCCAGTCATTTGGAACATATTACCAGACTGTTTAAAGAATTTAGAAACTGTTGATTCTTTTCATAGACATTGTATTAAGCATACATGTGATAGCCTGATGATGGCCATGAGGGAGATTTGATGTTCAGATGAGGGAGATCAGGGTCTCAATGAGGGAGATTTTTCGAAGTTACAGATAGGTGTACTTAAACGACTTATTGAAGTCTTTAACCCCCTTCATTCTGGTGGATTATCCTATACACAATGATATAAGTATGGAGTAGTCCATTTTGTACTTTAAGTTGTTTTGACAGGCAAAATTTAGTTAAAATGACGTAAATTTTTCATATCTTAATAAACAGTGCAGACACTGATGAATTACCACTGTTTGGGTCTTCACTGTTTGCCAAAGTACCTGTTTACCAGTACCTAGACAACTAAAATTAACCAAAGTAATACAGGCTTGTGCTTATTATTGTATTTTGCACATAAAATGTTTAAACAGGGCTGATAATGATCGGACTTAAGTATGTGTTTATTGGTTCCAATCTGGTAGGTAGTCAACCATACCATACATGGAACCCATCCATTCAGTAGAAAACCCCTAACGTGAAAAGGGTATTTTTTCAGCATTTACCTGGTTGTACAACAAGATAGTATATATACATGCCAATTTTAAAATTATATTAGCTTTTTACTTACGAGTTTAAATGCTAGCTTTTATAGTGATTAAAAGCTTGCAGTCAATGTCATCATCGGTAGAATATATAATTATAAAATACTTTAATTAAAAATGTTGAAATTTGGAAAATATATATTAAAATAAGTGAATAATCGCCTTGAAATTCAAAAATTTGCTAAAACATATTGCAACAAGGGAGCTAACTCAAAAACGTCATTGCATAGTTACCTTGAAAAATGCTGCTCATCGGAGATAATGGGTTTTTAGGGATATTTTTTTTTCTGACAAAATAAACTTCAGTGAGCCATCACATCATAAAAATACCTTATAAATAGAAGGTTTCTGTTTAAAAAATGATAGATTTAGATGTCTGAGAATGCAGAGAAAGGCACATCAGCATGCGTCACTCTGTTTGGAGTGATCAAGAAGCAATCTTCGGCTTTGTCTTGCGTCTCATGCGCTGATCCCGTCTCATGCCTGTAATGTCTGGTGAGTGATGCTGAAGGACGAATTGCACTCTGTCCCCTTTCTCACTATGCTTGATGGAAGTCTTGAAAGGGAGACTTGAATTTTTTCTTCTTTGCGGACGGCGATCTTTCAAAATGTTCAGAGTCTACAATATATACGCAAAGACATCATGGTGATAAGCGTGCCATACGAGTGCCCAACTTGAGAGATTATTGTGTTTATTTCATGCACTATATGACACCATGTATATTATGATTATCTGACCGTTACCAGTAGTGTTTGATTGCCGACAGCTGTTAAAAGTGCGTGCCGATCGCCGTAAAAATGGTAGCTTGCGAAAATATTGTTATAGCAAAATTCAAAATGCGGGAGACTGCGTTGCCCGCACGGGAGTGCGGGAGATAGGGTTCAAATTCGGGAGCCTCCTGCATGATCCGGGAGGTATCACATGTATGTTAATTGGATGAAATCCAGTCTATCTTTCAATCTTTGAAACTGAAGCATTATGTCCATATGAACATAATTTTAAGTGTAAAATTGTGAATATGTTTTGTTCCCCAGTTTTATCATTTCAGTTTGGTGCTCATAAGAACTGTCTCATTGAGATGCTTCTTTTGAGTACCTAAATTATTTTTTATGTATATAAAGTGTGCCTGTGTGTATTTAGGTTTGAAAGTGCTCCATGCTGCTTGTAATATTTTGTATACATGTAAATCTTCTTTGTACTTTATACTTGTATGTTTTTTTGGTGGTAGTTTATAGAGGGCCTCATGGAAGATTAGCTTTTTTTTATTTTGCTAAATGTGTTACCCTCTGAAAATAAAGACTATTATTATTATTATTATTATTATTATTATTATTATTATTATTAAAGGCTTTCCCAGTCAGTCACAGGCCCAGTCTTCCCAGACGCTTTAAAATCAGAACCACTGCCAGTTGAGCCTTTGGGTGCTCCTGTACATAAAAAACCCCACAAAACCATAAACCCACCCGGCCAGTACTGGTACAGCCAAGGAACATGGCCACAAACAATGTAGGTATCCAAGTCTCCCGGATAAGACTTTAAGCCCCGGCCCCGTCTTCTGAGACGCTTTAAAATCAGAACCACTGCCAGTTGAGCCTTAGGGTGCTCCTGGACATAAAAAAACACACAACAAAACCACCTGGCCGGTTCTGATTAAAGCCAAGGAACGCGGCCACAAAAAATAGTTCTTTAAAAGTACCATGGTACCATAAGACTTTAGGGCTACACATACCATGTTGTGTTGAGCTCATAAATTATATCAATATAGGGATCAAACATGTTTTTCTATAAATTATCATCTGCTTGACCCTGAGGGTGGTGTTGAAACCCAAGCCTTAAGGCCAAAGGGGTCTAACAGATGTTAGTGTATCAGAAAACCCTATTTGATCGTTATTATTGCATCAAGTCGTTTGTCACTTGGAAACTTTGGAAAAATACTTCGAAAAGTACATTTTCGTATTACTATAATGGCATGCAAAACCATGAAGGATTAACGGTTTGGAAAACGCCTGTTCCAGAGCAAAGACCTACGTCATCCTTACTTCACTAAATTACGTTCATTTCTATGCACATTACTGTTGATGACAAGAAGTTTTTTTATTGTTTTCCTATTTAGCCTATGTAAACCATGTGACCCCTGGGGCAGTAACATTTTTGGCCCAAGGGGCATAATTTGAACTAATGCGGTAGAGGTACATGAGGTGATGCTACATACTAAATATCAAGGCTCTAGGCCATGTGGTTTCAGACAAGAATATTTTTTCACGTTTTCCCTATATAAGCCTATGTTGAACATGTGACCCCCAGTTGCGGCCCATTTTTGGCCCCAGGGGCATAATTTGAACAAACTTGGTAGAGGTCTACTAGATAATGCCACATACCAAATACCAAGACTCTAGGCCTTGTGGTTTCAGGCAAGAAGATTTTTTCATGTTTGCCTTATATACATGTGACCCCAAGGTGGGGTCATTTTTAACCCCAGGAGTATAATTCGAGGAATTTTGGTAGAGGTCTTCTAGATGATGCTACATACCAAATATCAAGGCCCTAGGCCTTGTGGTTTCAGACAAGAAGATTTTTTTTTATGTTTTCCCTATACAGGCCTATGTAAAACATTTGACTCCCCGGGGTGGGCCGCTTTTGGGCCCAAGGGTATAATTTGAACAATTTTGGTAGAGGTCCACTAGGTGATGCTACATACCAAATATAAAGGCTCTAGGACTTCTGATTTCAGACAAGAAGATATTTAAAGTTTTCATCTCCAAAATCTATTTTTAGCCTCTTCGACCTAGATATGCAATGGACCAGAACCATTTGAACAATTTTGGTAGAGGGCCACCCAAGGATCATTTGTGTGAAATTATATCAAAATTAGACTAGGGGCTTAGGAGGAGATGTCATTTACGTCAATTATTAATGGACGACAAAAGACGACAACGGACAATGGTCGAAGACCGATCACAAAAGCTCACCTTGTCACTACGTGACAGGTGAGCTAAAAAACTAAAACCTATGTTTTTGTAGAAATAAGCCTTGCTATCTATTATTATAGTTCATTTTAATGCATATTCAAAATTTTCATTAGGGGAGGTATATCATTGTATATATGGTCAGAAGTTTAGTTTTACTACTAAAACTAATCTTCTGACAGTATATCCAATGATATACCTCCCCAAATGAAAATTTTGAATACATTAATCCTCTTATTGTTCCCACATATCCACTTTATTTGGGCCTTGATGCGAGAAAACCTGTCTTCGATGGGTTTGCGAACAACACAGGCGCAGACCAGCCTGCAGTCTGATCAGCGCCTTTGTTATTTGCGGTTAGGAAGTATCATATCTAGACTTAGGGGTCTAGTTAGGGGTCTTTCATGCAAACCAAATATCTATGTGTCTTGATCCACATCTGAATTAAGGGTGAGGTTGGCGCCGTTAAACCGGTTTAAGCCCTCCAGTAAAATATTTTACTGACCGTTCCAAGGTGGTACTTCTTTTGTGTATCTTTTATGTTTTTGTTCTGTCTTGTGTTTGCTATGTTTTGTGCGCGTCTGTTTATATGTGCTTTGTGGTCACCTGCTGGGAAAGGGCTGACCTCTTGGCTCTCGTTTGTGGTGTCTTCTGTGAGTTTGTCACTTTCCCATTGGTATCCTGGGTCAGGTGTGGTACTTGATTGTATCGATTCCTGATCTTTGCACCATTACTTACTTTTACTATGAGCGAAATTTCAATTTTCTAGCTAGTCCTGGTAGCTGAGGAGACTGGTTTAAATCTCGCTTTGGCAGAACCGCGGAAGACAGGTTTTCTCCCTACGAGGCCCATTTGTATCGTTACCTTTGGTGGTTCCTCATAAGGCAAAGGGTTTTGTATTCTCTGGTATTCTGTGGCACTACAGCAAAACACATGTAGACTGTCGGCTAACTTCTTGTCGGCCTCATTTTCTTCTCCCTCATCATGAACCCTCCCCTCACTCTTCATCTCCTACAAGAAAATGGGCCAGTGCATGAGATTTCCAATAATGTGGTACTTTGACATGTATAGACTCAGATGAGCCTCTGCAGCCTCCTTTTAAGCTTTAACACTCCAAATGGTGTTCAGTCAGTAGCTTAACAATCATAGAATACTCAATAGAATCTCAACATCAGTTACTGCTTCAGGTCAGAGTGCTCCATACGTTCAGACCTTGGCTATATCCGCTGTGCCTGATGACATTGTTGAACAGGATGTCCCTCAGGAGCTGCTTGAAACAACTGCTTTAAAGACCACAGATTGGAAGCGGGCACAACTTGCGGATAGGAATATCTCCCAGATCCTTGAATATCTCGCTTTGGGATGTCGTCCTTTAAATCGGATGGTTGAGGAGTCTAAGATAGACAAGAGATTTTTCAGGGACTGGGACAAATATGTGATAGAGGATGGTGTGCTTCTGAGGGAATCTGTTCAACAGGGTCAGAAAGTATCACAGCTTGTTGTGCCTGAAAAGTTTCAGACTGATATGTTTAGGGCATATCATGATGACTTAGGGCACCAGGGACGTGCCCGTACCCTGAGTCTTATGAAAAGACGATTGTTTTGGCCTGGTTTTGACGCTTTTGTCAGCCAAAAGATCAAAGAATGTGGAAGATGCATACGCAGAAAGGTTTTACCAGCAAGAGCATCTGAGTTGGTCAGCATAGTTAGTACTGCACCCATGGAAGTAGTCTGTATAGACTATCTTAGTCTGGAGCGATCCAAGGGAGGGTTTGAGAACATTCTTGTTCTCACAGACCATTGTACGAGATACGCCCAGGCTATTCCTACCCGGAATCAGACTGCTCAGACTACTGCTAAGGCTTTGTATGAGAATTTCTTTGTTCACTATGGATTCCCGGCCAGGATTCATAGTGATCAAGGAGCTAACTTCAAGTCAAAGTTGATTCAGAGTCTTTGTAGTCTGACTGGGATGAAGAAAACCCGTACAACGCCATATCACCCGATGGGGAATGGCATGGTCGAGAGGTTCAATAGAACACTTCTGAACATGTTGGGGACTCTTGAAGAGAGTCAGAAAGTGGACTGGAAGTCCCATGTCTCGACCATGACCCATGCATATAATGCTGCGGTACATGACAGTACAGGGTTTTTGCCATTTTTTCTAATGTTTGGGCGTCATCCTCGCTTGGCTATAGATGCCTTCCTTGGAATACCCCAGGATACTGAGACTACCAGGAGTCAAGAGGATTATGTTTACAGACTCAAACAACGCCTAGATGCTGCTTATCTCATAGCATCTGAAGAGTCAGCAAGGAATGCCACTAGAAGACAGAAGGGATACTATGATGCTAGAGTAAGACACTCCAATCTTGAAGTGGGAGATCGTGTTTTAGTGGAGAAGAAAGGGCATAAGGGGAAACACAAAATAGGAGACATTTGGGAACACTGTCCCTATGTAGTCACAGGAAAACCTGCCCTTGACATACCTGTATATGATGTTGTGAAGGAGAATGCAAGAAACTCCAAAAAGTGAACACTTCACAGAAATATGCTACTGCCGTTTACAGGATTACCCTGCCTACAAACACACAAGCCTGCACAAAAAAAGAAAAAAAAGGAGAAAGTAGAAGAAGTTGTGGTACCATCTGAGGAAAGCAAATATGAGTATTCAGACAGTAGCAAGTCTTCAGCTGATGAGGAGGAGAGTGAGGAAGATCCACCTCAAGTGGAACCTTATGTTCCTCCATGCCGTCGAGTCCCTGGGCAAAAAGGTGCACTGCCCCCTACTAGAACAAAGAATTCAACAGCAGAGTCAAGTCTACCAAGGGCTGCTAGGAACAGAAGACCTCCAGATCGGTATAGAGGCGATGCTTGGGTTAGAAGCCAGCACACCTTCACATGTCCAGCCCACAAGGTAGTTTATCTTTGAAAGAAATCAAAGAACTTTATATGTCAAAATAACCCCATAAAAGGTAAGTTTTATTAGTAGAATTGAGAGGTAGACAACTCAATGAACAGATAGATAGAAGAGCAGTAAAATGTAAGTGATACATACATTTACTGATAGTTAGAAATATTGACAGGAAGAAGATATAGTTTCAAAGATTAAGTATGAGTAAGTTGAGAAGCAAAGTTGCATGGCACAGACCATTTTATGGTGCTTTCATAGACAAGATATGAAGGTAGGAAGAATTGAACACTATATCCATAAAAGTATGTGAATTATGACTGAAAGATTGGGGTAATTAATGACATATTGACAGAATAGAGAAGTTATCTTAGAATTACATCAAGTTATTATGTAATTGGTGGATAGGGTATTAGAACTTACCCATTACTTAAATAGCATTAGGCTATTGGTCGTATATAATATCTCCCCAGTTGGTCTGCCCCATACATATAAAAATAGGCCTATTCCTATTTCCAATTATCCTATAGCCATTTCATTTTCATCTTTTTATCATTTGTATGGTTGCTAGAGTGTGTGACTTGTTTATTTTTTTCTTAAATTGTTTTCACAGAACTGTTTTCCTTCTTTCCATACCATTTTTGTTATATTGGAAATGTCGGGACGCCATTTCACGGTGAGGGGAAATGTGTAACAGGGGTGGTTTTTACCATAAATGTTTCACATTTACCTTCATAGTGGAATGCCTTAAACCTATATGGTAATTTGACATTGGAGCCTAAACCCCATTGATATGCATAAAGATATTCCTGGGAGTGGTAATTTCCTACTTGTTGCGCCCACTGCAACGCTCCAATGCATTCGCCATATTTGTGTTGTTGTCAACGTATATCGTTGACAATACTCTGCATATATTTCCATTAAAAGATACTATCTAATTGTGTCTTTTCAGGTATGTGAAAGTTTAATATGTTATCTTTTAGAAAATGTACCATAGGCATATGTTACATGTTGGAAATTAGGCATTTTATAAGATTTTATACGTCTCCCTTTTCTACTTGATATGCATGTACTCAGGTGTGTTAACCAGGTGTAAATAGCTGTGTACTTATGCATAATGTAAACGATGCTTTTATTATGAAGATCAGCGATTGCATAGTTGCAGCTTGCAAATGGCGATCTGCCTCCACTGCAACGCTCCAATGCATTCGCCATATTTGTGTTGTTGTCAACGTATATCGTTGACAATACTCTGCATATATTTCCATTAAAAGATACTATCTAATTGTGTCTTTTCAGCCTTCAGACGACATAATTAAAATCATCATCTGTCACCTATCGCTGTTTTGGTTTGGTCAATAGAACCCAGAGAATATCCAGCGAGTATATATACGCTCTGTTACAATGGTGGCCAGTCGATCTGGACCAACGCTGAGATACAGCATCATCTGAAACTGCGAGCAGTGGTGGAACCCCGTGATTCTGATCAGATCTTGTTCTGGAGACACATGTGACGTCACATCGCCGGTGATTCCCTGGATTTTCCATCTGCGGATATGTAAACACTGTGTTTTGTGCATTTTTTTACGCGTAGTTGTATCTTTCTGGGCCCATAATGGAACAGACTGTCGATCAATCGAGCGGATAACAGCGATTCGGACGGACAGGATCCATTCAACGGATACATATTTACTGTGCACGCTTTGATTTTGTGATCATTATTTCATGATCACATGTGTTTGTGTTTTAAGTGTTTGTTTATGTTTTTAAGGATGTGTATTCATTAGGATATTAGGATAATGCTTTGGTAAGATTTTTGCTTTTTTGTACATTTTTCATTTTTGATACATTTCGCTATTTTTCAGGCGAAATGTTTATTTTTGTTTAGTTGACATGAAATTTGTCACCTTAATGGACCGTTTCATGTCATGCTAAGCTGAAATCATGTGCAGTATCAGTCGGTGTCAGTTTGTCTAGGAGGGTATATGTTGTATAGGCTTGTTTACAGACATTTACCCCGAGGAAAGCTATACATTCAGATTATGACTGTAAGCAAGCCTCTGCTGTACTTTCCTGGATGGACGTGTTGAATGGTTAGGACTCGAATCTTACATGTACATAGGCCTTCAGTAGATTGAGAGCCCCACCCACCCTTGATCTAAATCCAAACCCCCACAATGGCCACCAAATGCCACAGGGTGCAGAAAAATCCCAACTGCCCAAGGTGGGAATCGAACCTGGGCCGTAGGATCTAAAGGCAATCACTCTACCACGTCGCTGTAAAAGCCGGCTTCTACCGCAAGGCAGTAGAAGTGCGTTATATACCTATACCTACTACATATTTCCCTGCGTTAAATTGATTCGTTCCCTAATCTACTCGGAACAACGCTGTAATTCCGTGACATTTCATGCTGAGTGATGCCCGAAACACAAGCAGTGAACCCCCACAATGGCCACCAAATGTCACAGGGTGCAGAAAAATCCCAACTGCCCGAGGTAGGAATCGAACCTGGGCCGTAGGATCTAAAGGCAATCACTCTACCACGTCACTGTAAAAGCCGGCTTCTACTAAGCAAAGACTCTGATCAGACTGGGCGTAAGCGCAGGCTGATCTGAGGCTTTGCTGGTTGCACATACCACATTGTTGGAAATCTCATGCACTGGCTCATTAATATTATTTTTCAAAAAAGTTCAGACATCCTCAAAATGGACGTTCCAAAACCACACCCAGAATGTCTCTCAATTTCAAGTCACCTGACCAGGCCTAGAGAAATATTCGAATCTCATTCGGCCAGAATCTTGGCCGAAAAAAAGTCCATTTTATGCCACATCACTTACGGAAAAAATGCACTGCCGAGAACAATTTTCGGGAACAGCTAGCGAATACTCTGCGATTAATCAGTAAACACAACCTTATATGGCTGACCAGTAATCGCGAAATGTTCGCGAGATGTTCACTTTTTACATGCAAATTAGGTCTGCGGCGAATACTTTGAGTTAACAGCCTGCAAATATTCAGCGAATATGTGGTGAACATGATTCAAAACAGCAAATTACATATGCAGCGAATATCCCGCAAACATTCTGCGAATATGCGACAAACATGCATTTAAATATGTAAATTAAATATGCAGCGAATATGTGGCGAAAATAATTGCGACTATCTTGCGAACAAGCAGCAATCAATGATTTACAAAAGTCAAAGCTTGTTAAACTGAAATAGTCAAAATTTATCCATTTTGCACTGACCTCAGCAAGCAACACCATTCGAGAACTATCCAAAGTTATCAACTCAAACATCATAGGAACAAAAAAAAAAGCACATGAGAAGAGATTACATACTGTAAAGACTTCTCAACATGTTGTCATTTTTGTATCATGGCAATTATGACATCCATTTAATTGAAGAGTTTTAAGGGGAGATAATTTCGAATCTATTTCCCCAGTAAAAAAATAAGATCTTTAGACTGAGAGCTATATGAGTTCCTAAGATGAAAACTCCGCGGATACATAAAAAGTTAAAGTCACTGTAACGAATATACAGCGAACAGTATCTAGAACTAAGTTCTTATTGCGAATACCAGGCGAATAGTACCTTGTGCTTGAAAAAGATTAAGTTTTTGCTGTGAATATGCAGCGATTATATGACAAACTGCAAACATTCAGCAATCACTTTTTTTGTCAGACCAACTTTGTTCGCTGGGTTTTTGCAGCAAGAAGTGAATATAAAGCGAACAATTACTGTAAACAATGCAGTTCGCAGAATATTCGCAGCATATTCGTCAGATATTCGCACAAAGACAGCTTTTCCATAAGGGCTAAGGCACACAACACTGTCTCATATTCTTTAGTTATCTACTCTAGTGAGACAGATGTCACAGCTTCCATTTAAGTACACAAGCAGCAATGTTTGCTGTCAGACTGCTGGGCATAATGTGAAGACTTACTGAGCCTTCGCTAACCACCTTTACGATAATGAACTGCCCCTTATTGTATCACGTGGTTTTACAGCAATTCACATCTGGTATCATCTAAATGGTGTCTTACCATTAGAAAACAGAGTTTTAATGTTTGGGGGAATAGCCTGAGGGAATGAAAACAAGAAGGCCAATTGGCCCTAAATCGCACACCTGAGTTATATATATAGGTATCTGTTGAAGGCTGGCCATGTCCCTGGCGACACCTTGGGCCGGGCCACTTTTGGCCCCAGCGGCATAATTTGAACAAACTTGGTAGAGGTCAACTAGGTGATGCTACATACTTAATATCAAGACTCTAGGCCTTATGGTTTCAGGCAAGAAGATTTTTTCATGTTTTTCACTATATAAGCCTATGTAAAACATGTGACCCCAAGGTGGGGCTATTTTTGGCCCCAGGGCCATAATTTGGACAAACTTGGTCGCAAGCCTGACATCCAACGATCACAATAGCTCACCATGAGCCAATGGCTCAGGTGAGCTAAAAAGTCAATAAGCAATGCTTATTAGAAACCTTCCCCCGCACAGTAAGTCAGTGAAAAAACTTTGGCAATTAATAGTTCAAACCAGAAGCCCTTAGTTTAAAAAAACACAAAAAAAACGCGGTTTCAGTAGACTCATTCATGTATATATCAAATGTGTCTATATTGTATAGGCAAATTATCAACAATGATTGCACAATCAAAAGCCTTGGTAGGGGTTGATTGGCCCATGAAGGCACTATCTATGCATATACAAAATCCCTATTTGGGAAAAATTGTCTAAGTTCTCACAGCTGTCATTTTGTCAAAAACAATATTTTTTAACCGGCAAACTCCTTCATGGGTAATATGTTCAATGTGTCTACATTGTATTCGCAAAGTATCAAATTACTCCATCAAAAGCTGTGGTAGGAGTTGATCCGCCCAAGAAGGCACTATCTATGCATATATGAGTTTGAGGGGAAATTGTCTAAGATCTCATAGCTGTTATTTTGTCAAAAATATTTTTTTTACCCAAACTCCTTCATGGACATGTTCAATGTGTCTACATTGTATAGGCAAAGTATCAATTTGATACATCAAAAGCTGTGGTAGGAGTTGATTGGCCCATGAAGGCACTATCTATGAATATACAAAAGCCCTATTAGGGAAAAATTGTCTAAGTTCTCATAGCTGTCATTTTGTCAAAAATTATTTTTTTCAACCAAACTCTTTCAAGAGTATGTTCAATGTGTCTACATTAGGCAAAGTATCAATTTGATCCATTAAAAGCTGTTACGTAGGAGTTGATCGGCCCGTTTATGGACTATAACAGCATAAGCATAATCCCCTATATAAAAAGCCATTTAGAACTACAAGGGGAAATAACTCTAATAGAATTGGCTCATAGCCCTTACTTTTTTGTTTAAAGTATTTGTCATGCATTTATAAATATGTTTGCAAAGTGTGATGAAATTCCAGCAATGACTCTTCAAGATATTAAGGAAACAAAAGGGACAATGTGAAAACAGTATACCCTCCACCAAGTTTGTGGGGGTATTACAACAAAAGGCTTTTGCTCAGTCAGTTCCATAATTGGGTAAGTCTCATACCCATGCAAAATCTGCGACGACACATCACTCCCATTTATGTAAAGGATCAGCGAAGGCTCCAGCCATACTGTGTAGGATCGACTAGAGGATCGACTGAATCTTCGCTACCAGCTACGGAAATAAGCTCGTCCAAATTAAGTATCAAATGTTTTAACAGCTCTTATGATGACCAGGCAAGATTGTGTCATTTATTGAATTGTTAGGGATAGACTATGTAAAAATTCCGAATTCAGGCTGAATTTTTATGAAATTTCGGATCAGACCGAATTCAAAGGGCATTTCAAAATGCTAAACAGTCTCATCTAAAAGAAAAACGTCCAGGACTGCGAAAATTCGCTTTACTGGACCCCGGCACCTGACCAATGCAACAATGACTTAGCAAGTGACATTGTCCACAAACAAAATTACATGCATTCCATCTCCAACAACTTACCTGATATACCTGATATACCTGATATACCTATGTAGACATCTGATTAGGTCAATTGGCCTCTTCTGATGCATTCTGATAGCTTAAAAGTTTAGTGGATATAATTCTTTGCACACTGGGTCATTATTTTTCGCAAGCCTTCGGCTTTCACATGTAACCGTAGCATTTCACTGCTTAGCCATAACACAACGCTCTTTTTAGAAAAATCAATACTTGTATTTATTCATGAATCACGTGACTTTATGCTTAAAAGCCGAGACAAACAACAAATCTATCATTATTTTCACAGCGCTTCCAGCTGTAAACACGCTCGTTCCAGTAAGTAATATTTTAAGCCACGTGGTGACTTAGTCTTTTATATTTTTTGCTGTTAGCTTAGGACGTATTCCAAGCTTTATATTATATCATTATGGCTAATGTCGCCGATGGCGATGAAGAGCCCTTTCTCCTCTCAGACCCTGACGAGGACGAGTTTTGGGGGTTTTCCCCAGTAAGGGCCGGTGTTCCGGAGGAACACAATAAATAGCAGGTAAATAAAAAGAAGGGGCCGTCGAAGACGCTCCCAAAAAGTCAAAAACCAAAAAAGAAAACGGCGAAGAGTTCCGTATCCGGGCCAGTTACCGATGGTAACACAAATTTGGACAATGTGTCCTTGTCAGATTTAATAAAAAAATTTAAAGCCCGAAGACATTGACAGTCTCAGAAACTTGCTGGGTGTCTATCCCCAACCCATTCCTTATGCCGATCATGAGGATATACAGTCAATTTTTGGGGACACTCTAGAAAATTTACCTCATTTAAGTGTTGAGGTTGTAGAGACCTCAGATGATGAGGCTGTTCAACCCCAAATTCAAAAGAGTAAACAAACAAAAAAGAGACCATTACAACCTTTAGCTATTAATAATGAGTTGCAGAATGCTCTGTTCCATGATAATAATTTGTCTTCTGTCAGCAGTGAAACTGTTTGGGAATATGATACTTGGGACCTTTCTAGATTGAAACAGCCTGAAAAGGGGCCAAATATTTCTCATTCTTTGGCGAATCTCATAAACATAGCTTGTTTGTCTCAATGTGTTACAGATAACCTCATTGAGAAGTTCAAAGTTCCAGAGAACTGCGAAAAATTAGCAGCTCCCAGAGTAAACAATGAATTCTGGAAGGTCCTAAGCAAACGTGTCCAAGGTTACGACAAGTATTTTTGCGATACTCAGAATTTGGTAGCTGCAGCAATAGTTTCAAATATACATCTGGCTGAGTCAATTAAAGGGCAAATTTCCCAGAATGCAGCCGCAAAAGAACTCATGACAAATACATTGACACTTATGGGCCAGGTTCAATACAATCTGTCAATCCGACGCAGGTATATGATAAGGCCGCATCTTAAAAAGAAGTATCAAAATCTTTGCAATTTTAATGTGCCCATTACATCAAATTTGTTTGGGGATGACTTGCCAAAGGAAATACGGAACTGCGATGCTGCAGTATCAGTTGCAAGAGACAATTATGGTTATGGCGGTTTTCGACCTAACAGAGGTAGAGGTTACTATCGAGGACCTAGAGGTCAGAGAGGAGGTTTTCTTTACCAACCATACCCACCCCAGTACTAACATTATGGTGGTAATAACTATAGTCAGTATGGTGGTGGCTCCTTTCGAGGAAATTCCAAGGGTTTTGCACCCATGAAGGGGAGAAGGACTGTTCCTACAGCCACAGTGTCCTCTGCCCCAAACGAGAATTGATTTTACCCAAGGTGAGTGCCGTTTGTAAATTACAGTATTGCTTAGATAATTGGAAGAATTATACATCAGATCCCTGGATTTTACAGACTATTTCAGGTTATTATTTAGAATTTGAGACCAGACCTTTTCAAAATTCAATTCCAGGGGAAATAAAGTTCTCAGATGAGCATAGACAAATCATTAATAATGAAGTATCTGATCTTTTAGAAAAAGGTGCAATTCAGCATTCAAATTGGGAAGAAAAGCAGTTTATTTCCAATATTTTTATTGTACCCATGCCTAATGGCAAATATAGACCTATCATAAATTAAAAATATCTCAACCAGTTTATGAAATATGAACATTTTAAACAGGAGACTTTTAAAATGGTTTTAGGTCTCATTCAGGAACAGGATTTTTTTTACTAGAATTGACTTACAAGAAGCATATTTTTCAGTGCCTATAAATAAGCAGTTTTATAGGTTTCTAAAGTTTATATGGAATGGTGAACTTTGGCATTTTATCTGTCTACCATTTGGCTTATCTAGTGCTCCAAGGGTTTTTACCAAGATTCTAAAGCCTATTTATGCCTGGTTCAGGCAGCAGGCTATCAGGTGCTCTTATTATATTGACGATTCTTTGAATATGGATGAAAATTATCAAATTTGCTTGAAGAATGCAAAATCTATGGTGGCTGTTCTAGAGTCCCTCGGGTTTACCATAAACAAACAAAAATCTGTTTTAATTCCTACACAGACTATCACATTCTTTGGTTTTGAGCTGGACTCTGTCAGATTTTTAGTAATCTTACCTGAAGTTAAGGTACAAAAAATTAAAAAATTTGCTAAATGGCTGTTACAAGAGAATGTAATTACTGTACGTGTACTGGCATCATTTATAGGATTGGTATTAAATGCATTTTATGCAATTCTTGACGGTCCGCTTCATTACAGAAGTCTAGAGAGAGATAAAATCTTATCCTTACGTGGGACTTTGGATTTTGGTAAAACCCTTGTGTTGTCAGAACATAGCAGAATAGACCTTCAATGGTGGGCTTATGATTTTGATAAGAAAAATGGAAAACGGATACGTCCTCAAAAGGTAGAAATAACATGTAGGACTGATGCCTCCCTTGCAGGTTGGGGCGCATATGACGTTTCAAGTGAAAAGTCTGCTAATGGTAGATGGTCGCTAAATGAACTAGGTTTTTCTATCAATAATTTAGAACTTTTAGCGGTTTGGTTTGCGTTACAGACTCTTTACTCTGATATCTCAAATAAGCATATTGAAATTCAGTGTGATAATGTTTCTGCGGTCAAATATGTGAATGATTTTGGAGGAATGACCTCCCATGACATGGATGCATTAGCTAGTAAGATATGGAACTGGTGTATAAATAAGAATATTTTCATTTCCGCAGTACATATAAGTGGAATTTCAAATGTACAGGCTGATTTCCTTTCTAGAAACTTCTCTGATTGTACAGAATGGCAATTGAAAAGGCAGATCTTTGATCGTTTATGTAAGCAATGTTTTCTGCCAGATATAGATTTGTTCGCTAGTCATTTAAATAGACAACTAGACAAATTTGTTTTATGGTTTCCAGAAGTAGGTGCTTACAGAAATGATGCTTTTTCCTTTTCCTGGCACAGTTTCTCACCATATATTTTCTGTCCTTTTAATCTTGTGGGCAGAGTAGTGACTAAAATAATTGCTGATAATTGCTGATGGGGTTAATAAAGCTTTATTAATAATTCCCCACTGGAAATCTCAATTGTGGTTTCCTATGGTAGTAGCTAATTTGATCTGTTTTCCTATCAGACTTCCACGTCATGCAGATCTCCTGAGGTTACCACACAACAACCAAACACATCCCATGTCCAAGAGGTTAAGGATGGTCGCTGTTGTTTTATCAGGAAACAGCTCCAAAGTAGAGGAATTTCGAAGTCAGCTTCAGACATCATTGCCAGCTCATGGAGAGACGGAAATAGGAAACAATATGACTTTGCTTGGAAAAAGTGGTATTTTTGGTGCTTACGCAGACATTCCAATCCCTTTGTTACAACTGAAGAGGTAGTAGTTTCTTATTTAAATTTCCTGCGGCTAGATGGTAAGTCTTACTCAGTAATTAACACGCATAAATCTATGTTGTTACAGACAGTTTTTTGACAATGATTGGTGTAACAACCCAAATTTAATCTCATGATATATGAGAGGTTTAGGTAATGTGATTCCCCCTAAGCCGCGATACAGTGTTATTTGGGATGTTTCCAAAGTGCTTGTTTATTTAAGTACCCTTTTTCCATTAGAATCTTTGTCATTGAAGATGCTGACGTTGAAGCTTACTGCTCTTATTGCACTTTCCTCGGCCCCTAGAGCTCAAGCTTTAGCCTCATTAAATTTAGATTGTATGCAAGTCATGGACTCTAAAGTGGTGTTTCATTTCAATAACTTATTAAAAACCTCGAAACAGGGAAAGAGTTTTACCTTAGAACTGAAACATTTTGCGAATGAAAAACTGTGTGTCATGCATACTTTATTAAAATATGTTGAAAAAACCTCAAACATAAGGAAATCCCGACAGTTACTAGTCTCATATTGTTCATATATGTCTGTTACAACTAGTACAATTGCTAGATGGCTTAAAGAGATTCTGAACTTATCAGGGATAAATACACAGACTTTTAAAGCTCATTCTTACAGGTCAGCAGCCACCTCAGCTGCTTTTTCTAAGGGCTGTTCCCTTAAAGACATTTTAAAGATGGCAGATTGGTCATCTTCAAAGAATTTTTATAAATTCTATTACAGGGAGTCTGCAAAAGAGGTTTATTTCTCTGATGCTGTTTTGAACTCAGTATAATAATGGTGGTTTTGTTATAAGTTTAAAATATTTTGTTGCCTGGAGTTAAAGATGCTATGGTTACATGTGAAAGCCGAAGGCTGGCGAAAAATAATGGTCCCTCATCCAAGCGTTTGTGCAGGATGAGGGGCATTATTGGAGCAAGCCTGAGGCTTGAGCATGTAACAACCCACCCTAAATTTTTAGGGTTAATTATAATTTATGGACTGAGGTTTTTCCCTCCCTAAATTTTTTGACCAGGCAACAAAACATTTTGTGTTGTTGACAAATAAATGATAGATTTGTTGTTTGTCTCGGCTTTTAAGCATAAAGTCATGTGATTCATGAATAAATACAAGTATTGATTTTTCTAAAAAGAGTGTTGTGTTATGGCTAAGCAGTGAAATGCTACGATTACATGCTCAAGCCTCAGGCTTGCTCCAATAATGCCCCTCATCCTGCACAAACGCTTGGATGAGGGACCATTTTTCATGCGTTTTGCCACCTGTTGATTTTTTTCAAAATCATCTTTTTTGAAAAATTCTTTCAGGAATACCATCAGAGTGTCAAACATTTTGTTGGGCCTGATCTGGGTCCAAACTGTTTGCAAAGGTTATCAGCAGACCATACTAGTAGGCAAGAGTTTAAGTATTTTCTGTCTTGAAAGCCTCATTAGCTCTTTAAACAGTTTATCCATACTTGGTGTCCAATATTTTGCTTTATCTGACTATAAGTCAGTCAGTAGAAGGTGAATGGCTGTAAAAATATTTCATGGCCTTAACCCTATGTATGATGGAAAAATATTTCATGGCCTTAACCCTATGTATACTGGAAAAATATTTCATGGCCTTAACCCTATGTATACTGGAAAAATATTTCATGGCCTTAACCCTATGTATACTGGAAAAATATTTCATGGCCTTAGCCCTATGTATACTGGAAAAATATTTCATGGCCTTTAACCCTATGTATACTGGAAAAATATTTCATGGCCTTAACCCTATGTATACTGGAAAAATATTTCAGAGCCTTAACCCTTTGTATACTGGAAAAATATTTCATGGCCTTAACCCTATGTATACTGGAAAAATATTTCATGGCCATAACCCTATGTATACTGGAAAAATATTATATGGCCTTAACCCTATGTATACTGGAAAAATATTTCATGGCCTAAACCCTATGTATACTGGAAAAATATTTCATGGCCTTAACCCTATGTATACTGGAAAAATATTTCATGGCCTTAACCCTATGTATACTGGAAAAATATTTCATGGCCTTAGCCCTATGTATACTGTAAAAATATTTCATGGCCTTTAACCCTATGTATACTGGAAAAATATTTCATGGCCTTAACCCTTTGTATACTGGAAAAATATTTCATGGCCTTAACCCTATGTATACTGGAAAAATATTTCATGGTCTTAACCCTATGTATACTGGAAAAATATTTCATGGCCTTAACCCTATGTATACTGGAAAAATATTTCATGGCCTTAACCCTATGTATACTGCCGCAGAATGCACTATTATTAGGGTCTGCACTGTTTTCTAAAATAAAAACGATCCTTGGGGACAGAAGAACAACATAATTTGGAAATTTCTACCTGTGACCCCTTAAAATAAAAAATGGTAACTCCCATTCTTATTGCATTTATCTGTATGTGAAAATCCATCAGAATACAAAGGGTTAATTGGAAAATTGAACGAGACTTACCTTCGTAGAGGGGAAGTTGAAGTTTAATTGTAATTTTGTTGACCACTGATTCCTTAAGAGGGCACACAGAGATGCGCAGCATTCAACCGGAATGGATCATTCTTCAGAGACTGTGTCAAGGCATTTTCTCCTGTACTTTCCACAAGACAAGGCCTTGACTCGAGCAAAATTTGAAAGAATCAAGTTACATAGGGATGGGAGGGTGGATGTGTACCCTCTTAAGGTATCAGTGGTTAACGAAATTACAATTAAACTTCAACTTCCCCTCTACGAAGGTAAGTCTCGTTCAATTTTCCAATTTCGTTTCCCACTTGATTCCTTAAGATGGCCCCACAGAGATTTTAGAGATGATTCTTTCCAATTTAAAATATCAACATTCAATAAATGTGTGAGGTTTTAACCTTTATCTATTATACACTAAACATCAAAATGTGAATGAAGATAATATTATATATCCCTAAACTGTGTATAAATTATTATTGTAATAATATTCATACTCCTGTTCCTTCCAAAATTGCTTGTTGGACAGTTTTGTGAATTTTCTTTAACAGGTTAATCATATATAATGTTTTGAAAACACTTTGGCGTTTGCCCAACCGGCTGTCTTAACAATCACTTGAAGAGGGACTCACCCTTTCTTAGCTTTTGATGTACAAGCTGCCATAATACTATGTGGTTTAAACATTATTGTCTATCCCGGCTTTGTTCATGGTTTGCCTAATCCATCTTGCCACTGTATCTTTAGCTACTGCCTGGTGGGATTTTATTGTGATTATTAAAAGTTTTTGGCTGTTTCGAAGATATTCAGTCTAATAGTAATTATTCCGATAATACTGAAACAAAACATAAGTTCTTATCTTGTTGAAACTTTTCAAATCTCATGACTTCTAAATGTTGTCCAGGCTTAGAATGTTTTAATAAGTGATTAGGATAAATAATTACTTGATTTGTGCTAGTTTTAATATCCTTAATTTCAATAAAGTGCTTAGTTTGACATAAGTAAAAACAGCAACCACAACTGACAACTGACTTGAAACAAAGTAGTATGGTGTAAGGACTTCAGTTATTCTAACACAACATTTATGTCCCTTGTTTTTGCATACCGTGGAAGTGCTGGGCGAGATTGATAACCTCCTTGTGATTTCTTCATACGAATTTATATCCACATTCCCACAAATTTTAAAGAAATTATTTAATGCTGATCTGGCCACATTCATTGAATTATACTGAAAGCCTCTCAAACATTAAAAAGTATCTCAATGCAGGTTGAAAGGGATCAATTCTTTTTGACCTGCAAAATTCAAGCCACTGAGAAATTTAAGTGTTCAGTGATGGATTTAGGATTGAATTTTACTGGGTCCCTGGGACTCAGGACATCAGTTAAAATGGGGTCCCATGCACGTTTCTCTGGGTCCCAGAAAAAAAGGTAATTATTTTAAAAAAAAATGTCATATTAAACACTAATAAATTGGGTAAAACTATGATTTAACTTTAATTTGAAACATTTTAAGTTGACAAAATGCCAAAATTGGCACTCAACATGTTCAAAAACATATAAAAAAAGAAAAGTGATTGAGTCTTTGCAGTTTACCTATTGTAAGACTTTAACTGTTTAATTCACAAAATACAAGCCAGTGGGACAGTTAATGCTCTTTGAATCTGTGTGGTCAGTGGTTGATCACACAGATGCTAAGAGCATCAAATTATGTCAACACTAAGTAGCTTTAGTTTACAATTTTTCCTCCTGTCCTTTAGGGCTCTGTAAGACTTAAACTGTTTAATTCACAAAATAAAAGTCAATGGGACATTTGGTGCTCTTTGAATCTGTGTAGTCAATGGCACCACAGGTTCTAAGAGCATCAAATTATGTCAACACCAAACAGCTTTACAGCTTTACAGTTTGAATTATTTCCTTCTGTCCTTTAGGGCTCTGAATTTTAGGGCAGTTTGGGTGTAATCAAATTCAGCAAAGTGAGGCCCATTTATTGTAATTTTCATTATGTCCTGCAAGGTATCTTGACCCATTCTATTTCTAGCTTAATTTTTTGACAAGTTTTGTGTTGAGAAGCCTCTCTCACATGATGCACTGTTGAGAGGCACTGACATGGCTAGCTAACCCAACACAACATAGTCTGGATACTCATCATGGAGGTTATCAGTCACATATTGTACATATTCTGGAAATGTCATACGGTTCATAAGCCTAGTGTGATGTTTAAAAGGGAGAAAGTCCCTCAGGCACCTGTCTTTGTCTAGCGGAACATCAGCAGCATTATCTGGCTGGTAGTGGTCCAAAAGAAGTTGTAGATCTCCACTACCATAGGTGGCTACTGATGCATGGGTCTCAGGATACAATTTTGGGGAGAATATTGCATCAAAGCTCTTCATAACATTCATGGTCTGACTTGGAAAACGCTCCTCCAGTTTCTCTAAAAGGCTACCTAGCAGTGCATCTTTAGCAGCAATAAAGCTAGTCTCCTCAGCATCAGTAATGGTCACAGGAATGCCCTGGTAGCTTCCTGTGTTGGTAACTTCCTGGCGCAGTGCTGAATATGTTGTCAAGGTGGAAATATCTTGGCCAAAGGAAGTCAAAGTGTCTCTCACAGTTTGTAGACTTATTCTAACTGACCCAAAGTCAAGGCATGCCCTCTGGAACACCTTAGAAAGCTTTGTGAACAAAGGCAAAATGTCAACTAGAAAGCATGTCAGTGCTATGAAGATGAATTCATCAACTTGACGTAGGTAGCCTCTTGCTTGATCATTGTTCAAAGCCTCTTCACCAAAGGTGGTGACCAAAGCAGCCCAAGATGAATGTATAGCAGAAACTGCTTGATGTAAGGAAAGCCATCTGACAGCATGGGGTCTTTTCAGAGTTATAAGGTTGTCATTATCAAGCAGAGCATACACTGTTCTAAGTCTGTTGTAGCGAACTGCTGAGTTGTGGAAAAAGAAATACACTGACTACACTGTGTCCTCATAAGTTTTCACAGACCTGACTGAAGCAGCAGCTTGAGAGACAGCAAGGGCCAGCTTGTGAGCTACACATTGTATATGTACCATTCTGGGATTTTCTTGCTTCATCCTGACCCCAACACCTGATCTGACACCTGTCATAACTGCAGCTCCATCTGTTGCCAGGCCCATCACTTTAGTAATTGGAATTTCCCACGACACTAGCCATTCATTAATCGCATTGAAAATAGTTTCTTCTTTACCATCAGGCACATCTATGTTTGTAGCAAAACTAACATTGACCTTTCCCCCACTAAATGTTTGAACATAAATGATTAGTTTTTTTAACACAGCAATGTCACAACTTTCATCAGTTAAAACACCTATGAACTTGCTGTGTTTGATGTTCTGTTTGACATCATCTGTTATGGAACTGGCTAAACACTGCAACATTTCAGACACAACATAATGTCCTGATGGCCTTGATAGCACTTCACAACCATTACTTTTTTGCAGCTCAATCAGGGGTGCATAAGTGTTAAGAGCAATATTGTGTTGGGCCATAAAATACACAGTTTTTAGTTGGTGGTGAAGTGAATCTTCCACCTTTGCTTCCGCTGTTTTCACAGATTTTAAGAAAGCCTTTCTTGACGCTTTAATTTGCAGTGCACGGCGATGACTGTCACTGGAAATGTGTCTTACAAGCGAGCTACGTTGGAAGTCGCAACAGCCGCTGGTGAATGCATTTTTGACTTTTGCTTCTGTACAAATAAGGCATCGCATGGTGATTGCTTTTGTTTCAGGGTTGACTTCCTTTATCAGCCATTTTTTGAAGTCATTATCTTTTAACCAGGTGTCTTGAAAGTTTCTCGCATGCTTTGCCTTCTTACTAGCAGACGCCATGATTCTGAATATTGTTTACTGCACAACAGATTGGTTCTAATTTAATTACTAAACAAAGTCCGCCAGTATGAAAAAAATAAGGTACCAGTCCACGCAAGGTGCATTTACGTAACAGCAACGTATTGGGAAAAACCGCATCATCAGTATTTATAGAGACTCAGCATCGCTCTGCTATGAACAACAGACAGCATGGAAAACCGAACTAGATTATTTATAGCGTTTTCTTTGTAATTTTGACGCGACAGGCTGGATTTCAAGGTTGTTTATTGTTGATTTATTGGACTGGCTTAATCTTGGACTTAAATTCATGAAATTTGGTTGTTTTTTATCTTGCGTCCCATGTACGCAAGGCACTTGACTGTTTTGCGTTCCAACGATTTTCGTTGCGTATTTAGTTATCATTACGACGTAAACGCGAACACTGGTGTTGTACTTTTGTATAGTATGTCTCTCCAGGATTGCAGGATAAGATCCCTTAGACTGCTCTTGGAAGCAGTCTAATTAAGGTTTGTATTGTTTTCTTCCATGAAAAGATCTGGTCTGAAGTGCATATTATTATTATCATTATTATTATTATTTGCAGGTCCTGGCGCATGCACTGTGTCACCCACTTGGCCGCCCTGGTGTGCTGCCAAATCTATTGTGGCTGTCTGAAATCATTCAAACATTATTTATTAACACATTTTTATACTCAATGAAAATGTAATAAAATTTTATTTGAGTAAAACATCATTATAAGTGAAAGATAACAGCTTTCAGCAAATCTTCATTTGATGTAGAAACTACTGTTATGCGAACTTATTTTGTGGGACCTCAGCCCACATACGCAGAGGAATTAGGTAAAACGCCATATATATACAAATAAGGGTGCCTCCTACGCATCACAGAAAAAGAACTCATTGTATTTGATACACCGATTAAAGCCATTCAGGCAGAGAGATGCACTAAAATGTGACTCTATATTAAGTGTATCAAGTAGAATAAGTTCGCAGCGAAAATAGCTATTGGATACACTGATTCAAGCCTTTCAGGCGGATAGATGCACTAAAATATGACTATAAAAAGTGTATCAGGTCGAATACGTTTGCAGCGAAAATAGCTATTCAATACACGGATTCAAGCCTTTCGGGCGGATGGATGCACTAAAATATGACTCTATAAAAAGTGTATCAGGTCGAATACGTTTACGTAAAAAGTGTATCAGGTCGAATACGTTTGATAAACCGATTAATGCCATTCAGGTGGAGAGATGCACTAAAATGTGACTCTATATAAGTGTATCAGTTCGCATACCATTGCAGCAAAAATAGCTATTTGATGCACCGATAAAAGCCTTTCAGGTGGAGAGATGCACTTAAATTTGACTCCAGGTCGAATACGTTTGCAGGGAAAATAGCTATTTGATACACAGATTGATGCCTTTCAGGCGGAGAGATGAACTAAAATGTGACTATATTAAGTGTATCAGGTCAAATACGTTTGCAGCGAAAATGGCTATTTGATACACAGATTGATGCCTTTCAGGCGGTGAGATGCACTAAAATGTGACTCTATATTAAGTGTATCAGTTCGAATACCTTTGCAGCGAAAATAGCCATTCGATACACTGATTAAAGCCTTTCAGGCAGAGAGAAGCACTAAAGTGTGACTCTATATTTAGTGTATCAGGTTGAATTCCTTCATTTGCCGAAAATAGCTGGGGCCGATCCCTATGTCGCAAATATTGCCCTTGTTTGGTTAACAACAATGATGGCGACAAATGATAAATTACGTTGTACAAAAAGTATTGAGAATTCTCCTTCCTTGAAGCATTTTATTCAATTTCCATAGGAGGAAACATTTCTAACATGCCAAACAGACTATTATTTACTTGACTTGTATGCTAGTCTAGCTGCTAGCTAGGATATGGTTTCAAAAAATTACTACTGAAATTTTGTTGATGAAATATAATAATCAATAAGATCAGTGATGATTCAAAATACTGAACTATATACATATGGATGGATTTAAGTAATTCCCTTAAAGTCCTAAATTGGAAGAGCTATGTATCATAATGAAAAGAAATTTTTAGTTAGGAATTTAGGATAACACTTGTTGAAAAATCCATGTCCACTTCATAAATTGTGATGGTTTAGGTATGCATTCCTATTGAATTTATCCCATTGCACAGGACATACTATTTCTTTTGGAATTGATAACTCATGATTGAGACTTTGTCCCTGGAAGTCGTCTTGGTCACTAATACTTAAAGTGTTTTTCCTATTTGTCTTTTTTCGTGGAATTAATCAATCATTTGATAGGAACCTGATAACTGTCAATTCCATGTAAAATGAACTGTTTCCGTTTAAGGTATTGCCAATATGACCCGTTTCACAGAAACCTATCATCTGATATGGGAAACCAAATGGGCCAGCAGGATATGACAAAAGGTACCCTATGGCTATATAATCTAAATCAAACTTATGATGCGTCTGCAAAGTACTATCACTTAAGACCATTTTCCTGAAAATTTGAAGCAATTATCTTCAAAATTGACGAAGATATGGGGGTATGAATAAGCGTTTGTAATCAGGTTTTGAATGTGACGTCAAGAAACATGTTAAGCCTAATATGACGTCAGAATGCTGGTCTCCATCTGCTCGTTGATTATAGTCGACTCGGTATAATTATCTTGTGTAAATATAATGCATTCTCATGCTTTATGGTTTAATGTAGATGCAAATGAAATTGCATGAATTTGTACTTTTTAAGTGGTATTGTAGGCATTTAAAGTGACCCACCCTTCATTTTGAGCCAAAGAAGGTACTATGGCCTTATTGTTACCATGGCAACAGGAAACATACAAAATCTTAAATATAATCAGAAATTTTAGCTACTTTGATTACATCAAGCTATAGAACCATTTTTGTGGTACTATAAAAGCATGTTATTTTTTGTCATTTTTCAAATGTCTATTAGGTAATAAACATAGAGTTGAAATGCCTTAAGGACCCTTTTCTCAAATCCTCCCTCAAATCCATATCCACTCTTTCTGTTTATTTAAGTATTCCCTATTTGAGCTGTTTCACGGAAACCTATCAGTAATAGGAAATTTATATATATGGGAAACCTGTTTTCCCCTCTGAGGGCCCTCTCGGTCACTTTTGCTATGCGCTCTTGCACTACAGGGCCTGTCGTCTCCTGACCTTCAAAAATATTTCGAGATCAGCCATCATGCCGATGTGTTCATTGTCGGAGCTATCTTCATTATTTTCTTCCTCCAAGAATTCGTCGATGTCCCCCCTCGTCGTCCGAAATAACACCTTCCTTGCTGTGCAACTTGGATATCGAATGTATTAATGGACTCGTCCTTGCAGTTTGTTTACATTGCGACCCGGATGTGCATGGGATCGCTTTCTCGTTTCCTCCATCCGATCGCCTTTTCTTGTGACCAGTTACCTCAGTAGAAACACCCCCTGCTTGAGGAGCTTTCCGCTTAAGGTCTCGAACATCTGACCTAATCGTTTGAATGGCGACAGCAAGGGTCTTATGCCTTTCTGTCATTTTACTAAGGCTTCCCTTGACTGTTTAACTACGCCAGTTCTGGGGCCGCTCGCGTTTTCCTGGCTTTCAGCCGCTTCTGTGGAAATTTTGTCCCTGCAAAAGACGGGAAAACCCGTAGCAGTTTATTGCGCAAACCTAATTCTATGGCACATAATCATCGTCAGAAGTTTCCTTATTACCAGTGGCCCAACAATTGTATTTTATAGAATTTTATGATAAAAATTCTATAAATAGGATACATTGTATCAAAATAGACTGGTCTGACTGATACCACGCGCACATCAAGTTTACCGAGAGGAAGGCTTGGTGGAAGGGTACCAGAACTATGTCACCCTTAGCGACGAGTAAATAAACGGCCAGAACGAGGCTGGGATTTCCCTGTGACTTTCAGTCGAATGGCGAAAAAGCCAAAGCGTTTCACGCGTAAAACCCAAATAACCCCAACAAAAGGGTTTATAATTATCATGGGTAAACCTTTCAGGTAAATAAATAAACAGAAACTTGCCAGTGTGAACATTCACAGATTGATGTCGTAGATGCCGCTATAAACGGCTGCCTTTCAGGCCAAAAGCTTAAAAAGAGCCAACATCGCAGACAATTCTGTAACCGGCACTTACAGCGTAAGAAATACGCGTGATAATGTCTTACGACATATGACTTTCAGTCAAAATTAAGCCGGAATGAAAATGTGACCTTCCATCGTTGTTTACTTAACTTTGACAACTCGGGCCTGCAAGCCTTCGGCACAATCTAAACTTCACGGAAGGTAGATAAATTGAACTTACTTTCCAATAATTTAATCCTAAACGTAAACTTGTTCCCCTAAATGAATTATTTAGAAGTTAAATAGTTAAATTCAATGGTTTAACAGGATAAAAACTCAATTAAATTTGCCTCTGAGATGCAAAAAATGTTGCAGATCCTGGTTGTTGCCTCGCTATGATCCGTTCCGGTTGAATGCTGCGCATCTCTGTGGGGCCATCTTAAGGAACCAAGTGGGAAACGAAATGTCTATATGAAATAATAAGCTGTACTAGGACACCAAACTTATGGATAGCTTGAGATCCAAGCAGATATATACTTGCAACAAAGCTTTTATATAAATGTGGAATTGTACTTATGGTAGATGTTCTAAAATTTCAAACACTAGCTGCCTGACAAAAAGACCTAGACAAACTTTTTGTTTGCTATTCTGGCAAGCATTTTGCTATTTCCAGCCCTGATAACCACCATTTGAGCCAGTGCATGAGATTTCCAACAATGTGGTATGTGCGACCAGCAAAGCCTCAGATCAGAGCCTTTGCTAGTCGCCTGAGTATTCCATGATTGTTAAGCTACTGACTGAACATCATTATGAGTTTCTAAGCTTAAAAGGAGGCTGCAGAGGCAAAAGGAGGCTGCAGAGGCTTGTCCGAGTCTACACTTGTCAAAAATGTCAAATTGTTGGAAATCTCATGCGGCGGCTCATTTTATTTGAGATGAGAAAGAGTAAAGTATGCAAAATTTTAGAACATTTACTGTATATTCATATTGTATTCCTTACCCTCAACCCAGCCTTGAAGTCCTTCTTTATCTGCTGAGAAGAATATTCATTCCTAGCTTGGGCACATATGGCAGATCTTTTCTTACAGAGAGCAACAAGTTTCTGTTCTATTCCATTTATCTAGAAATACAAAAAAAAACTTTTATACTTATCACAAAAACCTGTTCAAAGGGTTTCTCACGGAAAAACTTGAACCCCTCTGCTCTGCCACAGGCCTGTGATTGAGAATTGAAAATGCAACAAAAATCTAGAGATATTATACAACCTGGATGGAAAGGTACAGTTAAGCAAAAAAATTTTAGCGTAAAACTGTAATTTTCTTCTTACCCACCAATTTAAATGTATGTTTTGGATACTCAAAAGAACTGTCTCATATGTTTTGGTTGTGAAACTAGAATTGTCAGAGGATCTGACTACAGCCCTACTGCAGCGCTTTCATGCTGTAAAATGGGCAAGTGTGCATAAAAATCCAAATCAACATCAATGAAGGGTCATAACTCTGCTGCCAATTTGCAAAACATCATCTAGATCTTGTCAATATCTATGCATATAATTTTTGGTCAAATTCTGTCCGTTTGTTTTAAAGATATTGAGCTTAAACAAAATTCTGACATCAATCAAGGGCCATAATTCTTTTGCAAATCTGCAAAATATGACAGGTAACAATCCCCACCTAGATCTTCTCAATATGAATGCATATATAAAATTTGGTGTAATTCTATTCATTTGTTCTCAAGATATTGGGCAGTAACGAAATTCTGACAATCAAGGGCCATAGCTCTGCACCAGGTACAAATTTGCAAAAAATGACAGGTAACAATCCCCACCTAGATCTTGTCAATATCAATGCATATATAAAATTTGGTGAAATTCTATCCATTTTTTCTCAAGATATTGAGCTGAAACGAAATTCTGACGTCAATCAGCCATAACCCTGCATGTTTCTAAAAGACCCCATTCACATTGTTATCTCCCCTAGCAATTGCTCTTCAATTGAAAAATAGATAAAGCTGTTTTTGAAAATGAAGGGGCAGATTGCTTATTAGTTACATTGCAAAACACATAGTGATGCTTTATAAGTTGATTGTTTTGATCTTTCACCGCTAGAATGAGATATCTTATTCTAAAAATCAGATAAATTTATGTTTTCATATACATTTAATAAGTCTTCAGTATTTTTTTCACTTTAATTAGCACACTGGTCAATGTAAACGCACTGGTGGTTGCTACAACGAGCTGGTGGTTGCATTTTTCAGCACAGGTGGTAGCGTAAAAAGGTAAAAAAATCTATACCTGTTGACTTTATGATTTATTTATAAACTTGCATTTATTTAATTTGTGATGACACCTGGCGCACAGACCACCGGTAACATTGCAGGTTATGGCTCTGTCAAGCAATTGGTGATTTAATTCATGGTTTGGACTGCAAATCCAACAAAGTTTTGGAGTTTTGCCATGACAGGTGCTTTTTCTAGTGTACTATTGCCTAAATTGAGGGGAATATACATGTCTAAGCACAGCTGTTATCATATTTAATAAAATCCAAAAAAAGATTACCACTTTGTATGTTTTTTCTTGGTAAACTAGCTAACGTTTTATTGAGGAATTTCATTACAACGCACTGGGAGCATTTTTTGACGCATGGATACAACGCACTGATGGTTGCCTAGATGTGCCATGGTTGCTGGTGCAGCCTCACAACAGCATTCACTGTTCTTATAAACGGTACATAAATTGTTATTTGAGCCAGCACATGATATTTCAGTACCAGGACGAAGACTCAGGTGAGCCTGTGGAAATGTACAGACTCGCTAGAGCCTTCTCTGCATAGAAAAAAGAGAGAGTAGTAATCGTTTTTGGATGTTATTTCATGGGACTATGATAACATAGCTGCAGTTGTGCTTAGATATGCAGAATTTCCTGAAGTTAGGCAGTCACAATAGAAAAAAGCACCTGTCACTGTCAAACTCCACAACTGTGTCGGATTTGTCGGTCAAACCATGAATTAAAACGCCAATTGCATGGCAGAGCCATAAACTGCAATTTTTCTGACGGTTTGTGCGCATTGGGTCATCAAAAGTAAAATATATGCAAGCTTTAAAAAAATCATACAGTCAATTGGCATAGATTTTGTGGTTTTGTACACTGATGAAGGCTCAAGTGTGACTCTGCAATGTGTAGCCTCACCAGAGACGCTCCAGAGCTAGCCCTGTTCACACTTTGAGAGTGTTTCAGCATATTTTTTCAGATTGGCCCCAAAAATTTTAATTTAATGAGATTGTTTGTCCGTTATGATACATTACCATAGTTAAGAAGCCTCCATGCGAGCTTAAAATTTTTGTGCTTCAACAACAGCAGAATCTAGGGCCAAGGTTTGGTACCAGTAAAATGCAATTTTAGCACCCCTGAGATATAGGCTGCTGTCTGTTCTAAGGCTGTGATTCTGTTGCTGTTGATTCTTTGTTGATTGTTACTCCCATTACAGGATTCTGTAATTGTTCTATATATTGTTACTTTATGTCCATTCTTGTTTTGTGATCATCTTGATCACACTGTACAACCGGCTGCTTTGATGACAGGTTACTAACAATGATGACAGATACGGGATTTTATGTCCCATGAAGGGTAGATTATAATTTCCGGTTGGCAAAATTGTAAGAGAAGTCCTCTGATACTCTTTGGTAGATGAGTACACTTGATAGTGTTGAGAGATCATACAGAAACAAGCTGACGTTATATCACTCACAAATAAAGCCACACTTGATCATCATTCCAGAGGTTTCCCGAGAAAAGCCACAAAAAATGGTACTCTGTTCAGGTTGTGCGTCTCTCCGTCAAAGTCTGCTGTCTACACTTATATACAATAAAACTACTATCATTCAGCTACATTTCTGCCAAATTTGAAGCCGCAGTTTGATTTTATAAAGTTACTGGAGCCCATCAAAGATGACAGGTAGATGAAAAATGGCTGCCTTTGTCAACAGGTCAATTTTGAAGTGGCTGTCTTTGATGACAGGTCATGAATTTTAGTGGCTAACATGGATGACAGGTCATAATTCTAGAAAGTTCAGCCTGTGGTCTCAACTGAGAGCATAAACACCTTCCATATTGCATTCAGGTCAACATAATCTGTCATTTGGCTAGCTGATATTGAGCATAGGTAAACAGTCTAAATCCAGACACTTTAGAAACAGGGTCCATACTGTTTCTTAGAGGATATAGATACAAAACATCGCTAAAATGTACATCTAGATCAGCTATCATTTAGATGACAATAGGGCGTATCCACCTTTCAGTGAAATCTTTGTAATATATTAAGTTATTTCATAATATGTGCTTTAAGGACAGGGTTTGGTTTGGGTTGTGCCACTTCCTGGTCATTGCTCATGTAATTTTATTATGCAGTACCAGTACCTGGGACAATATTAAATGTATGTTTTGGGTACTCAAAAGAACTGTCTCATATGTTTTGGTTGTGAAACTAGAATTGTCAGAGGATCTGACTACAGCCCTACTGCAGCGCTTTCATGCTGTAAAATGGGCAAGTGTGCATAAAAATCCAAATCAACATCAATGAAGGGTCATAACTCTGCTGCCAATTTGCAAAACATCATCTAGATCTTGTCAATATCTATGCATATAATTTTTGGTCAAATTCTGTCCGTTTGTTTTAAAGATATTACACCTCCCCTATACAAATCAACGAAAAGTTGTGAATCACTGTTACAGACTGAATGGCAACAGATAAAATCCTGATCTTTCCACACAGCAAAATATTTTCAGCCTTGATATGGTAAAAGTTGACACCATGTGATGTTGAAAGCTAAAAACATGCATGGTGTCTACTGGCGTTTTGACTGTTATCTATCGTGTTGTGCTTTGGTAACCAAAGTATTTGTTAAACAGATTTTGATGGTGGATCACATTTTGTAATACAAGGGTCATTCAATAAGTAACCAGCCTACCCTGTTTCCCATCAAGATAGATCGCTTTTTCTTTTCAAAAAAACAATCTCTATCAAGATACTTTTCAATCCTATGTTTGAAATATATATTTTCTAATGATTTAACAAAAATATAACTGCGTTTGAAAATGTGCTAAAATAACTTAGAAATATGCAGCACTACTTTGTTCAAGAGCCATTTCAAAAGACAAATTACTTTACTTACTTGAAACAAAGCTATAATTGAGGCCAATAGAATTGAGTTTCTTTTTAAAAATTAGAATAAAATTTGTTGCTCTTGAATAAAATCCCAGTGTTCAAAATTAATAGTGATTTTATTCCTTAGTAAAAATAGAACTTAAATTTTGGAAAATTTGATAATTCAGACAGTGTTTTCCTTGCTATTTTGACAAAAACGTATTTATAATTATATTCGCATATTAATTGATATATTAGATGACCAGTTGTTAAAAAGTTTTACTATCTGAGAGCTTCCAACATGTCTGAAAATAGTTATGCTCCACCGTCCTTAACCATGGGTCACTTAAGTATCAAATTACGCAATCTTCTCATTTCTATACATCATGTACGCGACAAATTTTCCATTCTGTCAATATATTATATACTCATACTTCATTTTTCAAACTAAAGATATTTATCAAATAGTAAAATTTACCTTACAACCTAATTCGACGAAAGAAAATTATTTGGCTCACTGACCATGCGTGAAGTCACGAAAAATTATCAACTAACCAACACATAGAATATATTGACTGTATCGGTCTGTTAGAAATAGGTCAGGATGGTAACTTATTGAAACACCCTTGTATTTAGAGTTTAAGGACCCCTTAGATTTACCCCATTGACGGATGTCTATCATAAAAATAAGCAAAACAAATACTTTGGTCACCAAGGCACAACACAAAAGATACCAGCCAAGACGCAATAAGACACCGTGCTTGTTTAGTTTTCAACATCACATGATGTCAACTTGCATATACCATAATCAAGGCTGAAAATATTTTGCTGTGAGGAAAGATCGGGTTGCCATTCAACCTGTAACAGTGATTCACAACTTTCTGTTGATTCATATAGGGGAAGTGAAATATTGCCCCAGGTACTGGTACTGCTTTGAACAAAGATCACATGAGCTGTGACCAGGAAGTGGCACAACTCAAACCAAACCCTGTCCTTAAAACCTTAACGTGCAATAACTGATATAACAAAACTCAAGATTTCACTGAAAAGTGGATATGCCCATATGTCATCTAACTGATATCTGATCTAGATGTACATTTTGAGCTTATTTTTTTGTATCTATATTCTCCAAGAAACAGTATGGACCCTGTTTCTAAAGTGTCTGGTCTGGATCTAGACTGTTTACCTATGGTCAATATCAGCTAGCCAAATGACAGATAAGATTATTTTGACCTGAATACAATATGGAAGATGATTTATGCTCTCAGTTGAGACCACAGGCTGAAGAAATATGCTGATTTAAATTAACTTTCTAGAATTATGACCTGTCATCCATGTTAGCCACTAAAATTCATGACCTGTCATCAAGGACAGCCACTTCAAAATTGACCTGTTGACAAAGGCAGCCATTTTTCATCTACCTGTCATCTTTGATGGGCTCCAGTTACTTTATAAAATCAAACCGCGGCTTCAAATTTGGCAGAAATGTAGCTGAATGATAGTAGTTTTATTGTATATAAGTGCAGACAGCAGACTTTGACGGAGAGACGCACAACTTGAACAGATAACCGTTTTTTGTGACTTTTCTCAGGAAGCCTCTGAAATGATGATCAAGTGTAGCTTTATTTGTGAGAGCTATAACTTCAGCTTGCTTTTGTAGGATCTAGCAACACGAACAAGTGTACTCATCCATCACAGAGTACCAGAGGACTTCTCTAACAATTTTGCCAACTAAAAATTATGATGATCAAGTGTGGCTTTATTTGTGAGTGATATAACGTCAGCTTGTTTCTGTATGATCTCTCAACACTATCAAGTGTACTCATCTACCACAGAGTATCAGAGGACTTCTCTTACAATTTTGCCAACCGGAAATTATAACCTACCCTTCATGGGACATAAAATCCCGTATCTGTCATCATTGTTAGTAACCTGTCATCAAAGCAGCCGGTTGTACGGTGTGTTGATGGGGAAGAGAGCTGGCAGCTCTGCTTAGTTTGTCTTCCGATGTCTCGTGATTGTTGTGTGGCTATTCCTCTCAGTGCCATGGGTTTGTCTGCAGTTTGTGATTGTGATACTCACTTACTACTTTGGGGTGTCATTCATGCGAACAGCGATGGCTTTGGCGAATCTGCACATTTGCTTGGTCTAGTCTGAGCCTTCATTACAGTTCAAAATTCTCATGTGGTGACTCA
This sequence comes from Loripinus fragilis, assembly GCA_964019695.1. Classification (NCBI taxonomy): domain Eukaryota; kingdom Metazoa; phylum Mollusca; class Bivalvia; order Lucinida; family Lucinidae; genus Loripinus; species Loripinus fragilis. The sequence continues at coordinate 13,882,778 of OZ026519.1, read as the reverse complement.
AATGGCCATTGAATGCCATTTAGTGCAAGCAGCGAAGGATCTGGCAAGTCTGCACATTTGCACAGGCTTACCTTAGCCTTCGTCACTGTACAAAATCTCTTGTGCTGCCTTAAATGGCGATTTGTGTGCTATTCACACCAGCAGCGAATACTCTGGTGAGTCTGCACATTTGTGCAGGCAGTCACTGGACAATGAAATAGATATCAAGATCTCTTGTGCTGGCAGCTAAGGCTCTTGGGAGTCTGCCCGTTTTCACAGGCTCGCCTGAGCCTTCTTCACAGTATCGAAATACCATGTGCTGGTTGAAGTGGCGATTTTTGTAATGTTTATGTGAACAGCGAATGATGTTGTGAGTCTGCACCAGCAGCCACAGAACTTCTGTGCAACCATCAGTGCGTTGTATCAATGCGTCAAAAAATGCTCCCAGTGTGTTGTAATAAAATTCCCCAATAAAACATTTGCTAGTTTACCTAGAAAAAATACACAAAGTAGTAATCGTTTTTTGGATGTTCTTTCATGTGAATATGACAACAGCTGCGCTTAGACATGCAGATTGCCCTCAATTTAGGTAGTTACACTAGAAAAAAACACCCGTCACGGTTTAACTCCAGAACTTTGTTGGATTTGCAGTCCAAACCATGAATTAAATCACCAATTGCTTGACAGAGCCATAAACTGCAATGTTACCGGTGGTCTGTGCGCCAGGTGTCATCACAAATAAAATAAATGCAAGTTTATAAATAAATAATAAATTCAACGGATATTGATTTTTTTACCTTTTACGCCACCACCTGTGCTGAAAAATGCAACCACCAGCTCGTTGTAGCAACCACCGGTGCGTTTACATTGACCAGTGTGATTAGTGTAAAATATACTTTGATATCGAGCTAAAATAGGCTTCTTCTTCAGGCAGGAAATCACTTCTGCTTCGGGCACGAAATCCTAAAAAACTATTTGAAACACATGCCATCTAATAAGACAAACTTGTCTGTTTATATGCAAGCAAAGATAACTCAGAAGAGCCTGGGCAAATGCACAGCCTTGGCTCGCACACACTTCGGTCTCATTGTTGTGTCCGAGCGCATATAAAGGCAGTGCAGGTAGACGGAGGCTCAGACAAAAAATAGATCTCTTCAGATAAGAATGCAGCAGCGCACACATGCTACCTAATAGATGCGCGTGTAGTTGCACATAATGATTAAGCATATGAGATAAATGTCGAAATCGAGCTATAAGTAAATACCTCCAATCATAGACCCATTAAATTACAACATTTCTTAACAACGCTCGCTTATGCACAGGCTCGAGAGAACCATCGCTGCTCGTACACACAAATTATGGATGTAGATGAAGACTCAGATATTTTTCAAACAATAGTCCACTGGTTAAGAATGTGTGGTTATATATTGACGCCTTTTACGTATATGTGTTAATAAGTACCAATTAAAGAAAGCGATACAATATGTCATAAATCAATCGAATACAGTCGAATTACAAACATGTGCCAGGCACATGTGCTTTTATTGTTTTCAAAGAACCCCAGGCTTAGGATTAAAGGACCCGATGCACAGTAGTAGATATCAAAATGGGCCTCGACACGAGAAAACATCATTTTGGTGCATGAGAGCAGCAAAGGCGCAGGCCTGTATTCGTATCTACGCAGTCTGATCAGCGCCTTTATTGTTCGCTTTTTGGAAAGTATATTATCTAAACTGGCCTCATGCAAACTTTCATTTTAACTAGTCTCTGTAGCTGAACAGACTGGTTTGAGTGTTACTCAGAAACCTGCAGGACAGATTTCTCTTGAGATGGCCTGAATGTAACTTACCACTTATTTAACTAGAAGACCCAGTTAAGACGTCAAATGTATGGAATGTATCATAGACCATGTCTCGGACCCTGTACATTTATCATTTAATTTTACTATTTTGTGGATTTATTTTTCTTTTAATCATTTTCCATATTCCATTGTGTAATGTAAGGCAGCTGTATAAAGGTTGCCCCTTCATGTGTAATCTCGCGGAGATAACGCGGAACGAGACTGTTTGGTGCATGTGCACTAACAATGTGAAAAGAGTCTATAAGCGAAACATGATGCGTGAAATTCTGTCTATTTTATTCTAAAGATATTGAGCGTAAACAAAATTCTGAAAGAAATTCTGACATCAGTCAAGGGCTTTAAATTTATTACAAATGTGCAAAAAATGATGTGTAACAATCCAAACCTATATTTTGTCAATATCAATGCATATACAAAATTTGGTGAAATTCTATCAGTTTGTTCTAAAGATATTGAGCGGAAACAATATTATGATGGATGGACAGACGCACAGGGTAAAACAATATGTCTCCCGACCCTAACAGGGGGAGACTTAATAAGGTAAAGCCACTGGACCATGCAAGTAGGTCATGGTGATCTTCATTTCACGACCCACAATTCAAAGTAAAAAAAATATGTGATGACTGCCAACTATCTGCCAATGCTGTTTTCATGAGAAAAAAAATCAGACCATTTATTTATTTTAAAGTTGTACTAGATTTTGACCTATCCTCTGGGGCATGCAACTTGGGATCAGATGCCATAGGGTCTACCAGGGTATCTTTGATCTATGTATCAAAGCTTTCTGATCAGTGGTTGCCAAGATATGAACTCATGAAAAACTTACATATAAAACTATACTACTGTCCTGCCAGCCAAGAGTGACAGTGATGTCATGTTTTGTTTACAAAAATATCAGGGACTTAGAATCGATAGATCACTTGAGTATCAATCCTATCCACAGGATAGGATTAATACACAAGTGATCTATCGAATGGCATTAGCTCAAGTGGAGTGTACAAGTTAATTTTTACTTAACACTTGTAAACAAAACACAACGTCAATGTCACTCTTGGCTGGCAGGACAGTAGTATTTAAAGAAACACTGTTCTATATTTTGACATCTAGCCCCACCCCTGGGCAAGAACCCTGGTATCAGAGACCTAAGAATAAAAGTCAACCTATAGTCTAAGTATGAATGCTTTCGGATTAGTGACATGACCTTATGAAAAACTTAGAACTAATGTGTACTAGATTTTGATCTCTAGTCACAAACCCAGCAAAGACCCCGAGGGTCAGATGCCATGGAATAAAGGCTAATGTTCCAAATATGAATGCTTTTACAAACTAGTTGTCAAGATATTAAAACACCTGAAAAACTTGCATACAAACTTTACCAGTTTAAAGGTGTACTAGATTTTGACCTCTAGCCCAACCACCAGGCATGAGCCCTGAATGAACAAGAAATGTCACAAACATGTGACGAATGCCCCCAAAGGAATTGGTCTAGCACAAGACACATTTGAGGAAAGATAGCTATAATATAGCAAGAAAAACCTAGAAATGAAGCCAGAAGTCAATGTCAAGGTCAAAATGACTCAAAATTGTATGCACCACTCCGCCATCCCAAGAGGAATCACCACCCCAAATTTGGGATTCCTACATCAAATAATATAGGAGATATGCTCTGGACACAATAATTCATGAAAACTAGGTCAGAGGTCAAGGTCACAGTGACCCAAAAATGGTTTGTGACACTCAGGCATCCCAAGATGCATTTACATACCAAATTTGGAATTCCTATTTCAAAGAATATAGGAGATATGCACCAGTTTCTAGAAACTAGGTCAGAGGTCAAATTCAAAGTCACAGTGACTAAATTATGGTAAGTGACACTTCGTCATCCCAAGATGCATCCACACACCAAATTTGAGATTCCTACCTCAAATAATATAAGAGATACGCTCTGGACATGATTATTCTAAAAAGTAGGTCAGAGGTCAAGGTCACAGTGACCCGAAAATGGTACATGACACTCCCCTATTCCAAGATGCATCCATACACCAAAATTGGAATTCCTAACTCAAGGAATATATGAGATATGCTCGGGACACAATAATTCTTAAAACTAGGTCAGAGGTCAAGGTCACAGTGACCCAAAAATGGTATGTGACACCCTGTCATCCCAAGATGTATTTACACACCAAAATTGGAGTTCCTATCTCAAAGAATATAGGAGATATGCACCAGACTCAATGTAGTTTCTAGAAACTAGGTCAGAGGTCAAGTTCAAGGTCACAGTGACCCAATTATGGTACCCAACAATTCGTCATCCCAAGATGCATCCACACACTAAATTTGAGATTCCTACCTCAAATAATATAAGAGATATGCTATGGACAAGATTATTCTAAAAACTAGGTCAGAGGTCAAGGTCAAGGTCACAGTGACCCGAAAATGGTACATGACACTCTGCTATCCCAAGATGCATCCACACACCAAATTTGGAATTCCTAACTCAAAGAATATAAGAGATATGCTCTGGACACAATAATTCTTAAAACTAGGTCAGAGGTCAAGGTCACAGTGACCCAAAAATGGCATGTGACACCCTGTCATCCAAAGATGCATTTACACACCAAATTTGGAATTCCTATCTCAAAGAATATAGGAGATATACACCAGACTCAATGCAGTTTTCAAGAAACTAGGTCAGAGGTCAAGTTCAAGGTCACAGTGACCCAATTATGGTACGCGACACTTCGTCATCCCAAGATGCATCCACACACCAAATTTGAGATTCCTACCTCAAATAATATAAGAGATATGCTCCGGACACGATTATTCTAAAAACTAGGTCAGAGGTCAAGGTCAAGGTCACAGTGACCCGAAAATGGTACGCGACACTCCGCCATCCCAAGATGTATCCACACACCAAATTTGGAATTCCTACCTCAAAGAATATAGGAGATATGGACCGGACACGAAAGCGGGACGGACGGACGGACGGACGGACGGATGGACTGACGGACGGACGGACAGTGCGATTACTATATGCCTCCCAAAGTTCCTTTGGGGGCATAAAAACAACCCTACAGGGTAAATATGGTCCAAGTATGAATGCTTTCTGACAAGACTTAGTGTTTGTCAAGTTATGGCCCTATGAAAATCTTTAAATGCAGTGTGACTGGAATAGGAACACGGACGACTGAGGTGACTACAATAGCTCTTTGAACATCATGCAGTCAGGCTAAAAATGGTCCAGGTTAAGTCAGGGGTAATTTTTCCTGATTTTTTTGTCGTCTGCTGATTATTATCAAATATAGAAAATCCTTTCAGAGTGTCAAGCAGTTTGGAATGTCGGGCCTGATCTAAAACCAAACTGTTTGCAAGATCATCAGCAGATGACAAAATTCATCCCTGGCAAACAAAGGGTTAACTTACCTCTCCTTTACACCGATCAATTCTACCACCAATATCAGAAAGACCCTGCATCTGGTTTTCTATCTGATCATTTATTGTCTCCAAGTCCTCAGAGCTTTCTATCTGTTCATTTATTGTTTCCGAGTCCTTACAGCTTTAGCTGCAATTTAAAATAAAATGGAACTTACCCAAAAGTTTCAAACAAAATTCATAAAACATATGACGCTCGTATATTTAGTGAACTTCAAAAATTTCATATGGGCTGATCAGGAGTATGAGATTCTTTCTACTGCAGTATACAGAAAAAACAACACACAGATTTTCCCCCAAAAAAAAATATATGAAGAAGAAAGGGGCATGCAGGTAGTCGTCTACAAGGATACGTTTTTTTTAATTTCTTAAGCAAGAAAGTTGGGGGGGTACTTGATTGTATCGATTCCTGATCTCTACCTTCTTCCTTGCTTTCATTCAGCTGGTGTGCAAGTTTTGGGGATTTTGGTGAATGGAAACAAATACCATTAAATACAACACTAACTGCAGTCCATCCTTATTTGTTGGAGTCTCTTTTTAACATACATGTAGTGTCAAAAAAGTCATTTTAATAAATATAATAAAATAAATCCAGTGAAAGGACCTCTGACACTTTGATTGTGCTTCTGTCTATTTTTTGGACTGTTCCCAAACTTCTCTATGCTTAGGATATCACTGGTATCTACTTGAATAAGATGTTTGATGTATTAGAAATGAATAAAGTTTATAATTATAATGATAAAACAGGAGATGCTACCAAATGGGGTAGGGGTTGCAAAATTTGACTTCCCCAAAACATGAAGTAATCCATTATTTTCCAAATAAATAAGGGTGCAAAGATCAGGAATCGATACAATCAAGTACCACACCTGACCCAGGATACCAATGGGAAAGTGACAAACTCACAGTAAGACACCAAAAACGAGAGCCAAGAGGTCAGCCCTTTCCCAGCAGGTGACCACAAAGCACATATAAACAGAGGCGCACAAAGACATAGCAAACACAAGACAGAACAAAAACATCAAAGATCCACAAAAGAAGTACCGCCTTGGAACGGTCAGTAAAATATTTTACTGGAGGGCTTAAACCGGTTTAACGGCGCCAACCTCACCCTTAATTCAGATGTGGATCAAGACATAGATATTTGGTTTGCATGAAAGACCCCTAACTTATCAATGCATCATCTGCTAAAACATAAAAATCAAGATATAACAAGGAGATAAAGCAAAGATAAGGACTCAACAGTAAATAAAACTGAATACCGGAGCAAAAGAAATCCAACAGGCAAACCCCGATGGGCCTGACAAGCCTAACGTTTTTATAACATCAATACTTTATAAAAAAAAAGTCACATTTAATGTATACAGACCAGTGATTTTATTTGGGATTTTGGGAAGCTACCTTTTCCTTCACATTTGGAAAAATGTATCATAAAAATGGGAAAATAAATACCAAAATTCATGAAATTGGGAAAATAGAGGCCATTTTTGGATTGGGAATGACTCCCATATAAGGCGTTAAAACGGGCCAAATAAAATCACTGCAGACTAAAATGATTTAATAGATGTATTTTGTAGTTCAACTGTAGTCAATTCTACCTTGACTATTTGTACCTGGTCCAATTTTAGGCAACAATATACTATAATCATTCATCCATGCTTAAATTACACCTATTCAGGGACCATGCAACTATAAATTTGTGTATTAGGTAGATACAGTATATGTACAAAATAATCTATCAACAGAATAGAGAAAAGGACAATTTTTATTAACGAAAGAAAAATGTGTTTAAAAAGCATTTTATGCAATTGAAATAAAACTAGCACATATTACTAAGCAACAAAAGGGGGCTTAATCTATGTGGTTGCTTCTTTATTTGGCAGGAATTGCATTTTAACATGATTGGGCCCTGATTTTGGGGCTGCAGAATATCATCCAACCCCCTTGAACTTATTTTAAACATGCCACTTTCATATATTGCGTATAATGTAGTAAAGCATGTACAGACCAGGGCTGTCACTTGGTATTAAAAAGTGGTCCGGCGGACACCCCCTCTCCTTGGTAGGGTTAGGGGGTCTCCCCCGAGAAAATTTCGAATTTTTAGCGTTTCTATGTGCATTTTTAATGGGTTTTTATGCGTTTTGGACCAGATTTCAGTCACGATTTTTTTCTAGAAAAGATATTTCTTGGCGCGTGAGAAAACCGAATGCTAAACAAAATCGTTTTCAGATGGTCATGATTTTTTTTTACTTTTTTCTTCAGCATGTTTCTTAGACATTATGTCACCTATGTTCCCGCAGGTTTTGGCAAAGTACTTTTAGCACTGATCCTTGATTGTCATGAGCGGATCCAGAGGGGGGACAGGGGGTCCTGACCCCCCTGAAAAATCACAAAAATAGGGTTTCTAAGCAATATTGGTCCAGATCTCCCGTAAAATCACAAAGCTACCAAGCCAGCATTCAATGTTGGGCCATTATCGGACCGAGAGCCTCTGACATAACTTTCCGGATCCGCGCATGGTTGTACTTCAAAGAGTTGTATTTTCGAAAAGATATTCATAAGCGTCTTTTCAATTACTTTTTAGTAGCACACCTGTTACTTCAAGGATGCAGAAGGCTTCATCTAGATTTTTACTGCACAACTTTCCTTGATGAGTTCCCTTGTCGATAGGCATAACATGAGATTGTTGGCTTAATTGTAATAAAGCCAGGGCCTAATGTCTATGATGGCTAAACCCTTCTCTGTTTATGCTTCTAAAGTCTAACGAACATTGGGGGAACCGAAAAGTCTTGGGCTGAATTGGAACAGACAGAACTTGTATACTAAAACCAAGTTCTAATTGGTCACTTTTCAAACTCATTATTTTTGCCCAAACCCTCATAAAATTCAAATGATTTTTTGCCTATATATGTGAATTTTCATGGGCAAACGTTTCGCGTTTTTGAACATTTATCTTTTACTTCAAAGATTTTGGGTTAAAAATACAAAAATCGACTTTTTTAAAGAAAAAATGGTTTTGAAAGTAGTTTTTATAAAATTGATGTTTAGGTAGTTACAAACTGGTCTGTCTGACTTGAAAAACACCAAACAATTGAAATTTTGCTCATGGTGGATTTTTTTACGCATTTTTAAAATGTTGCATTTATAAAAAAAAATCGATATTTTTGAAATTCACCAGTATTTCCTGGTAAAATTGTTAAATGCACTTAATTTCATTTGAACACTGTAGGCCAAACACAGTAGAACTTGGTTAGTCCATTTTTGGCGATTATTGTTTTACGACTACTGTACACTTCCGGTTTCAATGTGAGATTTAAAAATCTATTTGGTAGCATAATATTTTTTTTTCAATTTTCAAAGAGGGATGGTGACGTCTGGTGATAATTAATAATCGCTGAAAATTTCAATGCCATGTCCCTGATAATAAAGCGTACAGAGCAGTGCAAAGTCTCTATGTAAATTGCAAGCTTAAAGCTTCAATAATTTACCTGCTAAAAGTGTTTGTCTTATGTTGTTGAGTAGCAAAAACGACGAGTCCGATGGAATCTAACTTTTGTGGTTTGTTCTTCTTATATCACGCTAGCAATTAACATCTTCAAACAAACAAAAACCTTAATTTGTGTTATGGTTTATATCGTAGAAAAAGTGTGACTTTTTGAAATGAGGGTACCTTTTCTCTTGCTTCGTCCGTGCAAGAAGAACATGTCATCTTAAATGAAATAACTTGCAGAGTCCTGGCAAAGTATTGCTTCACTTAAAAAAAACATGAATTTTATATACCCTATTTTTCACTTTCTGAACTAGCGTAAAAATGTAAAGTGACCAATTAGCAGTTGGTTTTAGTATATGAATTGCCCACTATAAACATACTTAGTCGCTCGACATGTTATTTAGAAGAAAAAAAATGTCAATTTGAGGGAAATGAAACTGGCGCATAGAAATTATCTGCGCCTCAATGTGAGAAGACATGCCTTCAGGGTTTACGACCATGCAAGACTCAAACCAACCTGCTCAGTTACAGAGAGTATATGAGGCTAGAAAGCTGAAATTTTGCGTGTAGCAAGTTTATCAATTATACTTTCAAGAGGGCGAGCAACAAAGGCACTGATCAGATTCACTGCATGAAAAGACGCGTTTGATGAGCCCTTAAACTTAAATTAAACACGGTTATTTTCAGGATTTACTTGTGTTTATAAAGAAATCATTGCTTATTTTAGTTTGAAATATACTTCATATTTACTTGCAATTTAATATCACTTAAACGATAACAGCTTACTGAGTTTATGTTAAATTAAATTCACTTAAATTTAAAGTTTAAGAAAATGTAAAGATTTATTATATTTTAAGTTTAATGTTTTAATGTTAATTAAATTTGTTGTAAATTTGGAATATAAGACAAAGTATATGCAATTATATGTAAATTATATGAATGCAGCTGTTATGCAAATTTGATGCATATACAATCTGTCCTTACCCCAAGATGCATAACTTTTTCCATTTCCGAGTTCCTTACAGGGGGACTAATTCAGTGGGGTAAATAAAAATGAAAAAAAAATATGCCCATCATTAAAAGTGAGATTTGAACCCCCATGGTCCCACTGTTATACAGAAGCCCTTCCCCCATTTTAGATCCCTACCCCCTCTGTACCTCCACACACGATTTCGCAATGTCTTAAGGTAGGCATCATTTCAGCGGATGCTGGACTGGAACATACTAGACATATAAGTAGTAAGAATATGATATACAACATAATACACATTACATACAAACAATGCACTTATACATACCGCCATTTCAGCATTTGGATAGAACTACGTAATTTAACAATAATAAGCTTTCTTGTTACTATTGATAGACAGAAGTTTAATTAGATTTATTGGCATATGATATCTGATTAAACGCCAAATTAAATCTGAATTTACTGCTGTCAAAAACTTCAAATTTTATTTTTCAAACATTAAACCTAAAAACTTGAACTTTTGGTGAATTTAGTTTCATTTAAAATATTAAGAAATAGAGGAAAAAATGTTTGTTTTAATACTAACAACAACTTGAAATTTTCTATCTCCAAAAAATTGCACTAAATCACACACTTGAAGTTTAATAGCATTTATGAAGAAAATAAATCAAATTAAATGCGCCTTTCATGCCATGCACACGACGTTTAAGATGTACAACAACTTCACATTTTTTTATATTTTAAAGGGGCTCTTGCATGGTATGGGAAATTAACATGGGAGTCTGCCCACGCTTGGATTTTGAAAATATTATGTTATTTAATTGTCTGGGGTATAACTTTAATATTTATGGTGCGTTTGAGTTTTTATGCAATTCCATTGCTAATTTATGACGTCATGAATGATATCACTATAATTCCTTAGGGTACCCAGTTATAATCATTTCTAAAGTAATTGACATATCATGTAACGGGTGGAGAAATGTTTTATTAAATAGCTATATCATTGATAAGTTTGCTGTTACTTAAAATGGCTATGTATGTATTAGGATATTGGGTGGGCATTCATTTTTATAGCATGGTACCCCAATTTTCGACTGTATATTTTGTATTCAGTCAAATTTGGAATTAACATTTTTACAGGTTGTGGTCTTTGTCAAGATACCATTTCAACATATAAACTATTCATGTATGTTAAGAATATGTAGACCAAATTTCATGAAATTCAAGGACCGGTAACATATTTTTTTAACTTGATGTAAACACATGGTCCTAATTCATCGAAATGTAAAAAATATACAAAAATTATGTTTCAGGGTAAAACATACTTGAATTATTGCTTAGTTTGAATCATCATGCTAGTACGTTTATTGGTAGAAGTTGATATGTTCAGTGGTTTCCTCTATTATAGATTGGAAAAAAAGAAAAAAAAATATTCTTTGATATTAAGTGCCACGATTCTTATTTAATGAAGTGCTTACACAATAATTTTAGCCAAAATGATACAAAATGTTGACACCTGTACATAACACATCTAGTTTCTAACATTAAAACTACATCTAGCCAATGTTACACTTAATAAGTAACATTATTAAGAATTTTAACTCATACAGAAGAGAAACCTTATGACAAGTCAGTTCATACAGGAGAAGAACCTTATATCTATGATTTTATAATTGTAAGACTCATTAATAAACCTGCTTCACAAAAATAACCCCCCTGTCAAACATATTGGTTTAAGTTAACCATTTTGGTCACAGATATCTCTTGGCTTCAAAGGTATTGCTAATTTAATGCTTAAATCTTCTCTGTTCATTCTGTTTTGTGAAACTGATGCTGATTTCCATCAAATAGTAACATTTATACTTTAGCTTGCTGTATATTCTAGGCATACAGTTTTGTTTCTGGACCTCACTTATTCATGTAGAACGCTGTTTCATGATACCTTTGATAAGACTCTGTTACACTTTATCCTGGTCACGGCACCAAAATGTAGTTCCTTTAGTTCAGTTGGGATGTAAGGAAATATTTTATCTTCTTGTTTTCACATGTTAATCATTAGGATATTATGTTTTTAAACAAGATGATGCAGGACTTGAGGAAGTGATACACATTGTCTTGGCCACATAGTGCCATGACACAGGGCCATGACCTTCGGCATTTATGACCATTGATTCATTTAAAGTTGTCTAAACATGTCTGTCTTTAAGAAAAGTGGAAGTAGATTAAAAAACAACCTCCTTATGTCGAGTAATTGATTCATTTGAACTAAATAATTAATTTTGCTAAAACTGACCTATACCCATAAGAGGTAGGAAATGACAAAGTTACCGGTTTTGGATTTTCAAGATATTTGGCTCAGATCAGCAGTATATATATGGCATGCTTTTGTGATAATATGATATCTTGACAAAGACTGGAACATATCAATCTTTTGAATTGAATGTTGAATGTTTTGTAAATTTTTGAAAAAAAATATTGAAATCTTACAATCACTTCTTCCGAAAACGTAAACCATAATTTATCCAAATTGTTTCGTGGTATTAAAATAATGTCTATGATATTAAGGATTCAATCTAGATGACAAATCATAGAAATAAACAAAACTATAGATTTAGGACATGGAAATTTAGAGACAGGTACCACCTGAAAGGTGGAGTACGTCAGGGTTGCTTCCTAAGCCTTATTATTAACTATCTAATTCGATAAATATATTTTCATAGTTCGTATAAAATGAGTTATTAGTATGCAAAGTTTGAAGAAAATCCATGCGTGGGCACAGATGAAAGTACCCCTTTGAAATAAATCTTAAATGTCAAATTATTTTATCTTTTCCACATGCTTATATTCAATAAAACATGAAATGCAATTACAGTATTAAATTTTTTCACAACGTCCAGTTTTTTCAACCAAAAAATTCAATTAAATCTAAAACTTGGAGTTTTACAGAATTTAACGAAAACTTAAATTTTCTTAAACGCGTTATTTCATGCAGTGATTGCTTGGATGTGTAGGCTGGTCTGCGCCTTTAATCTTCAAATGCAACTACATCAGGTTTTCTCTCACACGGCCCATAAGTATGATAACTGTCATAATAATAATTGCATTGTTTTTCAATGTTTTCACACCTTAGCTAGGTCGGTCTATGGAGGACACGCGCAACGAGCGTTATTGATGATTGCATCAATAAACTGAAAATCAGAGGTAAGCACAAAGAAAAATGAGCCGAAACGAGAAAAAGGGACACGGCAGAAAGCATACTCGTCCATAAGTGGTCCGGCGCTCGCCCTCCTTCCGGACCTGCGATGACCGCCTTGCAGACCAAAGTCTTTGTTGGTTCATATTATATAAAAAAAAAATCAAATTGATTTTTATATTAATCCCTTGAATTCCGATAATCTGATCAAAACAGAAGTCAAACAAGGCAAATTTGTTGAATTTATATACCCGGCGAAGGGTTATTTTAGAGAAACTTACTAATCACAAAACATAAATCCCATTTCTCCAATCCCTAAGGTCACCTTGGGTATCATACAGATCAAAGTTAAAAGCCTATCAACTAGTTTTCAGTGGTTAGTTAAAAAACAAACTTACGAGGCTTGTTCAGACACTATTGAGACACAAGCATTTTAACATGCAATCTTTGGTGTAGGCAGTTGAAATTCGCTCTGAAGTAGTATTGTCCTCTTGCAAAGTTATTTTGCTCTTCAATGTTGGACTAATTGCGTCGACTCACATTCTACTGTTGCCTTAGTAACCACATGTAGCAATTACCGGAGCACGCCAAAAAACGCTTTAGTCACTTAGAATACTCAATTTTACATTCACCATGGCGTATTATGAGCTAAGTAAAATACTTTGCAAACATTGTTCAACCAAAACTGCCATTCCGCGTGTATCATTTGATAACAGATTTGTAATGTTTACAGATAAATGAAAGGTAACTTTGACACATACTCAAGGATACTCTTGAATTTCAAATGTCAAAATTTCGACGTCAGTGGAAAACGTGGAGCACCAGAAACGAAATTAATGAGTGCAACGCCTAAATACAATTTTAAAATTAAATTTAAACCAAATATTTAGTTATATTTTATTTTCAGCTGGTAAAAGTGTTCGATTGAAAAAACATTTTTACAGACTATTTAGCGTTTTTGCTTTTTACTATTAAAAATAAATTTGACATGCCCAAATCAGTGGGTTTCCTCAACGTATTATTCAGATTTTTCACATATAACAAGTCATGCCGTGTATCTCCAAAGTCCATACAGATAAGTAGTTCATTCTGCAAATGCAGACATCCATATCAATGGTGTATGCACCAAGAATCCTTAAATTGTCAATTTATCATTGTAACTTAATTACATAAATGATAGTATTATAGACATTGCACAATGAACGCAAACGTTAAATGGCGTGCTCCGATGTGGTGGGGGTGTCCGTCATCTAAAAGCTATTGCACCATAGAAATTAAAGATAACTGTAAGATAATCCAGCCCACTTCTCCTTGTGTGAGGCACTTAATGTATGTGCACTTTGTTTAAAATACTGTTCAGTCGGTTTGACAAAATGGTGATTGTCTCAAAAGTTTCTGAACAAGCCTCGTATCTGTACAATTTCAATATCTGACTTCAACCCGACCCAGATGCTAGGGGTGTGTGTAAGGTCAAAGTGTTTGATTAAAATGAATTTTGAACTTTTGACACCACATCATAAGTCCACCCAAGGGTTGGGACCCAGGCCTTCCATCAAAAATCACGTTTGATATGTTTCATATTTATTGTACCTCTGTCTGCATCCGAAATTTCAGTTAAAAATATTGACAACTGAGAAATTTCAGTTAAAAATATTGACAACTGACTGAGTTATTGCAAAATTTAAATATTTGACATTTGACCCCACCTAAGCGGCAAGGGGGTTGGGTAAAATTTTAATCAATGTCATGCTTATCTTTATATACAGGCACTGGGTAATCATGGCCTACAGTGAAAAGTTGTCAGATTTTGTAGTTTTGGAGAAAAGTGAAGTTTACTCAACAACAAGAGGTCACGCGGCCCTGGGTGTCGCTAACCTGAGAATGACTGTTTAAAAGGGTATAGGAAAAGGCTTTCTTTAAATAACAAGAAAGATAACCACTGGAAAGTCAAAGGCAACAATGACTACTTGTTGTCTCCCTTACTAGGACTTGTGGTTTCAGATCTTCTAATTTTAAAAATAATGTTTTTATTTTTCAAGAACGCAGTAAAAACACTCAAACTTAGGTAAACATTTTACCATTTTCGTAAATCTTAACAAGTTATCACTATCAAAACAAGGGCATTTATGTAAAATTTAACGGTCTATAATTATTGGAGGGACGCAAATAATTACCATCAAGAGACAAATACACCTATTTGATAAGATAATTCACTTTTCCATACAGTTTTCAGCTGTACTGAACATTTTTATTGTGAAAACTTAAGCTTAATTCTACTTTTACAAATGATTTAAAAAGAAAATATTTTTTTTCGAAAAATGGTCATAGTTACAGAGTATGCAGCTTTAAGTTTCCCTACATGTAAAACATGTGACCCCCAGGGCAGGCCCTTTTTTGGCCCTATAGGCATAATTTGAACAAACTTGGTAGAAGTCCACTAGGTGATGCTACATACCAAATATGAAGGCTCTAGGCCTAATGGTTTCAGACAAGAAGATTTTTTCATGTTTTTCCATATATAAGCCTATGTGAATCATGTGACCCCTGGGCGGGGCCATTTTTGGCCCTAGGGGCATAATTTGAACAAATTGAGTAGAGATATTACATATCAAATATCAAGGTAGGCCTTATAGTCTCAGACAATATAATTCTTTGATGTTTTTTCCATATGTACGAGGGTTGTCCCAGTCAATCGTGGCCTTTTGTTATTACACAAGACTGTGAAAAGGTACTCTATGATATTTAAAGGATGTGTTTATATACATTCGGGAATATCTTGTATAAATATGGGTGGAATCGCAGTTTAGATAACACATTTATGAACCTTTACTTGACTGTATGTCCATGTGAGCAGCGCACAACAATTATTTTCAATGAAACTCATCTAGTCCAAAAGGTAGTGTACATTTAATCAAATTTCGCTGTTGTATTTCAAACAATGTATTGCCACATCAACTAGTAACTATGCAAGGTAAAGTGTTGAAAATTTGAAATGTTTGTGGCTATTAGCATTGATTTTATAAAAGCTTTTACATACCTACTACATTTCTATTTTTCAGAAAAGGCTAACATTTTGAGAACAGTAAGGCGTAAAAATTAGACTTTCAATATTTTTTGGCTAATTGAACACATAAAACTACATTTTTTTAATGGTAAATAATTGGTAGAACAGTCACTAGTATCGTAAAATGGATTTCGAGTAAAATTATTTTAGTAATATCACAAAGACAAGCTCCTTATCGTCAATTTAACCGAACACATACTATTTTTCTGTTAGTTATTTTAATGGTAAATATTTTATCTCGTATTAAATCTAAAAGATCTCTCTTGTTGCTTAACATATCTAAACTAACTATATTAGTCATTACTTGAACCAGGGAGACTTACTCAACAAATAGATGACAATATTTGTTACCATTTAAGCTTATATAAAAAGAGTAGTCAAAACATTCAACCACAGCTCTTTGAAAATACAGCAAAATAATTTGCGACGTGCTTGGCATACGCTGAGACACCCTCAAGTAAAGGTTCATAAATTTGTTATCTAAACTGTGATTTCATCCATATTTGTAGAAAATGTGTCTTAAATACAAAACTTAAGACCAGGCGCTTAAGTACATTTATGTTGGGGGCTGGCTGTTGTGATAAACTTTCTATGCTCTAAATTTAGCTTAAACTATCTGGTTACAGCAGTTAGTCTCTCGCAAGCAATGCGCATACACTGAATTATTGCAATATTTTGTCTCTCTTTTAAATTAATTGCCTGTCTTTAAACTGAAGTGACGTAAACTTTGGAAGTGTTTGGTGGGAGAAGCATTTGCTAAATTGTGATGAAAACTGTATTTGTGTATCAAAAAAGCGTAGAAATTGAGGTATAAACAGTGTGGAACAGTAAGTGACTTTATAAATTATTATAAATTGTCTTGAAAATACATGCATGTAGTCATTTTCGTTAGTTCAGAGAAAGTGGTTCTTTTGCATTATTTTATAGAGAAGATAGAAATGTATGCGCATTCGGAATGGAATTTTAGACCCTCCTAGAGTGATAGTTCACTTCAAAAGTATGTCCTGAACCTTCAGATAATTTTACTTCATACTAAAAGCAGCCATTATGAGCCGCGACGCTGTGGTGTTTTGGCAAGTTTAGTCTCAGACGGGCTATAACCGTAGAAACTACAAATGGTGTTCTGATAATGGCTTGACCCTCATAGAATATTTAAGCGACTAGCAGGGGCTTCGAGCAGACTGCGCACATGCACAGACTGATCTGAGGCTTTGGTGGTCGCACATACCACATTGTTGGAGGTCTCCTGTCGCGGCTGAATTATGTCAACTTGAAGTATACAGAATTTTGCATCAGGGTCAGGTCACCGTGATTCATCTGTTGAGTTCTACGGTGAATAAGACAATGTAACAGGCGGCAAGATACACTTTTGCTGTGGGCTGATTTGTGTATCCTACTTTTGTTGGTATGGCATAATGCATATTAAGAAAAAGTTACACACATGCGATTATAAAAGGGTAGTTGAGTGCAATTACAAGAAAAAATAGTTCCGCATATCCAAGCGTATCTATGGAGATAATGTTATATAAGGAGGAGCTATGCAAATGTTTATTGATAAAAGGGGGAACTATATTAATGTATATTAATACGCTATACTCTGATTGGATGTATTGCCATTCGGCTGAAAAAGAGTCATCATGTTATCAAATGTGTTGTGCCTATTAAAATAGTTTGCGGTCAAGTTGATTTAATCTAATTTTTGTTGTAGCTGATTTGGTTCTAAGGAAAATGTACCTTACATTACAAAAAGAAGAAGAAATAAATGTGGTCTGCTTAAGTTGTCTGTTTTACATTTTCGATAATAGTTAGTGGTAAATGTAACGGTATAGCACACAGTGTCGACCCAGAGCAGACTACTTTTGGGTCTACTCTGTTTGATAAAGATACTTGAAACGTTTGAACAGATGACAGAGCAGACGACTTTCTTGTGATTGTTGCTTTAAGGATAAGCATAAAGTATTCTTCTATCTATTACCTCTCTTTTCGGTTTGCAGATCTGTTTTAGCCTTTCGGCAGTGCAGCGTTTACTCAATTTAGTATGATTGAGATTTTTGTGCACATTTTTAGATGTGCCTTGGCCTAACCTTGGTTAGGTGCTGCTGCCTGCTTTGCTTGGCATTTTATTGAGTAATTCTAACATTGTTGTTAGAAATTTCTCTGTTTTTCTATGATCTGCTTATACATCGGTTGCCTCCTTTGGGATGGTTCAGCCCTATATGATACCAGATTATATATGAGAGGTATCACTGATCAGTTGTTCTGTTGACCGATATTTGGTTTTAATTATAAATAAAGGTTCAGTGATAATGATAGTGATACTTTTTATTAATACTTTTGTGTAAGGTGCTTTTTCTGTGTACAAAACCATTTGGTGATATAGTTGTATATATTGGGTTACAAGCATAAAAACGTCTATGATTCAGGCTTACATTTAACGCTTGTATTGACACATAATGAGCAGGTCGTGTGAAAGTGTGATCGTAATACTAGGGCAATTATTATTCGTAAACTCACAAATATCTTTGCTCGAGTTTCAGGCATGGGGCGTTCAATAAATAACGAGAGAGACGGTAGCAGTAGAGGTGGCAGCCAGGCGACCAAAAACGTCCAAGGTCTACACACGATGATTGAACCTTCGCCATATCAGTTAATAGAATGTGTTGTCGCCGCTACAACAAACAAATGCGACTGCACGATCGGCGCATTCACTGGATCAACAGTGGTCTTTACAGTCGTCTGAGCTTTCTTCTGCGGAGGATAATTCTAATAACCAGACTCGGTTAGCAGATACCTCAAATCTGACATAGTATGTGGGGTCTGTTAAAATGCCAGCGACAGCTGCATGTCTCCCAGTACCTCTGGGAATACATATTGATGCTGCTACCAAGTCCAAAATCTGGTCAAATCAATTTTTAGATTTAAGCATTTATTATCTTCACAAACGTCGCAATCTTTCCAAATTCAATTGGAAAAAAAAAAGAAAAAAAAGAGAGAAAATTCCCGATTAAGCAGTTTTTATGCTGCAGGATTTTGGTCATATATATATACTAGCAATATATCAGATGTCTGGGGGAATATGCAGCTAGGCGTTATGATCAGCAGATGTTTCGAAAATGGCGACAGAGTACACGGTTACCATGGAACGTAATTAATTAAAGTTTACATGCAAAGATAGTAGTGGCCAGGCTCGTGCAATAGCTCCTACAGGTAGAACAGGTCCTGCGCACCAACAGAAACCTTATTTTTTCAATCGTAGCAAAGGGTTTTGCATCAATGCGTATTGTTCAGACATTATTGCGAGCAGTATAAGGCAATTCATCTGAATAAAGTTTGTATGTTACCATGGTTACAGAACGAATCGAAGGTACCAAAATACTAGTATAAAACCACATTGGTTCCTAAACCGCAAGCTGAATTCTGAGTAATACATCATTTATCGTTTCCTGAGTGGGTGGCTTTTTATAATTGCATTAAACGGGACATTCTCGAAACACAGCTGACCAAACGTCAAAAAAGCAATATTCTTCATTTGGAACAAATATTTGGGGTGAAAGCGTTAGTTCATATGTTGTATTATTTTTGTCAATTGGTTCACAAAAGAGGGAACCTTGTTTTAAAAACACTAAACAATTTTTGTCCCTTTGACGAAAACCTGGTATTCCAATAAATAAAAAGCATGCAAAGAAAGTGCAGCCCTGTTTTTCTTCAGACGTATTAGGTGCACGTATAGATTCATACACTTTTCTAATGGAAGCAAGAATGCCAGCGGACAAACTTTCGAAAATAAGGCTGTGACTAAACAGATACAAATCGCGATCGAATATTACTCTTGTAGAGATTCAGTCGCTGGTGGGGCTATTGAATTTTGCATGCTCCGTAGATGTACCTAGCAGGTGTTTTTACTACGTCTTATCGAATTGACGAGGGGTTATAGAAAAACCCACCACTGAGTGATGGTCACAAATCTGTGATGGTCACAAATCTGCGATGGCTATGCAAATGTGGCTATGGTTCATCAAAGAGTTAAATGCAAAAAGTGTCTTTCTTATTGACAGTTGGGATAATTCCATAACTATGAAGTTAAATTCGGACTCAAGCAATATCTGATATGGTGGAACGTTTCACAAACACTTTGTCTAATGGCTTCCGTGCTGGGCATTATATTGTTTTATGGTCATAGACTTGTTTCCAATTGTTCTTGCGCTAGAAACTTTGGGACATTTGATTGTGAATAAATGCATGGGCTTTATGCGGACAATGAAGCTGTGTCAGAGCTGACAAATATGCAAAACATTAATGAAAAGCTTGCAACGCTTAGATTATGAACTCTATTTGTATCTAGCATTATATTCTTTTTAATGTCAAACAGCTCTATAAGAGAGCACAAACGATGTATAGGAAGCTTTATTTTGCATTGCACTCAGAGGCTTTCTTTGTTCGTTATTTTTTTGCACGCAAAGGGCGGTTACGGAGGCGTCGATAAGCATTACGCTATGGGCATAGAATCAGGAATCCAACAGCTTACATTGTATATTGATATACGTCGTTTACGGTCTGTCTATAAAATTGGCAGACAGGGAAATACTAGACTACCAATAACCGAAACCATTCATTCTGCTTTTTGCAAATAGGGGAAATCACTGCATACGGATAACTAACCAGCAAAATGTACAGTTACATGTTCGTAACAAATAGAACTCTTGTGAAATAACGATGCATTAATCACATAGGGTAAGAATCCATATAAATTGCTCAAATGCAAACACAAGCAGGTTTGTCCAGTAACTGCTATATTTTCCTTTTTGTCTGTAAGGTGCAACAAGCCTAGGTCTTTAATTTGTTAACCACCAGACAAGGCGGTAAGATGCTCGTGTTATGTAAGTTTTAAAGGGGCTGTTGAGGTTTTTGGCTATGATAGCAAGTTGTATAATTACATTCTTTAGAGCAGGGGTTGCAACACAAGCCTCTGGTCTTGGTTTTTCCAAATTGGAAATATAGCGCATGGGTAGATGGGGATTGAATTCTGTATAATTAATTCGAATAAGTTCAACGGAAAAACATTACGTGCAGTAATTTACACCTCTATGTAATACAGCGCATGGGTAGATGGGGATAGAATTCCGTATATAAGGATAACATTCGGATAAGTTAAAAAAAAAAAAAAAAAAAAAAAAAAAAACATTACCGTGCAGCAATTCATAGCTCTATGTAAAACAGCGCATGAATAGATTGGGATCAAATTCTGTATATAAGATTACAGTCTGACAAGTCAAACTATGCCATGCTGCAATTTACAGCTCAATGTTTTCCAAGTTTCTTTTAAAAGATCCCCATTATCTTAGTTGTAAATTACATTGTATATGGTGCCATACTGAATGAACAGTCGAGACAATGTAGATTAAGTAAATCGGTAGTGTTAAGCTATCTGTAATGGTGCAGGGCGCCTTACAGTTTGTCGGATATGAACCATGTATAACCGCTATGTATGATGCAGGGCATCTGCACAGTGTAAGGCCTGTATAAAACCTTTATTTGTGTCCATGGTAACAGTCGCCTATTTCATAAGGATAATTAATATCTGTAACATTATCTTGCAGCTGTCAGCTATGATGCAGGGCATCTAACTGCTGACAAAATGTTAGACTTTAAATTTTATAACAATGTTTAAGTATTTTCAGCTTTGATGTAGGACATCTCGCTGTTGATACCAAGTATGCATTCATTAGAGCCTATACTTTACTTTGTACATAATATGTATGTTGGGTACGTTTTGTTTTGTATTGTATGCGTGTAAAGCTAATCAATTAGTACTGCTAAAATATACAAATAGAGTTATGTAGTTACATTTTACTTAAGAACACTAGGTATTTGTTTGGTAAACTAAAAATATAAATCATAGTCAAGAAAGAATAACTGCTCCTTATCCTTTCTCATGGTTAGTGGCTATAATTATTTTACATGGTATGTATTCAAGTAGCATGAGGCGTGTGAGGTTATTGATGGTCTGCGGCATGGGTGGGGGTGATATTAATGATAAAAACTTTCTCCTTAATATCACTGTGGACATAAAAGTTGTACTTTTCTCCCTCACCCATGCTGTTTTAATTTTGACTTGGTTCGTTAACTTTAAAGTCAATATGTATTATGCTTTATTACATAAATTGTTATGTATGTAGTAAGTAATCATCATATCTTGTGAATGTATTATAGCCAAACTCCTCGTTAATTAAACGGCCATTTCAACATACATTACGCTTGTTGTTTCTGCTGGCAACCCGACATAAATACAAAACTTAAGACCAGGCGCTTAAGTACATTTATGTTGGGGGCTGGCTGTTGTGATAAACTTTCTATGCTCTAAATTTAGCTTAAACTATCTGGTTACAGCAGTTAGTCTCTGGCAAGCAATGCGCATACACTTAATTATTGCAATATTTTGTCTCTCTTTTAAATTAACCCACCCATTACGCCCTCCCTTTTTACTTGGATTAAGTGTGTGGCTGTTTAATTTTGACATAAAGTTGTAGTTATCTGCCATGGGTGGGGACATTAAAGTTGTACTTTTCTCCCTCACCCATGCTGTTTTAATTTTGACTTGGTTCCTTAACTTTAAAGTCAATATGTATTATGCTTTATTACATAAATTGTTATGTATGTAGTAAGTAATCATCATATCTTGTGAATGTATTATAGCCAAACTCGTCGTTAATTAAACGGCCATTTCAACATACATTACGCTTGTTGTTTCTGTCGGCAACCCGACATAAATGTATATATAAACATATCATACAAATTTCACAGAATTCCTGATACACAGTCTCATTTTATAATAAAAATCTACGATTTACTGGGACAACCCTCGTACATGGGACCCCTGGGACAGGGCCATTTTTAGCCCCAGGGGCATTATTTTAACAAACTCGGTACGGGCCAACTAGGTGATGCAACATACCAAATATCATGGCTCTAGGCCTTAAGGTTTCAGACAAGAAGATTTTTTTTTCATGTTTTACCCTATATAAGCATATTAAAACCAGTGACATCCAGGGCGGATATCAAAAGGTCATGCTACATGCCAAATATCAAGGCTCTAGGCCTTGTGGTTTTAGACAAGAAGATTTTTTAATGTTTTTCCATATATACATGTGAACCCTAGGACAGGGTCACTTTTAAATTATTTTAACAGACTTGGTAGGGGACCACTAGGGGATGCTACATACCAAATATCAAGGCTCTAGGCCTTATGGCTTTAGACAAGAAGATTTTTCATTTTTCTCCCTATATATAAGACTATGTAAACAATGTGACCCCTGGGCCCCAAGAGCATAATTTGAACAAACTTGGCAGAGATTCACTAGGACTGGTGATGCTACATATTAAATATCAATGGTTTCAGACAAGAAGATTTTTTTCATGTTTTTCCCAATATAGGCCTATGTAAAACATGTGACCCCTGGGGAGGGGCCATTTTAGGCCCCAGGGGCATAATTTAAACAAATTTGGTAGAGGTCCACTAGATGATGCTACATATCAAATATCAAGGCTTTAGGCCTTGTGGTTTCAGGAGAAGATTTTTTCATGTTTTCCCTATATCAGCCTTTGTAAAACATGTGACCCCCGGGCCGGGCCCATTTTTGGCCCCAGGGGCATTATTTGAAAAAAACTTGGTAGAGGTCCACTAGTTGACGCTACATACAAACTATCAAGGCTCTAGGCAATGTGGCTTCAGACAAGAAGATTTTTAAAGTTTTCATCTTGAAAATCTATTTTTAGCCTGTGCGACCTAGATATGCAATGGACCAGAACCAATTGAACAATGTTTAAAGAGGGCCTTATAAGGATCATTCCTGCCATTAAATGCATTAGGAATCAAATTTGACCTTGACGTTAAGTAGGTCACGGTCAACCTAGGATCATCATTTGAATAAACTTGGTAAGCCCAACATCCTTAGGCTAAAAAAAAAAAGAGGATTGTTTTTCAGGCCATTTTTTTAAAAAACAGATGAGGCAGGGCGGCTTTTTATTTTAATTTTTATTCAGCAGAAAACAGATGCGGGAACTTTTTTATCGAGAGAAATACCGGAAATGGAGTCGAGAATAAATGAACTGGCCAACATTACCGGCAATGGACCACAACGTCCTAGTGAAACCACATGGTCATTACCGATAATGATGTTAAGAAATTGGAAATGCGTTTTTTTTCTTCTTTATCTTTTCTAGAAAGCAATAAAAAAAAAGCAATGCGGGGCTTTTAAAACAGATTCGGTGGTGCTGGAGAAACAATCCTCTTTTTTTGTTTAGCCTTAATACTACATACCAAGTCCAAAGGTCATAGGCCTTCTGGTTCTGGAGAAGAAGATTCTTAAAGGGCATAAGTTTATATGGGCAATGCAGCCATCTTGGTCATGTGACCAGGACCATTTGAACAAACTTTTGTTCCTGCATCCAAATGAGTCTCGATATGAAATTTGAGTTTAATAGGCCCAGTGGTTTCAGAGGCAATGTTGACAGATGGATGAAGAATGGACGGACGGACGCTGAAGTCACTGGTCACTGGTATACTATTAGCTCACCAATGAGCTTTCAACTAAGGTGAGCTCAAAATATGTCCAAATTCTAACCCGACACTGGTTTGGTTTTTGTTTCAATTACCGTAAAACCTGTCTTAAGCGATCACTCAAAACTAGATAAAACAAAGGTCTTATTGACAAATCGTAGCTTAATGAAGGTCGAAAGTATTGACTTTTGACCTGCATTAAGCGATAATTGGTATTGAAAACCAATTTTGGGCTTCTTTTTGAGTGGCCGCTTAAGACAGGTTTTACTGTTGTCCCCTTCATACCTGCTTAATGCGATCACATTCTTGTTTTATATGGTTTTCTTCTCCCATTTGCAACTCTTTCTTATATTGACTCTTTTCCCTCCCTTTCGCAGTAATTTGATCTCGGAGTAATTTACTTCTCCTTGTTTATCCATTATTCTGTTCAACCTGCACACCAATATTACAGTAAATGTTCTAAAATTTTAAACACTCTCACTACTGTAGTATTGCCCTTCAAATGGGACACTGGCAATAACATTAAAAATAGTGAGTATGATCAGGAAATACCACAATCACAAACCGCAGACAATTCCCCTTGGCACCGCGAGGAAGAGCTGCTCAACCATCACGAGACACCAGGAAGACAAATTAAGCAAAGCAACCAGCTCTCTCTTCCCCATCAAGATGTTTGCAATACTATAGAATGGACATAAAGTAACGTACAACAAAACATAGAACAATTTAAAAGACACATTTTAAATTTAATTGGAAAAATAAATTTAAACCAAAAACCCTAATCAAAAATACTTTTTTGAAGTTTACATGCGTTTTTATAAATGCTGTGATATGATGGCATTTTAACATTCTTAATGTTATAGGCCAAATAATATTCCCCTCTAGTACCTTGAGCGAAACGGATCAATGACTATCGGTTGAACATAAAGCCATACATATACTAATACAGTCAAAACTCTTTATAACGTCACTCGTTATAACAGAATATTCAATATCCGACAAAAAATTGCTGGGAACGGATCTGTTTCCATTAAAATTCCCTCTTTATAACAGAGTATTCACTTAACGACACTGACAGTAACTTCTGGGAATAGATATACAATTTATATGGAAAGTCAGAGAACAAGGTCTTTTTTGCATGAACAGGTTTCTGTCTCACTTGATAAGTGGGAAGCTTTGTGCATTTTGATGCAATATGAAATTGAACTGATGTATACAATTGGAAAAATAGCATTTTAATTCATTTGTACAATATTTTCTTTTACCAAATGGTTATTATGTTGAAATCTTGTAATGGTCAGAATTTCTTCATAACAGCAAATTCACTTTAACGCCAAAGATAGCTTGGAACAAACAGTGTTGTTATAAAGAGGGTTGACTGTATAAGACAATTTATAACAATGCTTCAGTGGTTTTAAATGTATCTATATACATATTGGCTTGCGTTGCCATTCCTCAGCCTAGTCAATAATGTTTCAGATATTTCAAACTGTGACACAAAAATGGTGACCCAAAAGAAAGGCCATTTTTCGTAGACCAATTAAAGCAGCTTGGGTTGCATCATAAGCCGCACACTTTGATGCCTTCAACAAGATAATCGTCTGTTGTAATCTCTAATGGACATTATATAGATGATAAAATACTGGTATATCTATCCCAAGTGTATTGCACCAACAGTACAAAAATGCTTGATACAAAAATGGGTATTTTCATTTCAACAAATACTAAGTTATTTATTTTTACAAGATATCAGAGCAGTAAGATTGACATCATTCTCCGCCAAAATTTAAATCTAGTTAGGGTTTTGCTATTTCTATGTGCATGTAAATTTTCAGGGTAAAGAACCCTTTATGTAAAATTTTAAAAACGAAAAACTTTAAAACTGTGTTCCATTTGAGGTGCAATACTACAGTAGTTGCCAGCCAAAAAGGCCTAGACAAACAGCGCAGACCCAGATCAGACTGCTTTGGAAGAAGCAGACTGATCAGGGTCTTCCCTGTTTGCTATTCTAACAAGCAAACACTGAATTTCAGCCCTGATTACCCACATTTTCTTTGAGAACAGAAAGTGAAAAGTGTTTGAAACTTTAAAACATTTACCGTACATACATATTTGATTTTACTCTTAATATTTTGGCCACAGGTCTTTATCAAGCAAAACCTCAAAATTTCGGCCAGCACCTAAGCCTGTCATTGGAAATGTCTCTTAAATAGGTGTTTCAAAGAGTACCCATAACTTTTAAAAGTTTTCATCACCAAAATTAACCTGTTATTTTTTTTAGAAGAACAAATAAAGTGAATCTCTGCATATCATATATCTTCATAGTAATTTTACAGGCCTCTGTTGCACATTTTACTACTGGACACGAGCAGACTCTATTTAACTGAGTGCTATTCTCTTTTTATTCATTTATTCCTTGCTTCCAAAGGATCTAATTATTCAGAGCTTATTTTTCTTGCACACCAGATCGGTATTTCCGTTGTAATTTACCCATGTGAGAAAATTCTATCCCACATACCTGTACCAGCCCGTTGGAAAGATAAACAAGAGGGCCCTGGGTATTGCTCACCTGAGAATGACTGTTTATTATAGTATAGGAAAGCAAAGCATCTCTCAAAGTCCAGCTATGAATTTTGATAGATCAGCAGTTTCATTAAGACCTTAGATGGAAATGTTATTAATATTGCTAACAAAACTAACAGGATGTAGACTCTCTGGTGGTCATCTTTTTCAACCAATCAAAATAATTTGAATAACTTTGATAGAGGGTCAGATGTGTGGCTTTGCGGTTTTAGACAAGAAGATTTTTAACGGTTTCATTTTGAAAATCTATTTTTAGCCTGTGTGACCTAGATATGCAACAGACCAGACCCATTTGAACAATTATTAAAGATGGCCATATAAGGATCCATCCTGCCAAATTTGGTCAAAATCTAGCAAGTCGTTAAGGAGATGTCCTTTGAAGTTATTGTTGAGGACACACGACACACGACTGACAATGTCGACGGACATCCAATGATCACAATAGCTCACCATGAGCCAATTGCTCAGGTGAGCTAAAAATGAGGTATTAGTGGTGAGGAAGAAAAAAGAATCCATTATTTGAGTGAGGATGGGACAGAAAAATCCCTCAGCAAGCCTCGTGATGCCAATCGGTGATCCTCGGGACAGAGTTTCTATCCCACCCTCACACTCGTGGTAGATTCTTATAATCTTTAGTGCAGCTGGTGTTATGCCCTCTGGCAACTGTAAAACATCACCCAGTACATTATTCAGAATATAGTGTCTAGTTCTAGAGAGAAAATCTGTCCTCGAGTTTTCTGACTGAGTAAGCCTAAAACTAACTTGTTTTGCTACAGAGACTAGCTATAATATTGAAATATAGCATGGAGCAAGTTTGACTATAATGAATAAAAAAGGTGCAAATGCGCAGGCTGGTCTGCACCTTTGTTATTACACATAGAACAAACATAAGGGGCCCTAGATCCTGGCACATGAGAAGATGATGTTTTGGCCTGTGGTTAAAGAGATACCATTTTAAAATATTTCTATATTTAGCTCTGGTTGACATTTTGTTTGGCAGAGCTGAATAGCCTGAGTAATTTTGGTAGAGGGCATCATTAGGAACATCTCATTGAAATTATTTTGAATTTGAATAAGTGCTTTTGCAGATGTCGTTAAAAGATATTTCTTAACTAGAGCTCTGGCAGCCCTTTTGTTTGAGCCAGCAGAACCATTTGTGTAATTTTAGTAGAGGTCATTTCACTGAAGTAATATTGAATTTTGACCAGTGGTTCAGGAGGAGATGTCATTTAGATATTTCTTATCTAGAGCCTAGTGGTCCTTTCGGTTGGCAGAGCTGAACAATTTGTGCAATTTTGGAAGAGGGCATTTGCAGGAACATTTCTGTGAAATTGTTTTGAATTTGGACCAGTGGTTCAGACGGATATGTGTGTTTTAAGATATTTCTTATCTAGAGCTCTGGCAGCCCCTTTGTTCAGGCAGAGCAAAACTAATTGTGCAATATTATGCTAGAGGGATGTTTGGTGAAATTATTTTGAATTTGGACCAGTGGCTCAGGAGGAAACATGGTTTAAAGATATTTCTTATCTAGAGCTCCCTTGTCCTTTTTGTTCAGCAAAGCAAAACAATTTGTGCAATTTTGGTAGAGGGCATCATGAGGAACATTTCTGTATTTTTTTTTAATGTGGACCAGTGGTTCAGGAGATGTTGTTTAAAAAATTTCTTATCTAGAGCTCTGGCAGCTCTCATGTTCAGTGGACTGGAACAATTTATGCAATTTTAGTAGAGGGCATTATGGGGAACACTTGGCTCCTTCAGCTCAGGAGAGCTAAAAAGTAAGTATGCCCAGGAAATGCCACAAACACAGCATCACGAGGAAAAGCCACAAAACACTAATAATCACAAGACATCATGAAGACAATTAAAGTAAAGCAACCAGCTATCTCTTCCTCAGCAAGATGATTGCACAACTAGAAAGGACACAAAGTATTGCATAACAAAACAAGGAACAAACACAAAAATCCCACAAAAAATGGGAACAACAATAAACATTGATTCAACAACAACAGAACCATGCACCGTCTTATAAGTGACAGCAGCCTAAGTCACTGTGGGGCTTAAATGAATTTTACTAAGGTTTTGTCGCATCAAGGCCCATATTTTCTAGTCCTTTGTGATCATTGAGCT
This sequence comes from Loripinus fragilis, assembly GCA_964019695.1. Taxonomy (NCBI): domain Eukaryota; kingdom Metazoa; phylum Mollusca; class Bivalvia; order Lucinida; family Lucinidae; genus Loripinus; species Loripinus fragilis. Next base: position 13,853,522 of record OZ026519.1, on the reverse strand, counting down.
CATTTAGAGTCATTCTGAAAATAAGAGTACTGCTCATTTAGTCGTTTTGAAGATAAAAAGTATCGATAGATAATAAACAAGAGGGCTAAGTGGCCCTAAATCGCTCACCTGAGTTTTGTTTACAGCTTACATATAGGTATCTGTTGAAAGCTGGTCATGTCCCTGGTGACACCTGGGGTGGGACCAATTTTGGCCCAAGGGGCATGCATAATTGAAACAAACTTGGTAGAGGTCCACTAGGTCATGCTACATACCAAATATCAAGGCTCCTGGCTTTATGGTTTCAGAAAAGAAGATTTATCCATGTTTTTCCCAATGTAAGCCTATGTAAAACGTGACCCCCAGGGGCCGGACAAATTTGGCCCCAAGGGGATAATTTGAACAAACTTGGTAGAGGTCCACTAGGTGATGCTACAAACAAAATATAAAGGCTCTAGGCCTTATGGTTTCAGACTAGAAGTTTTTTTCTTGTTTTTCCCTATATAAGCCTATGTAAAACATGTGACCCCTAGGGCCGGGTCACTATGGGCCCAAGGGACATAACTTGAACAAACTTGGTAGAGGTCCAATAGGTGATGCTACAGACCAAATATCAAGGCTCTAGGCCTAATGGTTTCAGACAAGAAGAAAATTTCCATATTTTTCCCTATCATAACCTATGTAAAACGTGATCCCGGGGAGGGGCCTTTTTTTGCCCAAGGGGCATAATTTGAACAAGCTTGGTCCACTAGGTCATGCTACGTACCAAATATCAAGGCGCTAGGTCTTATGGTTTCAGACAAGAAGATTTTTTTTATGTTTTCCCTATGTAAAACATGTGACCCCTGCCCCAGGGCCATAATTTGAACAAACTTGGTAGAGGTCCACTAAGTGATGTTACATACCAAATATCAAGGCTCAAGGACAAGAAGATTTTTTCATGTTTTCCCTATATAAGCCTATGTAAAATATGTGACCCAGGGGCGGGGCCATTTTTGGCCCCAGGGGTATAATTTGAACAAACGTGGTAGTGGTACATTAGGTGATGCTACATACTAAACATCAAAGCTCTATGGCTTGCGGTTTTTAGAAGAAGATTTTTAAAGTTTTCATCTTGAAAATCTATTTTTAGCCTGTGTGACCTAGATATGCAATGGACCGGAACTATTTGAACAATTTTTTAAAGACTGCCATATAAGGATCAATCCTACCAAGTTTGGTCAAAACCCAACCAGTAGTTTAGGAGGAGATGTCATTTGAAGCAATTATTGACCACGGACGACGCATGACACACAACGGAAGACGGACATCCAACGATCACAATAGCACCATGAGCCAATGCAGGGTTCCCACAGAAAGATAAAAACACAATTCCATGATTTTTCCATGATTTTCCATGATCAACAATGTAATATCAATGACTATTTAATGCACTGCCTCCAACCTCCCTCTTTAGCAGCATCTTCACCACACTGAGCATAAATGTGGAATGCAGCAACAATAGCATGCTTGTAGACCATGCATGCATTTTTTGAAATAATTAAAACTTAAAACCACCAGTAGCCAGAAAACTTGTGTGTCCGACAGCTAGTTTTCTGCCTACTGTAGGTTTTGTCAAATTATTTCACAAAATTCCATGATTTTTCCATAGTTATTCAGGTTTTTTCAAATTCCATGACTTTTCCATGCATGGAACTTTTTTTAGTTATTTTCCAGGTTTTCCATGATTTCCAGAGCTTGTGGGAACCCTGCCAATGGCTCAGGTGAGCTAAAAACTTTCAGCTGGGCATTTAGTGATAATTGAGGGGGATAATTTTTGTTGAATCTATATGAAGTTGTACGTTCCTACAGGAAGCACCTAAGCCTGTCACTGGAAGCGTGTTTCTTGCACACGGATACAGATATCTGAGATTTTACCTTGGGTTAGAAAATCTTATCTAACCCAGGCTATCTTACCCAGGCTGTCACGTGAGGGCAACATACATTGGTTGTATTGGAACTCACGCACATCGACATCAAGTGACGTCATTGTTGTTAAAATGACGTCATCAAGTGAAATTGTAGTTTGGCGTATTCAGGGATTTATGGAAGCTTATTTTTAAATAAAAAAAACAGTGGTGTGCAGAGAAAAAGAATCCATTATTTGTGTGAGGGTAGGATAGAAAAATCTGTCCCTCGGGATCACCGTTTGTCATCACTCAGCAAGCCTCGTGATGCCAAACGGCGATCCTTGGCACAGATTTTTCTATCCTACCCTCACAATCATGATAGATTCTTATAATCTCTTGCCCAGGTGCTTCAAGGAGTACACGTAACTTTTAAAAGTTTTCATGGATAAATAAGCAAAATTATATGGTGCTTATATAATGCATCCATTTCTTTAATCAATGTTTATAGACTATCTAAAGCAGATTTATAGTTAAAATTAATTTTAAGATATGTAATTAATGTTTTTCTTGCATCATGCCAAGTTTCATGACTTTAGAATCTTCCGATCCAAAATTACATGGAAAAAGGTTGTCTAAATTGTCACAAGGGTAACACTCTTTGTGACATTTTTCCCTTACCTTCGATTCAACTGTAAATTGTATTAAACACTATTCATGTATTGTCAAATGGTGAATTGCAGTTGAAATATAGCATAAAAGCTGTAGGAAAATAATCTTTTCATCTATTTTAAACCTGATAAATTGGAACTTTGTGCACTTTTATAAACACACCCTTTCAAATTTTTATCATACAGAATTTCATATGATTGGAGTTAAGTGAATTGCCTCTTAATATTTGTTTGTTTGTTTTGTTGCTTTACGTCCCAAGTCAACAGCTATGGTCATTGCGGGACGGTCAGTTCACCAAACCACACTTATTTCCTGGGCAAGCTTGAACAAGCAGTTAACCAGTAATCGTGCACATACTTTCGCTTGAAACTGACAACAACCCTTCATGAATGATTCAGCGGAAGGGAGGAGAATGACCGTAGAAATTATTTCATGATCAATCTCCACGAAAGTATGGGACCGGGCCGGGATCGAACTCGCGACCCCTGGATACCTCTTAATATATACAAAGCTTTATTCATAAGGAATGTTGCTTTTATGACTAGCAGTCTATTAACTATTTAAAGGAACCAACTTGTCTATTAAACAACAAGTATAATTTTATGTAGCCAGTACTGAATAAAATCACCCAGATATGTCACAAGTGTAACATTTAAGGTTTCAATCATCAGCATTTTAATTTGTTTTGCAATGTAAAGCTTTTTTGATGTTTTTCTGGTCAAGGGAGCCCCAAAAAATCATTGTGAGGAATTATGGTGAAATCTTTAAGCTACTGACTTTGTGGCATGATTTTAACTGATGTCACAAGTGTAACACATTTTAGGAATATGTGATAAATGCATATACATGGCAAATTTTAAATGGTATATTACTTCTCTGGTATTTCTAATAATTCTTGAATGCATAAATACAATTTAAACACAGCAAGAAGTCAACATCTTCACCAAATGTGTAGTCAATATTAGTTACGGTCCAGCAGGAATGACACTTCCTCAAGCCCATATACTAATTTCATAATGAAGCTGACCATCCTTGAGCTACATTTTGGGAAAGAAATGTGATTTGTGTCACAAGTGTAACATATATTATGGATTGACTTAATCTCACTTTTTCTGGTGTTTGGTCAAAGGATGATCTATTCAACAATTTATTTGTTACTTTTCGGCATTTTAGGGTATAGTTATTCAATCTTTTGATACAAAGAAAACACAAACTGGTGTAAACAAATGGGATAAAATTATGCACTCACAAAGAGGGAAAGGTATTTTTTCACAATTCAAAAAATATTTACAGAAATATATTGAAGTAAACCAAAATAGACGCTCACTGTCGCTCAGTAGTACATACTATAGTAGATCATATAAAGTATAAGTGATAAGAAAAGACAAAAGTGACGTAATCAGTTCTCTTGCTTTTTTGTCACAAGTGTAATACAATAATTTCTTTCTATTTAAGCCTTAAATTTGTTACAGATTCTTTAGAATTGCAATAAATGGCATCAATGATCATATAAATCATTCAATTGATAACTTATCCCACAATGAGTGCTGTCAACTGTTTTCTGATCATTAACATTTTATAACCAAATATGTTTGTTTCATGTAAATATTTGTATCATATGTATTAAATGATTATGTTTCCTCTTCTAGTAAGCTAGGTTGGAAGCTTATAACAACTATGTAAAAAATCTTTTGATTTGGGGAACAAAAGAAGGTCTTGATCAGCCAGCGTCAGAATGAATGTGTTGGCTGACCAGAGCCTTCTTTTTCCTGGTAATATAAAACCATCGCTAACATTACGTTAACACATCTGGTATTTACATTTTGATTTATATATAGTTTGTGATCTGCTTGTATTTTATAATTATGTATATAATGTATATTTTGAGGGCCTCATGGAAGATTAGTTATTACATTTGTCATTATTTGTATACACTAAATGTAGTCACCCTCGTTAAATAAAGCCTTTACTTACTTACTTACTTACTTATAACTACTTACTATGCTTAATAAACAAATCTGAATAGTTCATTTTCTAAAGTTTTGTGCTAAAAGTTGGAACTGTTTTATGTTTTAATCAATTTCCGTGAAGCCAATTGACTTCATCCTATATAAAATCTATAAGAGATCAAAATTTCAAAGGTGAAACTCCCTCCTCTGATTTTGTCACAAGTGTAACACATTCTATTACCAACATATGTTATTGTGTTCAATATGTTTTATATCTTACATATTCAAATGAAATTTGTTCTATGTTTTTCATATACCCTACTTGTAATCTAAAGGCAATTTTTAACAAAAAAACACGATTATTATTTTAATAAGAGAAACTTTTTCCTCTACACAGTGAAAATCCAGGGGGATATTTTTACAAATTTTTTTATTGCAAGTGCAAATTTTGAATGAAAGAATAAATTTCACTTTGAAAATGTGTATACATAAGTACTTTATCAATTCATGAGAAAAAATTACAAGTGTACATACCTGTGTTGTTTATAATCAAGCTAAAAGTAGCTTATAGAATTCTAAAAAAATAATAATTAAAGCATAAAATTTAAAGCATTGTCCTAAATTTTATTCTTTAACCAGTATTTATTTCTGAAATTTTGATGTTCCCTGGTTAGGATAATGTAAAAAATATTATGATAAAGCAATTTTGAAATTTGACCCCCAATGTCACGCTTTGGCTGCATTTTTTTTTTAAATCACCCTTATCCTAAAATACCCATATTAACCTATAAGTGTCGACTGCTGATAACTTTTGCATCTGGACCCAGATCAGGCCCTACAAAATGTGGGGCCTGATCTGGATCCAAACTGTTTCACACTCTAATGGTATTCCTGAATTTTTTTTATGAAAGAAATCAGCAGACGAAAAAAAACATGCAAAATTACCCAGTAGGCAAAGAGTTAACCCTTAATGCGCCAATCGCAATAATAGTTGTCTGCTTTTCTTGTCTGCTGAAATGTTTAAGAAGCCTCTATAGCAAACAGTGTGGACCCAGATCAGAGTGCTCCTCTGTTCTAGGTCCACGCTGTTTGCTTTTATACTTAATTCATCAGTAATGATAGGTAGTTATTTGCAGCAGACGACTTCAGCAGACAACATTTTCAGATGCATTTTTACTTGGCGCTTTAAGGGTTAAGTAGGTAACTAAACTTCAGCCTTACTTGGTGCATTCTGAATAGTCTATATCATCTGTTTTCGAACATATAAAAGCAATATTGGGATAATGACTGTCCATCAGCAGCTGACGTCTGAAGTTCTCATCAAGTAGATTCTTAGCCAGTTTGGCGTAATATTTGAGACTACCCAGACAGCTTTACATGTCTTCAAATACTGTAAAAACAAAATGTAATTTTTACCTTATTGGTAATAAAATTAGTTTTAATAAGCGTACCTACCATATATTTATCTTATTGCTATAACCTTATTGCTACCCACAAAATTTGGAATCCAGACCTTGGGGCCCTCAGAAACGGTAGCTATGTCAATAGTCACCGACCGACGACCATGTCAATAGTCACGAAGTGAAACTATGACGTCTGAAATAATTTTGGAAATATTACATGAATTATGTAATAAAACTTCAGGGAATGGGGGGATTGGGATGGCTGGGTACTCCTAGATAAATATATGGTAGGTACGCTTATTAAAACTAATTTTATTACCAATAAGGTAAAAATTACATTTTAATGAGCGCTTAACCTACCATATATTTATCTTATTGCTAGTAGAATCACTACCACCGGAGGGAGGATTCCCTCACCAAGGTTGATTCCAATAAATATAAATTTCCAGAGATAAACTGAGAGTCTTATAGCAAATTTGACATTGTCAAAGCATAAGATCTCTGGATGACTGATAAGATAATGGTCTAGATGTAAAAATCTAATACCTCAGTCACAGAGCTTGGAAGTAAATAGTTAAGAATAATATCTTAATACTTCCAACACCATCTCTGACCAACAGTTAGTTATCCTTAATCTATGAGACATCTGTCCTCATAGGCTAGGATTAATTAAGGCCATGAATCATTCCTCATTAAGAGGTCAGATTCCCCCCCCCTTTTTCTTTTGATCCCTACATTGGTTCAAAAGGGAGGACATATTTTAATCCTGAATTAGTTCAGTTAATACTGAATAATTAGGACAATACTAGATTGTTGTCTCAATAATATTCCTTAATGAATGAAAAGTATATAGACAACAAAAGGCACGAAAAGTCCATGACTCATGTGCTTTAATATGAAATTAATCTGAAAAATTCAGACTGTTATTAAGACATAACGCACACACTTGTAGGGAAAATAGACATGAAGATCTTATTTTCCTACAAGCATAAAAGCTATAGAGATTTCTCTTATAAAGAAACTCAGTGGTACTCATATCCAATAGCCTACATAAGACTAGAGATATATGAGATGTCAAATATCATCAAATATCTTGCTATTGAAAGAGTAGAAAAGTAAATGTTATCAATTTGCTTAAAACTAACATAAGGATCAAGCAAATTTAGAAAACATGTGAAAAAATAGAATATAATTTCTATGATTAACATGTTGTTGAGAGAGGAATTGCAAGATTACTGAATCTTTACCAGAACACAATAAAGTTTGAAAGTAATATCAGATGAAAATATATCTGTAACTTCCACAAGTATTCACATTTAATACTGTATAATAATAATTCTTCCTCTTATCAAATTCATTGGTTTGATTAGAAAGTAATTATTGATAAATTCCTCTGACATAATCTCTCAGAATCTAGAAAAATAATAATATCTTCCTCCTATATAAGATGATGTTATAATTCCAAAACAGGAAGAAAACCAAACCACAAATTTGGTATCTGAAGAAATTTCCTATAAAACCCAAGATATGGTATTAAAGGAAAAATCTAATAATTAATTAAATTTATTTACACTCTAAGACTGAAAAGAATGACTAAGAATGTCAAAGGTTTAGTCACTGGTAAAGAAAATTGTCTCATAACCAAAATGATATGTAGATACATGTAGTAAGAACATAGAAGGTAACAACCTTCCGAGTCACTAAACAGAAAAACTACAATCAATTAATCTAAATGTAGTTATTCTGTTCTCAATATAAAAGTCTCTGATGAAATTATCATAAGAGGGTCTGGTATGAATGTAAGTAGAATACATACATAAAATGTACATATTGAAATAACTGTCTGACTTCATAGTTATAAATATATTTAATCAGGCAATACTAGGTGATTGCTGACAAAAATAACTGTCATGGTTGTTAATCTGAACTTATCAGTTCATATACTCCTAGAACTATATGACTGAATAAGTTTATTCAAGATTTAATAACAATGTTAGAACCATGTCTAATGAAGCGTCTCCTGTACTATAGACTAAGAGTGATGATCAGAAGAACATAGAACTACTTACTTCAATTCATGACCAAGAAGAAAGTAGACCTTAGAAATTCTTCCATCAAATGAAAAGAAAGCAGACCACTTACTCTTCCAGTCTGTCTAGAACCAAGACATTCATGATGAAACATGGACTCATATGCTTCTTCATTGACTTTAAACTTGATCTCGATCTAACCAAGAAAATAAGCAAAGAAGGGTTAGAAGATAAAGAGTATCTAATACTCATCTTCAAATTAGCCCTATACATGTATCTCTTCCTATAACTCCTGTACCAGAGCAAGGAAAGTGGTTTTCCCTCAATCCAAACAATATGTACATATTTTGATTTAAATGGAATAAAGAATGAAGATTAAAGTTATAATCTAACCATCCTATTAAAAGTAAATGAGTATGATTAGGAAATACCACATAACACACTGTAGACTAACCCACGTTATTGTGAGAAAGAGCCACAGAACACTAGCAGTCACCGGATTTCAAAAGACAGATAAAGCACTGCAACCGGCTCTGTCTTCCTAGTCAACATGATTGCAGACTAGAAACGGCACAATAAAAACTAGAAATGTAAATAGATATTAAAACAAATGTCTGAATCATCAGACTTGTTTTCATCAGCTAGTATAAAACACATCATTTAAGTTTTAGCCAGTCGTAAAACGGAAATGATAGTTAATTTTACAATCCATAACAAATAAAATGTCTTAAAAAGACATAATACTGACACATTTTAGTAAATAACTACTAAAATCAGTACTCATGAGTTCTCATTAACTCCAAATTAGGATTATTTACCCCAATATTTGGATTCTGACTCTTTCAAGAGTTCTATTAGAGAACTATGGTAAAACTGTAAATTTTCTGGTAGACAGCATTTTAACTCCAATTTCCAAACCATAGTGAGAACTCGCTGGTGAGCTGCCATTGGCTCTCTAGCAAAATGCCATTAGAATGGCATTTCGCTGGCGGGCCTATGGTGGCCCAACACTGTCTAAGTATTGAATGGAGATGAGAGACCTTCTATTAAAGTCTCATTGGAGTGATAGTAGAAACCATGGTTCATTTTTTACCGACTCTTGTTCAATCAGGTAAAATAGTTTAATTTCTTTGCCATGAATGTTCCTACCAATAGTGCTTGACATACTATATTCAAATAGTCAAACCATAAAAATTTTCTGTGAATAAAAATCAATAATGCCACCAAAAAACAAGGTATAATTGTGTATAGGTGGTGATCATATCAAAAAACAAAATAATATGGAAAGTTCTTCCAATTATTTGTTTAACATGGTTCAGAAAATGTTGACTGGTCATAATCATATTCTGAATAGTATTAAAATTAATAGTTCTGAATATTCTGTATCTCTATGCTGATTACTCAACCCGATCCAGAATCTGTCAATGAGCAAGATCTGATCCGTTGATATTAAACCAAAGCATAAAGCAGGCCAGTGTCACATAAGATTGCTGTGAAAGGCTGCTATAAAGCGGCCCTGCCCTTGAAGTATACCAAATCTTACAAAATGCGAAAACAGCTTTGTAAAATTCAAGGAAAAAGTTATCCCGTGGTTAACTAAGAAACAATCATGTTAATTGATTCTTTACATCCCAGTAAACAATTTTATTTATGTTGGGACGGGTTTCCTCAGTTGAACCAGTACTAAGCAAGTTTTGAAATACTAAAGTACTAATTCACACAGCAAGAAATTTTGTTTGTTTTGTAGCTTTATGTCCCAGTAAACAGCTATGGTCATGGGGGGACACTCAGTCCACCCAACCACACATTTTCCTGGGAAAGCTTGAGCACCCGGTTAACCAGTAATTCGTGAACATACTTTCGATTGTAACTGACAATTCGTGAATGAATCAGTGGAAAGGAGGAAAATGACCTTAGAAATTATTTCATGATCAATCTCCATGAAAGTATGAGATAGGGCCGGAATTGAACTTGCGACCCCTTGATCTGCAGTGAGCACCCTACGGACTGCACTACGAGGCCTGGTAAAGCAAGTGGAAGTGACAAAACTGGTGTTCGCTTGAAATAAGCAATAAACAAGTATAAATCAAGTATGTATTTTGTTCCTATTAAAGGAAAATACATGGAAAGTACTTGTATTAAGCCAGCCCATTCTTTAAACAGGCATAGTAGCTGTGATTTCTGATACAGGTGGCCTGACCATATGTGACTTGAGAAAATTGACAAGTGGTAAAATAACTTTGCCTTTGTTTCTCTTGGTGTCTTGAACTGTCCCTTGAAGTAGACAGACAAGACAAATGATAATTATTTAACTGATAAATAACTACCCAGATTTATCACAAATTGGTCACACTTAAAATTAAACTTTTAAGTTGAAATACCAAGCCATAATTATTAATAATAAATATATGGCCCTTCAGATTTGACTTCTAGATTCTAAGAATAATATAAATAATCCTAGATCTATATGATTGGCAAAAATTTTGACAAGTCAACAGATTTAGTCAAAAGATACCAAAGACCAGAAGATTTCAACTAGAACTCTTCCATAAAAGATCTTCCGATCTGTCAATAAATCCGATGGAATTAAAGAATACTTTCTTAAATTGGTGATCAAAAAAGTATCCAAGACCAAAGCACCATTTGTTAAAGACCTTGATTAGTCCTTAATGGATTGTAGTGGTAGATTGGTCTATTTGTTCTCTAAAACAATAGAGAATCACTGATCATGTGGTAAAGTCTACCAAGATCGGTGATTGTCCGGTACCGATAGCCAATGCCTAAAGCAGATTGCCTAAAGAACGTACCGTTTGTGTACATGTCGTAGTTTGTTAACTCCGCTAAGATAACGAAGTCGCTGCTTAATCTACAACAAGACTGAGAACTAACTCTCGGTCTGTTCGGGAAGACTTACCTGGAGCTTGCTAAATCTGTATGGATTAGCAGGTAAGCATAGATTTCCCGAAGAAATTTGCCTCTGGAATAACAATGTGTTGAATCCATGGGGCGCTCGATTGTTTGTGTCCGGTTAAAATTTCACCACTGGAAATTGTCCGGTACAACTTCATTAGTAATTGTCCGGTATATGACCGGTGCATAAATTACCGAAGTTTGACAAGTGTTTTCGAGAAATTCACTTGCTGAAATAGACTATATAGTTCTCGTGTCCGGTAGAGTCTCCTTGAGAATGAGACCTCCGGAAAAGAACAGAGTCATTATGTCCTGAGACAGTTTGACAAGTGTTTTCGAGAAAATCACTTGCTGAAATAGAGTTCTCGTGTCCGGAAGAGATTCCTAGAGATCCTTGTGCGGATGAGACTCTTGACTCTTAGTCTATTTGGTGCCCTTTCAACCGGTTCCCGAACTTGTTCATGGATCCGGAGGGACCTTGATCTGAAATCTGAGACTTCTGATCATCATACTTACCGACTGAACATCGGTTAGATCGATGTCCGGCAGAGGACTTTGAATCATAGATCATATAGGTAAACTATACATCCGAGTTAGAATTGATGTTTGAAAAAGACATCAAATTCAGTGTTCAGTGGTCCGGATCGAGCTAGTTCCGGACTTGTGAACTTGTCCTCTAAAAGGTGATTCAGACAGGTAGCCCCGGGGATGAGTCCTAGACTCGACCGGATAACCAGATAAATCTGAAAAACCTTCCCCGTCTTGGTAGTTCTGGCGGGACTCCGAGGAGTCGATCACTTCCGAACTACCGAAACATTTCCACCAATGTGCCTCTTCTTGACAGCATTGATTCCTTCTTCGCCATCTTGACATGGATGAGCGGTGTCTCTCGAAGTTTCGCCAACAAGCTGAGAAACATAAAACTCACAAGTTTCACTTCTGAAACAATAAGAGAAAGTCAAGCACGTAGTACCCGTAAATACCACGCGTTCAAGGCAAAACAGGACAGGCGGAAAGAGGGGGAAATCGCGAGTTCGAGTTACCGTAGTTGAAAAATAAACGGGCGGAGGCCATAAGCTCCACTCGAATCGAAAACGCGAGAAAATTGCAAATTAGAACAAAATAAACACAGGACAAACCTTGCGAAAAGTAAATAAATTAAATGAGTAGCAAATACAATGTGAAAAAGGAAAAGACGCAAGGAAACTTAGAATTTGATAAAAAATTCTATCCAGATTCTCTGCACGTGTCTTCTTCCTCGAGCACAAAAATTATTTCTGACGTCATAGTTTCACTTCGTGACTATTGACATGGTCGTCGGTCGGTGACTATTGACATAGCTACCGTTTCTGAGGGCCCCAAGGTCTGGATTCCAAATTTTGTGGGTAGCAATAAGGTTATAGCAATAAGATAAATATATGGTAGGTTAAGCGCTCATTAAAACAAGAGGGTTAAGATCACCCTTAATCGCTCACATGAGATTTCACTGTCACAGTGTTAAAAAGTCCAATATGTTGTAGACTTTTATCATGTTTTTAAATTATTGTAGAGAAGCATATAAAATGCATGGTGGGTGATTTATGGAAAATTATGTGGTCTCTGATAAGCTGAGCCCCCTGGTGGCCATGTTTTTTGAAGATCAAATATATATAAGCTGTTTTTGTAGAGTGACTATTTCTGCCAAATTGTTTTCAATTTTTACCATTGGTTTCAGAAAAGAAGAAGTTAAAGGTTTCTTATATAAGTACATATAAAGGAAACTGGTCAAACCCCTGGCGGCCAGGTTTTTTTGACAGATCCAATTTGTGTTAGCAATTTTTGAAGAAGGTCACCAACTGACCTTTTCTGCCAAATTATTTTGAATTCTGATAAGCGGTCTCAGAGGAGAAGTTTTTCTTAGTCACGATAAGCCAGGCCCCTGGCAGCCATGTTTTGTGTAGCTCAAATTTCATTTAGCTGTTTTTGTAGAGGGTCATCTGGTGACCTTTTCTGCCAAACTGTTTTAAATTCTGACCACTGGTTTCAGAGGAGGAGATGTTTAAAATTTCTTACATAAGGTCATAAGGGAAACTGGCCACACACCCTGGCAGCCATGTTTTTGAAGGATCAAATTCATTTTAGCTATTTTTGTAGAGAGCCACCTAGTAACCATTTCTGCCAAATTGTTTTCAATTCTGACCACTTATATCAGAGAAGATGTTTACAGTCTCTTACATCATGTACATAAGGGAATATGGCCATGTCCCTGGTGGCCATGTTTTTGACAGATTAGATTCATTTTAGCAATTTTTGTAGAAAGTCAACCAGTGATAATTTCTACCACATTATTTTGAATTCTGACCACCAGGTTCAGAAGAAGATTTTTAAAGTCTTTCTTATCCCGATAAGCCATGCCCCCTTGGCAGCCATGTTTTTGACAGATCAAATTATTTTTAGCTATTTTTGCAGAGGGTCACCAACTGACCATTTCTGCCAATCATTTTCAATACTGACCACTGGTTTCAGCAGAGAAGATGTTTACAGTTTCTTACAAAGGTACATATGGGAAACTGGCCACGCCCCCTTGCTGCCATGTTTTTTGATGGATCAAGTTTTTTTAGCTTATTTTGTAGAGGGTCATCTAGTGACCATGTTTGCCAAATTGTTTTCAATTCTGACACTTGGTTTCAGAGAAGATTTTTAAAGTTTTTGTTATCACAATATTATTAGCCACACCCCTTGGCAGCCATTTTTTTGACGGATCTAATTTCTTTTAGCCATTTTTGTAGAGGAACATTCCTGTGAAGTTTGGTTAAAATTGGCCCAGTGGTGTAGGAGGAATTGTCATTTCGAGGAAATTGTTGACGGCGGACGACGACAGACATTGATTTATCCCAATAGCGCTCACTTTGAGCACTTTGTGCTCATGTGAGCTAATAAAAGAATAGCATAATTGAGCCGCAACGTGATTTCCAACAATGTGGCATTTTGACATGAAAGACTCAGGTGAGCCTGTGCAGCCTCCTTCTTAGCTTAGAAACTCCAAATGCTGTTCAGTCAGTAGCTTAACTGTCGTAGAATATTCAAGTGACTAGCAAAGGCTCTGATCAGACTGTGCTTACACGCAGGCTGGTCTGAGCCTTTGCTGGTGCACACACATGTACCACATTGTTGGAAATCTCATGTTGCGGCTCATGTGATTATTTATCATGCAATAAGGCAACAGCAAGAACATGCAAACTGGTACAAACAGCCTGAATTCCACAGCTTCAATGTGATATAGCCAGCTAATTATATAGTAATAATGTCAATGAAAGAATGCTATATAATATCTTCAGAAGCCATTTTGATTGAGCTCTACAGAAACTAGAAATTGTGTTTGTGTATAAATGGGCCTGACAAAACCTGTCTCCAGGGTTTTGACAAAGTGAGATTTAAACCAGCCTCCTCAGCTACAGAGACTAGCTAGAAGATAAAAATTTTGCTTGTAGTAAGTTTAGAGATGATACTTTCCTAAAGGCAAATAACAAAGGTGATGATCAGTCTGCACGGATGCGCAGGCTGGTCTGGGCCTTTGTTGTTCGCAAACCACTGAAGACAGGTTTTCTCGCGTCAAGGCCCAAATTGCTCTATAATTAAGCTCTATTAAAGAGTTTTGTTAAAGTTTGTATGAACTGCAGGGCTTATTTTCACCATTTTGGGACAATGACCCATACCCCTTGAATTGGGAATTTTAGCGCGTAAACGCCCAAAATTGGGAATTTTTTAGTGTCCTTGGTTATATTGTCAAATCATAAAATCCCTTCTCTCAGAATTACATGTAAAAATCAGTTTACATGTAATTACATCTCATTTTACATGTTATTACGTGTAATTACATGTAATGTTACTGATTTGACATGTAAGTAACATGAAGTTACACGTAAAATGAGAATTACATGTAAAGACATGTAAAACTCAACAGATTTTTACATGTTATTACATGTTATTACATGTAAAAGTGAGACTTAGGAAACTTTTATATGGCAAAATATGTAAAAAGTTGGACTTAGCCAAAAACAGAATCTGTAAAATGAACAACCTCAAGACTTAGAAAGTTTTTATCTGTAAAAATGTGTAAAAGTTCATATTTAGTTTTATATTTGAAAATATGAGAACTTAGATTTTCCCCAACTCACCAAACTGCCTAATACAAATTAGACTGTTATAATATATTGTTGATATTTTTTACGAACACCATTGCAAATGCTATTAAGCCATCAAAATACCATGATTTACATTTAATTGCTTAATTAAACAGTCTAAACCTACGAGGATGACCATTTTTATTGTTTGTACTATTCATGAGGTTATTTGTTTTAGATTTAAAATTTAATTAATGTTCAATATATTTAAATAATCTACCATGAAAATACCATTAAAAGAAGTTGAAAGTAATGGCTGACCATGAATGTGATGGCATCTGATATTCAATGGGTCCACAACCTCTTGTTTAATGCCCATTATTAAAATATTTCTATGTAAATCCATATCCAAGTCTGAACAGGAAAATAATGGCCAATGGAAACATGATCCTGAAAATTCATGGCCATAAAAATGTAAATTCCATTCTATATACATGTACCATTATATATAATTTGAGGCCATCAAACTAGCATAGGTAGACATTTCATAAGGCCATTGTTTCTGATTTTAAGCCATTAAAATGTCATGAAATCACATTGGATTGCTCATTCAAAAACTAAACTAATGAAAATTGTCATTTTTCATTGTTTATAAATTATTTATGGGGTTTATATATACATTGTAGCCATTAGTTCAAAAGATGTAGTGCAGACACGGCTTTCTCGCAGAGTTATATGACACTAGTGACCTTGAAAATTAAGTAAAGGTCACAAAAGTTTAATCATGTCCTCTCAATGATGTGTCTGTGCGAGTTTAGTCAAAATTCTGGCCAATGGTTCAGAAGGTACAATGCAGACAAGATGTTTTCATAGTTATATGACCCTGGTGACCTTGAAAATTAGATCAAGGTCGCCAATTTCTAATTGATTCTTAAGATCCTCCCAGTGGTGTATCTGTGCCAGTTTGGTCAAAACCTGGCCATTAATTTAGAAGAAAGAGTGCAGACAAGGCTTTTTCTTAGTCATATTTGACCATGGTGACCATGAAAATTAGGTCAAAGTCACCAAAATCTAATCATTTCTAAAAGTCGTTCCAATGATGTTTCTGTGCCAGTTTGGTCAAAATCAGGCCATTGCTTCAGAAGATAGAGCACAGGCAATGTTTTCATAGATATATGACCCTAGTGACCTTGAAAACTAGATCAAGGTCACCAGTTTCTGATCATTTTTATCATTCTCCCAATGGTGTATCTGTGTCAAGTTGGTCAAAACCTGGCCATGAGTATAGAAGAAAAGATGTAGCCAAGGCTTTTTCATAGACATAAATGACCATGTTAACCTTGAAAATTGAGTCATGCATGGTCACCTAAAGCTAATAGTTTTTTAAAGTCCTCCCATTGATCGATGTATCCGTGGCAGTTTGGTCAAAATCTGGTCATTGCTTCAGTTCTGAGAGTGCAGACAATGTTTTTTCAAAGAGCTTTATATGACCCTGGTATCATTCAACATTAGGTCAAGGTCACCAAGATCTTATCATTTCCTTAAAGCCATCACAATGATGTATCTGTGTCAGCTTGGTCAAAATATGCCAAATATGGCCATTGGTTGAGGATATAAAATCCAAGTTTTTTTATGGTTGTATGACCTTGATAATGACCCTGGTGACCTTAAAATCGGTAAAGATCACTTAACTGAAATTAGATCAACTGCTCCAGCTAATGTCTGAACTTTCATGGTCATAAAAAAAAATCTTGAAAAGCAAGCATTTGCCAGGAGGTACATTTTCGGAAGAATTTTTGTATCAATGTTCTAGGGCTGGGGCCAGTCTAAATTTGAAAGTAAGGAATAGAGCCAAGATGCGCACAAATCATCCCTTTGTATGATACATAACTTTTATATAGTATCGTCTCAATGTTCCAAAAGTAAACAATGCGTGTTTTACCAGTGCCATTTTTTTTCAAAAAGAAATACTTGTTGATATTGCGTCCCTTGGCGGAAGTGAGGTCGCTTCAGCTTTTGTTTAAATTTTCGAAATTTTCTCAAAACATGTGCGCCAGGAAATAAGTTGCAACGATCATTCTGCACTTGCGAAGCCTCGTTAGTATAGCTGTCCATTGATGAACCTATTGTGTAAGTATTTTCCCTTTATTTACGTTTATGTACAGTATTCAAACAAAAATATCGATCGTCAGTTCAAGAAAGTTTGCTGCACTGTTTCCTACTGCCCAAAATTGTTATTTCCTTCCACAATCTATTCCATTATGTGTTTAATTTAGTTTGTAAAACGAGAGAACAATGTTTTTAAACTTAACTTTACTTTTCTCCATTAATTGTGATGTTTTTGTTCTGGAATTGAGGAAATCTCGACAGGTTCCCCACCCACTAGGCTTGCATTACGGAGAAAATAATTAGTTGTATTTTAGGAGCCTGAGTTTTAAAAATAAAAAGCATGATATTTTGATTAAATAAAAGCAAGGTCTTACTACAAGAAAGCAGCAACCTAAATATTTTTGTAAGGCATTTAATTTTGGCAGATTGAAAGATTACCTATCTGTAATTTCAATAACAAGTTGGGCTATGAAAAACATTCTGCAGGAGCAAAGGCATATGGAAGTATCTGTTTGAGTTTCAAAATAAAAGTTAAGCTTTATAAAGGCAAGATCAAGTATAAAAAACAGCATTGTGAAGTAAATGTGATCACTTAATTAATCAATTTAATAAAATGTTTTTAATATTGAGTGAGGATATTTCACTAGAAAGAGTCTGGAGAAAACGTATCTGGAGAAAGCGTGGTAGCTCAGTGGTTAGGCACTTGCCTCTGGTGCTAGAGGTCCCAGGTTCGATCCCCGCTTTTGGCGAGGAAAATTTCGGTGTCCGAACACGCTTTCCCTAGTGTCATTTGCAGGGATGACACTTGATAAGTGCATCGTCCTTCGGATCGGGACGTTAACTGGGAGAGTCACCCCTTGTGCAGGTTAAAGAACCCAACGGTAATTTCGATATGGTTACTTGTAGGCTTTCATCCTGCACCCGGAGTGTACAAAGTACACCTGCCGATAATACTCGAAAGAGGGTCTGGCAGTATATAGAGAAAGAAAAGAAAGAAAATATGATATGTCGAATATGGATAATTTTGTATTGATACAAATATCATATCGGAAGATTTGACTGATACGCAGACCTAGGGAAAACCTATCGTATGATATAGCGAATATTAATAATTTTGTATCAATACAAATATCGTATCGAAAGATTTGACTGATAAGCAGCCCTAGTATGCTACAGTATTTTGGTGTATCTAAATCGAAACATGAAAAACAAACGATGTTGATCTAAATATAATCCCTTTTTCTTTCTAAATTTAAAATGTGCTTGCATGTTTCCTTCAGAATAATGACACATGACATGTACACGAGAAAAAGCTGTGTAAACTGATTGAAGTATTGCCAACATGACGTTTTGCATATCTGTGACTTACACTGTGAAATAAAAATCACATCTGGGTTGTAATTGTTTTGTTGAGCCTGCTCATGCATAATGTTTAGGTAACTTCTCATCCTGTAGACACAGTCAGTTCATTAAAACATTATTAAACATAAATCATGTTTTTGCTATTTTCCGCATTTAAAAAGCAGTTATTTGAAAACATACGCCAATGGGCGTAGACAGTATTTATAGGAGAACGAACATGACGAAAATACAAGTCTTTTTTTACTGAAGTTTAAAGTATTGGCCAGGTACATTGGTAAACTAAAATGCTTTAATAGGAAACAGGTTGTTATGGGGTTCAAAAGCTGAAAGCTGGTTTATTAGTTATTCATATTGTTGGGTCCTTCTCTTTTCAGTGAGAAAATATTAAATGATAATGAATATCAATCATTTTGTATAGATATTCATATTGTTACGAAAAAATGATCGATACCCAGCACTAGTGTAGGCCCAAATCTGACTTCTCCTGTAGGAACAATTTGAGCTGGGTCCATACTGTTGACCTCATTAGGTTACCTAAATAAGCCGCAACATGAGATTTCCAACATTGTGATATGTGCGACCAGTAAAGGCTCAGACCAGCCTGCACATATGTGCAGTCTGATCAAGAGCCTTTGCTAGTCAATTAAATATTCCATGACTATTAAGCTACTGACTGAACATCATTTGGAATTTCTATAGGCTTAAAAAGAGGCTGCACAAGCTCATCTGAGTCTACACTTGTCAAAATGCCACATTGTTGGAAATCTCATGTCATGGCTCATTAAATTTAAATTATGAATGTCAATGATGTACAGCAGACAACTTAAGCAGATGACATTTTGAGTTTTTCATGCAGTTTTTTTGCTGGCGCTTTTAGGGTTGATAGACAAGGTCTTTAGACACACATGAAATATTTTTTTCAGGGCATGAAAATGGATATTGCTAGACTGACAGTGACACCATCCTTCCCAGCCTTAAACAATTTCCAAAACAAGCCCAAATGCCTATAAAGTCGTCAGGTGAAGTGATACTAGAAGTGAACCGTCCTTGTTTGTGTAAACTAAACTTTACAATGTGAGTAAAAAATAATTGTCATATTGTTTTACACTATTTGCCTGCGTACATCACACACCTATTAAATGCACAACAGTCTTTTGAGCCAAATCCGCAGGGAAGTCTTGCTTAGAACTCGGTGTAAGACACACCTCAGTTTAAGAGCTTTACGTTCGCCAGAAGATGCTCAACCCTTTTCATTCTGATTGATTTTCCAATCATGCACTTTATAGAATATAGAATTGCCCATTTTGTATTTGAAGGGGTCACAGGTAGATTTTTCAAAATTACGAATATGGTGTATTTCTGCCATGAAGATTTGCTTTTGTCTTTGCAAAACAGTGCAGACCCTGATGAAATGTTAATTGTAGTTGCGGGGGAGTGCAGTGGTAGAGTGCTTGACTCGAGACTGATGGATTGCAGGTTCGGCTTCGCCGGCGGCACTGTGTTGTATCCTTTAGCAAGACACAATAATCCCTGCTTAGTACTTGTTCAACCCAGGAAAAATTGTTGAGTGGGACATAATCAAGTCAAACAAATCAAATCATTGTAGTTGCATTTCATCATGGTCTTCACTGTTTACCAAAGAATCTGGATATATTGATAGTTTTAGATTTTTATGCCTGCTTTTTTCTCTAATTTTGAAATCCATAGAAACCAAAGTCCATCCGTCGTCTGTTTCATTTCTGGTAAAGTTTTGTATCTGCTCCTAAACTGTTGGACGTACATGTAGCAGCTTCAACTTTACAGGTGCAAATAGGAAAGGTGTATTTGACGGTTGCTTGGGCAACAATTTGTGTGACCTTGGCCTCAAGGTCAAAAGTTAAATAATGTATTTTCTTGTCAATGCAAAACACTTGGACCTAGCAACTTCAAACTTTGCAGGTGCATAGGTTACATGATGTACTGGACAACATTTCATGTGACCCTCCAGCAGGTATTTGCAGTCAAGTCTTAAAAGCAATGTTTTCAAATTTTTTGTATGGAAGATTTATTTTGTCATGAATTAATTTCTGTTTTACTGAAAAATGGCTCAGTACAATGTGAAAAGAGATTTAATGTCATGAGAACAACATTGTCTCAGATCAGATTATGCATCCACATAATTTTATCAGAGCCATTGTTTGCTGTCTGGGTACTGCCTATTCATTTTTTTTAAACTAGCCTTTGGCTAGCCAGGCCTATGTAGTAAAGTTAGTAAAGGCTTGTTTTTTTTATTTTTCAGCTTTTAACCATGTTCACAGATCCTATTAAATAGAAGAGTATACTACATGTACATTTATTTGTTGGTGCTTCCAAAGATCTATTCACATGTTATAACCTATCAGTCCGGGAAAGGTACCATTCCTTAGCTATCTGCTAAATCCTGATGCTGGTTTGTACAAAGATGCAGCGCTTTTTGGCTAAATGGAACATCTTACACTCTGCTACAAGACCATAAACTCTGCTGTTAGACACCATCTCATGAACTATGCACTACATCCAGGTACAAGAAAAGACCTAACAAGAGTTAGACAGTGTTAAGAAACTTCACAAGTTTGAATATTTGTGTTTCTATAGATCTACCTAATGAAGCTGATTTGAATGCACCTTACAATTTGCATAATGATAGATTATAGAAGACTCTGACACTAACAGGCTGCTGTACAGAATCATTGTGCTTTCTGCACATGGGTGAAAGTTTAAAATTTCCAAAATCCTAAATTTTTGAGACTCCACCTCAAAATGTACAAACAGAGCTCGCACAGACCTGGAAAAGTTCTTGAATTTGACCTTGGTCCTGGAAAATTCCTGGAATTTTAAAAAAGTGCCTTTTGTCCTGGAATTGTCCTTGAATTTTGTAAAATTTTGAAAATATGAATTAGTCCTTGAAAAATATAAAATACGAGTCCTTTTGGATTTATGGGATGCGCAAAAAAACTTTCTGAAAATCGCCCAAAACTGAGTGAAAATCACTAGATACACGTCCAAGAGCAAGGTGTGACTCCTATTCTATTCAATTTGTGCGATAGTCCCGTTTTTTTTATCACCAGAATCAGGATCAAAGAAAACAAGCCTTTTCACTTCGATGTTTTCGGCTGAAAAAAGTGCATTTTTGCGTTGTTTAATACAAAATTGGGAAGAAATTGAATCCTTGAAAAAGGAAAAAAGCCCTGGAATAGTCCTGGAATTCTGTTTTCCCATTTCCGTACAAACCCTGTACAAACTATCAACATTTTTTTTAAAATTCAAATTCAGAAAATTTGAAATCTAAGTAAGGAAACTATTACAATCTGTTGAATTCTGCATTTTAGGCTGACTTTCAAGATAAAGTCAGCCTCAAAATTCTGAATTCAGGAATAATCTTGAAAACTTTCACCCATGGATGTCTTCAAAGAAAACCCAGAAAGTGCTGTGTAATTGCATAGAGAAGAGCAATGACAATCTTTTTTTGTGTTTTAATGGGACAAAGACAAATTTTTAGTAGACTAAGTAGGCCTCTAAATCAAGCATGTAATGAAAAATTATTTGTTTTATTTTCAACCAAAACATATGGTGTGGGTATGCAAAAGAATCGTTTCAATCGACCATTCTTTTCAGCACCCAAAACAAATGTTAAAATTGATGGCAAAGAAAATATTTTCAAATATTACACTCCAACTTTTTGTTTATCAGAACCTAGCACTATTACATGTAGCTATTTAATAAATTATGATTAATGTTTAACCATGTTAAGTCTTTAAATACAGCCTCATTTTGCAACAGTATTAATTTAGTAACCCTTTGAATGCTAATTGCTCCTAAATGTGTACTTTGGCTTTACAGTGAAGACCCAGATGAAATGCTGCATTATGCAGTTTTTCATCAGGGTCTTATCTATACTATTTGCTAAAACAGGAACAATCTTCAGAGAAAGAAGTGTAGCTAAAATAATATTATACATTGCAGGGATAATGTTGGGATGGACCAGCTCAAACCATTTTGTGAAAAAAAGTAAATGTTTAGCCAAGATGAACTTCTATTTTTGGCCCCATATATAAGCTATTCAAATATATCCATAGTTTTGCTCTAAGGTGCATATACCTGTAAAGGATTGTTCATCCAGTTTTATAAAGGGCCCATTAAAATTTTAATGGGAAATGGATTATCAGCCCATTTATAGGGCCTATCTTTATCATTTTTGCCATTTATGGGCCAACAATATCCCTGCATTATTATATAATATTCTAAAAACATATTTACGCGTAAAATTGAAATTGTATGTGTACTCTACATGTAAAATTTTGATTTTACATGTAAAATCTGTGCTTTGAGCATTTTCTATTCTATGTGTAGAATTTTAATTTTACATGTAAAATGCTACATTCTTATTTTACGCATAAAATTCTGTGGGTTAATCTTTAATATTTACACGTAAAATTCCACATGTAGAATTTTAACTTGACATGTAAAAACTCTACATGTAGAATTAAAATTTACGCGTAAAATCCAACATGTCAGTTCAAGAATTTGTAATAGCAGACATTTATTTACGTGTAAAAATCATGTTACTTTAGAGCTTACATGTAAAGACGCGTTATTACATGTAAATTTTTAAATGTTGAAGTCTTCTCTCCTTTTTGTTTAAATTTTTTCTACACGTAAGAACCTGTAAACTTCAGTCCGAATACTCCACGTAAATATTATTACATGTAAAAACATGTAAATTACGCGTTATAACATGTAGTTCTGAGGGAAGGGATACATCATATTTATCTGACTTTGGCTGTAGGGTTAACTTATAATCAGAATTGCATGATGTATTATATGAGACTGTGCAATGCTGAATATTCCCAGAATCCCCACTTGACGGTGCCCTCTAGGGTACAATTTTGGTAGTTCAATTTTTTTAGAGGGTACATGAAACCACAAAAACTCTGACGGCCACTCATTTTGAAAGCACAGTGTAGGTCTAGTTTTGTTATTAACTGCTTAAAAATGATAATGCAAACCCACCTTAAACAATTTTGAGCAGGGTTCCCCTAAACATAATTTGCTGGAAAATGACTAAGTTTACACACTGAAAAAAAAATTGGGCAGGGGTTCCCCTATACATAATGATTTTTCGTTCACCCCCATCCCTTTCCCCAGCCAACATAAAGTAGGGATAAGATAGAAAAACTGAAGAAGTGGGGTGGTTTACTTGGAACTACAGAAACTTAATTACACCAAAGTACCAGCTTCTTCAGGTCTGATAGACAAGAGACAGCCAAGATAGTCCAAATAAAATCTTACCTCTTTGATTTTCCATCTCACTTGAGTCCCATTCTTACACACAGATGACTGATGCACCAAATTAAACTAGCCATTTTTATCAGCTGTTTGGTATTTATCTTTTATGCATCCGGAGAAAAAGTTTTAAATGTTGCACTTACAGGGGAAGTTATCTGTTAAAACAAAGAAGTAAACCACGGCTGATATGCCAATCATTAGAGTGCATAACACCCCTGGGCCCTGATAATTAAACGGCAGGTTAAATCAATACACAACCGATATAACAACAGCCGGTAGAAGAATGTAAACATCCGGTTCACACCACGCTAATTTTCTTGAATGGGAACCCTGAATACACATGCTGTACAAACAATTTTAATCCGACTTTTACTCGACAAATCGATGATTTGTTTCTGAATATTTTTACCACTTGGAATTGGGAATTTTTCTCCAAAAATTTGGAAAAAAGACACTTTTTGGCATTGGAAATATAACCGAATAACGGCTATAAAATCGACCAAAAATAAGCCCTGAACTGTACTATAGACCTTGAAAGGAGACACAGTTTTTCATTTTTAAAATTTTGCATGAAGATTACTTCATGCTGAAACATGGTATGGACGTACAAATAGTAAAAGCCTAACTAGATTTTTGTTTCTTGGTGAAAATCCAAACCTGAATGCTCTAATATCTTGTAAAATCAAGAGGACCCTGAGGTCCTGGATTGCTCATCAGTCACTTGCGCCAGAGCATTCTGAGAAACATTTCTGTGAAATTATTTTGAATTTGGACCAGTGGTTCAGGAAATGTAGTTTAAAGATATTTCTTATCTACAGCTCTGGCAGCTTTTTTGTTCGGCAGAGCAGAACCATTTTTGCAATTTTGGTAAATGGCATTATGAGGGACATTTCTGTGAAATTATTTTGAATTTGGACAAGTGGTTCAGGAGGAAATGTTGTTATAAAATATTTCTTATCTACAGCTCTGGTGGCCATTTTGTTTAGTGGATCGGGACCATAAATTTTGTGCAATTTTGTAAGAGGGCGTTATGAAGAACATTTCTGTGAAGTTATTTTGAATTTGAACCAGCGGTTAAGGAGATGTCGTTATAATATATTTCTTATCTACAGCTCTGGTGGCCATTTTGTTTGGTGGAGCGGAACCATAAATTCTGTGCAATTTTGTAAGAGGGCATTATGAAGAACATTTCTGTGAAGTTATTTTGAATTTGGACCAGCAGTTAAGGAGATGTCATTTAAATATATTTCTTATCTACAGCTCTAGCAGCCACTTTGTTTAACGGAGTGAAACCATTTGTGCAATTTTGGTATGGGGCATTATGGGGAACAATCACATGAAATTATTTTAAATTCAGACCAGTGATTTAGGAGATGTTGTTTAAAGATTTTTCAGCAGAAATTCTATTTCTAGGTCTGGTGGCAATTTTGTTTGGCGAAGCGGAAACTTTTGAGAAATTTTGGTAGAGGGTAATTTTTGGGAACATTCATGTGAAATTATTTTAAATTTGGACCAGTGGTTCAGGAGGAGATTTGCTGCAAGTTATTTCCCATTAAATGGCTTTGTAACAGTTTTTTCCATATTCATGTACAGGGGACCAAATTTGACCTTTCTATAAAATATAATTTTTTGACCTCCCACCCTTCCCCATCCCAAGGAGGCTCCACATAAAATTTGGCTTTGATTGGCAATGCGGTTTCAGAGAAGATCTTTGAAAGATAGAGGACCTGAAGGTCCTGAGGCGGTCACCTGATCTTCTTAATAATGTTAAAATATGTCAAGGTCATCTCTAAGGCTAATTATTTAAACATATTTTGCTTTACCGTATATGGGCATGGTGGAGGGTCTGGATGTGGGGTCTGCTATTCACTATTCATTAAAAATTTAGCCTATTATTCATCTCATTATATTTTTGGGTTATTCATTAAAATAAGACCAATTATTCATTAAAAGTAAGAAAGGTGGCAAAGAAATCTGATTATTCACTATTCATTAATTTTTTCTTCAATTCATTAAAAAAAAATAGGATTATTCATTTATTTTTAGGCCCTCATTATTCCCTATTCATTATTTTTTGGGCTCTTATTCACTATTCATTATAAAAAAGGGCCATTATTCACTAATCATTATACCCCATCCAGACCCTAATGGTGGCCTTTTTCTTCAAGTGACCTAAAACAAATATCATATCTTTATTTTTTTTTCTACTGAATACTCCATAGTTCAAACAGACCAGTGAAATCTGAGAAATGTATGTAGCAGTCTAAAATGAGTGGCCTTGGATGAAAGATCAGAGGTAAGCTTGACCTTTGGTGCTTATATAAAACCAGTGTCTCATTAGGTTTAACATTTCTCGCAAGTATTACCACTTATACACAAACTTTTTTAGTTTTTCTAATATAACATTAGCAATCAAATATGGCCTTCCGTAAAAAATGTCAAGGTCAAACCAGATTCATCATTTGTGCTAACCTGGTAGGGCCCATATCCCCAATACTACATACCAAGTCCCAAGGCCATTGGTCTTTTGGGTCCAGAGAAAAAGATATTTAAAGGGTTTTAATCTTATATGAACATGGCGGCCATCTTGGTCAGGTGATCAATAAAATTTGTTATACATTTACTCCCCTCAGCTTATGGAGTGATCATATGAAATTTGAGTTAAATTGGCCTAGTGGTTTCTGAGAAAAATGTTTTAATATATTGATGGGATTCCATTATGAGAGACCTTGAAAGGTCAACCTTGACCTTTGGAACTTATGTATAGACATTGTCTCATAAGGTTTAACATATCAAGTAAGAATTATGACTGGCTTCAACAATATTAAAAAAAAAAACTTTTTAGCAATTCAAATGGATTTGGAAGCAAATTTGACCAGTTTTCCCCATTCAAGCATGCTGCAGAATATATTGATTCCAAGTTTCAAGATAAAGCACTTTCTGTTCTGAAGAAGAT
The DNA here is from genome assembly GCA_964019695.1 of Loripinus fragilis. Lineage (NCBI taxonomy): Eukaryota > Metazoa > Mollusca > Bivalvia > Lucinida > Lucinidae > Loripinus > Loripinus fragilis. The sequence goes on along the minus strand of OZ026519.1, from coordinate 13,826,859 downwards.
TTTTTAAAGGTTTTTACCATAATATGGTAGCAGTGGCCATCTTATTCCTGTGACCTAGACCATTTATATAACCTTTCGTCCCCCCTTTACTTGAAATTAAGCTTTGATTGGCAATCAGACAAGAAGATCTTTGAAAATGATTGACAGATGATGGATATAAACCTGAGCATGTGTAAAACAATCGTGTAAAATTGATTGTTTTGTATTTACCCTTTTTGTGAGAATTCTTGTTCTCTAAAATACTTTCACTGAACACATCTGCAATTGTAATTAATTTCAAGACTCTTTGAAATACCTAGTTCAAACGTTATAATTAATTCTGCGAAGACCATCAAACTCGCATTAGCCCATATAATTAGTTATACAGGTGATGTACCGTTACTTCTTGATGACTGTAACAACAGGTGTACCGTATGGATTAGATGTTAATGTGATTTTGATTATATTTATACAAGTGTTTTCCTTTCTTTGATAATGAGTATCGCGCTAGCTTGTTATCATAAACTTGGCAGAGCCTCTGCTTATTACATTTCAGCTCCTTTGATTTCTAAATTCAAAGAGTCGTCGAATGTGTATTATCACTTAAACATGTTTATCATATTGTACGCTAAATTTTAATAGACAATTAGAAAGTTGCAGGAACGGACCGATCTACTTTTAATATCATTTAATGTGTTAAACAAAAGGCTGGCTTGTCATCATCTCTGCTAACTATCACGAAGAAAGATTATATCTGCACATGTTTTCTTTTGATTTATGGTTCAAAGCACTTTAATTACTTTTACAATATGCACCTGTTATGTTAATTAACTGGGTCTTAGTATATAAGCATCAGTCTTTCTGCTAAGCGGGAGACAGGGATTTAGAGAGAGTCAGATTGCATTGTTTAGATCGATTTCAGTTAGAATATTGGCACATGTAAACAAGAGAACAAAATGTAGACAGGAATCTTAGAAATTACCGTGCAGGCTTTTATAGCCTTGCAACGTGTTCAGAAAGGAATGCTGGTGTCAAATAAATATTAATATTTTCTGAACTATTGCTTATTAAGACTTGATGCCAAATGATAAGTGACGTATGACTATCAAAGTTACTGAAGAAATATTGGAACGGATCTTATACTCAGATATTATTACCGTATGTAGAATGCGAACTAACGATTGCATGAGTAAAATTTTATGGACAATAAAAACCACTATACGATCGAGTAAATAAACATTGGAACTTTCATACATGTGTTCATGTTGTGTTTTAACAACCCAATAAACACATAGATATGTAAGAGTGTTACATATCCTGCGTTTTTGGCGCCGATGACCAGGATGATCATTGAACTGATCATTGAACGGGTTGGAAAACAAAACAACATTCTCTTCTGAAGATATCATCTTTACTAAAACATTCTCAAGCAAAGAGGAATATTTGAACTGTGTTATGGATTTGAATATCTAATGGATGACATGTCTACTTTTGGACAGATAATCAGGGATGTGTCACTGACAAACGATGGCTATTTAACTATTCAGGTGAGTGTTCTACTGGTTTCATATACCACATTTCATTACCGGCAGAATAACCATGGTTTGACAACAATAATAGGTATTTTAGGTATCTTAACTGTGTTGTAAAATTAATTGTCAGTGCCACACTGAGTCAATCAGTTGTTTGTTTTGCTGTTCAGCGCGACGGTTAGGTGTTAGGTACTGAACTCAAATTTAGATATTAAAAATTGATACAATGTGTTTTAGGTATATTCTTAAGCTTTGGTAAAAATAGAAAAAATAAAGCGAAATATATTTCAAGCTACTTCAGAGAATAAAATATTATTTTGTCTAAATTGCTTAGATAACTCTATTTGTTTCAAAGATTTAAAGTTCTTGATAATTGTTAGCTAGACCGTCGAGACATTTGGGTTGGAACAGGATCTGCATAAATTCGTAATATTTCTATAAAAGCATGCTTAAGCCAGCATCTGTTGTTCTATCAGCAAAAAGTTAATCAGATTTTATGGATGATCAATTGTCCCACTAAATGATAGTCAAGTGCTATCCCATGGAACAAATCGAGTCTGAAGATGTGGATGGCATTCCTCTTGTGAAACTTTTGAAGAACATTTAGGAAACAGAAAATGAATGATATTGCTGACAAAATATCTTTTTGTCAACCCGCATAACAGATTTTTTTTTATCTCAGACTAGATGTCCAGTGACAAAGAAAGATGAGAATGCATTTTGTAATCTAGAATCTCAGGAAAAGCCTAGAAAATGTTGATTGACGAAGTGTACACTTCTCCTCTTGTGAACTTTATTTCGCAAGTATAAGAGGTCTCAAATGTAGAATAAAGCAAACGATAAAATCAAAGAAAATGTAATTCAGCTTAATCATATTTGTAAATAGGCATGCCTTTTTGTGTGTTTTTTCATGCTTTGCATGAGTTTTGCATCTTTTGTAAAGTATAAGCATGTAGATGGCGCATAGATTTAGTGATCCCTAAAGTTCTCGCTGTGTAACTAATAGCAGTAGACATTCTGCAGTTACGGATGCTGGACTGCATCATTGTTTTGGGCTTGGAGCATTGTGTAGGCATTTATGCCGAAGCTTTAACTTTTAGCTTTTGAAACAACGTATTTCAGAACTTTGGCTGCCAAGTACCCAAGTATAGGGAGTAAATGAATTTGCTCTAATGGCTGTGGAGTATAAGACTATATAGAGTTTGTGCTGTGTAACTTATAGCAGTAAACATTCTGCAGTTACGGATGCTGGATTGCATCATATGATTTAGGCTTGGAACATCGTGTAGGCATTTAAGCCGGAGCTTTAACTTTTAGCTTTTGAAACAATGTATTTCAGCACTTTGGCTGCCAAGTACCTGAGTACAAAGAGTAATGAATTGGCTCCATTGGCCTCGGAGTATAAGTGTATATACATGTAATTTGCGCCAAAATGTTTTTCTTTTGGAGTAATGAGTTGCCTTAGTGATTTGGCACTTCATTTCTTAGAATTTTTTTTTTATATCTGACGAATGGTTGTTGAAGCAAGATTAAGTTATAGCATTAAGCCCAGTCATGTACGTTTTAATAATACATCATGCAATTCAATGAATTAAAATTGTTGTCAAATTATGATCATTGTGCTATGTAATCGAGATGTACATGAAATGCAGTGGACACATAGCCATACAAATGGGTATTGGTCATATATTGAGCAAAGAACTGGGGAAGTGAACGCTGGTATGAATGTAAACTTTCAATGGTCAAGACGGGAGATAGAAGCAGACACATAATTTTGAATGAGAGAAACTGTATATTTAGCCTTGTGTAATCAGTAGATGGTATATGTTGTGAACGTAGAGATATAGTATCAAAATGAAAGTATCCATGCGAAACACCAGTTGCTACAACGGAACAGTACTTGACGTGGTTGTTTTAAAGAGCAATTGAAACTGCGTGCATAAAACACCATATGTAAATACAGAACATTCAGTTACCACCAAGAATGGGAGATAATAGTATGTTTGATAGAAGTCAGAAATTCCCTGAAGCTTATTGAACATCAACAACTGTACAGCAGACAATATTGACAATTAGCAAAATTATCAAAGGACAAGTGTCTTAATATAGACAAAGTGATAGTATAAAGTGCTTGTTTTTTTTTCATTGCATAATACTTTTTTTGGAAATACTGTGTGGGATAGGACTAATGTGTTATCACCAAGAAATCTAACCTATATGATGTAATTGTATGAATCATTCAAAAAGTTTAGTATTTTATGAAAATTAATATGATGCATGCCTATAACATGTATTCGGTTTTGAATTGTTATATTGAGAAAAACACATTTTAAAGGTAAGAGAAATTTGATGATAACAATAATTAGGAAAGTTTTACAAGTATATTAAATTTACGCTGTTTATATTTCAAAATGATTGTGCATGATTTGATCTTGATTTGGAGGAAAAATTTAACATACTACATATAGCTGAAACAATGCTTTTATTACATGTGTCTGTGTCCCTTAAATTTTATACATTGAGTCTGTAAAACTGCAATGAAGAAGTAATTGTACCCAGTGCATTTCACCTTTATAACTACGAAATTACTATTCAGCACTGTTGGGTTCTGAATAAAACTGTGTGAAACTTAAGCTCAGAGCATACACTTATGCTGTAGAAATGATCAAATGAGTGCTAACCATTTCTCACTCTATGATTAGAATAAGGCTTGCATACATTGATTTTGAATGATCATTAAAATTTATTGTATAAGGAAATATAACAAGAATTCTAAAGATTGGGAGGAAATGTAAAACAATCGTGTAAAATTGATTGTTTTGTATTTACCCTTTTTGTGAGAATTCTTGTTCTCTAAAATACTTTCACTGAACACATCTGCAATTGTAATTAATTTCAAGACTCTTTGAAATACCTAGTTCAAACGTTATAATTAATTCTGCGAAGACCATCAAACTCGCATTAGCCCATATAATTAGTTATACAGGTGATGTACCGTTACTTCTTGATGACTGTAACAACAGGTGTACCGTATGGATTAGATGTTAATGTGATTTTGATTATATTTATACAAGTGTTTTCCTTTCTTTGATAATGAGTATCGCGCTAGCTTGTTATCATAAACTTGGCAGAGCCTCTGCTTATTACATTTCAGCTCCTTTGATTTCTAAATTCAAAGAGTCGTCGAATGTGTATTATCACTTAAACATGTTTATCATATTGTACGCTAAATTTTAATAGACAATTAGAAAGTTGCAGGAACGGACCGATCTACTTTTAATATCATTTAATGTGTTAAACAAAAGGCTGGCTTGTCATCATCTCTGCTAACTATCACGAAGAAAGATTATATCTGCACATGTTTTCTTTTGATTTATGGTTCAAAGCACTTTAATTACTTTTACAATATGCACCTGTTATGTTAATTAACTGGGTCTTAGTATATAAGCATCAGTCTTTCTGCTAAGCGGGAGACAGGGATTTAGAGAGAGTCAGATTGCATTGTTTAGATCGATTTCAGTTAGAATATTGGCACATGTAAACAAGAGAACAAAATGTAGACAGGAATCTTAGAAATTACCGTGCAGGCTTTTATAGCCTTGCAACGTGTTCAGAAAGGAATGCTGGTGTCAAATAAATATTAATATTTTCTGAACTATTGCTTATTAAGACTTGATGCCAAATGATAAGTGACGTATGACTATCAAAGTTACTGAAGAAATATTGGAACGGATCTTATACTCAGATATTATTACCGTATGTAGAATGCGAACTAACGATTGCATGAGTAAAATTTTATGGACAATAAAAACCACTATACGATCGAGTAAATAAACATTGGAACTTTCATACATGTGTTCATGTTGTGTTTTAACAACCCAATAAACACGTAGATATGTAAGAGTGTTACACATGGTCATACTATAAGCTCATCTTGTTAACCTGAAACCTGAGCCTGACAGCTCAGGTAAGCTAGCAAAAATGTACCTCTTTAGTGACATTTTCTCTGGCTGCTTTATAATCGCTGACCCCAGGAAGATCGACCAGTTTGGCCCCACTTCTACATACATCACAGTTTGGTATCTTCAGTCGCACTCGTTCCACGAGAGGCCAGTACTGTAATTCTTCTTCAGTATCCTCACTCTGGATAATATAACGCTCAACCTGCTGCCGGAACTCTTCAGGCTGGAATATAAGAATCCATCATGAGTGTGAGACTGGGATAAACAAGAGGGCCAAGTATCCCTAAATCGCTCACCTGAGTTATATTTAGGTATCTGTTGAAAGCTAGCAATGTCCCTGGTGACACCTGGGCCGGACCACTTTTGGCCCCAGGGGCATAATTTGAACAAACTTTGTAGACGTCCACTAGGCTATGCTAAAAACCAAATATAAAGGCTCTAGGCTGTATGGTTTCAGACAATGTTTGTCCTTATATAACCTTACGTAAAACATTTCACCCCCAGGGCAGGGCCATTTTTGGCCCCAAGGACATAATTTGAACAAACTTGGTAGAGGTCCACTGGGTGATGCTACGGACCAAATATCAAGATTCTAGGCCTTATGGTTTCAGACAAGAAGATTTTTTCATGTTTTTCACTATGCAAGCCAATGTAAAGCATGTGACCTCAGGGAGAGGGGGGACCTTTTTTGGCCCCAGGGGCATAATTTGAACAAACTAGGTAGAGGTCCACCAAGTGATGCTTATACCAAATATCAAGACCTTAGGCCATATGGTTTCAGACAAGAAGATTTTTTCAGGTTTTTACTGTATAAGCTTATGTAAAACATGTGACCCCTGGGGTGGGGCCATTTTTGGCCCCAGGGGCATAACTTGAACAAACTTGATAGAGGACCACTAGATGAAGCTTAATACCATATATCAAGGCTCTAGGCCTTGTGTTTTCAGACAAGAAGTTTTCAAATTTTTCATCTTGAAAATCTAGTTTTAGCCTGTGTGATAAGCAACAGAAAGGAACCATTTGAACAATTTTGAAAGAGGGCCATATAGTGTTCATTTCTGCCAAGTTTTGTCAAAATCCAGCCAGTAGTTTAGTAGGAGATGTCCTTTAAAGCAATTGTTGACAACACACGATGGACGATGGACATCCAACGATCACAATAGCTCACCATGAGCCAATGGCTCAGGTTAGCTAAAAACTCTGTCACAAGGATCACTGATTGGCATCACGAGTCTTGCCATTGCTCACCATTAACTGTTTATTCTAAAACAAGTAGCCCAATGGGCGACGATCGCTCACCTGGGAGCCAGCATAATGTTTGGAAATACCATAATTGATGATGCTCAAAGGCAGGTAACTCTGAACTTGAAACAGTGACCAGGAACTAATTAAAAAAACACATAAGATACTATGCCAGTCCTGGTTATCTGCAAGTTTTAAAAAGATCTGAAATGGTGAAAGTGTATTTTCAGATGCTCAAGGGCAGCTACTCTGTTGTCAGTGATGGGTTCTAACCAATCCAATCTTTAATGTATGTCCTGATAACCTACAAGGATGAAAAAAATCAAATGAAAAATGAAGGCGCAAGAGTGGTCACAACATTATACAGCTATATTTTAGACGCTCAAGTGCAGCTAACTCTGTATATGGTGGTTGGTTGTAGCGGATAATCTAACTCATTGAAGCTTTTATGGGTTTCATTGTTACCTGCAAGAATGAGGAAGATCCATTCAAAAATGAGGGTGCTAGAGTGGTCACAAAAGATCTCCCATTGTAAGTCCATGCAGATTTTTTATAACACTCAAGGGCAGTTAACTCAACAGACTGAGGTTAGTTCTACTTAAAGTTCAAACTCATCCAAGTTTTATGGTTGTCCTTGTTACATGAAAGAATGAAGATCTAATAAAAAATGAAGGCGCTAGAGTGGTCACAACATTATCCATCATTATCCATCACTTTTTAAGATGATCAAGGCCTGGGGGGCTAACTCCATAATAGGTGATGGAATCTTGACGAATTTCAAACTCATTCAAGCTTTTATAGTGTTCTTATCTGCAAGAATAAAGAAGATCCATTTAAAATTGAAAGCACTAGAGTGGTTACAACATTTCTCCCATTATAAGTCTAAGGGGATTTTTCCAAACCCTCAAGGGCAGCAAACTCATAAGTCCTTGGTCGGATCCTGCAGAACTTCAAACTCATCCAAGCTTTTATGTTTGTTCTTGTTAGATGAAAGAATGAAGAAGATCCAAACAAAAATGTAGACGCTAGAGCGGTCACAACATTATCCATCACTTTTTAAGATGCCCAAGGGGAGCTAACTCCAAAATAGGTGATGGGATCTTGACTAAAGTCAAACTCATCTAAGCTTTTATAGTTGTCCTTATTGTATACAAGAATGAAGAAGATCCATTCAAAATTGAAAGCACTAGAGGGGTCACAACATTTCTCCCATTATAAGTCTATGGTGATTTTTTCAGACGCTTAAGGGCAGGTAACTCATAAGTCCCAGGTCTGATCCTGCTGAATTTCAAACCCATCCGAGATATTATGGGTTTACTTGTTGCCTGCAAGAATGAAGAAGATCCAATGAAAAATGAAGGAGCTAGAGTGGTCACAACATTATTCATTAATTTTTAAGAAGCTCAAGGTGAGCTAACTCCAAAATAGGTGATGGGATCTTGACGAAAATCAAACTTATCCAAGCTTTAATAGTTGTCCTAATTGTATGCAAGAATGAAGAAGATCCATTCAAATTTGAAAGCACTAGAGTGGTCACAACATTTCTCCCATTATAAGTCTATGGGGACTTTTCCAAACGCTCAAGGGCAGGTAACTCATAAGTCCTTGGTCAGATCCTACTGAATTTCGAACCCAACTGAGATATTATGGGTTTCCTTGTTGCCTGAAAGAATGAAGAAGATTCAATCTAAGATGAAGGAGCTAGAGTGGTCACAACATTATTCATTAATCTTTCTGATGCTCAAGGGCAGCTAACTCCGAAGACAGTAATGGAATCTTGCCGAAATTCAAACTCATCCAAGCTTTAATAGTTGTCCTTATTGTATGCAAGAATAATGAAGATCCATTCAAAATTGGTCACATCATTTCTCCCATTATAAGTCTATGGGGATTTTTCCAAACGCTCAAGGCAGCTAACTCATAAGTCCCTTGTCGGATCCTACTGAATTTTGAAACCCATACGAGATATTATGGGTCTCCTTGTTGCCTGCAAGAATGAAGAAGATCCAATCAAAAATGAAGGAGCTAGAGTGGTCACAACATTATTAGTTAATTATTCTAACACTCAAGGGGAGCTAACTCCGAAGTCAGTGATGGAATCTTGCCCAAATTCAAACTCATCTTAGCTTTTATGGTTGGTCTTGTTATCTGCAAGAATGACGAAGATCCATCCAAAAATGAAGGTACTAGAGTGGTCACAACATTTCTCCCATTATAAGTCTATGGGGATTTTTCCAGACGCTCAAGGGCAGCTAACTCAATAAATCCCTGGTCCAATCTTGCCGAATTTCGAACCCATTCGCGATATTATGGTTGTACTCGTTACCTGCAAGAATAAAGAAGAACCAATCAAAAATGAAGGAGCTAGAGTGGTCACAAGATTTTCCCCATTATAACCCTATGGGAGCTATCTGTTGCCATGGAAACCAGAGTTCTGATCCGATTTAGCCCAAAACCTAATACAGTCAATCCCCCACCCCAGTGATGCTCCTGATGAAATCTAATAATGATTGGCCAGCAGGTCTCAGAGATATTAATGTTTGAAAGTGTGAACGGACGGACGGACACACGCACGCCGGCTCGAGTCCCATACTATAAGCTCACCCTGAGCCTTCGGCTCTGGTGAGCTAATAAGCTTCCAGAAGTCCCCGAATATGCTGAGATGCAATATCACATGATGAAGTACTTCGACTATATGGTGACGTCACTTGACGACCATGTGCAGGAGTTCCAATACAACCAATGAACAGTCCTCTCGTGCCAGCCTGTGTAGGATAACACAGGCCTCCAGATAAATGTGGGTGACTGAAAATTATTTATTCTTATTTCTCAACCAAAATATATGTTGTGGGTACTCAAAAGAGCCGCCATGACGGTCTGAATGAGACGGTTCTTTTGAGCACCCAAAACATATTTTTAGATTGCTGGGTAAGAAAATAATTGAGATTTTACGCCCAAAATTTTTCCTTACCTGGACCTATGATAACATAGGTAAAGATAAGAATTTCTGACCCAGGATAAAATATCAGATATCCATATCATGTGTGTAAGAACATAAATGGTAACACGCCTATTATGCAATATGCAAATTTTCAGATGAAAAACTGTGATACTTTTTGTTATGTTCCTTATTAAAATAACGTGTACACGTTAAAACCATCTTATAGAGGCAGTTCTAACAAGAACACACAATCACACTGGTAAATGTATACGTCGATTTGGTGGTATTTACGCGTATTGCCGGTACTTCATAGACCGGAAGTGGTAGATTTTGGTGTTAATACTATATAGAAAAACATGCCATATGCCTAAAGGACTATAGAATTAGATCATTTTTAAGTAATTGGCATGCACATGGCGATTTATGTAAGCATTTAGGAATAGATTTGAATAGATCTGGATGATGGGTACTGGAATCTATTCCTAAATGCTTACATAAATCGCCATGCACATAGTGAATACTTAAAAATGATCTAATTCTATAGTCCTTTAGGCATATGGCATGTTTCTATATCGTATTAACACCAATATCTACCACTTCCCGTCTATAAAGTACCGGCAATACGCGTAAATACCACCAAACCGACGTTTACATTTACCAGCGTGACAATCTATCTTTTAGAGCAAAATTAAGAAAAGTAATGTAAACACCCGCTTAACAAGGTCAATACAGAGCCCGTTTCAATACAATAGCAGGTCAAGGTGCCCATGCGAATTGATATTGGGGACCTCACAAAGAGTCTTGGTGGCATTGCGATGTGTGTTGGTGGTCATGTGAAAGATCTATTTTTTGTGCGAGAATCGGTATTCTGACTAGATAAGATCAAAGAAATGGTAAGATTTCACAGAAGAAGGCCAGTTATTTAATTTTAAGATGGTTAAAGGCAAAATATTGCAAAATGATACCATTTACGATAATCCAATGTCTCATCACACATTTTCGCAGATTTACAGATAAATGGGACCAAATGTTAAAGCCAAACTGTACATCTCATACACAACAGATAGAAATCGAATTATGGAGCATTGAATTTATTTAACTCTTTTCTGAAGTGAGGTGTATAGGTTACAGCCAGATTGAATTATGGTGCCTTTATGGACCTCTACTTGAGTGTATTGGATGATTTACGACAATTTGCTATGATTCGGTTTCATTGATAATATGCTCATGATAAAAGGAAGTCTGCCAAAAGTGCTTATGTACCTATTTGTCATATCTGTGGCAATGGTAAAATGCTGATCAAACATGAACAGCTGAATGGCTACATAAACACCACGCTGATAAATGTAAAAGCACCGGAGGTTTCTACAATGAACTGGTGCTGGCTTAATTCTGCACTGGAGCTGGCGGAAAATGGCAGGAAAGATAAACAAAATCTATACCTGTTGACTTTATGATTTCTTAATGAGCTTGCATTTATTTGATTTGTGATGGCACATTGCAGTTTATTGCTCTGCCATACAATTGTTGATTTAATTCATGGTTTGGCTGGCAAATCAGACACAGTTCTGGAATTTTACTTACAGGTGCTTTTTTCTAGTGTGGCTGCCTAAATTGAGGGAAATCTGCATGTCTAAGCGAGGCTGTTATCATATTACCATTACGTATTGATACAACACACACTGATGGTTGCGCAGATTTGCCGTGGTTGCTGGTGCAGACTCACCACAGCATTAGCTGTTCACATAAATGGTATACAAATCGCCATTTGAACCAGCACTGAGCACATGATATTTCTTTACTTTGACGAGGCTCAGACGAGCCTGTGCAAATGTGCAGACTCACAGTAGCCTTCACTGCCATGATGAGATCTTAAAACTTATCACATTCAGTGTCCAGTAAATATGCTTGCTCCAATGTGCAGACTCACCAGAGTCATATGGAGACGGGACCACAGCTTATAGTCTCATCTGACAGACTGGAAGAGCCGGGGATCAAACTCGAGGCCCGTGGGTACAAAGTGAGTGGTTTATCCACTACACCACGGCGGCACCTAAAGCATGATAGAATTTCCTTTCATTTAATGACTATTTTCAGACAAATTCAGATCTCTTGTACTTACATCACTAGAAATGACTGTCTTCCGTTTCCCCAGCCAGTCTGTAATTTCTGTTGATTCTTCCATGTTGTCTATTTTTCCATACACAGCCATCATCTTAAGTTATGATGCATAAGATTCTGAGCTGGAGTCTGGCATCTGAGTTTCCAGTTTTCCTTCATTTGTTGTCATGTCTTTCAGGAGACACTCTCGCTCTTTTAACCATTCCTTAAGATTAAAAAAAAACACAACACTATATTATACAATTTTTGACTATTGAGGCATTGGACATGATGCGATATCGACCTGAGAGTAACAATATTGACCGAGGCGGAGCCTCAATAGTCAACAATTGTTTTATTATATAATTTCTCTATTAAAACAAAAAAGCATCAACAACAACAAAATCTTGGCTATGGACTATGTCTTGGACAGTCTTGAATTTCTTTTTTTACAGAATGACTCACTGATTTCATTCAGTTAAAAGAGGAATGAATGCATACTTTATTTGTAATAACAACTGCAGACAGAGAAGATCCGGATTAAATGCTGCATAATGTGACATTTCATCAGGGTCTACACTGTTTGCTAAGACAAAAATGATCTTCAGGGAAAAACTGCAATTTTGTTTAAAAATTAAAACCTGTGACCCCTTGAATTACACAATGGACCATTCCAAGTTTATTAGTTCATTTAAGAGTTCTGCTAATTACTATTTTCAACAGCAAAGTCTGAATGTCATGTATATAATGAAACACCAAATCTTGTGAATTTCATGCTGCTGTCACTCACTGTGTCACTCACAGCAAATCATGCGAGTTTCATGCTGTTATGAAGTCTATTTTTAGCAACTAATATTGAATGGGAAAAACCAGCAGCCCATGTGATATGTAGTTTTATGGACCTGAGTGCATAGACATCTGGGCAAATCAAAAGATGTCTATTTATAGGTTATATAATAAATCTTTTTATTTTATTTGAATGAATAACAGTGGACAAAAATATTTCAATATTGCACTTGTCCTGCAGGACGAGTGACTTACAATTTTCACTCGTCTTGCAAACCCAGACACTTGTCCTTTAAAAGTGTATGCAATAAAGAACATATGGGAGATATGACTTCCTTGTGTAATTCTTCCCAAAGCACTTGTCCTACAAGATGAGTGCTTGGGTAGAATCACTCATCCTTTCTAGATTTCACTCGTAATAACGAGCAGACGAGAAGATTTTTGGCCCCTGAATAACTCTGACAATATTAACCCTTTGTATACTGCAAACCAAAAACAAAAACAATTATATTTGGCAGGTATTTCTATTTGGTGTTACTGATGGTAAAATTAAAAATTGTGAAAATATGAGACCGTAAAATACAGTTCCAAACTTAGTCACAAACTTGTTGGTATCTGTATCATCAAAATCAACTTTGAACGGTAGAGTAATTGTTTCAACATACAGGAAACCACATCTTAAATTGGGCTGCTATTAATGGGCCCCTGGGGGTTTGGGGGATCTGGGGAGAATGGCTATTTATTTTTAGGGATCTTGGGAGCACTGGTAATTATTTTAGGGGAGCTAGGGAGGAAGCTCATAATTTTGGGGATTTAGGGAGCCTTGCCAAAAAGCAAAACAAAATAAGGAAAAGCCTCCATTTTGTTTGATTTTTTTAAAATTTCTTCTCGGTCTGGGGGTCTCCAGACCCCCCTTGTAAATTCTAAATGTATTTATTTTTGTACTAACATGCTCATCAATATTGATCTGAGTGAGAAATATGGCAATTAAATCTTCTTGTTCATTTTATTCCGTAAAATTGTTGATTTTTAGGTTTGTAATAACATACCTTGGGACGCCCAGATTGCACCAGATCACACCATTTTTATCAAAAAATTTCCGGGGGAGTGGACCCCCCTTGCTAAAAATCAGCCCCTGTTCCCCAAAAGAAAAACAAATGGTATGTCTCTAAAACTCCAAGCCTACTCTACCAGGTACAGCAACAACATTTTAAGGATGACCTCATACTTTGAGCTATATATAATGCATTTCATTGAAATTAATTATATATCATGCATTCCATGGCTTTTATATGTCATGTATTCCATGGCAAAGACCTGTCTTTACATGTATAAGACAAAATATTAAGTGATCAATAAGTCATGGGCTCTTATATAGCTTCATAGTTTTTAATTTTACGGAAAGACAAATACATTTTAGGGAAAATTGGCTTATATTTTTGGGGATTTGGGGAGCTGAACTATTTTTAGGGATTTGGGGAGCAAAGGCAAATACTTTTAGGGAGACGAGGACATTATTTGCGGGGAGATCAATTGCTTATTTTCAGGGCTCAAGAGAGCACAGACCCCCCTGGGGGACCTCATTAATATAAGGGAACATATTCTTTCCTTTAAGAGTAGCCCCTATTGGAACCATAATTAAACTATGCCAATATGTCAGTCTTTTAAAATCGCCAAAATTGCCACGAATATTAAGTGTTTTAAAGTAAAGGCAAAGCATCAAATTGCCTTATTAGAAGCTGTAGTATGAGTTGAAAGGTCTGTGTATGCACTACTATAGCACAAACAGAACAAAGACCTTCGACTCTCTGTATAAACCGTAAAAATCCCATAAACTGCTCATATTTACCTGATCTCCTGTCCAAGGGTTGGGGCGGGGGGATGTTCAGAGGGCAAAATATTTGCTACCATGTTGCTGCAAATGTGATTTCCTTTAATTTGATATGCAACATGACCATGTTCTGAAAAAGTAGAAACTTGACCTTTTGATCCCCACCCCAGAAAATATATTGAGAACTGACTGAGTTATTGCAAAATTTAAATATTTCACCTTTGACCCCAACTAAGGGGTCAGGGGGTGGGGTGAAATTTTAATCAATGTCATGCTTATCTACAAGCACTGGGTAAACATGGCCTATAGTGAGAAGTTGTCAGATTTTATAGTTTTGGAAAAATGTGAATTTTTAATAATTCCACAAAAAAGCCAATATAGCTTTTGTGTTAGCCAAAACCTAAGTCAAAAAAGGGCCATAACTCATTCAAAAGTTTGTGAATGACCTCCAAATTAAAACTTGACCTGTATTTTATGATTTTTTACCCTTCTGTAAAATTTCAACAAAACTGTTGCATCCGTTAAAATGTTATTGATCAGAAACCACAATTTAGCCAAAATCTAAGTCAAAAAAGGGGCCATAACTCAGTCAAAATTTTGCCGATTACCCCCCTTATTAAACTTGACCTGTATTTAATGATGCTTGACCCTTCTTTAAGGTTTAAATGAAATTGATGCATTCCTTCTGATTGCCCATGCGTTTAGCTGGTGGGGTTATCTCGAAACCTTCCGTTTTGAAGCATGTGCATAAGATTAAAATAGCACCTCATGTGAAATCCTAGCTTCTTTAAATACAAATGGCCAGGCTCAAAGCAGATTCTGCATATGCACAGTAAATTTTTGGTATGCAAATGGCAGGATTATGCTATACACAAACCTTGAATTATGGTATGTTCGCCACATGTGAGTAATCTTTTGAGACGAACTATTTCTGACATGCCTCTACAAAATTTACCTGTCAATAAAAGACTTGGAAAACTTGACTGAATTCAATTTGTTGCAAAATCTTCATCTATGTATACAAAAATCTGTTTGCGCCACAAACTTCAGACCTTTTGGAGAAATTGGCACTATTTTTTCTCTACAATTTTCTTTGCTAACACAATTTGCTAAAATTAAAAATTAAAAAATTATCACCAAAAATCAATGTGATAAACATAAAAATGGAGTTTAGATGATCGGTTCATAAAAGGTACTGTCTATGCTTATACAAAAGCCATTAAGAATTACAAAGGGCAATAACTTGCATAGATTTGGCCCCTAGCTCTTAACATTTTTATTATAATAAAGTATTTGTCCTATAGATATGAATGTGTTTGCAAGGTTGGGGTTTGATGAAATTCCATCAATTACTTTTTCTGAGGAAACAAAATGCTATCGATCGACAGACAGAAAGACATACATGTAAAACTGTATATCCCCCACAACACTGACTAATGGCCTCATTGCCCACCTGAATGTAATCTTATGGCTAAGTTTATATGTGATATGTAGACTATGCTTGGAGAAGATCTGAGTATTTATTGCAAAAAAATAAGCCATTCTGTTTATATAATAAATCAGAGTGCCTCATTTCAACGAAATTCACAGGTTTTGGTACAGTACTGCTCCAAAAACACTTCTTTAAAAATTTTGCGAAAAACAACACAGCATTACGGTACTTGTTCTAAATTTTTTGAACACCTCTATCTTTCTGTTCTCAACTGAACTGTCAGTTATCAGGGCTGGAATTCACTATACTTGTCAGAAAAGCAAACAGGGAAGACCTTGATCAGACTGCTTCTTCAGAAGCAGTCTGATCTGGGTCTGCACTGTTTGTCAAGGCCTTTGAGCAAAGTGTTTGAAATTTTAGAATATTTATCGTACCTGTTTTGAGCGAATCTATATCTGCCTCAAACTCATCACTCTCCGCATTCCCTACCACCTCTACTACCACCGCAGTACAGGCCCTATGTCCCGAGGTCGGCAATACACTCCTGTGGTCTAGGAGAGCATTGATGAGACTTGACTTGCCTTCATCCGTAGCCCCTACAATAGCTATCACTGTCTCCGGCTCTATCTGGTCCTCTAGCCGCTTAAGCTCATCCCTAAAATGTGAAAAACAATTGGGCCTCAAGGAGAGAAAACCGACTTTGCTGCATGCAGAAAACAAAAGCCCAGACCAGCTTGCGCATCTATGCAGTCTAATCCATGCCTTTGCTTTTTGCTCACTGCAAAGTGTAATATATATATGCTTGCTTCATTCAAAATTTTATTATTCTAGCTAGTTCCTGTAGCTAAGTAGACTGGTTTGAGAATGACATTGTCGCTAACCCTCGCGATGAGGCCACATTGTGAACTACATGTATAGTAATTTTCAGAATTTTTCTAAAAAACACTACACATTTGCTGTGACAAGTCATCATAATTGTTTTTTGTTTTGTTTTTCTTATTTATTTATTTATTTACTTATTTATTTATTTATTTATCATCCTAAAATTTGAGGAAAGACAATATGTTAAAACACCCATATAATAAAGTGCAATAGCCTGAACTGTAAATGTGTAACTGAGGTTTCAGAAAGCCAGGGGTGTGGAAATCCCATAATTTTTCACCTGTCCACAGACAAGAAAACTACAAAAATCTACTTGTCCATCAATGAAGCTTACTTGCCCAAATTTTAATATGAAAATATTTACTACTTGTTCATTTTATGCATAAATGTATGTTATTTTGTATCAATTTAAAATTTAATTCTTTTTTTTTTTTTGAAGAATTACTTGCTAATGTTATATCCGCAGTTACTTATGTTATGTTAGTAATTCTTCAAAACAGAAAGGTGCTTATATTAGTAACATAAGAGGAACATTCCTGAAGAATGTTAGCCGAACTAAACTGCATAAAAAAAATCCCTTATTTTCCACCCAGCCTGACCAAGTACCTCATAGAACTAGAAAAGCTTTCGACAAAGCCAGGGGTGTCTGAAAATCCTTGCTGCCTAGAACACCCAGGCGAAAAGGAAAAGACTCCACCTGCAATGATAGAAAGATTTATCAGTCACCCCTAATATTAACTGAATTGTTTCAACATAACCTAATAAACGTTTCCTATCTCACAGCATGTTACCTTTATCAGGTCATGATGACGATGCACTTTTTGAATGACATTGCTAGTCATTACTAGTTTTTGAATGACGTCGCTGAATCAACACAAAAATAAAAAATTACATCATAATCGCTAGTTTGATGGGTAAACTGATAAATAGAATACCAGGCTCGCGTCTTTTGATATCAAGTTTACCAGGCTCGGCTTTGAGAACGCATGTTGAATTGCTCGGCAAGCCTCGCGATGTAAACAAGCGTTCTCAAAGCCTTGCCTGGTAAACTTGATATCAAAAGACACTCACCTAGTATTCTCTATTTATCTAGCCTATATAAAACAGATAAAGAACTAAACTCTAGCTGATAAGTTTTTAGACCTGATTTTTCGCAATAACTTTTTTATCTTCAATTTTAGCAAAATGTGTTCGCGATGAAAGTTGTAGAGGAGAATTTCCGCCAACTTCTCCAAGAGGTCTTGTGCTTGTGGCACAAAGAGATGTTTGTGTATATAGATGAAGATTTTGCAATAAATTGAATTCGTCCTAAATTTTTAAGTCTTTTAATGACAGGTATAATTCGCATAGGCGTGACAGAAAGGGGTAGTTTCAAAAAAATATTCGGAAGCGGTGCATATCCCGTTCTTTAAAGGCTGTGCATAACATAAAACTGCCATTAACATACTCAGAATTTACCGTGCATATGCAGAATCAACTGAAATCAGGCTCATTTGTAGGAACAAAGGCTGGGTTATCACATGACGTGCATTTTTTCTCTTATACACGTGCTATGAAATGAATGGTTTTGAAATGACCCTACTAGTTTAACGCACGAGCGAATCAGGCGCGATTTCTATTATATTTGAAAAAGCCATCCATCGCTTTAGTAATTAAATTAGGGCGGTGCTACGAGGGTCATCCAATAAAGAATGAGACTTTCTTCATAGTATAAAAACCTGTGTGTGCATTTAGTTAAAACTCACCATAATGATAGTATGACATCTTGGCAATTCAGAAATAGAAACAATATATTTGTGATTGATCAGTTGCCATAGTAACGGAATGTTTTGTAGAAGGGCTTGAAGGCTCATGGCCACGTTTATATTATTTTTTGCATACCCACCATCTTTCAAAGTCTTTTATTTTCGAACATTGATATCATTAAACCTCTTGATATCAATTATTCTGCTGAACAATCTTAGTGTTACATAAAATGTTATAAAAGAAGAACTAAATATGCATATCCTTTATTTTGGTTGCCTAGCAACCAATTTATTCGATTTTTAATAAACACATTACTTTGCGTTGCCATGGTAACTATATAAGAGAAGGATATCATACAAAATGTATGGTTATGTGCAGCTGATCGTTATTAAGTATACATGAACAGAACCCTGTTCACTTTATTTGCCTTCGACTATTTGATATTAACTTTTAAAGTCACGAGGTCAGCGAAAGTTCTTAAAATCTTGATTTTTTAAGCTTTGTTTCCATGGTAACAGCTGAAAACTCCAGAACATTACATTACCCTATTGGTTATCGACTGAGTGCATGGGCATATATAAGTACTAGTAGAAAAATAAAGTATACATCTTAATCTGTTGCCATGGTGACCATCTATACTGAGCCGGCCACGGATGTTTGCCTAGTCTTCTAATGTTGCCTAGCAACAACAGTTGGAACTACGTAACACGTCAAATATGGTACACGTGAACAGCCAAAAAGATGTGTTAGTTTTGAACAAGATTTCATAAGCCTAGCATGTAAATTCAGTGCGCTATAGAAAAAGTCTCATTCTTTATTGGATGACCCTCGTATGTAACTTTTTGACTGACATCTTGGACTTAGTTTATTTGCGCTTTGCTTAAAATGTTCAAAGAGTGCATCTAAGCACAGAGGAACCTGCAGCATCAAGGATGCTGGGACCGTTTGGAGAAGTTGGCGGAGATTTTCCTGAATACTTTTCATAGTGAACACATTTTGCTAAAATTGAAGATAAAAAAGTCAGACTGGTGAAGCCGGGAATCCAACCTGCGACCCCTGGTTTACAAGGCAAGCGGTTTATCCACTACACCACCTCAGCTTCTGCTTCACCTTATGATACTGCTTATATATGAACTATTTAAATCTTTTTCAATGAAAGAACATCTCTCAAAATGTCCATAAGGCAAAAAAAGTGTGTTTACTATTGCCCGACCATTCTTAATTTTTAGTTTATTTTAGTATAATTTAAGGATTTCTGGGAAATTCCCCTTTTCCCATTCATTCCAATTATAAAAACTATTCTTAAATAAAAAACAAACTGACCTACCTACCCCATTTCATTTTTCCATCCAACAATAAGCACACATATTTTTTGGCCTAATCATTAATTAAGCATCAATATTTAAAATGTCACCAACCCAAAGGCCAAAAAGCAAGACAAAAGATAAATAAAAAATACAGTTCAATAACCAGATCCCAATTTAAGAATATTCCAGAATATTTATCTTAAATAATAATTAAATGCAACAACCACCCAAATAACTGGATCAGAGAAAACTGGACCAAATATTAGGCTCACCTTTTAGAACCAGAGTATGCTCCACGAATGGCTCAATGTCGCAGAAACAACAGTCAAGTGGAAGTGTTGGGGACATACCTAAGTAGGCGTCACTGAATATTTATTATTATAACGAACAATAATTAATATAGTTTTTACCACCCTTACCAACTTTAGCACAAAATATCTCATGATGTGCAAGGTCTACACTAATGTAGGTAGTATAAAATAGTTATACAATGTTTGTCCACCTGCATGTAAGATAATCCACTCGCTAAAGCTTGTGGATTATCTCCACGTACAGGCGGACAACCCATGGTATAAGTATTACTTAAGGTTGGTGATGTGAACAGTTTCTGAGACATCAAGTCTTTCATGGGCTGTCACAGGTGGTGCGTACTTCCAAGTGATCCCAGGCAGATGATAATTAATGTGTCTAATCACCAAGAGCAAATACAGTTTATGTTTTAGGGGTTGGGATAGATAAAGCTTCTGATAGACAAGAATGTGTCCATGGGACACGGATG
Organism: Loripinus fragilis; assembly: GCA_964019695.1. Taxonomy (NCBI): domain Eukaryota; kingdom Metazoa; phylum Mollusca; class Bivalvia; order Lucinida; family Lucinidae; genus Loripinus; species Loripinus fragilis. Next base: position 13,806,341 of record OZ026519.1, on the reverse strand, counting down.
CCCCCGCTGATGCACAATTCGCATATTCATGACTTATTTTGATGAACAAAGGGCAATAACTCTTGAAGGCATGGTACGATATCGACCGTTACCGAATCTGAAGACATTACGGTACTAAACAATGTGACTAAATTTCATAAAGTTGTGATCAAAATTTAGACGTATAGACTGGACACTATCAAAAATGGTGAATTTTCATAAACCTTGAAGTGGACCAATATCAAACTTTTTATGTTTTTACTTTTTATGTTTTTGATCTGTCTTGTGGTTTGCTATGTCTTTGTGCACGTCTGTTTATATGTGCTTTGTGGTTTCCTGCTGGGAAAAGGCTGGCCTCTTGGCTCTCGTTTGTGGTGTCTAACTGTGAGTTTGTCACTTTCCCATTGGTATCCTGGGTCAGGTGTGGTACTTGATTGTATCGATTCCTGATCTTTGCACCCTTACTTACTTTGAAGACATTATGGTACTAAACAATGTGACCAAGTTTCATAAAATTCTGATCAAAACTACTGGTCTTATAGACCGCACACCATCAAAAATGGTGAAATTTCATGAACAAAGGGCAATAACTCCTGAAGGCATGGTACAATATGGATCATTTTCAAACTTGAAGAAGACATTATGGTACTTAACAATGTGACCAAAATTCAAAAAATTCTGATCAAAACTATTCAATTTAGAGAGCGAACATTGTTGGTGTGAAGTACAAATGTACATACATGCAGACTGACAGGGGTAACACTTAATGCCCCAGCCATTGTTGTGGCAGGGGCATAATATAAAGCCTTTCACACACTGAAGGGGGTCGGGCGTATCCCGGGAATCACATGAAAGGACCACAACAATAGGAAAATCATCTGACAATAACAGGGTGGCCAACTTACGTTAAAAATTTTCTAGATCGAACACAGTGCATAAAGCTTATTGTTAAGGTATAGCATACAGCTCGCATAGAAGAACTTTCAAGCTACCAATCTGTTAAAATATTCTTGTGTGTCCCATAACCCAACTCATCGTGGTGTGTCCCGTGTGGGTTTTTCTGTCATAGCTTGTTACCGCTGTAAAAGGTATTATTATAACATTTTGTGAGCAAAACAAGCCTGGCTGCCTCTTAGGCGAGAATTCAGACCACTTTCACTGTTTGCGAATGCATCTAATTCATTTAATTTTGTCATCTTTGACTCACTGACGGGCGCGTGTGTGTCCCATATTCTCAAAAAAGCATGACATGAATAATCTCGCAAATGCCTGAATTTCATGAAAAGATGAAACATGCAAATAAAACTAGAAACCAATGTGGGGTAGCTGCACCGTACGTTTTTAATGTATGCGTGACACACAAATTTGTTTTTTTACCCGAGGCGAGCGTTATTGACTCAAAATGTGTGTGTTCCATATGGTTAAAATCACGTGACTGTGATGTACGTTGGCCACCCTGAATAACATTCTAAAGATATGTACATCTACTCTTGATATTGAAGGTTCCACTAAAGTTTTGTTGAAATTCAACCAGAAGTTGTTGAGAAACTGTGCGTACAAGATTAACAGGCAATACATCAAGATTAAAACAATACATGTTTTATTAAAGTCCCTAATTCCAGGAAAGGTCATCATACCATAAAATGCTAGCCTTGCTTGGCGTATGCCCATCTACTCTTGACACTGAAGGATTTCATTGAAAGCCAACCATTGATTTTGTAACATGACATTTGATTGGATAACGTCAAAAATTCGCGACAGTATATCCTGACTGTCGGATATATGTTGACATCATCAAGTACGCCACATTTCGTTGGATGATGTGTGGCTCTATGCAGCTTGCAACGATCCAATTTGAGACGAAACTGCAGGGGTGCATTAGAATAGGGATAACCATATTCAATATTTTCATTTGGGGAGGCATATCGTCCGATATACTTTCTTAAATCACATTTTACTATGCGCAACTAAATTTCTGACCATGCCTCACCAAATGAAAATTTTGAATACAGTTATCCCTAAATTTATCAAAGGGCCATAACTCCAAGATGACCATAAACGTGCTGTTGATATGTACATCTACTCTTGATACTGATGATTCCAATGAAAGTAAGAAAGGTGGCAAAGATCAGGAATCGATACAATCAAGTACCACACCTGACCCAGGATACCACATGGGCAAGTGACAAAAAAAAACACAATTAAACATAACAAACGAGAGCCAAGAGCTCAGTCTGTTCCCTGTTCCACAAGCCAGCAATGAACAGACGTGAAAGCATGACATGGACAAGGGGGTGACTATATGCTACTCTTTCAGGGAGCAATAATAATAATAATAATAATACAAGTAGCTTCAAATTAAACCTTACCATAAATTTGGATCCAAAGATAAACTATAGACTTTATTTACAGTAAACCAGTATATTTCTCAGTGTAACCTCAATGAGTTTTCAACTCATTTACACTGGTTATAAATGAGCCGTGATATGAGATTTCCAAAAATGTGGTAAATGCTATCAGCAAAGGCTCAGACCAGCCTGCACATAGGCGCAGTCTGATCAGAGCATTTGCTAGTCGCTTGAATATTCTAGGAGTGTTAGGCTACTGACTCAACATCATTTGGAGTTTCTAAGATTAAAAGGAGGCTACACAGGCTCGTCTGAGTCTTCACTTGTCAAAATGCCACATTGTTGGAAATTACATGCCATGGCTCAAATGGAATTCCTTTAGAGAATCCTAAAAAATTACACATTCTTTTTTAGAGTGCACTGAAGAACATGAAGTACTAGTTTAAAATATGCTTCAGCAAAACATAGCAAACAAAAACATGGTATAGGAAAGCATAGCTCCACTGAAAGTCCAGCTATAAATGTTGATAGATCAGCAGTTTAATTAAGACTTTACATGGGTTATGTTGACAAAACTAACAGGATGTTGAACCTCAATAAGTAAAACATTTGACATCCACGGCGGGGCCATTTCTGGCCCACAGAGGCATAATTTGAATGAACTTGGTAAAGGTTCACTAGAAAATGCTACTAACAATATCAAGGCTCTATTCAGACAAAAATATTTTTTATGTTTTCCCTATATAAGCCTATTTTTTTTATCCATTGGAGGGGACACTTTTGGCACAAGGGGCATAACTTGATTCAACTCATCTGATAATGGGGAATAAACCCTTTGTATACTGGAAATTGCCCTAAAAGGGTAGTATAGTAATCTGCATTTCATCAGGGTCTGCACTGTTTGATATGATAAATGCAATTTTCAGAGACTGAAGTACATATTTATTAGGAAAGTCTACCTGTGACCCCTTAAAACATATAATGGGTAGTAGCTATCTGTATTGGAAAATCCAGCTTTTCCCAGAATCAAGAGAAAAACTCTACAAACAAGACAGCCACATTTGCAATTACAAAGAAATGAAATTATAGTGGTTCAGTTTGAGACATTTCTCATCTAGAGCTCTGGCAGCCCTTTTGATCAGTGGAGCAGTCTGATCTGGGTCCACAGTTTGCCATAGAGGCTTCTTAAACATTTCAGCAGACGAGAAAAGCAGACGACTTTTGTTGCGATTGGTACATTAAGGGTTAAAACTCTTTCCTTGCTAGTGGCTACTTTTGTCACCTGCTACTAATCTTTGCTAATATAGGTTAACAGTTTGGACCCAGATCAAGACTGACAGAATGTTCGATACTCTCAGTCTGATAGTGTTCCTGAAAGAATTTCTTGATAAAGTTAATTTTGAAAAATGTCAAGAAAAAAAAACATAGAAGCATGAAAGAATACCCAGCATGCAGAGTTAAGCTATCATTCACCATGTAAGAAAGAAGAAATATCTTTAAACTAGAAATTGTGTTTATGAAACGCTATGCCTCCAACCATTAGCTTGCCCACCATCCTGTTCACCAGGTAATCTATTCACCATCATTCTTCAGCTGACAAATCTGAGGCTAATAGCTTTAATAGTTTTCGAGATACATGTATCTTTATTGGAAGTTTTCAATGTCCAAATTTGCAAAGGGCATTAATTAAAAAAAAAAAGCAATGGCGATAACTTAATAAAGAAAAATATTTTTTTTAAATTTTCACCAGGTAATCTACTCATTACCCTCTATCCGCTGTTCAACTTTGGAGCTCCTAGCTGTAATGGTTTTTGAGAAATCAAGTTTTCTATGTCAAAATTTGCAAAGGGCAATAACTCAAAAAAATACAATGATTTTTTTTTTAATTTTCATCAAGTAGTCTACTCATTATCTTCTATAAACTGACCAAGTTTGAAGCTCCTAGCTGTAACGGTTTTTGAGATATCAAGTTTTCTATGTCGAAATTAACAAAGGGCAACAACTAAAAAAAAATAAAATGACCATGTTTGAAGCTCCTAGCTGTTATAGGTTTTGAAATATCCTGATTACAAAATTTCATTATGACCCTTTAAAAGGGGCATAACTCCACAAAGGGAGATAATCCAGACTAAAAATATGGGTCAGTTATTTTTTGAAGCTTAGTCCATCAGATTCTATGAAATTTCAAAACCCTATCTTAAATTTGTAACGGACGGACACACAGATGGACGGACGGATGGACGAGCCCAAAGCAATATGTCCCTTCAGCTTTTTCAAAGTTGGGGGCATAATAAAGAAGAACTTAACAAGCCAACCAGTGAAAATGCATAGGCTTGAGAACATAAAAGCTAGAGGACCTAACGGTCTTGAAGCACACACCTGATCTCCTTAATAATGTAAAAATAGGTCAAGGTCAACTACAACTTATAATGAAGCTTACTTTGTTTTACCATATATGGAGGTTGCAGCCTTTGGTCAAATGACCTAAAAAAAATCTAATGAATACTCCATCAAACAGCCCAGTGATTTCTGAGAAAACACACAAAAAGTCTGGAATAAAAATCTTTGAAATTGACTTTGCAATTGAAATTAAATGATATTGACCTTTTGACCCCTCCCCAGGGCCCCAGGGGGTGGGGCAAAAAAATATGCCGTTGCACGCTTAATTCATGGGAGTAACTCACACACTAAATTTGGTTGAATTTCTTCCAATGGTTTAGGAGGAGATAGCATAACGGACTGACAGCAGGATGGAATTTGATTTTGGCCCCTAAGTACCCCCAAGTCCCACCCCTAGGGCATGACCCAGGCGACAGAATAAAAAAAAACATCTGATATGTTTTATATCTTTCATTTGTGAGAACACATACAAAGTTTTGTATAAAAAATCTTTGAAATTGACTTTGTAATTAAAATTAAATGATATCTGACCTTTTGACCCCTCCCCAGGGGCGGGCCAAAAAATTTTTTGACGTTGCACGCCCCATTCATAGGAGTAACTCACACACCAAATTTGGTTGAATTTCTTCCAATGGTTTAGGAGGAGATAGCATAAAGGATAGACAGCAGGACGAAATTTGATTTTGGCCCCTAAGTACCCCCAAGTCCCACCCCTAGGGCATGACCCAGGCGACAGAATAAAAAACCCATCTGATATGTTTTATATCTTTCATTTGTGAGAACACATACAAAGTTTTGTATAAAAAATCTTTGAAATTGACTTTGTAATTAAAATTAAATGATATCTGACCTTTTGACCCCTCCCCAGGGGCGGGCCAAAAAATTTTTTGACGTTGCACGCCCCATTCATAGGAGTAACTCACACACCAAATTTGGTTGAATTTCTTCTAATGGTTTAGGAGGAGATAGCATAACGGATAGACAGCAGGACGAAATTTGATTTTGGCCCCTAAGTACCCCCAAGTCCCACCACTAGGGCATGACCCAGGCAACAGAATAAAAAACCCGTCTGATATGTTTTTTATCTTTCATTTGTGAGAACACACAGTGTTTGGATTAAAAATCTTTGAAATTGACTTTGTAATTGAAATTAAATGATATTTGACCTTTTGACCCCTCCCCAGGGCCCCAGGGGGCGGGGCAAACAATTTTTTGATGTTGCGCGCCCCATTCATGGGAGTATCTCACACACCAATTTTGGTTGAATTTCTTCCAACGGTTTAGGAGGAGATAGCATATCGGACAGACAGCAGGACGGAATTTGATTTTGGCCCCTAAGTTACCCCAAGTCCCACCCCTAGGGCATGACCCAGTTGACAGAATAAAAAAAACGTCTGATATGTTTTGTATCTTTCATTTGAGAGAACACACACAGAGTTTGGATTAAAAATCTTTGAAATTGACTTTGTAATTGAAATTAAATGATATCTGACCTTTCGACCCCTCCCCAGGGCCCCAGGGGGCAGGGCCAAAAAAATTGACGTTGGGCGCCCCATTTATGTGAGTAGCTCACACACCAAATTTGGTTGAGTTTCGTCCAATGGTTTAGGAGAAGATAGCATAACGGACGGATAGACGGACGGACGGAGGCGATAACAATATCCCCTTCGCTTTTTTAAAAAAGTGTGGGGATAATCAAGGCTCTATCTATGCCTTGTGGTTCAGACAAAAAGATTTTTTCCCGTTTTCCCAACATAAGCCTATCTAAAGTATGTGACCCCCAGGAGGGGGCCACTTTTGACCCCAGCACCATAATTTGAACAAACTAGGTAGAGGTCCACTAGGTGATGTTACATATCAAATATCAAGGCTCTATGCCTTGTGGTTCAGACAAGAAGATTTTTTCACGTTTTCCCAACATAAGCCTATGTAAAACACGCGGTGCCTATGGCACCAGACACAAATTACACTATATAAGCACTCGAAAGGTGGTGTAGACGTAATAATGTCTAAGTTCAACACTCCAAAAATATATTATCAAATGTGCACAAAATATAGGGTGCACATATTCAATGTGTTAACAATCATAATGGAAAGTTTGAATATAAAGGAATGAAAACTGCTTGAGTTACAGATTACACAAACCAGACACCCCCTAAGCATTTCGGATGGAAAAAATGTCTAAGTTCAACAGCCCTAAAATTAAGAAAATATTAATCAAATGTGCACAAAATAGAAGGTGCACATGTTCAATGTATGAACAATCCTTATGCAAAGTTTGAAAATTAAGGAATGAAACTGTTGGAGTTAAAGATTACACAATCCAGACACCATCTATGCATTTTGAACAGAAAAGAAATTGTCTTAGTTCAAGACCCCGAAAATGTGCACAAAGAAGGAGGTGCACATCTTCAATGTGTGAACAATCATTATGCAAAGTTTGAATATAAAGGAATGAAAAATGTAACACAAACTAGGCACCCCCTAAGCATTTCGGATGGTAAAAATGTCTAAGTTCAACTACCGTCAAAAATGAGAAAATATTTATCAAATGTGCACAAAATGGGAGGTGCACATCTTCAATGTGTGAACAATCATTATGCAAAGTTTGAATATCAAGGAATGAAAACTGTTGGAGTTATAGATTACACCAACCAGACACCATCAAAGCATTTTGGACAAAAAATGTCTAGGTTCAACAACCCTCAAACCACAAAATAAGCACAAAATAGGTGCATAAAAAATTATCTTCAATATGTGAACAATCATTATGCAAAGTTTGAATGAAAGGGAATGAAAACTTTTGGAGTTACAGATTATGCAAACTAGGCACCCCAAAAGTGTTGCGTATGGACAGACAGAAGGATGGACAGATGGAGTGGACCCATTACTAGACCTGCTTTCGCTAAAGTGACGTAGGTAATAACTACTGTTTTGAGCATCTACCAAACTCACCTGAGTTGTATTCTTTCACATTTTTCCTCGCGAATGGACTGTATTTTGGCGTCTTCATGGCTTTCAATGAACTTAAATATTTCTTTCAATTCACTGAAGAAGTCTTTTACCCTGGAATTGCATAAAGAATCAAATCAGCCGACCAGATAATCCTCAGCATGAAAAAAAATGTTTATGGGGTTTACAACTAGATCCATAGGTTTAGATAAAAAAAAAAAATCAGCGTACAATTGTACATATTTTCTTACTCATCAATTTTAACATATGTTTATTGCGCTGAAAAAGAACTGTCTCATGGAGACATTTCTTTTGAGTAACCACAACATATGTTTTGGTTGAGTAATAAGAAAAATAATTTTTTGATACACACTCTTAACTAAAGGACTGATTAGTCTAGATCAGACAAAAACCAAAGTGTACGGTTACAGAATATGGCCAGCGGCTTATAATTTTGAGAAAAAGAGAGATTAAATGGGGCTTTCTTTCTATCTTATAGTACTGGCACGATCAAATTTTGATGATTACCCCAGGGAGTGCGATTTTGGAATTTTGAAGAAAAAAAAACAAAATAAAACAAAAAAACAAAACAAAAAACAAGAAAAATCTTTCTGTGTTTTTAACTAAATGAGGAGTGCCCTAAACTCTTCAGTAGTCTGGGAATTGACCACCGAAGGAGAAAGACTATTCCACTGTGGAATAGTCCGGGGGAAAAAAGAGTTCTTCGGGGCATCACTGAATGTCCGGTATCTACAATATTTGTCACTGTGTGATGACCTGTGGTTAAACTGTGAGCAGGGGTCAGGTACTTGTCTTTTTCTATAGACACAGTACCAGAATGTATCTTATTAAAGAGAAGCCCTATGGGCCTCAAGAGATGGCCACTCAAGCTCATCAAGCATCTCACCAACACTACTTGTGTTTCGCCATCTCCTGCAGGTCCAACAGGCTGCTGTCCTCTGAACTTTTTCTACCTGATTATAATCTGAAGTTTTGAGTAAGGGCTCCAAGTGGGTGCTGCATACTCTAGTTTAGGCCAAACCAACGTTTTGTATGCAACTTCCTTAGTACTCCTAGGTGCAAAAGCCAAATATCTGTGAAGGAAACCGAGTGTCTTAGTTGCTTTGGAAGAAATTTCTGAAATGTGTTAACCCCAATCCATATTATCAGAGACAGTTATGCCAAGGTATTTTGCTGACTGAATGTTTTCCAAAGTTTTGTTGTGAAGGGAGTTATCCAAGAGATTCTGTTTGTGATGCTGATGCCGAGCCAATCTCAAAGAGTGACATTTGGCCACACTGAACTTCATTTGCCAATTGGCTTCCCATTGTCCTAAGCTAGTGAGGTCTTCCTGCAGGATTAAACAGTTCTGAATCGACTGTATGTTTCTATACAGGACACAGTCTTCCGCTAACAGGCGAACAGACGACCTGATGTTATCCGGCAGGTCATTTATAAAAATAAAGAACAGGATCGGTCTTAAAACCGACCCTTGGGGTACACGGATAACACTGGGACTGGATCTGAGGCTTGACCATCCTATACTACTTGTTGAGTGCGCACAGAGAGCCATGAGTTTATCCACTTGTGGGTGGACCCTCTTATCCCATTATAGTCCAATTTGTGTAATAGCCTCCTGTATGGTACCTTATGAAAGGCCTTATACAGGCCTTATAGGGACAATACATATGAGCAAATAATATGTTTGAGTGAATATGATTTTTGTATGCATACGTTTGGACAAACTGTTAGCAAGTTTCACAATACATTTGCCCGAACTTTTTTATCCAAAGGTACAACTAACTTCTACATTGAAAGTGAACATTAGAGTTTGTCAGAAAAATGGCTTACAAAGCAATCCCTGTAAACATGTGAACATAGTTGAGCCGTGACATGTGATTTCCAACAATGTGGTATTTTGACATGTGTAGACTCAGGCGAGCCTGTACAACCTCCTTTGACGCTTAGAAACTCTAAATCATGTTCAGTCTGTAGCTTAACACTAAAAGAATATTCAAGCGACTAGCAAAGGCTCTGATCAGACTACCAGTATGTGCAGGCTGGTCTGAGCCTTTGCTGGTCGCACATACCACATTGTTGGAAATCTCATGTCACGGCTCATATAGTTCGATGATTCAGACATGTGTATACGATTTTAAACTGAAAATGACTTATAAAGCACTGCTTATCCACATATGAACAATATACTTTGATGAAACGGACATGTACAGGTATATATGATTTTAAACTGAAATGAAATAGTAAACTTTTTCAAATCATACTTGCACCTGTAAGATTGGTGCTCAGGAGGCAACATATAATGGAAGGAGGTATCTAGGTGTACCTGAATACCTATGCAACTAGTCGCTCATTCGTATTGTAAGAATATGCTCAAACATATGATCACTCAAATGTAAATTTTGAAAAAGTCGCTCAAACATGCTGCACCCAATTAAACTATCTAAGCAGCAAAAAATAACAAAAAGAGGGCCCTTGGGCCCTGGATTGCTCACCTGAGTTCTGGCACATAAGATGATGTATTGGCATGTGGCTAAAGAGATCATTTAAAGCTATTTGGATTTTTAGCTCTCGTGGCCATGTTGTTCAGCTGAGCTAAATATTCTGGTAGAAGGTATCATGAGGAACATTTCTGTGAAATTATTTGAACCAGTGGTTCAGGAGGAGAGGTCATTTAAAGATATTTATTATCTATAGCTCTGGCAACCATTTTGTTCGGTGCTTCCTAACCATTTGTGCAATTATAGTTGAGGGCATTATGCAGAACATTTCTGTGAAATAAAATTGAATTTGAAAGAGTGGTTCGAAAGGAAATGAGGTTTAAAGATATTTCATATCTAGTGCTCAAGTGGCCCCTTTGTTCAGCAGAGCAGAAACATTTGTGCAGTTTTGAACCAGGCCTCAAATTGCGAGAAACAAATCTGTGAAATTGTTTTGAATTTTGGCCAGTGCATGATTCAGGAGATGTCTTTAAAAGATATTTCTTATCTAGATCTCTAGTGGCTCTTTGTTTGGCTGAGTGAAACCATTTGTGCAATTTTGGTAGAGTGCATCATAGTGAGAAACATTTCTGCAAAATTATTTAGAATTTGGACAAGTAATGCAGGAGATGTTGTTAAAAGACATTTCTCACCTAGCAGCAGAGTATATGTTGTTGAAAACATTTCTTATCTAGTGCTCTGGCAGTCCCTTTGTTCAGCAGAGCAGAGCCATTTGTGCAATTTTGGTAGAGTGCATCATGAGGAACAATTCAGTGAAATTACTTTGAAATTGGAGCAGTGGTTCAGGAGAAGATGTCGTTTAAAGACATTTCTTATCTAGAGCTCTGGTGACCCCTTTGTTCAGTAGAGCAGAACCATTTGTGCAATTATGGTAGAACTAGAAGGCATCATGAGGAACAATTCTGTGAAATTATTTTGAATTTGGACCAGTGGTCCAGGAGGAAATGTCGTTTAAAGACAGTCCCTTTTCTAATCAGAGTGGAACCGTTTGTGTAAGTTTGGTAGAAGGCATCATGAGGAATAATTCTGTGAAATTATTGTGAATTTAGACCAGTGGTTCAGGAGGAATTGTCATTAAAAGGTATTTCTTATCTGGAGCTCTGACAACCCTTTTGTTCAGCAGAGCGGAACTGTTTGTGCAATGTTGGTAGAGGGTATTATGAAGAACAATTCTGTGAAATTATTTTGAATTTGGGCCAGTGGTTCAGGAGTGGATGTGGTTTAAAAGATTTCTTATCTGGAGCTCTGGTGGCCCTCCCCTTTGGTGGAGCATAACCATTTATGCAATTTTGGAAAGAGGGCATCATGGGGAACATTCATGTTAAGTTGTTTTGGACAAGTGGTTCATGAGATGTCGTTTAAAGAAAAGGTTTACGGACAACAGATGGACGACAGATAAAAACTGATTACAATAGCTCACCTTCAGCCCTGTGTGTGCTGAATCCTGCATTGTAGCACAGATGATCTGCATTTTTGTTTTTTGTGTATGCAATAGGCAGGTTTTCTCATTATATCATCGCTTGGATCTTATATATTAACTCCTTGCCATTTTTCATTTGCTGATTTTTTTCAAAATTAACTTTTTCCAAAATTATTTCAGGAATAGAGTGACAAAACTTTGGGCCTGATCTGGATCCAAACTGTTTGCAAAGGTTATCAGTAGACCACGCTAGCTTTAAGCCTAGAAAGTATTATTTATATTTTAAATCATGTTGTGGGTACCCAATAAAATTACAAATGTACCTCATTTAGATGATTCAATGGGTATCCACAGTGTAAGGTTTAATGTAGATTATCATAATTATAGTAACTTGATGGCATACTACATCACATCGAGTGGTTTAAGCTCATATCATAGGATCACGTCACATGTATGTTTATCATATACCTTTTTTTCTGACATTATTCTGATTTCAAAAATTGTTTTGGTCTTTAATCCAGAAAAATTGTGGGAAAGTAAGCCTTTTGTTTTGTTTCTTGACGTTAAGTCTTCACATTTTCTGTCTCTGGTTCCATGCTTGAAATATACTTTAAGTAATGTCACCGCAAAAACTAGACTAGCCACTAGTCAGAAAAATAAGTCTGATTTTTTTTCTGTAAATGTTACAAACTGTTTGGCCATTTGTAATAGCAAGTCTACTTACTTTTCATTGCATCTAGATAAGACTAGCCATATGGTGTAATATATCTAATAGATTTTATAGATTTTAGCCCAATGTAGAAAATTCATTTTAACGTCTGGAGGACAGTTAAGCAAAAACAGGCCCATTATAGCCACGTTTTAAAGGATAGTGATATGGAATCAGAAAACCTCTGATAGTTCATTGATCCTGCTTTCTGTATCAACAGACAGTTCAAAAGATGCATCATTTATAGGTATATATTGTAGACTATTATGCTTGGTTACACTGCTGGAATAGAGCAGTGGAACTGAAATCAGTGGAAAAGTCATTGGGTGACTTGGATGAATTAGCAGACGGTTTTTTTTTATAACTAAACAAATGGTTCTGTAATCTTTTCCCCCTCAGGTTATGAGAACTACCTGTCTAGGGTCGGTTGTTTAAAGCATCCTAAGCCTATCAAACGAGGTTATTAGGGTAAAAACATCGAATTTCGGACAGACATGTAAAATCGGACACTCTTCTGCCTCCCCTGACATAACGTCCTGCTCTAGACTCTCAACCAATTGTTAAGTATAATATTTCAGGTTTACTGAACAGACAAAATATCGTCGTACCCACTTCCCAACAGTGAAAATGGAACACGTCACATTATAATCGACAAATTAGATATCCATTCCAGTTTGGTGACCTCCAGCTCCGCACAGTTTAGAGAGCACATGGTTTCGATGCTTGTCACAACTATTTTTAATTCCATCTTTTATAGTTGAATATTAATGCACAATGAAATATTTCTGCTCCCTAGTATCTTCGATAGTTATATTTATGAAATGAAAGGTTGTTTTTGCATATTCACAAAGATTTGAAACGAAATGACGATAAAATAATGGGTGTCCGTATTTCCCTTCAGGAAATTTAATTTCGGACACGGCATTGAACAAGACGTTCAGACAATGATTTTTGACCCTTTCATATGTTTTTCTTTCCTTTCCAGCTGTTTTTAAATAAAATGCATTGTATCTATTTACGTTTTAGATAAGATTATTTAAGATTATTGTTGATATAGCGATTGAAAGACTGGAATGCATCACCACGGACCCCCAAAATTAAGCAAGAGTTGACTGCGGGTTGAAAAGATTCCGTAGCTTTGCATGCTGGTTGACATTTCAGCACTTGATTTTAGAAGCAAATGAAATCGATATCTTAAAAGACCTCAGTATTTTACTCATATGATAAATGAAACATATTTAACTGTTTTTGACAGAATAAAAACATTTAAAGAGCTTTATTTTTTAAAAAGAAACAACTGTCCGATTTTCCCTTCAGCTCTGTCCGAATTTCCCAATAGCCGTCCGAATTTTCATGTTCGACCCTATGTCACTTTAAGTGCTAATCAAACACATTTAAATGCATTAACCAATGAAATTACAGCTTTATTAAGTCAATCGAGCATGTCTGCTAGCTACCGGCTAGATTTAACTTGGTGACATGTCTGGAGTAAAGCACAAACCGTGCTGAAGTAGTGACACAGCGAAAAAGCGTCCGAAGTTCGATGTTTTTACCCTAAGTGGTCAACAAGCTACGTATATGCTGAATGTTTAACCAAATACAGATAACAGTGAATTTAATCAATAGAATTATTTTATACCCTATTGTCCTGTCAGCCAAGAGCGACAGTTACGTCATGTTTCGTTAACAAAGTTATCAGGGAGTTAGACTGGATATATCACTTGTGTATTAATCCTATCCACAGGATAAGATTAATACATAAGTGATCTATCGAGTCGCGTTAGCTCAATAGATGTGTCCATGTTAGAGCTTTACTAAACAATTGAAAAACAAAGTATTTCATCATTGTCACTTTTGGTAGGCACGACAGTAGAATGCAGACAATTTCTTGAGTATAAAATTTTATTAATATACCTGCCCTAACTGCCCTATAGGTAATTTAAAGTCATGAACTCAGATACCTTACATTAGTTTTATGGCTCAATCAGAGTAGCTGATCCTGTGTACTGTTCAGACTAAGTAACTAACCCTGTGCACTGCATGGACTTACTGTCATGCCAACCAAGAGTGATAGTGATGTAATACATTGTTTACATTGCTAAGTAAAACACTAACATGTACACTTCACTTTAGCTTAGAACGTGAATCAATAGAATCAATTATAAACCCTGCATGATAACTTTTTAAACTAAACATGAGCTAAGAAGCTAACTCTGTGCACTGCACAGACTTAGTAGCTAGACTTAGTAGCTAACCCTGTACACCACACAGACTTAATAGCTAGACTTAGTAGCTAACCCTGTACATCACACAGACTTAGTAGCTAGACTTAGTAGCTAACCCTGTACATCACACAGACTTAAGAACTAGACTTAGTAGCTAACCCTGTACATCACACAGACTTAGTAGCTAGACTTAGTAGCTAACCCTGTACACCACACAGACTTAGTAGCTAGACTTAGTAGCTAACCCTGTACATCACACAGACTTAGTAGCTAGACTTAGTAGCTAACCCTGTATACCACACAGACTTAGTAGATAGACTAAGTAGCTAACCCTGTACACCACACAGACTAAGTAGCTAACCCTGTACATCACACAGACTTAATAGCTGGACTTAGTAGCTAACCCTGTACATCACACAGACTTAGTAGCTAGACTTAGTAGCTAACCCTGTACACCACACAGACTTAGTAGCTAGACTTAGTAGCTAACCCTGTACACCACACAGACTTAGTAGCTAGACTTAGAAGCTAACCCTGTACATCACACAGACTTAGTAGATAGACTTAGTAGCTAACCCTGTACACCAAACAGACTTAGTAGCTAGACTTAGTAGCTAACCCTGTACATTACACAGACTTAGTAGCTAGACTTAGTAGCTAACCATGTACAACACACAGACTTAGTAGATAGACTTAGTAGCTAACCGTGTACATCACATAGACTTAATAGCTAACCCTGTACATCACACAGACTTAGTAGCTAACCCTGTACATCACAAAGACTTAGTAGATAGACTTAGTAGCTAACCCTGTACATCACACAGACTTAGTAGCTAACCCTGTACATCACACAGACTTAGTAGCCAGACTTAGTAGCTAACCCTGTACATCACCCAGACTTAGTAGATAGACTTAGTAGCTAACCCTGTACATCACACAGACTTAGTAGCTAACCCTATACATCACACAGACTTAGTAGATAGACTTAGTAGCTAACCCTGTACACCACACAGACTTAGTAGATAGACTTAGTAGCTAACCCTGTACACCACAAAGACTTAGCTTACCCTGTACATCACACAGACTTAGTAGATAGACTTAGTAGCTAACCCTGTACATCACACAGACTTAGTAGCTAACCCTGTACATCACACAGACTAAGTAGATAGACTTAGTAGCTAACCCTGTACACCACACAGACTTAGTAGCTAACCCTGTACATCACAAAGACTTAGTAGCCAAACTTAGTAGCTAACCCTGTACATCACACAGACTTAGTAGCTTACCCTGTACATCACACAGACTTAGTAGCTAACCCTGTACACCACACAGACTTAGTAGCCAGACTTAGTAGCTAACCCTGTACACAACACAGACACAGAAGCTAGACTTTGTAGCTAACCCTGTATATCACACAGACTTAGTAGCTAACCCTGTACATCACACAGACTTAGTAGCTAACCCTGTGCATCACACAGGCTTAGTAGATAGAGTTACTAGCTTACCCTGTACATCACACAGACTTAGTAGCTAACCCTGTACATCACACAGACTTAGTAGATAGACTTAGTAGCTAACCCTGTACACCTCACAGAATTAGTAGATAGACTTAGTAGCTAACCCTGTACATCACACAGACTTAGTAGATAGACTTAGTAGCTAACCCTGTGCCTCACACAGACTTAGTAGCTAGACTTAGTAGCTAACCCTGACATCACACAGACTTAGTAGCTAACCCTGTACATCACACAGACTTAGTAGATAGACTTAGTAGATAACCCTGTACATCACACAGACTTAGTAGCTAGACTTAGTAGCTAACCCTGTACATCACACAGACTTATTAGCTAACCCTGTACATCACACAGACTTAGTAGATAGACTTAGTAGCTAACCCTGTACATCACACAGACTTAGTAGATAGACTTAGTAGCTAACCCTGTACACCACACAGACTTAGTAGATAGACTAAGTAGCTAACCTTGTACATCACACAGACTTAGTAGATAGACTAAGTAGCTAACCCTGTACATCACACAGACTTAGTAGATAGACTTAGTAGCTAACCCTGTACATCACACAGACTAAGTAGCTAGACTTAGTAGCTAACCCTGTACATCACACAGACTTAGTAGCTAGACTTAGTAGCTAACCCTGTACATCATACAGACTTAGTAGCTAACCCTGTACATCACACAGACTTAGTAGCTAATCCTGTACATCACACAGACTTAGTAGCTAGACTTAGTAGCTAACCCTGTACATCACATAGACTTAGTAGCTAACCCTGTACATCACACAGACTTAGTAGATAGACTTAGTAGCTAACCCTGTACACCACACAGACTTAATAGCTAGACTTAGTAGCTAACCCTGTACATCACACAGACTTAGTAGCTAGACTTAGTAGCTAACCCTGTACATCACACAGACTTAGTAGCTAACCCTGTACATCACACAGACTTAGTAGCTAACCCTGTACATCACATAGACTTAGTAGCTAACCCTGTACATCACACAGACTTAGTAGCTAGACTTAGTAGCTAACCCTGTACACCACACAGACTTAGTAGCTAGACTTAGTAGCTAGCCCTGTACACCACACAGACTTAGTAGCTAGACTTAGAAGCTAACCCTGTACATCACACAGACTCAGTAGATAGACTTAGTAGCTAACCCTGTACACCACACAGACTTAGTAGATAGACTTAGTAGCTAACCCTGTGCCTCACACAGACTTAGTAGCTAGACTTAGTAGCTAACCCTGACATCACACAGACTTAGTAGCTAACCCTGTACATCATACAGACTTAGTAGATAGACTTAGTAGCTAACCCTGTACATCACACAGACTTAGTAGCTAGACTTAGTAGCTAACCCTGTACATCACACAGACTTATAAGCTTACCCTGTACATCACACAGACTTAGTAGATAGACTTAGTAGCTAACCCTGTACATCACACAGACTTAGTAGATAGACTTAGTAGCTAACCCTGTACACCACACATACTTAGTAGATAGACTAAGTAGCTAACCTTGTACATCACACAGACTTAGTAGATAGACTTAGTAGCTAACCCTGTACATCACACAGACTTAGTAAATAGACTTAGTAGCTAACCCTGTACATCACACAGACTAAGTAGCTAGACATAGTAGCTAACCCTGTACATCACACAGACTTAGTAGCTAGACTTAGTAGCTAACCCTGTACATCATACAGACTTAGTAGCTAACCCTGTACATCACACAGACTTAGTAGCTAATACTGTACATCACACAGACTTAGTAGATAGACTTAGTAGCTAACCCTGTACATCACATAGACTTAGTAGCTAACCCTGTACATCACACAGAATTAGTAGATAGACTTAGTAGCTAACCCTGTACACCACACAGACTTAGTAGATAGACTTAGTAGCTTACCCTGTACATCACACAGACTTAGTAGCTAACCCTGTACATCACACAGACTTAGTAGCTAACCCTGTACATCACACAGACTTAGTAGCTAGACTTAGTAGCTAACCCTGTACATCACACAGACTTAGTAGATAGACTAAGTAGCTAACCCTGTACATCACACAGACTTAGTAGCTAGACTTAGTAGCTAACCCTGTACACCACACAGACTTAGTAGCTAGACTTAGTAGCTAACCATGTACACCACACAGACTTAGTAGCTAGACTTAGAAGCTAACCCTGTACATCACACAGACTTAGTAGATAGACTTAGTAGCTAACCCTGTACACCACACAGACTTAGTAGCTAGACTTAGTAGCTAACCCTGTACATTACACAGACTTAGTAGCTAGACTTAGTAGCTAACCATGTACATCACACAGACTTAGTAGATAGACTTAGTAGCTAACCCAGTACATCACATAGACTTAATAGCTAACCCTGGTCATCACACAGGCTTAGTAGCTTACCCTGTACATCACAAAGACTTAGTAGATAGACTTAGTAGCTAACCCTGTACATCACACAGACTTAGTAGCTAACCCTGTACATCACACAGACTTAGTGCTGTATAGCTGACGGACATGTTTTAAAGTTATTGTTATAAAATATTTTTATTAAATATTTGGAAAAAATACAGTTGGAGCCCTGCTATTCGTCTGGCAGTTTTGGTAGCCAGCTGGAACTGATATCATTGATGTAAATATCGTCGATATAATCGACGTTAG
This sequence comes from Loripinus fragilis, assembly GCA_964019695.1. Taxonomy (NCBI): domain Eukaryota; kingdom Metazoa; phylum Mollusca; class Bivalvia; order Lucinida; family Lucinidae; genus Loripinus; species Loripinus fragilis. The sequence goes on along the minus strand of OZ026519.1, from coordinate 13,787,596 downwards.
TCGCCGTCTTAATGTCGGTCGCCATTCTTAGTTGGCCAGGCTGTGTCGACCTTTAACTGTCCTAGTAGCCTGGTAACAATCTCTGAGGTGCTGTATAGCTGACGGATGGCAATTATAATATCTGGCGATGCCAGAAACACGCACCTCAGCTTATATCATTCCAATTGCGCCAGGTCGTTCATGTTCAGACAAACGTGGTACGAATAATAAAGCTATAAAACTAAAGCTACTGTGTTTTTTATACATGTTTACCTTCAAGCTATATGTGAAATGATGAAATATTTTGCTTCATTGATTCGTGGTGACGCCACTTGCAAAATAAGTAAATCACGGATGCGTAGCTGGTGGTGGCCATTGTCTATAAAACACCAGTTTTAGGTAAAGATAGAGGCAGAGTGTCGTTTTTAATCGATTAAACTTGTTAAAGAGGATTTAAAATGTTCTGGGTGCAAAAAATAATATTTTTCATTTTTTGCGTTTTTAAAGTCCTTCAGTGTACATCACACAGACTTAGTAGCTAACCCTGTACATCACACAGACTTAGTAGATAGACTTAGTAGCTAACCCTGTACACCACACAGACTTAGTAGCTAGACTTAGTAGCTAACCCTGTACATCACACAGACTTAGTAGCTAACCCTGTACATCACACAGACTTAGTAGATAGACTTAGTAGCTAACCCTGTACATCACACAGACTTAGTAGCTAGACTTAGTAGCTAACCCTGTACATCACACAGACTTATTAGCTAACCCTGTACATCACACAGACATAGTAGATAGACTTAGTAGCTAACCCTGTACATCACACAGACTAAGTAGATAGACTTAGTAGCTAACCCTGTACATCACACAGACTTAGTAGATAGACTTAGTAGCTAACCCTGTACACCACACAGACTTAGTAGATAGACTAAGTAGCTAACCCTGTACATCACACAGACTTAGTAGATAGACTTAGTAGCTAACCCTGTACATCACACAGACTAAGTAGATAGACTTAGTAGCTAACCCTGTACATCACACAGACTTAGTAGCTAGACTTAGTAGCTAACCCTGTACATCACACAGACTTAGTAGCTAGACTTAGTAGCTAACCCTGTACATCACACAGACTTAATAGCTAGACTTAGTAGCTAACCGTGTACATCACACAGACCTTAGTAGCTAATCCTGTACATCACACAGACTTAGTAGATAGACTTAGTAGCTAACCCTGTACACCACAAAGACTTAGTAGCTAGACTAAGTAGCTAACCCTGTACACCACACACACTTAGTAGCTAACGTGTACACCACACAGACTTAGTAGATAGATGTAGGAGCTAACCCTGTACATCACACAGACTTAGCAGATAGACATAGTAGCTTACCCTGTACACCACATAGACTTAGTAGCTAGACTAAGTAGCTAACCCTGTACACCACACACACTTAGTAGCTAACGTGTACACCACACAGACTTAGTAGATAGACGTAGGAGCTAACCCTGTACATCACACAGATTTAGTAGCTAACCCTGTACATCACACAGAATTAATAGCTAGACTTAGTAGCTAATCCTGTACACCACACAGACTTAGTAGCTAGACTTAGTAGCTAACCCTGTACATCACACAGACTTAGTAGCTAGACTTAGTAGCTAAACCTGTACACCACACAGACTTAGTAGCTAGACTTAGTAGCTAACCCTGTACACCACACAGACTTAATAGCTAGACTTATTAGCTAACCCTGTACACCACACAAACTTTATAGCTAGACTTAGTAGTTTACCCTGTACACCACACAGACTTAATAGCTAGACTTATTAGCTAACCCTGTACACCACACAGACTTAATAGCTAGACATAGTAGCTAACCCTGTGCACCACACAGAATTAGTAGCTAACCCTGTACACCACACATACTTTGTAGCTAACCCTGTACACCACACATACTTAGAAGCTAACCCTGTGCACCACACAGACTTAGTAGCTAACCCTGTACACCACACAGACTTAGTAGCTAACCCTGTGCACCAGACATGGGGCGAATTAATCGTTAATGCTAATGCATTAATAATGCATTCTTTTTTCCAGTAATTCAAGGTAATGATTAATTCACCAGTTTTTGCATTACTTTAATGCTAATTCAATGCATTACTTTTGTCAAAAATTCAAAATTCACTGAATTACTTTGAATTACTGTCCAACAGAAGTTTTACCATAATGATACAGACTGTACAGCAGAGAGCTAGATCCACAACAAAAGGATAATTAAATTTTGTATACAGTTATTTCCATTCACAATGTCCTTTTGTTCAGTTTGCTTGTTAAGACTTGTGTCACTTGACTAAGGTTATGAACATGCAAATTGAATTGCGAAGCTTTCAAGTAAATGTTTTGATTATATACCAATAAATTGAAACAGCTTACAGTTAACAGTAAATATAAGTACTGGTATAGTGACAATGTACAGTTGAATATAAGATATTTTTACCTCACATTACCAAGTCAAATGTTTTTATTTAATATTTATACATCATTTTAAGGCCAAATGAATGAGCTATAAGATGCTGCAAATTTTGTTACAACCCATTATTAAAGAAACAATGTTTTGACCACAATACAATTATTGGAAATCATAAAGGTAATTATCACTCAATTGTACAATTCACACATTTTGACACATGACCGCTGACAGTGTGTCTCCATGACCAGTTTTGCTACAGTGTAAATTTATTGGGGTCATAAATCAATTGACATGTATTTTTTATTGGATAATACAGCACAGGAAACTTCTAATGTTTATAATTTTCCTCACATAAAATATACTTTCAAATAAGCATTTAGATCTTTCCACTCACTGAAATATGATCATTTGAAAAAAGAGCTGTGGTTGCTACAGTTACAAATCATTTCTGAGTGTATTTTCCTCCAATATTCAAAAATTAAGAAATTAAAAAAAATGTTATTGACAAGAAAACAAAATTCAGTGCAAAAAAAATTATGTGAAATATTAATTTATATATGAATTTTACATAATTATGCACACATTTTGTTCAATGTTTTAAAAATGTTCAGAGTTCACCGAATTGGAAGATTATGTTCCGCTTGAATGAAAGTAATGCTTAATTCAATGCATTGCTTTCTTAAATAATGCTAATTCAATGCATTACTTTTTCAAAATCCAGTAATGCTAATGCTAATTCAATGCACATTTTTGACAAGTAATGCTAATTCAATGCATTACTTTCCAAAGTAATTCGCCCCATGTCTGCTGTGCACCACACAGACTTAGTAGCTAACCATGTACACCACACAGACTTAATAGCTAGACTTATTAGCTAACCCTGTACACCACACAGACTTAATAGCACACCACACAGACTTAATAGCTAGACTTAGTAGCTAACCCTATGCACCACACAAACTTGGTAGCTAACCCTGTACACCACACAGACTTAGTAGCTAACCCTGTGCACCACACAGACTTAGTAGCTAACCCTGTGCACCACACAGACTTGGTAGCTAACCCTGTACACCACACAGACTAAGTAGCTAACCCTGTACACCACACAGACTAAGTAGCTAGCCCTATGCACCACACAGACTTAGTAGCTAACCCTGTACACCACACAGACATAGTAGCTAACCCTGTACACCACACAGACTTAGTAGCTAACCCTGTACACCACACAGACTAAGTGCTAACCCTATGCACTGCACAGACTTAGTTCCTAAATCTGTGTGGTGTACCACTTTAATTCTGAAAAAGAAAATACCACAACTATTCCTTTGAAAATTGACATTTAACAGCCTTAAAAATTGCTAAATATTGCATGAGGGTCTGGATGGAGAGGGGGGGGGGGGGGGGGGGGGGGGGTCTGGTATTCACTATTCATTAAAAAATTAGCCCATTATTCATCTCATTAAAATTTTGGGTTATTCATTAAAATAAGACCAATTATTCATTAAAAGTAAGAAAGGTGGCAAAGAAATCTGATTATTCACTATTCATAAATTTTTCCTCAATTCATTAAAACAAAATAGGATTTTTCATTAATTTCTAGGCCCTCATTATTCACTATTCATTTTTTTTTTTTGCTCATTATTCGCTATTCATTATAAACTAGAAATGTGTCCATAGGACACGTGTGCCCCGCTATTGCCAAATTAGCGTAAATAGGGAATTGTCATTAACAAAGGGCAATAACTCCTGAAGGCATGATGCGATATGGGCCATTCTGAAACTTGAAGACATTATGGTGCTTAATAATGTGATCAAGTTTCATAGAATTATAATCAAAACTATTCATCTTAGAGAGCAGACATCGTTTCAACCAACAATTTTTTCATAAACTAAGGGCAATAACTCCTTAAAGCCTGGTGCGATATGGACCTTTATCAAACTTGAAGAATACATCAATGTACTTAACATTGTGACCAAGTTTCATAAAATTCTGATAAAAAATATTCAAGTTAGAGAGCGGACGTCGTTTAAAACGGTGAATTTTCATAAACAAAGGGCCATAACTACTGAAAGCCTGGTGCGATATGGACCACTATCGAACTTGAAGAAGACATTATGGTACTAAACAATATGACCAAGTTTCATAAAATTCTGAAAAAAAAAAAATATTCGAGTTAGAGAGCGGACGTTGTTAAAAATTGTGAATTTTCATCAACAAAGGGCCATAACTACTGAAAGCCTGGTGCGATATGGACCATTATCAAACTTGAAGAAGACATTATGGTACCAAACAATGTGACCAAGTTTCATAAAATTCTGATAAAATTATTTGAGTTAGAGAGCGGACGTCAATCGGGACGCACGTACGTAAAGTAGGTATGTAAAGTACGGACGGACGGACAGGGGTAACACTTAATGCCCCAGCCATTATCATGGCGGGGGCATGATAAAAAGGGCCACTTTTCACTAATCATTATACCCCATCCAGACCCTCTTGCATAGGCATGTTAACCCTTATAAATGAGCCTTTAGAAAACAGTAAAGCCCCTGATGAGATGCCGCAATGCGGCATCTCATCTGGGGTTACTGTTTGACAACAGGAATTTCATCAAAAAATGATAAAACAATGAATAATTACTTCTGAAGCCCCTAACAGTTAAAGTGGACTCATCGTAATGATGAGAATGGGCAAATCCATTCATCACATATGGGTTAACATCACAGGAGCTTGCCGTTGTACGCTAAAGGGTATAGATTGAGACGCTTCTTTTGAGTACCTGAAACATGTGTTTGAAATTTGGTATAAATATTTAAAGCACTTTTATCTAGAGGTGTGATATCTATAATTGTTTATGTATATAAAGTGAGCCTGTGTGTATGTAGGTTTGAAAGTGCTCCATGCTGCTTGTATTATTTTGTATACATGTAAATCATCTTTGTACTTTATACTTGTATTCTTTTTTGGCAGTAGTTTATAGAGGGCCTCATGGAAGATTAGCGTTTTTTTTTTGCTAAATCTGTTACCCTCTGAAAATAAAGACTATTATTATTATTATAATTATTATTATTATTATTATTATTATTATTATTATTATTATTATTATCATTATTACAAGCATTGGTGAAAGTTCATAATTTCCAAAATCCTGAACTTTAGAAATTCAAAATTTAAAACTTGCAGGATGCTTACAAAACTTAATAATTTCAAATTTAAATGATTAAATGTGATTAGCTAATCAGGAAATTAATCAGAAAATCTACTATAAGCTCCCTAATTCAGCATTTTGAGGCTGACTTTCTATGGAAAGTCAGCCTCAAAATCCTGAATTCAGGAATAATCCTGAAAACTTTCACCCATGTACAAGTATAGAAAAAATGCAACGTCAAGCTCCTGTTGTTGTTGTTTTTGTTGCTTTACGTCCCATGTCAACAGCTATGGTCATTGCCGGACAATAGTGTCAAGCTCCTGTGGGTTAACATAATGTTTAAACCAACCTTTTAAGATCTCTCTGATATTCTTCCTCCTGTTCATTGGTGGCTGTTTCTTCCATGGCCTCCGAAGATCTGCGTGCCACGCCCTTCTCGCTCATCACTGTTCAGAAGTAACAAAACTTTTGATAATGAGCCAGTGCATGAGATTTCCAACAATTTGACAAGTGTAGACTCGGAAGAGCCTCTTCAGCCTCCCTTTAAGCTGGTGTTCAGACAGTAGCTTAACAATCATAGAATACTGAAGCGACTAGCAAAGGCTCTGATCAGACTGCGTGTATGCTCTGGCTGATCTGAGGCTTTGCTGGTTGCACATACCACATTGTTGGAAATCTCATGCACTGGCTCAAATTTAATAATTTCTTACCAATCAGTTTTAATTCCTATGTTTTGTGTGCCCAAAAGAACTGTCTCACTGAGATGGTTCTTTTGAGTAACCACAACATAGGTTTTGGTTGAGAAATAAGAAAATTAATGCTTTGGTACACACTCTTAACTAAAGGCCTGCTCAGATAATACTCTAAATCAAAAAAATTTTTATTTGTTTCCCCTTATCTGACTGACCCTGAAAAAAAAGGCCCTACTCCAAAAAATTTATTTCAATTTTCAGTCAAGAATTTTTTTTCAATTTCAATGCAAACTTATAGAATTGTCCAATGTTAACAGTGTTATCTTAGCAAATTGTTTGTGTATTAAATTTTATTGCCTATGGAAGGACTTTACACTCATTCTAAAATAAGTTGCAAAACCTCTGTCTTGGGATATTGCATCATAATCAGTTATCAACTTCACCGTATCACTAGGGTTAGTTGAATTTTAAAAATCTACTACTATCATATTAAGACCAAATAAAGTATGATAGCGAACTATCGTTATGAGTCCAGATACCAGCAAATAATGTGTAACCCCCCATTAAAAGCCTTGTCACAAAATTTTAAAATAATATCTATTTAAACACACCAAAACAACATTATTTTTACTTCATTTGACAACATCATAGGAAATTATGAATGGTTTTAGTATCTGTTTCCCAGATTTTTGTTTTTTTGCAGCTTCAAAAGTAGTAAAAACATGTCACAAGGTTTCTGTAATTTACGTGACACAACCAAAGCTTTGCCCTATTCAGATAGTTGTATCTAATATTGTAGATCAAGCTGTAACACATGTACAGTTAAATATGTCTTTTATATGAATAACAGGCGTACACTTCCATTAACATAGACATTTGTGTCAAATAAATCTCATTCTTGAGCTTAACCCTAGCGTCTGTTTAAGAATGTAATCATACGTGACACTGATTTTTACGAATCCAAAGCGGTATTTGAAACAGCATTATCTGTATAAGAAAGTATAGAGGCTGAATAGGTTTCACAGAAATGAAAATCCTTATCGGTTGGCATTTAGGCATATTTATCAGACATCAAAAGTGAAATGAAATTTACGAGACAGTAATTAACTTGACGCAGCTCACATTGAAAGCACCTGAATGACCAAGATTAAGGTTTGAATCAGTGTGGGTAAAGGTTTGGTGTGTTCTCAGTACATTTAAACACCAACGTTTGTTTAACATCATGTGCTCTATTATTTGGATTGAAAAAACAACAACAGATTTTGGGTAAGTATATAGTATTTAGTTATTATTGATGCTTCTTATTTCACTGCATATTATCTGTTTTACGAATATTTGAAGGACAGTGTCGTATTTAAAGCATAAAACAGTTATTTCTTCTTGAAATACATAAAATGTGTAAAGCATTTGGCAATTCTACGCAAGTATTTGCTACAAAGTATGTTCACATGAATTACTGGATTTTCTCACTTGGATACAATGGCAATTCAACTATAATTATTAATTATAAACGAAAAAAGTTGATCCGAACAGGTTTGTGTCTGCTTCAATTGAAGACATTTAGTGATAGTCCTGTTGTTATGTATATTTCATGTCTAGGGACTATTAAAAGGCATTTATATCCCTACCAAAGTAGCTATCTGCTACATTGTCATGTTGGATACATTGGCAGTTCAACTACAATTATCTATTATACATGAAGAAAGCTGATTAGAGAAGCATCTTGCCTGCTTCAATTGATGACATATAATGATAGTCCTGTTGTTTATGTATACTTAATGTCTATTGTTGACCATATTAAAACTATTAGTGTTCGTAATAAAATACATTTTTATCCCTACCAAAGTAGCTATCTGCTACATTATACAGTTGTGATAAAAGACCCATGAAGCTTCATTCTGTGAACATACCGTGGCATTGTTACAGTTTCATAATTAGTTTACAAGAACACAAATAATCCGGAAATAGAGAGAACCTACAATATAAGAAAAAAGCAGACTCAGTTTTTGAATCTGTTCATGCAAACTAATGGAAAGCGCATCAACCCCCACGCCCACAGCTCCGGCCCGATCGTTATTCTACTTTCCATCAGAGCACAACATTCATGAAAGACCAGAATATGGAGAAAAAATATTTACACTATATTGATGTACACGGAGAAGTTTTACCAACTCACGCAGCACAATGACAGCTGCCTCAACCTCTAAATAATCTGGAAAAATGGATCCCCCCCAAAACAGAGAGAACCTACAATATAAGGAGACAGCAGACTCTGTTTTATTGAGTCTGTTCATGAGAACAAATGGAAAGACCAACAACCCCATGCCCCAGCCCCCAGCTCATAACCGTATCTTATTTTAAAAGTCTAAGGAGAGTGAATAATAATGATGTCATGCGAATTACAATCTGCTGTTACGTAGATTACTATGATAGAAAGTTGTCACAATGGCTTCAAAGCTATGTACATGGAAATGTCCATTTTTCTGTTTTCAGGTCTTTTACAGTTTGTGGTGAACAAGTTTTTCATGTTTTGTTAATTTTTCAGTGATATTAATAAGTATTGTGGGTTGCAAGAGTAATTTACGTGCCTTTGGGTGTAATTTACGTGACGCTAAATAAAAAAAAGAATATTTTTAAGAGTGTTTGATTTGAAAAACTTATGTCCACTTGAAATGTCGTGTAAGGGTATGGTGATTAACATCTGAGGTTTTCATACAATTTAATACTGCAGCCAGTCAGTTGAAGCAGTTGAAAGATGACAAACTTGAAATATCTAATTCTAGAAGCCTATAGTATGATTTTTCATTTGAAAAGTTTTCGTAAATAGAAAAGTAGGATTGGATTTGTCCATTTAATTTAATTAATACTGTTCTGAATTAGAGAAAATAAAGTGTGTTGGTTCCAAATCTTCAATGATTTTGAATTTTTTTGTAATATTTCAATCATGCAAGCATGTCACGTGTATAACCAAAACAAGCGTTAGGCACTGAGTTTCAAAATGCTGCAGAAATGGTCAGAGTATTATCAGTGTGACGAAATTTTGCAAGATGATTATTGAATGATTGGGTAAAGTGAAAACATGTCAAAAAAGTCTATGTTTAAAACTTCATTTTTCGTTTTAATTTTCTCCAGGATTTGCAACTTATTTTAAGAATGAGTGCCAGATACAGTAAAACATGCCCTAAAACGGCCACTCAAAGATGTTAAGACAAATGGGCGCTAAATGCCGATCAAAAGTATTGCAGAATACTTCCCTGATGCTTGAGTATTTTGTGCAGATGTTTCTTCTCAGGAACCCTAAGGTCTTGCTTGCAGAAGTTACTGTGGCCGTGGTCTGGATATGATCATTTCAGATCGGATGATCGTTTAGAGTCACTCCCAGTACGACACTGGCTGGATATGGTTTACCCGGGTAATTTTGTAGACCATATTTTTCTTAAAGCCCAATGTCTTGCAAGGATTTTGCAACATGTTAGCCCTCTGACAATGGCAGCGTTAAGTTGTAACAGCTTGTTATATACGTTACCCTACAAAAGATTTGATAATTAACCTTCTTTTTAAGACTTCAGAAAAGTGCAAAAGATATGGTAAGATGACCAAATTGGTTAAATCTTCTAACTAAGCTATTACTGGTCCACAGATCTTGACATTTGAAAACAAATATAGTCACCCCCGATGTAGTGAATGTTACATTTTTTCATTGAACCCCCCTTTAAATGATAAATGAATCTAATATAGTTTGTCTTAAATTTTATTGATTTGATTCTTTACGTCCCATCAACAATCTTTCAGTTATATAGGGATGGATCTTCCTGGGTTGAACCAGTACTAAGCTAGGATAAATGTGTCTTGCTCAAGGACCACAACACAGTGACCCCGGTGAGGCTCGAACCCACGGCCCTTCGGTCTTGAGTCAAGCACTCTACCACTGAGCCACTGCGCTCCCTAAATTTTATTGAAACCAGTTTATGTTCATTAATTTGGTATTATATTTAAGTATTTTTGTTTACCTTTTCAAAACTGCAAGCATTACGTGTCTATCTTATTTACTTTTTGAGTTATTACGTGCATTGCAAAGCGGGGCCAAAGGCCCGGCGTGCGAAGCATGCCTATAGATAACACATATGTACAAGTTAACAATTTTCTTATTACTTGACTAACCAATGATCTTCAAAAAGTTGTCAAACGTGGCGCCGCTCAGCCTCAGTTGAACCCGGTGTCAATGCCGAATTTTGTTTTTTCACACAAAAGCCGGGACACAACTTCTTCCAGGAAAAACTTCCCAAAGCTTCGAGAGTGGTTTTTGATTCATTTATTTCGAATTCAAATTCTTAAAAATATTTTTCTTAATTCACTACATGCAATAAAAAGATAAATAGATGAAAGCTGAATTTCATTTGCAACGTGTATCAAAAAAGCAAAATAAATTTTACCGTAACCTGGCAACACAGCCTCCACCATTACTGTAGACTGGTTACCTCCCCTACATTGGCTATACTTTTGAACAACTTGGAACCAGTTTACCATTACTGTTACATTAGTTCTCAGATTCGCGAGTGTTTCGAGATTGCTTTGAAATTCTTTTATCCGTTCGCGAATTTCTCAAAAGTATTTCCACAGCGCAACAATCGTTATCCAACATTAAACTAAAAGAGAACAAGCGTTTTGAACGTTCGGGAAAGAAAACAGTTTGAGTGACGTCATAACATACTTCACTGCCGCCCACACAACTCCCCAGCAGTGTGTACTTCCCGCCGTTGTCTGGCACACCCCATTGGAAGGATAGCTTTGTGCAGTTCGCCCACAGATATCCAAACACAAAGAGCACAGACAGAAAATCAAAAACACAATGTAAAATAATCAACCTTTCTTCCTTAGGGAGAATAGTGCTGGACTAGAAAGGATGCATGCAATTTTATCACAAAAGCAGGACCAAACACAAAGGGGCCAACAACAAACATTGTACATGCAACAACAAAGTCCCCTTCTGCTTCAGCCAACAGGTGGACTTAATGTATTTTACTGACCAAAATTCTGCCCCCACCCCCACATATCAATAAATACATTTGTTTGGTTTTGATTTGATTCTTTACGTGTCTGTCAACAATTTTTCAGCTATATCAGGACACCCTGGGTCTTCCTATGTAGAACCAGTACTAAGCAAGGATTAATGTTTCTTGCTCAAGGACACAACGCAGTGACGCCGGTGCATAAAGCTGGAACCTCAATCCCTCTGTCTCAGATCAAGCACTCTAGCTACCTCTGAGCCACTGCGCTCCCTATCAACACGAATAACTGAACCCAGATAAACAAATACATGCACACATTAAAGCAAAATGCAATTGAAGTACAGAAACCAGTTCCACTTTCTAAGTACGATGAAAAAACAAGACAGAACACAAAACAAGGCCAAGAAGAGTTTTCAATCAAACATTGAATTAACATTAAAAGAAAACAACTCAGAATGTATGTGGTAAAATTTAGAAAATACCTTTCCAATTTTAGGATTATACACAGCAGAAACCAACATTCATTTATATTCGAGATTCAAGTCATCGAAATTAGAACCAAATCGCGCAAAACTGCTTGCTGCGAAACATATACACCTAAGAATGTGAGTGATTCATCAGAAACCTGCCCAGACACCATCAGTGGGCTGCAGTCCTCTGTACGTTCTCTATTGATAAATCTGAGTTTTAGCATGTGTAGAGTAAAGATTCCCAATAGTAACTTCCTTACACAGTAAGCTTATAAAAGCAGGCCACTATTTCCCATAATAAGCATGCCCATAACAATCTATATGCCAGAGGCAGGGGGCTGCACTACCAAGACATTTCAACCATAACAAGCAAAACACCATTTCAGTGGTGTTTCACTGGTTGACCATAAGTGACATTTGGCCACTCTGCCTCCCACTAACAGAAGCTATCAAGTTGAGGCTATCGAGGAAGTGAGAGCTGGTTGCTTTACTTTTATTGTATTCTGTAGACGGTAGATGCCTAATATAAATGCAGGTCACTACCAAATCATCTGCTGGTACCATTTCAATGGTGTTTCACTGGAGGGTTGATTATGACATTTAGCCAATCAGCCTGCCACTGTCATAAGCTATATTGTCTTCTGTACGTCATGTTTCTGTTGTCATTCTTTGTCTCTTCCTCACAGTGCCCTATGGGTTGACCTGATATAGTGTGTAATTGTTGCATTCCTGGCTATACTTCCTTTTTCTTGCATTATAAGACAGTCTGTTGCCTCGCATGATAAAAGTGTTTGAGAAAAGGCAAACAGAATACAAAACATATCTAGTAAATCAACCAGCTACAATGTGGGTAGAACCCAGGCCGTGGTGCTGGATGGAGAGAATTCCTCGGAGGTACCAGTGACATCTGGTGTGCCACAGGGCTCTGTCCTTGGACCTCTTCTTTTCCTGCTCTACATCAATGACCTACCGCAAAACATCCAATCACAGGTAAGGCTTTTTGCCGACGATACTGCAGTCTACTTGACAGTTAACTCACATGAAGCCGCAAACACACTCCAGGCTGACCTTGACATATTACAGGAATGGGAACTAACATGGGATATCGAGTTCAACCCAGGTAAGTGCCAAGTCATGCACATTACAAAGGCAAGAGTACCATTCCAATCCCAATAGCCCTTCATGGTCAGACCCTGGAATCAGTAGACAGTGCTAAGTATCTTGGCGTTACCATATCTCAAGACCTAAACTGGAATAAACACATTAATAATATCACTGGTAAGGCAAATAGATTCTCGGATTTATAAAAAGAAATGTTAAAACCCAAAACGAGTTTGTAAAAGAACTAGCATATAAAACCCTAGTGCGACCACAGGTGGAGTATGCCTCAAACATTTGGAGTCCCCATACCAAACAAAATACTCAAAAAATAGATATGATCCAAAGACGAGCTGCCAGATGGGTCAAAAATAACTACTCCACATATGACAGTGTCTCAACAATGCTTGATAACCTTGGTTGGCGATACCTTGAAAACAGATGCATTGATTCCCGCCTGTTCATGTTCCATCGAATTATTCATGGTTATGTAGCCATACAAATACCAACATATTTTGAGAACCCCCAGCGATTTACCCGTCACATGCACCCTCTCTCCTATAGACAGATTCACACCCATGCAGTTTACTATCAGCAGTCGTTTTACCCAGCAACAATTGTTCTATGGAATAAACTCCCCTCATAGATTGTTCTCATGGATGATCAACCATCAGTCCCATTAAATTTTTTAACACTGTTTTTAATCTGTTCTTAAACCTCACCCTGCACTAACACTATGATCTTTTATTCTTTCCTTACTATTTTACTTTAACACTTGCTACAATCTAGCTTTTATCCTTGCACTGACAGCGCAACTGCACATAACACTCGAGAGAGGGTGCTGCAGGATGTAAAGATAGATAGATACCCTACCAGAGCTGCTGGTTCAATCCAATTTCGATCATTATGCCAGGTAGTGCTTATTTTGTAAGTTTGACAAAAATCTTTTGGCTGTGTTTCTGACTAAATGAGGAGATCCTAAAATCTTCGATACTCTTCACGGCCACCAATCCATCTCCTTCATCGCATAAAATCTGCCAATACTGTGTTATGAAGAAGAGGGACCCGTTTTCTATGAATGAGATGGACCTAAAATTCGACAAAATCGTTATTTTCTCTGAATAATACACAATTTTAGAAATCCGAGAATGCTATTTGATGGCCTTGGTGTTTACCTTCGACATACCTGAAATGCCCTGGCACATAAACTGATTCTAGAATATGTGTTGAAGTTGAAAAAATGTTGTTTTTCTTCATTACAAAACAGTTTAAACTGTCAAGCAGGATATCCTCTTAAAACCAATATCAGTGTCAAAAAGTTTAATAAGTGTCATCGAATCGCATTGCCGATTTCTAATTTTTGCTCTCAAACTTAGAAAACAGAAAGTTTAATCCAACTGGTATATGGGATGAAGGAGATGAATGGTGGCTGTGCTCTTGGCGTTGATTACGGAAAGAAAAAAGACAGTTCGGACATGGAATATATTACAGGGTAAAACACAATTTTTTGGGCACCTCTTTATGTCTGGTATCTATATTGTTGGATACTGTGCGATGACCTGGTATGACTGTCGAAATGTGAGCAGCGGTGAAGTACTCTTTTTTCAACAGATACAGCATGACAATAAATCTTGTGAAGGAGAAGCAAAATAGGTCCATCACTAAGGGCCACAAGAGAGGAGTTTTGGGCACTCCTCATTTAGCCAAAAACACAGCTAAAAGTTTTTCTCCTCAATTTTTCAAAATTCGCACTCCTGGCATAATGCCCACGCATAATGTTCAAAATTGAACGAGCCAGTACCAATAGATCATACTAGATAGATAAAGAGATGGTCACTCAAGCTCATCAAGCATTTCATTGATACTGGGGAAATCCTACTTGTCTTTTGCCATTTCTCGTGTGTCCAGCGAGCTGCCGCCTTTGAATTTTCTCAATCAAGGAGTCCTTTTGGTATAACTATAGAATCTGTCCGCCATAAGGATCATTGACGGTTTGGGCCTTATACGCCTATTTTTCTGATTCCTGGAACGCTGCTTTGGGGCTTCTAGTGTGGTGCATGTAGTATCAGTGAAATAGGTGAATCTAATGGCAAGAGCCAGCTAGCAAAATATTTGCAAAATTCCTACGCATTCTAGAGTTATGGCGGGTAGAAAGGGGAGGGGGTCTGGAATTTCATGAAAATAAAAAGTGTTTTAAAAAGTGATTTCTGCAAGTTTTCTTTATTTATTTGGTAGGCATGGTAATATCTATTGAACATACCATACGCAGAGTATTAACAAATCACGATAATTGATGAAATTGTTTTGAAAACAAAATATGTTTTGTAATAAAATGATTTTGGGGAGATAATTTAGAAGTTACCTGTACATTTTTGACTACATGTGCCGTAAATAATACAAAACTGAAAGCTCAACAAAAGAAATAAATATTTTTGAAGAAATGAAAGTGTCCCATTTAGCATTGGAAAGTAAAACTGATTCTAACTAGATCCTTTGAATATTACTTTTGCTCAGTTTAAAGGGCATATCATGTTGAATGTATTTAAAGTGTCTGAATATTTATGGTATACATATGCATGTATATCCCTATATGAGACAATATATTGAACACTAAAGTATTTACCTGTTAAAACTCTTTGCATGCCAGTGGATAATTTTGTCGTCTGCCAATAGCCTTTTGCAAACAGTTTGAACCCAGATGAAGACCAACAGAATGTGGGTCTTGATCTGGATCAAAACTGTTTGACACTCTGATGGTGGTCCTGGGTGGTTTATTTTTAAAAAACTTAATTTTGAAGAAAGTCAGCAGACGAAAATAAAAACATGAACAATTCCCTAGCATGCAAATATATAGGTACAGGATGTTTGCAAAATAATGTGTCATTAATAACAGTGAGATTTTTTCTTATGAAAAAAAAGCATAAAACCTTGCTAATTCTGCTTTTAATCTTTTGTACTTTATATTAAACAAGCACAGAATACAAAGCAATTTAGGAGGTTGGTTCTAGAGAATTTCATTACTATCATTAATTTCTTATTTGGTAGAAAAGGCATTTTATGGGCTTAGGCCCTGGGTTTTTTGGCTGCTGAACATCTTTCCCCCCCGTGTGCCAGCAAGCCACTTCTATACAATGTGTAAAATATGGTAACACATATATGTATGTAAAAGCTTTTGCTGGCACACGGGGGGGAATGATATTTTAAAAAATGTTTTCGGATTTCTATATATCTTAATGTAAAACATTATTCTACCAAAAATTTTACATCCTTGAAGCATTTAAAATCGAAAACGGATTTCACAGCCATAAAGTACTCAGGTCAGGGTAGCTTCAAGGTGAAAAAAGGGACGATTGACAAACTTTTATTTTTACTGAAAACCATAGGCATTTACCCATAGCAAGTGTCAATGATCCTTTGTTTGGTTCCTTGGGCAAATGTGCTTGAACATAGATTACATGGAAGTAATGTAAAATGTTTAACATCTATTATGAGGGTTAGGGTTAGGTTAGGGTATTGCTTGGTAGCTGCTATATTCAATCTAGCTACTGAAAGAATGGGTCTGATAAGTGGCGGACATATTCTATAGTTGCTCCGTCCTTTTACAATCGTCAGTGACCTATACAATATATCGAATATAGGCCACTGATCAGGTTAAGTTATTAAAGCTCAGAGAGACATACCAAGTTAACCCTGATCCGCTGATGCGTACTGAATTACGTGCATAATCATTGTGAATGGATATGTTTGATTGCTTTGCACGGTTTAGGTAGCGCCTAAGTTCATATTATATTGTAACGGCACTGGCTCTTCACTTTATTCGTCCAATTTTCCTGTGTTTAATTGTTTGAAACCCATTGTTTAAATATGTTGTTTCGAGTACGAACGCACTTGAAACCGAATCGAGCATGTGTCAGCTTCGCAAACGATTTATCCCGTATATAGCCATGTCATCCCCATTTCCCTGCATGATTCGTTAGATCTATCTAATAATAACATTACCTTAGCATTGTTAGGTCCCTAGCACCCTTTTTCTAGCCATAATTCCCCTTTTATTTTACTTGAAAATGTGTGTTTCCGTCTGTCATTCTGGTCATGCGGCTCCATCGGACTTTATTTTCTGTTCAACCGTAGTGTTGAAATAAACGGTAATGACCGGGGGATTCCGCATGATTAGAATATTGACGTCATTTGATAGTGCGTGCGCGCGCGCCCCGGCAGCATATAAAACGATAGTCTGGTTCCCTCCCCTAGATCTACCCATCTAGGGTCAGGTAACGTGTATTTAACAGTTGGGGAATTCCCTAAAAACCGTCCCATTTGTTTTGGGACCAAAAACCGTTCCATTTTTGACCATTTTTCAATGTGCTTGTTTCCCACCTTTATCGTCTGGTTTCTCCATGCGTAGCGTAAGAATAATGTAAAACAGCACTTATAAAGCTAAGAGTTAATGTACTCTGCTGGTAACCAGTCAATATACGGGTACTTGTTAAAGCAACTATAGAAAAATGGCTTAAAACGTATCGATTTGTGAACTTTTGGACATGTTTTTGACCAAGGATAGCTGATAGTTGGTGATGTGGAGGACCGCTGGATGTTATTCAACACATACCTCGATGATTATAATAATGGAAACTGTTCTTACATGTTAAGTTACGCCAGGTTAAAATCAAAGTTACGCGGTTTTAAAACTTTAAAAAATGGCAAAAATGGGACCATTTTCCGTCCGTTTTTTTTTACTGATAGGGACGAAAAATCGTCCCACTTCCGGTAGTTTAGAACGTGACAAAAAACCGTCACACTTTATCTAGCAATTTTAAAAAGGACGATTAACCGTCCCACAAAATTGGACGGTTCTTAGTCCCAAAACAATGGGACGGTTTTTAGGGAATTCCCTAACTGTTTAATTACAAGTAGAGAATCCTACTCATGCGACTACGCATGCTTCAGAAAAGATTTTTCAACACAAACTTCAGATTTTTTTAGTTGCTATAATTTGATAATCAAGTAAAAGGAAAAAAATATAACCTCCCAGGACAAAATAAACTTAATTAAACGGCTTGTTTAAAAAAATGCACTTTATGCCAAGGGTATTTTCCAATACCACGTCACTCGTGACGTCAGTGTGTATGCTATACGTAGGCGCAATGGCGGCTAGTAGTTACCTGTCTTGCTATTAAAGGGAGAGAACCAGTCTAATAAAACGAGGAACAGACAACAATTTTGAGCTGCTCCATGGTGACTGTCACATTCAGTTTGATTCGGCGCGCCAACTGAGGCCGATGAAGTTAGTCTTTGAATTCGCCTTCTGCTGTTGATATCTATCTACATGGTACGTCGGCACAGTCACTCTTGACTTTTATGCGACGGTGGTGGTGCTAGTCTAGAAACAAAAATAGAAGAGTAGAAAGTTAGAAGCAACAGGAGATAGATAAAAGACAAAGGACTAGATAATGTTTGGCACAGCCACATTTCGTCCCTTCAACTCAGACCAGTCCGGCTACGGTGACCGCTAAGGGGTAAGGAAGCCCCACCGGCATAGCTCTAAGATTTTAGAATCACTAGGTACTACTTATGGCTGGCGCCGACTGCAGGTTCAGTACTTAAGGGTGGACAGCCCCTGCTTGAAGGATACCAAGTCAGGGGCCTCAGCAATAGCTGGTGACAGAGAATTCCATGTTATGATAGTGCGAGGGAAAAAGCTGTTCTTGTAGTAAGATGTGGTGGTTGAAATCTGTCGGAACTTGTGGGAGTGAGCTGATCTTGTTCGGCTTGATGCAGGTGTTAGATATTGTTCCAAAGGCACATCCACTAGACTGTTGACAATCCTAAACATCATGGTAAGCTGGGCCTTTTGATATTGTTGTTCCTAGGCGCTATGCCCCCAAGGAGGATGCCTTTGGGCCCTAAAGAGGTCTCATAGACTTTGTTTATTTTTCTTCCCCCACCCCCCTTAGTTCTGACTTTCGGTCTCCATTGGCGAAGTTGACACAGGTTTCATATTTTAGGCTTTTAACTCATAAAATTATCAAATACTTACTAGTTTTAAGACACGTTTGTTGCTCCTGTATGTTTTTGAACGTTTCGTCTATTGTTGGCGAGGCGCGCCCTCTTTACACGAATTTCACCCACTGAATACGATTTTTGCTCAGTTTATGTGAATGGGCGTAGACACAATTATTCTAAGTTCAGACCTAGTTTTCTTATTCTTAGGCGTTCTTCTTGTTATTTAAGTCTAACGCTTGGGGATAAGAATTCAAATATATTAACAAGTTAAATTGCAAGATACTAGCAACATGCATGATTAAGACTAGTTGTATTGATCATTCAGTGATCTCTGCCAATATAGAAAGAGATTCGCCTGTGTTGGTAGAATTCACTTACTATATATTTGTTCTCAGATATTCTGGTTTGTGTAACTTTGAATACAAGAAGACACTGTAACATTCCAAATTGTGCAACACCTATATGGCTAAACTTATTATATAGAATGTAGTTTACATAGAGGCTCTTTGTAAGCTTAATCATTTCCTGACTGACTGTGGATGAATTTATATACATAACAGTTATCTAGGTGTTTGCCAAGTGTTCAATTTCAAATATAATTCTTTAACTGATACAGCCTTTTATGCCTGAGAGCAATTAGCTACTTGGTATTTGTAAATAGTGCTGGAAAAATAACTTTTCATCAAACATTGTTAAGGGGAAAACATAATAAATTGATGAAATTGAGAAATGGCTGGCTTTATATTATCTTCCCTGTAGCATTGAATACGACCCAGGTCGAATCCACAAAATTTCATTGTGACGACACCACAGTATCCTGACCTATCTACAATATTTCAGTCATCAGCAATTGCTTATTGTCTAGGTGGTGTCCCGTCACAATATGTTAAACATAGTAGCCCCATATGACACAAAAATGTCAAATGTAATTCTCTATGCCTTGCGCTGGCTATAGTACCCCCTCCCCCCAGGGGGAATTTTGTACACTATGATTTCCAGATACTACACTATATAAGCCACAAAATGAAATATGTTAGCCCTCTGAGAGTGGCAGCATTAGTGTGTAACATCACGTTACCCGCAAAATAACTTTAAATTTTCCAGATAATGTCTCCAACATGACAAATTCACACTTTTTTTTTAAGTCTGGCACAGGTTTAAGAACTTCTTACAACACAGTTACATACTTTTAGCATTTATTTTATAAATGTTTTGAGTTTTTGCCATTGTATATGTTACTTAGTGTTTCATATGTTATTTCCAAGTATCAGTATGGCAGTTATTGAATATACATGTATTACATCTGTCTTTCAGAACTTCCCCTTTGAATGCATGGTATCTACTGTTTATGTGAGCAAACAGCGATGGTTTATTGATCACATTATAATAACAGTTTAAATTACCATAAATTAATAAGGAACTTCAATTTATTTCAGCCTTATAAATTTTCTAAATTCTCTGACAGACTTTATACATGTTTAGTCAACAAGTGCTATACAAATACTCAGAATAACATATGTATCATTTGGTAATGCACATAACAGTTAAAGCTCAAGGCATTTATCAAATAAATACTTAAAATGGCTAAACCTTGTTAGAAGAAGTACATAATCCTGTGCCAGCATGCAAATAAGTATAAACAGGGCATGTTAGAGACATTAACTTGAACGTTTAATGCTATTTTGAGGGTAACATACGCAACATGGGCCTGAAAAATAGTGTAAGCGACCATAATAAAGAACTTTAAATCATTTAATTAGCAGCCTTATAGATTTACTATATTCTGTGACAGATGTAATACACATTTAGTCATTAAATACAATACTGATACTCGGAAATAACGCAGGAAACACTAAGTAACTTATACAACAATATATAGCAACGTATATAACGTGATGTTACATGTTAACGCTGCCACTCTCAGAGGGCTAACATCTTTTATTTTGTGTCTTATATAATATAGTTTCAGAAAATCATAGTGTACAAAATTACCCCTAGGGGGGAGGGGGTCTATAGCCAGCTCCAAGGCCTACAGGTACTTTGAATTTCTTACTGAAACTAATACATGTCCATATAGGGTGTACTGAAAGGGGACTAAGGATTTGGAGGGTGTTACGTGTATAACAGTGCATTTACTGGGGTTAAATTCCATGTCCCATTCCAAAGACAGACCGGTATCTTTCCCCAGTTATTTCACCTAAAACTCTCTGCTTATTATGTCCATCCATCCGTTTTTACTTGCACGACCTCTCTCCATTCTGTCAGCATTATCTGCTAGATCTAAGATTTTGAAAAAAGTTTCGTCCAGCCAGCTATTCCAGAGAAAACACATTAATTTCAATTTTAATGGTCATAGGTAGTTAGCAGCTACAGGACCCAAATGAAGTTGGGAGACCTTTTGTTTTATCTGTTTCTTCATTTTCTTATTATTATATATCATTTCATTTTTTCTTTTTCTTTGCACCCAAATTTTGTCTGCATAAGTTCTTAGCTACCACTGGATAGATTGTTCTCAAATTTTGGATTTGATTGATTTGTTTCTTTACATCCCAGTCAACAATTTTTCAGTTATGTTAGGACTGGTCTTTCTGGGTTGAACCAGTACTAAGCAAAGATTTATGCGTCTTGCTCAAGGACACAAGTAGTGACGCCATTGAGGCTCGAACAGACAACAACTCTGCCTACATAAGAGGGTCAAGCACTCTACCACTGAGCCACTGTACTCTGATCTCTCTCATAATTTGATGATTGTGAAGTTGTGCAAGGGGGTTCTATCTCTATGGCTGGCCCACAAACTTGCATGAAACGGTCTAATTTTGTCTGAACTACTTCTCGCTAACCACTCAATGGATTGTTCTGATTTTTTTTAAAATATGATAGATATTGGCAAAAAGTTTGAAATTTAAAATCCCAGACTCAATGATTATAACCCGGAGTCATTCCAGGGACCTAACAACTTCTTAAGTCCTACTTTCTCAGAAACCATTCAGATACCACATATTTATGTTTTCTATTAGAAGATGCATTCAATAACACTGAGTGGCATGTACCCCTGGACCGTGTCTGGGCGTGCCCCACCCATTCACTTCATGAAAGGCTTATTATAATATCTTAATTTGTTCAGATCCCAATCACTAAACCATATATAATCATGCTCCTTATAATACATGAAACCTGGAACGGTCTCGATGTTGAGAATTGCCAATTTCAATAATCTGTTCTATTAAACACACACATTAATTTCCATATTTTTCATATTTCATAGTCTCATCGATGACAAGATTTGTACTTGTATTATGTCTGTGATTGTTCTTGTGTAACTGTTTACATGTGACTGGACTTTATACCAATAAAATTGATTTGATTTTGATTTGATTTTATAATAATTTTAAATTCCATTACATAACCTTGATCAGGGTGACTTCGGGGTGTGCCTAGAGACTGCCCCATTGGCATGCCTAAACCTACACAAATGTTGTCCAGACTAATTCTCACTCAGATCACCACTCGCCTTATAAACCAGGGATCGCAGGTTCAATTCCCAGCTTCACCACCAGTCTGTCGGATGAGACTTTAAGCCGTGGCCCCATCAATATATGACCTAAGCTGTTGGTGGGACGTCAAACACAACAACACTCAGATCTCTCAATGGATTGCTCTGATTTTTATGTATTAAAGAGTGATATATTTTACAACAAAATTTACTATTTGAAATCCCTGACTCACGGGCTGATCTGGAGACCTGTAAGTCCTCATATCACATAAACCATTCAGATCCCCACCCCTAATTTATTATAATATCCATGTATAAAATAATTCAATAGCACTGACCAGGATGTCCCATCAAGGCATTGGGGTCGGTTTTTGTTCAGGTGGCAAATATGCCACCTGTTTTGGTAGATTACATTTAATCGTATTTCTTCATTATTATTATCACCGTATAGCATCGTACACCGGATATAGCGATTGTCGAAGCAAGGAAATCGTCACACGTTGATGTACGAGGTGAGTTTTTATCCCTTTTTCTCATTGATACATGTGAAAAATCATTGCAGACACAATTTCTGACGTTGCTGATACATTGATTTATATTCCTTACAACATCAAATGGTCAGCAAAAATCTATAGCAGCTACGAATAACAGAAATGTTCCGCTAATCACTGATGAGTTTCTATTGTTTGCCACGAAAATACGTGTTTTAAAGGCTGTTTGAGTACACTATTAATACGAAATACATTAAGAACCATGGCAAATACCCAAGAAAATCATAGGAACCCACTAAAAATACCATAAGCGTACTTTTGAAGCTACATTTGACGATTGAATCTTCTTTTTTTATTCGTTTTAGTGTACGGTCTATAGTACGGAAGTGTACGTTCTATAGCGAAAATTCCTGCTCGTATTGTACGGTCGATAGCCAGACAAAATCATTGTGAAAATCTTGTCTAGTGCTATAATTTTAAAAGTTCTATATACATAGACAAACTAATATCTGTCAAACGTAGCACAGAGCCCCGCCTACTTATGGTATAAGCCATCGTGATGTCTTCTTTGTTACCTTTACTGTATGGCAGCTGTAAATATACATCAAAGTTTGAATCATTCACAACACATCGCCATAAACTAAATACAACGAAATATATGTACAAAAAGGGCTGGACCCAGAGTGGTTGTTTACGGGGGGGGGGGGGGGGGGGGGGGGGGCACTGAAAGCCAAATGCAGCGATGTAGGAAGAGTATGTAAGGGGGATTGAGACTCCCTCTCATTAAAATCTTTGTCTCTGAGAATGTATTTCAAGCCATTTAGAAACCCATTTTTCCATATTCTATAACCTCAATTTTAAGTAAGGTTGTACACTCAAAAACCTTGTTCCTGACTATTAGTTTTGCATTTCCTTGTCGTCCTCTTGGTGTTTTGGTAAGGTTCTCATGTGGGGGAAAGGGAGGCACGTCAATTGCAATGCAAGCTTCAGTCAGTCCAATGTTCAGAAAAACAGCAAAGCCCATGTGAGGGAGGGGGGGGGGGGGGCTTAAAAATTTGGAAAAAAAATGCTGGGTAGGGGGCACAGCTATTGCATATTTGCTTTGCGACTACTGGACTACATGAGATTTGCAATGAAAGCCAAAACGGAATGGAATATAGGGGAGGTGGGTTCACACACTCCAACCCCACAGCCTTGGGGCTGGGGATAAGTGCCCCAGCCCACACACCCAAATTTCCGAGTTTTGTTTGGGACTGGGAGGGGGCACAAAGTGTTTTATCCTCCGTGACCAGACTACAGGAGATTTAAAATCCCATCATTTACAAGCCCGGGCTACACTCACAGCCATGTCTGTGCCCCCCCCCCCCCCCGGCCACCTTTTCTTTCTGCAGAATTGTAGGTAATCCGCTATCATATTGGTGATCTAGGTATTATTATGCATTACCGTAAATACTTGCAATATGGCACTCACTGCCTCTTTGGGCACCCATGCTCCCCTAACTCCCTAGGACGGCACCGACAAATTAATCAATTAATTACCAATGTTTTGACAACCGTGTGACCAATGACATTGGACTTTAGGTAGAAGAGTGGGTTAAAATATACTGCGTGCTATGTCCAAAATTTAAAAACAGCACTCTAGATTAAAGTAATAGTTTTGCGACACGACATGGAATTTCCAACAATTTGGCATTTTGACAAGTTTAGAAACTCCAAATGGTGGTCAGTGAGTAGCTTACGAGTTATAGAATATTCAAGCGACCAGCTAAGGCTTCGACCAGACTGCGCTTATGCGCAGGCTGGTCTGAGGCTTTGCTGGTCGCACATATCACATTGTTGAAAATCTCAAGTCGCGGTTCAAATTTTAATGCATATATTTTTACAATGTCAAACAACTAAGGAATATGCAAGCTTGCGCATATGTCAGCAATGCATCTGTGTGTCTGTCTGTCTGTCTGCCCATCCGTCCATCTGTCCGTCATTTTGAGCCCCCCCCCCCCCCTCGAACTTTGTGTACACCATAAGCGAAGACCAGCTTCGGGGTCATATACAGAAAGGTCTAGGATATTTGAACGGACAGGCCCAAAACTCGCATAATCTCGGGTCATAATTTATAGTAATTTTGAATATTTTAACAGGCCAGCCCTTAACCCAGGGGGGAGGGGTGGGGTACTCTATTTTTTTTTTCTCATACGTAGGCTCGGGCCCAGTATCTACATTTCACCCAAAAAATTAAATTTCATGAATTTCAAGCACCCCAAAAATTATTTGAAATTTTAGTAGCCCCAAAAATATCCCCATTCTGTACCTTGACCTTAAGAAAAGACCCTAAAATACATAGAAATGACCCCTTAATACAGTTCAATTTTGTGATGATATCCAAAAAATAACCACAAAATCGTCATACCCCCAAAAAATATTCATTTTTCTGAAAACCTCCAAAAATAGTGAGATTCAAAATTTGTAACCCCCAAAAATGACCGGAGCCTAAATATGTATATATGAAAATATCAGAGTACCCCCCCCCCCCCCCCCCCTTCATTAAATGCAAGTGTTCCCTTTATTTTGGTTCTACTTATACTTGGTTGAATCTTATCTATAATAGTATAATTTTCTTGTTTACAGATAACAATGATGTTGTATCGCAGACAGCAAACTGTGATTTTTTGGGGTGTTCAAGCAGGCTGGTCCGAATACCGTCTCGTAACTTGCCACAGGCTGGGCTGAACCTCGTAGCACCGCAAATATTTAATCAGTGTGATATTGATGCATGGTTGAAGAAGCTGCAGGAACACCACCAATAAAGGGTTGGGATCTTTGAACAAGCTGGCCCGAAGTTAATCAATGAGTGAAGGGGGGGGGGGCTTGTTAATATATAGATTTTTAAAATAAAAGTTAGCCTAAGTTAACAAATTGCGTAAGGTGCATCATAAGAAATCAGAGGAAGGCCTTTTTTTATTTTATTTGATAGTTAGAATAATTTTTACAATAGCTAAGTGACGGGTACCCTCTTTGTTCACCACCCTCTACAAACACGAAATAATTCAATATATTTACTATACCCAGTAACCAAAACGGGCCACCATCGGCCCACCAGCGAAACGTCATTTAAATGACGCATCGCTAGCGGTCCGATGATGACCCGACATCGGTAGCTTTTCCAAAGGTTCCAAACCAGCATTCCTGAGGAAATTTACAGCTTTGTGCTTTTCCATGCGGGAGGGAGTCGTCCGGATCCCAAGTACCCACTCCTCTGGATCCGCGCATGAATAAACGTCCTTGGACTATGAAACAATGCAGAGTTAAATGCTAGAGGCGCGTTCTAATCAGGAACTGCACTGTCTGCCATTGGACGCATCGATTTATGATACAGACACTTAGTGTGGCATTTACTTTTTCAGATTTTTTCGCGTTGTAAGAGTGAAATGCATTTGTAACCACTGTCCCACCCCACCCGCCAAAACCGACACACTTACGAGATACTGTAGCGGATAGCGGGATCATTTTTGATGTTTGGATGGTTATAACGTCTTGATTACCCCCCCCCCCCCCTACACCAACCCCACAGTACGGGGTAAAGGCAAGGGCCCGGACTTACAATGCCTCCTTAAAGTTAAGGAAGACTTATGTTAAGTGTTGATTTTTCAAGATGCAAAAAATAACGTTTCACATTGATTAAAATCAAAATAGTTTCATTTTTTCTGTAGATCACAATGATATCTTTGACCACAAGTACTGCAGCGATCCAGGCAATTTATTTAACATTTAATACAGCGTGTTGAAAATTTCAATACTTAACTTAAGTCTTCCTTAATTTTAAAGAGGCACTGTAATTCCTGGCCCTGATTTTTTAACATTGAAATATATATGAAGACAGCATTACGAAGATACACATGAAATACGATCAACAAAAGCTGCACCGTATCGCCTTGGAACTGTCAGTAAAATAAATACTGGAAAGCTTTAACATGTTTAAAGGTAGGTGCCAACCTCATAGTGTAGGCCGCTGTGTAATCCCGTGGGAATTTTTGGGTAAAAGTGTCAAACATACATTTTCTTGTAGAAAAATGTTTCCTGTATAAGAAAAACGATGTTTCCAATTTTTTTCTTGCCGTTTTAACGTCATGGTGACGTCACAAAGTGATGTACCCATTTTGGCTTATTTAGGGCTTGTAAAATGAGCACTATAAATTCCAGCTGGCGCAAACATGTACTGTTTGATTAGCTATGGTAATATTACTGGCGATAAATTGTATTTGGAGCATAGACTCTTGCTCAGAATTTTAGAGAGGCTACATTTACTTCAAAATGATGTCAAGAGAGGAAAAAATGACGTCAGTATCAAAATGAACAGTATGTTACAGTGAAAGCTTAAATGACATTAGATCACAATATGTTAATAGACCCTCCTCTCCAACTGCTGGTATTGCGCACTATGCTTTACTGAAACTACATGATATAAGATACAAAATGACACATGTTACCTCTCTGACCTGTAACAGCCATGTTAACTACGTTACTCTATTGTAATTTCAAATCCTATTGTGCAAATACCAAGTTATATCTAATTCATATTTATCGACATGCTGGTTGCCTTAAAAGCATTTATCAAATGGCAGCAAACAGCAAGTATGCGTTTAAGCAATACACCTCTATGAAATGACAGTTATATATGTTACTGATTTCAAATGTATTACTACTTAATGTAGTACTATCACTAGACGATAGGCTGCCAAAATACCCCTGAAGGAGAGTTTTGTACACTACATCTTTCTAAAACCAAAATATATAAGCCACAGAATAATGTTTATTAATTCTATAGCGGTTACAGCGTTACTTCGTTACCATAAAATAATAGGAATTCCTATCAAACTGTTCCTTATTCCTAAGTGACAATATAAGCTAAGACTTTAAATTGTATTCAAATGACTATCATTTTGATTCTATCAAATAAAAATGTTTATTATTGCTGTTATGTACTTAACTTTCTTTGAAATGCATTATGTTAAAGCAAAAACAGCAATTTATGAGTTTACAATGCTAGTGGTTTATTTACTGTCATTTAACTGCCAGTAATTGCCATTAACTGAAATATCAACAAAGAATTGATGATTAAGAAAAGAAATGTTAGCCTAAATCACATAAAACGCATTTCAAGTCCTTGTATTTTATCAAATTGATAAACAGCATTTTAAATGCTGCTTATTTTATGATCCCTTAATGTTTCTTTAATGCAAAAATGATATCTTTTATCTCACTGACACTCGTGTATTTGCTTCATTTTACACATGAAATGGTATTAAAAAAGACGCTTTTCTTCACTGACTACACCTTATTTTATATGACACAATAATATTAAGTATGAAGTACATTTAAGTTAGAAAGATTTATCACATATTGTGTAACCCAACTATTGGTTACACCAACTGTATTGATAAAGACAAAAACTTACTCAGAATTCGTTAAAATTTGAAGTTATTTCAGACTTAGGTCTAAATCGTGACCTTTATACTTGTCTTTTGAAACAATAAACTGAAGTGTTTTGGAAACTTAATGACTATTTCCCAACATACGAGTATGACACACACCAAGCCTATTCCTATGGTAATAATCGCTTTATATATGAAGAAGGATGTCTAGTTTGGTGAAGTAAGAATACCATTTATGTTGGTAAAATGCATAACAAGAGAAGTTTAAAGAGCATATTACACTTATCTTCCATTCTGTCTGGTTCTAAAATTTTGTAAAGCACTGAACATACAGCATTTATTCTAATGGTTCATGATAGTCATACATTTGAAAGAAAATGATTTATCACCTAGAAAAGATCCCTGGCATTGTTAGTATAGCATATATATTGTAGACATTGCTATATTAATGGACCCCAATAAAGTATTGGTTAATTTGTTTTGCATAATTCTATCAATTAGATTTAGTCTTGAAGTTGAATTTTGTTTCAGATAATATCATTTCGATATTTAGCCAATTAAATTTGAACATTACAAGAGATACAAAAGTACATCAAATTACTTCTTTGGATATTTCAAACCAAACAAAATAGATTAACAGTAGTAATGGAAAGAATAATTAAAAGGATTTAACCCATTTGATTTTGGTACTTTGCAAGTGAGTCTAACATTGGCGACTGAGTTGAGTGTCCTCTCAATGCTGATATTAGCTAGAACAGTTAACATTTCGCGTGCTTCTTTTGAATTTATATCCTGGTGAGTTTACAACTTATTCAAATGTTTAATACACATATAACTCTTTATTATTCCATTTACAATGTTTACAATGTTCCTGTAATATTTTGTCAAAGTCACAGTCAGTTCAGTTATGTACGCATGTATTACTGACGCTAAGTGAGCACTTTCTTATTAAATATTTCACTTTTCTATCGAGCATTCCAAACGGACATTGTAAAATCTATTTTACAATAAGTTTAACCTGATCAAATTTGGCCAGACATAATTTGGGCTGAAAAAATTGTATTTAAATTGGTATTGGGTATTGAAGTAACAATTGACCTTTAACTAGTTTCCTTGAATATGGTCATATCTAATGTGATCATTGCCTTAGAGTAAAACTCACCACTATTTTTCCATTATTGGCTGAGCAAATGATCAGAAGTACTAAGTTGATGTGATTGACAGTTTCGTTAATTAAACGACGAAAGCTATGTTGAATATAAACTTGAATTAATTTAAAATCTTCAGTAATGCCTCACCATCTGCATTCGCAACTAGATGCCAGGATATAAATTGACTTGGTGACAGTCTCTTTAAACAATAAATGATTACAGGCAGTTATAATGCATACCTCCCTCAAAACATTTAGTAAGAAGAGTTACTATTTTATGGTAATTGAACCTAAATAAACATGGATACATGGAATCTAGCCTGTATCATGCAACGTAACTCACAATACGTGTACCCATAATTTTAACAACTGTAAAGATTTACATAGAGTGATTAATTTTATTGATTATAATTATTTCAGTTTAACTTAGATTTCTCCAGATAAATACTACAAAACAAATCTCTAAACTCACCATGATATATATGCTTTTCATGCTCAATTACATATTGTCTTTGACTACATTTTTGATAAACATGAGGCCTTATGATATTCTTTATACAGCTTTATATGTTACTTTAACAAATTCGACAGAAAATGGGAATGTATCCTTCTAAGTACTGGTCTTGAATGCTATCATTTTATTTGATTAAGAGTTTTAAAATCTTTAATTTTTGGGCAAATCATTTTTTGAAGATATATAAAGTTAAAAGATATAATATTTTGCAAATGTTGCATGGATGAATTTATACTTTTTTCAGACAAACAGGAACCTGGATATCTATAACAAAAACAATTCACTTTTCCATGATAACCAAACAATTGTTGTGCTTTAACAAAAACATAATCTAGAACTAAGATTGGGTACCAGTAAAATGCACTTAAGCCCCCCCCTCCCACTGCAGTGGCTTAGGCAGCTGTCCTTTCTAGGCAGGTGGTTTTGTTGTTGTTGATCTGTCGCGTATTGTTGCTCCCATTGTTTGCAGGGTTTTTGTGTTTGGTCCTTGTTTTGTTATTCAGTACTTTGTGTGCTTCTAGTGTTGCAATCACCTTGATGAGGAAAAGAGAGTTGGCTGCTTTCCTTTAATTGTGTTCCTGATGTCGTGTGGCTGTTAGTGTTCTGTCGCTCTTCCTCACGGTACCATGTGTTGGTCTGCAGTGTGTGATTGTGGTATTTCCTATTCATACTTACTTGCTTTTTTGAAATGATATCAAATACCATATAACGTATAATATAAGGAATTAAGCAAGTCATATAAGTCTTGAAAGCTGTAATATACGTTACATATTGCCACACAAATAACAAAAAGATAATTAACACCAGAAACGATGTTATTTCCAGCATTTTACTATTGAATTTCAATATAATGCAAATACATGGTGTTTAAAGGTTTTTATATAGCACTACATACAATTTTAGAATGAAAATATTCTTACCTTATTTAACATGCTTTTCGGTGGTATCATATTAAACAGCATATAACTCTTAAAGTTTTTTTTTTATAAAAAAACAAGCTGCTTGCAGTTATAAAATGACCCATTTACTGTCTTTTGGAACATATAGTTAAAACATGAATGTTAAATGAGAAGCTTATTAAATGAAACTATTTTAACAACATTTCAATGGTTTTACAGGGGGGGGGGGGGGGGTAGTTTAAATGTAACATAAATGACATTATAATGGGCCCTAATAACTTAAACATAAATATTTGTAGGAAATGAAATGTTCTTGTACAAAAAATGAATGTTTGGCCAATTTGATTATACCGGTACTACCTTAACAACCTTATTTACATTATTTGTGTTTTAAACAATTGAGGGGTAACGTAGTTAACATGCTGTAACAGCCAAACGCCCCAATCGTCAGAGAGCTAACATGTTTCAAAAAGCTCAGATAGAATCATAAATTTATGCTAACATTTGATTTTAATCGCAAGGCACACACAATCTTTCCAGAATTATATTTCTGTACAAAATATTTTGTTTGCTGCATACTGCATCAAATCGACGTCAATTTGACGTAAAATTGAAGTCCACGTTAAATCGATTTCCATTTTGGTCCTCCTATTGACGTTTTCAACCACTTCAACGCAATAAACAACATTACAATGCGATTAATTTAGGTGTATACAGTACTAGCAGATATAAACTGTTTGATTCATGTGAAAATACGGTACATCATTTTGTGACGTCACTCTGACGTTAATACTGCAAGAAAAAATTGGAAACATCGTTTTCCTTAAACTGCATATATTTCTCTAGTTGAAAATTGACATGAATCACTTTTACCCAAAAATTCCCACGGGAGCCCAAATTTCGACACAGCGGCCTACACTATCAGGGGGTCCAGGTCCACTGACAATTGCTGTACTTTTGTTTAACGACCCACCGACATATTAGTTCATATGAAGACGGAACCACTGCTTTAAGTCTCGCCCAATGGACTGGCGACGCAAAGGCAAGTTCTGGCGGTTTTTTTACATTATTTTATATGTGTGTGTGTTTGGGGGGGGGGGGGGGGGGGGGGGGGGGTGGGAGGGTCCAGTAACTTCTTTCACTTTCCTAAATTCCAGGGGGTCCAACATTATGTTATCCAAGGGCGGGGGCGTCAAACTTTTCTCCAAGGGGTTGGAGTCCAATTGCTAACCGATAGAACTTGTTATTTGTTCTGGACCCCTGTCCAGCTCTAGATCCGCGCAATTATCAAGAATTTTAATCGACTACGGCGATTCTCTCTTTGGCTGTTTATTTTCGTCTTTCATCATGTACCCACCTAGATGCATGTTTTACTCTAATTCAAAAGTGTGATTTGGCGGGGTCTTTATTTTATAGGTGTGTCAGCGTGATAGGTTTCTGTGCTTGGATAAAGGGATACTGTAGATTCTCTGCTTGCAAATTTGGGTTTTCAGAAGTGTGTATCTGTATACACCATGCCCAAAACTGCAGCCCGAGACATTCACGGAAAGTACCAATACGACGTCAGTATACTTGTCCTCTGGACTTGTGAACAATAAAGGTGCAGACCAGCCTGTGCATCCGCACAGTCTGATCAGTGCATTTGTTTTTCGCTAATTTGAAAGTATCATATCTAGACTCTCTATAGCTAAGGAGACTGATTTGAGTCTTGCTTTGTCGAAAACACCCAAGACAGGTTTATTTTGCGTAGAGGCCTAAATTTATTATTTCGGTCCTTGCTTCTATTCTTATTCCCAGTAGCGTTTGGATGTTTTAAGAAACTCTAAACTTGTTTCATATTGAGAATAGTAGGGGCAGCTAAACCAAACTAAGAGCAG
This sequence comes from Loripinus fragilis, assembly GCA_964019695.1. NCBI lineage: Eukaryota > Metazoa > Mollusca > Bivalvia > Lucinida > Lucinidae > Loripinus > Loripinus fragilis. The sequence goes on along the minus strand of OZ026519.1, from coordinate 13,754,871 downwards.
ATTAAATGTTAACCGAATGTAACTTCCTTAGTTTGGTCTAAAATTGTAAATGCTCAACACTGCAGATAAATTGTAGAAAGGTTGTAATCATCTAGGTTAAGTATTCTGTCTCCCGATTTCCTTGTATTCTTAATAAAACAATGAAAATTAAGAGACCAGTAACATGAGAATACTCTTTTCTGGTATGCAAATATATGCAGATAAAATTTTAGACATAATTCACATTTACATGTGGAAAAGTTAGCATTAGTCTCTTAGCTATAGTGCGTACACTTATTTTGCTATATTACGTACACTGATGTGTCAACAGACTGCTATAGACCGTACAGCAGGAGGGTTTTTCCTCCCAAATATTGATGGAACCAAATGGAATGGGGAAGTAAAACTTCATTGGCAAGTACTTATGACAATGTAGATGCCATATGTAAGCGAATATTGATCTTTCTTAGCGACACATTCGATAACATAAACATATTTCAGGGAAACGAGGCAAAAGTCATGTAAAATACAAGTGATTGGGCAGGTCATTTTGTCAATTGTAGTGCTGACCGATTATTCCTGGCTAATTCTCAGAGCCACCGATAAACATCAATGTCTTAACGATGTCATCACTATATCCTTTAAGCCGAATCTTATAAAATATGAAAAATAATAGAAGAAACACCGACCTTGTACATCAACATATGAGGATTTCCTCGCTTCGGTAATCGCTATATCCGGTGTACGATGCTATACGGTGATTATTATTATTATAATTATTATTATTATTAGTGGCATTGATATTCGGTGCATATACAAATTTTAATATTAAAATATTCTAGCTAAATTTTTCTTTTTTTTTTGTTAAACAGTGGAAATCCAGACCAGCTGGCTTCTACGTAAGCTGATCTGGATTTTCATTGGTTCCATTCTGCATCTAAAACATGTTTTATAAAGTACTGGAATCTAGTAAACTAGGAGGAAGTGAAGAATATACAAATATCAAGCATGTTCTTATTCTAACAGTTGAACAGGCTGGTTTACAGCCACCTTGCTGACTCAAAAGTCATTCTATCCAGAAGAGCAATTAAATGAGCTAATTTGAGTCCCAGTGGAGTTCAGCCAACAGATCAGGGAGATATTTTCTCTCAGATGCTACCATGTGTTGATCACATTCAAGTTAAAACGGCTTTTGCCAGCAACCCCAAAATTGGGGAAGAATAGAGGGGAAAGATATAGATCTGAAGACCATTTTGTCAACCTGTCCAGATATCCTTGGAGTATTTGAGCATGTTCTAGGTTTGATACGGCCAGATAAACTGCTGTGTCATCAGCAAATCTCGGCAGCAAATAACCTCACTTTTGATTTGATGTGTTCTGGGTGGCCATTTATGAAAACCAAAAATAAAACTGGGCCTAACACAGAGCCTTGTGGTACTCCTGAAATAACTGATACCTGGGAAGATTTCTCATTTTCTAAGAGGACAGTCTGTGATCTGTTTGATTGAAATGCCTTAATCCATGGAGAATCCGTCACGAAGACTACAGTGATGAAGCTTAAGCCTTAAAGCGCCACCTACAATTTGCAGCAGACGACAATTAAAAATTTTGCTGCTTTTTCAAAAGTAACAAATAAGGCATATATTTCATGAGAATCGTCTGCTGGCAGACAATTCTCACGAAATATCATACCTTATTTTTTTTTCCAAAAATAAGAAAGATGTTGCGAAAATTGTCGTCTGCTGCATTTGTGATTGGTGCTTAAAGGGTTAAGGAGCAACATTTCATGACTGACCTTGTTGAAAGCAAATACTTTTTATTAATATTTAAGATATACCAAATACATGTTAACTTTATTCATAACAAGGTAGCAGCTATAATGTCATGTAGTTTAAAAAGTATAGTGGTTAATGCCACAATTGTGCAAGTCAAAAATATGAGGTATGTCCGTAAAGTACCTGAACACATCTGATTAAGGTCTTCAGAAAAGCCTAAAAAATACCATGCATGGTCGTGTCAAAATGTATGTGATGCGCTGACCTTTTTGTTGGACAACATTTTTGTTCGATTTGGCACCAAGCTCTATAGACAAGTAGTTGGGATTCCTATGGGCACTAATTGTGCTCCCCTGGTTGCAGATTTATTCCTGTTTTGTTATGAGAGGGACTTTATGATGTCTCTTTCTGATGATAAGCAGGCTGATGTTATTGATGCGTTTAACACTACTTCCAGATATTTGGACGATATTTTAAATATTAATAATGTTTATTTTGACAATATGGTTAGTCAAATATACCCTTCAGAGCTCCAACTGAATAAGCCAATGCCTATGATACCGAAGCCGCATTTTTAGACTTGCATTTGTCAATTTCTAATGATATTGTTTCTACCAAAATTTATGATAAACGTGACCGACTTTGATTTTGAAATTGTCAATTTCCCATTTTTAGATGGTGATGTTCCTCGTTCTACATCCTATGGAGTCTATATCTCTCAACTCATTCGTTTTGCTAGAGTATCTAGCTATGTTGCTGACTTCAACACTCGCAATAAATTGTTAACTCAGAAACTTCTTAAACAAGGCTATCGGTATCATAAACTTCGCAAAACATTTTCAAAATTTTATAGACGATACTATGATTTGATTTCTAAATTCCAAGTTGGACTTAAATCTCTCTTGCGCCAAGGACTTTCGGAACCTGATTTCTATGGTGACTTGGTGTATAAGTTGAAGAAGATTGTTGGCTCTAATAATTTTTCAGCGCAGTTCATTAAAATAATTTCCCATTATAAAAAGATTGGCTATAACATTAATGTATTGCAACAGACTTCATGCTTGGTAGTCAACCCAATCATGGTTGGCAACTTTGCTTTCCTCTTTAATTGCACCCCGGTGGGTCGGACTTCAGACTCTATGATGGTTCCGACTTAAAGACTTATCTATTGATGAGATGGTAGGGGCCTGATGCTTTGGCTGTTTGTCGGGCCCACCGGGGTTTACCTGTTGGATTTCTTTTGCTCCGGTATTCAGTTTAATTTACTGTTGAGTCCTTATCGTTGCTTTATCTCCTTGTTATATCTTGATTTATATGTTTTATGAGATGATGCATTGATAAGTTAGGGGTCTTTCATGCAAACCAAATATCTATGTGTCTTGATCCACATCTGAATTAAGGGTGAGGTTGGCGCCGTTAAACCGGTTTAAGCCCTCCAGTAAAATATTTTACTCACCATTCCAAGGCGGTACTTCTTTTGTGGATCTTTTATGTATTTGTTCTGTCTTGTGTTTGCTATGTCTTTGTGCGCGTCTGTTTATATGTGCTTTGTGGTCACCTGCTGGGAAAGGGCTGACCTCTTGGCTCTCGTTTGTGGTGTCTACTGTGAGTTTGTCACTTTCCCATTTTGTTTTTGTAAGCACGTTACCAAAATAGCTCTTGATTTGATAGAGGTATTCAAGGCAGATTTTGGTATCAGCAAAAACGGGCCAACCATAGATTTGTGGGGGTTATTTAAACTATACCTCTTAATGCATTCAGATTGATGGTAGTTAGTTTCTTATACGTAACCTTATAGTTTGTAAATACGTGTTGAATGTAATAAGTTTCCATTGGATACTCCTAGCACCTGTTCTTAACATACCACCATTTTTGTTCCAAACATCTGAAAAAGTACGAGGTGTACTAAAATGCCATTTCTGACAGACTGTGCCTAATGCTTTTAAAACTACTTGTGTTGATTAAACAGACAAAATATGTTTAAATTGTTCCTCTGAATGATACAAGCAACATAAACCTAAATGGAACTTAATTTTTTTTAATATAAATGAAAAAACTTCAAGGCCAGCATAGTATCAAAATAGCAATGTCATGACAAAAAAAGACACCTGCCCCGCAGATAGCATGGTGCCTATAGTAAAACCGTTGTAAAGGACATATCCCTTGTCGTATCTTTATCATTTTTCACACATGTATTCCTGAAATATTCCTGAATATCACACATGTATTCCTGAAACATTCCTCAATATGATTATATAGATGATGAAACTTGTTGTTGTTTAAGTTGAAATGTGGGCCAATTGTCCAGGAACTTTCAGGACATACCTTGTATGTACCAATTCTAACAATTTAGCGAGAAGTAATAAGATGCCGATTTACACCAGACCAAATAAGTAACCTAAAGCTGATAGTTGAATGAGAAACGAAAAATATTGTATAAAATTGTATCAAGGTATATAATAAATGTATTTATCATATGACGTTGCGTCTGGAAGTGAAATAATGCCATGCAATAAAATCTGTAAACCACTAGTGGTTAATCGAATTTCGGAAACGTAATGAAGTCCATAACAACATTGCGTACATATTGACAACATTATAACGTTTTTTACGCCAGAAATGAGATTTCAAAGTATTCTTAATGTCATAATGATAAATAGAATCTTACATTCGTGCTCTTGTTTTATTGAATTTATTAAACTCGTTGCGAAAAAGAGATAAAATGCTCGGCAAGCCTCGCATTTTATCTCTTTTCCCCAACTTGTTTAATAAATCCAATAAAACATGAGCACTCATGTAAGATCCTCTATGTAATATGTATTGTTTAGAAATGTATAGATGAGGATATTTTGAAATAAAATTTTAAAAAATAGTTTGCTAAGATGCACTATATCTTGCTTTGTTTTGCTGTTTGAATTTACCTTCAAAACGATTGCCAGCTCCTATCAGCTTAGCGACATTGTTGCTTATTAGATACATTGGTCTAATTTTAATTGACAGCAGCTAAGCTCCTCCCACTCACTGCATTGTTAACAGCCATATTGGGAATATTTAGCCAGAAACCCCTTACTATGAGTAATACTATAAGTGTAGTGCACATTGCCCACAATATGTACATGCTTAATGACATAATGTGAAGATGTTGTTTTCCCATAACATTAACAGGGTCCGCTTTTAATGGAAAGTATTTGCCCCCTACAGCAGCATTTTTCTCTATAAAAGTATTTTTCTAGGATTGCATTATCTGTTTTTTGTGTGTTGTTGTTGTTGTTGTTGTTGTTTTGGAAGTGGTTGCACTAACAAAGCTTTTTCCATTATCTGAGTAGCAAACACACTCAAACCAACTTAATAATATTTCCAACTTGGTAGCTATTCTTTATAAAATAAAGACAACTTAGAGCCAAACCAATTTATTTTATTATAAATACAGATAAGATATTTTGGTCCTAATATTTTGATAAAATACGTCGATAGAGACAGTTCATGACATTTTGGTGCTTAAGACATAATTGAGCCTTGACATGAGATTTCCAACATTGTGGTATGTGCAACCAGCAAAGGCTCAGACCAGCCTGCGCATACACGCAGTCTGATCAGAGCCTTTGCCAGTCACTTGAATATTCTATGACTGTTAAGCTACTGACTGAACAGCATTTGGAGTTTCTAAGCTTAAGAGGAGGCTGCAAAGGCTCGTCTGAAGCAGACTTGTAAAAATACCATATTGTTGGAATACCTATATCAAGGCTCAGTTATGATGTGCAGTTTCATCAGATGCTTTACTGCTCACACATATAAAATATGGCCTTATGAAGGTTTAGACATTAGATCTCTTGTTCTGCTAGATAGCTGTACATGCATATTTAAAGAATGGCTTAAACATATGATGTCCAACATCTTGACATTTTGACAAGTGTAGACTCAGACGAGTCTGTGCAGCCCCCTTTTATGCTAAGAAACTCCAAATGATGTTTGGTCAGTAGCTTAACGGTCATAGAATATTCAAGCGACTTGCTATGGCTCGGATCAGACTAAATGTATGCACAGGCTGGTCTGAGGCTTTGCTGGTCGGACATACCACATAGTTGGAAATCCCATGTTGCAGCTCACATATGCTTTAATACCAAAATCTCATGAACTGACCGGAATACATCTTTACAAAAATAACCATGGTGAAGTCAATGACTAGAATACAATATTACACATGGTGCAACATTACTAAGACAATCAACATAATAACAACTCTTATACCTTTAAAGAACCATATTTTAGATCCTTAAAGAACCGCACCACTCAGAAAATACTTTATGTTACTCCTATAGCCGCTTTGACAGGAAGATCAAAGGCCTATCACAAGAACGAGATTTTAAACTCCCTGCATGGGAAAATAAAGATCATTTGAATGGTTTTGGTATTTTCTGATAAAATATTTTGACAATTTTATTGTTGAAAGAAATCAGAACTAGATATTTGATAACATAAATATTATATAATTATTATTTTCTTAAAAAGTAAAATATTTCTGATGTATATTTCGCGGGAAAGTCTTCAACGCCTGTGTACGTTCTGCCCTATTACATGGAAGTGAAATCTGGGCACCTACTGCGCCAGACTTGCAGCGGCTTCGCTGGAAGGACAGACCAATGGTCTGCTGGATCTGCGGAGTCAAGAGATGATGACGAAGTGTCCTCGGACTCACTCTGTGCAATGTTAGGAGTGTAGGAGGTGACAGCAGCTCTCCGCACTAGGGGTTTGAGATGGTTTGGACATGTTGCCACTCCTCTTCATGCATAAACTCCATCACAAGTATGACGTTTCCTAGCGCCAGAAGAAGAGGGAGACCTAAAGAGACCTGGTCTGAGTGTGTTAAGGCTGACATGAAAATGTGCAGCCTTGACAGCATCAATCCACTGAACAGAGAGGCGTGAGGTTTGGGTGTTAGACACTCTAGCCACCTGCTGCCTACCCCAGTACCTGGGACTACCGCAGCAGAAGAACAATAAACTCAGGATCAAGTCAAGAAGTTTTTTCGCTCTGGTATAAGAAAAGAAAGAAAAAGGAAATAAAAGGCAAAAAAAATTGATACATCGAATATCCTTTGAAATTGATTTATTGTACCTTACTGACCCTAAATAATCAAACCACATTAAATTTTATTCTAAAACTTGTTTGTATAAATTGACTGCCGTCCTCCGTAACCCAGGCGTGATCCATTCCGTACCCACTGCATTCATCATGCAGTGGGTAGAATGCAGTGGGTACGGAATGGATCATGCCTGGTTACCGAGGATATTTGACTGCCTGATGAGTGTAAAATGTAATGTTTTGCTGGCAGGTGTAATCCCAGCTGATCTGTGCTTACACTGTAAGGGAAGCCTATTTATCATAACAATTACGGTTACAGTAAAACTTGTCTTAAAGGGCCAATCAAAATAGACAAAACAAAGATCTTAATGACCAATGGTACCATAATGAAGGTCAAAAGAATTGCAGAATGCTCCCCTTGCAGCATTCTACAATACTTTTGACCTGCATTAAGCGATAATTGGTATTGAAAACCAATTTTTGGTGTTCTTTTAGAGTGGCCGCTTAAGACAGGTTTTACCGTACTTTCATATAGATGTATAACATGAAAGCAAAACTGTAAAAGGAATTCACGATGATATACTTATAAATTCAGATTTTAATGGTTTTGAGAAGCTGTGCATTGCACAGGTTTGATGTATTTGGTTTGAAGAAACCCCCTCCCCTCCCACCCACACACACCCTTACACCCTGGGGATGCTACTGCTTTCTGTACTACGAGGATAAGTCTGTTGTTGTTGTTGTAACTAGTTCTTTGTTGATGCTCCCATGGTTTTAATATAGGATTGAATTTGAGCATGCATACGTATGTAAGAGGCATTTCTAAATGGTAAATTTTACTGGTTTGCTATAGAAAAGAGTGGGACGGCTATTTAGTCAGTCAGCTTACTTTGAGCATTCAAGCAGGCCCTGAGGTTATAAAACAAATTATGCTCAACTCAACTCAGCATGTAATTTCAAATGCTCATAAACTAAAATGTTGAACAAGCGCTAACCTGAATCCTGGCAAATGAAGAGATGATGTATTGGCCATTGGCTTAAGAGATATAATTTAAAAATATTTCTATTATTAGCTCTGGTGGCCATGTTGTTCAGCCGAGCTAAACTTTCTGATCAATTTTGGTAGAGGGCATCATGAGGAACATTTCTGTGAAATTATTTTGAATTCTGATCAGTGATTCTAGAGGAGATACTATTTAAAGATATTTCTTATCTAGAGCAAAGGTGGCCTTTTTGTTCAGTGCAGCCAAACCATTTGTGTAGTTTTATTAGAGAGCATTATGAGGAACATTTCTGTAAAATAGTATTGAATTTGAACCAGTGGTTAAGATGTCCTTCAAAGACATTTTTTATCTAGAGCTCTGGTGGCCCCTTTGTTCAGTGAGGTGAAACCATTTGTGCAAATTTGGTAGGCCTCATGAGAAACAATGCTGTGAAATTATTTCGAATTAAGACCAGTGGTTCAGGAGATGTCCTTTAAAGATATTTCTTCTAGAGCTCTGGCAGCCCCTTTGTTCATAAGAGTGAAAGCATTTGTGCAATTTTAGCAGATGGCATCATGAGAAACAATTCTATGAAAATATTTTGAATTTGGCCCAGTAGTTCAGGAGGAGATGTCTTTTATAGAAATTTCTTATCCAGAGCTCTGGCAGCTCCTTTGTTTGGTGGAGTGGAACCATTTGTGCAATTTTGGTAGGCCTCATGAGTAAAAATTCTGTGAAATTATTTTGAATTCGGACCAGTTGTTTAGGAGGAGATGTCGTTTAAAGATATTTCTTGTCTAGAGCCCTTTGTTCAGCAGAGCAAAACCATTTGTGACATTTTGGTAGAAGTCATCATGAGGAAAAATTCTGTGAAATTATTTTGAATTTGGACCAGTAGTTCAAGAGGAAATGTCTTTTGAAGACATTCCTTATCCAGAGCTCTGTTTGCCCGTTTGTTCTGGGGAGCCGAGCCATTTGTGCAATTTTGGTAGAGGGTATCATGAGGAATAATTCTGTGAAATTATTTTGAATTTTGACCAGTGGTCCAGGAGATGTTGTTTAAAAGATTTCTTATCAAGAGCTCTGGCAGTCCTCACGTTAGGTGGTGCGAAACCATTTATTCAATTTTTGTAGAGGGCATTATACGGAACATTCATGTAAAGTTATTTTAATTTGGACTAGTAAACTTTTTCCTTAACAACATCTCCTCCTGAACCAGAAGGAAATAAAGAAAAACTTTACGCACGACAGTTGACAAAGATCGATCACAATCACACTGGTAAATGTATACGTCAATTTGGTGGTATTTACGCGTATTGCCGGTACTTCATAGACAGGACGTGGTAGATATTGGTGTTAATACTAAATAGAAAAAAAAACATGCCATATGCCTGAAGGACTATAGAATTAGATAATTTTTAAGTTTTCGGCATGCACATGGCGATTTATGTAAGCATTTAGGAATAGATTCGAGTATCGATCTGAATGATCGGTACTCGAATCTATTCCTAAATGCTTACATAAATGGCCCTGCACATACTGAATACTTAAAAATGATTGAAGTCTATAGTCCTTTAGGCATATGGTATGTTTTTCTATATAGTATTAACACCAATATCTACCACCTCCGGGCTATGAAGTACCGGCAATACGCGTAAATACCACCAAATCGACATATACATTTACCAGTGTGACAATAGCTCACCTTTCGGCTCAGGTGAGAGATACTAACAAAGACTTTTCTCACTTTCAAACTCTCAAGTTTTGTATACATCATGCTAATAAATGTTAAATTGTTGGCCTTGTAACATTAATGAGCATGGAATATCATGCTCAGTTGAGTTGAGCATGTTTTTTATAGTCTTGAGGCCAGGTGTGAGCACTTTGTGTTCAGGCAAGCTAAAGAAACATCTAAGACAACATTTCTGCAGTTACAAAATAAGCATACAAAATCAGCTACCATTGACTCATTTTTCTTGCATAGAATTAGACGGCTAAGATCTCTTCATGAACAAATGAAATGTATATAAATAATCAAACAAACATGCTTCAATGAAATGTATCCATATCAAAAAATGGCCATCAACATGAGAAAATCTGTCATTAGGTTCCTGACCAAGTAAGACTCAAATAAGCCTACTCCGCCACAGACAGCTGCTAGAATATTGAACTTTGGCATGAAGCATTATACAATTATTGACTTCAATGAGGTAGACATGAGGATTTATCTACCCGAAAAAGTGATAATTCACCGAGGCCGCTAGGCCGAGGTGAATATCACTTTTAAGGGTAGATAAATTCTCATGTCTACCAAAATTGAAGTCAATAACTGTTTTGTTATATGACTTTTCAACTAAGAATAAAACTTTTCTACTTTCACTTTTGTTGTTCCTTCAACCTAAGGACTTTCTCACAAGTTATATCAACTGTTATTAAAATATTTTAATGTAGTATTTTGCATTTTGAAATGTATATCATTTCTCTGAATTTGGAATGTAAAATTTAATCATAAAACTTTTTTTCACATTTTATTCATTCATACAAAGATAAATGAACAAACAAAACAAAACAAAACAGTTGTTAAAATTCACGAAAGTCATTAGTTTACCTGTTGGGATGTGAAACAGCAAATCATGTCAATTTCATGCAGCACATGCTAGTTTCATACTCATCATGCTATTTTTAGCTCTCTAGAGGGTGATATTGCAGAAGTGTCAAAAATATTAACTTCTGGAAACTAGTTAGAGCTGGTTTTCATCCTCTTTCACCTTCTGGGCCAGTTTAGACCAGTTTTCAGGTAGACATAGAGATTTATGAAGACGAATTGGGCCAATCAGGAGACAGGAATCTCTCCAGTCATATAACAATTGAAATTATTATACTTTCTGGATAGTGAATAAAAAGGTTCTGATCAGACTGTGTGGATGCGCACGCTGGTCTGCAACTCTTTTGTTTGCATGTCCGCATGTAACAGTCAGTTTTTCTCAAGACAAGTTCCAATTGATATCAAACCCCATTCGGAGACATTTAGGCTAAAATCTTGCTCATTAAAGTTTATAATTTGATATATAATATTAGGCTATAGCAGGAGAAAGCTTTTCTAATGAGTTTAGAACTGGGAAAGACTTAACCCTCGAACTCATCTGAAAATGTCATCTGATTAAGTTGTCTATTGCATATTTTGCCAATATAATCTATAATGTAAGCACATGTTTAGATAGACAAAACAATTGCCTAAAATCATCAATATTTTCTTACCCATAACTTTTAGCATATGTTTTTGGTGCTCAAAAGAACCGTCTCATTGAGGCGGTGCTTTTGAGTACTCATAGCATTTGTTTTGGAAAGTAAGGAGAAAACAGAACCAACAGCAATCAACGGTTTTTGGAACATAATTTATTGGGAGTCGACGCGCGTTTCGGTCTTTTCGGTCTTACAAAGACCTTCGTCAGGACATAAATAACATAAAAATATGGCTACTAAAGTACAAAAAAAGGTACATGAGAAATGAATAGAACACAATAAATTAATAGTCTGGCCGTTTCTATGGCGGTCAGTCAATAGAAATAAAGGTTATGGGTAATAAGTAATGTTCAGTTGAGTTATGCTTTCTTAAATACACTGAATACACTGTGGAGGGATACTTCCCTAGCTGTGTCTATTTCTTCGTCGAGGCAAATTGTATGGCCAGCCATTTTAATATTTCTCAAGGAATGAAGATATCTAATATAGGATACAAGATATCTAATATATTATATAAGATATCTTATATCCTATATAAGATATCTTATATGCGATATTAGATATCTTATATCCTATATTAGATATATTATATGTCAAATAAGATATCTTATATCATATATAAAATATCTTATATAGGATATAAGATATCTGAATTGCCAAACTATATAAGATATCTTATATGCTATATAAGATATCTCATATAAGATATCTTATTTAAAATATTAGATATCTCATATATTATATGAGATATCTCATATATTTTTGTAATTAAGATATCTTATGTATTATATATCTTATATGCGATATAAGATATCTTATATACGATATAAGATATCTTATATAATATATAAAATATCTAATATGTTACATAAGATATCTTATTTACCAAATTATATAAGATATCGTATATGCTATATAAGATATCTTATATGGCATATAAGATATCTTATATAATATATAAGATATCTAATATGCTATATAAGATATCTTATATAGTTTGGTATATAAGATATCTTATATAGCATATTAGATATCTTATTTAAATTGGAGGGAAACCACAAATAATAGTCGCTCTCTTTCTTTGTTCGCGCCCTAATGGACTACTAACTTGATAACCGTGTCTTTCCGATGCCGCAGCCCCCTTCCACCGCTACCAATGCTTCGTCTCTATACTTGTATATACTCTCGTGCTATCTTCTGGTATTGAGAACATATTAGTGCTGATCATTCCTTAGAGTGAGACGGGGTGTATGGAACTTTTTTTGCATAAAATAGCTAGATTAGCAGGCAAAATAGAGCAGGGCTTTTCATTGACTGCTTCTACTATCTGAATTTGAGTCTATGCTAATAACTAAATTATGTAGCAGACGAGTTCCGAATTAGGTCAGCTTGCTACGGTAAATCTCGGACCGGGTCCGAGGATAATTGTCCTAAAAGTTCGAACACTAAAATAATTATTTTTTCCAATTCTCGTAACTTTAGAAAGTACGTTTCAGAAATTATGCTACAGTTCGAAACTTTTTAGAAAGTGGCCTTTACCATGACACAAAAAGGTAAATATACAAGTAAAGAGATGGTTGTAATATGTTTCCGACTTGAATTTCCAAGGGAGCACAGTGGCTCAGTGGTAGAGTGCTTGACTCGAGACCGAAGGGCGCAGGTTCGAGCCTCACCGGCGTCACTGCGTTGTGGTCCTTGAGCAAGACACATTTATCCAAGCTTAGTACTGGTTCAACCCAGGAAGAACCGTCCCTATATAGCTGAAAGATTGTTGATGGGACGTAAAGAATCAAATCAAACTGAAAACAAAACTTCGATTTTCAGTTCAAAATTGAAACCACAAGAAATCTCGTACCATCAGATTATTGCAAATATATAGACAAGCGCATGTGGCGCAAAATATGCATAAAGCTCCTACGACAGATATTTAATTGGAGAAAAATAACAATTTGAAAACAGATCAAATTACAGTGGACAGTGGATGCTCGAATAAACGATTGGCAAATTCGTGTGTTCCCTTTCAGAAAAAAAAAACATGCTCTCCTTTTGTGGTCTGCTATGACAAACAGTTGGGATCCAGAATATCGCCCGACGTTTTGTTTGAGAAAGAATGCCTTGGCAGGCAATTAAAATCGACAGACGACGAAATAAATCAGACATAACGTAGGGTTTGGAATAGCCAAAACGCCAAATTTCCGCGCTTAATGTCATGGGGATACGTGTTCAAGTCACGCAAACGTCAGTAAACAAGCAACGTTATTGGATGGATTTGACCTTAGCCCGCTCAAATGGCGCATATGTGTGTGCGGCTTAAATCGATTTGTTCATGAAGGTATGAACCACTTTTCAAATGTAGAGGTTCATTTAAAGACTTGCAGTGGAAATGTAAATTTATGTAACATGAAGTGATATAAGTAACATCTGCTTGAATAAAACAATTTTAACAGTCATCCCACAATTCAATGAGCACATGCAAGCTTAAACATCAGTATGTTACTAAGTCTAAGAGTACTTTAGCATTGGCACCTTAATATTACATTTATTACATATTACATGTATTTAACATTTTTGGGGTAAAGTATGTAATTTTGATGTTACATGGTCACGTGACACTTCTCAGAGGGCTAACATGTCTCATTCTGTGGCATAATATAACAGTATCAAGAAATCATAGTCGCCAAAATTACCCCTGGGGGAGCATGGTCTATAGCCATCCCAAGGTCTATATGGATCATTTCTGTCAAGTTTGGTCAAAATGTAGACAGTAGTTTAGGGAGATGTCCTTTGAATAAATTATTGGCGACATGAGGGACAACACATGACAGACATCCAACAATTCCAATAGTTTGAGCACTATGAGCCTTTAGCTCAGATGAGCTAAAAACAGCAGACATTAAAAGATGAAAATTTACGCAACATGCCAAGAGTTTAAGGTAAACCTCAAATTATCAGTGGGGGAATGAACACATGCAATTTATTTTGTGGGGCTGTCACATGCTCAGCCTTTATTCTATTGGTCAGTTATACACTATCAGGTGACTTTTGAGTGACATTCTGGTTGTGACTGGGAAATGTCTATTAGGAAGAGTTGTTGTACAGCTGTTTTTCCATGTGTCATCCATACATGCTTCCAAACTTCTTGGTCTAGTTCTTGGTCCTAACAGAACCTGTGATCAGGCCTCCAGATAAGAGTGTGTATTGGAAGACAATTTTATTTAGTTCTCATCCAAAACATATCTTGTGGATACTCAAATGAACAACCTCTATGAGACGGTTCTTTTGGCACCCAAACACATGTTTAAATTGATGGGAATGAAAATAATTACAATCATAAAATTTCCTTATCTGGAGCTTTGCGTGTGATTGTGGATTTTTTGGTCATATATCCAGTGTTTATTGAGGAATAAAATAGAAGGCGAGAAGATGCATGATCTTGTTTGTATTTATAAAACATAGAAAATGACAACTAAGCCACGACATGATTTCCAACAATGTGACATTTTGACATTTCGGACAAGGTTGTGAAGCCTCCTTTTAAGGCCAGAATTTTTTTTTATTAGTTGATTTACGGGAATTTTTTTCAGATTTAGGGTCGAGGGGACGAAAAAAAATAAATTAAAAAAGCTCTGAAAATGACCAGTTAACTGGTCATTTTCAGAGGTTTTTTTTTTTCTCAGGTTTTTTTTTTTTAATATCTCCAGAAAAAACAGTAAAACGAGTGAGGTAAACCAACAGTCTGTATTAAATCTTTATATATTTCATCATTTTCCTAAAAATCTAGACAGGATAATCACTTTGAAGAGTGTCACTCTCAAAAATACACAGACAGACATAGCTCCAGATAAGGATTGGAGGCAATTGGGTATTTACCCACCTCTTTTTGGCTTAATTGGGTATTTCAAAATTTAAATTGGGTATTTCAAGTTTTTGTATTGGGTATCCATCTGAAAGCAAATAAGCAATGAAAGCGGGCCTTGTTTCTCTTGATTTTTTTGTTTACTTTCGGTTTCACTTTCAGAAAGCACACTGGCAATATAAGTATATCTGAGATCGCTATTTCATACTTATTTCGAAAAACCAACGTATCTATCAAGTCATCTTTGATTCTTCAAACCACCAATGCAGTATTAGGGTTAGTTACGATATGATATTATTCAATTGCTCTGGGGCTTTTTCGCCCACGTTACGCCATTGTTACTGTAAAGCCAGACGTATGTCGTTATTGTGTAAATATTGGGTATAGCTAAACAGCGCCAAGAATGTTCCTGGACTGGTTTACAATTTAATAAACTAGATTCGGCGCCACGTCGTCTATAAATTTGTACCCAACAATAGCTTGAGATGCGAAAAATGACAATCGGAAACTGAATACTATAGCGTCATACGCTATGAAAAAGTTCGGAATTGAGTATCAAGGATTTTTATTGCGTTTTTGTACGCACAGAAATGAATTTAATTGCGTTTTCACGTTCATGAAATTGCGTAAATACGCAATACGCAGCCTTATCTGGAGCTATGGACAGAGCCTCAAAAATATATTATTTTTTTTTCAACTAAAAGAATAATATTCAGAGTCGGCGGATAAAATAAAAAAAAAATTTTTGAAATAATTTTTTTTTTCTACTTTCCAGAAAATTACATTTCCAGAAAATTACAGTAGCAGGGTTTGTAAATCAACTAATAAAAAAAATCTGGCCAAACTTAGAAACTCCAAATGATGTTTGTTCTGTAGCCTAAGAATCATAGAATATTCAAGCAACTAGGAAAGACTCTGATCTGACTGTGCATATGTGCAGGCTGATCGGAGCCTTTGCTGGTCACACATTCCCTATTGTTGGAAATTACACCCCATGGCTCAAATGTAAATTAAAATAATTGCACATAAAGCTAGAATATTAAAAGTGAGAATGGCAAATAGTACAAACCCTGATTAGTCTGCTCCTTCAGGATCCCGCTGATCTAGGTTTATACTGTTTGTTCAGATCTATCAGTTGGAAATAACGAGAAAATATGATACTCTTATTTATTTACAGTAGAAGCTCATTAATTTGAAGTCATCAGGAATTGAGATTTTATTTTGAATTATCAGTATCAGAAGTTTATATTATAACCCAGCAGGTACACTATATTTACTCAACATTGATTCAATGTTGATTCAATGTCATGATGTTGAATCAATATTGAGTCAACATTGTGTGCCAGCTGGGTAAGAAGGTAAACATATAAGTATAAAATCCCCAAAAATGTTTATTATCAGGTATTTTTCCTATCAAACATATGTTTGGCATATAACATTTTTATGCACTGTAGATGCATCAATAAAATAGTTCATATGTAGGTCTTGTTCTTTAATTGAATCTATTGTGTCAAAAACGAGCCAGTGCATGAGATTTCCAACAATGTGGTATGTGCCACCAGCAAAGCCTCAGATCAGCCTGCGCATACGCACAGTCTGATCAGAGCCTTTGCTGGTCACTTGAGTATTCTATGATTGTTAAGCTACAGACTGAACACCATTTGGAGTTTCTGAGCTCAAAAGGAGGCTGCAGAGGCTAGTCTGAGTCTAGACTTGTCCAAATGCCACATCGTTGGAAATCACATGTAGCGGCTCAAATGAGTGAGTATTTCGAACAATCAGAGTTCAAATTTGAGGTTTAAATGTTTTTTTAATTTAATGTATATAAAATTCAATGGTATAAATCAATAATTGAGCCACGACATGTGATTTCCAACAATCTGGCATTTTGACTAGTGTAGACTCAGACGAGCCTGTGCAGCCTCCTTTTAGGTTTAGAAACCTCAAACGGTGTTTAGTCAGTAGCTTAACACTCATAGGATATTTGAGCGAAAAGTAAAGGCTCTGATCAGACTGGTCTGAGCCTTTGTTGGTGGCACATACCAAATTGTTGGAAATCATGTCATGGCTCAAATCAATTAACAAACAAAAGTGAGCAAGAACAGAAACTTTGGGATATTGTCACATGATAGTCAAGCAATGGAGGCTCAGACCTGCACTTATGTACAGTCTCATCAATACTTTCACTGGTCACTCACACACAGAAAGTAGCAATGTCAGATGAAATGCACATCTCTTGACACACTGGGTTGCTGCAATGGAGATTCAGACAAGCCTGCACAAATGTACAGTCTCATCAATACCGTCACTGGTCACACACAGAAAGTAGCAATGTCAGATAAAATGTACATCTCTTGACCCACTGGGTTGCTGCAATGGAGATTCAGACAAGCCTGCACAAATGTACAGATTCATCAATACCTTCACTATTCACACACAGACAGAAGCAACGTCAGACAAAACCTTACAACTCTAGACATACTGGGTCACTACAAATGCAAGTTTAAAGAATGACTCTATACCTACTAGGTGATTTTTCTGTAAATTTTTCCAATATCAGATTTTACAACAAATTACTTCAGGAATACCTTTACAGTGTCAAACAATTTGGATCCAGTTCTTGACTAACATTTTATCTGTCCTGATTTGGGTACAACCTGTTTGCGACCAGTCATTAGTAAGCAATGATTTTTGAAAAATATGATATCAAGCATAAAAATCACATGAACTGTTATTAACACTACCTCTAAACAAGATATCTTTATTGGAAGTTTTCAATATCCAAATTTGCAAAGGGCATTAACTAAAAAAATACAAAGGCGATAACTAAAAAAAAAAGAAATATATTTTTATCAATTTCCACCAGGTAATCTACTTATTACCCTCTATTAGCTGTCAAACTTTGGAGCTCCTAGCTGTAACGATTTTTGAGATATCAAGTTTTCCATGTCAAAATTTGCAAAGGGCAATTACTAAAAAAAATAAAATGATATTTTTCTTCAATTTTCACCAAGTAGTCTACTCATTATCCTCTATAAGCTGACCAATTTTAAAGCTTCTAGCTGTAACGTTTTTAAGATATCAAGTTTTCTATGTCCAAATTTGCAAAGGGCAATAACTAAAAAAAATAAAATGATTTTTTTTTTATTTTCACCAGGTAATCTACTCATTATCCTCTATAAGCTGACCAAGTTTGAAGCTCCTAGCTGTTATAATTTTTGAAATATCCTGATTACAAAATTTGATTATGACCCTTTAAAAGGGGCATAACTCCACAAAGGGAGATAATCCAGATTTAAAAAAAATACAGGTCAGTTATTTTTTTATGCGGAGTCCATCTATGAAATTTAAAAACCATTATCTTAAACTTGTAACGGAGGGAAGGACGGATGGATGGACTAGCCAAAAGCAATATGCCCCTTAAACTTTTTCAAAGTTAGGGGCATACTAAATCATATTTTAAAAACAGTGTAGATCAAGTTCAGATGGTGTCAGAGAACTAGCTGATCCAGATCCACACCTTTTCCACTTTCCTTGTTTGTGAAAAACATGCCAATAAATTGAATCCAGCATTTTAAATTGACACAAATTAGGGAAAGGTGTAAAGCATGCATTATTCAGCATGATCAGAACTCAGTTATAAAACTTTTTCATGCTCAACTCAACTGAGAAGGAACTTTTAACTGCTAATAAAAAGTAAGATATTCTTGCTTTCAAACTCTTAGAAGTATTTATCTTGCCCATAAATGTTAAAATACTAACACAATTATTGGCATTGTAACACTTATCAGCATGATTAATTATACGCGAAGTTAAGATGAGCATGAAAAAATTGTATTACTTCTGGGCCAGATTTAATCAATAAAGAAATCTTAATGACAATAATGAATGAATAAAGAATCTGACAAAAATTATTTTACAAACTCACAACTTATAAAAGATCTAGTTTTTTTTTTTCAAATAATAAAGCATAGCAGTATTAAATACATATACACCGGTTAAGATAAAAAAATAATGTAAAATTGTTGATATTTGCTTACCCATTCAGTTTTTACATGTTTTGGGTGCTCAAAAGAACTATCTCATTGAGATGATTCTTTTGAGTACTCACAACATGTATTTCAGTTGAGAAATAAGCTGTTTTTTTTCAATACATATTCTTAACTAAAGTCCTGCATATATTCACAAAATAATAAAATTACCTCCAGTCCTGCAATATTTCCTTTAGATAAACATATTTTTTAATGAAATATTGTTAATATTTTCTTACCCCTCAGTTTAAAAATGTTTTGGGTGCTCAAAAGAACCATCTAATTAAGATGGTTCTTTTGAGTACTCACAACATGTGTTTCAGTTGAGAAATAAGATTTTTTTCAATACACATTCATAACTTAAGTCCTGCAATATTTCATTTGGATAAACAAAATTTTTTAGTGTAATATTGTTAATATTTGCTTACCCCTCAGTTTTTACATGTTTTGGGTGCTCAAAAGAACCATCTAATTAAGATGGTTCTTTTTGAGTACTCACAACATGTGTTTCAGTTTAACTGTTGAGAACTAAGAATTTTTTTTTCAATATTCTTAACTAAAGTCCTGCAATATTTCGTTTGGATAAACAAAATTTTTTAATGCAATGTTGTTAATATTTGCTTACCCCTCAGTTTTAACATGTTTTGGGTGCTCAAAAGAACTATCTCATTGAGCCGGTTCTTTTGAGTACTCACAACATGTGTTTCAGTTGAGAAACAAGATTTTTTTCCAATACACAATCTTTACTAAAGTCCTGCATATATTCACAAAATAATAAAATCATCTCATGTCCTGCAATATTTCGTTTGGATAAAAAAAATTTTTTGGTGTAATATTGTTAATATTTCTTACCCTTCAGTTTTAACATGTTTTGGGTACTCAAAAGAACCGTCTCATTGAGATGGTTCTTTTGAGTACTCACAACATGTCTTTAAGTTGAGAAATAAGATTTTTTTTCGAACACACATTCTTAACTAAAGTCCTGCATATATTCACAAAATATTAATAAAATTATCTCAAGTCCTGCAATATTTCTTCATAATAACAAATGAGCCGCGACATGAGATTTCCAACAAAGTAAAATAAGTGATCAGCAAAGGCTCAGACCAGCCTGCGCATATGGGCAGTCTGATCAGAGCATTTGCTAGTCGCTTGAATATTCTTTGAGTGTTAACCTACTCACGGAACAGCATTTGGCGTTTCCAAGCGTAGTGGGAGGCTTGTCTGAGTCTACACATGTCAAAACGCCACATTGTTGGAAATGACATGTCATGGCTCAAATATAAATCCATAGGTTTGGATAAACACAATTTTTGAGCATAAATTTGTAAATATTTTAATACCCATCAGTTTAAATATATGTTTTGGGTGCTCAAAAGTGTCATTGAGACAGTTCTTTTGAGTACAAAAACATAGGTTTTGGTTAAGAAATAAGAAAATCATTTTTTTAACTAAAAGCTTGTAAATTACAACAATTTTCTACGATAAAGCACTATTATATTTCCTCTAACTATTAGACTTTATAATAAAGTTTGCAGAAAGTTAAAATAGTATAAATCTGGATCAGGCTGTTACTTCAAAATCTGGTTTTATGTGTTTTTGCTCAGGTCTATCTGTCCTAATATCTAGAGAATATATAGTAAAGCATTTACTCTTTACTTTGTCATCTGCTGGTAACCTTTACAAATAGTTTGGAACCAATTCAGGGCCAACATTTTGTCAGACCTGATCTGGATTCAAACTGTTTCACACTATTTAATATGGCTGCCCTTAAAGCTGCATAGTCTGTAACTTTTGATCTTTTAATTTTTGAAGTAAAGTTTCTATTTTTTAAGAATACAGTAAAATACTCAAATTCATGTAAAGATTTTACCATTTTCGTAAATCTTAACAAATTATCACAATCAAAACAAGAGCATTTATGTTAAAAATCAACAGTCTAGAATTATTGGAGGGACGCAAATAATTACTTACAAGAGAAAAAACACCTGTTTTTATAAGATAATTCACTGTTCCGTGCAGTTTTCAGCTGTACTGAACATATTGATTGTGAAAACATAACTTTATTCAATTTTTACAAATAATTTAAAAAGAAAAGAAAATTTTTCGAAAAATGTTCAAATTTACAGACTATGCAGCTTTAAAAATTAAAAAAAAAATGATTTTGAAAAAATCAGCAGATGACCAAAAAGATTACCCTGTAGGCAAAGAGTTAATCTACGAATAATACAAAAAATATTGACCTTCTGCCTGCATGATCCTAGTTTGTCTACTGATTAGAAAAAACCTTTCCTGGAAACCAGAAGTTCTGGCCTTGTTTGAGTACACACAACATATGCTTTGTCCGAGAAGGTTCTTCTGAGTGCACACAACATTTTGCTTTGTTCAATATATCTAGAAAAATAATTTTTGAGTCCACCAGGGTTCATACAGGCATATTGTGTAAAATTCAAAGACTTCAGAAAGACAATCCTATATAATATTATGGTTTTTAAGGACTACAAGTTTATGATAAAAAAAAACTGATTTACATGTTAAAATTCTACTTCCGATATAACGAAGACATAAGTATCAGACCAAAAATAGTATAAAACTGTTATGC
Source organism: Loripinus fragilis (assembly GCA_964019695.1). Lineage (NCBI taxonomy): Eukaryota > Metazoa > Mollusca > Bivalvia > Lucinida > Lucinidae > Loripinus > Loripinus fragilis. The sequence goes on along the minus strand of OZ026519.1, from coordinate 13,733,320 downwards.
CTTTAATTGGTGTAGCACATGACGCACAAATAATGGCACAACAATTTTATACTGATTTATTTCTATATCTACAGTGTTAAGTCCTACTGAAAATAGTATAATTCAAGTATTCTTTCAAGGTCTCGGGGTGATTTACAAGTACTTTTCCAGGCAAAATTTTCAGGACTTTTCAAGAAAGTCTCTCTATTTCAAGCACTTTTCAAGCCTGTGCCAACCCTGGTTTACTCTTCTCTGGGGGCCTGATCTATCATATACTTTGAGACACGAAAGGTTTCATTTTATATTCAGAATGATTCAACTTTAATTAGGCTTTGTCGTGAGAAAACCTATCTTCATAATTTTCAATCAGGTCAGATTCAAATAACACTGCTCAGATTCAGAGGCCAGATTGGGTATTTAAATTTTGCATAGAGTCAGTTTAGAAATTATAGTGAATAACAAAGGCACTGAACAGGCTGCCCTAAAGCATAGGCTGGTCTGAGTCTTTATTGTTCACATACAGTAAAACCTGTGTAAAACGGCCACTCACAAAATGGCCATAAATTGGTTTGAAGACCAATTATCGCTTAATGCAGGTGAAAGTATTGCAGAAAGCTCCAAGGGGAGCATTCTGCAATACTTTCGACCTTCATTAAGCTACCATTTATCATTAAGATCTTTGTTTGTCTATTTTTGAGTGGCTGTTTTACACAGGTTTTACTGAACAACAGTCAGGTTAACTTGTGTGAAGGCCCAATTGAAGTTTGATCTGTCTTTGTGCATAAGAGTTAATCCACTGGTCTATAAATCCATTTGATTCTATAGTAAGGATCATATTTGAACACATTGAAAATCTGTTTGTCTTAGTGCATAAGAGTTAGTCCACTGATCTATAAATCCATTTGATTCTATAGTAAGGATCATATTAGAACATATTGAAATCGGTCTGTCTTAGTGAATAAGAGTTAGTCCACTGAACTATAAATTCATTTGATTCTATAGTAAGGATCATTTAGAACACATTGAAATCGGTCTGTCTAAGTGCATAAGTGTTAATCCACTGAACTATAAATTCAATTGATTCTATAGTAAGAATCATATTAATAAACATTGAAGTTTGGTCTGTCTTAGTGCATTTGAGTTAATCCACTGATCTATAAATCCATTTGATCCAAAAGTTATTTTCATATTAGAAAACAATGAAGTGTGGTCTGTCTTAGTGCATACGGGTAAATCCACTGATCTGTTAATCTGTTTTGAGTCTAAAGTACCATAGAACAATATGCATATGTAAAGTATGTATAACTGTTTTAAATTCTGTAGCTTTTTGATGATGCCAGCCAATTGTACTCCCACAAAAGGCTTTGAGGCCTGACTGTAACTGTAAAGGCATCGAATGAATTGAAGGTCATAATTAGAGATTGTGGTAGAAGTATAGGTTCCACGTTTTGAAACCATGCAATGAATGTACATTGATAACGAAAATAGCAGCACTTGATATACTAGAAATCATTATAGTGTAAACAATCCATCAAGCGCTCAGCTTATAAGGAGAATATGCCCTCTGGTAAGAACATAAAACAATCTCATATCATATAACCTTTACCCTATCAAGGTTGATGGATAGAAATGATTAATTCTTTGTCTACTCTTCACATCCTATTTAAGCCTAGTAGAGTCTACACTTTATCTGATACTATAGCAAGGTTTTCACTTGGTGGTCTGTCCTTCATCGAGTTCCTCAAATCCTGAAGACAGTTTCTGACCCAGTTATCCCCCACTGTTGGGTCCTTCGCTGGGTTACTCGGCCACTTGGGTTTCCTCAGGTAGGCTGCAATAAAAATAAAAGCATGGAATTATTTTCATGCTGATAAACCTTGAGCTGTAGAGCCCAGATATATACTATGCACAATAAGTTTAGCAATTTCTTATGTCTCGCATCTTTTTGTGCTCATCATTGTGCAATATCGAACAATTTAAAATTGCAATGAAAAAAGTCAATAAGCAATGCTTATTAGATACTCACCGCACAGTAAGGGTCAGTGAAAATACTTAGTTTTGGCAAGTGATAGTTCAAACCAGCAGACCTTAGTTTTGCAAAGAAGATTTCAGTAGAATCTGTGCAAATGATCTTTAAAGCTTGCAATCTGGAACATTTGTTAAGATCGAATACACAAAAATGTTCACACCTGAAAGTTCAATATATCAAAGCTTATATCAGAAAATTAGCTTATATCAGAAAATTTTCTAAGTTTTCATAGCTGTCATTTTGTCAAAAAACTTTTTTTAAACCAAACTCCTTCATGCATATGTTCAATGTGTTTATATTGTGAAGGCAAGTATCAAATTGTTCTATCAAAAGCTGTGGTACTGCTGAGTTGATCGGCCCATGAAGGAACTATCTTAGCTTATACAAAAGCCATATTAGGGAAAAATTGTCTAAGTTCTCATAGCTGTCATTTTGTCAAAATTCAATTCTTCATCCAAACTTCTTCATGCCTACGTTCAATGTGTTTATATTGTGAAGACATATACTCAGAAAAACAATTAAGGGATATTTAGGTTCACTTCCATCTCTAACATTCAATACAATAAAAACTAAACTATTATGCATGCATTTCATAGTTCCAGATATCTGCAATCAAAATGGATGCTTGATTCCAGTCACGGTTCAATGGTTTAAGTACAGTACAAATCCAAATGGTGCAACCCTTTATACTGAAAAGTCACAAACGTTCAAAAATGATTGAAACCCATTTTTATCGTTTGTATTCCATAATGACTGGCTCCAAAATCATTGTTGGCTCTAAGTCAAAAGTATGGCACCTAATGTTGCAGCTATTGTCAGTGTTTTACTGCCAATTTGTTGTCATATTGGCTCGGGTATGCCCTATCTGTGCATTTTTGTTGAAGAAACTGTCCCAATATTAGGGTCAATGGCTGATCAATGGGAGTAAAAACTGGTCTGTGGTTGGAATTAGAACATAAGCAATTACCAGGTAAAGGTTGTGGCAAAAAATACAGGCTCTAAATTTATTGCTCGTGAACTTTGGGTAGAGAGGGTCGGTACATTTGGCGTGGTACTGTATCGTAACCAATGACCCGTAAATTTCATTTTGGTTTTTGCTGAATTGCACAGTGGTAATTCTATCAAATATAAAATTACTTTGTTTGAAAATTATTTTCTCAAATGCTAAAAAGTCAAAAGAATTTCAATATCCTTCAATTGTTTTTCTGAGTATAGTATTAAATTACTGAATCAAAAGCTGTGGTAGGAGTTGATGGGCCCATGAAGGCACTATCTTTGCATATACAAAAGCGATATTAGGGAAAAAATGTCTAAGTTCTTGTAGCTGTAATTTTGTCATTTTTTTTTTAACCAAATTCCTTCATGCATATGTTCAATGCATCTACAGTGTAGAGGCAAAGTATCAAATTGCTGCATCAAAAGCTGTGGTAGAAGTTGATCGGCCCATAAAGGCACAGTAGCTAGCCCTATTAGAGAAAAATTGTCTAAGTTCTCATAGCTGTAATTTTGTCAATTTTTTTTTTTAAACCAAACTCCTTCATGCATATGTTCAATGCACCTACATTCTATAGGCAAAACATCAAATTGCTCCATCAAAAACTATGGTAGGAGTTGATCGGCCCATGTAGGAAATTTTTTTTTTAACAAAACTCCTTCATGCATATGTTCAATGCGTCTACATTGTATAGGCAAAGTGTCAAATTGCTCCATCATAAGCTGTGGTAGGAGTTGAGAAAGGGCTGACCTCTTGGCTCTCGTTTGTTGTGTCCACCTGTGAGTTTGTCACTTTCCCATTGGTATCCTGGGTCAGGTGTGGTACTTAATTGTATCTATTCCTGATCTTTGCTCCCTTACTTACTTTGATCGGCCCATGAAGGCACTATCTATGCATATACAAAAGCCCTATTAGGGAAAAATTGTCTTAAGTTTTCATAGCTGTCATTTTGTCAAAAAAATATTTTTTTACCAAACTCCTTCATGCATATGTTCAATGTGTCTACATTGGATAGGCAAAGAATCAAATTGCTCCATCAAAAGCTGTGGTAGGAGTTGATTGGCCCATGAAGGCACTTACCTATGCATATACAAAAGCGATATTAGGGAAAAATTGTCTAAGTTCTATAGCTGTTATAGTGCGTCCAGCTAACAGAGACTGGGCGTGTCAGACAGAGCGCTGTCATACATTGTCAAATAAGACTAGTCTACAGTAAATCGGGTGTAATGGCCTATGTACGTTTTACTCGTGCAACCAATTGAAGCGCAGACGACAAGGGTGACCACCTTTATACATGTACGTTAGCATGCCTGGTAAACGTTTATATTTAGTATAATGCTGGGGACCTGCTGCATTTCATTTCCGGGATGGATATGTTGTGAAAGTTTTTGGGGAGGGTAGGTTTGCACTTTCTTCAAATTTTGTCTGTACGGCAAAACTGGTATTATTTTTAAGAATAAATCACCAATTAGAATTCAGCGGGACAAGGGTTTAGTATCTGGACCATGAGAAAAGGGCATACAAACATGAGATTTAGTCTTATCGCATATCCGAAAAAGCCTCTAATATCGCTCATTCTGGCATGTCCAGTCAGACTAGATTTCTAAAAGTTGTTTGGAGTCTTCTTCAACTTGCATACTTTGTTTAAACGAGAAGCGAAAGACATGGCGAGGTCATGCGTACATGCAGGCTCGTCGGAGCCTTCGCCACACGCCGATGTAATAAGAACCATCATCTCGTGTGCTGACCAATTTATAGTATTAATTTTTCATCGCGGACCATTATTTTATTTTTCTTATTAAGTATTATAATTTGAATAGTTAAAATTTCGAAACATTGTCAGAGCGCATATGTCTAGCCTAGTCAGTCTCCTTGTTATCCAAATTAATTCGAGATGCCTTTTTCTCACAATAGGCTCAAAACTCCAAATGGTATATACAGGTATACAGCTGTAAAGCGTTTCACAGGTGAATAAATACACTCTGTCTTACCGAATTTGAAATGGAAAAGTCCACGGGTGTGTCTTTGCTAAGAACCGCCCAGTCTCTCTTAACTGGTCGGACTATACTTTGTCAAAAAATATTTTTTGAACCAAACTCCTTCATACATATGTTCAATGTGTCTACATTGTATAAGCCAAGTATCAAATTGCTCCATCAAAAGCTGTGGTAGGAGTTGATCGACCCATGTATGGACTATAATAGCAAAAGCATACACCCCTATATAAAAAGCCATTTAGAATTACAAAAGGAAATAACTCTAATAAAATTGGCCCCTAGCCTTACTTTTTTGTTTAAAGTATTTGTCTTGTATATATAAATATGTTTGCTAAGTTTGACAAAATAGCAGCAATGACTCTTCAAGATATTAAGGAAACAAAACGTTACGGACTGACTGACGCACGGACGCACACAGGGACGGACAACATGAAAACAGTATAGTGTCGAGAACTTTTTACAGACACAAATTTACAGACGCTATCCTTTTAATATGCATTTGGGGGAGATCAAGAATTGCAGGAGGGGTCAGTAAGCAAGATTCACATTCGTTGTAAGTAATGTTAAAATGATAAGCAGTTGATATTTTGATCGGTGGTCTCATTTACATCTTCCTCATGCATCATACGCCTATAAAACTTTCGGTTATGTGACAGATGTGATAGCGATTTCATGCAAAAAATCAGCTGCCATCTGAATGACGTTATAAAGTAGTAATCATTTGATTAATTTCTAATGTTAATTGGTGTTTCAATTCAACAGAGAATCAGTTTACAAAGATATCATAGGCTTAAAATGTAACTCATCTTATGGTTGATTAAGCTACTGGACTCAAACCCACATCTTTTGAGTGCTATGGACAGCCATTTATCCATTAGGCTATCTAGGAATTATGTGTGTGTGTGTGTTTTTTTTCATTCAGAAAAGTAATTGTACCGCAATCTAAGCGCACTTTTGATTGAAGATTCCCAAAGATTGGGTGAAAGGTAATTGAAATTCATTTGTCTTGGGTCAATGTAGACAAATAATAACTTTTCATATTTTTAGTTAGTTTTGAATATAATTTACTAATGCACCACCGTCCACGGTAGATCTCACATTGATGTTACGCCTCCCCAAATGATAAAATTGATCAGCGAGTAAAATATGTGACTTATTTATAAACATGTACTCACTTTGAGAGTGCTTCAAACTTCAAAAGGGTTTAAGCCACATGGTGGCTTAGGTTGCTGTCCGTTCTAAGGTGGTGATTTTGATGTTGCATATTTGTTAATGTACTTCTCAATTCCCATTGTTTGTGGGGTTTTGTGTCTTTGTTTTGGTATGCATTATTTTGTGTCCATTCAAGTTTTGCAATCATCTTGAAAAGGAAGAGAAAGCTGGTTGGTTTGCTCTTATGGTCTTACAGATGTTACTGTAAATGTTCTGTGTCATTTCCTCCCAGTGCCGTGGGTTGGTCTGCAGTGTGTGATTGTGGTATATCCTGATCATCCTCCCTTACTTTTTAAGCCAAGCAGAAGTCTAAAATATTAATTTGAGGGGGATGAATTAGTAAAATTCTCATTTAGGCAGATTCTGGATCTGCTTCAAGTTTGTTTTGTAAAATGAGCCGTGACATGAGATTTACAATTATGTAGTATGTGCGACAAGCAAAGGCTCAGACAAGCCTGCGCATATGCGCAGACTGATCAGAGCCTTTGCTAGTTGCTTAAATATTCTTTGACTATTAAGCTACTGACCGAACATCATTCAGTTCCTAAGCTTAAAAGGAGACTGCACAGGCTTGTCTGAGTCTACATTTGTCAAAATGCCACTTTGTTGGAAATCACATGTAACGGCTCAAATATTGTATTTCTGTAAGATCATTTTTATCTTACAGTCAAGATCTGGATGAAATGGGCCTCAACGTGAGAAAACCTGTCTTCGAGGTTTCCGAAATGGGCATACCCAAACCAACCTGCTCAGCTACAGAGACTACCTAGAAAATTGAAATTTCGCTAGTATCATTAGTTTGTATATGATACTTTCAAATAAGCAAATAACAAAGGCGCTGATCAGACTCTGGTATGCGCCTTTGTTGTTCGCAAACCACTGAAGACAGGTTTTCTCACATCGCGGCCCAAATGGAACATACTCATTTAGGGACTTCTTGTCTTCAAACGGTTCATTCTCATTGGGATTTGACAAGATAAAAATATAAACTTTTGTAAACTTACAGTTATCAGTTCTAGACTGTTTCCCTTCTCCTTAATTCATGGTTCAGTTGTTCTGCTTTGTGAACTTGCAGCAATCAGTCTTAGGCTTAATCTAACTAGTATTTAGTTCATGGTGAACAGTTGTTCTATTCACAACAATCCACTCTAGACTTATCACCTCTCTTTTGTATTTAGTTCATTGTTCACAGTTGTTCTATTTACAGCATAAGGTCTAGACTTATTTCTCCTCTCTGCTGTATTTAGTTCATTGTTCACAGTTGTTCTATTTACAGCAATCCACTCTAGACTTAATTCTTCTCTCTGTAGTATTTAGTTCATTGTTCACAGTTGCTCTATTTACAGCATAAGGTCGAGACTTATTTCTCCTCTCTGTAGTATTTAGTTCATTGTTCACAGTTGTTCTATTTACAGCATAAGGTCGAGACTTATTTCTCCTCTCTGTAGTATTTAGTTCATTGTTCACAGTTGTTCTATTTACAGCATAAGGTCTAGACTTATTTCTCAACTCTGTAGTATTTAGTTCATTGTTCACAGTTGTTCTATTTACAGCATAAGGTCCAGACTTATTTCTCCTCTCTGTAGTATTTAGTTCATGGCTCACAGTTCTAATTGCGAACTTCACAGCAATCAATTTTAGACTTATAGTATTTAGTTCATTGTTCACAGTTGTTCTGTTTTATGAGTTTAAAGCAAACAGACTTTTTCACTCTGTAGTGTATAGTTCATGGTCCACAGTGATTCTGTTTAATTTGTGAACTTTCAACAATCATTTCTAGACTTGATCTCTCTGTATTTAGTTCATGGTTCACAGTCGTTCTGTTTTGTGAGTTTGCAGCAATCGGTTCTAGACTTGTTCTCTCTGTAGAATTTAGCTCATGGTTCACAGTCGTTCTTTTTTGTGAACTTGCAGCAATCAGTTCCAAACTCATTATTTTTGTTCTCCTCACTGTGGTTTTGTTCATGGTTTGTAGTTGTTCTGCTCTAAAAAGTTCCAAAGTAATAAGGTTGCAAAGATCAGGAATCAATACAATCAAGTACCACACCTGACCCAAGATACCAATGGGAAAGTGACAAACTCACAGAAGACACCAAAACAGGTTACAATACATCCCACTGCATCAAATTCTCAACTGAACCCTACAGATCCATTATCCTGATTCAGAAATACAACAACCTAATCTAACTGTGGGTGCAAAGATAAGAGAGTTTGAAAATTGACTGAATGGTTTAAAGTTAAATGATCTCCATCAGGAAAACAAATAAAGAGGTTTTCCTGATGACTGAACAGTTATGAGCATTCCAAAGCAGTCAAACCATTGCCCGATTTGAAACAACTGCACTGACATGTACTCAGTTAACTTGCTACAGGCTTTAGCTCTGTAACTGTTACCTCTGGATGCAAAGGACTTCTATCAGACATTAGGCCTGAAGCTCTGCTGTATAAATGATACAAGAGGCTCTGCTAAAAAAGCACTCGACAGCTCAACTAGTTCTATAGCCCCAGTGAGTTTGGTCAAAGCAGAAGCAAATAAAAGAAACATTATGAAATATCTAATTAAATACATGAGTAAGAAGAGAAAAGCAAATTTGAAGAAGTTTTCCTGAAGATGTGACATTTAAGAACAGTAACCTTACCACACTTTTAATCTGTTACACATATACATGGCTGCATATTACTGCTCATGGACATAAACACTGAAACAATATATTGTGGAGACATACATATTATTACAGTATTAGTAACTTGCTTCAGGCTATAGCTCTTCAACTATTTCCTCTGAATTTTAAGGAATTCAACCCAGCTTGAAAATCCAAGCCTGCTGTATGAAAGTTATAAGTAACTCTGCCAAAGAGGCACTGGACAACCTATATATTTCTATGGTCCCAGTGAGTTGAAGGAATTCTGACTGGAAAATCCAAGCCTGCTGTATTAAAGATACAAGCAGCTCTGCTGTAGAGGCACTAGACAACCTGCATATGTCTATGGCCCAAGTGAGTTGAGCAAACCTTAAGACAATAAAAAAAACTTAAGATTTAATTAAAGAGTAGGAGCAGAAAAGCAAATATGAAGCTTTTGTTTGGCTTGATTCTTTACATCACAGTCAAATTTTTTTCAGTCATGTTGGACGAGTCTTTGTTGGTTGAACCTGTACTTGGCAGTGGATAATGTTGCTCAAAGACACAACACAGTGACAACTCCCACAGTGGAACATGGACTAGTAACCCTATGTTCCCCAGTCAAATGAGAGCAACTGCGCTCCCCAAATATGAAGGTGAAAACAGCTAAGATAAGTAACCTTACCACACTCAGTCAGTCAAACATATACATGGTTGAACCTTTTTGCTCATGGATATTATTACATGAGATCACACTATAACATTTTATTGTGGAGTTATAAAATACCACAGTATGATTAATGTGAAAAATATCCCATATTTCAAAACTGCCCAGTCATGTTCTCAGTTAACAACTAAGTTGCTTCAGGCTATAGCTCTTTAACTGCTGCCTCTGAATTTGAAGGAATTTTGTCTGACTGGAAAATCCAAGCCTGCTGTATTAAAGATACAAGCAGCTCTGCTACAAAGGCACTAGACAACCAGCATATGTCTAGGGCCCAGTGAGTTGAAAGAATTCTATCTGTCTGGAAATTCCAAGCCAGCTGTATTTAAGATACAAGCAGCTCTGCTACAAAGGCACTAGACAACCTGCATATGTCTAGGTCCCAGTGAGTTGAAGGAATTCTATCTGTCTGGAAAATCCAAGCCTTCTGTATTAAAGATACAAGCAGCTCTGCTATAAAGGCACTAGACAACCTGCATATGTCTAGGGCCCAGTGAGTTGAAACAATTCTATCTGTCTGGAAATTCCAAGCCTGCTGTATTAAAGATACAAGCAGCTCTGCTACAAAGGCACTAGACAACCTGCATATGTCTAGGGCCCAGTGAGTTGAAGGAATTCTATCTGTATGGAAAATCAGAGCCTGCTGTATTAAAGATACAAGCAGCTCTGCTACAAAGACACTAGACAACCTGCATATGTCTAGGGCCCAGTGAGTTGAAGGAATTCTATCTGTCTGGAAAATCCAAGCCTGCTGTATTAAAGATACAAGCAGCTCTGCTGTAGAGACACTAGACAATCAGCATTTGCTATGGCTCAAGTGAGTTGAGCAAACCTTAAGAAAATAAAAGAAAACTTAAGATTTAATTTAAGAGTAGGAGCAGAAAAGCAAATATGAAGCTTTTGTTTGTCTTGATTCTTTACATCACAGTCAAATTTTTTTCAGTCATGTTGGATGAGTCTTCGTTGGTGGAACCAGTACTTGGCAGTGGATAATGTTGCTCAAAGACACAACACAGTGACACCTCCCACAGTGAGAAAGACTAGAAATCCTATGTTCCCCAGTCAAATCAGAGCCACTGCGCTCCCCAAATATTAAGGTGAAAACAGCTAAGATAAGTAACCTTACCACACTCAGTCAGTCAAACATATACATGGTTGAACCTTTTTGCTCATGGATATTATCACATGAGATCACACTATAACATTTTATTGTGGAGTTATAAAATACCACAGTATGATTAATGTGAAAAATATCCCATATTTCAAAACTGCCCAGTCATGTTCTCAGTTAACAACTAAGTTGCTTCAGGCTATAACTCTAACTGCTGCCTCTGAATTTGAAGGAATTTTGTCTGACTGGAAAATCCAAGCCTGCTGTATTAAAGATACAAGCAGCTCTGCTACAAAGGCACAAGACAACCTGCATATGTCTAGGGCCCAGTGAGTTGAAAGAATTCTATCTGTCTGGAAATTCCAAGCCAGCTGTATTTAAGATACAAGCAGCTCTGCTACAAAGGCACTAGACAACCTGCATATGTCTAGGTCCCAGTGAGTTGAAGGAATTCTATCTGTCTGGAAAATCCATGTATGCTGTATTAAAGATACAAGCAGCTCTACTATAAAGGCACTAGACAACCTGCATATGTCTAGGGCCCAGTGAGTTGAAGGAATTCTGACTGGAAAATCAGAGCCTGCTGTATTAAAGATACAAGCAGCTCTGCTACAAAGGCACTAGACAACCTGCATATGTCTAGGGCCCAGTGAGTTGAAGGAATTTTTTCTGTCTGGAAAATCCAAGCCTGCTGTATTAAAGATACAAGCAGCTCTGCTACAAAGGCACTAGACAACCTGCATATGTCTTGGGCCCAGTGAATTGAAGGAATTCTATCTGTCTGGAAAATCCAAGCCTGCTGTATTAAAGATACAAGCAGCTCTGCTGTAGAGACACTAGACAACCAGCATGTGTCTATGGCCCAAGTGAGTTGAGCAAACCTTAAGAAAATAAAAGAAAACTTAAGATTTGATTAAAGAGTAGGAGCAGAAAAGCAAATATGAAGCTTTTGTTTGTCTTGATTCTTTACATCACAGTCAAATTTTTTTCAGTCATGTTGGACGAGTCTTTGTTGGTTGAACCAGTACTTGGCAGTGGATAATGTTGCTCAAAGACACAACACAGTGACACCTCCCACAGTGAGACAGACTAGAAATCCTATGTTCCCCAGTCAAATTAGAGCCACTGCACTCCCCAAATATTAAGGTGAAAACAGCTAAGATAAGTAACATTACCACACTCAGGCAGTCAAACATATACATGGTTGAACTTTTTTGCTCATGGATATTATTACATGAGATCACACTATAACATTTTATTGTGGAGTTATAAAATACCACAGTATGATTAATGTGAAAAATATCCAATATGTTAAAACTGCCCAGTCATGTTCTCAGTTTAATAACTAAGTTGCTTCAGGCTATAGCTCTTTAACTGCTGCCTCTGAATTTGAAGGAATTCTGTCTGACTGGAAAATCCAAACCTGCTGTATTCAAGATACAAGCAGCTCTGCTACAAAGGCACTAGACAACCTGCATATGTCTAGGGCCCAGTGAGTTGAAGGAATTCTATCTGTCTGGAAATTCCAAGCATGCTGTATTAAAGATACAAGCAGCTCTGCTACAAAGGCACTAGACAACCTGCATATGTCTAGGGCCCAGTGAGTTGAAGGAATTCTATCTGTCTGGAAAATTTTAGCCTGCTGTATTAAAGATACAAGCAGCTCTGCTTCAAAGGCACTAGACAACCTGCATATGTCTAGGGCCCAGTGAGTTGAAGGAATTCTATCTGTCTGGAAAATCCAAGCCTGCTGTATTAAAGATTGTGAGAGCAATAGGTAAAAGGGGATCAGACAAGTGATGACAATAAGGAAGCCTGTTGCACTCAAAATGACCAACACTCCTATGAGATAAGTCTGTTCTGAGAGCAATAGGTAAAAGGGGATCAGACAAGTGATGACAATGACAAAGCCTGCTGCACTCAAAATGACCAACGCTCCAATGAGAAAGGTCCATTCTGAGAGCAATAGGTAAAAGGGGATCAGACAAGTGATGACAATGAGGAAGCCTGTTGCACTCAAAATGACCAACACTCCAATGAGAAAGGTCCATTCTGAGAGCAATAGGTAAAAGGGGATCAGACAAGTGATGACCATGAGGAAGCCTATTGCACTCAAAATGACCAACATTCCAATGAGATAAGTCCATTGTGAGAGCAATAGGTAAAAGGGGATCAGACAAGTGGTGACAATGACGAATCCTGTTGCACTCAAAATGATAAACACTCCAATGAGATAAGTCCATTCTGAGAGCAATAGGTAAAAGGGATCAGACAAGTGATGAACATGAGGAAGACTGTTGCACTCAAAATGACCAACACTCCAATGAGATAAGTCCAATCTGAGAGCAATAGGTAAATGGGGATCAGACAAGTGATGACCATGAGGAAGCCTATTGCACTCAAAATGACCAACACTCCAATGAGATAAGTCCATTGTGAGAGCAATAGGTAAAAGGTGATCAGACAAGTGATTACCATGAGGAAGCCTGTTGCACTCAAAATGACCAACACTCCAAAGAGATAAATCCATTGTGAGAGCAATAGGTAAAAGGGGATCAGACAAGTGATGACAATGACCAAGCCTGTTGCACTCAAAATGTTCAACACTCCAATGAGATAAGTCCATTGTGAGAGCAATAGGTAAAAAGGGAACAGACAAGTGCAAACCATGAGGAAGCCTGTTGCACTCAAAATGACCAACACTCCAATGAGATAAGTCCATTGTGAGTGCAATAGGTAAAAGGGGATCAAACAAGTGATGACCATGAGGAAGCCTGTTGCACTCAAAATGACCAACACTCCAATGAGATAAGTCCATTGTGAGAGCAATAGGTAAAAGGGGATCAGACAAGTGATGAGGAAGCCTTTTGCACTCAAAATGACCAACACTCCAATGAGATAAGTCTGTTCTGAGAGCAATAGGTAAAATGGGATCAGACAAGTGATGACAATGAGGAAGCCTGTTGCACTCAAAATGACCAACACTCCAATGAGATAAGTCTGTTCTGAGTGCAATTTGTAAAAGGGGATCAGACAAGTGATGACAATGAGGAAGCCTGTTGCACTCAAAATGACCAACACTCCAATGAGAAAGGTCCATTCTGAGAGCAATAGGTAAAAGAGGATCAGACAAGTGATGACCATGAGGAAGCCTGTTGCACTCAAAATGACCAACACTCCAATGAGATAAGTCTGTTCTGAGAGCAATAGGTAAAAGGGGATTAGACAAGTGATGACAATGAGGAAGCCTGTTGCACTCAAAATGACCAACACTCCAATGAGATAAGTCCATTGTGAGAGCAATAGTTAAAAGGGGATCAGACAAGTGATGACCATGAGGAAGCCTGTTGCACTCAAAATGACCAACACTCAACTGAGATAGGTCAATTCTGAGTGCAATAGGTAAAAGGGATCAGACAAATGATGACAATGACGAAGCCTGTTGCACTCAAAATGACCAACACTCCACTGAGAAAGGTCCATTCTGAGAGCAATAGGTAAAAGAGGATCAGACAAGTGATGACCATGAGGAAGCCTTTTGCACTCAAAATGACCAACACTCCAATGAGATAAGTCCATTGTGAGTGCAATAGGTAAAAGGGGATCAGACAAGTGATGACAATGACAAAGCCTGTTGCACTCAAAATGACCAACACTCCAATGAGATAAGTCCATTGTGAGAGCAATAGGTAAATGGGGATCAGACAAGTGATGACCATGAGGAAGCCTATTGCACTCAAAATGACCAACACTCCACTGAGATAGGTCCATTCTAAGTGCAATAGGTAAAAGGGGATCAGACAAGTGATGACAATGACGAAGCCTGTTGCACTCAAAATGACCAACACTCCAATGAGAAAGGTCCATTCTGAGAGCAATAGGTAATAGGGGATCAGACAAGTGATGAGGAAGCCTATTGCACTCAAAATGACCAACACTCCAATGAGATAAGTCCATTGTGAGAGCAATAGGTAAAATGAGATCAGACAAGTCGTGACCATACGGAAGCCTCTTGCACTCAAAATGACCAACAGTTAAATAAGATAAGTCCATTATGAGTACAACAGGTGAAAGCAAAACTACTGAAAGAAATGGATCTGCAGGATCTAGTTGACACCCAACTGCAATAGATGATACAGGTTCCCTGAATGGTTCTTTTCCAAGGGGCTGTTCCACGTTAGCTGGATCTGAAAAGACAATAAAATTAATGTACAGAGGTTTTCCATAACCAAACAGACCTCACACAAGACACAAAGTAAACAGATACACCATGATTTAATGACTTTTAAATATTTGAGCCAGTGGCTAAGTGGTAGAATGCTGGACTCAAGACTGAGGGATTGTAAGTATGTAAGTAAGTAAGTAAAGTCTTTATCTAACAAGGGTAACAACATTTAGCAAACAATGGTACTAATCTTCCATGAGGCCCTCACATATGATACAAATATATGTTATAATAATATACAATTTTTTACAAAAATAAATAGATCAATCAAAAAACAAAAAAAAATACAGTAAAATGATACATAGAATAACAAAAGTTCATGATAATGACGATTTTTGTAATAAGTATACTGACGGACTTTAATTACGCAACACTAACTTCCCCCTATATCTTCCAAAAGACTGTTGAATATAAACTTCCTTTGCGTCGATAATATCATCATGAGTTGGCTTCTTCAGCAAACACTTTAGTTTTAAATGCACAACTTAATTGGACGACGTTATTTGCTTCGTATGAATTTAGTCATTTAAATATTTCTTAAGTAGAAGAGATTTTAAGCTGTTGAATGAAAGGGTACACCCAGATAAACGTCATATACGCAAATATGCTGTATCCCAGACCTGCTAATCAATATGAGAGTGATTTCTCGATGACTAGCAAAGTCCAGGAAGCAAATTTGATGCTTCTAGTAATTCTTGATTTAAAGAAGCAGGGAATCTTTCATTCATAACATTTGGTCACATGAAACAGTTGACCCCTATCTCAAAAAGTTTACATTTTAATGCATTAATTTCATCTTAGTTTGACAAGTTTTCCATGTCTTACTTACAAATGAATGCTCTATAACATACAATCAAAATTATTGTTCTGCCTTCTTTTTCGAGACGATAATTAAAGCTGTCATCCACGTGTTGCGTTTTTAAAGTCCGTCAGTATATATATGAAGAAATGGTAGCAAAAGAGAAACCTCAACATTTCACAATATTCTAATGCTGAATATATCTTCCAATTCATCCCATGAATTAGGAAATAAGAATCAGCACACCACAGGTAGTCTATACACTGCACATCTGTAAATAGTTTTAGAATATAGTTTCCATTTTTTGTATTACAATTCAAAATTTCTATACTTTATAATAATGTTGCAATCTTGAGACTGCACATGATAAGAGAAGAGTGACATAGACCGGTAAAGCGGATACCTTTCCGTATTACGTAAATATGGATGATTGAAGGAAAGTAACTATTTCATATTGACATGGGTGAAAGTTCAAAATTTCCAAAATCCTGAACTTTTAAAATTCAAATTTTTAAACTTGCAGTATGCCTTCAAAATTTTGTTGTGTCCTTGAGCAAGAAAAATTAATTATTGATTAGTACTGGTTCAACCCAGGAAGACTCATCCCAAAATAACTGAAAAATGTTGACTGGGGTGTAAAGAATCAAATCAAACAAAACTGACTTTTTCAGGTTTTAGCCTAAATCATTTGCCAAAAATCAATAAAATTCAGACTAGAATTTTTCCACAATACAAGTGGCAAATTTTGAAGCCAGTCTGTGAATGATATACCTGTACTAATTTATGAAACCTTTGTATAATAATGGATTGATGCAATAAACTTGGGATAGTCCATTGCTCATATCCAATGGTTTCAGGCTATAGATTAAAAAACAATAGTGCATTTTTGTCTGCAGCTCTTTTTTACTTTACCCTGGGTCTTCACTGTTGGTAAAAGTAGTCATTTAGGGGTTTATCGTATACGAAGGGTTAAGCTGGCCAACTTTTTTTAGCGATATACATCTTTGAAAACGTGGACCAACAAATCGACAACTCTGGACTATTATTGATTGACAAACTATAGTACGTGCCTTGATATCAGTTTTTACAGACTCATGCAAAATAAAAATGGAAATATGTAGTTTGCCATTTGTTTGTAATGGGAACTCCCTAGGTGAAAACGAAACTGATATATCAGTGTAATTACTCCGTAATATCGGTGTTTCGGAGGTATATTTAGCTTTTGACTGATATTTTGAAAAATTCAGTGTAATTTTGGTGGATTATCAGTCCCAGTGATATTACGGTGTAAAAACTCTGGCTGTAAAGTTTTTAGAACTAAATTTTTGCTATAACTTTTTTATCTTAAATTTTAGCAAAATGTGTTCATGATGAAAGTTGTAGATGAGACTTTCCGCCACCTTCTCCAAATGGTCTGGTGCTTGTGGCTCAAACGGATTTTTGTGTACATAGATGAAAATTTTGAAATAAATTGAATTCATCCTAAATTTCTAAGTTTTTTATTGAAAGGTAAAAATTTGTAATATAATAAGGTTTGACAGAGAGGGGTAGTATCAAAAAATATTTGTAAGCTGTGCATATCCTGTTTATTCGAAGGTTGTGCACATCGTAAAACTGCCGTTAACATGCTCAGAATTTACCATGCATAGGCAGAATTAACTTTAAGCACGCTCATTTGTAGGAACAAAGGGACGTGCAATTGTATGCTCTTATGCCCATGCTATGAATGAACGTTTTTTAGACAACCCACTAGCTTAACACACAAGCGAATATTAGGCCCGATTTCCATCATATTTGAACAAGCCATCTATCGCTTTAGTAATTGAATTTGGGTGGCGCAATTTAACTTTTTTGACTGGCATCTTGGACTTGGTTTATTTGCGCTTTGCTTAAAGTGTACAAAGAGTGCATCCAAGCATAGAGGAATCGCAAGCATCTTGGGTGGTGAAACTGTTTGGAGAAGTTGGTGGAGGTGTTCCTGAATACTTTTCATCTGGAGAATTTTTTTTCAATAAATGATGTATCATGAGAAAACAGTTCTAAAAACATTACAGCTGGAGTTTAGTCCTGCTGCATTCATAACAAACGTGAAAATCTGGAATATTATGTATCAGTAAAACCTGTCTTAAGCGGCCACTCAAAAACAGACAAAATGAAAAAAGTCAATAAGCAATGCTTATTAGATACCCCACGCACAGTAAGAGTCAGTGAAAAAACTTGGTAAGTTATAGTTGAAACCAGCAGACCTTAGTTTTGAAAAGAAGGTTTCAGTAGAATCTTATTTTTTCCAAACCAAACTCCTTCACGCATATGTTCAATGTGTCTACATTTTACCGGCAAAGAATCAAATTACTCCATCAAATTGCTGTGGTAGGAGTTGATCGGCCCAAGAAGGCAATATCCATGCATATACAAAAGCAATACAAGGGAATAATTGTCTAAGTTCTCATAGCTGTCATTTTGTCATTTTTTTTTTTTTCAACCAGACTCCTTCATGCATATGTTCAATGTGTCTATATTGTGTAGGCAAAGTATCAAATTGCTTCATTAAAAGCTGTGGCAGGAGTTGATCGGCCCATGAAGGCACCGTCTATGCATAATACAAACCCCCTATTAGGGAAAAATTGTCTAAGTTCTCACAGCTGTCATTTTGTCAAAAATTATTTTTTTTCTAAACCAAACTCCTTCATGCATATGTTCAATGTGTCTACATTGTATAGGAAAAGTATCAAATTGTTCCATCAAAAGCTGTGGTAGGAGTTGATCGGCCAATGAAGGCCCTATCTATGCATATACAAAACCTTATCAGGGAAAAATTGTTTAAGTTCTCACAGCTGTCATTTTGTCAAAAAAATTTTTTTTCTAAAACAAACTCCTTCATGCATATGTTCAATGTGTCTACATTTTATAGGCGAAGTATCAAATTGTTCCATCAAAAGCTGTGGTAGGAGTTGATCGGCCCGTGTATGGACTATAATAGCATAAGCATAAAACCCTATATAAAAAGCCATTTAGAACTACAAAGGGAAATAACTCTAATAGAACTGGCCCCTAGCCCTTACTTTTTTGTCTTAAGTATTTGTCTTGCATATATGAACATGTTTGCAAGGTTTGATGAAAATCCAGCGATGGCTCTTCAAAATATTAAGGAAACAAAATGTTATGAAAGGACGGAGGCACACACACATGCACGCACACACACAAGGACGCACGGACAATGTGAAAACAGTATACCCACCACAAACAAAGTTTGCGGGGGTATAACAAAGATCTTAATGACAAATGGTAGCTTAATGAAGGTCAAAAGTATTGCAGAGCAGAATGCTCCCCTTTGAGCATTCTGCAATACTTTTGACCTGCATTAAGTGATAATCAGTCTTGAAAACCATTTTGGTCTT
This sequence comes from Loripinus fragilis, assembly GCA_964019695.1. Lineage (NCBI taxonomy): Eukaryota > Metazoa > Mollusca > Bivalvia > Lucinida > Lucinidae > Loripinus > Loripinus fragilis. Next base: position 13,714,231 of record OZ026519.1, on the reverse strand, counting down.
CTTTTCGAGTGGCCGCTTAAGATAAGTTTTACTGTATATAGTTGGATAAAGTTCAAAATAGTTCACTATAAATGGGTAACTACTGCAAGAGTCTCATTCACTCGGACACTTTCCATGTGCAACGTCATACTTCTTTTGGTGAGAAATATAACTAGAATTCCAAAATCGGATGTGTCTTTTGCCAAAACAGAAGTCAAACAAGGCAAATTTGTCAAATTTTGTCCCCGGCAAAGGGTTATTTTAGAAAAACTTCTAAATCACAAACTATAAATCCCATTTCTCCAACTCCTAAGGTCTCCTTGGGTATCATACAGATCAAAATTAGATGACCAAAAAATAGTTCTCAGTGGTAATTAAAAAAACAACAACAGAATCTGTACAATTTCAATATCTGACTTCCACCAGACGCAGATGCTAGGGGTGTGTGTAAAGTCTAAGTGTTTGAAAAAATTGAATTTTGAACTTTTGATCTCACCCACAGGTGGCGGTGGGATCCTAGGGTAGGCGTTTGCCCGCAAAATACTTGCTACCATGTTGCTGCATTCCCGATTACCTTTAATTTGATATGCAAGCAACATGACCATGTTCTGGGGGAGGTGTGTGTGTGTGTGTGTGGGGGGGGGGGGGGGTCTGCAGGCAAAATATTTGCTATCATGTTGCTGCATACCTGATTCCCTTTAATTTGATATGCAACATGACAATGTTCTGAAAAAGTTGCAATTTGGCCTTTTGACCCCACACACCAAGTCCACCCAGGGGGTCGGACACAGACCTTCGATAAAAAATCAGGTCTGGTATATTTCATATTTATTGTACCTCTAAATTTCAGTAAAAATATTGACAACTGACAGTTATTGCGAAATTTAAATATTTGACCTTTGACCCCACTGACCCCACCTAAGGGGTCAGGGTGGTGGGGTAAAATTTCAATCAATGCCATGCTTATCTACAGGCACTGGGTAATCATGGCCTATAGTGAGAAGTTTTCAGATTTTATAGTTTTAGAGAAATAAAAAGTTTATCCACGAAAAAGCCAATATGAGCCGCGACATAAGATTTCCAACAATGTGGTATGTGCGACCAGCAAAACCTCAGATCAGCCTGCGCATATGCATAGTCTGATCACAGCCTTTGCTAGTCTCTTGAATATTCTCTGACTGTTAAGCTACAGACCAAACATCATTTGAAGTTTCTAAATTTCAAAGGAGGCTGCACAGGCTCATCTGAGTCTACACTTGTCAAAATGTCACATCGTTAGAAATCACATGTCGCGGCTCATATAGCTTCTGCATTAGCCTAAACCTAAGTAAAATAGGGCCATAACTCAGTCAAAAGTTTGCAAATGAACCCCAAATTCGAACTTGACCTGTATTTTATCATGCTGTACCCTTCTGTAAAATTTGAATGAAATTATAGCATCCTTTCAAAAGTTATTGATCGGAAACCACAATTAAGCCAAAATATAAGTTGAAAAAGGGCCATAACTCAGTTCAAACATTTTGTGGATTACCCCCTTTTCAAACTTGACCTGTATTTTATGATGCTGGACCCTTCTGTGAAGTTTGAGTGAAATTAATGAATCCCTTCAAGAGTTATCGATAGGAAACCAAAAGTGTGACAAGGCGGACGCAGAAGCCGCCGAAGACGACGACAGAGACATGATAATGCTTCGCAGGCCACACAACAATATTGTAATATTTTTGTTGAAATATACAGGGGTGTGGAAATAGTAAAATCTTCTACTGGTCCATGGACAAGTAAATGGACATAATGTACTTGTCCAAAGAAAATTTTACTTGTCTGATGGTACAGATTAGCTTATACCTTTCTGTGCTTAAACAATTTACACTTTCGAAAACAGTATGAAACCATGCAGATATCAACTCTCATGTAAACAGTGTAGATCCAGATCAGCTGGCTACTGAAGAAGCCAGCTGATCATGATCCACACTGTTTTCAATGCAACATGTGAACTCATAATAATATTAATCAAAATATGAAATACAAAAATTTATTAGCTTTATACAAATTTTGCACTTGTCCAAGGACAAGTAAATTGAAATTTTCTATGTGTCCTGAATGAAATGGGACCAGGTCGGACAAGTCTGGCATGGTATTTTCACAGCCCTGAAATATATGTCTTATCCAGAGAAATTTTGATTATTATAGGTTTTATATTTTGGTACAATTGAACTATCCAACATTCATCTGATGTAATGTGTATCAATAACTGCCACCTTTGCAAACAGTTTGGACCCAGATCAAGCTCACTTGATCTAGATAATGGGTAATTGGTATTTCATACAGGTATATCATGCACTGGGTCTACCTGTTATGATATGTATTTACCATAATTTAACTTTTTCTATTAACAATGGTATAGTCCTATTATTATGCACTTTTAAATCGACAGTATAATATATTTGAGTGACGTTGTATAAGAAAAACATAGCAGCATGTCAGTCTGTGCAAATGCGCAGTCCGGTCAGTACCTTTGTTACTCCCTGATTAGGGTCATACTGGATTCCTACTGTTCTGTGTGTACAGAGTACTCCCAGAAGATGATATGTATCAAGTGACACAGAGCATTTTTGGCAATTACTGGCAATATCTTCATCCACAGAACAATAGCTATTCTCGTGTTATCATAATTTAAAAGACTCTAACCAGTCTATGAAGCTGGGCAGACCCAAACTTAGTGTTACTGGTCCCAAATAATGAAATGTCTATTGTTTACCCGATTGTACCAGAAAACCAGCGAAATTAAATTTGTGTGCAGAAAGGACTTTGTCAGCCTGGCCATACATCCAGTCTGATCATTCTTCCCTGTCCACAGGAAGGAGGCAGGTAGCTTTGAAAATCCTTTTTGTACAAAGATTGAAGACTTAAAATAGACACAGGCTGTAATGTATTTAGAGACAATACGGTATGTACTATAACTACTTTATTCTACAAGTGTATACGGACAAGTGACAATGTGGGTTAAGCATACAAGATTATATTGCTGCTGCTGCGAGAGTGCATGAGTCATCTATAGTATATATCCTGACATCTCCCCTCTTAAGATCTTTAAATTATTAATTAAATTGATCTTTAATTTAAAATTACATTCACTAAAAAATCTGCATTAAAATCATGAATGAAACACTGAACTTTATTTCACGAATGGGAGATAGTCTAAGAGGCAGTTCTTTCAGTACACCGTCATTAATCATTTGATAACAAGCTGTTGACTGTTTCTCCTGGGTGATAATCTGAAAGTAATTAGGTGGCGATAAATTTATGTGCGGCTCTCAGTTAAATAAACATTATCAGCTGTGTGAAATTTCCATGATGTGAAACATTAATCCGTTGGAATTTTGTTTTCTTCTACACTGTATTCCAAAAATTAGAAATGAGAATAAGCACTACACCGTGATTACAAATATAACAGAAAACATCTCATCACAAGGTCTGAAGTACTTTTATAATATGCGCTAATTAAAAAAACAATAATAAAAATAGACAATGATTATTAATAAACAAATAAAACCTACTTTTTGACCAGACTGCATAATAAGATGTTTACTATTTTGAACACTATTTTGAACACTATATTATAACACACTCATTTAAAAACTTTTGTACTGATCTTAATCCATATCCAATGACATAACGAAATCTTCAAATCGTTTAGGCATCCTAACAACGCGACCACTAGCTGTAGTTTTCTGTCCCAAGGGTATCGGTTGTTCTGGTTCCTGTACATGTACTATGTTGTCATCCTGATTTGCATCCTCTAAGTCGAATTGTTGTTGTTGCGTTCTGTTTTCCTCCGTTTTGAGTATGTGTTCCCGGTTTCTTCTTAATATCGAGCCCGAATCAGTTTTTATGTTAAACGATCTTGGTTCTGGGCATTTGCTTTCAACAAATCCTGGTTCCCAGCGTTTCTTATTAGATCTTATTCTGACCTGATCACCTGGTTTTAGCGGTTTTAACGGTTTAGTATTTCTATCATAATAACGTTTCTGTTCTTGCTGTTTTTGATTTAATACCGAAGGAACATTCGTTTCAACTTTCTCTGGTTTCAACAATGAGGGCTTGATTGGTAAAACTGTCCTTGTTCTACGCCCATACAGAAGTTGAACTGGCGATTCTAAACCATCCAAAGGTGTATTTCTCAGTTCTAAGAGAGCAAGATATGGGTCATTTCCACTCTTTCTTGCTTTCATTAACAGTTTTTTAACAGTTTGGACTGTTCGTTCAGCCATACCATTTGATCTCGCGTACCTTGGACTGGACGTTATATGTTCAAACTGATATGTTTTCGCGAACTCTGCGAACCTTTGGCTAGCATAACTAGGACCGTTGTCCGAAATAAGCTTCTCACCTATTCCATGTCGCGCAAAGTGCTGCTTCAACGCATTTATTGTATCCTCAGTACCTGTTCCATTAACTTTAGATACTTCAAAGAACTTGGAATAGTAATCCACTAATACCAAATAGTGCTGTCCATCTAATTCGAACAAATCAGTTCCTAAAATCTGCCATGGCCTCTCAGGAATTTCATGTCCTTTCATAGGTTGCTTTGCTTGTTTATTTCTGAATTCATTACAGATTTCACATGAAGCAACTTTGTCCCTTATTTGACCATTTATTCCCGGCCAAAATACGATTTCCCGAGCTCTTCTTAGGCATTTCTGAACTCCCAGATGGCTTACATTATGGATTTTATCAAGCATTTCTTTATGCATACTTTTTGGTACAATCAGTCTTTCTCCTTTCAATAAAAATCCATCCATTTCGCTCAATTCATCTCGAAAGTTCCAGTACTCTCTCAAACAAGGATCAACATTTTGCTTAATTTGTGGCCATCCCTGTAGAACTGTTTCTCTAAGTTTAATCAACACCATATCATTTTCAGTTTCATGCCTTATCTTTGACATAATTTCCTGGCTGACTGGTATATTCCCAATGCTGAATACCGTATACTCTCTACAGTTTTCACTTCCTTCTGTTGTTTTCAATGGCTTTCTGCTTAAAGTGTCACTGATGAACATTTCTTTGCCTGGTTTGAAAATCACATTCAAGTCATATTTCTGGACTTTCAACATCATTTTAGCTATCCTGGGTGGCACAAGATATAATGGCTTTTTAAACAGTATCTCCAATGCACGGTGATCACTTTCTACAGTTACTTTCTGACCATAAATATAGGAATGAAACTTGGTTGCTCCATACACAATCCCCAACATTTCTTTCTCAATTTGTGCATAGTTCTGTTCTGTTTTAGTCAATGACCTAGATCCATAAGCTATAGGCTGTCCATTCTGCATTATGCATCCACCTAAACCATCCTTGGAAGCATCAACTTGTAGGGTTATTTGCCCTTGATTCTGATCATAATATTTCAAAACTGGTGCTTTGGTGATAACCTCCTTTAACTGCTGAAAACATTTTCTATGTTCCTCAGTCCAATGCCAAGCAACATCTTTTTCTAGCAATTGTCTCAAAGGCTTATTTAAACTTGACAAGTTTGGAATATACTTTCCTAGGTAATTGATCATTCCATTAAATCTCATAAGCTCAGTTTTGTCCTGTGGCTCTTCCATTTGCAAAATAGCCTCAACATGGCTTTCACTTGCTTTTAAGCCTTGCTTTGTGAAGGTATGACCTACATAGGTTACTTCAGGTAGCCCTATTTTAAGTTTTGACCTGTTCAATTTAAGATTCGAGTCTCTAGCTTTCTGTAATACGGCCCGTAATCTCTTATTATGTTCCTCAATGTCACTACCCCACACTAATATGTCGTCTGCGATGACTGCACACCCTTCCACGTTCTCGTATAGCTGACATACATTTCTTTGCCACACTTCTGGCGAACTGGAAAGTCCAAATGGCATTCTGAGAAATTTATACCTGCCAAATGGTGTATTAAACACAGTCAAATTTGTACAGTCCTCTCTCAGTCTTATTTGCCAAAATCCGGAGCTGGCATCACATACACTGAAAACAGAAGCTCCATCAACCATCGCTGCTACCTCCTCGACAGTTTTCATTGGATAATGCTCCCTTTTTATATACTTATTCAAATCCCGAGGATCAAGACATATTCTTACATCCTTTTTATTTGCTTTTTCCGCAACTACAATGCTATTTACCCAGTCTGACGGTTCACTCACTGGCTCAATCACTCCATCCCTTACCATTCTATCTAGCTCTTTTTTGACCTTTGACCTTTGAGCAAATGGTATTTTCCTAGGTGGGTGAATAACTGGTTTTGCATCGTCTTGGAGTTGAATATTATAATCTCCAGGTAGGCATCCGAGTCCTTCAAATACATCCTTGTATTCATTTAACAACTGATTAGGATCTTCAGTGTTCACTGTATACATCCTTTTAATCAACTGTAAGTCTAGACATGTCTGTAAACCCAAAACAGGCTGTGATTTGTGATCTACAACTTGAAATTCTACCGGTGTGAATTTCTCTCTTGTTCCAACTAGTAGTGTAGCTTTACCAATTGTGTTCAGTTTATGTCCTGAATATGAAATAAGTCTGCATCTTGATTTTCTCAGTGGACTACTGCTCAGTCTATTGTATATTTTGAAAGGTAGAACATTTACCTGTGATCCAGTATCCAATTTCATTTCAAGCTTTTTACCACTTATTTCAACTACTATTTTCCAATCTTTTTCCTGTGTGAAGTCATTTTCAATCGATTCCACAAAATACTGTTCATATTCCCAGTCCGAGTCATCATTCTGGTTAGTTCCATCTAACGCATGTACTTTCTGTCTTTTACACATTTTTGCAAAATGATTCAGTTTTGAACAGTTTCTACATTTCTTTCCGAAAGCAGGACATTTCTTTTTTTCATGAGTGTATCCACATCTTTGACACTTGTATGATTGTGACATATCCTTGCGTGGCTGCTGTCTATGAGGTTGTTGTGCTGCTCCATTCTTAGCAGGATTCTGTCTAGGCTTAAAATTTCCTCTCTTTTGGACGAAATCAATTGGCTTTTCTTCAGTCAGACCTTTTAATTGTGTCTGACTAGTCTCAGCCGCCCGACATGCATCTATTGCCTTTACTAACGTAAGGTCTGGGTCCCTCAACAGCCTGGCTCTTACCTCGTCACTTCTAATACCGCATACTATCCTGTCCCTAATTAATGAGTCTTTCAAAGTACTAAATTCACACAAACTTGCTTTATTTTTCAAGTCTGTCACATAAGCATCTATGTTCTCCCCAGCTTGCTGATTTCTGGTATTGAAAATGTGTCTCTCATATGTTAAGTTCTTTCTAGGATTGCAGTACGCTTTAAATTTCTCCATAATTTTGTCTAATTTCATGTTGTCGCCATCTGTTGCCCAAGTAAAAGTGTTGTAAATTTCTAAACTTTCAGGTCCAATCACATGAAGAAATGTACTTGATTTTATACTGTTTTCTTTTTCTGCAATTCCAGTTGCTGTCATGTAAATTTCGAACTGTTGTTGAAACCGCCTCCAATTTTCTGATAAATTTCCTGTTAAACATAATGCAGTTGGTGGCTGTAATCGTTCCATTTTGCTTATTTTCCTCTTTCAGAATTAAATTAAATCCAAATTGTTTCTTCTGACACCATGTATTGTATTTAGAGACAATACGGTATGTACTATAACTACTTTATTCTACAAGTGTATACGGACAAGTGACAATGTGGGTTAAGCATACAAGATTATATTGCTGCTGCTGCGAGAGTGCATGAGTCATCTATAGTATATCCTGACACAGGCCTCCAGATAAGAGTGCGTATTGGAAAAATATTTTCTTTATTTCTCATCCAAAACATATGTTGTGGGTACTCAGAAGAACCGTCTCAATGAGACGGTTCTTTTGAGCAACCAAAACACATGTTTAAATTAATGGGTAAGAAAATAATTAGATTTTTATGCAAATAAAAATTCCTTATCTGGACCTATGAGAGTGGTTTCCAGGTTGTCAAGAGAAAGCCTTATTCCTTGTATGCTAACAACTAAGGTGCAGACCAGCCTGCACAGTCTCATGAGCACATTTGTTGTTCGTTTTCTGCAAGGTATGATAGCAAAACTAGCCACATGGATTGCAAAGTTTCAGGATATTATCTAGTCTCTGTAGCTGAGCAGGGAGGTTTGAGCATGACCGAGTGACAAACCCCAAAGACAGGTTTTCTCATGATGAGATCGAGCCATATGTCCAGATAAAGAATAAAATTGGCCTAAGATTGTGAATATTTTCATATCCATTAGTTCGAACATTTGTTTTGGGTGCTCAAAAGACCCGTCTCATTGAGGTGGTTCTTTTGAGCACCCACATTATGTTTTGGATGGAAAGAAGAAAATGATTTTTATTTTATCTCCAGGTCTGAGGTCAAACCTTTTGATACTCACCTTCATATTCCATACAGCCTTCTAAACACCCCAAGAACACAACCACATTATCAGCTGTCCTAGATGAAATTGGTCTACATGCTGTATTCTGAATACTGTATGGCTCGTTTTCAACACTGTACAACTTATTGCTAACACTGTACGGTCTGTTGTCTCTACTATACAATTTATTGTCAACATTGTAAGATGGTTTATGCACAATACTGTAGCGTTTAACATCATCAATAGTACTAGTTCTGTAGGGTTTATCCATGGCACTGTACAATTTATCCAGGACAATGTACGGTTTATCACGTTTATGATCAACACTACAGTTTATTTCTAGCTGTGGTCCTCCTACTGACGATGATCTTGATTGGAACACATCACTATCAATATTTTTCAGTTCTCCCTTGATCTTGTATAGGTCGGGAAGTCCGCTTAATGGTGGTACAGTCAAATCTCGGTTATCCAAACGCCGATTATCCGAAACTACTGGGTTATTCGAAGACGATGGACAGTCCCGAATTTTTTCTCTATTATCTATTGCAATAAAACTACCAATTATTCGAATTTCGATTATCCGAAAAATTCAATTTTTCGAAGTGATTCGTCGGTCCCGATTGAAGAAGTTGCTATTAAATTACCCTTCAAGATTCGAAGTCCAAATGTTACGCATGGTGATCATGATTTCTTTGTTTGGTCGAGTTCGATTTACACACCTGAGTGAATTAGCAAACAAAGTTGCAACAGGTAATTGACACCGGATTAATGTTCACACTATTACGTGATGAACCTTTAAGTAAGTAAATGGTGTCTTTTATTAAGGTCGTCTGCAATGATGGTTTTGTTTGATGTTTTTTAAATGTCTAATTAGGGGCATAAATGAGCTAAAATTGATTTTAATTTGATCGTCTCGCATCCTGTGATTTATTCTTGACCGGTGTATATTAAGCGAACACACCAAGCGCACAGAATTTGTACAACAAAAATAACAATTTCGATAATAGACGAATATCTGGGTGCTCAAAAGAACCGTCTCATCGAAACATTTCTTTTGAATGCCTAAAACACAATTTTATGATTGAGGGAAAACAACCAAAACCTTGGTTTGGATGCTTAATGAGACGGTTCTTTTAAACACCCAAATCGTATGTTTTCACTGAAATAAAAGAGAATTTCGCAGCCCAAAAAACACACAACGTCGGGCCACCAACGGCCTGCCAGCGATATGCCGTCTCAATAGCCTATATGTGGTGGGCCGTTGATGGCGCGACGCTGTGTGCTAGCTGGAATGGAGACCTTATGACGTTAGGGCGATTTAAAAGGAGACAGTATTTCGTCAGTAAATGGTTCGTCAATCTACATTTAACCGTTATTTTCATTGTTGTTATCGATGTTGTTACATGTATATACATGTAGTAGATGTCAATAAAGATCGGATTTTCTTTCTTTTCGGCGTTCTTAGACCTGCAAAGCATAAGAGACGATGAGACCACAACCTCCAAGAAGCTCATTTTCTTTAATGCTTTCACAGATGTTCCGATTATATAATTATTTCAAGGAAAACACGAGTTGAAGTTGCGAACTCTGGCAAAACAATGACGTTCTATGAAAGGTCCGAGCTTTTCCGAAAATATCCAAAAACTCCCGTTTTCGATCATTCGAACTACCGATTATTCGAAAGGATTCATGCGGTCCCTTGCACTTCGAATAATCAAGGTTTGACTGTATATGTGGTAGGACAGGCATTTCACGGTCCTCTATGTCACAATGGGATTTCAACTGTGGATTTTCCTTGTGGGTCTGTTGTGTGCTGATCACGCTACTGGTTTGTTCTTGTGCAGCTGCTGGTGCTGGGAGGTCTGTAAAGAATTAAAAAAAACGATTCTTAGATCTTTACATGCTTTTGTCGCCTGTCGATTTTCAAAATTAACTTTTTCTTCAAAAAAATATCAGAGTGTCAAATGGTATAAATCCAGATCAGAAATGACGTTCTGTTGGTCCTGGTCTGGATCCAACCTGTTTGTAAATGTTATCAGCAAACAACAAAAGTCACAGCTAGCAAGTATAGAGTTCATCAATATGTGACCATGTTCTTAATAATTATACCGGTAATAATAATAATAGTCTTTGTTTTCAGAGGGTAACACATATAGCGAAAAAAAAAGCTTATCTTCCATGAGACCCTCTATAAACTACCACCCAAAAATAATACAATTATAAAGTACAAAGATGATTTACATGTATACAAAATAATACAAGCAGCATGGAACTCTTTCAAACCTACATACACACAAGCAAACTTTATATACATAGATAAAAGTGCTTTAATAGTTACTCATTTTCAAACACAGGTTTTAGGTACTCAAAAGAAGCGTCTCAATGAGACAGTTCTTTTGAGCACCAAACTAAATGATAAAACTGGGGATCAAAACATATTCACAATTTTACACTCAAAATTATGTTCATGCATTGGATATATGCTTCAGTTTCAAAGATTGAAGGATAGACAGGATTTCATCCACTTAATACAATGTCTACGAAAAGAATGAACTTTTTTAAAATTCTTTAAACAGTCTGGTAAATTGTTCCAAATGACTGGACCTGAATAAATTAAGCTTAGTTTGAAAATTTCTTTCTTAAGGGTCATTAGTCTGAAATCTGTGTCAGATAAGCAGAATTTGGTATTTGTAAGGGTATACAGTCATTATCCAGTGTAATCAATATGTGACCATGTTCTTTAGGGTCATTATGTTGAAATTCTCGTCAGATAAGCAGAATCTGGTGTTTGTAAGGGTATTCAGTCAGTATCTAGCATGCGGTACAAGTTGACATGTACATACAGAAAAGATTCAAATCAGTATGAGCATCCTCAGAATCTGATCAGAGTCATAGTTTTCTACCTCAAGTAACATTTGATTCTTGGCATAGAGCAGATGTGCAGGCTGATCTGAGTCTTCAGCTAGAGCACATGCCAACTTGTATCTTTTGATGGATACCGGCTCATGAACATTTTCATAGGAAATCCTTGATAACCATATTTTTTATACATGCATGTGCAGGTAGCCAGCGGAGCTGAGTGACTAATTTCATTTCTGTATCATCATTTACTTCAATACAGAATCCTTGTGGGCAGTGGAAACTCGGACAAGATGACAGTTGCAAAAGTGTGTCCAATACTCCACTACTCATTCATATGACAACTAACTTTCATACGAATGTGAAACATATATGCACGTGTGAGACAAAAGCAATAATTTGACTCTTGCAACAAGCAATAATTGTGAGCAGTTCGGATACATGTTGAGTACAAAAGAGCTCCGCACCAGGGGCGGGGTCCAAGAGAGCATATACAAGTGGATAAGATTGGGCGCGCCAACGAAACACTATTTAAACAGTGTTTTGCTAGGGGCTGATTGTAGTCCATAATAGTATGCTGGCTTGACATTGAAAGCATTGGTCCTTACATGTAACAATTTTTAAGCACTCAGCAAAACTTTGATCAGAAAAGGCAGGTCTCAAGGCTAAGCTGAGTATTCTCTGCACATAAATTCAAATTGTCGGTATTGCCATACAAAGGCTCACATAATCTGATACCTAGAACTGTCCTCATACAGGGATGCTCAAATGAGGATCCACAACTAATAATTATAGTTCTAGATCCGAAAGTCAAAGACTTCCCCGCAACATCCGTGTACATCACACTTGTATTTTGCGCCCTAAAAAGGCCCTTGTGTGACTGCGCAGTTGCACAGGGAAGCCTGGACATTCATCATTCCCCTATTAGTCCGGAATCCAAGATCCAAATTTTTTATTTACCCTACATGATCTTGGCCAGAAGTTTTGATGCTTGTTTTGGGTAGGTGTATGCCAGTAGTATACAATCCAGATGGGTGTATAGAATATTAGGCCGGCGAAAGTCTCCAAAATGGTTGTTAATTACGTTATCCCTCATTTTCTTAAAAACATAAATATGTAAATTTGTCTGTCAAGGTAGCAGTTGAAATGTTAAAATAAACAAAACAGTTACGCAATCTGTAAGAACATGTTATTGTCTATGCATATTTGATGTTTGTATTTTTGGATGTCATTTATGTTTCATTTCAACTATACCCTTAAAATCCACTATATTTTGTTAAATAGTTGCAGTTGACAAAAATTATTAACAGGTATTTTAGTTTATGATAACATGTGTTCAAAGGACCATTTACTGACCATTTCAAAACTGCAAACAGTTATGTTCTATCACAAATACTTTGTTGTATATAAAATGTTCAATTAGATGACCTCTGATAAAATGTTATATAAGTTTAGAACCCTTAACTTTCAGATTTAAGCAGGCAATTCTTGCTATTAGCTTTTATGCACCTGATGGCACCCGACTTAATAGTAGTATTTATTTTATACTTGGCAGTGAAATCAATACATATCAAAAACAAATAAAAGTGATATCATTTACAAGTGAAATGATATTTTCACTGTAGTGTTTTTGGATTACCTCTGACTTTTTTCCATTCACTTAATGCATTTCACTTCAGAACTTCAAACGCACATAACTTTCTTATTTGTGAACAAAAAAAATCAAGTGTGGGTATGCATTTTCTTAGTTAGAACATGACAAATATTTTGGTACCAAATTTATTTGGGTTTGATAAGATTTTTTTTTTTTGGCATTTTCAGCACCTCCTTTTTCAGTGGATGAGACATTGCATATAGCCTATAAAAACTTTAACAGAATAAGTTTAGGTCATATTTGACAAGGTGGCATTCAAATTCCTTTAAACAGATTTTATACAAGTATTTTAGAGTGTTGGTGGATGTAAGAGTAACTAGAACACATTCGATGGCGCGCCATCCCAAATCCCCACGCTCTCAAAGAAATCTAATGGTAATTGACCCTTTGACCCCACCCAAATGTCACCAATTTGATCGTAGGTTAAAATCCTAGTCTACTGCTCTTCCCCTTTAATTTGATATGCTACATGACCATGTTCAGAAAATTAAATTTTTGACCCCTCCCCAAGGCCCCAGGGGGTGGGGACCCAAAAAATTGTGCCGGTGCATGTGTCATTCATGTAAGTAACTCACACACCAAATCTGGTTGAATTTCTGAAGAAAAAAATTTTTTGACCCCCAACCCACCATGGTACCCCCAATAATTTTTTGACCCCCTGGGCACCCCAGTGCCCCAAGTCCCACCCCTGAGGCATGACCCAGGTGACAGAATGAAAATCCTGTCTGATATATTTTGTATCTTTCATTTGTGAGAACACACGCAAAGTTTGGTATAAAAATCTTTGAAATTGACTTTGTAATTGAAATTAAATGATATTTGATCTTTTGACCCCTACCCAGGGCCCAAGGTGGTTGGGCCAAAAAAATTTGCCGTTGCATGCCCCATTCATGTGAGTAACTCAATCACCAAATTTGGTTGAATTTCGTCGAATGGTTTAGGAGGAGATAGCATTACGGACAGACCAACGCTCTTACATTTAGATACCTGTTGGGTACTTACAGTGTTAGAAAAAGTAGCCAAGAAAGCTTAAGTACCCAACAAATCCCAGAAATTTAGGAAATCTAAAGTACCCAACAAGGGTTCATTCGTGTTTTGTTATATACATTACCAACATAAATTTCATTTCTTTTACCAAACTGGTTACTCTGTAGATACTAAAATACTATGACCACAAGGATATGTATGGTGGGTGCTTATTGTGAGACAGAACCATTGTAATTTCCACAAACTTCAGTTTTTTATTTTACATGGAGGAATTCATTATTTAATGTTTCACTTCTTGATTTGGACTTATACTTAGAATGACTTACAGTTCTTAGAATTGTAAGTTAGCTTTTGTTACTTGTTAAGAACATAGCTGTTGTAGTCAATAGATGATTATCAATGCAAAAAAATGAATGCTTGGTATCCTGGGTCAGATGTGGTAATTGAATGTATAGATTCTGGATCTTGGTCACCTTTCTTACTTTTTATAAAATTGTTCATGGAACCTATTACTATATTGCTTCTTGCTTTTATTTATTTCAGCTGAATTGAGCTGTGACAGTGAAGGGAAAGGTCTTGTAGATGGCATTTAATGCATAATTAAAAGAACCAAAAACTAGGTAGTGGCAGAGATAAAAGAATCATTGAATCTTTCTTTAGACATAATTTGTTTATGAAAAATAAATAGGTATTAAAATCCAATTGAAACTGTTCAGAAAAAAAGTACAACATTTTTTGTGCTTTAAAAGTAAGTTTTTCCCTTTAAAGCAACTATGCTTTTGTTGAAGCTGAAAATCATTCATATGATATGTTTAAAAAGAAAATACTCACAATAAATGTATTTTTGAGCAGTTAGATGGTAGTCAATTTCAATTTTCATCCACTAAGTGTTTCAACTCATATAGTTATAACATTGTACAAAAATAATATTTAAAAAAAGTAACATATATTACAGAAATACCAGGTGCCTAAGCTAATAATTATCATTCTGCTAGTAAGCTTATTCAATTCAAAGATCAAGATGGTATGTAAAAAAATGAAACACACACTAATAGCACTTTAATAATATGAGTTCCACTATTATTTAATGGTAACGTATTTGACTTGACTGTTGCATGGTAATACATCTATTTCTAAGGAGCCACTATACATTAGATTTGTCATATATAATGTGGTTGACAAAAATTTATTTCACTAAACAGCCTCTCCACAGGTATTTAGGCAGCATGTGGTCAAGTGAGCAATACAAATATATATTAAAGTAAGTAACATATATAACAGTTATCATAAGTGTAGATTATTTTAACTTTTTGGTATAGTTTTATTGGTTAAATCAAATGTTTGACAAACTGAGTGAAATCAGACAAGTATGTATAGCTTCATCTTTGTGATATTGATGAATGCGAAAAAAAATATTTTAAAACTTAAAAATTGGCCTTCAGTAAACTGGGGCTTATGTATTCAAAGAGCTATTGCTGAAAAACTTCTGAGGATAGAATGCTCAAATTGTTTTTATTTGAAATCCCTTTAAGCCTTTTATGAAATCAAATTAATAAAGACTTCAAAAACTATGAAGGGGAACATTGACGGCAAACAACAACAGTCAATATTATGATTCTTAGGGAGTAATGTTAATAAAGTAACATATGTAACACCTGAGAACATCAAAATATCGTTTTAAAAAGCTTTCATTTTTGACGCATAAACAAAATATATGAAAATATTAACATTTGAAAAACCTAGATGCAATTAAACCCGAGATAGGTATGTTTTTCACTCAGTTCTATAAAGTTCATAATTTTGGAGGCCATCTTGAATGTCAGTCATTTTGAAGACTTTCACCAGCCTAATTTTTTATACACCCACCTGGTCTGTAGACTACTATCATATACCTACCCAAACCTTGAAATGCTTGAAGTAATTTCTTTATACCTGTCAGTGAACTATTAAGATTGATCTCCCCTGGATTGCTTGTTACAGCTTCTTCAAACTGGTATGAGCCTTCTGACATCCAGTCTGAAACAAAGAGAAAATATATAAGAATTAACCTAAACGATTTCAATAATGGCTCCTGCATTGGGCAAAATAATCACAAAACTTCTAAGTAGGCTACTCGGAAAATATTTGTGTATGAAAACATTCTTCAAAATTCTGTTTGTTTGGCAAGAAAATGATTTGGGTTTTAGCTCTGACTTCGAAAAAATAGCATTACAAAAAAACAACTATATCAAACCTACACACACACAACACTAATTAAAATTCGGCATGATAAAGGTTCAATATCTGGACCACGGGGAAAGGGTTCACATACCTTTTATGAAACAATAAAACTTGTGTTTGTCGAAAATTGATTTTTTGCTTGTATAGTTTAAAATGCATGTAGTACAGCCAATGACTTATATGATCTAATATACGTCACTGCCTTAGCATATAGGTTTCTGGACTGATCATATTCATCTGCAATAATTCTCATAACGCTATTTTTCACGATACGGCAACTATAAAATTACAGGTATATAATATTGGTGTGGAGAATTTCACAGATGGATGAATACGCAAACATTGCGACCTGACTAACCTATTTCCAAATGTATTTGTCCAGCAGTTGAACTTAGCTAAGAACTGCCCAACGTCTCTTATCTGGACGGAGTATATAATGCTATTGTCACATATTCTGGTTTAATCAAGGGAAGTAACTTTCAATTTTCTATAATTTATTGGTAGTCAAGCCTCCTTTGTATTATCATTGATAAATGTAACCAATGAGTACAGAGATGTGGTTATGCATGGACAGATAAAGTTTCATTCAAAAAGATCCCCTAGTTCTCCAGAAAAGAATAAAAATCATAATTTGCAGGCCATAAGAGTGTGTAACTTAAACTACTTTTCTTAATGCTGAATCAAAACTTATGGTGTGGGTACTCAAAAGAACCATCTTAATGAATATAGTACTTTTGACCACCCAACACATTTGATTATTTAAACTGATGGATAGGAGATTATCTAAAAATTTTCACTATTTCAATTAATCGATTTTCCTAGGTACACAGGCAGGAAACAACATAGACAGAACCATTAATTTGTATATGAGGCTCTTTCTGATTCTGTATATGTAGTCTAAAAAAATGCCTAATAATTGTTAAGTTTTCTGTTAAGTGTTTTTATAGTGTAAAATAGCGAAAAATGGTGAAAGTAGTTCTCCACTCTGGTCTTTTAACTACTTATCTAAGCTGAAGCGAGCTGCAAATTGTGTACAGTTTTGTATCCTTATAAGGATTGAAATTCATATTTTAAGCTTGCACTGGATGATGAAAAACATTAGCTATTTTAATGTCTGTGTAGGGCTTCTAATAGCTAATGTTTTTCATCATCCAGTGCAAGCTTAAAATATGAATTTCAATCCATATATTTACATTCTATACCATCAATCAAATTTACTTAATTATCTTCCACCCAAAACTGCTAGTTACCCTTTTAAAATGGAATATTGTATTTGTAACGGAGGTGTTGGAACAGCCAGGGAGCGAAACTCGTGTACATAACGTTGTAACGATACATGAATTATGTCAGGCAAATGTCGATAAACAAAGCAAGTTATTGGCTGACATTGACATAACTAGAGGCGCAGTCTGGATCACAGGACATTTCAATGTTTTGCATGGAGAAATGCAAGCAGCTAGAAATGTTGGATTCATGTAAGGCACATACACTGAGAATGTAAATATTTTGTCATGAGGAAAATGAAGGTCAATCTATATTTATTTCTTCTCAAAATTCTTTTTTTTAAATTCTCGTTTTTTATAAATGGGGCTGGATCAGACAACCAAATATCACATTTCAACTCTCCAAACACTTACCAAGTTTATAGCTTTGAAGAGACATATACACAAAATGATAGTTGTCATTCTATGCATTAGCCTCCTTTTACCTCACAACAAAAACAATTCAGTTAAAACCATACACAATTTTCAACTCGCATCAGCTTGGATTAGAAGTTAAACAACCAGATCAGAGCACTACATTCTCTTTTCACTAATTAACAATATAATAATGGAAATCTTTTAGGCATTATTTTCAGTCTCCATATACAGAACCAGAAAAAGCCTCATAAGATTTCCTTATCAGAACTTACCGTTCTGTCTATGTAGTTTCCTACCCGTGACATACTTACGGCTCTGTCTATGTAGTTTCCTACTCATGACGTATGTGTTTGTTTTTTTGTTTTTTAACCAGATACTATTAAAAGATACTCACCACAGGATGAACATGACCAGCTTGCTGCAGCCTCACCAGAAACTGAAATATTATAACAGTACATTTAAATAGAACAATAATGCAACAGACAACAATTAGCACAATATTTTCATTATAGAGTGGCAATATTAACCCTTGTCCTGTTGAGCACAGATTTATCCATTTATGATAACACTGTAGATCCAGATCAAATGGCTTCTTCTAGTTTCCAGTCTGAAAATACAGGCATATAAGTTACTGGAATTCTGTGGGTGAACTAGATAAACATTGGGGGAGGGTTGTAGTGAACGAAAATATACTGTACAACAAGTATATGCTGTCATTTTGTCAAAAATTATTTTTTCTAAACCAAACTCCTTCATGCATATGTTCAATGTGTCTATATTGTATAGGCAAAGTATCAAATTTTTCCATCAAAAGCTGTGGTAGACGTTGATCAGCCCATGAAGGCACCACCAATGCATATACAAAAGACCTCTCATGGAAAAATTGTCTAAGTTCTCACAGCTGTCATTTTGTCAAAAATTATTTTTCCTGAACCAAACTCCTTCATGCATATGTTCAATGTGTCTACATTGTATAGAAAAAGTATCAAATTGTTCCATCAAAAGCTGTGGTAGGAGTTGATCAGCCCGTGTATGGACTATAATAGAATAAGCATAAAACCCTATATAAAAAGCCATTTAGAACTACAAAGGGAAATAACTCTAATAGAATTGGCCCCTAGCCCTTACTTTTTTGTTTAAAGTATTTGTCTTGTATATAAGAACATGTTTGCAAGGTTTGATGAAAATCCAGCAATGACTCTTCAAGATATCAAGGAAACAAAACGTTACGCACTGACGCAAGGACGGACGGATGGACGGAAACACGGACAACTTGAAAACAGTATACCCCCCACAAACAAAGTTTGCGAGGGGTATAACAAACTTGGTAGAGGTCCACTAGGTGATGCTACATACTCAACACCTAAGCTCTAGGCCATATGGTTTCAGAAAAGAAAATTTATTTCATCTTTTTCCTAATGTAGGCCTTAGTAAAACATGTGACCCTGGGGCAGGGCCATTCTTGGCCCCAGGGATATATCTTGAACAAACTTGGTAGAGGTCCACTAGGTGATGCTACATACCAAATATCAAGGCTCTAGGCCTTATGGTTTCAGACAAGAAGATTTTTCCATGTTTTTCCCTATATAAGCCTATGTGTAACATGTGACCCCTTTGGCGCGGCCATTTTTGGCCCCAGTGGTATAATTTGAACAAACTTGGCAGAGGTCCACTAGGTGATGCTACCCACTTAGTATCAAGGCTGTTGGCCTTGAGGTTTCAGAGAAGAAAATTTTCCCATGTTTTTTCTCTATATTAGCCTATGTAAAACAATTGTGACCCCGGGGCAGGGCAATTTGAACAAACTTGGTAGAGGTCCACTTGGTGATGCTACATACCAAATATCAAGGCTGTAGGCCTTGAGGTTTCAGAGAAGAAAATTTTCCCATGTTTTTTCTCTATATTAGCCTATGTAAAACAATTGTGACCCTGGGGCAGGGCAATTTGAACAAACTTGGTAGAGGTCCACTTGGTGATGCTACATACCAAATATCAAGGCTCTCAGCCTTATGGTTTCATACAAGAAGATTTTTCAAACTTTTCCTATATAAGCTTATGTAAAACATGTGATCCCTAGGAAAGGGCCATTTTTGACCCTATGGGTATAATTTGAACAAACTTGGTCATAGCTCCAGATAAGGATTGGAGGCAATTGGGTATTTACCCACCTCTTTTTGGCTTAATTGGGTATTTCAAAATTTAAATTGGGTATTTCAAGTTTTTGTATTAGGTATCCATCTGAAAGCAAATAAGCAATGAAAGCGGGCCTTGTTTCTCTTGATTTTTTTGTTTACTTTCGGTTTCACTTTCAGAAAGCACACTGGCAATATAAGTATATCTGACATCGCTATTTCATACTTATTTCGAAAAACCAACGTATCTATCAAGTCATCTTTGATTCTTCAAACCACCAATGCAGTATTAGGGTTAGTTACGATATGATATTATTCAATTGCTCTGGGGCTTTTTCGCCCACGTTACGCCATTGTTACTGTAAAGCCAGACGTATGTCGTTATTGTGTAAATATTGGGTATAGCTAAACAGCGCCAAGAATGTTCCTGGACTGGTTTACAATTTAATAAACTAGATTCGGCGCCACGTCGTCTATAAATTTGTACCCAACAATAGCTTGAGATGCGAAAAACGACAATCGGAAACTGAATACTATAGCCTCATACGCTACGAAAAAGTTCGGAATTGAGTATCAAGGATTTTTATTGCGTTTTTGTACGCACAGAAATGAATTTAATTGCGTTTTCACGTTCACGAAATTGCGTAAATACGCAATACGCAGCCTTATCTGGAGCTATGCTTGGTAGAGGTAGGGGTGGAACTTGTGGGTGCTGGCGGGTCAAAACTTTAGCATTGGGATTTGCCATGGGGCCCCATTGACTGCACGTTCTAGTCATTGTTGTTATCAATGTAGGTACATGTATATAGTGGATGAGCTCTTGATTTTCTTTTCTTTTCCACAGAAATTCCGAAGAAATATTCCACTGAAATTCCACTGGAATTTCAGTGAAATTCCACTGATTATTTTCAGTAGGGATACTCCGGACACAATAATTCTTCAAACAAGATCAGAGGTAAGGTTACAGTGACCCAAAAATGGTATGTGATATCCCCGCCATCCCAAGATGCTCTTGCACACCAAATTTGGAATTCCTACCTTAAAGAATATAGGATATGTTCCAGACACTATGTAGCTTCTAGAAACAAGGTCAGGTGTCAAGTTCAAGATGCATCCACACACACCAAATTTGGGATTTTTACCTCAAACAAGACAAATTTGACGAATTTATATCCCCGACGAAGGATTATTTGAGAGAAACATGTAAATCACAAAACATAAATCCCATTTATCTAACCCTTTGTTCTCCTTCGGTATCATTCAGATCATAACAAACGCCTGTCAAGTATGTTTTAGTGCTCAGTTTAATAACAAAAATAAACTTACATCTACACAATTTCAGTATCTGACCTTTCAACCCAACCCCAGATGTCAAGGGTGTGTGTAAATTCAAAGTTTTACCTTGCATGTAGGTCTACACTTCTACTTTAATATGATATGCAACATGACCACTTTTAGTAAAGAAAACAAGACCAAACTCTGCTCTGGACCTGCGGTGCATTCGATGCGTTAACAATCATTATGCAAAGTTTAAATATAAAGGAATGAAATCTGTTTGAATTACAGATTACACACAAATAAACAATGTAAGCAATCCAAAGGTGGTGTAGACGTACTAATGTCTAAGTTCAACAAACCCAAAAATATTATCAAATGTGCACAACATATAGGGAGCACACATGTTCAATGTGTGAGCAATCATTACATATTAAGTTTGAATATGATGGAATGAAAACTGCTGGAGCCACAGATTACACAAACCAGACACCCCCTAAGCATTTCAGATGGATAAAATATTTAATTTCAACAAACCTAGAAATGTGAAAATATTTATCAAATGTGCACAAAATAGAAGGTAGACATGTTCAATGTATGAATAATCATTTTGCAAAGTTTGAATATTAAGGAATGAAGACTTTTGAAATTACAGATTACACAAACCAGTCACCCTGTTAGCATTTTACAGAAAAAAATGTTTAAGTTCAAGACCCCAAAATTGAATAAAAAATCATGAAATGTGCACAGAATAGATGGTGCACATCTTCTATGTATGAACAATCATTATGCAAAGATTGTATATAAAGCAATGAAAACTGTTGGAGTAACATATTACACAAACCAGACACCCCCCACGCATGTCGGATGAAAAAATGTCTAAGTTCAACACCCGTAAAAAAGGTGAAAATATATGAAATATTCACAAAATAGGGGCTGCACATCTTCAATGT
Organism: Loripinus fragilis; assembly: GCA_964019695.1. Taxonomy (NCBI): domain Eukaryota; kingdom Metazoa; phylum Mollusca; class Bivalvia; order Lucinida; family Lucinidae; genus Loripinus; species Loripinus fragilis. The sequence continues at coordinate 13,692,139 of OZ026519.1, read as the reverse complement.
GTGAACGATAATTATGCAAAGTTTTAATATAAAGGAATGATTACAGATAACACAAACCTGAAACCCCCTACGCATTTCGGATGGAAAAAATGTCTAAGTTCAACACCCTTAAAAAATGAAAAAATATTTATCAAATGTGTAAAAAATAGGAAGTGCACGTCTGTAATGTTTTGAAAAATCACAAGGAAAAGTTTGAATATAAAGGAATAAAAACTGTTGGAGTTACAGATTACACAAACTAGGCAGAGATAAACAGACAAACGGACGGATGGAGTGGAGCCACTACCAGACCTGCTTTCGCTAAAGCGACGCAGGTAAAATTTGAACTTTTGGCCCCATCCAGGGGTCGTAGGTGTGTGTAATGATAGTATATATGCTTTCATGGTGCTCTTAAATTTGATATGCAACATCACTACTTTCACAAAAATATATGGTTTGACCCTTTGACCCCACCCCTGGGTTAAGGGTGTGTCTGTGGGCAAAATATTTGCTACCATGTTGCTGCAAAAGTCGTCAGCTTTAATTTGATATTCAACATGACCATATTCTAAAAAAGTTTAATTTTGGCCTTCACAGGGGGTTAACTCAGTCACAGTGCGGGGTGATTCTTTATGACAGTTGTCAATGATGCTTTATGAAAAGGGTTACAGGTTCTTTACTTTGGGTCAATGATTCTTTACAAGTTTCTATGCTCATGCCAAACGCGGGGTGAAAATGGTAATATTCGACAGTTTTAGAGTCAAATTTTGTTAATAGACATATAAGCAGCATGTTTCATGATAGTCTATGCATTTATCATACAGTTTAGCTATCCAACAATTCACCAGTTACACTACAGATGCTAAGTTGCAACAAATGCCATATGTGTATATTTCATGGTTTTATCGAGCCAAAAACGCTTGGAAACGAACCATTATATTATAAATTTGGTATCTGAAGCTTAAATTCTTCCTTTGATATACGTTTTAGCCTATTTCAACATTTTTCGAAGTTAATGGTTCTTTATGAAAGGTTACAAATGCTTTATGAGCCTAAAATTCGGGTTACAGGTTCTTTTAGAAAGTTATAACATATTTTTTATGAAAGAAGTTACAAGTTCTTAATGAGACAAATGCAATTTCGTCCTGATATACAGCCGTAATGTACTTTTTGCCCCAATAAATGGGCCGCTGGTATGTGCGACCAACAAAGGCTCAGACCAGCCTGCACATATGTGCAGTCTGATCTGAGCCTTTGCTAGTCGCTTAACTATTATATGACTGTTAAGCTATTGACCGATTAGCATTTGTAGTTTCTAAGCTTAAAAGGAGGCCGCACAGGCTCGTCTGAGTCTATTCGTGCCAAAATGCCACATTGCTGGAAGTTTCTTTTCCCGGCTCAAATGTCTTTGTTGGTTTGTGTTGCTGTTCAGAAAAAGTTGAATTTTGACCTATTGACCCTATCCTCAGGGTCGTGGGGGGTCGGAGAGGAGGCGGTACGAGAGGGGTAAGTCAACAATTTTTCCGTCATATTACGGCATCCCACACTTTACTGGGCAAGCTTAGCTAAGGAGGTAATGCCCTATTCCACACAGACCACGAATCCCCAGAATCATATAGAATCAATAAATGTTAGGATTCGTGGAGAATTGTATTTTTTTTAACCCATACGTGATGTTCTACGATTCAGTGGAAATACTGCAATAAGTTAAAGAATAGACCACGAATTAGTTGAGAATATGCCAAATGCAGCACGAATTGGGCACGATTTAACAGAAATCCGCGGCGATTCGTGATGATTCGCGAGATTTTCCCTCACGACAGTTATAAAAAAGGTCCATCCATGCTTCGGGGGCATCAGTTCCAAAATGAATGATCCTCGTATGTCAGCTGTAATATTTGTCAATTCGTGGGAAGGGAGGAGAATGGCCGTAGAAATCATTTCATGATCAATCTCCACGAAAGTATGGGACCGGACCGGGATCGAACTCGCGACCCCTGGATCTGCAGTCAGACACGCATCTGTAGCCAGACACGTTACCGACTGCGCTACGCGGCCCGGCCCAAGATACAGTATATTTCGAAAAAAAAAAGATCTATTAAAAGGTGCACAACACGTGTACTGATCAGCCTGTGCTTCTGACCAGTTTGATACACTAAAACATATACCAAACAAGAATGTGTACATGAGACAAGGATGCCCCTGCTGATGCAAAATTTGTATATCTTTCAGAAGCCAAAAATGACTTTTTAGATGAACAAAGGGCAATAACTCTTGAAGGCATGGTGTGATACTGACCATCATGAGACATTATGTTACTAATCAATGTGACCCAAGTTTCATAAAATTCTGATAAAAAATACTGGACTTATAGACCAGACACCATAAAAAAAAATGATGCATTTTCATAACCCATTTAAGCCGAAAGGAATTTCCCACTGTTTTCAATTGGACAAGTCCATTCATTTTAAGGGTTGTTGGGTGGTATTTTTTAATTTTATTCAAATTTCAATAGAACATTCTGAAAGCAAACAGTGGAGACCCTGATCAGAGGCCGCGTTCTGCAGCGTCTGATCGGGGTCTGTGCTGTTTGCCTATGTCCCACAATAAGGACGCTAGGCTTATATGGGTTAACAAAGGACCATAACTCCTGAAGACATGGAGCATTGAACTGGTACTAAACAATGTGGCCAATTTTCGTAAAATTCTGATCAAAAAGAGCGGACATCATTGGTGTGACGTGCGGACAGATGCACGGACGGACAGACGTATGTAGGGACAGACAGACAGAGGTAATACTTAATGTCCAGGCCATTGTCATGGTGGGCGCATAATGAAAGGAAACACACACAGTACAACTTATCAATTTTCTGAAGGATCACAAGTGATTGGACAATTTCGCTTACATAGCAGTGACTTCTTTTCAAACATGTCAAAACTGCATTCAAGAAAATCTGTAATTTATTAGATGAAGTCCATTTTTTAAGTTATACAAGCATAAGCTTCATAGAAATGTTTGGTCTACCTTAAGCATACTATAAAAACTATTATTCTAGACTAGTAATTTATTACCCGGACAGAAGAATATGTTTTTGGCAGACAGATATACATTGAGGAACCAATGAAGCTTGGCTTTTATTGGCCAAAACTTTAGATATGACGTAAGCGTAGCCTATGCCGTAAGCGTAGCCTTAAAGGCTTATGCACCAGTCATTTGTATCCACGCCCCCCACCTACGGGGATAGCGGTGGGCTATGGTGCAGTGCAAGTACTTTTTGATTGTCCCCGCAGTACCGGGGAACTGCGGGGGTTTTAACATTGGGACACTTACCCCTGTGAGATTTTCTGTAGTGTAGGGCGGGGCTAAGAGTAGGGTTGTTGCCATCAGCTTGTCCCCACAGGACTCTGAAAAGGGAAAAGTAACTATCCCCGCCCATCCCCGTAGGTGAGGGAGCAGTGGATACAAATGACTGGTGCATTAAGAGAGCAGTGGATACAAATGACTGGTGCATTAAGTGAGGATTATCGCCCGTATAGGCTTTATCACACCGGGTAGGCTCTGCAGTCAGACACGCATCGGTAACGTGTCTGGCTACAGATGCGTGTCTGACTGCAGATCCAGGGGTCGCGAGTTCGATCCCGACCCGGTATCATACTTTCGTGGAGATTGATCATGAAATAATTTCTACGGTCATTCTCCTCCTTCCGCTGATTTATTCAAGAAGGGTTGTTGTCAGTTACAAGCGAAAGTATGTGCACAAATTACTGGTTAACCGCTTGCTCAAGCCTGCCCAGGAAAAAGTGTGGTTAAGTGAACTGACCGTCCCGCAATGACCATAGCTGTTGACATGGGACGTAAAGCAACAAAAACAAACAAACAAACACCGGGTAGGCGGCAATCGAAAACGTTAATACTATCGACAGACGTAGATCAAAAATCAATTGCCGCCTACCCGGTATGTTTCTCATATTGCACCAGCTTTGTGCATTGTTAGATGTAGCACGGAATACAATAACTAATCCTACGGACTGAAGGCTCTGTTTTCGTCTTCAAATTATGAGAAAACAACTCCACCGAAGAGAACTATAACTGCAACTGCGGGTACCCAGAACGAGAAATCTGGCTTCTGGGTTCACAAGTAGTCTGCTTTTTATAGGTTGATTGTTAGATTTTAATGATTGGATAGATTATATCAATAGGCGAGGTAAGTTTGTGAATGTTGAAAAAAAAAACTCATTTGTATTTCTTTTGGGTACTCAAAAGAACCGTCTAAATGAGACGTTTCTTTTGAGAATCCAAACATGTAAATCGTTGTTGTCTGCATGTCTCTTTTTGTTAATCAAGAGTAGAATATCAAGTAAGATAAAAGTTATTATGGACAATGTTTGCATTAATCTTCCATGCCTGTGTGGGGCGCAGTGGCTCAATAGAAGGGTTGCTATTTTGAGACTCAGAGACGTCAGAGTCAGTGTTTTACCCGATGCTTTAGTACTGGATCCACCAAGGTAGACCCATCCCGACAAGACTGAAAGATTGTTGACTCGGACGTAAAGAACCAAGACAAGCAAACGAAAAACAAAATGCTGCTATTTTGACCTGTCAGGCTCAACTCACTAATTCATGTTAAGTCCCCGCCTATTGGGACGTTCAAAATACGCTGAGCCACCCCATCCCCATCAATCCACCACATGCTCCTATTGGGAGTTTCAAAAAAGACATATTGATGTCTCGGATGCAGTACGGGATACAGTACTGGATGCTGAAAGCAGGGTTTGGATGTTTACGATGCATGGGAGGATCCAGAAAATTCTGTCTGGGGGGTTGGGTGTCCTGAGATCTTTTATTTTAGTTATTTTTATTTCACAGAGGGCAGTGCGGACCTGACCTCCCTTTCGAAGCAATTGGGCCCATGGGGTCCTACTTCTTCCCGAGGTTGTCAATAACAGTATTTCTAAGGAAACATATAACAACTTTTGATCTTCCAGCTGGGGTGTAAACCCTCTGTCCCCCACCCTTGGGACACGCGACACATGCGATGCTTAGCTAACAATCTGGACACTGTAGCTCGGTCAGTTGCCTATCTGCTTAATATGCAAGCAGACAAGAGATCGCACCCAGCATATTTTTCACGGAGAATTGTTTCTTCTCCTGATGTTTCAAGAAGACCAAGTTGCCAGTAACTTGTATAAGATGAGCAAAAGTAATGGTAAACTGCCCTACAGTAGGCTTGCATAGGAACATTGTAGTTATGATAAACACAGCTGTTTACCATAGACAGCCAATCAAATCAAATAACAATTAAATGAAACGAATTCAGAGGCTATGTCTCGGCATCACTGATATGATATTGAAATAAATATTAACCTTAATCGTAATAATAGGGCGTGATTTGCTTGATTTCGGGGAAATTTGGATGGGATTGGGCCCTTTTAGTCTCTCCCTGTCTCTTGGAGGAGTCCCATCATGACAGAAATATTGTTGACTGGGACTTTAAGTCTTAACTCAATCAATAAACAAGCCAGGGCTGTAGTAATAGGTCTAATTGCCCTGATATTTGATCCTAAAACCATTAACACATTTGCCAATTCTTTCATAAAGCATCCGAACCCTTTCATAAAGAACCAGTTATCCATCATTCGAACTGGTAAAGAACCTGTTACCAAAATGTGTTAATGATTCTTTATGACCAGTTTTTAGCTTGTCATAATTAATCATTTAAAATAAACTCTTTATAGTTTTACATGAGGAGACAATTGATTTTTCAAAGACATTTAGATTGAACTTGAAGTTGTATGCTAAATATCTCTGATTGAGTATGTACTTTGATAAAAATACTGAATTTTATTATGGGTTTTATCATTATCTTAATTAAACCGCCAATTAAACCGCCAAGTAATCCCCGACACATAAACCGTCATCGCAAAGACTGAAAGAGTAAAACCTTTAGCTTTCCAAATAAATGAATTAACAGAAATAAAATACTTTCGGGCTTCGAAAATCTTAAGTTTAATGCCGTTTCCCATCACCTACCTTATACTGATTAAGGAAATCATAAAGCACCCGTAACCCTTTCATAAAGCATCATTGACAACTGTCATAAAGAATCACACCGCACTGTGACTGAGTTAACCCCCTGTGGCCTTGGCCCCACCCCTTAAGACCACCCCAGGGGCTCGGATCCATGCCTTCAACGTAAAATCCCTTTTGATTTGTGTCATGTCTATTGATGCTCTGCCTGCATGCAAATTTCAGCAAAAAATATTGACAATTGCCTAAGTTAATGTGAAATTTAAATACTTAACCTTTGACCCCTTAGCTGGGGTCAAAGAGGGTGGGGTAAAACTTTGACACTACCATGATTATCTACAGGCACTGGGTAATCATGGTCTATAGTGAGAAGTTATTTTAAAAATATAATACCTTTGATGAAATGTTAAGATTATCACACAAAAAAGCTTATACAGGTTTCACATTATAATTGCCTATACTAAAACAAGGGCAATAACTCAAGTGTTAAGGGGTCAATTTTGACGAAACTTAAAATGAATATTCATGCCCTATTAATATTTATCTTGATTATATATAAATTCCTCATTAATTACTAATTTATTTTACCACTCTACTTCTTCATCAGCTAAGGTGATTACAAGCCTGTTTATTGCCCATAAAACCAGTAACTGACTGCTGACATTTTTCCCCTCATGGTTGCCAAACAGCTTGAGTTCAAGCATCTGGTCACCTCTGCTGTGAGTTAATCGCGGCACATCTCAGTGGAGAGAGCTTGTTATTAGGCTGTGCTTCCATTCATTTTTTTCATTGAGTAATAATTGCTTCAAGTGATAAGAATGAGAATCGTTTTAGACACAGCCCATGTTACATTTTTTGCACTACGAAATTACGCTGTCTGGTTCAGAGCCCCTAAGTAGTAAAAGTTAAAAGCGTTAATTGAAGTTGTAACATTTAGCTCTATTCATGATATCTACAACCTTGCAAACATTTTTGACCCAGATCAGGCCCGACAAAATATTTAGGGACCTGATCAGGATCCAAACTGTATGGAGCTCTGATCACATTCCTGAAAAGATTTTTTCGAAAAGTGATTTCTTAAAGAAATAGGCAGACAATTTAAACATTCAAAATAATCCTCTATTCGCAAAGAGCATTTGCATTATTTAATATCATAATTTTTATCATTCCTAATATCATTTCAATAAAGCCAGTTCTTGAAAATTCAAACCAATAAAATGCTGCTTGCAAGCCCAACAGACTCAGATCAGCGGGTGCAGACATTAAAGACTCTGACCAAACAGTGTCAATATCCAGACTGATCTGAGTCTCCGCTGTTTGCTCATGCATCTGCTAATTCAAGTCAGTCCTCGAAGCTTGGATACTTACCTACCCAAAACACTGATCAGACTATAATCTAACACAGATGAGATGCTGGATGCTACTACCAATAAACTTTAAACCTGTTTGTGTCGTCTGCTGATAAGCTTTACAAAACTTTTTGATCAAGATTTTTTCTGTTTGATTTGATTCTTTACGCCCCATCAACAAACTTTCAGTTAAACAGGGACGGGTCTTCCTGTGTTGAACCATTACTAAGCTAGGATAAATGTGTCTTGCTCAAGGACCACAATGCAGTGACGCCGGTGAGGGTCGAACCGGCGGCCCTCTGTCTCGAGTCAAGCACTCTACAACTGAGCCACTGTGCTCCCTCACACAAATTACATGCCTATTAAACAGGACAACTCCTTTAGTTTCAAAACACATATGACCTTACAGTGTAATGGTATAAAAACAGTGAGAGGCAGTTATATACCGTTGGCACATTGTAAAGCATATTGTACTTCCGATGACCAAAATTATAAGATCTGATGGTCTCACATAAAATGCATCTAATATTAGTATACCATACTTCTTGAGTCGAAACCTGAAATTTTGGTATTCCAAAACACATCCATTTACTCAAACTAAGGGGTTTTCTGGGTCAACTCTCAGTATACAAAATGCCAAACTTCGATGCAACGGATCAAAAAGGGCTAAGTCCTTCAGACTTTCAAGACTAATGTTCCCTCTAAGTTGTGACAGCAACGTTTAACAGATCAGACGATCTAGTAAGGACCATTTTAAAGCAAAAATGTACGAATTATAGTTATAAAATCCGTCAACAAAATGCAATCCATGCATTAAATTTGTTATTTGACTGTTTTCTCTGGCCCTTTTTGCTGTAAAATATTGCTTGGTGATGCGAGAAGAATCGTTGTGGCATTTACAGACCTTAAGAGTCATGAAACAAGGTTCCTAGTCATTATCAGAAATGCAGCCTGGTCTCAAAGGGCAAATATCTTCATTATTTAAATTGGGCATTCGGGATAGCCAGTCATACAGCTATGCCGATGTGATATAGCAGGGATGTCATGATTATCTGTAAACTTTGATAGACAGTCGACTAAACCGTTCCTGAATTTTGGAGAAAATCGCCATTTTTTTTTGGAAGTGTTTTAGTAGGATCAGTTCTTGGGTTGCTATGACGTCATCAGGATTAGTAGAGTTCTATATTACTGACTTTTAGATATTTTGTTTGATTTGGTTCTTTACGTCCCATCAACAATCTTTCAGTTATAAAGGGACGGGTCTTCCTTGGTTTAACTAGTACTAAGCTAGGATTAATGTTCTTGCTCAAGGACACAACGCAGTGACGCCGGTGAGGCTTGAGCCCGCCGCCCCTCGGTCTCGAATCAAACTTTCTAGCACTGAGCTACTGAGCTCCCGACTTTTGGATAGCAGAATAACAGCACATTTTAATGGACAATAGCTAATTTTGTAAAAAATGACAGTCTGATAAAAATTAGCAACACCGTGAAAATATGCTTAACTTTATGCCATTAGTATATGATAAATATAGACGAGTTAGGTATTCATTTATTTACAATGAAATGATCATTAGCTCTTCTATACTTCAAAGTGAAAATTTACACTCTTTTCCAGATTTATTTATTTTAGTGTTTACAGTATGACACGAATAATCCCTCATTAAATGTTTGTGAATGCTCTTCAATTAGCCTGTAACTAATTACTTTTGCTTGTCCATAGGGGTCTGGCCATTTTCAGGTCAATAAGCTCTACACAGGAAAACTGGAAGCACTACCATCTGCTTACACACACCATAAGCAAAGTTATATATCCTTGATAATGTAAAAAAAAACAGATATCAGAGTAAAATATTTTGCAGTGTGTGCATTGTGCGTGATATGATTTTATGAAGATTGTTAAGTTGCTATGATGGGCCACTTCAAGCAGACTGCTTAGAAGAAGGTCTCGATAACCGTAAGTTAAACGTGAGTAATCGGGACCACATGTTGAAATTGTTTTAAGCTTTGGGAAGCACGTTGTGGCCTTGGTGCATGAATGCAGGCTTAGCAGCATAATTGTCCCGCTTTCTCCGATTCATGGATTTGCATGAAAAAAAAAAGCTTCTATTAACATCAATTTCGCTCATCGCGATCACAAGCGCAAACAAATAAAATTGTTCTGGATCTCAGGAATTCTCATTTTCAGAACTGCATGAAGACTGTCGGACGCTACACAAGAAGGCCTGTTCCGACTGTGCAAAGATGAGCATATGCATCTAACACTATTGTTGGCTGTAAGGTAGATCCACTTGCGACATCCAAATTTTCAAAGCCCTGTACTAATTCAAATCGCAAAGAGCAGGGTTTCTAATGAAATAGCTCATTTTCCAGATGACAGTTATATACATGTAGTGACACTTCAAAACATGGTTCTGTGACATTTGATCTGGTTCTACATTGATCATACAGGTACTTTAAATGAAACTAGACAGTCTAACAAGACAGTCTCGCCAGAGCCTTTGGGGCTTCCATACACGAAAAGACATAGATGAAGATCAGCCCAAAATCAAGGCCCCTAACCCCACTAGATAGCTGTTCATACATGTTTATTCAGGGAATAAGCCTGGGGCGAAATAGTCACTCTATGGGCCGAAATTTCACCTTAAATGGGACCCAGGGAGAAGTAGGAGTCTCCCTTCTTTTTAGGGGGACTCATTTTCATTCTGTCACCACACAAACACAAGCTGTGGTAACAGCATACACCTTAGGTACAAACTTTGTGCTGCTCTGTACGTTTTATTATCTGCTGTACGACATTGACATTTTCACCGATTATTTATTTATACTAGAAGCCACTGTTCTTCTTTTGAGCAGTAAAATATCTTTGATAAATGCCGTAAAATTAATTGTAAAAATTTCACAATGAAACCGGAAGTGTGGAATTGTCGTGAAAGATTTACCGTCGCAGTTGATGAGTTCTGTTGGGTTTTGTCTACCAAGTTCGGATAAAGTAAAACACATAGAACGATTTTAACGTGTGCTACTGAGGATTTTCAAAAATCATGAAAATTGTGTTTTTTTTTAAATTATTTTTAAAGGTGCGTAAAAAAATCTGCTATATATCAAATTTCAAAAGTTTGGTGTTTTTTATGTCACTTGGACCGGTCACTTCAATTGGATAAAAATGCACCCAATACTATTTTTACACCTAAAACATTGATTTTTACATTTTTGAACGACAAAATTGTAACATGAATGAAAATTATCCCAAAACACCTCTAAGCTTTGGGCCATTGAAATGCTCATGATAAGAAGAATTTCTAGCGATAAGGCGAGCAGTCTCCCTAAACGAGACGTTTGTTTTATTTTGTTGAAATAACGACTGGAGAAACAAAGCACATTCAACAAATATATATAGACGAGCCGTCGATGCACCATTGCCCCCAATCAAGTTGTACATGTATATTTAAAACGGGGGTTCCTTCATGCATGTAATAACTCTACTTCTTATTGAATGAGAATTTATTTCGATCATCAACTGTGCTTGTTGTTCAGCAACATATATGGGAACTAGACCGTTAAACAGGGAACCACGCTATGTACAGTAAAACTATTTATACAGTTGATGTACAATAAAAAACGACCATCTTGCAAAGCGGCCTATTTTTGTCAGATATTTAATGTCTTCTTTCGCTTATACAACCCCTTTCCCCCCCTAGACCCAAGACGCCATTTACATATGTTATATATTTGTATAGCGACATTTAATTGTCCAAAGGGCATCTTGGGTCTAGGGGGGGAAAGCATCTGAAAACAAACTGAAAGACGCCAGTTTCATCTTTTCAATGACAAACGTCACAATTTTAAGTATATTTCATACGCATGCGCAGAAGGAATACCGCAAAGTTTTGGAAATGAGGGTCACTTATATCCTTAATATTTTAGCACTTTTACTTTTTGAAAACCTGCAAAGGATTTACTAAAACTATAGTCTAAACGGCACCCAGTCTAAAGACGTAAAATGAGGGGTGGGAGCAGAAGGCGCAAGTTTTCACGGCTCTGTAAACGATGGATCGTTTTGAAACCTATTTTGATGCTTTCTATGCATATTTTACTACCGAAATAGTCCATTTTTAAAAATATTGGGGCAATTTGAAAATTTAGGTTTTGTAATCATGTCAACTAGGGAAAATATACGCCTTATCGCTAGAGCTCCTATATTCAATAAATAATATTGGTGCCTTTGTTAGAAAAAATTAGTTTGTAAAGTGTTTGTTTATAAGTTTGTCTTAGTGTATATTTGACTTGCCTTTTCTCAAATTCTAAAGAACTCTGGGAAGAATAGAATCTACATGGCTTTGTCATTTCTCAAAAGACATTGTTGCGATACGCCAGCCTTACTTTGAGGAGCAGCTGGCCGTTGAATGAAAGAGGAAGTTTGATGTATATGTAAATTATTCAGGGGTGCATAAATGTATCGCATCTCTTAGAATCTTAGAGGAAAACAAATTCGTTGAGATGACACATGGACTATTGAAACATTTATTAAACTATTATCACACTGGTAAATGTATACGTCGATTTGCTGGTATTTACGCGTATTGCCGGTACTTCATAGACCGGAAGTGGTAGATATTGGTGTTAAATACTATATAGAAAAACATGACATATATGCCTAAAGGACTATAGACCTCAATCATGTTTAAGTATTCAGTATGTGCATGGGGATTTATGTAAGCATTTAGGAATAGATTTGAGTACCAATCTGGATTCGAGTACCGATCATCTAGATCGGTACTCGAATCTATTCCTAAATGCTTACATAAATCGCCATGTGCATGCCAAATACTTAAACATGATTGAAGTCTTTAGTCCTTTAGGCATATGTCATGTTTTATATATAGTATTAACACCAATATCAACCACTTCCGGTATATGAAGTACCGGCAATACGCGTAAATACCTGCAAATCGACGTATACGTTTACCAGTGTGTAATATTATTAAACTGGTTTCAGGATACATATAATATGCGACTAGGTTTAAAATATACAACGAATCCCTCCTTCCGGGCAAATGTCCAATGATTTTAGCAATCATTGGGATTTAATTTTATTAGTTCATACAGTGGCATTTCCCCCCTCCCCCCACCCCCCCCCCCCCACCCACCAACCCCATTTTTTTTGTTTGCTCTTACAAAGAGAAAAAATATTATTTTTGCTGCACGAACTAATACAAGGTTTATGGTTAGTCATTTGGCAGTTACTCCAGTGTAAAATAGTTTAATTTCAATATAACTTATAGAATATGGACTGTCTATTGTATGAGATTTCCAACAATGTGGTATGAGTGAGCCAAGGCTCAGACCAGCCTGGGCATAGGGGCAGTCTGGGTAGTCTTTGCTAGTCGCTTGAATATAAATTCTATGACTGTTGAGCTACTGGCTGAACAGCATTCTACAGTTTCTAAGCTTCAAAGGAGGTTGTACAGGCTCGTTTGAGTCTACACATGTCAACTTGAAAATGCCACATTGTTGGATATCAATGTCATGGTTCAAATCTGGCCAGTGGGTACTGAGATATATAGTTCTGGGCAGACAGACAGAATTATGAGTGGTAAATTATGTAAAAGACACTTACGGGCACATGTCTGGTGAGCAGAGTTCTGGCAACACTTGCAAACTAATACATCCTCAAAGAGACCAACAGTGTTAGAACAGATGCAGCAAAGTACGTCAAGGTCTAAATCAATTGAGAGATCTGCATAATCCCTGAAAATATAATTGAATATTATTATAGCATAGGCCCAGTTAAGCAATTTTTCAGCGTAAAATCGCCATTATTTACTTATCCATCAAATTTAACATGTGTTTTGGGTGCTCAAAAGAACCATCTCATTGAGACGGTTCTTTTGAGTACCCACAACATATGTTTTGGTTGAGAAATTGAAAAAGTAATTTTCAGTTACGCACTCTTATCTGGAGGCATGTAATATAGGCTTTCAAGAACCATTCCGCAAAGTAGGGAAAAAAGGAGAAATAAAATGGAAAAGTGGGGACTATCGGCATAAAAAAGTAGAGAGAGTGCCAGGGCTTTTCCAAGTACAGAGGCCTAAGACTTCGTGATTTGATTTTGTCTTTCCATTTGCTTTCAAGAGCAAACATCGGTTCGAAAACTTTTTTTCGTTCATAATGGAAGGTATGGGGACTCTGTGACTTTTTGAATTTGAGTTGTCTCAAACTTATCGCGAAGTCACGGCAATCATAAGCCACAGCGTTTCGATTTTCTTATTGAATGCAAGCTAAATGAAGGCACTTGTCAATTTTATTTTTCACATAATGAAAATATCAAATTTTCGACATAAACTAGCATTTAAGCAGGTGGTGCGTTTTTAAAGTCCTTCAGTATATAAGAAGCTCAACAGAAAAGTAGGAATTAAAGAGCAAATGCTCCATTTTCCAAAAACTTTCAAATATACTGAACAAAAGTGAAAACGTTACACCTGAATTGTTTGCCATCTATATGCACAGTTATGCAAACCAAGAATGCAAGTGAAAGTGTATCTTAATGTTCAAATACTGGGTTATGTATAACAGTAAAAGTTACACGGATGTTGTCACGAGGAAACACATGAAAGCCATTTAAATGTGACAGGGGTCAAATTTTTCAGGTTGCAAATTTGAACAGAAATCTCACAGTTTAGGCCTTTAGAAATCCACTACCTACGCGATCCGACTGCACGAAATGGTAGTCTAGACAAGTGACAACCAGAAATGTGAAGGACTTATCTCAGGTTTGTGTTTGATTGTTTAGAAAAGCAATCTTAAAAAGGGAATTTCCCATCAAATTGCCCAGTTAGAAATTTTAACACTGAAATCTCCGTAGGAAAATCAATGTGTTATTGCATCTTAGTATGAGGACACTACTAGTCGAGAAATGGTAGAAACAATGTGCTGAGAGGTCTACCTGATTTGGCAAAAGAAAAGTATCGATAATCGTGATACGTCGAAGATTACTAAACATTTAATATTCCCTAATTGTTTTTGTCAAAGGGAGACAATTTTCAATTTTTTACAACTTGATAAATTCGAAATTGATTTCTGAGATTGTTTCAAGCGACTAATCAGTTTTCTTGTGTTTTATGCAACACAATTATGACCAATTTTGATAAGCATAACAATTTTAATTTGCATGTGTGCATTAGCAAAATTCAGTAAATGAAGCTTTAAACATTTAAAGGAGCATAACTCAGACATCAAACGAGACAAATTGGTGGAGTTTCGACGAATTGTTTGCTGGATGTTTGGGAAACACTATTTAGCTTTAGTAAATACTTTTTGTCCAATACTTTCTCAGAAAATATAGATAATTGTAGTGTAGCGTTTTCACTTTTGTTCAGTATACATGATATTTCAAAGGTGACAAAAGGCGCTATTAGACATTTTTCAGTTACTCCGGACTTTAGGATTTGTAAGGTGTTGCACACCTTAGACTTACGTTATTTAAGAGGAGCGATCTCAGCAGTGTAAATCAGAAACGTTTAACAATTTCATTAACTTGTAACTTGCGACTCCGTTAATTTCTTGTTAGGAAATCATATGAAGTGCTTTCAGCAAACTAATATTTTCTGTTAAAGTGCTGATTTAATGTAGTATGTTTTTTATGTCTGCTGATTATATTTAAATGGACTCTGGACTACTTTTATGATAGAAGTAAACATAATGAATCCAGAACAGACTGCAACTCATGCAACGGTTTGACTATGTTACAGAGAAAGATTTCAACCTCCACTTCTGCACTAGAAACCAAAATTATATTCAATCTATTGAGTCTGACTGCAGAAATAAAGGAGAATCACTTTCATTTGCACACTCTTATTCGGATGCTTTCGTGCAAGAGGACTCAGTTTGGAATTTTGATCAGATTGAAGTCGAAATTCATATGGAACAGTCTGATATGCGTATAAGGCTTCCATGCGAGCTGGACTTTTCTTGTACTTCAACAACAGCAGAATCTAGGGCAAAGATTTGGTACCAGTAAAATGCATTTAAGGCCACCAGTGGCTTAGGCTGCTGTTGGTTCTAAAGAACTGGTTCTGTTGTTGTTGACTTTTTGTTTATTGTTACTCCCATTGTGTGAGTCTGTAATTGTTCTTTGTTTTGGTGTACGTTACTTTATGACCATTCTAGTTTTGCAATCATCTTGATGGGGAAGAGAAAGCTGGTTGATTTGCTTAGTTTGTCTTCCTGGTATATCTTGATGGTTGTGTGACTCTTCCTCGTGGTGCCATGGGATTGTCTACTGTTTGTGATTGTGGTATTTCCTGATCATACTCACTTACTATTTTTAAAGGTAGTGAATACCCTTTATATCTTCTTAACATGAACCACTAGACTGGTGACCTTGAAACGTGGTTTACATCATTGGATAGTAAATGAGTATGAGCTGGAGATGCCCCTAACCAGGTCCCACACTGTTTTGGATTTAGATCATGAAATAATTTCGCAATAACTAAGTCAGATTGCAATTATTGTTTGCCTATTTTAGTATGCAGGCAGAGGTGCAATAGATATTGAAACATATGAAGCTTTATTAGTTTGTGTGCCTAGGTCCAACCGTTTTTGTGGACTTGGCTGTGGGGGGTTGGCCAAAAATAAACTTCTCACATTATGGTATATGCAGCAACATGGTAGCAAATACTTTGCCAGAAGACACACCCTCTACCCTTGCATTGAGCTACATTATATCAAGGGTTCCTTATTGCTCTACTCCTTCAGTTTCTAGCGTAGGTTGTGCATGAAGTACCATTAAACCGCTAAGTCAAGCTTGTCATGAAAAACTGTGGTTCCACCCCCAACCCACTTCACCAAACTAATACCATGAGGTAAAAAGCTATACTAATTGTCTTTTTGTATTTTACTCCTTCTGAATGTCTAAAGGTCCTCAACTAAGTGTGTATTGAATTAAATAGTTTTAGCATTTTTCGGGAGGTGGGAAATAATAATTATAATAGATTGGTGAACTCCTTCAGTATGTTGAAGATAAGGAGCTAGATATGATAGGATGCAGCTTAATCACATACGTGATTAAGCCAATCTGCCTGTCCGCCTGTCCCTCCTGTACTCATTTGATGCATTTTGATTTTGTATGATCACTACCATGAACAGTCAATATCATATAAAGTTCACCCAAATCGACTCAACAATTATCTATATGCATGATGAGTTATTTTGCATGCCTATTCATTGTCTGCAGTTTCTTTTATCTTTCCTTTTTTTTAAATTAACTCATTAAAAAAGATCTTTGGGGAATACAGTGCTAAACATTTTTGATTTGGATGAAGCCCGATATTTTGTCAGGACTGATCTTGTTCCAACTTGTTTTGCAAATGTGACTCATCAATAGATGACAACAGTCGACACTAGTGGAAAAATAGTTACGAGTATAATGACACTTGAATTACTAGAATCGCCTGAGTTGGACTATATTGACTTTTGGTGTATTTACAGGGGCATATCCAGGATTTCTGGAAAGGATGTTCATATATATAAAGGCATGGGGTTCGTTTTTTCTGATTTTATCTCATTTTTCGTAAATATCCCAGGAAAATGATATCATTTGGTCTCACTTCATTTTCATAGGATATTTAAAAAAAGTGAGGGGGAGGGGGTTTCAAGCAAACCCCCTGAATCCACTGATTTAACTTAACATTAGCAATTTCCCAGTACGCCTCATGGTTTCGTAGATTCTGAAACATAGGAAACTAGATTTTTGTCCAAAAGTGCCTCATTTGATATACATAGGCAAATAATGCTGTATAAAGTAAAACATGACAGATGGTGGAGAAAACTGCCATGGTTATAACAAAAAGTCTAAGTCCCCGTTGTTCTCCGGTTAGAAATGACCAGTGCATAAATTCAAGTCCTCTTAAGGGTCAAGGGGGAATCCAAATTGCCTACTAGTTCGGTACATGAATGATCAAAACAAGTTAACGAGCGTTTCATGCTTGAATTCCATGTCGGCTTCATATCTCCTTTGCATTTGAATGATTTTCAATTACTGTGTTCCAGTTATATCGGCTTGCACAAGTTGCGAACACCTTATACGTTTCCACTGTCCATTAACCTGAGCTTGATGAAATATTGACGCCCAAAATAATCATATTGGACGCAGAAACATCGAATTTACATACTCACAAGTTACAACAATTGAATGCATACATGTATGGAACAAGAAATAACTTTAAAAAAGTTATTCGGCTGCATTTCATTTGTGAAATATATTATTCGGTACATGTTTTTACACTTGCAAACTGGTGAAATGCCATCATGCGGCATTTCTTCATGGTATGCACTGTTTGTTAATGTTATAAAAGATCTCAGAGCAAAAAATATAATATTTAGTAGCAGACGAAAAAGATAGATTCCAGTTACTGCTGACATCGCCCCTCTTAAATAAAGTCCAAAGTAAGTCTCCGTTGACGGACAAATCGTAATGTAAGGTGGAACTGAAAAATGTCTATTATGGAGTATAGGGTTAATTTACCAATATTAGACCAACTTACCATGAAAGTTCCAGATGTTGCAGAGACATATCCATATCTGATATGTTATAAAAGATCTCAGAGCAAAAAATATAATATTTAGTAGCAGACGAAAAAGATAGATTCCAGTTACTGCTGACATCGTCCCTCTTAAATAAAGTCCAAAGTAAGTCTCCGTTGACGGACAAATCGTAATGTAAGGTGGAACTGAAAAATGTCTATTATGGAGTATAGGGTTAATTTACCAATATTAGACCAACTTACCATGAAAGTTCCAGATGTTGCAGAGACATATCCATATCTGAAATAATATATGGAGGATCTTACATGAGTTCTCATGTTTTATTGAATTTATTAAACGAGTTGGGGAAAAGAGATAAAATGCGAGGCTTGCCGAGCATTTTATCTCTTTTTCGCAACGAGTTTAATAAATTTAATAATACAAGAGCACGAATGTTAGATACTATTTATCATATGACATTAAGATTACTTTGAAATCTCATTTCTGCCGTAAAAACGCTATAATTTTGTCATTATGTACGCAAAGTTGTTATGTTCCCGTAAATCTATAAACCACTAGTGGTTTATCGATTTTATTGCATGGCGTTATTTCACTCCCAGACGCGACGTCATGTGATAAAGAATATTGGCAAGCATAGAAAATATTTTAATATGTGTTTCTTTAACTTATCACAAGGTGTTGATATGACAATGAAGTTTGGTTAGGCTAGGGGTAGGTTGATAACTCCCTGAGTATTTGAGAAATGATTTTGTTGGTAGTTTCCTCTTATCTTCATCAAAATCTATGTTCATAATCTCTTCACAATAGAACCTGGACAAATATTTTCATTTCCAACAGGTTCCTTGTATGGTCACATGTGAAGTACTTATTACACTTGTTTTGTAAACCAATCACCATTGAATTTGAAAAGAATATTGAAAGACAATTAAGAGATTTGGAAGAAACTTTCATAATGGTTTGTATGGGTCTCTCCCTGGATTCGCTGTAAGAGCGTTCTTTTGAATACCCACAGCATATGCTTTGGTTGAAAAATAAGAACAAATATAGCAAGAAGTGAGCAAAGCTCACATACCCCGGCAGTAGCCATCAGAGGTTGTAACACTTTCAGAGAAAAGACAAAATGGTCAAAGATTTCATAATCCTAAATCAAGTAGTTTCTGAGAAAACTTTAATGAAAAATGTCCATAATTATGTGTTATATAAGAGTGACAGAAGGAAAAATTGAAAATTTGAAAAAAGACAAAATAAGGATAAGCACCTTAATTTTCATTTACACAATACACTTTGCCTACCTGAAAGTGCACACAAAATTTCATTATCCTAAATCGAGTAGTTGCTGAGAAATCTCTGACGAAAAACGTCTATATGTGTTATATAGGAGTGAAAGAAGGAAAAATTGAAAAAGAAGGCAAAATGAGCTTAAGCATCTTTTTTTCATTTACACAATACACTTAGCCTACCTGAAGGTTTACACAAAATTTGAAAACACTGGCTCCAATAGGAACCAAGAAATCTTTGACAGAAATTTTAATTGGAGAGAAAGAAAAATGAATAAATAAAGGGACTGATATGCAATATGTGGCTGTTTTTTGCTACACAATACAACTCATCACTATCAAGCTTTGTACCAAATTTCAGAATCCTAACTCAAGTAGTTGCTGAGAAATCTTTGACAGAAAAAATGTCCATATACATGTATTATATAAGAGTGAAAGAAGGAAAAAATGAAAAATTGAAAAAAGAAGGCAAAATGAGGATTAGCATCTTAATTTCCACTTACACAGTACACTTTGCCTACCTGAAGGTGTACACAAAATTTTAAAACACTGGCTCCCATAGGAGCTGAGAAATCTGTGACAGAAATTTCCATTTGAGAGAAAGAAAATGAACAAATAAAGGGACTGATAAGCAATATGTGGCTGTTTTTTTGTTACACAATACAACTCATCACTATCAAGCTTTGTACCAAATTTCAGAATCCTAACCCAAGTAGTTGCTGAGAAATCTTTGACAGAAAAAAAGTTTACAGACAGACAGACAGACAAACCAACAGACAGACAAACCAACAGACAGACAAACAAACATAATTACAGAAAAGGCAAAAACTATATACCCCCTATATACTTCGTACGCGGGGTATAACAAGAACACATTCGATGGCGCGCCATCGCAAATCCCCACACTCTCGAAGAAATCTAATGGTAATTGACCCTTTGACCCATCCCAAGGTCACTTGTTTGATTGGAGTGTATCCCGGACTACTGTTCGTCCCCTTTAATTTAATATGCCCCATGACCATGTTTGCTAAGAAAATTAATTTTTTGACCCCCAGTACCCCCAAGTCCCAACCCCTTGGGCATGACCCAGGGAGCCCAATGAAAATCACTTCTAATATGTTCTATATCCTTCATTTGTGAAAAGACACACAAAGTTTGGTTTAAAAAAAATTGAAATTGACTTAGTAATTGAGATGTAATGATATTTGACCTTTGACTCCTTCCAAAGGCCCCAGGGGGCGGCGGAACCCAAAAAATTGTGCTGTTGCATGTGCCATTCATGTAAGTAACTCACATACCAACTCTTGTTGAATTTCAGAAAAAAAAAATGTTGACCCCCCAACCCCCACACTACCCCAAAGTCCCACCCCTCGGGCATGACCCAGGCGGTCGAATGAAAATCCCGTCTGATATGTTTTATATCGTTCATTTGTGAGAAGACACACAAATTTTGGTATTAAAAGTCTTTGTAATCGACTTAGTAATTGAGATTTAATGATATTTGACCTTTTGGTCCCTCCCCAAGGCCCCAGGGGAGCGGGGACCCAAAAATTATGCCGTTCCTATGTGCCATTCATGTAAGTAACTCACACACCAACTCTGGTTGAATTTCGGAAAATAAATTGACCCCCAACCCCCACAGTATCCCCAAGTCCCACCCCTGGGGCATGACCCAGGCGACCGAATCAAAATCCTGTCTGATATGTTTTATTTATTTCATTTGTGAGTAGACACACCAAGTTTGGTTTAAAAAAACTTTGAAATTTACTTTGTAATTGAAATTTAATTATATTTAATAATATTTGACCTTTTTGACCCTCCCCAGGGCCCTAGGGAGCGGGCCTGAAAATATAATGTGTCGTTGCACACCCCATTCATGTGGGCAACACGCACACCAAATTTGGTTGGATTTCGTCCAATGGTTTAGGAGGAGATAGCATGACGGACGGACGAACTGACAGACGGACGGAGGCGATTGCAATATTCCCATCGCTTTTATAAAAAGCTTGGGGATAATAATATTCTGTTGATTACACTCTCTTATCTGGGGCCTGTATGCTCCTGGCAGCCATGTCTTTTGAGGGAAGAAATTTGTTTGACAACACGGGTCAAATTTAGCACTTGCTAACTTGCTAAATGCTAGTAGTTTTCTCCAAAAAGCAAGTAGAAATTGCCATCACTTGCTACTTTTAGCAAGTGAAAATAAGTCATTTTCTTATTAACCAAACTATGTAACACAGCATAAGTAGTATGGCAAATAGAGTAGATCCTGATAAGCCAGCTTCTGAAGAAGCTGGCTGATCAGGATCCACACTGTTTGCAAAGAAACCTAAATATTGGTTCAGATTGCCCCTTACGACATTACCACCCGTGTTATTGTCAATCAATCTATATGGTGTATGTTTACCTGAATGCTATTTGACTTTGTTCAATTTTCTAATTTGTGATGTAACTGATGAAATAGTTATAACTTCATTTTCAGTGAATAAGCAAGTTCATCAGGGCCTTTAGCATGTGAGAAAAATAGCCACCTGCTATTTTTAGCAAGTGCTTAAAAATCTAAAATTTTATCCCTGGGTCACCTCATAATCATTTACCTCAAAATTTCAAGTTCTGACCTACGGTTTCAGAGTTGAAGATGATTCTACGGTTTTAATGTAGGTACAGTAAAACCTGTCTTAAGCGGCCACTTCAAAATAGACAAAACAAAAGTCTTAAAGACAGATGGTAGCTAAATGCAGGTCGAAAGTATTACAGAATGCTTTCTTAGAGCATTCTGCAATGCTTTTTACCTGCATTATAGAGCGATAATTGATCTTGAAAACCATTTTTGAGTCTTTTTTGAGTGGCCGCTTAAAACAGGTTTTACTGTACATACCATGGAAAACTTGCCACACTCCCTGGCAGTCATGTCTTTTGTCACTGTACTCAGGTTATCATGATAAAAACTAGAGGACCTGAAGGTCCTTAAGCGCTCACCTGATCTCCTTAATAATGTTAAAATAAGTCAAGGTCAACTTAGGCTTATTATTTAAACATGTTTTGTTTGACTATATATGGGCATGGTGGCCAATTTGGTCAAATGACCTAAATATATATATATATATATACATTATTTCCGCTTAAACAGTTATAGAGAGATGATTTCTGTGTTTGTTTGATTTGATTCTTTACCTCCCATCAACAATCTTTAAGCTATAAAGGGACAGGTTTTCCTGGGTTGAACCAGTACTAAGCTAGAATTAATGTGGCTTGCTCTAGGATACAATGCAGTGACGCAGGTGAGGCTTGAACCTGCGGCCCCTCCGTCTATATTTCAAGCACTCTACCACTGAGCCACTGCGCTCCCATAGAAAGATGAATATTTCAAGATTTTTCCAAAATAAATCCATTAGAAATCAAATGTAAATGCTGTAAAAAAGGTCAAGGCCAAACCAGATTCATCATTTGTGCATACCTGGTAGGGCACACATCCCTAATGCTACATTCCAAGTCCCAACGTCATTGGCCTTTTAGATCCAGAGAAGATATTTAAAGGGTTTTTACCTTGGGGAATGGACAAAAGCCCACTGGGACAAAAACCCACTAGGACAAAAGCCCACTTGACAATATCCCACTGGACAAAAGCCCACTGCTTAATTTGGCAGGGTGGACAAAACCCACTTCTTTGGAAAAAATAGGTTTAGTCTTTTATTAAACTGTTTACCCTGATCAGACTGCTCCATTCAGGGTAAGTCACACCTGCAGTGTATTTTCACTGGCATAATCATTTCTCTTGTATGTTGTGACAAACAACTTAATTTAGGTGTTAAAAGCCATTGATATTTGAAGAAAATCAATTTACAGTTTGGGTCAAACAATCTATTATAATTGGGAAAACATATGCCTAAATAATCCAAATGCCCTTTGATCTGTCAGTAACAATTAGCATGCACTTTTAACAAAGGTGCCAAACAAAAGGGATGTTTGAAATTTCAGATTTGAGAAGGGAGATTCTTCATCTTAGGTCCGTCTGTCTGTTTTTCCGCCCGTGGGTTCTCTTATATTTCATGCATACGTAGGCTCAGCCTATTTTTGGAGCTCAAAATTTTGAATTTCAATATTTTGGGGGGGGGGGGGGGGGGGGGGGTTCAGAAAACTGAATATTTTTGGGGGGAATGAAGATTTTGTGGATATTTTTTGAGGTTATCACAAAATTGGATTATACAATGCATTTTAGGGTCTTTTTACTCCAATTTTTAGGGTTCGCAATCCTTTTTTTATCATCGGACATTTCTAGCGAATGCGTCGGCCTGTCAATGAAAAAAATAAACATAAATATAAAAAGTCAAAATGAAAATGTAAATGAAAATATGAACGATAATAACTGAATTTATAAGTCTCATTTAATGGGACTAGGGTCTTTTCTGAAGGTGAAGGTACAAAATGGAGGATACTTTTTGGGTTGCTAAAATTTCAAATATTTATTTGGGATGCTTGAAATTCTTGATATTTTTTGGGGGGTGAACGGTAGATGCTGGGCCGGAGCCTACGTATGAAGAAAAAATGAGAGTACCCCCCTCAGTTCAAACCTATCCCTGTAAAATGCATATAAGTGGGCTTTTGTCCTAGTGTGCTTTTGTCCCAGTGTGCTTTTGTCCTAGTGTGCTTTTGTCCAGTGGGCTTTTGTCCTAGTGGGCTTTTGTCCTAGTGGGCTTTTGTCCTACACTCTTTTACCTTATATGGGCATGGCGGCCATCTTAGACATGTGAACGTTAACATTCATTATAAATTTACTCCACTCAACTTAAGGAATCTCCATTTGAAATCAAATTGCCTATTGGTTTCTGAGAAAACTAGGTTTTAATATATTGTTGGGACTCTAATATAAGTTACATTGGCTGAAAGGTCGAAGGTCAACTTTGACCTCTGGAACTAATTTATCAAGACAAACAGTGCAGACCCTGATGAAACGCCGCACTTTGCAGTCTCATCTGGGTATTCGGTGTTTGTAAATGATCACCACCCCCCCCCCCACACACACACACACACACCCCACCCATGGATTCGTGCTTTCGAGACCGTGTGTACTTTGAATTTTTGACTAGCATCGCCCCTGTGGATAAATCATTTACAGAAAAATAATAATATAACGGCCTACCTTCTGACTCTATAGTTGGTTTGAATGTTGAAAAGCTGGCACATGAAAATGGTGACGCCATATTGATTTTGTTTGAAAATTAGGAGATAGATCTACAGTAGTACGTTATGCTTCGATGGATATCTTAGCAGAGGAAGTGCCCGCAGGCAACATCGTTTAAATATACCAGTCGTCACGTGATTTCTCAGTCAGCACAGTGGTTCCCAGAACCTGCGAAATTTACTAGATCAACGACACAAGGGTGGGGCAACAGAACTAGAAGCGCACGTGACTGAACGTCCCCAAGTCAAAACATCCCGACCGGACAATAGAAAACATAAATAGTGGGACACTTTCTCCGCCAGTGTCTTCAAGCAATTTGGAGACAAAGTCCGACAAAAACATCGTCCGTGATGTTGACCCAAACTGGAATCGCGGACCCAAGGGAGAGGCCCCCCAGGGGGTCTGTGCTCCCTTGATCCCTGAAAATAATCCATGAATGAAATTTCCTCAGGTACCTGAAAATATTTTTCCTTTATCCCCAAATCCTTAAAATTAATTCAGGTTCTCCCCAAATCCCCAAACATGTAAGCCAATTCTCCTTAAAATGTATTTTTCTTTCCATAGGTTTAAATTAACATACTTGAAAACTATGAAGCTTTACACAAACGAATGCCATTCTACTTCAAGTGATATAGGATACAATGTTCAATTTCAGAGATACTGCTATTTTTCCTCTAAAATATACAAATACCACGGATGTATACTACCGGTATACACTGTAGTCATACCACTACGGCAATTTGGGTCTCGTCACTGATTTCGGTGTTAAGGTAACTTTCTCATCATGTTCAATTTCTTCATTTTATCACAGATAAACGCCCCAAAATGCTTGGGTTCCCATTGGTTTTTGTTCATCAAATTCACATTGTATCTTAAAGCTTTAAAATTATATGAAAACTTTAACGTTTGATGTCTAGGGATGAAATAACTAATTGCGGTTTGGTCTTCGCGGATAATTAATCAATGACGAAACCGTATAATTATGACTAAACCGTAATTGACAATTTTTTTATATAACTGTAAAAAAACACTTCGAAAATCTGATTTTATCCCCATTTAGGCAAGACAACATAGAGGTTGTTAACTAGAGGATGCAATTTCGAAGCAAACATATTCGAAAGTTCTCATTTTTGTCAGCCTTTATTTGAAGGTAATTTTACTATAACACCGGAGTGGGTGACGAGACCCAAATTGCCGTAGTGGTATGACCACAGTGGTATACATCCATGCAAATACAGAGTAGAAATACCAATAAAATCAATAAAAATAATTTCAAGTTTTTCATCAAGGAGGAAGAGCTGTATGTACAAGATAGGGCAAGTTTATCTCGACCCAGACCTTTAGACAGAGTATAACTTGTAGCGCGAATGCTCTTTTTTAAGATATTGAAGGAGGTAGAGATGACCGCATATTGTATAAAGTGGACTCTATTCGGATCAAACTTCCTTATCCACTGCTTGATTTTCCTCAGACTTGTGTGGTGTTTTGTGATGAGTCCTTAATTGCTTGTGGTGTGGTTATTGACACTCGCATAGGGGGTGCTACCAGTATCCTATATCTTTGGAAGTAAACGGGAAAGTATCCCATATCCCTTTAAGTAAATTGGAAAATATCCCCATAATTAAATTTCCCAAATATCCTATATTTGCCTGGAAGTAAACAAAAATATCCCTGAAATTATCAACACAAGTACGGGGACATTTTGTCAAGTACATACTTCATGTAATGGTTTGTGTTCTATAACTTTGCGCTAACTATATGCTATTGAGTGTTCTATTTCATCGACTTGGCTTTTCCATATGCATCTTTAAGCTAGCAAAACAGACGCTAAACATTGATCCTTTTAGGTCATCATTTTTTGCCTCAAAATGTCTTCCTCCAGTTGCAGTATATTACACCTACAATTTAAAGCTCATATGATCCGAAGACTCAAGCGAGGTGGTCTGGTCTTTTTCGTATGTATTGCCTTCGTCGACTTCGTCATCCATTTCAATTTTGAAGAAGTATATTTCTAATGTCAGTCGGCCCATTGTGATCAAACTACATTGGTATAATGGGAAAGGCTACACAGATTTTATGTCTGATTGTATTGGACATATGGTTGCCATGTCAACATAAAGTTTCTATAGACTTATGATTGGAAATCTTTAAAAGACATGCCATGATGGCAAACAACTCACAGAAGATATTGTGGTCTCCATCATAAATCGTGCCATTTAGCCCCTTTCAATAGCTCCTATAGACTTTTTACTGAGACAACTTTAAAACATCTCTGAAATCTCTGAAACCTTGATGCCTACAGCTTATACATATATAACCGAGCCCTGAAGGGTAATCAGTAGTGAGTCTGAATGTCGATCCAAAAGCTATGAGTTTGATCCTGGCCTGGTCCCATACTTTCGTTGTGTTGATCATGAAATATTTTCTACCGTCATTCTTCTCCTTCCGCTGATTCAAGAAGGGTTGTGTCAGTTACAAGCAAAGGTATGTGGACGAAGTACTGACTAACCCCTTAGTCAAGATTGACCACGAAAAGTGTGATTAGTTTAACTGACTATCCCGCCATGGCCATAACTGGGTCGTAAAACCACTAAACAAATCCACATGTTTACTTTGTAGTAATGTTTAGTGGAGTCCAAATTGGCCACGTCTATTCGATAAATTTAGAATGGAAATAACTTACAACTTAGTGAGGCCCACAGCTTAAATAATTAATGTTTAGCAATATCTAGTGGCGCCCTTCATAAATCCTGACAACCATGCCCCTGGCGTCCAAAGTGGCCACGTCTATTCAATAAACTTAGAATGGAAATAACTTACAACTTAGTGAGGCCCACAGTTTAAATAGTTAATGTTTAGCAATATCTAGTGGTGCCCTTCATAAATCTTGCCTGCCATGCCCCTGGGGACTATTTTGGTCAAACCCCAAGGACAATTAGCTTCCATACGCTTATAATCGAAAAAAAAAGACCTTTAAGGTGTGGTACTTGATTGTATCGATTCCTGATCCTTGCGGTCTTTCTTACTTTAAAATACTTCTCTGATACCTTGTGGCCAACATCTTATAAGATATTTAGTTTACGAGGGCTGTTCAAATATGAATGCAAGTAGCTTCATAACTTTCGTCACATATATGCTACGTCAAAATGGTATACGTTCCTATAAAGGATTATATGTCACCTTTAAACTGGCATCAGACCTAAAGAAAAATACAGTATACTTATTGAGTTATAGCCCTTTGAATGAGGGTCACTTTATTATACTAACAAACTCAGTGCTTGGAACATACCAGTGATATAAACGAGCGTATAATTATTCGATAAATCGGTGAAATTTCTTGAAATTTTTCAGGAAGTATACCCATATACTTATATAATGATTCTGCGAAAGTTGCGAAAATCCAGCATGTTTTTATTAAATTACATCGAATCGTTTTCACTAAAGTCTCCTTATGTTTGCAAATAAATGGTAAACAAAACAGCACCTTTCAGTTTTCAGTCAAATTTTTCTCTAACAAAATGCACGAAGCAACATTCAAAATAGGTTTAACTCAAAGACAATATGTTGATCGCTCATACTGAGTTGTTGCTACAAATCATTAAAGGATAGTGGGTTATTTTTAAACGCTGAAAAGCATTTGTATTAAGTCAAAACTGCCTTAAGTGAAGGGGTTATAGAACTTATACTTAATTTTGTTGCCATAACATTGCGGTTTTAATCTAAATTTGAACGTTAACTTTACATTTTACCAAAATAGACACTATTTACAATAAAAATAATCACCTGGCTTTGAGAACTAGATAGATTGAACATATCTAAATTAATGTAAACACGTCATTAAGAAGCAGAAAAATGCTTGAAAAATGATATTAAATGTGATAACTCTGTAAAAAGAAGACGGAACGTTTTGAAAACTTCCTTATGACATATTAAGCACGTTTTAAGCAAAATGCAAAGAAAAAGGCACAGCGATGGTCATAATTGCATCACCGGTAGATAACTCAAAATGATGTTTATCATAAAATTAATGACGTCACTAACATGCCTGTTTACTCGATATTGAAACAGGATAATATAAACTTTTTTTCTGTAAGGACCTTTGTCGATGTACATTAAACTTGCATCTAAAATTTGGTGTCATTTTGTCTCAAACTTACAAAGATATGACACTATATCCCCTCAAGTACCAAAACGTGCATGGCAATTTGCTTCAGAAAAACTTCAGTATACAGGAATGGCCTTCATATAAGCGTCTGTAACTCGAGAAATATAGTGCGTGTTTCTTTATGGTTGGTGCTATTTTAAAGGCGACAAATAGTTCTTTCCAGAAAGGTATTACATTTTGTCGTAGCGTATATGTGAAGAAAGTTATGAAGCTACTTGCATTCATATTTGAACAGCCCTCGTATAGCAAAGTTTAGCAGTCCCCTACATAAGACCTGCCAACTATTTCTCTTTGGTTCATACTGGTCACACATCAGGGGTCTTTGGCTTCCACAGACATGTGATAGTAAAAACTTGAAAACAATTCATGAGACCTAAAGCTTCTATATCTTTTATATTGCTTACACGTTAAAGCTGCCACTCTCAGAAGGCTTATCTATTTCATTATGTGGCTTATAAAACGTAGTATCAGGAAGTCATAGCTACAAAATTCCCACTGGGGGAGGGGTCTATAACCAGCTCAATGCCTATTTGTGGCACCCTTATACAATTCCTACCAACCATGTCCTAGCTGCGTATTAGTTATACATAGTACATACATTCTAAGTTTGAACATGGCTGTGACCTCGACTTTATAGACATATTACGTTAGACCTTTTATACAGCACATATTCTTGTTATGGTGGACATTTGTGCTAAGTGCTAAAATTTGATAATTGGTCGAAGGCTTCGCAAATTATGCTCCGGCAACAAGTTTTCCACAGCAAAGTGGCCTGTGACCTCACCCTTGGACATATGCGACACTTTTTTCGAGTGATATGATAATAGGCCGATGGTTATGAATGTTTAAAGAATTGTTATCGTGGCCTGTGACCTTGAGTATACAAACTAGGGCGTGTACACGACAAATCATCTTGTTATGTTGGACACATGTACCCTATGATGTGATAACAAGAGAAGGATTCCCCGGAAAAATGATAACAATGGTGTGATCTGACGCATTCTGAGTGTTCCAAAGTATGTCATTATCGCCCAAAAAATCAACAATTTTGAGGATAGTTTCCAACAATAGTAAAAATTATTCGCCATATCAGTCACCAATACCAATCCAGATTAGCATGGTATCACGCTAGTAAATACATTTAGATTTTGTCATGGGGGTCTGGGGGCTTCCCTCAGAAGCCAAAGATTTGTTGAAAAAAATCAAACGAAATGAAGGCTTTTCCTTTAAGGTGAGTTTTTTTTTACGTTTTTGCATTGCTCCCTAAATCCCCAAAACTATGAGCTTACTCCCCAAATCCCTGAAAAAATTACCAGTGCTCCCCAGCTCCCTGAAAATAAATAGCCATTCTCCCAATATCCCCTAAACTCCTGGGGGTCCCAAAGGATGGTATTGTGCGTCTGGATAACAGAGCTCAATATGTTACCTTATGAGCACTGGTCCGGACCCCAGGAAAGCTACCCAGCCTGTATTCAGTGCCTGGCCATCACCAACTATTCTTCTTCTTCTTCTTCTTCTTCTTCTTCTTCTTCTTCTTCTAAATACAAGCACGCTAGAGAACCACTGTACTCGAACAGTGCAGTCATCGCGTGTTGGTTGCAGTCAATGAGTGTACAGAGTAGTGCACCTAGCAATCAAAAAGAGAGAGTATCGTAATTAATTCACGTTTAAAATAAAATCAGTGGTGTTCTACTGAAGCTGAAAAATTAAAATACCTGGTTGTACATATTTTTGCACACAAAAAACTACCCAACCAATGAAACTTTGTATAGGCAATAACAGAAAATGAAAATCTAAGTAAAAACAATTATTGTATAAAGCATGGGTAAAGAGCTGCGTGCATTAAGGGGCAAATTTGGCCCACTCTGGAGCCAAAAACTGAATGTTGCCTTCCATCAATTTCATCCAATTGGTTTATTAGAAGAATCACCCAAATGTTTAATTCTGGCATTAATTTAAGCTTTACTATTGCTATGGTAACAAAAGTGGCCAACAAAATATGCTTAAATAGAGAATTTTCCATTTTAGGCCAAATTTAAGGCTTTTTGAGACCAATTTTTTTAAAGAATTAGATATCAGCACAAGCGATTTCCAAAAATCCTTTTAATATGTTGTGTGCAGTGATAATTCTCATCATCTGTTAAAATATCGTTTTGGTATTTGATTGTGCTCTGTGTTAATTTCTCTGCCAATTATCTCAAATTTTTCTCCAAAATGGTCTTTTCCCAATTTCCAGCCTTTTTTGGTGGTAATCTTTGTTACCATATCAACGGTAAAATTCGAATCAATACCAGAGTTTTACACTTGGGCTGTTTTTCTAATAAATTAACAAGAAGAAATTAGTGAAAAGCAACTTTTAATTTTTGGCCCCATAGGGTGGAGGGAAACCCTCTTAATGCACGTAGCCCTTTGAACGTTAAAACGTCTTAGCTGATCAGTGTGTGCGTTCAAAGATTCAAATAAGTCATTGAAAAGATAAAAAATAACTTTCAATACTCAGAACAACCATACAGTTTTTTACACAGAATAGTAATTTATGTGCTCGTAATACCCGTCTAGTATTTCTCGAAACTACTGAGCTGTTCTGCACGCGGTTTTGGGACTTTAGGTTTGTGTAAAGTGGTCAAATAAAGTGTTTTATTCATAATTTTTTTAAGGTATCCTAAATCAGCTGTTGTTTTTTCTTAGTATAGTAAAGTAGATGTATATGTTCAAAGTATTTGAGCGAAAATGCACTTCTGAGGGTGTTTTTACACTGTTAAAAGTTGATAAAGTAAATGCAAAATACGTGAGCAGAGCCACTACTTGACACTTCTTTCTAAATTATGTTGTACATACCTGTCGATTGGATGAAAATTGCATGCATAAACAATGACAATGACAATGACAGAGCAAAACATGTAATAAGCAACTTGGTCAACTTGGTCCTATGTAAAAATAAAAGCTAATAAATCGACAGAATATCTTGTGTACCCTTCCGACATTTTGTTTGCTCAAAAAAAAAAACACATTGTATATTAGCGTAAAATATAGGAAGCGTTTTTGAAAATTGTTTGTTTTTGAGCGGACATCTTAAAGTAATTGCGATATCTCCACGTCAATTCCGACTGGTGATATGCTTTTTTTCATTAGGACACCTAGCCACCGTTGGTTTATGAGCAGCAAGTTGATCTATCTTGTAGAGGAGGATCATCCAGCACCATCAGTCGCATTCGGACTGTCAACGGCATCTCCAAGAGAGTCACGGCTTATTGTAGGTGTGTGTGTGGTGTTGGTAAAGGGGTGTATCTTCTTTTACCAGTCTTGATGGGGGCTTCATTTTGTGCTGACATACACAAGGTTCTGGATGGGGTGGGGGGGTCTGGTATTCACTATTCATCAAAAAATTAGCACATTATTCATCTCATTAAAATTTTGGGTTATCCATTAAAATAAGACCAATTATTCATTTAAAGTAAGAAAGATGGCAAAGAAATCTGATTATTCACTATTCATTTTTTCTTCAATTCATTAAAAAATAGGTTTATTCATTATTTTTTTAGGCCCTCATTACTCACTATTCATTATGTTTTGGCTCATTATTCACTATTCAATATAAAAAGGGCCCTTATTCACTAATCATTATACCCCATCCAGACCCTCATACACGAATGCGCACTCTGCTTTGGGTCATCAAATTTTCATGTGATCGAGTCTTCGCTAGGCAATCAACATTGCGTGTGATAACTAGGAAAAAAAAGTGCACGAGATTTTTATATTTATCTATTAGCGAGCAATGTAGGCCTTAGCTTATATTGTGCATGCACACACATGCATGCCTGTGTGTGTCAACTCTGTGGGGTGTGCGTCTGACTGGCCATCAGGCTATCACAAGTTCTCTCTTCCAGTCCAGCACCATTCTAATGCTGAATTTGTTCATAAAATATTATCTACAGTTTTTCCCATTCAATCTTATTCACAGGGGTACAGGTGTCAGTTACTGACACAATGCGTGTCGGACTGCAGATCCCCGGATCCTGAGTTCGATCCCGGCCTGGTCGCATACTTGGAGAATGATCATGAAATAATTTCTATTGTCATTCTTCTCCCTTCAGCCGAGTGTTGAGGCTTGTATAGGGGCCGGGGTACCAAATATCCCATACCGCTTGAAGTAAACAGGCAAGTATCCATTTTACAGATCAGGAAATACCACAATCACAAACTGCAGACAAACCCATGGCTCGTGAAGAAGAGCCACACAACAATCACGAGACACAAGGAAGACAACTTAAGCAAAGCAACCAACTCTCTCTTCCCCATCAGGATCATTGCTAAACCAGAATGGACGTAAAGTAACGCACAACAAAACATAGAAAAATTACAGAATCCAATAATGGGAGTAACAATTCAACAACGCATCAACAACAACAGAACCACCGCCTTAGAACAGACAACAGCCTAAGCCACTGGTGGGATTAAAAATGCATTTTACTGGTACCAAATATTCGCCCTAGATTCTGCTGTTGTTGAAGTACAAAAACGTTAAGCTCGCATGGAGGCTTCCTAACTATTGCATGCTATCCAAGTTACCATTTTATAACGTTTGATAATCTTTTTATAATGATCACTCATATTAGGTTTTCCAACAATTCTTTTGAATTTATATACTAAATCACAATAAAATATAGGTTCTGATATGCCCTGTTGCAGAAGAGTTTTTAACCAAATGTTGTATTCAACAATTAACTCTGAGTGTCTGTGGTAGAATTTAGAAAATGCTTTTCGAATCTTATGATATTTATCACATTGGTAAATGTATACGACGATTTTCTGGTATTTACGCGTATTGCCGGTACTTTATAGACCGGAAGTGGTAGATATTGGTGTTAATACTATAAAGAAAAACATGCCATATGCCAAAGGGACTATATACTTCAATCATTTTAAGTATTCAGTATGTGCATGAGGATTTATGTAAGCATTTAGGAATAGATTCGAGTACCGATCATCCTGATCGGTCCTCAAATCTATTCCTAAATGCTTACATAAATCGCCATGTGCATGCCGAATACTTAAAAATGACCTAATTCTATAGTCCCTTTGACATACCGCATGTTTTTCTATACAGTATTAACACCAATATCTACCACTTCCGGTCCATGAAGTACCGGCAATACGCGTAAATACCAGCAAATCGACGTATACATTTACCAGTGTGTTTATAACCTTGTTTTAATAACTCACATGTAGCAGTCAAAAATAGGTTTATGTTATTGAAGTCATCAACATTATAACACACCCTTGCAAAACGAATAAGCTGCGAAAAATATACACCATAAGAAGGGGAGCGAGGAACATCTCAATCAAGAAATGGAAAATTAACTATTTCAAGAGTAAAATCATCACATTTATAAAAAAGACAATGCCATTTTATATGGACTAATTCAAGTCCAAAAACGGGGCTTCAGTATCGGAAAAATTCGCCTTATTTAAAGCTGCATACTCTGTAACTATGAACATTTTTCGAAAAATTTTATTTTATTTTTAAATCATTTGTAAAAGTAGAATTAAGCTATGTTTTCACTATAAAAATAGTCAGTACAGCTGAAAAGTGCATGGAAAAGTTAATTATCTTATCAAATAGGTGTTTTTTTGGAAACGATGTTTTCTCAAAACATCTGTTTCCAATGGTATCATATACACAAAATACACACAAAATCCCCATACCATCGAACCCCCGTTCAACATTGCTACCCAGTCCGCTACCTAGACCGTTACAGCCTGTGTAAGTCGCTGGGAACCAAATGGCCTTAATGCAAACAACCCTTGTCCTGCTGCTAGACAAAAACAATATTGGTATTTTATTAGTTTGTTGCGGTTTTCAGCTCTGAAATGTAAACCCAATTGTCAGAAAAACGTTGTTGTGCTTGAAAACTTGATTATTGAAAGCTTACATATGATTGAAACAGAATTATAAGTTTATTTTTACATCAAACGGAGAGGGTCTCAACGGGGTACCTTAAAAATCAGTGTTTCGTTCGTTAAAATTATGCTTTAATCAGTTTAATTTAAGAGAAATCAATGATAAAAAAAATATTTTGTAATGCTGAATGTGCTTACTGGTAAAAATGAGTTATATGAAGACGCTAATTGGTAAAAATTTGGGACAAATTCGCAAACCAGTAAACCCCATTGGATGCCTCAAACGAGCGTCAGAAAAACAATGCCTTAGCATGAGAAAACCTGCTCTTGTACGACGAAGAACCGTTTGCAATATCTATGATGCAGCCAGATATTGCAGTTAAAAGCACAATATCTTGCAATCGTTTTTTATCATTATACTTTTCTTTGCTTTTAAACATTACGAGACGGACAATAAATGCAGTCCTGTCCTTTTGTCATAAACGTGAAGAAGACACGTTTTCTTGTGGATTGCTAATGTTTTCCCGCCCTTTATGAACCTGACCGCCACTAAAATAGTTCTAAAAATATAGTGCGCTAGATATAAGTTTTTATGGACAGAATGATAGCAGTGGTGTTTGAAATTAAGTCAATTGCATGAAAAGACACTGTCGATAGACAGAAACGAATAATAATAATAAAATAAATACACCTTAACTTTCGTTTCGTTTCGCGCAACAATATCATCATCGAGTAATTTACACAAGTATAAGCTTTTCAAAAAAGCTGGCGGTTGTTTAGCCATATTATTGTATGTGTTCTTGCACACTGCATGCTTCCATTTTGAGCTTCTCGAGCATATCCATGTAGATTTGTTCTAAGATCTGATTATTAACGTTTCAACTGTAATTTTTTTACCATTAAACACATTCTTCCAGCGAGTATGTTGCTTGATCTTAAGCACCCAGCTTATGCATGGTATGTTATGGTAATGTATCTAGCATGAACGTTATTTGACAACATTGGACAGCCCGTTTTTTCTAAAACTGATGCCAGAAATCAAGGCCTAGTCTTATATACATAATGAAAGACTGAAACCATCAATAGTTGACTAAAAGTCGCAATAATCACTGTGCCTCAACTCGGACCAGGGTCCGAGGTCTCAACATTTGTTTTCCACTAACAAATTGCAGAATCATATACCTCATCATGTTTTGAGGTGTCACTAGTGCTCCGGGAATGGAAAATGAACAATTGCATGAAAAAAAAAACCTGTCCTTCGGGATTGGCTTTACTGTTGACTTGAAAATTTGGATATCGCAAGTGGATCTATCATACACATGCGCGGATCCAGAAGGGTATGGGGGCCCGGACCACCTGGAAAATCACAAATTCTATAGGTTTCAATTGCAATTAGCATTTGGACCCCACACCCCCTAGAAAAATTTGGACCCCCCTCCCCTGAAAAATGATAGACCCCCACTGGAACCTTAAAAAATTATAGTTTTCCTTAATATAGATTATTGGACCCCTCTGTAAAATTGTAAAAGGCTGATGCCTAAGAAAACGTTATCAGAGTGTTTTTGTCTGTCAGTTGAGCCTGGAGCCCCCTACCCCCCCCCCCCCCCCCCATGACAAAAATTCCTGGATCCGCGCAAGATATTACCGTAAAGTCAACAGTGTTGGATGCACAGGCTCATCTTTGCCTACTAGCGCCTAATGCTCTTCACGTCGTTAAGAAAAAAAGTGAATTTCCGGTGCGATTTTTCGGTTTTGTGACGGTGTATCGAGGCCTTTTATGCACCCACTGGAAATTTAAAAAAAGGAGTTCTGGCTGTCGCCCGCCATTTGATAAAATTGTGGGGCATTGATAGTTTGAATTTGTAAAGTAAATTTCCGAGATCCAAAACAATTTATATTACATGTTTGCGAACGTGTACGCGATCGCAATGAGCGAAAGTGATGAGTTTACAGAAATTGTCTTTTCATGCCAGATAGCTCATGGGCGGATCCAGAGGGGGACAGACCCCACCCCTGAAAAATAGGGTTTCTTAGCATACTGGTCCGGTTCCCTTTAAAATCACAAAGCTGCCAAGCCAGCATTCGATGTTGGGCCATCAGCGGCACGCCAGCGAAACGCCATTTAAATGGTGTTTCGCTGGCGGGCCAATGATGACCCGCATATAGTGGTGTTTGGATCCTCTCTCCCATCATCAATTAAAAAAAAGTTGTCAAAGTTGGACCCCTTTCTGGATCCGCGCATGCAGCTGAGCAATTATGTTTTATGTGCGAAGTCCGCTTTTATGTGCCAATGCACCACGTGCTACCCAACTCTTAAAACAGCACGTGGCATGAAAGCGGCGGATTTGATCTTCATGTCTGCGGCTGATATTATTAGCAGACAGGTTTGACCCAGACCAGGCCCGACAAAATGTTTAATGTTTGTATTCATAACAAAGGCGCTGATAAGAATGTGCGTTACCCAGGCTGATCTGCGACTTTGTTGGTCTCATACAACAAAGTCGGGGTAAAACATCTACAGACGTGTGGTAAGGATGTTTGCAAATGATATGTATGTCACCGCGGATGATCTCAAGGTCTTTTGCTGTTTTCATTAAGATGGATGTTATAAAGAACTTCCAATTTTCTGTAAAAAAACTAAATGGAAGGAAAATCCATCCATATTGGAAGACTTTTCCTTCCAAAAAAGACACACGGTCTCACTGTTCATGAAAACTAATATATTGAAAGTCGGGATACATACATCAATAGATGTGTGGTGGTTAAAATAAAGCGAATTCTTCCTGTTTTCAAATTCACAGCCACCTAGAGGGGCTATTATCCTAAATTAATAAACGTACCTTCATCTACATTCCTTCTATGCTCGCAGTTAAGCCTGAAGGCGCTGACGATTTTCCGCAGATGCACAGGCTCGTCTGAGCCTTCGCTGCTCGCATATGCGATAGGTACCATAATCTCATGAACTGGCTTATTTCATGGAAATGCCATTCATCAAGACCTAGAATCATGATACAATCAAATTATACTCGGTTTGTGCGTCTGTGCGTACACTAT
Organism: Loripinus fragilis; assembly: GCA_964019695.1. NCBI lineage: Eukaryota > Metazoa > Mollusca > Bivalvia > Lucinida > Lucinidae > Loripinus > Loripinus fragilis. The sequence continues at coordinate 13,654,662 of OZ026519.1, read as the reverse complement.
CTCGGTAATCATGAACTCTCAGGACCTTCCGTATGTAGTTTCATGAGGACAGCAAGACACGCCACGATCGGCTCAACAATTTGTTAAAAGGTTCCATTTGTTTGAACCTAGGAAAAGCCGTTATTACTGCATTTATTGAGTTATTTACGCTCAGAAAACCGAAATTGATATTCAACTATATGAAACAAAACGTACGTAAATATCTAGAATTTGATTTGGTCTGAGCATGCTGAGTCTTCATCCACTTCAAACTTTATGTTAATGAGCAGCGGGACCCTGGTGAGATTGCGCAAACGCACATGCTCTCCTGGGCCTTGTCATAAGTACCAGCAGGCTATTTACGAAATATTCTGGTACCAGTTTATATGAGGCACCGCGCAAGTTGATTTCGTGTCGGGCCCGAGCTGCACAAGTATAAAAATGCTTTCCGGGTCGCACGCGGCTTGGGTGTCCGATTATAAAAGATATATGACACAGAAGTAAAATGTAACTATCCATTATTCTAAGGACACTTTTCGTAATGACCGTACAGAATATATCTCCGACGCATCGGCGACATAGGTCGTGTAAATTAGCATTCGCTCGATTTTCAGAAAACAAAATGTTATTAAATGCTGGATTTACGTTAGCGACCGAAGTCGTTAGATTGACAGACGAAAAGGTCTGTTTGGTGTAAGCACGCGAAAGTTAACAGGAACATATCGTTGACAGCCACGCTGATTAAAAACAAGCACCAATGAAGGAAAAAATCGTTATGTACGAACTAATAGAAATGCATATAAAAATGACTAGTGTACGAACTAATACATGACATTTAACGAACTATTCGAGTGTACGAACTAATACAAGATTTACCGTATTATAAAATCCAAATAACTAGGATTCCTTGGGATAATATATTAAGATAGATTCCCAGCAAGGATGAAATAGAAAATGACTTTGTGACTAGCCTTGACAGGGACTCTTATGTTTGTTCTTTGATGTGCTGATGGTACTTTAACAAGCAGATATAGGGTCTCTTATTTCATTCGTTCTGATTTGTTCTATGTATTTTATAGAGGGTCTTACACAAGTTATCATTTCATAACAAGGTGGTAGAGTGGGGCATTTTATTTTCTGCTGAAGGTTTCTGAGAGATGGTTCCTTTATTGTTGGCAGGATTAAATTTACTTGTCAAACTTTGTTGAGGGATGGGGGCCAGGAAGTATATTCTTTTCTTTGCGTTCCTCTAGACTGAATAATGGTGACCAAATACTTAAAGCTTAAGTCAATCAGTTAAGACAGCCTTAGGTTAGTTTAAAAAATGATTTGAAATGGGCACAAATGGAAGATTCTCTCATCATATGAACTATTGCGAAATTAACACCTCCAAAGCTGGTTTATTTCAAAGAAAATTTACTTCGTTATTAACATAACTTCTTTGTATCAAAATTATGCAACCTGTGGCCATAACATTATTTTTTCATTTGATGTTACTGTTATTCAGTGGAATATATCATGTCAAAAAGGGAGCACAGAGGCTCAGTGGTAGAGTGCTTGACTCGAGACTGAGGGTTCAAGATTCACCGGCGTCACTGCGTCGTGGTCCTTGAGCAATACGCATTTATCCTAGCTTAGTGCTGGTTCAACCAAGGAAGACCTGTCCCTGTTTAACTGAAATATTGTTGATGGGACGTAAAGAATCAAATCAAACAAACAAATCATGTCAAAAAATAATGTCATAGCCAGAAGTTAATTACTCTTTGGTGACAAGAAACACAATTGGAATAAAAGTAAGTAAGGGTGCAAAGATCAGGAATCAATACAATCAAGTACCACACCTGACCCAGGATACCAATGGGAGAGTGACAAACTCACAGTAAGACACCACAAACGAGAGCCAAGAGGTCAGTCATTTCCCAGCAGGTGACCGCAAAGCACATATAAACAGATGCGCACAAAGACATAGCAAACACAAGACAGAACAAAAAACAAAAGATCCACACAAGAAGTACCGCCTTAGAACGGTCAGTAAAATATTTAACTGGAGGGCTTAAACCGGTTTAACGGCGCCAACCTCACCCTTAATTCAGATGTGGATCAAGACACATAGATATTTGGTTTGCATGAAAGACCCCTAACTTATCAATGCATCATCTCCTAAAACATATAAATCAAGATATAGCAAGGAGATAAAGCAAAGATAAGGACTCAACAGTAAATAAATCTGAATACTGGAGCAAAAGAAATCCAACAGGTAAACCCCAGTGGGCCCGACAAACAGCCAAAGTATCAGGCCCCTATCATCTCATCAATAGATAAGTCTTTAAGTCGGAACCATCATAGAGTCTCTTTGACTCTAAACACTCTTAAACACTCTTTGAAGTAAAGCAATAACTTTTTTTTAAAATTTCTCATGAAATGATCACTTCTGTAAGAGCCACTATGTATGACATGATGTTATCTACTGAATAACAGTAATGTCATATGATAGTTAATTTTATGTATAGATTGTATGAATGTTTCTAGTCATTTCATATAGGTCTGAAATAATGTATAGTCAATGTGTCTTTGCATATAGTTCTGAAGTAGATAATTGCACCCATCAAGTGTCACATCATTGTGTCCTAAGATAACCATTGGTAGCACATGGATTAGAATTTTTCTCAGCAAAGTGTATGTTCATTATAGATAAGTATATTTTGCATATGCCAAGTAAAGGAAATGTGTGAAAATGCTTTATTCACATTTGCACAAACTTGATATTAAACTCTATGCAATAATCTTTTGTGCAAGATCTACTTTGTATAACATGATGTTATCTACTGAATAACAGTACTGCCATACGATAGTTGAGTTTATGTATAGATTGTATACATGTTACTAGTCATTGTATGTAGGTCTGAGGTAACGCATGTATTGTCATTGCATATAGTTTTGAAGTCCAGAATAATTTCACCCACCGAGAGTCACAGCCTTGTTTCCTAAAATAAACATTGGTAGCACAATGAGTTATTTTTTTTACAAACAAAGTGCATGTTTGTTAAAGATATGTATATGCAGTGGCTCAGTGGTAGAGTGCTTGACTCGAGATGAAGGGGCCCAGACTCGAGCCTCAACAGCGTCACTGCATTGTGTCCTTGCGCAAGACACATTTATCCTAGCCTAGTACTGGTTTCAACCCTTACTAACCCTTTATAACTGAAAGATTGTTGATGGGACGTAAAGAATCAAATCAAACAAAAAACCAAACAGTATATTTTGCAGAAGCATGTGAAAATGCTTTATTTGCTTTTTGACAAACTCCATATTATGTATCTGTAAGAAGTGTAAATAGTCGCTGAAACCACATATAATATTGTTTAAAAATTTTGTCAACAAATTGCTTGCAAATTTACAATTTGCTGTTGCTTGTACCTTTGCTATTTGAGCATACTCTGTGCCATTATGAACAAAACTCAACCTGGTGGTTGTAAGAATATTACAAATTACAAATGCTGATTTGGGTATAATTCAAGGAATTAGGTGACATGAGATTTCCTGTGACTGGCAAAGGTTCGGGTCAAGTCTGATCAGAGCCTTTGTGCTAGTAGCCAATACCACAACTGGTCCTGACAGCAAACCCCATTTAACTCTCCATTTAACTGCTATTCCTTGTAGCAAACTTGCATATTTAGAATAGGAGCTTAAAATTGGATCAAGTGTGATGTTTTTCAATTATCATCGATTATTACCAAAAACACAATCAAACGAAGTTTTTGATTGATCATCGATTATAATTGGTGATTATAATTGATCATCGATGCAACGATTAAGTTTACACTTGTCAAAATGCCACATTTTTGGAAATCACATGTCATGGCTCTTTTTTTGCTCTTTTTTATTTTTAAGTGCTTTTTTTTTTTACTTTTTATTGTCATTTTCTTAATGAAACCTAAGTTTACCATCTATAAATCTTCTTTTTATATCTATACTGTATGCCAGATATACACAGTTAATATAGCCAAAGAGCTACATGCATCAGGGGGTGCTATTTTGGCCCACATATGGGCTAAAAATGCTTTTCACCATTTTGTTCTTATTGGTTTATTTGAACAATATACCAAGTTTAAAAGTAAAACTTTTAAATGAATAAAACGTTTATCTTTGCTATGGTTACCAAAAACGGACATCAAAATGGGCTAAAAAATGGAAAAGCGAACATTTTGGAACAAATTTGAGACATTTGACAGAGAAATTAACGTAAACTCAAACAAGATATTTTACCAGGTGATAAAAATTATCAGAACACATAACATATTAAAAGCTTTTTAGGTATGTAGCTATGCTGATATCTAATAATCCCTGACAAAGTTTGAGGGATATAGTTTTGGCGTCGTCCGCCCGTCGCATTTTTTGTCCATCCACATCTCAGAACTACTGGTCAGATTTGATACATATTTGGTACACAATAAGTATCAAGTACTCTGATATCCTATAAGTTTCGTCAAAATCGACCCTTAAAACTTTAGTTATTGCCCTTGTTGAAATTTCTAGGCAATTATAATGCAAGTCTATTTTAGCAAAATGTTAACGGGTTGCTCCACTGAACAAAATGTTATCAAGAGCTAGGCAAAAGGAAATGGCTATAAACCACCTTTCCTTAACCACTGTTTCCTGTTTGCAATAATTCATCACATTACCCTCAAAATAGGGCAACAATGAACCGAATGGAAAATCTAAAAAGAAATCTAAACTTCTTAACCAGTAATCCAAACTCTTAAAATAATTTCAGTGATGTATTCGGCATGATGCCCTCTGCTAAATATGGGCAAAAGGTTTGGTACCAGTAAAATGCATTTAAGCCCCCCGGTGGCTTAGGCTGCTGTCCGTTCTAAGGCGGTGGTTCTGTTGTTGTTGACTTTTTGTTTATTGTTACTCCCATTGTGGGAGTCTGTAATTGTTCTATGTTTTGTTGTACGTTACTTTATGTCCATTCTAGTATTATAATCATCTTGATGGGGAAGAGAGAGAGAGCTGGTTGCTTTGCTTAATTTGTCTTCCTGGTGTCTTGTGATGGTTGAGCAGCTCTTCCCCCCCGGTACCACGGGGTTGTCTGCGGTTTGTGATTGTGGTATTTCCTGATCATACTCACTTACTATTTTTGATCCCACATAACAAAATGGCCACCAGAGCTTAAAAGTGAAATAGGTTTAAAGACATACCAGCCCATGTTTGAAATGATAAGATTGATATTTTGTCGCATGCCCCTTCAAAATTCTGTTATGCTAAAACTAAAAACTAAAAATAGAAATCATATCAAACTTTTCCTTCATCATTGGTCAGAAAAATATACAATATACAAATTCAAATATTCCTAAAATATCATCTACAAAAATGCACTCTGCTTAGCCTACAAGAACTAAAATCACAAGACATCGTTTCCATCAGTACTCTCAGTGCTTTGATTTCTCTTGTTGGTAATTATTTGCGTCCCTCCAATAATTCTAGACCGTTGAATTTTAACATAAATGCATTTGTTTTGATAGTGATAACTTGTTAAGATTTACGAAAATGGTAAAATGTTTACCTGAATTTGAGTATTTTTACTGTGTTCTTGAAAAATAAAAACATTATTTTTAAGATTAGAAGATCAAAAGTTACAGACTATGCAGCTTTAACTGAAGTTTAGTGAGTTATATCTGCCCTACCATTTGTTCAAAACAAGTTGGCTGCTTTTAAAAAGCCGCCAATAGGTTAGGTTTGGCAAATAGGTTGTTTTTATGACAGCATTCCTTTACTTTTATTATAATAGGTCTTGTTTGAGAAAACTTGGAGTCAGCAGATTAGGAGTTTGAAAGTAAGTAATGGTGCAAAGATCAGGAATCGATACAATCAAGTACCACACCTGACCCAGGATACCAATGGGAAAGTGACAAACTCACAGAAGACACCACAAACGAGAGCCAAGAGGTCAGCCCTTCCCCAGCAGGTGACCACAAATCACATATAAACAGACGCGCACAAAACATAGCAAACACAAGACAGAACAAAAACATAAAAGATCCACAAAAGAAGTACCGCCTTGGAACGGTCAGTAAAATATTTTACTGGAGGGCTTAAACCGGTTTAACGGCGCCAACCTCACCCTTAATTCAGATGTGGATCAAGACACATAGATATTTGGGTTGCATGAAAGACCCCTAACTTATCAATGCATCATTTCCTAAAACATATAAATCAAGATATAACAAGGAGATAAAGCAAGGATAAGGACTCAACAGTAAATTTAACTGAATACCGGAGCAAAAGAAATCCAACAGGTAAACCCCGGTGGGCCCGACAAACAGCCAAAGCATCAGGCCCCTACCATCTCATCAATAGATAAGTCTTTAAGTCGGAACCATCATAGAGTCTGAAGTCCGACCCACCGGCGTGCAATTAAAGAGGAAAGCAAAGTTGCCAACCGTGATTGGGTTGACTACCAAGCATGCAGTCTGTTGCAATACATTAATGTTATAGCCAATCTTTTTATAATGGGAAATTATTTTAATGAACTGCGCTTAAAAATTATTAGAGCCAACAATCTACTTCAACTTATACACCAAGTCACCATAGAAATCAGGTTATATCAGGAAAAACTTATTTGATATTTGTACATATTGCAATGTCGAGCATGAGCTTTTGGGAATGAACCTTCGCTACTAGATAAAATATCTGAACGAAATCTAGACCTTTAAGCCGCTGGGTAGGTCTTTATAGGGTTTTACCAAACAATAAAGTACCAAAATTTTGTGTGCTCCCTAAAAATACTGATGTTTTTCAATAAACCACACAACGGACTGACATGCCTATGGTAGAGAAAATAAAAGACATCAGTTTTCATACATGTTACGATACATTTTGAGGTACGACATGAACATGCCTTTAAAAATAAAAATAATCCAAATTTACATTTATCACCTAATGTATAAACATTGATGTGACATGGCCATGGCTTTGGATTTTAATGTAGCGTTTCTTTTGTCAGTCAGTATATATTGATGACTCTGATAATGAACGGACGCATAACGGAAGTCCTAACCTAGAGCACATGGCTAAGGTTAGCTAAAATAGGATTATCTTTAGTTTTAAAATAATTTCACAGAAATATATTATGATCCTCATAATGCCTTTTACCAAATTTATACAAACTGTTCCATTCCACTGAACAAATTAGTAATTATAATTGTATCTATTAGCAAACTCAAAAGGTTGCAGTCATTTAGTAAGAGTGCTTGAATGGAACATTGGGATTTTTCTGTCTTGACTGGGGCCAGTCTAATGCCTCCGACTGAAAATAAAAAATACTCTTATTTTTTATGGTGTATCAATTTTTTCAGGACTGATGCCAGTTTAGTCTTAAAGAACCATCCAATACCATTAGTATGTCAAACAGTTTGGACCAACAATTTGCTAGTCTGATTAAGGTCTGAAAGGTTATCAGTAAGACTGGCATGCAAAGGGTCCATACATTTCATCTGGTATATGACCTTAGTAAATGGACCATAGGAGATGTCAGACTTTTGCATCTATGCATTCGCAAGAATTTACTTGACTATTTGCCTCTTCAAAATCCATGCATTGTGCCACTTGTATAATTTCATGTTATCTGTGCTTTGATAAGCTCCCTTTTTACTTTGGTTTTCTGACTGACCAACTGAGAGACTAAATCTGCTTATTCCATATTTGTCTAATGTCCTTTGTGAGAGGATATATGCAAACAGCACAGACCCAGATTACATGCCGCACAATGCTGCATCTGATCAGGGTCTCCACAGTTTGCTGAAAAGTCAATGTTTTTAGGGGAGGTGGCCGTTGTAAAGTCATCATTATTGCTAATTTGCTCTGAGTATTATATCTCTTCAGCAGAATAGTGGCTAAATGTCATACCAGGTCAGCCTAGGTCAATCTTTGGAGAACATGATGCAATCAGAATACTTCAAGATAGACTGGGAAACCAGAAATCTATATTTACAAATGACATCAGTTTAATTTTAGACAGAGGTCTCATGATTGGTTACATTTGGTCACATGCTCCTCCATGTACCAGCTCCAATTCTCACCTTATATATTGTGGTTAGGTGCTCATGCACCTAACCAATAAGGATAGTCAATATTAAGTCATCTAAATATCTGGAGGTGGAGTTGAAAGCCTCAATAATATCAGTTTGATTATTGTCTGACAGAGACGCTGTCTCTCATAACGAAACAAAAACAAATCAGCAATAAGAGGAGCACAATTAGTACCCACTGGAATACCTACAATTTGTCATTATAAATTGAACCAAATTTTATAAATATATTGTACAAAAGATAATGGAGAGAATCATACATTTTTTGGCATGTCCACAACTTTTCAGAAGTAAAAAAACATTCTTCTTATTACAAGTCAAATAAAGTAAGCCCTATCAGTTAATTTTTGTTCAATTAATTCCGTTAGTTTTTCTTTGATTAGATTATGGGGAAACGTAGTATAGAGAGTAGAGAAATCATATGTAGACAAACCAGATGCTAGAAAACCTTTAGATTTTAATTTATTAAAAATTTCACCTGAATTTTTAAGAGACTAAATTAATTTTTACCATTTCTTTCATAAACAGTCGTACAATATTTTACAACATGGCTTTAATCACAGTGAGGCAAGAAGTCAAAAGTATAGTATACAACTGTATAAACCCTGCCAACATGTGCCTGGGTCTGAATTGGTCACTCGTTGTCATTGACTCATAAAGAGAAAATAAAAAAAATCTCATAAACCATAAGGTTCCAATTGAGTTTCTTGCTACTGTGTGGCACATTTCTTTACGTTTACTGTTTGCGCTTGTAGTTTAATTGAGCCGTGGCATGAGATTTCCAGCAATGTGGCATTTTGACAAGTGTAGACTCAGACGAGCCTGTGCAGCCTCCTTTTAAGCTTAGAAACTCCAAATGATGTTCAGTCAGTAGCTTAACACTCATAGAATATTCAAACGACTAGCAAAAGCTCTGACCAGACTGCGCGTATGCGCAGCCTGATCTGAGGCTTGGCTGGTCGCACATACCACATTGTGATGTCGCGGCTTATATGTAATATATTGAGTCTGTATCCATCTTTCAAGCAGTCCTTGGTCCGCCAATTAGGAAACAGCAGACTCGGTTTTATTTAAACTGTTGACGAGAACTTACGGTAGGGTGCAGCAATTCCCACGCCCCCTATGTTTAAGCAGTATTCTGCTATCCGTTGTATGGGGAGAAGTTACCAACTCCCACGCGGCACAACGACAGCTGTTGCTACATCTAAATCATCTGGAAAAACGGACCATTCAAAAACCACAAGTCATAAGTCACAAATCGCAAGTCACGTGCCAAAATTCCATAATTAAAGGATATTTCTTTCATCAGGGGCTTTGGATTGGGGCGGGTCGGGTGGGGTGGTAAACTGGACAGTTAGCTTACAGAAGAGAGGCACACTTAGATACGCAACTTTTCTCCAATTAAGTCTAAGATACTCCGAATGGATATCAGTGACAACATTTCTCGCTTCTTGGAGCCACCCTACCACTCGCCTTGTACCCAGGGATCTCAGGTTCGATATCCAGCTTCTCCAGTCTGTTAAGCCCCATTCTCACTGTGCCGATGTAGCCACGGTTCATCCCGATGCAGGACAGCCGGTATACCGTGATGCACCGCGACACATTTCATAAAAAATAAATTGCGTTCTCACCTTGCCGACGTTACCCCGGTATAGCCCCGGTTCTCGAGAAAGCAAGACGCCGGTTGATCCCCGGTTCACCACGGAGCACTTACGGTGCAGCACTGTGGAGCCACGGTTCGTGCCGGTATACCCCGGTGTTACCCAGGTTGTTTACGGTGATATCCCGGTAACTGTCGGTTGCGCCACGGTTACATGCCGGTAGGGCCACGGTTGTGTCCCGGTGCTGCTCTACACTATAAAACCAGGATAAAAACGTGGAGTAACATCAGTTTCCTTCTGTCTCTATCGCATATAACAGTTATGACACAAATTGGACTGCACAGCCATATACGAGTTACTAGAGGAATCATGATATGTGTGCATAGTACAGTTTTTGTAACCTCGCAGCTCATTTGCATGACAAATAAGCAGAAGCAGACCTGTTTTCTTACGACGAGGTTTAAATGTTGTTGATCTGGGCCCAGAATTACAATGCCTCCTTAAAGTTAAGGAAGGCTTAATTTAAGTATTGATACTTCAACATGTACATTAAATGCTTAATAAATTGCCAATACCGATGCAGTACTCATGGTCAAAGATATCATTGTGATCTACAGAAAAAATGAAACTTTTTTGCTTTTATTCAGTTTGGAAACTTTATTTTTCGCATCCTGGAAATTCAATACTTAACTCAAGTATATACTCCTTAACTTTAACGATACATTGTAATTCTAGGCCCATTTCGTAAAAATATATAAACACTTTGAGCGGGGCATGTGATTTCCAACAGTGTGATATTTTGTGAAGTGTAGACCCAGACAAGCCTGTGCAGTACCCAATTAAGCTTTAAAGTTGTTCGGTCAGAAGCTTAACAGTCAAAGAATAATCAAGCGACTAGCAAAGGCTCTGATCAGACTGCGCCTAGGCGCAGGCTGATCTGAGGCTTTACTAATGGCAACTACCACATTGCTGGAAATCTCATGTGCTTGACTTTTTAGTAACTATAAGTGCATTTATTCATAAGCTTTGTAAATGAGCACATTTATACTGCTGACAATTTAACCAACTTGTGACGAATGGACTTTCCCATCCTTATCATTTGGATGAATCCACTTTCATTTTAGGGGCAGCAGGAGTGACTTTTCATTTTTATTTTGCATTTTATTACATATACATAGGCAGTGGAACCGCACGGTTTATCACGGTGGAGACACGGATGTTCCCGGATTGCGCCGATATCGCCCCGACGCCGACCCGGTGGACACGGTTGCTCCCGGCGTCTTTCCAATTTATCACGGTATTTGACAGCCTTCCCGGTTACGCCCGGTTGTTTTAAACATTTTAAAACAACCGGGGACATGAGCCGGTTCAACACGGTTTATCCCGGATCTCCAAGGTTGTCCACGGTGCCGCCACGGTTGTGACACGGTTCATCCTGGATCATCAAACCGGGATGAACCGGCACCTTAAACCGGGACAGTGAGAACGGGGCTTTAGGTGTGACTTTAAGCCGTGACTCCATCTACATGTACATATGACCTCGGCTGTTGTTGGAACGAAAAGCAACAAACTAGAGTTTACAGTTGCTCTGTGGTAGAGTGTTTGACTCGAGACCGAGGGTTTGCAGATTTGAGCCTCATCGGCCTTAATGTTTTGTGTCCTTGAGCAAGACACATTAATTCTTGCTTAGTACTGGTATGCATCAGGAAGACCCGAACGTACATAACTGAAACATTGTTGACTGCGACCAAACAAACAAGCAAACAAACGCAAACATCGCCCTCTCTCCGCAAACTAGCAGGAAAGTGACATAAATGCTAAAGGAGAAGGTACTACTTCTCTGGCATTGATGAAAGGTGTGAGTGCTAGCTGCGTGAAAAACGCCATTTTATTTCACTTCAATGTGTGTCGTAACAAAAAGTGTACGGCGTAAACGTGAAGATGCGCCGACGGTTTACCTAGCCGTCGACGTTGATGCAACTAAGTGTCGCAATGTATAGATCAGACCCTCCCAGGGGTTTAGAAAACAGGCATTTATTTCAGGGAAATGGAAACAAAAGCCACATTTTGAAGAGAACGGGGAACCAACAGGGAACATTCATGTTTTGGGGAACAGGGAACAGGTATCCCCTTGGGAGGGCCTCATTTGTCAGGGTGACAAACGTACGTCATAGTCACGTGGTTAAATGATACGGAGTACACCAAAATCGTGTATAAACACAGGACGACGACTTCACTTCAAAGGAGAAAAAGGGTAAATATTTTATGTCACAGAGAGTCTCCAAACTATATCTATGATTCAGCTACCCCGGAAACGGCTTTAATTACAACTCCTAACAATTCCAGCTGCCAATGTTGGTCCGTTTGAGAGCTTAACTCGATCAACCAAAGTTTTTCCGCAGATGGGAACACACTTCTCGATGAAATCACAAAGATAAATTGCATTTTTGCTGCTTCGACGACTTTTAGAGTAATTTTGACAGACACGGTTGTCACAAATATCATGTATTATTTGGTCCGGTGCAAGATTGCACAGTTCGTCGAAAGATCGATTGGCATTGGAATGTCACGGCCGAAAATAAGTAAAAAAACTTCCAGACAAGGAACACATCCAAAACTCTATGCATTGTGAAAATGGCATTTAACGTCGCATTATTTTCATTTCGCTGTTTCTGAACCAACAACCACTCAGGCTTGGATAATTAAAAGTACCTTTCCTATTGTATTATACATGTTTCTGCATTTTTGTCTGGTTTTATGCTTCAAATCTAACTCGTACTGGCCACCCGCTTATCATGGTCTGAGGAGGCGCATGAAAAGGCTGATATGAATTTCGCTGGGCGCACGTGCAATGTTCTACGTCTTATAATTCCGAACATTTGTTGTAATGTAGTGGGTTTTGCAAAATTACACTGACTCATACACTTCTAGCGAAAAATAGTTTAAGTTAATGTTTGGTTCCTCCGTGTGTACGAGACGATAAGCCACGAGCTTTAGCGAGTGGTTATCGTCCGTACACACGGACGAACCATACATTAACTTGCTTATTGCACATTTAGCACCCTGCACCTTGTGCATCTCTGGGTATCTGATGTTGAACACTTGAAAGGTACAATAATGTGTTTTTATTGCGCTCTTAATGTCTAGATTCCTCTCGAAAAGTTTATTGCATAATAATTACACCCCGTGTTATTGTGGCCCCATAACGCCTCACTTTTATATAGTAAAACTGGGGAATACAGGCGGTATAAACATAGATCGTGGGTACTCGTTAGAACCGCCTCATATGGGTACTCGTTAGAACCGTCTTCAAGTTGGTGAGGCAGTTGTAACTTGATGTGTACCCAAGATCTATGTTTTGAGCGAAAAACAAGAAAAAAATCACAATTTTTCATCTTAAAATTATCATTTTACAGCCTTGAATAATGCAAGTCTATTTGCATGGGCGTGTTATCGTAATAGTCCTCATAAAATGTGCAATGTCCGGCCCAGCTTTTTAACGAAGCCTTAAATGAGAAAGTGTACTTTTCAGAGCTGGGTAGTAAACAGGAATTTTATCAGTCAGGATTTGATACGAATCGTTTTATTTCTGTAATCTGTAACCAATATATTACCAAGAACCCCAGGCCACTCCACTGCCGAGATTCAATGTAAATATAGAAATGGATGTACTTTTAGTGCATGGAAATGCACGTAGAATAATAAAGGCACATATGCTAATGTGTGATTTCTAGTATCAGATACTGAATTTTCGGGGAGAATTTCTGTCTTTTGGATGGCAGGAAAAATATTTTCTTGTCAGCATCTAGATCTCAATTTGTCCTAACAAGACCTGCAAAAATTTTGAAAATCGGTCAACAGATAAAGTTTTTATGGCCAAAATGAACTTTGAATAGGGATTTTCAATGGTAAAAAAATATGGAAGGGAGGTAATTATTTTCCCACAAAATTTTAAAACTCATGGTATTCTATTGTAATCACTTGGAATCATTATGAAATGTTACAAAATACTTACATGAGACCAAATAACCGTGTTCAAGTAAAGAATGTTGCAGAAAATGAAAATTTATGATCATGGATTACCTCCCCTGCTAATGCAAAATCCCTATTCAAAATTCATTTAGGCCATAAAAAAGTTATCTGTTGACTGATTTTCAAAATTGTTGCAGGTGTTATTGCGAGAAATTGAGATCTAGATGCTGACCAGAAAATACTTTTCATGCCCTCCAACAGTAAAAAATTCTCCCTAAAAATAAGAATCTGACGTCAGATTTTACATATTAGCTACAATTTGTTACTTTACACTTGCACATGGTAACATAGCTTTCTTTGTCTTCAGGTATGGATCCTGGAGTGTGTAAATTCTGTGGGAAAGTCTTCTCAAGCACATCGACACTCCGGCAGCATGAGTCACGACACAAGAAATCCGGGCCATACTCCTGCTGTGAAAGGATTTTTTTCTCCCAAGCCAACCTTAAACGCCACAGATGCAACGTCCATGATGAAACCAAAAGTCATGTGTGTGAACAATGCGGAGCTGCATTTGCCGTCAATGCTGACCTAAACAGACACAAAAGGAGGCACGCAAACTCCTTTAAATATACTTGCGATACATGTCAAATGAAGTTCGAGACCCGTGCTGCTCTGAAAGACCACATAGACAAGCATAATAATGAATTTCAACACCGATGTGATGAATGTGATAAAACATTTAGGTATCGATCAAACCTTCGAAGACATATTCGAATGACTCACGAGGGCCAGTGAAGTGACATGTGACAATGACATGTTAACCATGAACATGTATATGTAAAGTCGCTCTACCTCTTGCAACCATTGTTTTGACGCAATGGCTCAATTGAATCGAGTCATGGCAAAACTTGCCTTTTACATATGCGAAAACAAGGGCTCAGATCACCTGCGTGGTAATTGGGCAGCTGATCAGTGCCTTTGTTTTCATTACATATATAGTACAAACCCTCTTCTCACTCTAAACCCTGCCATCGCCTGAGGCTGTACAGCCTTGTCTGTGTTCGGGAACCCAAAGACAAGTTTTCTCATGACGCGACTCAATTATGTTATTAAATCATGTTTTTGTAAAATTATATATTTGATATTTTTTTCTTTTATTTTAATCTGAGCAGGCAGCATTCAGATATGATTTTATACTTTAATTGTTCGTGCCAAATCAGGGAGTGCAAGTTCTAGTCTATAAATCAGTTTTAGTTTCTTTTTATTTTATATTTTTATTTCTAATACGTTAGTTTTGTTTTGTTTACTGTTGAGCAGGAAGCTCTTTGAAGTGATTTAATATGATTACTGATATGTCTTATTTCTTTGTTTTTCCTGATATCCGCTCAAATGTGAGTCCATAACGTGGACATGTCCGTGTTATAATTTAAACGCTAGATAAAATGATGAGACTGACTGCCATAAAATGTCTAAAATTCATATGTAGCGAGGCAGTTCTAATAGATACCCACAGCTTATGGTCGTATAAAGAACAATCAAAGAAAGTTCCACAATTATTACTTTATGATGCTCGTACCAAGCAGAGAACACCCCTGTTTTATTATATGATCTTGAGTTATTTTCTTTTAATAGAGAAGTGAGTGTATTCTTTAAATGAGTATCAAAAGAGTACAACGAAGGCGGTTCTTTGGTTAAATTTGTTTCACGTTTTTGCCTTTGCTGTTGCTGCATGTGTCCTAGACGACGAAGTCAATACTATGCATGACTCATAATAACTGCCAACAGCACCTGAACATCTTTTCTTAAATATAAGTGATGTCCGGAAAACTGCACATTGAAGTTTCCATGACAACACTCAGATTTCAGAAAGTATACATTCCCTGTTGCTTCTGGCAGTAAATATGAAGGTTAAATGTAGTCTCCACATCGTGCACTAGGCTTTATATAGCAACAAAATGCATTTCTTTCTAAAATAAAAGTCATAAAAATGAATTGAACACAAACCACGCATAGATGTGCCCCTTGATTATGCAAAAAACAAAATAAAAGTTATATCAAATTCACCGCTTTTATGGTTTGGTTGCTAGGTATCTGCAAGACAACTTTCCCAGGCGCATCTACTAAGCGCTTGTATGTAGCACGCCACCAGGATAGTTGGGTCACAGGACATTGATGCTAAGTGTGTAGAAGCAATATAAATGACCAAATTAGTCCTAGAACCCCTTTTTCTCCATCGCTGCTCAGCGATGGAGAAAAAGGGGTTTTAGGGCAGTTTGGGTCACTTATTTAGTTTCACAAATTAATCGTCAATGTCCCGTGGGTAGATATATACCCCGACCGTCATGGTAGCTTGTTCGCTTTGTGCACGCTAGCAACTCCGAGTTCCGTACGTGCTATCGTCAAGAATGGGCCATGAAAGAAAATTTCTATGGAAATTAATGCTTTTCCTGATTCAAGAATATACTTGTCAGTTACCCAAGAAATACACGATCGATTTAACCCGAATATTGGAATGAAAACAGACAACAACAAAAAGTGATTTCAATCAGGAAGTTTTGTTTGGCATGTGTATGTATGTATGTATGCTAAAACAAAGTTCTAATGGGTCACCTAACATACATACATGAAAAATTATACGGCTTGCGTATCAATATGTACGTTATTATTTACGTACATATATACGTACGTATACATATATGTCAAGTATATATGCAGATGTGTTAACACATGGACAAGCGAGCACACATACGTAAAGACAGAAAAGGATGCCAGAGGACTGAACTGCTTCTAGCACATTGATTCCTTATTTGAAAAAAAAAATCACTGAATCCTTGTGCTTAAGTCTCTTAAGTACGCACAAAACCCTCGTCGTCTACACTTAGTCCCATTCGGTCAGTTGGAAGTAACTTGGACTCGTTGCGTCTTGCTTTCTCGTATCGAACCCCCAGAGTACCTCTCTCGACAGCGTTTCTCTCGAACGACATAACTGCCTCCTTTTTCTTTCCTTTCAACCGCTTTCTGTCCCGCTGGTCGAAAAAGTGGTCCCTGCAAAAGTAATAATAATATGACACATTAGAGGAATTGAGTATGATTTTTCATTTGTTAACATTCGCAAGGTCACGAGGGAAGTGTTTAAGCCGAGCTCTCGTTTTTCAATATTTCCATTGGGGCCTTGCAAATGTTTTATATATGACAAAATCATGTTTGATCGCTATTATTGCATAAATACGACAAAACCATTGCAAAGACGAACAAGCGAGTTCGGTATCGGTTTAAGCCACCTGCAGAGCGGTCTCGAATTGTCGAGCCAAATATTGCTTACTTCGTTTTGATACATCTAATGATCCTTTCCCCATTCGCCAACTTCGATTCTGAATGTTGAAGTTGCTCATCTGTGTCACTGTGGGATGATGTTATGCTGTCATGATCCACAAGCTTATAGACTGTACTTCTTGCGGTCCTGTAGGAAAACGTCCTGAAATAATAAAAACAAAAACAAAATCAACAATAACAACAAATACATATTTATCAAGCACATCCATGTTTTTTATTGCAGGTCATCTTGCATGTATGTCTGCCTGTCGGTCGTGTGCCTGTCTGTCTATTTGTCTGTCTGTCTATTATTTCCACTTGAATGACTACAGCAAACAATATTTACAGAATATTATCTGTAACTATTGCTGTATACAAACTTAAACCAAATGGCTAATAGGTTCAAGCAAAAGTGAGGGTCGGATTTTGGTTATAATTGCATCAGTTCCTGGACATTGTTTATTTGTTGCTTTTATATTCAACCAAGCTGTGTGTGGTAATAAAACGATATACGTTGATTGTGTAGCAGAAGTGAGCAATTTAAGATTTGAAAAGATGAAGAAAACACAAACTTAAATGATAGGGAACACACGGATAGGGAACACACGGATAGGGAACACACGTGTGGTACAGTTTCGTCCATGTTGTCATGTCTGAAGACTAGGTCCCTTGGACTTAACACATTAGGCACAACGTAATCTCCAGCCTCGTCACAGTCTGTCCAAGTAAGTAGTCCGTCCACCGCTTCCTGGGTTCAACCAGTACTAAGCAAGGTAAATGTGACTTGCTCAAGGCCACAATGAAAAGTGCACCTACCGGGGTTCGAACAAGGGACCCCTTGGTCCGAAATCCGACGCCCTAACCACTGCGCCACTCCGCCATCCTATAGGGAACACACTGGGTTTGATAAGACCCATTAACAAAATATTCAATGAAAATTGGAATGGGAAGCTTTTTATGGAAACTATTTGAACATCAATTTAAACTGCAATCACAATTCTATTATGGATAAAAATAAACCGTTGAGATCCTTTACGAGCAAAGAACATTCATAACAAAGAAGGTTGGTCATACCCTAGTTTCCACTATTAAAGCCTTATCAGTGACCCTATAAATCTGGTAAAATGAGCCAGATGAAAATACTGTGAATTTACAAATTTTAACAAGGCAGTCGTAGCAAAGACTGGTATAGGTAAAAAAAAATCTAACTATTTTAAATTTGTTTGGAAAATGATTCTAAACATCATTTCTGAGTTCTCATGATCTACAATGTTCTCATGTTCTCATCATTTCTGAGTTCTCATGATCTTGAATCTACAATGACCAAAAGCAAAATATAATCTGCACTATAGATGAAGCTAAGTGAATGCTTACCTATTGGGATCCATGCGTGTATACAGCTTCTCGGTGGCCGTTCCTATGAACCTTCCAAATTCGGTGGTTGTGACAGTACCATGTCCCTGTTTGTCATACTGTGTTAGTTCGGAGAAGAATGTTTCCCCCATCATAGAACTGAAGGCTCGGACATTGTATGTTCCTGTTTCACATAATGCATACAAAAGAGACTTTGCGTCTATGTTGGCTAATAATGCCTCCCATAACTGGAGAGGCCAACCACGAATGTTCGTCGTTGGTGGAGGAAACTCATTAAAGTCCACCTCGTCAAGTAGTCTTTCCCTTAAATTTTGGCGCATCACTATTCTGTCTTTTGCGGGAATTCCAGGATCATCTTCACTCTTCCACCAGTCACGTATATCTCGACAAAGGTCTGCAGCATCAATATCTCCATTCTGTCTCATTTTTCTTTCGACTGGTTCACTAAAATGGGTGACAGCCATAGAAACTGACATAGGCTCTGTGATTTCTTCTATCATAATAGGTGAGAGGAAAGTGGTTTTTGTCTTAGCGACTGTCAACCATGGTGTATTTGGAAGTCCATGTAAACCACCCTTGCAACATTTTCTGCGGGCACGAGTTAACAAATGCGTGGAGTCGATACAGCGTACTTCCAATTGCTGTCGAGTTTCACTGAATTCTGGTGTATAAAACCAAAGACTTGGATATGCTGAGTCATCTATCACCGGGTTTTCCCGCAGCGGGGAATCATTGAACCATTTCTTATATCGACCCTGCCATATGTATTTTGCATAGACAATATTAAGCATATGTTTTGAGACTTTTTTCGAAAGCACTGAAGATGAAAGTTCAACCAAACGTCTTGGCGTTGCTTTTCGTCTCTTGGTTCGAGAATCAATTTGAGGCTTTCCTAGTCCTAAGATATTCGATAAACTGTCCAGTTTTGAAGCTTTACTTGAACTTTCTTTCACTTTGATACCTGATGTTCTTGTTATATATCTTGCTAATACACGTAATTCAAAATCACGGAGCTTTCCCAGTTTATCAGTTGATGACAAGATATCCATTAACTCACCAGTCTGAACGTCATTCCATCTACCTTTTTTATTACACTTGTTGTCTGCCTTTAATAGTGCTAACAGGGTAATAGCATCAGCGACATTCAACTTATGTTCGCCAGTCATTACATTCATATCGGAATCTGGTTCCGTATTTTGAGGTTCCACCTCTACAGATGGTCCAGAAATGACAGTTGTGCTAGTGTCTGTAGATTCCTCCTCAGGATTTTCGCTATTAGAAAGGACATTCGCCCACTCAGTATCATTTACATTTGCCGACATTATGTCTATCTCAATGTCTTTATCAACTTCTGTGAATGCTAATAATTCAGTCTGTAGTTCTAATGCACCATCACTATTTAAGTGTAGAATACTGTCTGGGATCGTTTCTAGCAATGTGGTGCTCATGTCATTTGATTCTATGCAGTCTGTTTGCACTGTAGAGTGATGGTTTCTTACTGAAGGGAAACCTGGAAGTATGATTCCTTTGTTTGTGCAAATCATTTTACCGCATTCTCTTTCATATTCAGGCACTTTATTCAGATCCTTAAAAGTTCTTATAATATCAGACTTCTTTGTCCGCTCAGCTTCCCGCCACACATCCTTTTGAAGTTGCAAAACAGTCAGTGGCTGTCCCATTACAGAACGTACAACCAGATTATGCCACTGGCCATCAAACGATTCCGCGGGTATATGTATCCCTGCTTCATGGCAACGGTTGTGCACATCCTGGGAAACTCTTCTGAGAGTTTCTGTATTGAGAGAGTACCCCTTCGGGAACCAGCATACTGGGGCACATTTGATACTGTCTTTAGTCCATAATCTATCCAAATCACAGCATAGATAAACTATTGCTTCTGATGCCTTTTCTCTACGAAGGTTGTAAGAACGAATTTGCATGGTCTTAATATCATTAAGTACAGTTAGAAGATCTTTTGCATTGACAGATTCGGCTTCTGACATGTTAGTATTATCCACAGACCTATCATTGACTGCTGATTCGAAGAGTCCTATGAGTTCAACATTTGAGCTTTTTGTTGCAATTTCCTCTTTTAAAGCTTTGACATCGTTTGATAGTTTTGTTGGTTTCTTAGGATTTTCATTTCCATAAATGTTTTTTGCTATTTCATAACTTCGTTCAAACAAGTCACTGTCCTTGTTTAACAAAAACACAGAGGAAAAATCCGGTCTCCATGATAAATATATCAATTTCTCAACGTTCAGAGCCTCCATTTCTGCCAAACATTGTAAAAGATACCGAGGAGGAAGTTTCTTGTGAAGCTGGTAGACAGGACATTTGAATTCAATTGCTGCTGTAGTTGAATCCAAACTATCTGTTTGTCTCAGACTGCCGTCAGGTGAAACAACCATGAATGATTCATCTAGCTCGACGCAACCTTCCTCGTAAAACCGCACATTTGGCTCTATAACAGGTAGCACCTTCCCAACCAATGTCGCAGCAGCATTTTGTTCATTGTTTGTCCCATAGTCCAACATTTCTTGCACGGCTTCGGAAAACGGCTTTGGTGGCACGTGACAAATGACTTCCTCAAAGTGTTCCTTTTCCTTTTGTAAGCCGTCAAGTCCAATTGCTTTGAAAAATGTGCTACCTGTAATTTTTGCCTTTTCACGAATGGTTTTCCATTCATCCGTTCTTTGTCTTACCAGTCTTGTGTCAGAGGTGGATGGTGCACTATCCCCAAGTTCCTGATAGTTATCACACTGGTTAATGTTCACTTTGTTCCCGGTAATGTATTTACTGCCCTGTATGTATGCCAAGTATTGACAGATCGTTTCTCTCAGCTTTTCAAAACCTTGCAGGAAGTCATCTATGTCATGAATGAAAGCGATGATGCCACTTATTGCGAAAACATATTTACCCTTCCTCCAGTTTTCTTCTCCACCACGCTCAATCAATTTCTTTTTAGAATATTCTTTTTTCTCTTTAATGTCTAGAATATCAATCACACTACATGACAAATCTTTAAGTGCGAACTGTAGTGATTGCACACTGTTAGTATGCGTTTCTTGATTCAGTGTCTTTATATCAACACAACTTTCTAACTGTTCGAGATCTTTAACTGTCTTCTCAATAACACATATTTTACTTTTCAATTCTTCTTGTCTCTGCCTAAGGGACATACTATCCTCATGACCTAGAATGTTCACATCACCTGAATTTTCTGTCAACCCTTGTTTAATTTTCTTCCCATCATAAGTGAGGCATGCCGATTTAGATTTAAGAGCACCAGCCAAAGACTGCATCGCATCAGTGAGCATACCCGGGGGACGTTCTCGTGTTTCAAATTCAGAATAGGGTGTAAAACTCCGCAATATGTCTACAGACGGCACAGCAAAGTTGATTTCGGAGTTTAAAGGGGAAAACTCTCCTTTACTTGCTTCCCCCAAAACGACTTGAGCGGTATTTTTATGTCCGCTCATGAAATTTATGAACTTTCCTCCAAAGATCCTCAATCCAAGCTTCCAGAACTTTTTTGTTTGGTCACTGTAACGCATAGATGATGTGTTTTCCGTTGTATACCACCTTAGAACCTCAACCCACAGGAGGTATGCAATATTATCCAATGGAAAGTTGTTAGAATGGACAAGTCTGCAGAAATCCAAAAAGGATTTCTTTGTTCCAGATTCTTCAAGCGCTTTGAGTACATCAGGTAGGATGGCATTCATTTCCTGAATTTCTTGTTCATGCGGAGTTTGAGAAATTGAAACAGACTGCAGTGTATCTGACATTTGATGAACAGGTTCGAGTGGATCTACATTTATAAGACTTCTTGAAGAAACCTTGAATTCCCCAACATCTGCTGATTCTTGTTCCGTGAATACTAATGGAAATGCTTCAAATGTATCATCACATGTCTCATTTGAAAAAAGAGAACGAGCCGAACTACCACGTAATCGCTTCATTGCTGGCGACTTTGAAGGTGTTGGCCTAAATTTCTGGCGTCCATGGGGCGTTCCTTTACTCAACGGGGTACCTGGTGATCTTGACAAAAATGTTCTTTTTCTATCTGTCAATTTAATGGGTGAGTTTTGTTTCTTTTTCTTCAAGGAAATCTGTGGTGAAGCTATTAAATCTAGGAATCCCGGCCATTTTAGACATGAACGTGGAATCAGTTGTGCTTCCTTTTGTCTTGCACGTTTTAGTTCTTTCTTCCTAGGTCTAGATACTTTGATGGTCAGGTGTGTTTTCCGTTTGGCCATACCTGAAAATAGAATTTATACATAAATTGTGTGTTCTGTATCTTTTTTCCATATATGGGTGTTCTATATCATCATGTTCAGCAAATGTGTTCCATAGCATTTACCACACATGTAGCAAAAAATATATATCATTGTTTTCTTTTATTAAAAATAAAGGGATGGAACGAGTCTGATAGTGTTGAAAATCATTGCATATACTTTATATGTTTACAATAAACATAAACAGAGTAAAGTATTAGAAAGTAACACACAAGACCTGATCAACCTTAATTGTAACATGCCTTCACCTTCTGCTCCTTTACAGCCATTGTGCTCATTAAATGCCACCAAAAGTTTGCAAAAATGAATTCGGAAAGTCATATTGATATGCTATTAAATGACATCACAGCATCTAACGTCGTGGAATCGTAAAAAGGTAGCTTCTTGTCAGTAGTACCTTTCACAGAATTGATACTCCACTTTTACCTGACCCTAATTGTATCATTTTATATTTAGATTTATTTCAAACATTTGAACAGAAGGTAAACACATATCTGTGTTTTCCTGTGCAGGTAGAATTTCGAGTCTTCAAATTTGAATATTGAAAATTAAAAACTTGAATCAGTATACTACCCAAATTAACGACACAGATCGGATGGTACGAATGCAAAGTCTAACACCATTATACTATCACATAGCGAATGGCAAAAACACAGATCAGACGTTAAGGGTAAATGGTTCCATCAGGTAAGACTTAAATTGACCTGCTCAACTATCCTATATCAAAGCGGACCAAACAGATGTCAAGGTTTGCACCAGGTAACTCTTTAAAAGGCCTGCAGAGCTACATACATTACATAGAAGCTATTTCGGAGATTTTTTTGTGATACCTGAGAAGGCAAATGTAATATGTGTCGTTCAGTGGTGACGGTGGACAGGTTGATCAGTATTACAATTATTGGCTTGTGGATGGATTTAGTGGTCATTTTTCTTATTTTTAAATATTTGTTTTCAGCTTTGTTGACCTAGTACACGATGTGGAGGCTAAACAGGGCCAATTGTAATTGCTAACAGCATCTGAAAATCTTTTCTGAAACATATGTAATGCTTGTGAAACTGCAAATTGCAAATTCATGGGCATCACTCATATTTCAGAAAAGATTTCCAGATACTGTTAGCAGTTGAAGAAGGTAAAATATAACATCCACACCGTGAACTAGGTCAAACATAGAAACAAGAAAGCAAACAAATTTTGTTTTCAAAAAACAAGAAGGGGGCGCACTGGCCTAGTGGTTAGAGCGTCGGACTCCGGATCGGGAGACCCGGGTTCGATCCTCGGCCGGGTCGGTGTGTTGTTTCCTTGAGCAAGAGACATTTACTCCCCAAAAGTACTGGTAATACCCAGGAATAGGTGGCTCCGTCTCAACATGACTGAAAAATTGTTTACCGGGACGTTAAACAAGAATCAAAACAAAAAACAAAACAAAAAAACAAGAAAAATGACCACTAAAACCATCCTGCGTTGTATTCACGTGTTATATCATAAAAGTGGCTCCCTTGTAAAGAAGCTTAGGTATGCTACACTTTTCATGAGATGAATTAATGACTGCAAATTCGCTGATCCATTCCTTTTGAAATACCTACTACTTAGGAGTGAAACGACAAGGAGACCGAAACGACTAGGCATTATGATCTTAAATGTCATTGATGTATGTCATGTATTAACACTTTTCGCATATGATCACGCATATGATCGCACTATGCTTTTTATATTGAAATGTTGAAAAACATAGATCAGCCTATACTAAATTGATGAAATTGAAGTTTAACATGCATTTCTTAACAATAATAATATCAACAGGGCAGAGGTCATCGCCAATAAAAATATAATTATGAGTTCCTTTAAGAGCAGTAGAGACATTTAAAAGAAAGAGGGTGGGCCAGACAGCTGTTTCAGATAATCAATCCTCTTCAGTGACCCTGAATGAACTGGCAAAGAAAGCCAGAAAAATATATTGTAATTTCGAATTTCAGCAAAGAAGTCTTTCAATGACTGAATTAAATCTAAGCCTTTGTTTACATATCTACGATTGTTTTTATAAAAATGTGATTATCGAACTGCGTTGAAAAGTGTGTGCTGGGGGTCAAAGATTTATTTTTCATCATGGGGGGATGGGGGTCAAAAGTCGAAAATTGGAATTGGTAGAGAGGTCAGAAGAAAATTCCCAAATTTGTGAAAATTCCTCCACCTCACCCCTCCCCAGTTGATAAATAATTACCGTTCTCTTTAATAGATCTTAGCTCAAGGGTTGGTAGAATGTATATCATAAAAAGCAGGAAACAATTAGTTGGCATAATATTTCCATGTTGATCGCCATTTTGTTTAACAGTTATTTCATTGTCGCCGACAGGTAGGATTCCATCATGCTCTGACCTGACGCATTCTTGCTTTTTAAGTCAAAATTGGCTTTTAATTCAATGTACAAAGTGCACAGGATCTGAATAAGGTATCGCTGGCAAAACACGACACAAGACTTTGTGAATTGATATCTCGCTATTGGCTAATCAACTTAAAACGAGTATTTTGTAGTTTCACTGACGTGGTTTGAACAAAATGTTTACTGTCAGGCTTGCTATGAGAAATTTGGGATAGAACTTTTTAGAAAATGTCATTACATTTAATGGCCTAAATTTGTTGTGGGTTTTGCGACTGTAGTTGACAATCCGACTTACAGCCCTATTAAGCCAGTCAAACTGAACTGTTAGCAAGTTTAAAGGTGTATATTCATGTAAAAAGAACATCTACAGCGTGTTTATAATAAAAAAATAACATTAAATATGGTTGGGTGCAAGTGCTAAGACTCACAGATGAAAAACTTACACTTTATTGAGTGACGTGGTTCTCATAGAAGAGGAGGGATTTACAAACAAAAACAACAACAACAGGATCAGAATCAGAATAGTTCACTGTTGAAACGCAAAAATGACAATACCTCGCCTATTTGATCTTCTTGACAACTGACCTCAAAACAATGAATTATTACAACAATTCACTGCTAGAGCTAGTCTATTTCTTAATTTAAAGATGAAACATTGCGACGTTTAATGCCATTTTCACAATGGTCACAATGCACTGAGTTTTGGATGTGTTCCTTATCTGGAAGTTTTTTACTTATTTTCGGCTGTGACATTCCAATGCCAATCGATCTTTCGACGAACTGTGCAATCTTGCATTTGACCAAATAATACATGATATTTGTGACAATCCGTGTCTGTCAAATTACTCTAAAAGTCGTCGAAGCAGCAAAAATGCAATTTATCTTTGTGATTTCATCGAGAAGTGTGTTCCCATCTGCGGAAAAACTTTGGTTGATCGAGTTAAGCTCTCAAACGGACCAATATTGGCAGCTGGAATTGTTAGAAGTTGCAATTAAAGCCGTTTCCGGGGTAGCTGAGTCATAGATATAGTTTGGAGACCCTCTGTGACAAAAAATATTTACCCTTTTTCTCCTTTGAAGTGACTGTGTTTGTGGCAGTTTGTTGACGATTTTGGTGTACTCCGTATCATTTAACCACGTGACTATGACGTACGTTTGTCACCCTGTTTGTTGTTGTTGGTAAATTCCTCCACTGTCTGGAGAACTTCACATAAGTGAATAAGTCCTTAATTGCACCCCACCAATTACGAATGTTTATTTGTTCACACTGATTCAGTTGTTCACATTATTAAGCAGACTGAAGCGCCTACAGTGCAGTGCATAGCACAATCCTCTGGAGACTGATTCAAACTTGTGTAGAAAGTCTTCCCTATAGGAGGTTTTAGGAATTCCCAAAGTGACGTCATTTTCGCGCATGCGCACATCCGTGGCCGTCAACGGTTCGTCCAGCTCTATTGAATCTATGTTAAATGTGGGTTTATATTTTGAGAAAATGGGCTTTTATAGCCAATGTCATATCAAAACTTGTTTGTATTATTTGATATACATTCAAAATACATCTTACCGATAAATAATTGTTCCGAATAACAAACGTTTATCCATTTAAAAGGCAAAATATGAGGCTGCGGGAAGTCCAGAAGTCTCGAGCAGAACGCTGATATTTTCTTCCAATATAACCCATAAAAACTTTAAACATGTAAAATTTTGGTTTGTTAAGCACTTTTATGATGAACAGAGTGAATCCACCTGCTTGTTTGTCAGTTCTCTCTCTCTCTCTCTCTCTCTCTCTCTCTCTCTCTCCGTGATTCATCTCAAAACCAGTGATTATTGACAGTCCAAATTGTAGCTTAATTAGGCTAATTAAAAACAGTTAACTTACGATTAATTTGTCCCAAAGAAATAACTAAAATTCCATGTTAAATATTTGATTTTCACAGTTGACATCGTTCTAACAGATCCGTTGTATCACCCTCTGTTGAATAAATGAACGACACGCCCCGCGGACTGGCGGAATCAGAGTGTTTTCACAAGTGATTGTTATTGGTGTAATAAAAGAGGGGGCCATAAAAGATCTTTAAAGGATGCCGACATGCTGGACCCAAAATTACTGGGTCCGAGATTATAACACATTTTAACAAGTCTGACATAATGCAACGACACTGAATTCGTTCTCTATCAGTTACATTTTAATTTGTTGCCGTGTTTTTGTATAAACACTAGCTAATATATATTGTCTGTCTGTCTGTCTGTCTGTCTGTCTGTCTGTCTGTCTGTCTGTCAGACAGGCCAGTTTCATTTTAATTCATTGCCTGTTTTTTTTTGAAAAGCACTAGCTAATATATAATGTCTGTCTGTCTGTCTGTCAGGACATGTGTATTTATGTTTCTATCTGTCTGTCTGTCTGTCTGAACATGCACACGGAAAGGAACATTTATGTGCATGTTCATACAGACAGACGGATACATGTGCATATTCAGACAGACAGACAGATAGAAACAAAAATACACATGTCCTTATATATTAGCTAGTGCTTTTTCAAAAAACAGGCAATGAATTAAAATGAATCTGGCCTGTCTGTAAATGCGCATATATGTAGGTTTATCAGTCTGTACGCATATACACACTTTTGTTTCTATCAGTTTTTCTGTCTCTCTTAAATTCGCAATTATGCACAAAAGCTTCTGTTAGCACATATTTTGT
This sequence comes from Loripinus fragilis, assembly GCA_964019695.1. Lineage (NCBI taxonomy): Eukaryota > Metazoa > Mollusca > Bivalvia > Lucinida > Lucinidae > Loripinus > Loripinus fragilis. The sequence goes on along the minus strand of OZ026519.1, from coordinate 13,626,952 downwards.
CGTATAACTGTCCACTTCTTCTTCTGAATAGCCATCTTCATCTTACTTATGCTCCCGCGAATCTGCGCAGGCTCACCTAAGGCAATGCAACAAGTTGACATTGTGCAGTCTCGAATGAGCCTTTGCTGTTCGAGAGGAAAATGTAATTATATTTTAGCGCCATCGTGTGCGCATTTGCTACTCGAGACGAAAGTCAACATTATATTTTTCTTTTTTCAGCCCCTAGTTTATGTCCACAATCAAATGTACAAGTGTCGACTGCTGATGATAACCTTTGAAAACAGTTCAGGCCCGACAAAATGTTCTCGCAAGAATGCCTGCATGTGCAGATTCGTATCAACCTTCGCTGCTCAAGAAAAAATGTTCCGTTTCTTTTTCAGCGCCCATTTGTGTCCTTAATCATCTGCTACTAGAATCGTCCGCTGATAGCCTTTTCAAACAGTTTGGACCCAGGTTAGACCCGGCAAAACTTTCTTGCGAAAATGGCGCGCATTCGAAGTCCCGCATGAGCCTTCGCTGCTGGAGAGGAAAGGTTTTTTTTATTTTTTAAGTGCACATTTCTGTTCTTCAACTTCCTCAGTGTTTGTATAGCACTGAGTTTTCTTGCAGGAATACGCTTAGGCTAAGTGCAGTCTCATATCTCTGCTTGAGAGGAAAGTGTTGTTGTTTTTCAGCGACCATCTCATCTGTCCGTTTTTTTTGTAAGTTCCTTTCTTTCCACAATATTCTATTCAGTTTTGTTGAAATAGCTGTTTTAGCAGTGTGTGTTCTTGCGAGAATGCACACATGAGCCAGGGATGTATACTTGCATTTTTGGGTCGAGTTGCCCTGCACCCAAGATGAATTCCTACACGATGCGACATGGTGAAATTTTGTACATGCAATTAAATAATGCACTGTTCATATATTTCAAAATGTGTTCCATTTGTAAGTTCTTTACAATAATATAGTTGAAAATATCTACATTCGCTTTCAGAGTCTAGTTACATAAAATAAATAATAAAAAAAATAAACAACCGCCATGTTAATTGTTAGCAAACACTTTTTAAAGAAAATAAATGAAGTGTGTCATTGACAAAAGTTCGTTAATTATCAAAATAGTTGCCTTAAAATGGTTAATTTTGTAGTGATAAATTGAATTGAAAAGTTTAACGGCTCCCGATTTATTCATTTCAAACACAACGACAGACAAATTATCTCAATAAATGTTAATATTATTTGACGAAGTATTTCTAGATGCATTCAAGATGCATTTCCAATTCACATTTATATAAATTAAATAGCAAATTGTAACAAGGGAACTTAAAATCGGTGGAAAATGTTGAAAATTCTACTGCTTTCCCTATCTAGGCAATACACAGTTGACGGCCAGTATACCCCAAGTCTATTTATAGAACCGGAAGTACGTCACGATAAAACCTCCTATATAGGAGGTTTTAGGAATTCCCAAAGTGACGTCATTTTCGCGCATGCGCACATCCGTGGCCGTCAACGGTTCGTCCAGCTCTATTGAATCTATGTTAAATGTGGGTTTATATTTTGAGAAAATGGGCTTTTATAGCCAATGTCATATCAAAACTTGTTTGTATTATTTGATATACATTCAAAATACATCTTACCGATAAATAATTGTTCCGAATAACAAACGTTTATCCATTTAAAAGGCAAAATATGAGGCTGCGGGAAGTCCAGAAGTCTCGAGCAGAACGCTGATATTTTCTTCCAATATAACCCATAAAAACTTTAAACATGTAAAATTTTGGTTTGTTAAGCACTTTTATGATGAACAGAGTGAATCCACCTGCTTGTTTGTCAGTTCTCTCTCTCTCTCTCTCTCTCTCTCTCTCTCTCTCTCTCTCTCCGTGATTCATCTCAAAAGCAGTGATTATTGACAGTCCAAATTGTAGCTTAATTAGGCTAATTAAAAACAGTTAACTTACGATTAATTTGTCCCAAAGAAATAACTAAAATTCCATGTTAAATATTTGATTTTCACAGTTGACATCGTTCTAACAGATCCGTTGTATCACCCTCTGTTGAATAAATGAACGACACGCCCCGCGGACTGGCGGAATCAGAGTGTTTTCACAAGTGATTGTTATTGGTGTAATAAAAGAGGGGGCCATAAAAGATCTTTAAAGGATGCCGACATGCTGGACCCAAAATTACTGGGTCCGAGATTATAACACATTTTAACAAGTCTGACATAATGCAACGACACTGAATTCGTTCTCTATCAGTTACATTTTAATTTGTTGCCGTGTTTTTGTATAAACACTAGCTAATATATATTGTCTGTCTGTCTGTCTGTCTGTCTGTCTGTCTGTCAGACAGGCCAGTTTCATTTTAATTCATTGCCTGTTTTTTTTTGAAAAGCACTAGCTAATATATAATGTCTGTCTGTCTGTCTGTCAGGACATGTGTATTTATGTTTCTATCTGTCTGTCTGTCTGTCTGAACATGCACACGGAAAGGAACATTTATGTGCATGTTCATACAGACAGACGGATACATGTGCATATTCAGACAGACAGACAGATAGAAACAAAAATACACATGTCCTTATATATTAGCTAGTGCTTTTTCAAAAAACAGGCAATGAATTAAAATGAATCTGGCCTGTCTGTAAATGCGCATATATGTAGGTTTATCAGTCTGTACGCATATACACACTTTTGTTTCTATCAGTTTTTCTGTCTCTCTTAAATTCGCAATTATGCACAAAAGCTTCTGTTAGCACATATTTTGTCGTATAACTGTCCACTTCTTCTTCTGAATAGCCATCTTCATCTTACTTATGCTCCCGCGAATCTGCGCAGGCTCACCTAAGGCAATGCAACAAGTTGACATTGTGCAGTCTCGAATGAGCCTTTGCTGTTCGAGAGGAAAATGTAATTATATTTTAGCGCCATCGTGTGCGCATTTGCTACTCGAGACGAAAGTCAACATTATATTTTTCTTTTTTCAGCCCCTAGTTTATGTCCACAATCAAATGTACAAGTGTCGACTGCTGATGATAACCTTTGAAAACAGTTCAGGCCCGACAAAATGTTCTCGCAAGAATGCCTGCATGTGCAGATTCGTATCAACCTTCGCTGCTCAAGAAAAAATGTTCCGTTTCTTTTTCAGCGCCCATTTGTGTCCTTAATCATCTGCTACTAGAATCGTCCGCTGATAGCCTTTTCAAACAGTTTGGACCCAGGTTAGACCCGGCAAAACTTTCTTGCGAAAATGGCGCGCATTCGAAGTCCCGCATGAGCCTTCGCTGCTGGAGAGGAAAGGTTTTTTTTATTTTTTAAGTGCACATTTCTGTTCTTCAACTTCCTCAGTGTTTGTATAGCACTGAGTTTTCTTGCAGGAATACGCTTAGGCTAAGTGCAGTCTCATATCTCTGCTTGAGAGGAAAGTGTTGTTGTTTTTCAGCGACCATCTCATCTGTCCGTTTTTTTTGTAAGTTCCTTTCTTTCCACAATATTCTATTCAGTTTTGTTGAAATAGCTGTTTTAGCAGTGTGTGTTCTTGCGAGAATGCACACATGAGCCAGGGATGTATACTTGCATTTTTGGGTCGAGTTGCCCTGCACCCAAGATGAATTCCTACACGATGCGACATGGTGAAATTTTGTACATGCAATTAAATAATGCACTGTTCATATATTTCAAAATGTGTTCCATTTGTAAGTTCTTTACAATAATATAGTTGAAAATATCTACATTCGCTTTCAGAGTCTAGTTACATAAAATAAATAATAAAAAAAATAAACAACCGCCATGTTAATTGTTAGCAAACACTTTTTAAAGAAAATAAATGAAGTGTGTCATTGACAAAAGTTCGTTAATTATCAAAATAGTTGCCTTAAAATGGTTAATTTTGTAGTGATAAATTGAATTGAAAAGTTTAACGGCTCCCGATTTATTCATTTCAAACACAACGACAGACAAATTATCTCAATAAATGTTAATATTATTTGACGAAGTATTTCTAGATGCATTCAAGATGCATTTCCAATTCACATTTATATAAATTAAATAGCAAATTGTAACAAGGGAACTTAAAATCGGTGGAAAATGTTGAAAATTCTACTGCTTTCCCTATCTAGGCAATACACAGTTGACGGCCAGTATACCCCAAGTCTATTTATAGAACCGGAAGTACGTCACGATAAAACCTCCTATGGGTTTCACTGGCTTTCAGATTTATTGTTGTACAATCCAAAATAAGTGCTACTAGTAAGTCAACATCTTTAAAAATTTCTTTTTGTTCTTCTGTCCCTTGGTATTCAATCAAAATCTTACTGATCTTTTCCATGAACTGGTCTCAGGGCTCCGACAAACATTGACACTTCAACAGGAAGTGAATCATATCCTCAGCGTCATCACCACACAGTAGACACGTTGGGTCGACAGAATACTGATTGAATTTGGCACGATTTGACTGCAGAACATATGTGCCTGTCATAAGTTTTGCTTTGAGGCCTGCTTTCTTAATTGCCATAAGGTTAAAGCCTGCATTTTTCCAAAGATAATGTACCTCACCAATTTTGTAATTTTGAGTATTCAAAAATTTAAGTGACGATTTTTCACTTGCCTCAAGTTTTATTTTATCAACCCAATATGCACTGACATGTTTATCCACGGTCTGCTTCCATGCTTCTTTGGAAATTTCAGTATTTAAAAGATCAATGGTACTTGGCAAATTGTACTGAGATAGGATTGGACCGACATAGACAAACCAACTTTTAGATTTTTTGTCATTGAGTAGAATTTGGCGTTCTGCAAGCTCCCTCTCAATTGAATTACTACGAAGCACACTTCCCAAAGTGCCCAAGACACGCTTATGTAGATCTGCCACCAGAGGCAGCTGACCCGACAGTATATATACAACATTTGGCCCGACAGAAAGGGGTATGTGTTCGATCCTGATGCGACATCCAATTTTATGCAAATAAATTAACGCCAATATCAACGTTTATTCCAGAGTTTTGTTGGGCTCGAGAAGATTATTTTGCGCGGACAAATACCCCCTTTTTATTAGCATATCTGGTCCTTTGCATGTGCGGATCCAGAGGGGGACAGGGGGTCCGGACCCCCTCCCTGGAAAATTACAAAAATATAGGGTTCCTTGGCAATACTGGTCCGGAACCCCTTAAAATCACAAAGCTACCAATCCAGCATTCAATGTTGGGCCATCATCGACCTGCTAAGCGAAACGCCATTTAAATTATGGTTGATGGTCCGCTAATACAGGGGTGACAACCTACGTCATAACATTGATCTCGTAAACACGTAGAACGGCGCCATCTTTGGTTTGCAAGGTAAGCTTTTCCCTTCGTAAGACTATCCAAATCGGTATCTGTGAAAACTAAGCAGTGCATGCGGTGCCTTCCATCACTCTTGAATAGAATATATAATGGTCACGCTCAGAAATACCCTTGCCTTTGTAATCATTAGCCCACAAATATCGAAGCGGAAGACACAAGGGGGATTTTAGCAGAGATGTAGTATACACATTTATAAAAATGACATATTTTACAGCTTATATCACCATTCTTACCGATATTTGTGTGATTGTAGTTACCAGTTCTCCTTGACTATCATTCATAACCATTATTTGCTGATGGAAAATCAAACGAGCATTTAAAGTGCCAATTTTGATCTCGTAAACACTTATTTTGGCATAGATGTCGGACACACTTATGACGGGATCGATGTGACTGCATAGATGTTGTATACACTTTCAGCTTAAAAGGACATGCATGTTGACAGTAAAAAGGACATGCATGTTGACGACAGTGATTTATTTTTGCAAATAGATAAGAGGCTTAGTGAGGTTATGGGTAAGTACTGTGAAAAAAGATTAAGCCCTCCAGTAAAAATGGTTTTACTGACCCTTCCAAGGCAGTGTTTCATTTGTGGATAATTTTTGGCAAATTATATTTTGTGTTTTCATTGCAGCCTTATGGTCACCAGCTGGGAAGGACTGGCCTCTTAGCTTGCTTGTATGTAATGTTCCCTTGTGTTTTTGTCAGTTTCCCATGTGGTGTCCTGGGTCAGGTGTGGTGCTTGATTATATTGATTCCTGATCTCTGCATTCTCACTTACTTAGTTACATCATGGGTGTATGTATAGGGACTATTTTCTCATTGTAGGTAGTTTGGCCAGAATACATATGTATGTCTAAGCCAATGCCATATATCCGCAGCTCTTCATCCCTCAGAACGAAATAATATTCTGAGGTTACGTGACGAGAGCTATTGGTTTTCATTACAGGTCGGACCTTAAATTATTAATTTTTATGAAGTTTGTAGACTCTGTAACATATCTGAACTAACATTGCAGTTTTCTGTTTTATGGGTTTTTCTTCTACATGCATTAGTTTTCTGCCTGATGAGGTGATTCTAATGAGTAGAGAATGGAACCTAATTTTAAGAGCTAATGCCACTCTTAGCAACCTCAGATTTCCAGAACTCAGACAAGGGTATATATACACATAGTTAGAATTTAACATGTAGACAGTTTGGATTATCTGTAATGGCTTTCACATAATATAATATTATAATAAAATGCACACGAACAGCGGATATTTAAAATTAATAATAAATAGCAAATAAATGTTGTCAATAACTCCATTGTCATCAGAGGAACATGCAACATGGAAAGTGTCCGTCCTCATGTTATGGCATGTACAAATTCATGCGTAAACACTGTAATGGACAAAATCTTAATGTGACATTATGCGTGTACACAGCGATAATTGTACGAGCAATGTACAAGTGCAAGAACTATACTTTACTTATCTAACCATTAAAGCCAACCTATCTAATCATTGTCTTGTGATCAATTGTAGTTCAAGTTGATTATTTTATTATAACATGTAGATAATTAACTGATGAGAACTATGATAATGAGACAACAGAAAACAATGTGTGTAAACGCAGAAGGTAAATCCCTAGATTATTAACTATTAAACATTTGTTACTAGATAGGTGTGAAGAAGACAGCAATTAAAATGTGGTAGGCTAGCAGTAGACACAAACATTTTGGTCTCGCCTTGACAGAAATAAATCTTTATTGTGGCTATCAAATACTATTTTACGTTCTCATACGTGCGTTGTGGCGAGGGACTGGGTAGATCATACTGTCTGCTTACCAAATTCGATTGCGGATGAATTTCATTTATTATATGCTTCAGTGATCCACTAAGTAAGTCACAAAAGGTCGACTCCACAACCGGTACATTGTTGCAAAGATTTGATCACGAAATTATTTCTTATACGAGAACTATTTCTTATTTCTGATGTAGAGTTAAAAGCTTAATGTAATGAATGGGGATATTTTTGGGGGTCATCACAAAATTGGACTATATTTAGGGGTCATTTCTATGCATTTTAGGGTATTTTCTTAAAGTCCAGTTACTGAATGGGTGGTATGTTTTGGGGTTGGTAAAGACAGACTGCAGACATTGGAGGCTAGATGGGATATGAGCTGCTACACGTGATTTCTAACAATGTGGCATTTTGACAAGTGTAGACTCAGACGAGCCTGTGCAGCCTCCTGTTAAGCATGGAAACTCCAAATGATGTTCAGCCAGTAGCTTAACAGTCATAGAATATTCAAGCAAGAAGCAAATGCTCTGATCAGTCTGCACGTATGCAGCTGATCTGAGCCTTTGCTGGTTGTACATACCACATTTTCGGAAATCTCATGTCATGGCTCATATAGAGTTTAACCACTCCAAGTGCCAGGTTATGAGGGTGATCTCCTCAAGGGTAGTATATACTGTATGCACAGATGATGGAGGCTGTCAGCAGCGCCAGGTACTTTGAGCAGGATATCTCCAGCAAACTCATTTGGAAAGCTCATGTGGACAGAATCACAGCCAAGGCAAACAGGTCACTCAGATTTATTAAGCGAAAAATGAAAACTAAGTCACCTTCAAATTAGAGAAATGGCTTATCAATCCCTAGTTCATTCCCAACTGATGTACGCTTCAGCAGTATGGGACCTCCATACCAAATATAGAACCCGTAAGGTTGAAATGGTCCAAAGACGTACAGCCTGGTGGACCTTAAGTGATTACACCAGGATGAAAAGTGTCACTTCATTGCAGTCTCAGTTGAACTGGCAGACCCTTGAAGGGAGATGATCTGTAGCCAGCCTCTGCCTCTTCTATAAATTTGTAAATAGCCTGTTGGCTGTGCTCCTTCCCGACTATATGTAGCCCACACATAGGATCTCAGGGTATTGCCATTCTATGACATTCCGTCAAATTCATACTAGCAAGGACTTCTATAAATTCACCTTCTTTCCACTGGCAATTGTCCAGTCGAATGCCCTCCAAACAAATGTTGGACTTGCTCCAAGTCTTTAGATCTTCAAGGCAATTTTGGCCTTTCATCTTTACCCAGTCTCACTACAATTCATTCATCTTCTATTCTTTTTCATAACCCTGATGCTTGGTGCCTGTCAAAAAAGTCGCAAGTACCACAAGATAGATAAATAGGCTCTCTAGCGAGTGAGTTGAGCGTCGAAAAATGAACTTATATTCATGACTGGGGCCAGAATGTCATTTCTCCGTTTTGTCGTCAACATGCATGTCCTATTAGGCTGAAAGTGTATACGACATCTACACAGTCACATTGATCCCGTCATAAGTGTGTCCGACATCTATGCCAAAATAAGTGTTTACGAGATCAAAATTGGCACTTTGAATGCTCTTTTGAGTTTCCATCAGCAAATAATGGTTATGAATGATAGTCAAGGAGAACTGGTAACTACAATCACACAACTATTGGTAAGAATGGTGATATAAGCTGTAAAATATGTCATTTTTATAAATGTGTATACTACATCTCTGCTAAAATCATCCTTGTGTCTTCCGCTTCGATATTTGTGGGCGAATGATCGCAAAGGCAATGGCATTTCTGGGCGTGACCATTATATATTCTGTTCAAGAGTGAAGGTAGGCACCGCATGCACTGCTTAGTTTTCACAGATACTGATTTGTATAGTCTTACGAAGGGAAAAGCTTACCTTGCAAACCAAAGATGGCGCCGTTCTACATGTTTACGAGATCAATGTTATGACGTAGGTTGTCACCCCTGTAATAGTGGTATTTGGAACATTTCTCTCCTCATCAATTTAAAAAATAAAAAAAAACGTTGTCAAAACTTTCTGGATCTGCGCATGCTTTGTAAATCAAGATCAGGATAGTTTAGTACTGGTACTGGTGAAACGCCAAAACTGACAACCCAGCAGGCACACAACGTTGACTCAACATTGATTCAATGTTAATTCAACAAACTGGGTCCGAGCTGACAACCATTCCCCAGAAAGGGGGCTCATTGAAGGACCTACCTTCTTATCCTATGAGTTCCAACAAGTGTTGATCCAGTGGGACTGGAAGGTGTTGCGCTGTTGTTGTTGTTGTTGTTTTTTTTCTTTGTTTTTCTTTTCTTTTTTCCTCTTTTTTCTCTCAGTGGGGTAGTCTCCGTTTTTTTTTGATCTGGTACACACGCTGCCGTCACACTTGACTGTCATAGCGCGGGTTGGTTGCGGCTTTAAGAATAAGGAAAAGTGGAAATGATAGGAAAGTCAGAAGTGAAAACAAAAACAAGATGTGATAGGAAAGTTAGGAAAAAAAATAAATAAAGAAGGCCAAGTGCATTTCATCCCTTCACTCCTGTCCAATCTGGCTACCTTGCAGGTACCAGGGCACCCGAAGTCCCCGCCAGCACAGCACAAGGAGGTCACTAGGTCTTTCTTTCACTCGGCGGCCCTAACTTGCTTAGAATGAGATCTTGGTGAGCTCCCGTTTGAAAGGTACCAAATCGGGTAGCAGCGGTGCACAGGGCCTCACTCTCACCCCAACAGCAAAATAAGTGTTGACAGCGATGATTCAGATCAGACGAGTCAACGCAGTGGTTTTATGACTATCATTAAGCACATGAATAAGTAGGTCCCTTTTCCCATGGCTTTCATCGATCGTACTCACTATAAATATTCGGCAGCACGTGCTTTTCTTTCAGAATAGATTCGTATTCTAAGGTAGGTGGACACTTTCTCCTGCTTTATGTTTGATTCATGCGGGCATGAAAACTGTGTGTGCGAGCAGAAAAGGCTCTGGCAAGACCGTGCTTTTGCGCAGGCTTGTCTGATCCGTTGCTGCTCGCATTAATAAATTCATTTTGATTGCGACTTTAGATCCGTACAACACAGCATGGCTGGCAATATAAGATCTTATATGGATGGGCATCAATGAAAGTTCTCTTGGAGAACAACAAATTTCTCTGGAGTGCAGCACGTGTTGGCTTAGTGGAAGGGTTCTTGTCTCAAGATCGAGGGGTTTCGGATTCGAGTCTCATTGGCGTCACTGTGTTGAGTCCTTGAGCAAGACACATTAATCCTTGCTTAGTGGTGCTACTCAGGAAGACCAGTCCAGACATAACTAAACAAGTTGACTGGGACGTAAAGAATCAAAGCAAACTGAAATTTCTAAACAACTAGGGGAGACCGGGGCTAGTTCGGCCTCGGGGCACGTTCGGCATGTGGCTATATTTAGCATGTAAAATAAGATATGGGGCTGGGAAACATATTTGGAAATTACTGGTGACAAGTTTATCTACATGAGTACACAATGGTTGCATTGTTGAAGGGTACATTGATTTTGTACCAGAAAACTTGTTTCCTTGCATGATTAGTAAATTTCTCATAGTAATTTCTAAAGTTGTGTTAAGAGCCTGATTTAAATTCTATATTTTTATAGCCAAAGGATTATGTGCTTCGAAATAAAACATTGTTAATTTCTTCTCCATCTTAAAGGAGCTGTCACATGATATTTGGAAAAAGGCTGTCAGGGGCAAGTTCGGCCACTTAAGTCGGGGCAAGTTCGGCCCAAAGCCAAACTTGCCCCACACTTACAAAAAATATTTGCCATTGTATTTTAGGTCACCTATTTTGTAAAGGGTGTTCCTATCATGGATCCTAAATACCCCATGTTCATATTTAAAGTAATAGCCTGAATAATGACTGAAATTATTACGTTTCTTTCATTGAACATTTCAGATCCCCATTTTTTCATTGAAGTCAAAAGTAAAAAAACCTGTAATGCAAACCTTTTCCTTTCTGTTTATTATCCCAAGCTTTTTTTTAAAAAGGGAAGGGGATATTGTTTTCCCCTCTGTCCGTCTGTCTGTCTGTCCGTCCGATTGTTATGCTATCTACTAAACCATTGGGGTGCTTAGGGGTCAACAATCAAATTCCATCCTGCTGTCTGTCCGTTATGCTATCACCTCCTAAACCGTTGGACGAAATTCAACCAAATTTGGACTGTGAGCTACTCACATGAATGGGGCATGCAACGGCAAAATATTTTTGGCCCCGCCCCCTGGGGAGGGGTCAAATATTAAATTTCAATTACAAAGTCAATTACAAAGACTTTTATACCAAACTTTGTGTGTGTTCTCACAAATGAAAGATACAAAACAAATCAGACAGGATTTTCATTCTGTTGCCTAGGTCATGCCCCAGGGGTGGGACTTTGAGGCGCTGGGGGTGCCCAGGTGGTCAAACTTTTTTTTCAAGCATGGTCATGTGGCATATCAAATCGACGGGAATGACGAGCAAAACAGAATGCAAGTAAAAAAAATTTATCATAGTGTCAAACTGGTGAGCTTGGGGTGAGGTCAAAGGTCAAATATCATTAAATTTCGGTTACCATGTCAATTTCAAAGATTTTTATACCAAACTTTGTGTGTGTTCTCACAAATGAAAGATACAAAACATGTCAGATGTAATTTTAATTCTGTTGCCTGGGTCATGCCCCAGGGGTGGGACTTTGGGGCATTGGGGGTGCCCAGGGGGTCAAAAAATTATTTTTTTCAAACATGGTCAAGTAGCATATCAAATTGATGGGGATGACAAGCAGAACAGAGTGCAAGTAACATTTTCATCTTAGAGTCAAACTGGTTACCTTTGGGTGAGGTCAAAAGGTCAAATATCATTAACATGTCAATTTCAAAGATTTTTATACCAAACTTTGTGTGCGTTCTCACAAATAAAAGATAGACAACATATTGAACAGAATTTTCATTCTGTTGCCACGTTCATGCCCAGGGTGGGTCTTCGGGGTGTGGGGGGAATCAAAAACTTAAGTGTGGGGATTTGCAATGGCGCCCCATTGACTGCGCCCTCTAGTTAATATCTATGCATATGTAATTTGCCATGTGACGCACAGTGTCCTTTTATTAAGTCCTTTTATTAAATGGCCTTCAAAAGAATGTTTCTTTCAGAGAGTAAAATATTGTTATAAATCTTGGGTGTTGATATAGCAGTGCATCTCCTGTTGTGTATGATATAGTATACCTGACAGGGTTGGCATAAAACCCCGGTTTTATCATAATGCCCAACCTGGTGGGTTTTACTGGTTTTATGAGGGCGGGTTTGGGGGGGGGGGGGGGTTTATGGGTTATATGTGGGGTTTATAAATCTGAAAGTTTTTCATTAAACTAATCATAACCCCCATAACCTACTGCTACCTAACAGTTTTTCTGTGCAAATAGTGCTGACCCAGATCAGACTGCTAAAAGAGAAACAGTTTGATCAGGTTTAAAGCTGTTTGCATTTTCGTCTGAATCTTTTGATGGCACTACTTTGTGGTCAAATACAGATACAAAAACTTAGGGTATCCCAAAATTTAGAAAAATAACAGTATGTACATTTGTAGTAGAGCACACATTTAGTACCTTTGGGGCAGTAATAATTGAGCAATTATCCTTGGCTATAGAAATTATGGTCAAATGCAGTCATGCTTCAAACTTGTCCAAATAACAAGAGTGAATAGATTTTAATGCAGTTATTTTGGGAAATTTGTTTGATTGACTTATTCACACACTTGAATAGAATTATAGTTATGTTAAATTTTAAATCTTCATTTACTGCCAAAATGGTCAAGCAAAAAGACCATTTTGTGGAATGTTTTTGATATTATTGAAGCCGAAGATAATTTTCAGGGAAAATATGACATTGATTGGTAGACTTTGATAAATATGACTATATAGAATCATTTATACGCTTTTATACGTCCTATCATCAGACAGAAAACTGAGAATTTATATGACCAAAAATTCATAAAACCTGCATATTGCCCAAAGTGGGTAATATGACCTTATTGCCCTACCCGGGTTTTATGGGGTGGGTTTACCCAGGTGGGTAATATCGGGCCAACCCTGGTATACCAAATACTAAATGTCTCATCACAGGTAAATTATTTGATGATAGTTTCATTGCCATTTGATGAAAAAAAAATGATTTTTTATCATTTATAAATGCTCAAATGAAGGTTTGGACCAGCACATGAATTTTTGGTACTTATCACATATACTAGGCAAAAAAAGAAACGCTGCATATTAAACCTATATAGGGGTCTTTCACCAATTGATCTTTCGCAAACGATTTGTCACAGTTTGAGCGCTGTTTCTTGGATTATGAGTTCCTTGAGTTGTCCTAAACTCCAGCTGTTAAGTTTTTAGACTCAATTTTTCGCATTAACTTTTTTGTCTTCAATTTTAGCAGAATGCGTTCGCGATGAAAGTTGTAGAGGAGAAGTTCCGCCAACTTCTCCAAAAGGTCTTGTGCTTGTGGCTCAAAGAGATTTTTGTGTATATAGATGAAGATTTTGCAATAAATTGAATTTGTCCTAAATTTCTAAGTCTTTTAATGACAGGTATAATTCGTATAGGCGTGACAGAAAGGGGTAGTTTCAAAAATATTCGGAAGCGGTGCGTTCTTCAAAGGCTGTGCAAAACATAAAACTGCCATGTACATACTCAGAATTCACCGTGCATATGCAGAATCAACTTAAAGCAGGCTCATTTGTAGGAACAAAGGCTGGGTTATCGCATGACGCGCAGTTCTTCTCTTATGCACGTGCTATGAAATGAACGGTTTTGAGATGACCCTAATGGTTTAACGCACGAGCGAATCAGGCGCGATTTCTATTATATTTGAACAAGCCATCCATCGCTTTAGTAATTGAATTAGGGCGGTGAAATGTAACTTTTTGACTGACATCTTGGACTTAGTTTATTTGCGCTTTGCGTAAAATGTTCAAAGGCTGCATCTAAGCGCTGAAGAACCTGCAGCATCTAGGATGTTGGAACCATTTGGAGAAGTTGGCGGAGATGTTCCTGAATAGTTTTCATCGGGAACACATTTTGCTAAAATTGAAAATAAAAAAGTTATTGCGAAAAATTAAGTCTAAAAACTTAACAGCTGGAGTTTAGCTGTCACTTCATAGGACGAAATTGATTGAGCAGTTGAGACCTACGGTTTTATCGATCTTTACGTCAGGTCATCACGGGTGCGCATCAGTGGAACAACCGCAAAATCACGTTAACATAAATTTGTTCCTTTATCAAATCCGGGACCTTTTGCGGTAGTGGCATCATCACGGAAAATACAAAAAAGGTAAGTACTCTCGCTTGTTTTAATTATTTATAAAAGAATGAGCTAACTATGTAAAAATCCGACAATGCTATTCCATGTAGACATGATTTACCTTACTAAACAGTCCGAATGCGATGTTGAAAAAAAGATTTGCTTGGAGATGAGAATCGTTACCAAATCAAACCCAGAATTGGATTTCTTCAGTTTTATGTCAAAACAAAGAAAGTATGCAGATGTTTTGCCAATTTTAGCCCAGAACAAGAGCATTTTACACATACATGTACATAACAGCTCTTACGTGTAATTCGGACGTAAAAAAATCGAACCGAACATGTTCTATGAAGGAATTATGCCAAAGTTTTCAGGCACAGTATCGCCTTCGCCATCGGGTAGTAGTTACGTCACGCTCTAGTTCCTTCGCGTATACCATGTCAATACATGCAGTGCATGCAGGCGCGGAGAGAAATCTGTGTAATATTGTAGTATCTATTGAAACACCCCAAACCACCACAAATCCATTTCAAACGCTGCTCCCCGAGTACAAACTAGCACAATTATCCTGCCCCACTCCAAGTCCTCACCTCCTAGACCCCACAACCTTTAGCTCAGCCTTTTTACGCAGATGCGCTACAGATGTAAGTAAGTATTAGGTCTCGTCCACTGGCCCAAATATACTTGCAGTGTATATCATTTATCTACATGTATATATGTGTCAGTACATGAGATTTTGTCACTTATCGCATGTCTCATGATTCAGATTAGCTTGCGCATTTTTAAAGTTTCACCAGAACTTTCATGTACTGACAATTTATACATGTAGATAAATGATATACACCTCAAGTATATTTGGGCCGGTAGACAAGACCTTATACTTAAATCTGTAGCGCGTTTGCATAAAAAGGCTGAGCTAAAGGTTGTAGGGTCATGGAGGTGAGGATTTGGGGTTGGCCAGGGGTAAGTGTGCTAGTTTGTACACGGGGAGCAGCGTTTGAGATAGATTGGTGGAACTTTGGGGTGTTTCAGTAGATACTGCAAAATTACACACATTTCTCTCAGCGCCTGCATGCACTGTGTGTACTTAAGGTAGACTCGAAGGAACTAGAGTGTAACGTTACAACTACTGCGATGGCGAAGGGGATACTGTGCCTGAAAACTTTGGCATTTATTCCTTCATAGAACATGATCGGTTCGATTTTTTTTATGTCCGAAGGACAAATAAGGGCTGTCATGTACATGTCATGTGTAAATGCTCTTGTTCTGAACTAAAACTGGCAAAACATCTGCATACTTACTTCGTTTTGACATAAAACTGAAGAAATCCCGTTCTGGGTTTGATTTGGTTACGGTTCTCATCTCCAAGTAAAGCTTTTTTCAACATCGCATTTAGCCTGTTTAGCAAGGTAAATCACATCTACATGGAATAGCATTGGCGGATTTTTACATAGTTAGCTCATTCTTTAACATAAAATCAAAACAAGCGAGAGTACCTACCTTTGTTTGGCTTTTCCCAGACGATGCCACTACCGCGATAGGTCCCGGATTTGACGAAGGAAAAAAATTACGTTAACGCGATATCAAGGTAGTTCCGCTGATGCCCACCCGTGGTCATTACACGGTAACATCCTGAATGAACACGATCTGACATTGTCCCAATTTGCCAGAAACCTTTCCTAAGACGTTCAATCGTCCTTGCATGGTATTGAAATTGTTGGGCTATCACTAATGGCGTCACATTAGCTTGTAACATTCCGATTTCCCCGTTCACATTCAACAGGTGTCCATCTTGGCATCGTAAAGTAGCAATGTGTAATCTCTGATTTTAAAGTTTTAAATTGTTTTCAAGCAAATTGGATATTCGACTAGAGATTTCAGTTGTTAGTACATGTGTAAATCTAAATAAAACGAGTATGCAAATGAAAAAACTGGAAAATAAAAAATCAGCCAGTACACTGGTTTGGGTTGATTGAGCTCAATAAAACAATGGGAATAATGTTTCGCAGTTGTAGTAGTGAAACGTAGATGCCAGATGCCATTTTTATTCGATTGGGCACCAAGCTCTATAGACAAGTAGTTGGGATTCCTATGGGCACTAATTGTGCTCCCCTGGTTGCAGATTTATTCCTGTTTTGTTATGAGAGGGACTTTATGAGAGCATCCAGCTATGTTGCTGACTTCAACACTTGCAATAAATTGTTAACTCAGAAACTTCTTAAACAAGGCTATCGGTATCATAAACTTCGCAAAACTTTTTCAAAATTTTATAGACGATACTATGATTTGATTTCTAAATTCCAAGTTAGACTTATATCTCTCTTGGGCCAAGGACTTTCGGAACCTGATTTCTATGGTGACTTGGTGTATAAATTGAAGAGGATTGTTGGTTCAAATAATTTTTCTGCCCAGTTCATTAAAATAATTTCCCATTATAAAAAGATTGGCTATAACATTAATGTATTGCAACAGACTGCATGCTTGGTAGTCAACCCAATCACGGTTGGCAACTTTGCTTTCCTCTTTAATTGCACGCCGGTGGGTCGGACTTCAGACTTTATGATGGTTCCGACTTAAAGACTTGTCGGGCCCACCGGGGTTTACCTGTTGGATTTCTTTTGCTCCGGTATTCAGTTTTATTTACTGTTGAGTCCTTATCTTTGCTTTATCTCCTTGTTATATCTTGATTTATATGTTTTAGGAGATGATGCATTGATAAGTTAGGGGTCTTTCATGCAAACTAAATATCTATGTGTCTTGATCCACATCTGAATTAAGGGTGAGGTTGGCACCGTAAAACCAGTTTAAGCCCTCCAGTAAAATATTTTACTGACCGTTCCGGGGCGGTGCTTCTTTTGTGGATCTTTTATGTTTTTGTTCTGTCTTGTGTTTGCTATGTCTTTGTGCGTGTCTGTTTATATGTGCTTTGTGGTCACCTGCTGGGAAAGGGCTGACCTCTTGGCTCTCGTTTGTGGTGTCTGCTGTGAGTTTGTCACTTTCCCATTGGTATCCTGGGTCAGGTGTGGTACTTGATTGTATCGATTCCTGATCTTTGCACCCTTACTTACTTTGAAACTCTCATTTAACACGCAATATTTTTAATCTTTATATGTGGCCTAGTATGAGCCAATGCTAACACAGTGGCGCTAAATTCTGATCTTAATCTACATCTAGTCTTAAATTGAGCTTCACATTTGCACTGGCTGGACTGAGCCTTCATTGTGTCACACTGCCATAAGTACCAAAATCAAATGTGCTGGCTTGTTTGATTTATTCTTTAGTCTTTGCATTAAATCAAGCCAAACTGGACACGATGTAGATACAAAGAAATGATAGCCATATGGATAGGTATGACGGTTGTTGTAATTAATAGCTGATAAGCTATACGTCATGTATATGTTTTTATGGCATGCTCAATGAATAATATATCTTACTTAGCTACAAAATGCTTACTATTATGTTTCGTCTAAATTGAGCTGTAGACAGTGATGAAATGTGTAGCATATATCAAATATGTATAAATTAAGCAAACAAATATAAGCATTGGCATACGCGGATCCAGGAATTTTCATCAGGGGGGGGGTCCAGATCAGTCTGACAAAAAAGCTCTGACGTTATTTTTTTGTAGCCCTCAGCTTATTTTACAGAAGTCAAAGGGTCAATTTCAAAGAATCTATCATTGTAGATGATAGATGTAGCTCAGCTGGAGGTTTTCTTCAGCTCTGACTATCTGGGAGTCATGAGCCCATTTCTTTGTTTCATCAAAGTGTGTTAATGTGTCAGAATTTTCAAAAGCATTATTTTTGCATTTTTCTGTGCATAAGTTGCAGAGAATCTCTGAATCTCAGTAATAGTCATCTTGCCTTGAAAGTGGCTAAAACGTCACGATGTGACGTCACTAGCATAATCTTGACTAGCGCATAAAAAAGAGACATTCAAGGAATCCTTCTATTACTGATGCAAAATTATGACAAGGTCGTAGCATGAATATTTCTTGCTCGTGTAGGGGGTTGTTAACATCGACTGAGCGAAGGAATCAATGTTTTTTGAAAAACGTCAATCTCTAAAATCTTGTATGCAAAAACCTAAGAGTATCTGTGTTGAACTTCATGTTAGATAATACTCACACCAACAGATGAACAGAAATTTCAGAAGATTTAAAACGCTAGCATTGCGAACAATAGCTGACAACGCGCTCAAAGTTGACGTCCATGATGCAACGTCAATTGTTGAGAGGATTTTTATTACGTTTTGCATGTGTGTGAGTTTGTACAATGGAAATAAGCATTGTGTAGAACACTATGACTGCAGAAATCGCAATAAAACATTTTACGTCAAGTTTTGTTGGACCACACTATATCTAAGCTGACATAGTGACATTGTTCGCGTTAGTGTAGTGTAAGGTGTTGCGCCACAATTATCAAAGTAGTACTGGGGGTATCTACTGGCAAACAGAAAACATTTAAACGAGATTCTAGGGTCTTTTTGTATACGCCCAAAATCCAATTAGCGCAATTTGGAGGCTGACATTATGTGTTTACAGAGTCACTAGAATTGAAATTTTTGTGCTAAACCATTGCATTTGTCCTAAATAATAAATATAAATAACACACTTTTGCCCAACTTTTAATAGTCCACAACTATGCGCATCTGAAGAGTTATGCGTTTTCATTGGACATGAGTATATTTTCACTGACCATTCCAAGGCGGTACTTTTGTGGATCATTTGTGTTATTTATGTCTTGTGTTTGTCATGCGTTCGCGTCTGTTCATTGCTGCCTTGTGGTCACCTGAAGGGAAAGGGCTGACCTCTTGGCTCTTGTTTGTGATGTTTATTGTGATTTTGTTTTGTTGCATACTGGCTGTTGGCTGCATTTATTTAAGTGTTTTCAATACAATGAGCATGTTGATAGATAAAGAATACGATTTAACTAAAAAAATGTATGATAGGATTTGTGACTATTTTAAGGTAACAGAGTTAACATGGCTGTAACACATGAAACCCCAACTACCAGAAGTTAACCTGAACCATTTTACATTTATATTAAATTCATTAAATGTAGCTTTAGAAAATCATAGTGTATAAAATAACCTCTTGATGGGGGAGGTTTCCATTAGGAGATTATTTCTGGATGTTACATAGGTTTATGGTTTCAAGTATAGCATACTACTCAGGTATAATTTACTTCTGGCAATTTTTTTTATTATTGCAGACAATATTTTGGACATAAATAGGGCCATTGGTTAGATTTTATATCGTTATATATGTGTTTTTTTTTAATTAACATATTTAATAGAACATGGGAATTGTCTATATTCAGCTGTTACTTGAGTTAAGATATCTATGATATTCTTTGTCTACAGGTATGACCTATAACTTTGGGCTTATCAATAAATATTATGTTTTACAAAACTAAATATGCATTGATAGACTCTTTTGATAATAACTATAAAGTTCTATTTTGGACAAACTGGAAGATATATACTGCTCAACAAAATGAAAAACAAGTATGGGGATCTTGAAATTAATGTTTTTTCGTGTTTGCCAGACAAAAGGTAATCTGGTTAGGCGTTAGTGGATTGATGTTACATTTTATGTCATGTGCATGTAAAGGATGCAAGCCAACATCCGAAATTAAAACTTTTGATTCTACATTGTACCATAAAGCAAAGGATTCTTAACGATGAAAAATGGCGAAAAAGTCAGAGAATTGTACCCTTTTATGTCAAGTTTCTGGGTTCCATTATGGCGTTAAAAATGTCCTTTATTCGTTTTCTTGCTTTATCAGCGAGCTGAATCAAGCGTTCATGTAATCCCTTTGATGCTAGAGTGAGACAAGCACACAGAACAGTTCTCTTTGTCAATCATTTGAAAAAGTCTACTAGGGATAGCAATACCACCTACAATTAGCGTAGGATTCAGATTAACATCACTCTTCATGAATCAAGTGTGCAGGGATAAACTTTTACAAACTTGCCTTACCCTTAGTTGTGTTTCTTATTGCACCCTTTTAAACACAAAAACTCTTTCAATTAAGCATGTTGACACAACGAAAACAGTACTGTTTTGACTTGCAAACGCCATTATAAAACAAAGTTAGTGGTTTCCAAGACTCAACGTTTGCTTTGGAAGCTCAATTGAGGCGACCTTTATTTTTTCAGAATGCTTGTTTCGACCTAACTGGAAAACAAGAGAGACTTTATAAACCGGTGCAGTATCAATTTTGTATTGCGACTAATGCAGATGAAACACGTTTTTGACCCCTTCCTTGTTTAACGCAACAAACAACGCAGTTGAAACCAAATTAAATGACACCCATTGCTCTCCTCAACTTTAACACATATCATGTAGGGGAAGGGCCGTAACTAATGTTGGAAAAACTTGTGGCCCGACCCCTTGCTTTGTATTGGCAATAAATACGTTTTAAACACATATCAAACCATCATTTCAGCAGCTATTTTATAAATTTAAATAATTTGCTCGCACATAAATATATCTTTATTTATGTGTGCTAGACTTTTGTTGAGCAGTATATATCTATTTAATGCAACATGAAATAAAACACCTCATGATGTATCATTTAAAGAACTAACATTAAATAGAATGTATTAAAGTAAGTTATTAATATACCCTACATATAATAAAACCAGTAACAGAATGATATTTAATTTGCACCAGAAAAATGTTTTAATATCGCCTTATGCTATTCTTTATGAATAGAAGGTTCATATGATGGTGTTTAAAGGCTTACAGATAGGATTACATGCTTAATTTCAATGAAAATGTCTGTACCTTATAAAACGCCAATTTTACCATGCCTGAAACGGTGTCTGTTTACGATCACAAAACTGGTAAAAGACAACTCATGCAAATGCTGCATCTGCAAAAGATGTTTGAGGTACCAAAGTCTATATAAATCATAAAGTGAATGCATCTAATTTGCTTTCAAGTAGAGAGAGAGGGAGATTTTGTTTAGACCAATAACCTATCAAAGCAAAAATCTTGTTCATAGCCTCCCAGATTTACCTTGCTCGGAATACCTGTTGAAAATTTTGGAGCCTCTATTACTCAAAATACCTGTTCAGTGGCTTGTGACCTTTCTCGAAATTTTTGACCAGGTCTGGGGAATTTATGGTATGTGTACAGACTGGACTAAAATGTTGTTTTTTCTCTTAAAAAGTTAACATTTCTTAAAGACCAAAGTTACACAATAACTGTTGTCTTGAATATCATAATATACTCATGCTAATAAAAAGGCCACCCAAATTCACCAGCTTTTTTTGAAAATAAATACAGACATGAACATGTTTATGATGATTATAAATTTATATGTTGTAAGTCATATCTTGTATGACAGCCACCTTTATGAATGCACTCTTTGAGGCTTTTACACATGTTTAAAAGAAGCCTGGGGTTTTACCCCACCCCCTCGGGGAATTAATTGCCATTGTTCAATCAGCTAGTGATCAAATTTGGAAAAAGTGGCAGATGGTAAGGGATATGACCATGTATCCGCTAGCCTAGAATATCTCAGGGGTGGCCGACAGGAGATGGATTGGGATCCCTAAGACAAGTCAAGGGGGTATGACATGACCAGCTTGCAAACAGTACCTTGCCATTGTGCAGGTATACTGGCATTGTTTAGATGGAAGAGAAATGTTTCCAACAGTCTGATAAATTTGCAGGATATGTGGGTGAAGGACTTCATCTACATAGCATTGGCCTGTAAGTGACCCCTGAATTACTATGCAAATTAAACGAACCTTATACAAAGCTCAGGGTGGACTTCTATATTTAAGCACGAGTATATCTTAAGCAAAAAACATGATCAATGTGTTTAGTTTCATGTTTTGAATGCTTTAATAAAATATGCCCTAGATAGAAATGGTGAGCAAAAGCACATGTACATGCAACTCGAAACTTTTAAATCCTGGGTAATAAAACCCTTATTTGGTTAACCAAGACAACAGAAACATAAAACAATTTATTTCCTAAAACATGGCTGAGTATGAACATCAAAATAAGACATAAAAGCTTTGAATATTATACTTCTACCACGACCTCTAAGTAATGACCCTCGATTCATTCAATGCATTTACTGTTACAGTCACGCCTCAAAGCGTTTTGTGGAAGTATACCTTTATTTGGAGCAGCTACACCATGCATGTTTAGTTTGTCCGCCATTTTTTTGAGAAAACATTGCGTAAGGTCAGGGTCCTATAGCGTGTTATATAATATATTATACTCTTATTATTTGGATTTCCTATTACATCTAGGATAAGGTTATACTACTAAGCTCCAGCTGTTAAGTTTTTAGACCTAATTTTTCGCAATAACTTTTTTATCTTCAATTTTAGCTACCGTAAACGTGTTTGCGATGAAAAGTATCCAGGAACATCTCCACCAACTTCACCAAATGGTTCCAACATCCTAGATGCTGCAGGTTCCTCTGTGCTTAGATGCACTCTTTGAACATTTTAAGCAAAGCGCAAATAAACCAAGTCCAAGATGTCAGTCAAAAAGTTACATTTCACCGCCCTAATTCAATTATTAAAGCAATGGATGGCTAATTCAAATATAATAGAAATCGCGCCTGATTCGCTCGTGCGTAAAGCTAGTAGGGTCATCTCAAAACCGTTCATATTCATAGCACGGGCATAAGAGAAAAATTACACGTCATAACATAACCCGGCCCTTGTTCCTACAAATGAGCCTGCTTTTAGTTGAATCTGCATATGCACGGTAAATTCTGAGTATGTAAACGGCAGTTTTATGTTATGCACAGCCTTTGAAGAACTGGATAATGCACCGCTTCTGAATATTTTTTGAAACTACCCTTTTCTGTCACGCCTATACGAATTTTACCTGTCAATAAAAGGCTTAGAAATTTAGGACGAATTCAATTTAATACATAATCGTCATCTATATACACAAAAATCTGTTTGCGCCACAATCACAAGACCTTTTGGAGAAGTTGGCGGAAAGTCTCCTCTACAAATATCATCACGAACACATATTGCTAAAATTGAAGAAAAAAGTTATTGCGAAAAATTAGGTCTAAAAACTTAACAGCTGGAGTTTAGACAACTAGCTAACTTTTTACGGACTCTTTTTTTTGATAAACAAAAAAGTTACAACTGATGCAAAAGTTGTTTTGAGAAGCATTTGCTTTGTTGATACATATTGTTGTTTACTGTGTACATGCCCATTGTCTATGTGTTTCAGATGGCAGTTCGCAATATACTTCCAAGATTATGCAAGTCCGTGCCCGAGGCCAGGTATGTTGATAATATACACTGCATGCTGGGTAATATTTCAAGCTTTTGTCATCTGCTGATTTTTTATCCCCACTCTTTTTTAAAAAAGCGTCAGGGATATTGCAATCGCCTCTGTCCGTCTGTCCGTCCGTCACGCTATCTCCTCCTAAACCATTGGAAGAAATCCAGCCAAATTTGGTGTGTGAGTTGCTCACATGAATGGGGTGTGCAACGGCACATTTTTTTTGCCCCGCCCCCTGGGGCCCTGGGGAGGGGCCAAAAGGTCAAATATCATTATGTATCATTAAATTTCAATTACAAGGTCAATTTCAAAGATTTTTTAACCAAACTTTGTGTGTCTTCTCACACATGAAAGATATAAAACATATCAGTTGGGATTTTCATTTGGTCGCCTTGGTCATGCCCCAGGGGTCGGACTTAGGGGTAGTGTAGGGGGTTTACGGGTTCAAAAAATTTTTTTGGGAATTCAACCAGATTTGATGTGTGAGTTACTTACATGAATGGCATATGCACTGGCACCATTTTTTGGGTCCCCGCCCCCTGGGGCCTTCGGGAGGGGCCAAAAGGTCAAATATCATTAATCTGAATAACAAAGTCTATTTCAAAGGTTTTTAAACCAAACTTTGTGTATCTTCTCACAAATGAAAGATATATAACAAATCAGACGGGATTTTCATTTGGCCGCCTGGGTCATGCCCAGGGGTGGGACTTTGGGGTACCATGGGGGGTTGGGGGTCAAATTTTTTTTCCCCCGAATTTCAACCAGATTTGGTGTGTGCCTTACTCACATGAATGGCACATACACCGGCACAATTTTTTGGGTCCCGTTCCCCTGGGGCCTTGGGGAGGGGTCAAAAATTTAATTTTCTGAACATGCTCATGTGGCATATCAAATTAAAGGGGATGAGCAGTAGACCACGATACACTGAAAAATTTTAATCTACGATAAAACTGGTGACCTTGGGATGGGGTCAAAGTGTCAATTACCATTAGATTTCTTCGAGAGCGTGGGGATTTGCGATGGCGCGCCATCAAATGTGTTCTATACTGAGGGACTTTAGAAACGCACCACTTGTATTTTATTAAAATTTCTATACTTCTACAATTAATTCGAATCAAAACTTTTAAGTAAAATGTTGCCTGGTCACTTGGGGGAATTTTGATTAAAAATTTGGTAACATTTGATATCTATTGGTAGCATGCGCAATGCTTTAAACAACATACCCTCCATTTTAAAAGTCTCAATACCGCGTATGTCCTCCATGTGCTTGGACAACTTCATTACATCTTCTTCTCATCGACCGAATAAGTGCTCTGATGGTACCCTGAGGTATACATTGCCATTCTTGTAAGAGTGCGTTACGTAACTCATTGACGTTGGTTGGTGGAGGGTCCCGAAGGTACACCTTACAGCCAAGTTCATCCCAAAGATGTTCTATTTGGGAATTGTCTGGAAAAGGGAAAGCCAATCCAAAACGTCAATTTTGTTTGTTTGCAATTTCTGGGTACACAATCTAGCGATATTAGGTCTGGCATTATCGTGTTGGAATACGCCATTTGGCAAATGACGTCGCATAAACAGCTGGACAATTGGAGATAAAATTTGGTCCCTGTAAGTTTGTGCATTAATCGACCTGTCTAACACGTGAAGCTGAGTACGATTGTCAGCCATTATACCTCCCCAGACTAAGACACTGCCATCACCCCATCTGTCACGTTGTACATAGACGTCGATGTGGCGTTGTTTTGACCCCATTGTCATGATTGAAAATTGTCAAAGACGTTTTTTGAAGAAAAAAAAACGGTTTCTGCATCATGTACAGAAATAGGGCATTGTTTTGGCTCATAAAAGAAGCTGTGGGTATCCTGTATGAATTTTATTGCATACAGTGACAAACAATTCAATGCTACCCCTTAAACTGTACACTCAATGGTGTCAGCTGATGTGTAATGAGCAGACGAAACAAACGAGTACAGTTTTGAGAGCTCGTAAAGAAATCACAAAAAACTTAATGTACACTTACCCGTGACTTCCCAAGAGTATCCTGGCAGTTGATGATGACGTCAGAACCCTTCGGGTGGATGCCGTTGTCTGATGAAAATATCCTGTCGGGGAGTTGTTACCCTTGGCTGGCCTGGTCTTGGCAGATCTTTTGTGGTACCACAGAGCTGATAACACATTAAAAGTCGGGAAATTGTTGAGTGATCACAGTTTAGTTACCGAGCGACCTGACGATAGCCGACGCCAGCTTTTAACATGCCAATTGCTTGGTTCCGCTGTTGTTCTGAGAGTCGTGGCATCTCAACGAAGCAAAGTTGATCCAAATGAAAATGTTTTTCAAGTTGGCCTATCGTTTGACTGTCATGTACACACGGCTCAAGTATTGACCTTGCATATTTTAGCTGCACGTGCAACTTGTTCATTTTTGATAAATTTAGCCCCATGGTATACTCGTGTTGTGATATCGAAAAAAAATGGCATGCCATATACAGGTTATGTTCGCTAGTAGTCGGCTGAAAATATTTTTTGGCTTCACACTATTCAAATAGCCAAATTATAACAAACTAAAAATGGTGCGTTTCTAAAGTCCTTGAGTATAGTTTCAAGTTAAACTTGCAAATACTCTTTTCCAAATGCTATCACAGTATTAAACAGGTCATAATATATATTTTCTTGTAAATGCATCTCCTCCTTTACCATTGGACATAGCAACTTCAAACTTCACAGGTGCATAGGTCACATTATGTAGAAGGTACTGAGCTACATTTTGTGTGACCTTGACCCCAAGGTAAAGGTTATAGGTAAAGAAAGTGGGTATTTGCGATGGTGTACCATCAACTGCTGCTCTATTTCAAAATATTTTGAATACACATATTTCAAAAAAAAAAATAAGACTTGGTATTGTATGTAAATCAATTGGTTTCTGGCAGATTATTGGCATGAAATGTAGAACCTTTTTCTAAAAATTCAAAGATTACATAGAAATTTTTCATCTGCTTCTTTTTGACATTCTTACATTATGGTACATATATAGCTTTATGGAAAATTCCATTGGTCTGAAAAGGGTTAATATCTGCACATCACTTCCTGGTAAAGTGAATCCAATTTCAAACATAGAAATCCATTGCATGACTATCCCTGATTTTCAATTCTTTCTTTGGCAGTTGTTGTTTAAAATTCACCAGCCGTTGAGGTAGGCATGTCCTAAAAAAGAAGCCAAGAATTTGATTGGTCAAAAAGTATGGCCACCAGGGGCCTGCTAAGCTTGTCCTATGTACTTGTAGAAGAAACATTTATTTTATCTTTTTGTCATGTATATAGAGGAGGGAGCGCAGTGGCTCAGTGGTAGAGTGCTTGACTCGAGACCGAAGGGTAGCCGGTTCGAGCCTCACCGGCGTCACTGCGTTGTGGTCCTTGAGCAAGACACATTTATCCTAGCTTAGTACTGGTTAAACCCAGGAAGAACCGTCCCACATAACTGAAAGATTGTTGAGTGGACGTAAAGAATCAAATAAAACAAAAAAACAAACAAAATGTATATAGAGGATATTTACTTTTTTGAGGTGAATACCAAATATATTTCATCGAGTGCGGTGAAAAAATCAGTACTTTTCACGGGTGCATAGCACGAGTGAAAATGCTGATATTTTCACCACACAAGATGAAAAATATTTGGTATTTGCCGAAAAAAAAGTAAATTTCCTTTTTATTTTTTACTCAACGGAAATACAGAAATCACAGCCTTACTTTTTACTTTGTTGTTTCTCGTTCGATTTGACTTTTGCTGTGTGTTTATTGGGTATAACATTGGGTGTAAACATAGTTTGCACCTAGAAAATGGCTTAGAATCATATTTTAACGAATGAAACGCAAGAAATCAGCATTTAAGAAAGTCTATTGAGTGTGCCTTAGGGTAGGCGTCACGTGCAAACTGGCCCTACGCCAGGTCAAACAGTGACATCATTATGTCTGATGTTGACGTCACAACATGCGTATCGTCATTTTTGACAAATATACTTCACTTAAAACCTTATGTTAAAAAATCCCAGTCACAAAATTGCCAAGAAAGCCTTGTATTGCTACAGTTCTATTCTATTCTACAGTGAAAATATAAATCGTATCAGTCACTAGTGAAAAAATACAATATTTTTTCACTGTAGAAAAATACCAATTTTACTCACATTTGATATGCTTGTGATAAAATAAATCTTTATTTAGAATAGCATTAATTTTACACATCACAAACATAATACCTATTGAAACATCATATTCAACACTGCCCAACAAAAGTTTTGCACAAGTAATAAAGATGAATTTATATGTGAGCAAATTATTTCGTCATGAAATATCTGATGAAAAAAGGTTGTCTCAATAGTCTAAGAGCGTTTAAACCAACGTTGAGTCTCAGGGAACCAGTAACGTCGTTTTTCTAATGGCGTTTGCAAGTCTAAAACATTCAGACCTGGACGTGATTTTAAAATCTGTGCAAAACTTCCATTGAGCCGTATATAACATCACTACACACAATATCATTTAAGGACTATAGGTCTATGGTAGCTGAACAGGTTGAAGTTTTAGTCCCATTGTTTTCCTGTGACGAGTTTATTGCTAGTGTTGGAATTCTTCAATGCAACTCATGTTTCTATTCTTGTATATTTTCAGGATGTATGATGAGTGTGGCTGTTGTGGAGGAATTGTGAGAAGGAGGCAGCAGAAACTGACTTGCCGGGAGTGTGGCCTCTTGTTTCATCGAACTTGCAGTTGTAAGTATTTTCTTTTCTCTTTCCACTTTGCATTCAGGGAGCGCAGTGGCTCAGTGGTAGAGTGCTTGACTCGAGACCGAGAGGCCGCGGGTTCGAGCCTCACTGGCGTCACTGCGTTGTGGTCCTTGAGCAAGACACATTTATCCTAGCTTAGTACTGGTTCAACCCAGGAAGACCCGTCCCTGTTTAACTGAAAGATTGTTGATGGGACGTAAAGAATCAAATCAAACAAATCCACTTTGCATTCTCAGCTATTGTAGACTGTAACAAGAGATAACAAACACATTTGGGCCAGCTCATTGGATTTTATTAGACTTTCTATCATGAGTGTGAGAGTAGGATAGAAAGGTCCATCCCGAGGACCACCGTCAAGAGGCTTGTCAAGTGATGACAGTGATCTCAGGGGACTGATTTTTCTATCTAATCCTCACACAGATGATTCTTTTTTTTGCTCACCATTAAATACCACATTTTCATATTTCAAAAGCGGCTCCCAAAAGTTCCTGAACCCACCAAGATGCAACATAACATGATGGCAATACACCGAGATGCAACATAACATGATGGCATCGCAAACACATAACACTGATATCACACAGAGATGCGACATAACATGATGGCATCACATACACATAACACTGATATCACACCGAGATGCAACATAACATTATGGCATCACATACACATAACACTGATATCACACCGAGATGCGACATAACATGATGGCATCACATACACATAACACTGACATCACACAGAGATGCAACATAACATGATGGCATCACATACACATAACACTGATATCACACCGAGATGCAACATAACATGATGGCATCACATACACATAACACTGACATCACACCGAGATGCAACATAACATGATGGCATCACATACACATAACACTGATATCACATCGAGATGCAACATAACATGATGGCATCACATACACATAACACTGATATTACACAGAGATGCAACATAACATGATGGCATCACATACACATAACATTGACATCACACCGAGATGCAACATAACATACACATAACACTGATACCACACCGAGATGCAACATAACATACACTTAGCATTGACATCACACTGAGATGCAACATAACATACACATAGCACTGATATCACACCGAGATGCGACCTAACATGATGGCATCACATACACATAACACTGACATCACATATCTGTTCATTTTTCATCCTTCACACAAATTGGTTACGGTTGTGCCAGATAAATGGGAACAGGAAAATCCCTGAGGGCCAACTGTTCCACTTGGGAACAATGCTTGTGGAGTTTCGGTGTTGCCGATTACTCTTATAAAGCCAGAATGAGCAGGACTGTAGGTTATTAAGTATTTTTTCCACTCTCAAGTTCAACTGAGTATGAAATTACTGCTCAATAGAACTTAAATGCTGAAAAATAAGAACTTCCTGCTTTCAAACTTCCCAGATATTATACTCAACATGCAAATAAAAATTAACATTTTAACCTTTACAAGCCTGATAAAGAGCTTTGTGCATTAAGGGGCTATTTTGACCCCCAAATGAATATTGTTCTAACCATTTTCTTTTGATTAATTTATTAGAAGAATAACTGATGTGTAAAATTCTGGCATTTATTTAAATTTTTCCGTTGCTATGGTAACAAAAAATGGCCGACAAAATAGGCTTAAATAGAGAAATTGCAATTTTGTGCTAAATTTAAGGCTTTTGGAGACTAATTTTTTAAGAATTAGATATCAGCACAAGCGAATACCAAAAAACCTTTTGATATGTTGTGTGCCGTGGGTATTTGCTTGTGCTCAGTGTTAATTTCTCTGTCAATTGTCTTAAATTTGCTCCAAAATGGTCACTTTCCTATTTCAGCCTATTCTGGTGGCCATTTTTGTTACGATAACAAAGGTAAAAGTTTAATCAATACCAGACTTTTTCACTTTGGCTATTGTTCTAATAAACTAATCAAAAGATACTAGTGGAAAGCAATTTTCAATTTTTTGGCCTCATAGGGGGGCCAAAATAGCCTCTTAATGCACATTCTCTTTCATCCTTGGTTCAGTTGATTCTGAAAAAAGTTTGATTTCGGGTCCAGGTCTACAGTTATAATTTCCCCAAAATAGTTTATCTTAAGCAGAAAGTGCAGACCCTAGTCAAAAGCAGCATATAAGTGGCATTTCACCTGGGTCTTCCCTGTTTGTCAAAGTATCTGTTAAAGGATTTAATAACTATTTTACCATTTATATTCCCGTGCTTTAACCTGGGTCTTCCCTGTTTGCCAAAGTATCTGTTGAAGGATTTGATAATTATTTTACCATTTATGTACCCATGCTTTTAC
Source organism: Loripinus fragilis (assembly GCA_964019695.1). Lineage (NCBI taxonomy): Eukaryota > Metazoa > Mollusca > Bivalvia > Lucinida > Lucinidae > Loripinus > Loripinus fragilis. The sequence goes on along the minus strand of OZ026519.1, from coordinate 13,596,131 downwards.
CTGGGTCTTCCCTGTTTGCCAAAGTATCTGTTTAAGGAATTAATAATTATTTTACCATTTATATACCCATGCTTTTACCTGGGTCTTCCCTGTTTGCCAAAGTATCTGTTTAAGGATACCATTTATATACCCATGCTTTTACTTGGGTCTTCCCTGTTTGCCAAAGTATCTGTTTAAGGAATTAATCATTATTTTACCATTTATATACCCATGCTTTCACCTGGGTCTTCATTGTTTGCCAAAGTATTTGTTTAAGGGTTTAATAATTATTTTACCATTTATATACCCATGCTTTTACCTGGGTCTTACCTGTTTGCCAAAGTATCTGTTTAAGGATTTGATAATTATTTTACCATTTATATACCCATACTTTTACCTGGGTCTTCCCTGTTTGCCAAAGTATCTGTTGAAGGGTTTAATAATTATTTTACCATTTATATACCCATGCTTTTACCTGGGTCTTCCCTGTTTGCCAAAGTATCTGTTGAAGGGTTTGATAATTATTTTACCATTTATATACCCATGCTTTTACCTGGGTCTTCCCTGTTTGCCAAAGTATCTGTTGAAGGGTTTAATAATTATTTTACCATTTATATACCCATGCTTTTAAGAAAGCGAAGGGGATATTGTTATCTTTTCAAGGATTTTATAATTATTTTACCATTTATATACCCATGCTTTTAAAAAAGTGAAAGGGATATTGTTATTGCCTCCGTCTGGCAGTCTGTACATCTGTCCATCCTTCTGTCAGTTATGGTTCCTCCTAAACCATTGGAACAAATCTGACCAAATTTGGTATGGGAGTTACTCACTTGAATTGGGTGTGCAACAGCATTTTTTTTTTGTCTGCAACCCCCCCCCCTCGGGCCCTGGGTAGGGATCTAACTTAGGTGCAACAGCATTTTTTTTTTGTCTGCAAGCCCCCCCCCCACCCCCCGGGCCCTGGGTAGGGATCTAACTTAGGTCAAATATCATTAAATTTGAATAACAAAGTCAATTTCAAAGATTTTATACCAAACTTTGTGTGTCATCCTGCAAATAAGATATAAAACATATCAAATAGCATTTTTGTTCTGACTCCTGGGCCATGCCCCAGGGGGTCAATTTTATTTAACATGGTAATGTGGCATTTCAAATTGACGGGGATGATGAGTAGAACAAAATACAAGTTCTGGACATGGTGTGCTTTTTAGGAAGAATATGTAGGTGTTATTTAGAAATAAATTTCAGTTTTTGAAATACAAATGTATCATGAAGTAATCATGATGTGATCAGTTCAAAATCTGTGATCTCAAACATCTAAGTAGTTATTATAACCTAATAGATTATTTTGTCAAATGTTTGACTATTTGTTTCCCATTTCTTTCAGCGATGAGACAAGAGGACTTCCGGCTCCTTAAGCGGGGTAAGTTATGAATTTCTTTAACCAGTTGTAGCCTAGCCTGGGTCCAGTCGTCAATATTTTGGCAATATTTTCAAATGCTAATATTCTAAAAAAATACAACATCAAAGGTATCGGTTGTCCGTTATTGATTTCGATTAATATTGACGTGTCATTTTTGACCAAGAAACAGAAAAATAAAAAAAAGGAGAAAAATGATCAGACTGGAACCCAGGCTAGTTGTAGCCCAGACACAAATTAATCAAAGCTCTTAAAATCATCTACTTTTCTTCACATACAAATATTGCATGGGTCCAGATAAGAATAGTTTGTGCACATAAAATGGGATTTATTTTCTTACCCATCAGTTTTAACATATGTTTTGGGTGCTCAAAAGAACCGTCTCATTGAGACGGTTCTTTTGAGTACCCAGAACATATGTTTTGGTTGAGTAATAAGAAAAATAATTTTCGAGTACGCACTCTTAATTAGAGGCCTGCTATTGGAATCTGGTATTTTGACAGTAAATTCATATGGGTGAGTTTCATCTAAGTCTGTGTAGTTTGTAGAGTTAAAAGCAAATCTTCAGAAACAGAAATCACAACTCTTCTCATTCTGATGGATTTTTTTAACCAGTTGTAGCCTAGCCTCGGTCCAGTCGTCAATATTTTGGCAATATTTTCAAATGCTAATATTCTAAAAAAGTACAACATCAAAGGTATCGGTTGTCCGTTATTGATTTCGATTAATAATGACGTGTCATTTTTGACCAAGAAACAGAAAAATAAAAAAAGGAGAAAAATGATCAGACTGGAACCCAGGCTAGTTGTAGCCCAGACACAAATTAATCAAAGCTCTTAAAATCATCTACTTTTCTTCACATACAAATATTGCATGGGTCCAGATAAGAATAGTTTGTGCACATAAAATGGCATTTATTTCCTTACCCATCAAATTAAACATGTGTTTTGGGTGCCCAAAAGAACCGTCTCATTGAGACGGTTCTTTTGAGTACCCACAACATATGTTTTGGTTGAGTAATAAGAAAAATAATTTTCGAGTACGCACTCTTAATTAGAGGCCTGCTATTGGAATCTGGTATTTTGACAGTAAATTCAGATGGGTGAGTTTCATCTAAGTCTGTGTAGTTTGTAGAGTTAAAAGCAAATCTTCAGAAACAGAAATCACAACTCTTCTCATTCTGATGGATTTTCCCAAACAAAGTGAAACAATACATATGGGATAAACCATCTTGTGTTTAAAGGGGCCACACAGTGAAATTTCCAAATTTTGATGTAATTATAATGTTTCTAAAGATCACTTTTATCTTCACAAACAGATAAAACTGTGAAATGCCACCATATGCAGCATTTCATCTGGGTCTTTACTTTTTGCCAAAGTACCTGTTTATCTGTATTTAGAATAAAAAAGGTTAATATATATTTGTACACTAGGCATTTACTGAAGTACAGTCGGAAATATTAAAAGTAACAATTTCCGTATATGACAAAATCTTGGTTTTCACATCAAAACTGTTTACGTAAATGAAAAGAATCGCACATTTCATTGAATTAAACCTGTGGTGAATAAGTGATATAATGCACAGCAGAGCCTCGCATTATAACTAGTTGCTGGTTTGAGCCTCGAAGACTACACTCGACATGTTGTGTCCTTGAGCAAAACTCTTTAGCACTCTAGTTCAACATAGGAAGACGTGTCCCCATATGACTGAAAACTTGTTGAGTGGGAGGTAAAGAATTAAACCAAACAAACAAAAAGATCCTTTCTGTGTCTTTTGGATCTATTCAACAGGGAATCTTTATTAATTGATTTTACTTGTTTGTTGTGTATCATTCTAGAATATAGTAGTTTAAAGCATCGTTTTCACCAAATATAGATGCTTAAAGAATGTGCTACAGTAAATGTTCTAAAATTTCAAACATTTTCTCTTTGTGTTTTCAAATGAAATGTTGGTTTTCAAGGTGTGAATTCACAAAATGCTTGGCAGAATAGCAAAGAGGGAAGACCCTGATCAGACAGCTACTTCAGAAGCAGTCTGATTTGGGTCTGAGCTGTTTGTCTTGGCTGTTTTTCAGGCATTTATTGTTCAAATTTTAGACTAGACTGCAAATGTGCAGTTTTATAGCGATCAAATTTCAAAAAAGATTAGGTTGCAAGCAAAGTTATAAAAGCTCTTTAGGACATGCTAACATTGGCTTGTTTATAAAAAAAACTTAGTCATACAGTATTCAAAACATTTGAGGGGCACTGCATGACTATCAGAAGTTCCCTAGAAATATAGAAAGCTATTTGTTGTTAGTTTCCAAACTCAGTAAGAAAAGACGCCTGGTCGCCACCAGTAGAAAATCCATTCTGCGTGTTTCAATGGTTTAATCCCATTGTGCAGAGGGTTTGAATCTATCCAATGATTGTGTCTGTTTTAATTACTTTGTTGTTGTTTTTTCATCATTTTTGGAAACGATGTTTTCTCAAAACATCTGTTTCCAATGGTATCATATACACAAAATACACACAAAATCCCCATACCATCGAACCCCCATTTAACATTGCTACCCAGTCCGCTACCTAGACCGTTACAGCCTGTGTAAGCCGCTGGGAACCAAATGTCCTTAATGCAAACAACCCTTGTCCTGCTGCTAGACAAAAACAATATTGGTATTTTATTAGTTTTTTTCGGTTTTCAGCTTTGAAACGTAAACCCAATGGTCAGAAAAACGTTGTTGTGCTTGAAAACTTGATTATTGAAAGCTTACATATGATTGAAACAGAATTATAAGTTTATTTGTACATCAAACGGAGAGGGTCTCAACGGGGTACCTTAAAAATCAGTGTTTCGTTTGTTAAAATTACGCTTTAATCAGTTTAATATAAGAGAAATCAGTGATAAAAAAATTATTTTGTAATGCTGAATTTGCTTACTGGTAAAAATGAGTTTTATGAAGACGCTAATTGGTAAAAATTTGGGACAAATTCGCAAATCAGTAAACCCCATTGGATGCCTCAAACGAGCGTCAGAAAAACAATGCCTTAGCATGAGAAAACCTGCTCTTGTACGACGAAGAACCGTTTGCAATATCTATGATGCAGCCAGATATTGCAGTTAAAAGCACAATATCTTGCAATCGTTTTTTATCATTATACTTTTCTTTGCTTTTAAACATTACGTACGAGACGGACAATAAACGCAGCCCTGTCCTTTTGTCATAAACGTGAAGAAGACACGTTTTCCTGTGGATTGCTAATGTTTTCCCGCCCTTTTGAACCTGACCGCCACTAAAATAGTTCTAAAAATATAGTGCGCTAGGTATAAGTTTTTATGGACAGAATGATAGCAGTGGCGTTTGAAATCAAGTCAATTGCATGAAAAGACACTGTCGATAGACAGAAACGAATAATAATAATAAAATAAATACACCTTAACTTTCTTTTCGTTTCGCGCAACAATATCATCATCGATTGGATTTACACAAGTATTAACTTTTCAAAAAAGCTGGCGGTTGTTTAGCCATATTATTGTATGTGTTCTTGCACACTGCATGCTTCCATTTTGAGCTTCTCGAGCATATCCATGTAGATTTGTTCTAAGATCTGATTATTAACGTTTGAACTGTATTTTTTTACCATTAAACACATTCTTCCAGCGAGTATGATGCTTGATCTTAAGCACCCAGCTTATGCATGGTATGTTATGGTAATGTATCTAGCATGAACGTTATTTGACAACATTAGACAGCCCGTTTTTCTAAAACTGATGCCAGAAATCAAGGCCTAGTCTTATATACATAATGAAAGACTGAAACCATCAATAGTTGACTAAAAGTCGCGATAATCACTGTGTCTCAACTCGGACCAGGGTCCGAGGTCTCAACATTTGTTTTCCACTAACATATTGCAGAATCATATACCTCATCATGTTTTGAGGTGTCACTAGATGCTCCGGGAATGGAAAATGAACAATTGCATGAAAAAAAAACCTGTCCTTCGGGATTGACTTTACTGTTGACTTGAAAATTTGGATATCGCAAGTGGATCTATCATACGCATACGCGGATCCAGAGGGGTATGGGGGGCCCGGACCACCTGGAAAATCACAAATTCTATAGGTTTCAATTGAAATTAGCATTTGGACCCCACACCCCCTGGAAAAATTTGGACCCCCCTCCCCTGAAAAATGATAGACCCCCTCTGGAACCTTAAAAATTATAGTTTTCCTTAAAATAAATTATTGGACCCCTCTGTAAAATTGTAAAAGGCTGATGCCTAAGAAAACGTTATCAGAGTGTTTTTCTCTGTCAGTTGAGCCTGGAGCCCCCTACCCCCCCCCCCCCCCCCATGACAAAAATTCCTGGATCCGCGCATGATACTACCGTAAAGTCAACAGTGTTGGATGCACAGGCTCATCTTTGCCTACTAGCGTCTAATGCTCTTCACGTCGTTAAGAAAAAAAGTGAATTTCCGGTGCGATATTTCGGTTTTGTGACGGTGTTTCGAGGCCTTTTATGCACCCACTGCAAATTTAAAAAAAAGGAGTTCTGGCTGTCGCCCGCCATTTGATAAAATTGTGGGGCATTGATAGTTTGAATTTGTAAAGTAAATTTCCGAGATCCAAAACAATTTATATTACATGTTTGCGAACGTGTACGCGATCACAATGAGCGAAAGTGATGAGTTTACAGAAATTGTCTTTTCATGCCAGATAGCTCATGGGCGGATCCAGAGGGGGACAGACCCCACACCTGAAAAATAGGGTTTCTTAGCATACTGGTCCGGTTCCCTTTAAAATCACAAAGCTACCAAGCCAGCATTCGATGTTGGGCCATCAGCGGCACGCCAGCGAAACGCCATTTATATGGTGTTTCGCTGGCGGGCCAATGATGACCCGCATATAGTGGTGTTTGGATCCTCACTCCCATCATCAATTAAAAAAAAGTTGTCAAAGTTGGACCCCTTTCTGGATCCGCGCATGCAGCTGAGCAATTATGTTTTATGTGCGAAGTCCGCTTTTATGCGCCAATTAGCCAACTCTTAAAACAGCACGTGGCATGAAAGCGGCGGATTTGATCTTCATGTCTGCGGCTGATATTATTAGCAGACAGGTTTGACCTAGACCAGGCCCGACAAAATGTTTAATGTTTGTATTCATAACAAAGGCGCTGATAAGAATGTGCGGTACCCCGGCTGATCTGCGACTTTGTTGGTCTCATACAACAAAGTCGGGGTAAAACATCTACAGACGTGTGGTAAGGATGTTTGCAAATTCTGGGCCCGGAATTACAATGCCTCCTTAAGTTAAGTAGACTTTTACGAACTTAGCTCCAATATTTCTTAAAGTTAAGATTCTATCTTAAATGTGCATTTATAATGCACCGTTTTTGTGAACCAAACTTAAGGATAAAACCTCGGCTAAAATCGTTAATTTGACGGAAAGGCTTACGAGGACATACGAAAAATATAGAGTTTTAATGACTGTAAGCGACCCAAATGTTTCGCGCGTCCTGTAAATTAATCAGCGGACTCGAAAAATACTACAAAATAGAGTAATTCCTGCTCATTAAAACCCTCCCCACGACACAGAATTACTTGAGTTGATATTTTCCATTTCATAAAAGAGTGTGGGCGTCATTTTAGAGGAGACTGGGAGGGAGGGCGGGTGGGGGTGATCTGCGGTGGGGGGGGGGGAGGGGGGAGTACACACGAACTCGTTCGCGATGATCATGTTTTGTGTGTTTGTGGGAGCAGTTTACATGCATCGAGCTCGTTGTAGACTATTTATGGGCTAACCAATGATACTGTGTGGCTTATCCTATCCGTATAACCTAACATACATGTAAGTGATGCATGATCAGCTATCCAGTGGGGGTTAAGTTTTTTATCCTTTTTTTCTGAACCATCACACGCGTGCATATTTTAAGTTGAGGTGGATTTGGCAGGTTATGTGGATCCTTGAGCAATCCATGGTTGCTCGCCTATGCGAAAAGTACCATAATATCGTGCTGGCTCGGTTGCAGTTTACTCATATGAATGTTTAAAGTTAAGCTTAACAGTACAATATCAGTTTTGTTTGTTTGTTTGATTTGATTTTTTACGTCCCATCAACAATCTTTCAGTTATAATGGGACGGGGCTTCCTGGATTGAACTAGTACTAAGCTAGGATTAATGTTCTTGCTCAATGACACAACGCAGTTACGCCGGTGATGATGGAATCCGCGGCCCCTCGGTCTCGAGTCAAGCACTCTACCACTGAGGCACTGCGCTCCCAAGCAATATCAGTAATTGTGAGACTTCGATGTCTACGAAAATTCGGGACTTTCATCCGACTTGAGCGGCACAACACTGATGCCATGCTATAAGCAACAAATAACTCTGCCAAAGTGGCACCCGGTTACCCATCTATTTCGCGAGCCCTGTCGAGTTATAACTAATGACTTACATAGCGTACATGCACTCATTTTGGAAACATAAATTCACCATGGCAAGCCAGAAAGTGGATTATCAGATAGTTAGTTAGTTTTTTTTTTAATTTAAAGGCGTCAATTGAGCCAGAACGCGCTACAATGCAAACGTGATAATTCCAAATGAAAAAAACACTCTCCCATATATGGTATAACAAAATATGTTTCAATAATAAGCCTAAGTTGACCTTGACCTATTTTAATTTAATCAATGAGATCAGGTAAGCGCTACAGGACCTTCAGATTCTCTAGTTTGTTCATATGCTTAAGGGGGGGGGGGGGGGGGGGGGGGGTAGTTATAGATTACTCGCAGACTTCTTGATGTGGTGAACCCTTCAACCTTATTACTATAAAATCATACCTGATAGGCAGAGATACGCATTGTTTAAAATACAAAACAATACAAAACAGCGTTTCTAGCAATTCAGTTCATTTGTGATCGCCGCATACAGTGTGGGACAAAGCATGTGGGTAATTCGGTATTTTATATGTGCTAACAACATTGTTGAGACTCCCTTCACATCCGACGTTGGGAATAATACAAGATCCCATTGCACAAAACGCCTTTGATACACGGTGTACTACCCTACTCATGGCATTTTTGATACCCCAAGCGTATCTCTAATCACTAAATAGTAGGACCCTGTCGTTGTTTACCACAGCCGCACATAGCTTGCATCAATGGAGTGAGTGTCGTGCTATGTCTTTTGGCCAAGACGATGTATGGACGAACCCAATTAACGATGCCACGCGCGGATCCAGAGGAGGGTCAGGGGTCCGGACCCCAGCCCCCTGAAAAATCACAAATTATATAGGTTTATATATAAATATGCAATTCGACCCCCTCCCCCTAGCAAAAATTGGACCTCCTGGAAATGCTGGACCGTTCGTCTCCATGGAATATCGGAAAGTTATAGTTTAAAGATAGTTTTCTTTGAAAAAGCCATGATCACTGGACTCCCTCTGCAAGATAAGCTGAGCACTAACAAAAACAAAGAAGAAAAAAAAAACGTCAGAGCTTTTTTTCAGTCAGTCAAGCTTGGACCCCCCCCCCCCACACCGCCAAACCCAACGAAAATTTCCGGGATCCGCGCATGGATATACGTTATCGTGGTGGTAGAGAAACGATATCGCTCCTAAAAACCTTCTATAGTGCTGCCAAGATCTAATGACCATGTTTACCTTTGCTTGTTTGTAAACATTGAAATCAAAACAGCAGTCAGGTGTAGTTTTGAAAACTGTTTGATATTATCTTGTATAGCTCAGTAGGTAGAGTCGCTGGCAGCAAAACATACATTTATTTTTCCATTATGCGCAGGGTTCGAATCCCATCAATGCTTTCATTTCTTTTTCTTCATTTTATTGTATCATATTTTGCACATGTGTTCTTTAAGCATTATTGGAAAATAGTTTTAACATTTATACAAAGTGTCCATCAAATTGGACATTATCAAACACGAAAACACATATGCGAGATGCCACTGAATGCATCAAGTAAATAGGGTACGCATTGTTTGTTGTCAATAAAGGAAGTAAGGGTGCAAAGATCAGGAATCGATACAATCAAGTAAAGCGATATTCAACAACCCAAATGGTTTGGAAATATTTATGAATTATATCTTTAAATGATCCGCTACATGTGATTTCTAACAATGTGGCATGTGCGACGAGCAGAGCCTCAGATCAGCCAGCGCATACGCGCAGTTTGATCAGAGCCTTTGCTAGTCCTTTGAATATTCTATGAAAATTTAGCTACTGCCCAAACTGCATTTTGAAAGTCTAAGCTTAAAAGGCGGCTGCACAGGCTCGTCTGAGTTTACACATGTCATAATGCCACATTGTTGGAAATCATATGCCACGGCTCAATAAATAATTGATAAAAAGAAAATAAAATTTAAAAAAAATATAAATAAAATAACATGGTACTGTGACGGGGTTCGAACTCGCAACCTCTATGACAGTGGACAAGCGATTTATCCACTATGCTACGAATTCTCCATGTGATTTGTTTGTGTATATAACAAAATGCATGTACTATTCTAAAAATATGGAGTTAAAATAACCTTGTTATTGATAAATATTATTGCAAATACAGATTGTCAACATAGTCAAAATAGCGCTGCAGGACTCTACGTGTCGCTGTCTTTGCAGTCTCACCAAAGTCCAGACATTCACCATCGTTTACATTAACGTACATCGATATGTCAAAAAGTTAAATCTTAACTTTAAGGTAGCCTCGCTGCTACCTTAAATATTTAAGTATTTTGTCGAGATAAGGAGGCATTTAAGATAGGGAAAATGATTGTAATGCACTTTTCGTGAAATTTAAGTAAGTTTGTCAATTTAAGTCTACCTTAACTTTAAGGAGGCATTGTAATTCCGGGCCCTGATATGTATGTCACCGCGGATGATCTCAAGGTCTTTTGCTGTTTTCATAAAGATGGATGTTATAAAGACCTTCCAATTTTCTGTAAAAAACTAAATGGAAGGAAAATCCATCCATATTGGAAGACTTTTCCTTCCAAAAAAGACACACGGTCTGACTGTTCATGAAAACTAATCTATTGAAAGTCGGGATACATACATCAATAGATGTGTGGTGGTTAAAATAAAGCGAATTCTTCCTGTTTTCAAATTCACAGCCACCTAGTGGGGCTATTATCCTAAAATTAATGAACGTACCTTCATCTACATTCCTTCTATGCTCACAGTTAAGCCTGAAGGCGCTGACGATTTTCCGCAGATGCACAGGCTCGTCTGAGCCTTCGCTGCTCGCATATGCGATAGGTACCATAATCTCATGAACTGGCTTATTTCATGGAAATGCCATTAATCAAGACCTAGAATCATGATACAATCAAATTATACTCGGTTTGTGCGTCTGTGCGTACACTATCTCGGTAATCATGAACTCTTAGGACCTTCCGTATGTAGTTTCATGAGGACGGCAAGACACGCCACGATCGGCTCAACAATTTGTTAAAATGTTCCATTTGTTTGAACCTAGGAAAAGCCGTTATTACTACATTTATTGAGTTATTTACGCTGAGAAAACCGAAATTGATATTCAACTATATAAAACAAAACGTACGTAGATATCTAGAATTTGATTTGATCTGAGCATGCTGAGTCTTCATCCACTTCAAACTTTATGTTAGTGAGCAGCGGGACCCTGATGAGATTGCGCAAACGCACATGCTCTCCTGGGCCTTGTCATAAGTACCAGCAGGCTATTTACGAAATATTCTGGTACCAGTTTATATGAGGCACCGCGCAAGTTGATTTCGTGTCGGGTCCGAGCTGCACAAGTATTAAAATGCTATCCGGGTCGCACGCGGCTTGGGTGTCCGATTATAAAAGATATATGACACAGAAGTAAAATGTAACTATCCATTATTCTAAGGACACTTTTTGTAACGACCGTACAGAATATATCTCCGACGCATCGGCGACATAGGGCGTGTAAATTAGCATTCGCTCGATTTTCAGAAAACAAATTTTAATGTTATTAACATGCGACGTCAATGCTGGATTTACGTTAGCGACCGAAGTCGTTAGATTGACAGACGAAAAGGTCTGTTTGGTGTAAGCACGCGAAAGTTAACAGGAACATATCGTAGACAGCCACGCTGATTAAAAACAAGCACCAATGAAGGAAAAAACGTTGTGTACGAACTAATAGAATTGTATATAAAAAAAATGACTAGTGTACGAACTAATTAATCACATTTAAAGAACTATTCGAGTGTACGAACTAATACAAGATTTAGTATTCAATAGTTGTATAAAATCCAACTATAACTAGGATTCCTTGGGATAATATATTAAGATAGATTCCCAGCAAGGATGAAATAGAAAATGACTTGGTGACTAGCCTTGACAGGGACTCTTATGTTTGTTCTTTGATGTGCTGATGGTACTTTAACAAGCAGAAATAGGGTCTCTTATTCCATTCGTTCTGTTTTATAGAGGGTCTTACACAAGTTATCATTTCATAACAAGGTGGTAGAGTGGGGCATTTTATTTTCTGCTGAAGGTTTCTGAGAGATGGTTCCTTTATTGTTGGCAGGATTAAATTTACTTGTCAAACTTTGTTGAGGGATGGGGACCAGGAAGTATATTCTTTTCTTTGCGTTCCATTGTGGGAGGAGTCTGACTAGACTGAATAATGTTGACCAAATACTTAAAGCTTAAGTCAATCAGTTTAGACAGCCTTAGGTTAGTTAAAAAATGATTTGAAATGGGCACAAATGGAAGATTCTCTCATCATATGAACTATTGCGAAATTAACACCTCCAAAGCTGGTTTATTTCCAAGAAAATTTACTTTGTTATTAACATAACTTCTTTGTATCAAAATTATGCAACCTGTGGCCATAACATTATTTTTTCATTTGATGTTACTGTTAATCAGTGGAATATATCATGTCAAAAAGGGAGCGCAGAGGCTCAGTGGTAGAGTGCTTGACTCGAGACTGAGGGTTCAAGATTCACCGGCGTCACTGCGTCGTGGTCCTTGAGCAAGACGCATTTATCCTAGCTTAGTGTTGGTTCAACCAAGGAAGACCCGTCCCTGTTTAACTGAAATATTGTTGATGGGACGTAAAGAATCAAATCAAACAAACAAATCATGTCATGTCAAAAAATAATGTCATAGCCAGAAGTTAAATAACTCTTTGGTGACAAGAAACACAATTGGAATAAAAGTAAGTAAGGGTGCAAAGATCAGGAATCAATACAATCAAGTACCACACCTGACCCAGGATACCAATGGGAGAGTGACAAACTCACAGTAAGACACCACAAACGAGAGCCAAGAGGTCAGTCCTTTCCCAGCAGGTGACCGCAAAGCACATATAAACAGACGCGCACAAAGACATAGCAAACACAAGACAGAACAAAAAACAAAAGATCCACAATAGAAGTACCGCCTTGGAACGGTCAGTACAATATTTTACTGGAGGGCTTAAACCGGTTTAACGGCGCCAACCTCACCCTTAATTCAGATGTGAATCAAGACACATAGATATTTGGTTTGCATGAAAGACCCCTAACTTATCAATGCATCATCTCCTAAAACATATAAATCAAGATATAACAAGGAGATAAGCAAAGATAAGGACTCAACAGTAAATAAAACTGGATACTGGAGCAAAAGAAATCCAACAGGTAAACCCCAGTGGGCCCGACAAACAGCCAAAGTATCAGGCCCCTATCATCTCATCAATAGGTAAGTCTTTAAGTCGGAACCATCATAGTCTCTTTGACTCTAAACACTCTTAAACACTCTTTGAAGTAAAGCAATAACTTTTTTTAAAATTTCTCATGAAATGATCACTTCTGTAAGAGCCACTTTGTATGACATGATGTTATCTACTGAATAACAGTAATGTCATATGATAGTTAAATTTATGTATAGATTGTATGAATGTTTCTAGTCATTTCATATAGGTCTGAAATAATGTATAGTCAATGTGTCTTTGCATATAGTTCTGAAGTAGATAATTGCACCCATCAAGCGTCACATCATTGTGTCCTAAGATAACCATTGGTAGCACATGGATTAGAATTTTTTCTCAGCAAAGTGTATGTTCATTATAGATAAGTATATTTTGCATATGCCAAGTAAAGGAAATGTGTGAAAATGCTTTATTCACATTTGCACAAACTTGATATTAAACTCTATGCAATAATCTTTTGTGCAAGATCTACTTTGTATAACATGATGTTATCTACTGAATAACAGTACTGCCATACGATAGTTGAGTTTATGTATAGATTGTATAAATGTTTCTAGTCATTGTATGTAGGTCTGAGGTAACGCATGTATTGTCATTGTGTCATTGCATATAGTTTTGAAGTCCAGAATAATTTCACCCACCAAGAGTCACAGCCTTGTGTCCTAAAATAAACATTGGTAGCACAATGAGTTAATTTTTTACATACAAAGTGCATGTTTGTTAAAGATATGTATATGCAGTGGCTCAGTGGTAGAGTGCTTGACTCGAGATGAAGGGGCCCAGACTCGAGCCTCAACAGCGTCACTGCACTGTGTCCTTGCGCAAGACACATTTATCCTAGCTTAGTACTGGTTTCAACCCAGGAAGACCTGTCCCTTTATAACTGAAAGATTGTTGATGGGACGTAAAGAATCAAATCAAACAAAAACCCAAACAGTATATTTTGCAGAAGCATGTGAAAATGCTTTATTTGCTTTTTGACAAACTCCATATTATGTTTGATCTGTAAGAAGTCTAAATAGTCGCTGAAACCAGATATTATATTGTTTAAAAAATTTGTCAACAAATTGCTTGCAAATTTACAATTTGCTGTTGCTTGTACCTTTGCTATTTGAGCATACTCTGTGCCATTATGAACAAAACTCAACCTGGTGGTTGTAAGAATATTACAAATTACAAATGCTGATTTGGGTATAATTCAAGGAATTAGGTGACATGAGATTTCCTGTGACCAGCAAAGGTTCGGGTCAAGTCTGATCAGAGCCTTTGTGCTAGTAGCCAATACCACAACTGGTCCTGACAGCAAACTCCATTTAACTCTCCATTTAACTGCTATTCCTTGTAGCAAAGTTGCATATTTAGAATAAGAGCTTAAAATTGGATCAAGTGTGATGTTTTTCAATTATCATCGATAATTACCAAAAACACAATCAAACAACATCGATTATAATTGGTGATTATAATTGATCATCGATGCAACGCTTAAGTTTACACTTGTCAAAATGCCACATTTTTGGAAATCACATGGCATGGCTCTTCTTTTGCTCTTTTTTATTTTTAAGTGCTTTTTTTTTTACTTTTTATTGTCAATGTTCTTAATGAAACCTAAGTTTACCATCTATAAATCTTCTTTTTATATCTAAAGTATATGCCAGATATACACAGTTAATATTGCCAAAGAGCTACATGCTAGAGGGGGTGCTATTTTGGCCCACATATGGGCTAAAAAATGCTTTTCACCATTTTGTTCTTATTGGTTTATTAGAACAATATACCAAGTTTAAAAGTAAAACTTTTAAATTGACGTTTATCTTTGCTATGGTTACCAAAAACGGACATCAAAATGGGCTGAAAAATGGAAAAGCGAACATTTTGGAACAAATTTGAGACATTTGACAGAGAAATTAACGTAAACTCAAACAAGATATTTTACCAGGTGATAAAAATTATCAGAACACATAACATATTAAAAGCTTTTAGGTATGTAGCTATGCTGATATCTAATAATCCCTGACAAAGTTGGAGGGATATAGTTTTGGCGTCGTCCGTCCGTCGCATTTTTGTTCATACACATCTCAGAACTACTGGTCAGATTTGATACATATTTGGTACACAATAAGTATCAAGTACTCTGATATCCTATAAGTTTCGTCAAAATCGACCCTTAAAACTTTAGTTATTGCCCTTGTTAGAATTTTTAAGCAATTATAATGCAAGTCTATGTTAGCAAAATGTTAACGGGTTGCTCCACTGAACAAAATGTTATCAAGAGCTAGGCAAAAGGAAATGGCTACAAACCACCTTTCCTTAACCATTGTTTCGTGTTTGCAATAATTCATCGCATTACCCTCAAAATAGGGCAACAATGAACGGAATGGAAAATCTAAAAAGAAATCTAAACTTCTTAACCAGTAATCCAAACTCTTAAAATAATTTCAGTGATGTATTCGGCATAATGCCCTCTGCTAAATATGGGCAAAAGGTTTGGTACCAGTAAAATGCATTTAAGCCCCCCGGTGGCTTAGGCTGCTGTCCGTTCTAAGGCGGTGGTTCTGTTGTTGTTGACTTTTTGTTTATTGTTACTCCCATTGTGGGAGTCTGTAATTGTTCTATGTTTTGTTGTACGTTACTTTATGTCCATTCTAGTATTATAATCATCTTGATGGGGAAGGGAGAGAGAGCTGGTTGCTTTGCTTAATTTGTCTTCCTGGTGTCTTGTGATGGTTGAGCAGCTCTTCCTCCCGGTACCACAGGGTTGTCTGCAGTTTGTGATTGTGGTATTTCCTGATCATACTCACTTACTATTTTTGATCCCACATAACAAAATGGCCACCAGAGGTTAAAAGTGAAATAGGGTTTAAAGACATACCAGCCCATGTTTGAAATGATAAGATTGATATTTTGTCGCATGCCCCTTCAAAATTCTGTTATGCTAAAACTAAAAACTAAAAATAGAAATCATATCAAACTTTTCCTTCATCATTGGTCAGAAAAATATACAATATACAAATTCAAATATTCCTAAAATATCATCTACAAAAATGCACTCTGCTTAGCCTACAAGAACTAAAATCACAAGACATCGTTTCCATCAGTACTCTCAGTGCTTTGATTATTTTATGGTATTTTTGTACGCAGCTCATGATCATGTTTTCACAATTGGTTTTAACATTTATGCCAAGTGTCTCTTACATGGAACATATTTAAGCAAACACAGAAAGTAATCTTGCAGAAGGTGTCCTCACACCAGGGTCTTCATTGCTTACTATCTTATGGCAGTATTTAGCAACCAAAATGATTTTGGATAATGTTCAAATTATTCGTCAAATTATAGTATTTATTATAAATAGTTGAATGAAATTGGAGAAAAAAGTTTTACAAACCCAAAGCCTCCCACAAACTATGAAAGAAGCATATCCACTGTGCCATGAATATCCTGTTGCCATTGTGTGCATATTTCATGGTGGATCCAGAAAGTTTTGTCAGAGGGGGTCCAACTCTGACAACTTTTGTTTTAGTTGATGGAGGGAGAGAGGTTCCTAATACCACTAAAAGTGGGGCATCATCTGCCTGCCAGCGAACTGCCATTTAAATGAGGTTTCCCTTGCAGACCGATACTGGCCCAACATTGGGTGCTGTTTTGGTAGCTTTGTGAATTTCCAGGGGTTCCAGACCAGTATTGCTATGGAGCCCTGTAGCTTTGTCGTTTTCTTAGGGTGAGTGGGGTCAGAACCCCTCCTTGTATCCATCACATACTACATCCTAAATATATAATAAAATGCAAGTATGTTTCTAAAAATAGTAAGATTGAGGGGCTGCAGGTAGGCATTGTCTGCTAGCAGCTACTTTTGTCATCTATGGATAACCTTTGTAATAATGAGGACCACAGTGGCTCAGTAGTAGTGTTTGACTCAAGTTTGAGGGGTTGCAGGTTGGAGCTTCACCCCATGGCTTAACACTGTCTGCTAGTAGCTACTTTTATCATCTATGGATAACCTTTGTAATAATGAACAGCACATTGACTCAGTGGTAGAGTGCTTGACTCAAGATTGAGGGGTTGCAGGTAGGCATTGTCTACTAGCAACTACTTTTATCATCTATGGATAACCTTTGGAATAATGAGGAGCACATTGACTCAGTGGTAAAGTGCTTGACTCAAGATTGAGGGGTTACAGGTTGAAGCCTCACCCCAGGCTTAACTCTGTCTGTTAGCAGCTACTTTTGTCATCTATGGATAACATTTGTAATATTAGGACCACAGTGGCTCAGTAGTAGAGTGCTTGACTCAAGATTGAGGGGTTGCAGGTAGGCATTGTCTGCTAGCAGCTACTTTTATCATCTATGGATAATCTTCCTAATAATGAGGAGCACATTGATTCAGTGGTAGATTTCTTGACTCAAGATTGAGGGGTTGCAGGTTGGAGCTTCACCCTAGGCTTAACTCTGTCTGCTAGCAGCTACTTTTGTCATCTAAGGATAACCTTTGTAATAATTAGGACACACAGTGGCTCAGTAGTAGAGTGCTTGACTCAAGATTGAGGGGTTGCAGGTTGGCATTGTCTGCTAGCAGCTACTTTTGTCAACTATGGATAACCTTTGGAATAATAAGGAGCACATTGACTCAGTGGTAGAGTGCTTGACTCAAGATTGAGGGAATGCAGGTTGGCATTGTCTGCTAGCAGCTACATTTTACAAGGGGTGGGGACTGTTAAACACCCTCAGATTGTTTGTGTCTATTGCATTTCTCTGTCTATCTGTCTGTCTGTCGAAGTCTCTACATGTATTTGTCTTTCTGTCTCTCCCTCTCTCTAAGCATATGTGGTGTAGTCCCAGCAGACCAGGGTTCACTAGCTCGATACCCGGCATTTCAAGTCCCGTTCCCGATAAATGTGATTGATTCATATTTAGGTTCAATCAATTATTCATATTACAGTTGAATTTCATAATTTTGCTGTCATAAATGCAACCACAATGCCCAAATGAAAGAGGCAAGGGGGTAAAATAAACTTTTCCAAGACGCATCACTTTTGACGTGTTACTGTAGCTTTGCGATTGGACAATTCAATTTTAAAGAGCCAGTTTGAAAGACAGACTATCAAATTATTTTTTAAAGTTCAAATTAGACCGGATCACCCTTCAAGTAACACAAATTAGAGTGGCATTTAAACGTCCATACCCCTTTATGTGAACGTTACAGTGCTTTCAATAGAATTTCCCATAAGAAAATGTTTGCCATTTTTCTTCCAAACTGATGGGAATTTTTATCAGATTATCTTATCAGGTACTCAGGGCAGAAGCCCAAACAAATCGCTGGTAAAAAAAATTCAAATGTCATCTGAGATCAAGCATTTAGCAGGGACTAAAGTTTACTATTGTTTTAATTCAAAGGGAGATAATTTCAATGTGAACCAACTTTAAGATGCTGCCAAAAATTAACATCAGAGACAAAATGTCTCGCAGTATTTTTAATGGGCAACTGATGGCCCTTAAAAAAAACGTGTTAAAATCCTAGGTTTACTTTGGATTTTGTTAGGAAAGGCTAATTTTGTGCTTTTAATGAAAGCACAGATAACTCGAAGATTAATTGACCTAAGTTGTTTTTTATGAATTATGTTTGGGCATGTACCAGCAACTCATTGTAATACTTAATTTGGTTAAAATCAAAAACAGTAAAGATATATATATGGTAGTTCAAGGTGTAAAGTTACTTTTGGTTTTGAGTATATATTGTGTGCCATGATAATTCTCATCATCCGTTAAAATATTTTTTTTGGTATTTGCGTGTGCTCTATATTAATTCCTCTGTTACATGTCTCCAATTTGCTCTAAAATGGTCATTTTCCTATTTTCAGCCTATTTTGGTGGCCATTTTTGTTACCATGGCAACCGTAAAAGTCGAATCAATACCAGACCTTTACACTTTGGCTTTTGTCCAAATAAACTAATAAGAAGAAACTTGTGAAGAGCAACTTTTATTTTTTTGACCTCATAGGGGGGCCAAAATAGCCTCTTAATGCACGTACCCCTTTGCTTCCTAATGCATTTAAATGAGAAAAGTTTTGAAATGTTGATTTTTTGAAAACTGTTGAAGTCATCATTCTTACTTCACATATTTAACCTAATGTGACAATGGCTATAAACAAGTTCCAAAGGTCAAGGTTGACCTTTGACCTTTCAGCCAAGGTAGCTCATATTGGAGTCACATCAATATATTAAGAGCTAGTTTTCTCAGAAACCATAAGGCAAATTGAACTTAATTCATATATGAAGACTCCTTATGACAAGTTGGCCAAAATTTATACAAATTGTTCTGGTCACATGACCAAGATGGCCAACATGCCCATATATTGTAAAAACGCTTTAACAAAATCTTCTCGAGAATCAGAAGGCCCATGACCTTGAAACTTGGTATGTAGCATTTGCGAGGTGGGGCCTCGTAAGTTTGTTCAAATGATGATCTTAGGTTGACATTGACCTACTTTATGCCAAGGTCAAATTTGCTTCCTAAAGCATTTGAGCCAGTGCATGAGATTTCCAACAATTTGACATTTTGACAAGTGTAGACTCAGATGAGCCTGTGCAGCCTCCTTTTAAGCTTAGAAACTCCAAATGACGCTCGGTCAGTAGCTTAACAATCATAGAATACTCAAGCGACAAGCAAAGGCTCTGATCAGACTGCGCGTATGCGCAGGCTGGTCTGAGGCTTTGCTGGTCGCACATACCAAATTGTTGGAAATCTCATGCACTGGCTCATTTAATTTGGATTTTTTGAAAACTGTTGAAGCCAAAGTCATTATTCTCACTTGATATTTTAAATGAATTTGACAATGGCTATAAAAAAGTTCCAAAGGTCAAGGTTGACCTTTCAGCCAAGGTCTCTTATATTGGAGTTCCATCAATATATTAAAACTCTCAGAAAACACATGGCCAATTGAACTCAAATTTCATATGGAGACTCATAAGTTTAGAGGAGTAAAATTTATAACAAATAATAATGGTCACATGACCAAGATGGCCACCATGCCCATATAAGGTAAAAACCCTTTAAAAATCTCCTTCTCTAGAACCAAAAGACCAATGGCCTTGGGACTTGGTATGTAACATTGGCGATGTGGGCCCTACAAGGTTTGAACAAATGATGAATATTGGTTGACCTTGGCCTTTTTTACGGCAATGCTAGTTTGATTCCTAATGCATTTATATTGGAAAAATCTTAAAATGTTCATGTTTCTATAGCTGTTTAAGTGGAAATCGTAATACTTGCATGAAATGTTAAACCTAATGAGACAGCACCAAAGGTCAAATTGACCTTTCATCCAAGGCCACTCATTTTGGACTGCCACATACATTTCTCAGAAAACACTGGGCTGTTTGAACTTAAATTTCATATAGAGTATAATACTATTCAGTAGAAAAAAACACAATAAAAATATGATATTTATTTTAGGTCACTTGCCGAAAATGGCCACCATGCCCATATATGGTAAAATAAATAAGTTTAAATAATAAGCCTAAGTTGACCTTGACATTATTAAGGATATCAGGTGATTGCTTCAGGTCCTCTAGTTAGAATGTGCTATTTGGAATAGTCAGCAGCATAAAAAGGTCCACAGCTGGCAGAGTTAAGCTTACATCACTGTTTACTTGTCTCCATCTTTCACCTTTGTTTGTTAATTTATTTCAGGGGATGGCCTTGAAGGGTGGTTGTGTCAAGTTTGCTCCCAGGGTAGGTTTTACTTTTTCAATATTACAACATTATCATAAGTCTAGATAAGAAAGTCTTTGAACATAAAATTGTGAATATTTTCTTATCCATCATTTTAACTGTTTTAACATTTGGTGTGGGTGCTCAAAAGAACCATCTCATTGAGATAGCTATTTTGAGTACCCACAGCATATGTTTTGGTTGAGAAATAAGAAAATGAAATTTTGTTTATGCACTCTTATCTAAATGCCTTATTATTGATATTTGTGAACATCATAAATGTTTAGTCTTACATGTGTCACCGCGGCTAGCATATACAATCACATGTAGTGTCTTGACATAGTTGATAATTTAGGGGATAACTGTATTCAAAATTTTTATTTTGGGAGGTATATCGTCAGATATACAGTTGGAAATTTAGTTTTATGGCAACGCGTCGCCGTAAAACTAAATTTACGCGTCGTCGTAAAACTAAATTTCCAACCGTATATCCGAGGATATACCTCCCCAAATGAAAATTTTGAATACAGTTATCCCCATTCAAATTCACTATTAACATTTTACCTTCAAAAAGACAGCGAAAATGTTCTTTGTTGCGCCTATACGTACAGCGGCTGCCAGCTGCATATATTCACTTGTCAACCAATGAAAAGCGACGTTACGTAATGACGTCGAGTTTCGGACAGTATATCCCAGGATATACTTTCGCAAATTTATGCCGTTGTCCAATCAGACGTCACGTTGCATTTGCAAGTGCATTAGAATCTATAATTACAAACACTTCTGTTTAAAGCTACCAAACCTGGATATGTTTTCTTAAGAATACTTTATATCCAGATTAGCTGTTAGCTGAAGAATATCTTGAGTCAGCTAAGCAGAGCATCAATTTTATGATTTATCATATGAATCTATGCTGATTATTGTCAGAACAGGATAACACAATCACTTTGCCTGCTTAGGATGATGTTTGTTGTTACAATTCAAAAAAAGTTTGGATCCAGTTCAGGTCTAAAGAATAGTCTGGCTTAAACTGTATCCAAATGGTTTGATGCAATGATCATATTCTTCAAAGAATATTTGGAAAAACAAATTTTGAAAAGAAATCCTGTAAAATTATGCAAGATGCTAAGAACAGTTGAGCCTAACAGACAATCCTGTCTTAAGTATACAGCACATTGGTTCTATCCTTGAACCTTACCAGCAATCCTATCTTAAGTATACAGCACATTGGTTCTATCCTTGAACCTTACCAGCAATCCTATCTTAAGTATACAGCACATTGGTTCTATCCTTGAACCTTACCAACAATCCTATCCTAAGTATACATCACATTGGTTCCATCCTTGAACCTTACCAACAATCCTGTCTTAAGTATACATCACGTTGGTTCCATCCTTGAACCTTACCAGCATTCCTATCTTAAGTATACAGCACATTGGTTCCATCCTTGAACCTTACCAACAATCCTGTCTTAAGTATACAGCACATTGGTTCTATCCTTGAACCTTACAAACAATCCTGTCTTAAGTATACAGCACATTGGCTCTATCCTTGAACCTTACCAACAATCCTATCTTAAGTATACAGCACATTGGTTCTATCCTTGAACCTTACCAACAATCCTATCCTAAGTATACAGCACATTGGTTATATCCTTGAACCTTACCAACAATCCTATCTTAAGTATAACAGCACATTGGTTCCATCCTTGAACCTTACCAACAATCCTATCCTAAGTATACAGCACATTGGTTCCATCCTTGAACCTTACCAACAATCGTATCTTAAGTATAACAGCACATTGGTTCCATCCTTGAACCTTACCAACAATCCTATCTTAAGTATACAGCACATTGGTTCTATCCTTGAACCTTACCAACAATCCTATCCTAAGTATACAGCACATTGGTTCTATCCTTGAACCTTACCAACAATCCTATCCTAAGTATACAGCACATTGGTTCCATCCTTGAACCTTACCAACAATCCTATCTTAAGTATACAGCACATTGGTTCTATCCTTGAACCTTACCAACAATCCTATCCTAAGTGTAACAGCACATTGGTTCCATCCTTGAACCATACCATCAATCCTGTCTTAAGTATACAGCACATTGGACCCAGCTTCATTATCGGCCTGAATTTTGCATGTGAATAGTCTAGATGGCAGATTTATTACCATTAAATATTGCTTCTTGTATAATAACAGGTTTTTTTACAAAAAATTCTTTGGTACCTATATATGCTCAAGTAATATATTTACATGTTTTTTTGGGGGAAAGTTATTTGTTTTGGTTTTTTTATGCCAATAAAGTATCAGTATTGTAATGTATGATCTAGTCCTAAAAATAATCAATTACTATTACCCTTTTCAAACTGTTATCTGCTAATTATATTTAGAGCTGTTGGGTTAGCTCTTATCCTACCATACACTCATGACTAGATTTTTTCATGGAAGCAAACATGACTATGATCAGACTGCTCCCAAGGAAGTAGTCCTGTTTGGGTACATACTGTTTACAATATTGGCTTCATAAGAACATAAGCAGATGAGAGGATCAGGACATTTTTTTTTATCATGATCTTTTTTTATATTTCAGACGAGGAAGTTGACCCCCCAGATGTGGAATCTGACTCGCCAGATGTGGAACCTGACCCCCCAGATGTGGAACCTGACCCCCCAGATTTGCAGGAGATACCACAGGATACCATCCCTGCTTCCTCGTCCGTTGTTCCTGTGCTGGTTCCTTGCCCCCAGTCTGCCAGAGTTTTAGAGTTAAGGTATCCCTTTTCATTTCTGACAGACTTAAGGTTATTTTTCCCTAGGTTTATTTGGGAGGGGAAGTATCCATGCCATGTGAGGATTACTTACTTTGAGGTATGTGACCATGTGTGGCTCCAACTTTGCTACTTTCCATATACAGAGATGTTAGAAACAGAGCAAGAGTTGGAGCTGGGTACAGGGAGGAGTTTGGAGTGGGAATAGTTGTTCATCAGGGCTCTGTCCTTAGTCTGATGGTCTCTGTCGTCATGCTAGAGGTTAAATAAAGAGAGCTCTGAGCTGGTGCTCTATAAGAGCTGCCCTATGCAGAAGATCTGATGGTTATTGCAGAGTCCCGGGGGGAACTGCTGTTGAAAGTAGAGACATAAAAGTCGGGCATGGGGAAGAAAGGCGTACATGTAAACCTGGAAAAGACAAAGATTCTGGCATCTATCTTGAATCAGGATCTACTGAAGAAGCCTGAAAAGGACCCCTGTGCCGTCTGTCTTTCAGTAACCGGTAGTAGTCCAATCTTCTTTGGTGGCTACTTTCATGAGTGCACATGAAAGGTAGTGTTATCAAGATTCACTTATCTAAGACCCGGAGTTTAGATGAACCTGGGCAACAATTCACAGCTGATAGAAGACTGATCAGGGAGGTGTTGGTTGGTGGCAACATGCTTGGATGTCCTCCCAGTTCAGCTACCTCAATAGCATTCTCTCTACTAAGGCAGCCTCAAGCTGGCTGGGACACATGCTGCTAAAGTGCATGTAGCATGTCTGGCTTACTTCTCCCTCTTCTGAGAGGCAGTGGCTCAGTGATAGAGTGTTTGACTTGAGACAGAAGGGCTGCGGGTTCGAGCCTCACCGCCGTCACTGCATTGTGTCCTTGAGCAAGACACATTAATCCTTGCTTAGTACTGGTTCACCCGAGGAAGACCTGTCCTGACATAGCTGAAATATTGTTGACTGGGACGTAAAGAATCAAATCTCTCTCCTCCCACCAACTACCATTGCTGACCAGAGGATAGGGGTTCTCAACATGTATGAGGAGTATGATGCGTCATGCTTCAGAGGCCTGAGCCATGACAACAGACACCTAATCCCCCTATGGTGCAATGACTGCCATGATCCTCTCAGGACTTTAGTTAAGAGTGCGTAATGAAATTTTAATTTTCTTATTTCTCAACCAAAACATATGTTCTGGGTACTCAAAAGAACCGTCTCAATGAGACGCTTCTTTTGAGCACCCAAAACATATGTTAAAACTGATGGGTAAGAAAATATTCACATTTTTATGCTGAAATGTTTTGTTTATCTAAACCTGTGTCCTCTGGATCAGAAACCTCAAAATGAAGGACTTAGTTAGCTCAGACTTCCTTCTCACAAAGCTGTGCATCAAAGATATGCCCCTCACTAGTAGAATTTTAGTGGCTTGTTAGCTTACAGTGCAACACAGGCTGGATCAGCAATACACCTATGCTTGAAGTGGTTGGGCAGACCAAGGCAAATGTAGGAAAAAGTAGTAAAAAAGACAATGAAGCTTGCAATGGATTCAAAAAGACTCAAAATTGCTTTGAGTGGAAGGCGTCTCTTCAATGAAAGCAAGACATACAAGTCCCATCCTTGGTAGAGGATTAATTCTCGTCTGTAATAAATTTGGTTTTCCATATTACAGTCTTTTTGATAGTCCAGGCCTCGGTCCGAGTGAAATTCTAATATTGTAGGGCCCCCATCATCCAGGGACATCTCTTATTTGTTAACTTTTAACATTGGAAAGAAAGTCTTGATTTATTATGGTTAACTGTCATTGGATGAAAACATAATTTCATGCTTTTAAATAGTTGACTTCAATAATAAAATAAAAAAGATAGTCGCAAATCCAGGATTTTTTCTAGTTCTGTGACAATCTTTCTTATTCATCAAACTTAAAAAAACATTTTTGAAATTGGCTTGAAAATCTTTTGCAAGAATTAATTTGGCTTGTTTTCCTTATTGTTGAGAGCATCTATGCATAAGCACGAAGTTAACATTTTCAGCAAGTGCCAATGTACCCAATTCATGAATCGATGACTTTCTGTGCAATATTAAAGTTGACACTTGAGTGATGTCCCAGGATGAGCCATACTCATGAAGTTAGTTAGAGAGCACATGCTAAGGAATCCATCAGTACATAATCCCATGGTAGTATTATAAAAAGTCAGATGATCAAACTAAACTTTGCCTTATTTTTGTTCATAATTAAACTATCTAACATGTTAGGAATATTATAGTTATACATCTGCAGCTGAAACGTTTAAGGTACCTGAAAAATTCATCTGTAAATGCTGTCTGCTTAAGTCATCTGTCACACATTTTTGCTAATAGTATTTGACTAGTGTATGTATAAGGGCAAACAATGTGGACCCAGATCAGACTGCTGCTTCATGTGCAATCTGATCTGGGTAGATGCTGTTTATCAAAAAGGTTTAAAAAACAATTTAGCTGACAACAAAATCAGATGACTTATATCATGATTGCCTAGTTAAGGGTTGAAAAATATAGGATTTTTTTCAAGATTTGTTAAAATCAAGATACTACAGGGTCAACGATTGATTTGTCCTGGTGATATGTGGAGGTCGCCAGGAGAAATCGGTGCTAGTTTGTAAGGATACAACTGGTCATTGAGTCTGTTTGTCTTCAATTTTTACTGAACTTAATTGCATTTTTGAAATTGGCTTAAATTTAAATTTGGCAAGTGGTATCTAAAACAATAAGTTGCAGCTGTATTGCTGAAGTAGCTTAACATATAGAATAGTTTTGCTATGAATGAAATTGGGACAACATTTAGTTTGGTTGTCTAACCTATCTAATAATACTGCCATGGAATTACAGACACTTTATCCTCTGCTTAGTACTGGTTCAACCCAGGAAAACCAATCCCAACATGACTGAAAAAATGCTGACTGGGACATAGAGAATTAAAACAAAATGCAACAAAACATATTTCTGAGTGCCTTAATAATGGCTCTCAATCAACTCATCAAAATAATTCACATTAAAATGGCTTATATATGTAGATCAGGAATCATCCTCATCAACCATATTTATTTTATACAGGCCAGAATTAATCCTTTCCCAATGATCTGGTCTGTTTTACATTTCTACCTAGAAAAACCCCTTCTTTTGAGAGTCTGTTAAATCTATACATAGCTTCATGCTGTGCTGTCATTCCTAATCACTTCCTCCTCAGTTTCTTTGGCTTGATAGATTTCTTTGCCTAGCCACTACTAGCATGTGTGATTGGGTGAACTAGTCTGTATTGCACCATATGTTAACAAGCTACCTACATCTTACTAGTGCTGAACATCACATCTATATCCGGAGTGCAAAGCTTTGTGAGAAGGGAGTCTAAGTTAACTATACTCTTCACGTTGATGTAATGGATCTGGGAGATCATGGAAGCTATTATGTGGCAGGCAGTTCAAGGTATCTGTTGTCTTTGCCCTTCTCTTGGATTCATGCAGCCTCACAACCTTCAAACATGTTGCATACACTTATCCTTAGGCAGATGGTGGATGGTGGGAAGAGAAGAGTCATTGGGCAAACTTGCCCCATGCACACTTGCAGCCTGTGACTGCAGTCAGCTCGCAGCCACTCCAAGCAAAGAACATGCCACTGAGGTAACGGAAGTCTGAGAGAACTTCAAGTTTGTCATCACCAACCATCGCCGTCCTCATCTGTCCTTCATCAATCAGCTGAGCATTTCTGGGGCATCAGATTAAGCTAAATTCAGTTTGGTTTCAGTGGACCCTTGATACCACTACATTTCTTGAGCACCCATGCAAGCAGCTACCACAGAATATTGCACTTCTATCTGCTTCTGTAAGACAGACAACACAGAGGTCCTGTCCAGACATATTCTGAAGGTACCGGTGCATGACAGATGCCAGATTCTTTGTGTTTCATGTTTGGTCACATGTTTGGCTTTCTTCACCATCAACGCCTTCCATGCCTCAACCCTTAAAAGCAGTTCCCCTTGGGACTCTGCAATGATGATCAGATCATCTGCATACAACAGTTCTTATGGAGCACATATTGGGAACTCTCCTGATGAAGCTTCTAGTATGATAGAGAGAATCCGACTTAGGACAGAGCCCAGGTGCACACCTACTCCCACTCCAAACTCCACCTTGTACCCATCTCCGACTCTCACTCTGCTTCTAACGTCTCTGTACATGGATTAGATCAGTAACTGTTGCTTCAGCCACTGGTCGACCCCCATGAATACCCCAGCCACTGCTAAGCTAAAGATTCATGAAAGAGTCTTGAAAGTTTTAAAAAGATCTTCGGGATTTGCTACCCAGTAAAATTCCCAATCAACTGTCAGCCAAAGATTCTAGAAAGAATCTTAGAAAATTTTAAAACTTTTCTTTGAGGTTTCCTACAGAGAAAGACTTTTACTCACATGCTAAGTATACATTCTAGCAAGAATCTTTGGAAATATTGAAACTTTTCTTTGAGGTTTCCTACAGAGAAAGGCTTTTACCCACATGCTAAGTATACATTCTAGCAAGAATCTTTGGAAATATTGAAACTTTTCTTTGAGGTTTCCTGCAGAGAAAGACTTTTACCCACATGCTAAGTATACATTCTAGCAAGAATCTTTGGAAATATTGAAACTTTTCTTTGAGGTTTCCTACAGAGAAAGACTTTTACCCACATGCTAAGTATACATTCTAGCAAGAATCTTTGGAAATATTGAAACTTTTCTTTGAGGTTTCCTACAGAGAAAGACTTTTACCCACATGCTAAGTATACATTCTAGCAAGAATCTTTGGAAATATTGACTTTTCTTTGAGGTTTCCTACAGAGAAAGACTTTTACCCACATGCTAAGTTTAGATTCTAGAAAGAATCTTAACTTTGAAACCTGTCTTCGAGGTTTGCTTCACAGAATGATCCCCACTCATTTGCTCAGCTACAGATATTTTTTTATAGAAAGCATCTTGAAATTTTGAAAATGTATTTGAGGTTTTCTATCCAGGAAGACCCCAACCCATCTGCTTAGCTGCAGATTCTTTAATTTTGAAAAATTAGATGCAGCTAGTATCTTTTATACTTTACTAAGAACAATTAACTAAAATGTTAATCAGACTGTTAATGTGCAGTTGATCTCTTTCTTTGTTTTCCATATACAGCAAAGATGGTCCTCACATGGCATTTATTTTTATAGTTTTTCATTGATGATAAATGGGTTGCTTGTGCATTTATCTTATCTCATAAGTTCAATCAACAGTATTTGTTCATCCACAAGTCAGTGCCTGCCCAACTTGCCACATAGCTTATCATTAGTTCAATCAACAGTATTTTGTCCATCCAAATCAACAGCATTTTGTCCATCCAAAAGTCTGTGCCTGCTCAACTTGCCATATATATCCTCATTAGTTCAATCAACAGTATTTTGCCCATCCACAAGTCGGTGCCTGCTTGACTTGCCTCACACACACAACAACTATTCTCATCTACATCTGGTAAATATTTTACATTGAGGGATTCTGCATTTGCAGAATTCTGAAATGTATGAATATTCAGATCAAAGATATTTTGCATCTCTCAATAGTCGTAGTAGATTAGTTGATAGAATATTTGGAAATGTCCCAGGGCATTTTTTAGGTGTAAGATTTTCTGGTGTCCTTGAGCAAGACATGATCCCCTGCTTAGTACTGGTTCATCCCAGGAAGACCTGTCACAGCATGACTGAAAAAATGCTGACTGGGATGTAAAGAATCAAAACACAGAAGAAAAAAAGATTTTCATCAAAAACCTGCATCGATGAGCCATTACATGAGATTTTGGTACTTGTTGCACTAGAGAATAGCAAAGGCTCAGATGATTCTCTGTATCCATGCAGTCTCAGCAGAGCCATTGCTGCTCCCAATCGCAATAAAAGTAAGAAAGGGTGCAAAGATGAGGAATCAATACAATCAATTACCACACCTGACCCAGGATACCACATGGGAAAGTGATAAACCCACAATTAAACATCACAAACGGGAGCCAAGAGGTCAGCCCTTTCCCAGCAGGTGACCACAAGGCAGCAATGAAGTGAAATGAAAGCATTACAAACACAAGACATAAATAACTCAAAGTGGTGAAAGCCTCAGGTCATCAAATATTAGAATTTTATCTTCCTAGATATCTGTATATGCACATTTTAAAAGTGGCTTTAAGCAAACAGTAAAACTGACAAATTTAGCGGCTACTCAAAAAGACAAAAGGAAAATCTTAATGACGATTGGTAGCTTAATGACCTGCATTAAGTGATAATCGGTCGTGAAAACCAATTTATGACCTTTTTGAGTGGCAACTTGACAGTTTTACTGTATACAATATGAAAATCTCATGTAATGTCCCAATGATTTATAAAATTCCTTTCTAGGAAAACAAATTTTCTATCATTTTTTATTTTGTTATATATAATGTTTGGAAAATACCCCCTGAAAATTGAATTTAATTATTTGCTACCTGCTGAGCTAAATTTTAGGAGTATATCTTCAATGAAGAGTGCATAACAAAAAAATATTTTCTTATTTCTAATATAAACTTCAGCTGTGGGTAATTAAAAGGAAATGTCTCAATGAGGCGGTTCTTTTGAGCACCCAAAACCGATTTTAAAACAGATAAGAAATATTTACAATTTTATGCTCAAAAATTTTGTATATCTGAACCTGTGGTATATACATGTAATGTGTTAATAATTGTCAGAGTTTAACAAATGAAGCTCATAATGAGTGATGCAAAATATTTTTGTGTAGAATATTTAATTTGAAACTAAGCTGATTGCCAAAAAAAAAAAAAAAAAAAAAACTCTTGATACTGAAGGCATAAAGTTAAACATGTTAGAAAATTGTCCCTTGTTATTGAGTTGTTTGGTTTTTGGTATGACCTTGGAGTATAAGCTACTTCAGGTTTTACCATTTAGCAGCCATACTGGGATATGTTTGCGCATCAATCTTAAAAGCTTCAATTTATGTTTTGGCTACACTTAATGAATAGGAAAATTATTTTACTAAATTGATTATTTTGATATTACTGGACTAATAGAATAGGCTTACAAATCTGCATTAGAAAATGGATATATCTTTTGAAATGAGTTTCATAATAAATATAAGGATATAAATAAGAGAAAATATTGCACTTCATTCCTCATATCTATAATAACATGCTTAACTTATGCCTGCTGTATATATTTAGTGATAGTTATATTTAGAGATAGGAGTGGGTAAGCAAGGAACACTAACTCTTCTAAAAAGCAATATATTTCTTCTATCCTACGTTTGTAGAGGACCTCTGTTTAAGCAGCCATCAGCATTTGTGAACAGCCAATTTTGAAACTTAAAACTCTTTGGAAAGTACATATTCTAATGAAATTATAATTCTCATTTTCCCTATGTTTAGAGTGAGGTTTTATAAACCAGTAAATACGGAAAGTTGTTAAATTTATAAGTTTAATATAGTTTGTTCAATTTACAAATAACGCAACCTTCTTTTTTGCACATGGTAAAAACCAGTGCCATATGATATAAAAAAAAGTTAAGATATTTATAGTTCTGTGTTCCTTTGAGGGTTGGCGCCCCTCCCCTGGCCTAGCTGTAATCGATTTCTGTGGTTTATGATGTAAAATTAACCATACTGCTCATAGAGTGGCCAAAACTCTATGGAAGTTTGCCAAGTTTGTGTGCAGTTAGTTAATGTACAAACATAAAAAGCACAGAAAATATTTCTCTTTATGCCATTAAAGAGGACTTAAAATGTTTTTTTTTTTTTAACGTAAAAAAACTTTTCTCTTTCTATTTGCAAATGAAATGTTGGTTAGTGGAATTCTCAAATTTCTTGGCTAAATAGCTAACAGAGAACACCCTGACCAGACTGCTTTGGAATAAGCTCAGATCCAATTTGGCAAATTAACAGAGAAGACACTGATCATACTTCTGGAAGCAGTCTGAACAGGGTCGTCTCTGTTGCTTTTGTTAATCAGGATCTACACGGTTTATCTATGCCTTGTTGGCAGGCAACTAGGGTTCAAAATTTTAGAACATTTACCATAATATTGGCTCTAATGGTTAAATAATAGTTTATTTTAATCAGTGCTTTTTGTTGAAACCACATGAAATTGTATATATGCCTGTTATAGAAAAACATCTTTTGTCCGTGAGAGCAGGAATCTTCTTTACAAATTTGTATTCCAAAACAAGGGGGGCTCATTTACACATACAAAGTTTAAAAAGTTGTACTTGTTAAATGAGTAGGTAATAAACACCTTGCACACCACAGCATTGACTGCAGAGGAATTTTGGTTTGAAATATCACATGCCTAGCATAAATTTAAGCGCTATTCTAGTTAAACAATGGCTTAAGGGATTCGGTTTTAAATTTCTCATGCCCCTAACTTTGACTTTAGTGTACAAGTTTTGTGTAGATCTCCCATGCACTTTTGATAAAGATGTTGTTCTATTGACATGCTTCATTTTGTGTAGATCTCCCATGCACTTTTGATAAAGATGTTGTTCTATTGACATGCTTCATAATAAACATGCTGTAAATGAGCACAGTGGCTCTGGTAGAGTGTAAGTGACTTGATCAAAGGTCACTGGTTCGAGACTTGACGGGTGCATTGTGTTTAGTCCATGAACAAGGCACTTTATCCTCTGCTTAGTACTGGTTCAACCCAGGAATACAGGAAATTGTCCTGACATAACTGAAAAATTGGTGACTTTGACATAAAGGATCAACACAAACATGCAGCAGCTTTGACAATACATTTGACTCTTGATAACTAGATTTTATTAATTTAACCAGTAATTTAACACTTTACATGCTATGGAATTTTCAGGTTTTTTTCTCATTTTTGATAGCAACATTTTTTATCAAAATAAAGGAATAGGATCAGTGTCAAACAGTATGGATACAGATCAGGCCAGACATATGTCTAATTTTGTCTGGCCTGATCTTGGTCTAAACTGTTTGTGATGCTCATCAGCAGATGAAACTAGCAGGTAAGGAGCTAAAAGCAATTGGTTTGTGAACGATGCCTTACCTTGATTGTTTTTAAGTACACAAAATATACTTTGCAAAGAAGAAAAATAATCCAGTTATTGAGAGTCAACTATTACTTCTTGTAATTGTCTCATTATGTCACAGATGGTCTGTTTATAAGGTAAACTATGTTGTTAGCACAACAAGCCATAATATGTATATGAATGAGCAGGGTACAAGTTGTCATGTGCACATAGCAAATATTCAAATCCATCTGCACATCCCAGTGTCTGATCAGTCTTAGTTTTTATCTTAAAGAAACTTTGAACCCTAGCCATAATATAGAGCACCCGCAGAGATGCAGTCTGATCTAAGTCTTCAATGGGTGCAAACACCAACTTGTATATCATGCATGGATTCAGAGGGGGGATAGACGGTTTCTATAGAAACTAGCATTTGGACCCCCCCCCCCCTGGAAAATGTTGGACCCCATCTGAAACCTTGGAAAATTATAGTTTTCTTTTAAATAACCATTGGACACCCTCTGTAAAACTGTAAAATAAGTTAAGGACTAAAAAAAAAAGAAAACATCAGAGCTGTTATCTGGCAGTTGGACCTGGACCCCCCCCCCCTTCCCCCGGCAAAAATTCCTGGATCCATGCATGTGTATATTTTGTGTCTCAGCTCATTAATGGTGATGGAACTGGTAAAAGTTGCAGTTGGGTATAGAGAGGAGTTTGATAAGGGACTAGGTGTTCATCCGGGCTTTGTTCTAAGTACACTTTTCTCTATCATCCTGCTAGAGGTTCTATCAAGAGTGTTTTGAACTGGGACTATAAGAGCTGCTATATGCAGAAGACCTGATGGTCATTGCCTAGTCCAAGGGGGAACTGCTATTGAAGGTGGGAGTCATTGAAGTCAAGGTGGAGAAGAAATTTCTACATATGAACATGTGAAATACAAAAATTCAAGCACCTGCAGGGATTTTGGGCCTGTTGAAGATGTTTGGAAAGGACCTCTGTGCTGTCTGTCTTGCAGAAACTGATAGAAGTGCAATCTTCTGTGGTAGCTGCTTGCATGGGTGAGCAAGAAATGCAGTGGTATCAATGGCTCACTAAACCCAGACCTCAAGTTTAGGTGAATCAGATACCTCCGAAATGCACAGCTGATTGAAGGTAGACTGATGAGGGAGGAGTTGTATGGTGACAGCAAGCTTGAAGACCTCCTAGAGTTCTGCTACATCGGTGAAATGCTCTTACTGGTTGCAGCTGTGGGCTGGCTGTAGTCACATGTTGCTGGTGTACATGGGGCAAGTCTGGCCAACAACTGCCTCTTCTCACCAACCACTATTTGCCTCTGTTGAACCAAGGTTGGGTGTACTCAACAAGTGTGAGGAGCCAGATGAAGCATGAATCAGAGACATGGGTAATGACAACAGAAACCTTGAACGGCTTGTGGCATACTAACTGCCATGATCCCCTGGATCTGTTACATCAACATGAAGAGCAAAGATTGCTTAGGCCGACATCTTGCGAAGCTTGGCAATCTGGATATAGATGTGATACTCTGCATTATTTGGTTTTAGGTGGTTTGTAAACATACAGTGCATCTAGAAGTGGATGGGAAGAATAAATCCAGCAGGCCAAATAAACCACTGAATGGGCAGGGTAGTGCAGTCGGTAACATGTCTGACTACTGATGCACATCTGACTGAAGAACCAGGGATCCCGAGTTGGATCCCGGCCCGTTCCCATACTTTTGTGGAGATTGATCATGAAATAATTTCTATGGTCATTCTCCTCCCTTTTGCTGAAGCATTCAAGAAGTGTTGTTGTCAGTTAGAAGGAAAATTATGTG
The DNA here is from genome assembly GCA_964019695.1 of Loripinus fragilis. NCBI lineage: Eukaryota > Metazoa > Mollusca > Bivalvia > Lucinida > Lucinidae > Loripinus > Loripinus fragilis. The sequence continues at coordinate 13,561,698 of OZ026519.1, read as the reverse complement.
CACGAATTACTGGTTAACCACTTGTTCAAGCTTGCCCAGGAAAAAGTGCGGTTAGATGAACTGACCGTCCCCTCATGACCATAGCTGTTGACTGGGACGTAAAGCAACAAAACAAACAGTATGAAGGATCTCGCAGGTAGATAATCCTGTGGCAGTATTTTAAGAAAGATCATATGACAAACTGAATTTTGTCTCATTCTAAGGAAAACTTCCTATTTGTTTAAGGACTACTGTAAAACAGCTGCAGCTTAACAAATTTAAGATTTTTTTCTAGATTGTTAAGGTCAATTTTTAGACTGATTTCAGTCATCCAGATAAAGCAGGGTCATTGATTTGTCTTGGTGATTGTGGAGTTTGCCAGGATAAATCTCTTGCTGGATTGTAAGGATACGTCTGGCTCTTGATTCTGCTTGTCTTCTTATTCACTCAACTCATTTACATTTTTGACTTGAATTTGGCAAGTGTATTCTAAAACAATAAGGTTGTAGCTGTATTTCTGCAGTCCTAGATACAAAGTGGGATATAATCCTAGCTTAGTACTGGTTCAACCCAGGAAGACCCATCCTTACATAACTGAAAGATTGTTGATGGGACATAAAGAATCAAATCAAGCAAAGTAGGATAGTTTGGCTATGAATGATAATGGGACTATATTTAGTTTGGTTGTCTAGCCTTTCTTAAAATACTGCCATGGGATTATTTACCCCACAGATCCTTTATATGGGAACATTTATTAAATCTTCATTTAAAATGGCCTTTCTGTTTATACTGGCCAGATTCTATCCTCTCCCAAGGGTCATGCAGGACTGACTGACTTTTATTCTCTGGTTTGTAGGGTCTGTTGAATTCATAACTTAGCTTTACTGGGCTGAGTATCGCAGTCAGTAATATGTCTGACTACAGATGCACATCTGACTACAAACCACCTCAATCCAAATAATGCAGAGTATCACATCTATATCCAGATTGCCAAGCTTTGTGAGATATGAGCCTAAGCTAAAATAGTGAGTATGATCAGGAAATACCACAATCACAAACTGCAGACAAACCCATGGCACCACAAAGAAGAGCCACACAACCACCATGAGACACCAGGTAGACAAACTAAGCAAAGCAACCAGCTCTCTCTTCCCCATCAAGATGATTACAAAACTAGAATGGACATAAAGTAACGTACAACAAAACATAGAACAATTACAGACTCCCACAATGGGAGTAACAATAAACAAAAAGTCAACAACAACAGAACCACCGCTTTAGAAGGGACAGCAGCCCAAGCCACCAGGCTTTTCTCTTCATGTTGATGTAACAGATCCAGGGGATCATGGCAGTCAGTATGCCACAATCAGTATGCCACAAGCCGTTCAAGGTTTCTGTTGTCATTACCCAGGTCTCTGATTCATGTTTCATCTGGCTCCTTCCACTTGTTGAGTACACCCAACCTTGGTTCAACAGAGGCAAATAGTGGTTGGTGAGAAGAGGCAGTTGTTGGCCAGACTTGCCCCATGCACACCAGCAACATGTGACTACAGCCAGCACACATCTGCACCCAGTAAGAGCATTTCACCAAGGTAGCGGAACTCTTGGAGGTCTTCAAGCTTGCTGTCACCATACAACTCCTCCCTCATCAGTCTACCTTCAATCAGCTGTGCATTGATAAGGCATCCGACTCACCTAAACTTGGGGTCTGGGCTTAGTGAGCCATTGATACCACTGCATTTCTTGCTCACCCATGCAAGCAGCTACCGCAGAAGATTGCACTTCTATCAGTTTCTGCAAGACAGACAGCACAGAGGTCCTTTCCAAACATCTTCAACAGACCCAGAATCACTGCAGATGCTTGAATTTTTGTATTTCACATGTTCATATGTAAGAGATTCTTCTCCACCTTGACTTCAATGACTCCCACCTTCAATAGCAGTTCCCCCATGGACAAGGCAATGACCATCAGGTCTTCTGCATGTAGCAGCTCATATAGTCCACCAGTTTAAAACCCTCTTGATATAATCTCTAGCAGATTGATAGAGAGAAGTGGACTGGATGAACACCTAGTCCGTTACCAAACTCCTCTCTATACCCAACTGCAACTCTTACCAGTTCCATCACCATGCGCATCAATCTTAAAAGCTTCGATTTATGTTTTAGCTACACTTAATGAATAGGAAAATTATTTTACTAAATTGATTATTTTGATATTACTGGATGATACAAAATGGTCAAATTCTTTAAGGGCTAGGCAAATTTGGTCTCATGAATCAATAGTACTCAGACTTTCATGAACCTCTTAAACATGTCAGATCTTCCGTGCTTACAAAGATACAGAGATAGGAGTGGGTAAGCAAGGAACACTAACTTTTCTAAAAAGCAATATATTTCTTCTATCCTACTTTTATAGTTCTGTGTTCCTTTGAGGGTTGGCGCCCCTCCCCTGGCCTAGCTGTAATCGATTTCTGTGGTTTAAGATGTAAAATTAACCATACTGCACATAGAGTGGCCAAAACTCTATAGAAGTTTGCCAAGTTTGTGTGCAGTTAGTTAATGTACAAACATAAAAAGCACAGAAAATATTGCTCTTTATGCCATTAAAGAGGACTTAAAATGTTTTTTTTTTTTTTAACGTAAAAAAACTTTTCTCTTTCTATTTGCAAATGAAATGTTGGTTAGTGGAATTCTCAATTTTTTTGGCTAAATAGCAAACAGAGAAGACCCTGACCAGACTGCTTTGGGAGAAGCACAGATCCGGATTGGCAAATTAACAGAGAAGACACTGATCATACTTCTGAAGAAGCAGTCTGATCAAGGTCTTCTCTGTTGCTTTTGTTAATCAGGATCTACACTGTTTATCTATGCCTTGTTGGCAGGCAACTAGGGTTAAAAATTTTAGAACATTTACCATAATATTGGCTCTAATGGTTAAATAATAGTTTATTTTCATCAGTGCTTTTTGTTGAAACCACATGAAATTGTATAGATGCATGTTATAGAAAAACATCTTTTGTCTGTGAGAGCAGGAATCTTCTTTACAAATTTGTATTCCAAAACAAGGGGGGCTCACTTACACATACAAAATTTAAAAAGTTGTGCTTGTTATATGAGTAGGTAATAAAACACCTTGCACGCCACAGCATTGACTGCAGAGGAATTTTGGTTTTGAAATATCACATGCCTAGCATAAATTTAAGCGCAATTCTAGTTAAACAATGGCTTAAGGGATTCAGTTTTCAATTTCTCATGCCCCTAACTTTGACTTAAGTGTACAAGTTTTGTGTAGATCTCCCATGCACTTTTGATAAAGATGTTGTTCTATTGACATGCTTCATAATAAACATGCTGTAAATGAGCACAGTGGCTCTGGTAGAGTGTATGTGACTTGATCAAAGGTGACTGGTTCGAGACTTGAAGGGTGCAGTGTGTTTAGTTCTTGAACAAGGCACTTCAACCTTTGCTTAGTACTGGTTCAACCCAGGAATACAGGAAATTATCCTGACATAACTGAAAAATTGTTGACTTGGACATAAAGGATCAATTCAAACATGCTGCAGCTTTGACATGGAAGTCAAGGTTTAGAAGAAATTCCTACATATGAACATGTGAAATACAAAAATTCAAGCATCTGTAGTGATTCTGGGCCTGTTGAAGATGTTTGGAAAGGATGTCTGTCTTGCAGAAACTGAAAGAAGTGCAATCTTCTGTGCAATCTTCTGTGGTAGCTGCTTGCATGGGTGAGCAAGAAATGCAGTGGTATCAAAGGCTCACTAAGCCCAGACCCCAAGTTTAGGTGAGTCGGATGCCTCATCAATGCACAGCTGATTGAAGGTAGACTGATGAGGGAGGAGTTGTATGGAGACAGTAAGCTTGAAGACCTTCTAGAGTTCTGCTACCTCGGTGAAATGCTCTTACTGGATGCAGCTGTGTGCTGGCTGTAGTCACATGTTGCTGGTGTGCAGGGGGCAAGTCTGGCCAACAACTGCCTCTTCTCACCAACTACTATTTGCCTCTGTTGAACCAAAGTTGGGTGTACTCAACAAGTGGAAGGAGCCAGATGAAGCATGAATCAGAGACATGAGTAATGACAACAGAAACCTTAAACGGCTTGTAGCTAACAAATTCCATGATCCCCTGGATCTGTTACATCAACATGAAGAGCAAAGTTTGCTTAGGCTGACATCTCGCAAAGCTTGGCAATCTGGATATAGATGTGATACTCTGCATAATTTGGATTTAGGTGGTTTGTAAACATACAGTGCATCTAGAAGTGGATGGGAAGAAGAAATCCAGCAGGCCAAATAAACCACTGACCAGGGAGGGTAGCGCAGTCGGTAACTTGTCTGACTACTGATGCACATCTGACTGAAGAACCAGGGATCTTGAGTTAGATCCCGGCCTGTTCCCATACTTTAGTGGAGATTGATCATGAAATAATTTCTATGGTCATTCTCCTCCCATTTAAGAAGTTTTGTTGTCAGTTACAAGCAAAATTATGTGCACGAATTACTGGTTAACCACTTGATCAAGCTTGCCCAGGAAATAGTGTGGTTAGGTGAACTGACCGTCCCCCCATGACCATAGCTGTTGACTGGGACGTAAAGCAACAAAACAAACAGTATGAAGGATCTCGCAGGTAGATAATCCTGTGGCAGTATTTTAAGAACGATCATATGACAAACTGAATTTTGTCTTATTCTAAGGAAAACTTCCTATTTGTTTAAGGACTACAATAAAACAGCTGCAGCTTAACAAATTTAGGATTTTTTTTGTAGATTGGTAAGATCATTTTTTAGACTGATTTCAGTCATCCAGATAAAGCAGGGTCATTGATTTGTCTTGGTGATTGTGGAGTTTGCCAGGATAAATCTCTTGCTGGATTGTAAGGATACGTCTGGCTCTTGATTCTGCTTGTCTTCTTATTCACTCAACTCATTTACATTTTTGACTTGAATTTGGCAAGTGTAATCTGAAATAATAAGGTTGTAGCTGTATTGCTGCAGTCCTAGATACAAAGTGGAATATAATCCTAGCTTAGTACTGGTTCAACCCAGGAAGACCCATCCCTACATAACTGAAAGATTGTTGATGGGACGTAAAGAATCAAATCAAACAAAGTGGGATAGTTTGGCTATGAATGATAATGGGACCAAATTTAGTTGGGTTGTCTAGCCTTTCTTAAAATACTGCCATGGGATTATTTACCCCACAGATCCTTTATATGGGATCACTTAATTAAATCTTCAAAAAATGCCGGCCAGATTCTATCCTCTCCCAAGGGTCATGCAGGACTGACTGACTTTTATTCTCTGGTTTGTAGGTTCGGTTGAAATTATAACTTAGCTTTACCGGGCAGCGCAGCGCAGTCGGTAACATTTCTGACTACAGATGCACATCTGACTGCAGATCGTGGGGTCCCGAGTTCAATCCCGGCCCTGTCCAATATTTTCATGGAGATTGATCATGATATAATTTCTATGGTCATACTCCTGCCTTCTGCTGATGCATTCAAGAAGGATTGTTGTTGGTCACAAGCGAAAGTATATGCACAAATTACTGGTTAACTGCTTGTTCAAACTTGCTCAGGAAAAAGTGTGTTAGGTGAACTGACCGTCCCACCATGACCATAGCTGTTGACTGGGACGTGAAGCAAGAAAACAAACAAAACATAACCTAGCGTCACTCTGTCATTGCGAACCACATCTCCAACAGTTTCTATTGTCTGCTTGATTTCTTCTGCCAACCCACCTCTGACAAGCATGCATACATAAGTGGCACAGTCTGTGCTCCTATGTATGGTCCTTGAAGTGAGAACCTGTCTTTATGGTTGGTGAACAACAAAGGGGCTGACCAGCCTGTGCATCCGAGCAGAATGATCAGCACCTTTATTATTCCCTTTTTTGGAAAGTATATCTCATTTGGCTATACGAGAAATTCCAATTTTCCTTTTAGTCTCTGTAGCTAAGGTTTGAGTCTTGCATTGTCGGAAATCCTGAAGACGGGTTTTGTCTCGTGGAGGCCTGTATGTTTATAAGTCGCCCAAGTCTTCCAAGTGAGGAGTATCATATCATTATACTGGTTGTAGAACTTTGTTGGATGGGAGTTAAAGCTAACATTGCCCTTCATGTTGATGATACAGGTCAAGGGAATCATGACAGTTATTATGTCTTAGGTGGTTCAATGTTTCTGTTATGACCCATGTCTCTGATTCCTGCTACATCTCACTCCTCACACTTGTTGAATACACCAAAACCTTGGGCCAACAGAGGCAGATGGTGGTTGGTGAGAAGAGGGAGTAGATGGCGAAACCTGCCCCATGTACACCTGCAGCATGGGACCACACCCAGCTTGCAGCTTTCCCAGCAGAGAGCATGTCACTGAGGTAATAGAATTCTGGGAGGACTTCAAGCTTGTCATCAACAATCCACTCTTCCTGATCGGTCAGATTCATCTCAACAAAAGGTCTGGGCTCTGTGAGTCCTTGATACCACTGCATTTCTTACACACGCATAAAAGCAGCCACCACATTAGATTGCAGTTCTATCAGTTTCTGTAAGACTTACTGTGCAAGGGTCTTTTCAAGATATCTAGAGCAGGTTCATATTTCCAACAGATGCCAGGTTCTTTGTGTTACCCTTGTTTCTACATAGGGCTTTCTTCTGCAGCCTAGGCTTCAAGGTTTCAACTGTGTGATTAGTCCTTGAACAAGGCATATTATCCTCTGCTTAGTACTGGTTCAACCCAGGAATACAGGAAATTGTCCTGACATAACTGAAAAATTGTTGACTTGGACATAAAGGATCAACACAAACCTGCTGCAGCTTTGACAATACATTTGACTCTTGATAACTAGATTTTATCAATTATAACCAGTAATTTAACACTTTACATGCTGTGGAATACTCAGGTTTTTTCTCATTTTTGATAGCTACATTTTTTTTTCAAATTAATAAAGGAATAGGATCAGTGTCAAACAGTTTGGATACATATCAGGCCAGACATGTGTCTAATTTTGTCTGGCCTGATCTTGGTCTAAACAGTTTGCGATGCTCATCAGCAGATGAAACTAGCAGGTAAAGAGCTAAAAGCAATTGGTTTGTGAACGATGCCTTACCAAATATTGGATTCTTTTCTATCACTACTTTAAAAGCTATCTTACTTAGATTGTTTTAAGTACACAAAATATACTTTGCAAAAAAGAAATATATATGAAATCTAAAGCATTCCAATACTTCAACAGGTTAATTGAATCATTATTATTCCAGTTATTGAGAGTCAACTAATACTACTTGTAATTATCTCATTTTGCCACAGATGGTCTGCTTTTATAAGGTAAATATGTTGTTAGTACAACTAGCCTTAGTATGCAAATGAATTATCTGGATACAAGTTGGCATGTTCACATAGCAAATATTCAAATCCATCTGCACATCCCAGTGTCTGATCAGTCTTAGTTTTTACCTTGAAGAAACTTTGAACCCTAGCCTTAATGTAGAGCACCAATCAAAGACCCTGATCAGACTGCAAAGATGCAATCTGATCTAAGTCTTCAGTGGGTGCAAACACCAACTTGTATATCATGCACGTATTCAGAGGGGGGAATAGGGGGTTTCTATAGAAATTAGCATTTGGACCCCCCCCCCCCTGGAAAATGTTGGACCCCCCATCCCCCCTATAAAACCTTGGAAAATAAGTTTTCTTTGAAATAACCATTAGACACCCTCTGTAAAACTGTAAATAAGTTAAGGACAAAAAAAAAACAAAAAAACAACAACGTCAGAGCTGTTTTCTGGCAGTTGGACCTGCCCCCCCCCCCCCCTGCCTCAGCAAAAATTCCTGGATCCGTGCATAGTATATTTTGTGTCTTTGCTCATTAATGGTGATGAAGCTGGTAATAGTTGCAGTTGGATATAGAGAGGATTTGGTAAGGGTCTAGGTGTTCATAAGGGCTTTGTTCTAAGTCCACTTCTCTCTGGGAGCTCAGTGGTAGAGAGCTTGAAAATTGTCCCTTATTGAGTTGTTTGGTTTTTGGTATGACCTTGGAGTATAAGCTACTTAAGGTTTTTCCATTTAGCAGCCATATTGGGATATGTTTGCGCATCAATCTTAAAAGCTTCAATTTATGTTTTGGCTACACTTAATGAATAGGAAAATTATTTTACTAAATTGATTATTTTGATATTACTGGATTAATAGAATAGGCAGATACAAAATGGTCAAATTTTTTAAGGGCTAGGCAAATTTGGTCTCATGAATCAATAGTACTCGTACTTTCATGAACCTCTTAAACATGTCAGATCTTCCGTGCTTACAAATCTGCATTAGAAAATGGATATATCTTTTGAAATGAGTTTCATAATAAATATAAGGATATAAATAAAAGAAAATATTACACTTCATTCCTCATATCTATAATAACATGCTTAACTTATGCCTGCTGTATATATTTAGTGATAGTTATATTTAGAGATAGGAGTGGGTAAGCAAGGAACACTAACTTTTCTAAAAAGCAATATATTTCTTCTATCCTACTTTTATAGTTCTGTGTTCCTTTGAGGGTTGGCGCCCCTCCCCTGGCCTAGCTGTAATCGATTTCTGTGGTTTAAGATGTAAAATTAACCATACTGCACATAGAGTGGCCAAAACTCTATAGAAGTTTGCCAAGTTTGTGTGCAGTTAGTTAATGTACAAACATAAAAAGCACAGAAAATATTGCTCTTTATGCCATTAAAGAGGACTTAAAATGTTTTTTTTGTTTTTTTTTTTTAACGTAAAAAAACTTTTCTCTTTCTATTTGCAAATGAAATGTTGGTTAGTGGAATTCTCAATTTTTTTGGCTAAATAGCAAACAGAGAAGACCCTGACCAGACTGCTTTGGGAGAAGCGCAGATCCGGTTTGGCAAATTAACAGAGAAGACACTGATCATACTTCTGAAGAAGCAGTCTGATCAAGGTCTTCTCTGTTGCTTTTGTTAATCAGGATCTACACTGTTTATCTATGCCTTGTTGGCAGGCAACTAGGGTTCAAAATTTTAGAACATTTACCATAATATTGGCTCTAATGGTTAAATAATAGTTTATTTTCATCAGTGCTTTTTGTTGAAACCACATGAAAATGTATATATGCATGTTATAGAAAAACATCTTTTGTCTGTGAGAGCAGGAATCTTCTTTACAAATTTGTATTCCAAAACAAGGGGGGCTCACTTACACATACAAAATTTAAAAAGTTGTGCTTATTAAATGAGTAGGTAATAAAACACCTTGCACACCACAGCATTGACTGCAGAGGAATTTTGGTTTTGAAATATCACATGCCTAGCATAAATTTAAGCGCTATTCTAGTTAAACAATGGCTTAAGGGATTCAGTTTTCAATTTCTCATGCCCCTAACTTTGACTTAAGTGTACAAGTTTTGTGTAGATCTCCCATGCACTTTTGATAAAGATGTTGTTCTATTGACATGCTTCATAATGAACATGCTGTAAATGAGCACAGTGGCTCTGGTAGAGTGTATGTGACTTGATCAAAGGTGACTGGTTGGAGACTTGATGGGTGCATTGTGTTTAGTTCTTGAACAAGGCACTTTATCCTCTACTTAGTACTGGTTCAACCCGGGAATACAGGAAATTATCCTGACATAACTGAAAAATTGTTGACTTGGACATAAAGGATCAATTCAAACATGCTGCAGCTTTGACATGGAAGTCAAGGTTTAGAAGAAATTCCTACATATGAACATGTGAAATACAAAAATTCAAGCATCTGTAGTGATTCTGGGCCTGTTGAAGATGTTTGGAAAGGACCTCTGTGCTGTCTGTCTTGCAGGAACTGATAGAAGTACAATCTTCTGTGGTAGCTGCTTGCATGGGTGAGCAAGAAATGCAGTGGTATCAATTGCTCACTAAGCCCAGACCCCAAGTTTATGTGAATCAGATGCCTCATCAATGCACAGCTGATTGAAGGTAGACTGATGAGGGAGGAGTTGTATGGAGACAGCAAGCTTGATGACCTTCTAGAGTTCTGCTACCTCGGTGAAATGCTCTTACTGGATGCAGCTGTGTGCTGGCTGTAGTCACATGTTGCTGGTGTGCAGGGGGCAAGTCTGGCCAACAACTGCCTCTTCTCACCAACTACTATTTGCCTCTGTTGAACCAAAGTTGGGTGTACTCAACAAGTGGAAGGAGCCAGATGAAGCATGAATCAGAGACATGAGTAATGACAACAGAAACCTTAAACGGCTTGTGGCAAACTAACTGCCAGGATCCCCTGGATCTGTTACATCAACATGAAGAGCAAAAATTGCTTAGGCTGACATCTCGCAAAGCTTGGCAATCTGGATATAGATGTGATACTCTGCATAATTTGGATTTAGGTGGTTTGTAAACATACAGTGCATCTAGAAGTGGATGGGAAGAAGAAATCCAGCAGGCCAAATAAACCACTGACCAGGGAAGGTAGCACAGTCGGTAACTTGTCTGACTACTGATGCACATCTGACTGAAGAACCAGGGATCCTGAGTTAGATCCCGGCCTGTTCCCATACTTTAGTGGAGATTGATCATGAAATAATTTCTATGGTCATTCTCCTCCCATTTAAGAAGTTTTGTTGTCAGTTACAAGCAAAATTATGTGCACGAATTACTGGTTAACCACTTGTTCAAGCTTGCCCAGGAAAAAGTGTGGTTAGGTGAACTGACCGTCCCCCCATGACCATAGCTGTTGACTGGGACGTAAAGCAACAAAACAAACAGTATGAAGGATCTCGCAGGTAGATAATCCTGTGGCAGTATTTTAAGAACGATCATATGACAAACTGAATTTTGTCTTATTCTAAGGAAAACTTCCTATTTGTTTAAGGACTACAATAAAACAGCTGCAGCTTTACAAATTTAGGATTTTTTTTCTAGATTGGTAAGATCATTTTTCAGACTGATTTCAGTCATCCAGATAAAGCAGGGTCATTGATTTGTCTTGGTGATTGTGGAGTTTGCCAGGATAAATCTCTTGCTGGATTGTAAGGATACGTCTGGCTCTTGATTCTGCTTGTCTTCTTATTCACTCAACTCATTTACATTTTTGACTTGAATTTGGCAAGTGTAATCTAAAATAATAAGGTTGTAGCTGTATTGCTGCAGTCCTAGATACAAAGTGGAATATAATCCTAGCTTAGTACTGGTTCAACCCAGGAAGACCCATCCCTGCATAACTGAAAGATTGTTGATGGGACGTAAAGAATCAAATCAAACAAAGTGGGATAGTTTGGCTATGAATGATAATGGGACCAAATTTAGTTGGGTTGTCTAGCCTTTCTTAAAATACTGCCATGGGATTATTTACCCCACAGATCCTTTATATGGGATCACTTAATTAAATCTTCAAAAAATGGCCGGCCAGATTCTATCCTCTCCCAAGGGTCATGCAGGACTGACTGACTTTTATTCTCTGGTTTGTAGGTTCGGTTGAAATTATAACTTAGCTTTACCGGGCAGCGCAGCGCAGTCGGTAACATTTCTGACTACAGATGCACATCTGACTGCAGATCCAGGGGTCCCGAGTTCAATCCCGGCCCTGTCCAATATTTTCATGGAGATTGATCATGATATAATTTCTATGGTCATACTCCTGCCTTCTGCTGATGCATTCAAGAAGGATTGTTGTCGGTCACAAGCGAAAGTATATGCACAAATTACTGGTTAACTGCTTGTTCAAACTTGCCCAGGAAAAAGTGTGTTAGGTGAACTGACCGTCCCCCCATGACCATAGCTGTTGACTGGGACGTGAAGCAAGAAAACAAACAAAACATAACCTAGCGTCACTCTGTCATTGCGAACCACATCTCCAACAGTTTCTATTGTCTGCTTGATTTCTTCTGCCAACCCACCTCTGACAAGCATGCATACATAAGTGGCACAGTCTGTGCTCCTATGTATGGTCTTTGAAGCGAGAACCTGTCTTTATGGTTGGTGAACAACAAAGGGGCTGACCAGCCTGTGCATCCGAGCAGAATGATCAGCACCTTTATTATTCCCTGTTTTGGAAAGTATATCTCATTTGGCTATACGAGAAATTCCAATTTTCGTTTTAGTCTCTGTAGCTAAGGTTTGAGTCTCGCATTGTCGGAAATCCTGAAGACGGGTTTTGTCTCGTGGAGGCCTGTATGTTTATAAGTCGCCCAAGTCTTCCAAGTGAGGAGTATCATATCATTATACTGGTTGTAGAACTTTGTTGGATGGGAGTTAAAGCTAACATTGCCCTTCATGTTGATGATACAGGTCAAGGGAATCATGACAGTTATTATGTCTTAGGTGGTTCAATGTTTCTGTTATGACCCATGTCTCTGATTCCTGCTACATCTCACTCCTCACACTTGTTGAATACACCCACCCTTGGGTCAACAGAGGCAGATGGTGGTTGGTGAGAAGAGGGAGTAGATGGCGAAACCTGCCCCATGTACACCTGCAGCATGTGACCACACCCAGCTTGCAGCTTTACCAGCAGAGAGCATGTCACTGAGGTAATAGAATCCTGGGAGGACTTCAAGCTTGTCATCAACAATCCACTCTTCCTGATCGGTCAGATTCATCTCAACAAAAGGTCTGGGCTCCGTGAGTCCTTGATACCACTGCATTTCTTACACACGCATAAAAGCAGCCACCACATTAGATTGCAGTTCTATCAGTTTCTGTAAGACTTACTGTGCAAGGGTCTTTTCAAGATATCTAGAGCAGGTTCATATTTCCAACAGATGCCAGGTTCTTTGTGTTACCCTTGTTTCTACATAGGGCTTTCTTCTGCAGCCTAGGCTTCAAGGTTTCAACTGTGTGATTAGTCCTTGAACAAGGCACATTATCCTCTGCTAAGTACTGGTTCAACCCAGGAATACAGGAAATTGTCCTGACATAACTGAAAAATTGTCGACTTGGACATAAAGGATCAACACAAACATGCTGCAGCTTTGACAATACATTTGACTCTTGATAACTAGATTTTATCAATTATAACCAGTAATTTAACACTTTACATGCTGTGGAATACTCAGGTTTTTTCTCATTTTTGATAGCTACATTTTTTTTTTCAAATTAATAAAGGAATAGGATCAGTGTCAAACAGTTTGGATACATATCAGGCCAGACATGTGTCTAATTTTGTCTGGCCTGATCTTGGTCTAAACTGTTTGCAATGCTCATCAGCTGATGAAACTAGCAGGTAAAGAGCTAAAAGCAATTGGTTTGTGAACTATGCCTTACCAAATATTGGATTCTTTTCTATCACTACTTTAAAAGCTATCTTACTTCGATTGTTTTAAGTACACAAAATATACTTTGCAAAAAAGAAAAATATATGAAATCTAAAGCATTCCAATACTTCAACAGGTTAATTGAATCATTATTATTCCAGTTATTGAGAGTCAACTAATACTACTTGTAATTATCTCATTTTGCCACAGATGGTCTGCTTTTATAAGGTAAATATGTTGTTAGTACAACTAGCCTTAGTATGCATATGAATTAGCCGGATACAAGTTGGCATGTTCACATAGCAAATATTCAAATCCATCTGCACATCCCAGTGTCTGATCAGTCTTAGTTTTTACCTTGAAGAAACTTTGAACCCTAGCCTTAATGTAGAGCACCAATCAAAGACCCTGATCAGACTGCAAAGATGCAGTCTGATCTAAGTCTTCAGTGGGTGCAAACACCAACTTGTATATCATGCACGTATTCAGAGGGGGGAATAGGGGGTTTCTTTAGAAATTAGCATTTGGACCCCCCCCCCCCCCCCCTGGAAAATGTTGGACCCCCCATCCCCCCTCTGAAACCTTGGAAAATTAGTTTTCTTTGAAATAACCATTAGACACCCTCTGTAAAACTGTAAATAAGTTAAGGACTAAAAAAACAAAAAAAAACCAACTTCGGAGCTGTTTTCTGGCAGTTGGACCCCCCCCCTCAGCAAAAATTCCTCGATCCGTGCATAGTATATTTTGTGTCTCTACTCATTAATGGTGATGAAGCTGGTAATAGTTGCAGTTGGATATAGAAAGGATTTGGTTAGGGACTAGGTGTTCATAAGGGTTTTGTTCTAAGTCCACTTCTCTCTGGGAGCTCAGTGGTAGAGTGCTTGAAAATTGTCCCTTATTGAGTTGTTTGGTTTTTGGTATGTCCTTGGAGTATAAGCTACTTAAGGTTTTACCATTTAGCAGCCATATTGGGATATGTTTGCGCATCAATCTTAAAAGCTTCAATTTATGTTTTGGCTACACTTAATGAATAGGAAAATTATTTTACTAAATTGATTATTTTGATATTACTGGATTAATAGTATAGGCAGATACAAAATGGTCAAATTCTTTAAGGGCTAGGCAAATTTGGTCTCATGAATCAATAGTACTCGTACTTTCATGAACCTCTTAAACATGTCAGATCTTCCGTGCTTACAAATCTGCATCAGAAAATGGATATATCTTTTGAAATGAGTTTCATAATAAATATAAGGATATAAATAAAAGAAAATATTACACTTCATTCCTCATATCTATAATAACATGCTTAACTTATGCCTGCTGTATATATTTAGTGATAGTTATATTTAGAGATAGGAGTGGGTAAGCAAGGAACACTAACTCTTCTAAAAAGCAATATATTTCTTCTATCCTACTTTTATAGTTCTGTGTTCCTTTGAGGATTGGCGCCCTTCCCCTGGCCTAGCTGTAATCGATTTCTGTGGTTTAAGATGTAAAATTAACCATACTGCACATAGAGTGGCCAAAACTCTATAGAAGTTTGCCAAGTTTGTGTGCAGTTAGTTAATGTACATACATAAAAAGCACAGAAAATATTGCTCTTTATGCCATTAAAGAGGACTTAAAATGTTTTTTGTTTTTTTTTTAACGTAAAAAAAAACTTTTCTCTTTCTATTTGCAAATGAAATGTTGGTTAGTGGAATTCTCAAATTTTTTGGCTAAATAGCAAACAGAGAAGACCCTGACCAGACTGCTTTGGGAGAAGCGCAGATCCGGATTGGCAAATTAACAGAGAAGACACAGATCATACTTCTGAAGAAGCAGTCTGATCAGGGTCTTCTCTGTTGCTTTTGTTAATCAGGATCTACACTGTTTATCTATGCCTTGTTGGCAGGCAACTAGGGTTCAAAATTTTAGAACATTTACCATAATATTGGCTCTAATGGTTAAATAATAGTTTATTTTCATCAGTGCTTTTTGTTGAAACCACATGAAATTGTATATATGCATGTTATAGAAAAACATCTTTTGTCTGTGAGAGCAGGAATCTTCTTTACAAATTTGTATTCCAAAACAAGGGGGGCTCACTTACACATACAAAATTTAAAAAGTTGTGCTTATTAAATGAGTAGGTAATAAAACACCTTGCACACCACAGCATTGACTGCAGAGGAATTTTGGTTTTGAAATATCACATGCCTAGCATAAATTTAAGCGCTATTCTAGTTAAACAATGGCTTAAGGGATTCAGTTTTCAATTTCTCATGCCCCTAACTTTGACTTAAGTGTACAAGTTTTGTGTAGATCTCCCATGCACTTTTGATAAAGATGTTGTTCTATTGACATGCTTCATAATAAACATGCTGTAAATGAGCACAGTGGCTCTGGTAGAGTGTATGTGACTTGATCAAAGGTGAATGGTTCGAGACTTGATGGGTGCATTGTGTTAAGTTCTTGAACAAGGCACTTTATCCTTTGCTTAGTACTGGTTCAACCCAGGAATACAGGAAATTGTCCTGACATAACTGAAAAATTGTTGACTTAGACATAAAGGATCAACACAAACATGCTGCAGCTTTGACATGGAAGTCAAGGTTTAGAAGAAATTCCTACATATGAACATGTGAAATACAAAAATTCAAGCATCTGTAGTGATTCTGGGCCTGTTGAAGATGTTTGGAAAGGACCTCTGTGCTGTCTGTCTTGCAGAAACTGATAGAAGTGCAATCTTCTGTGGTGGCTGCTTGCATTGGTGAGCAAGAAATGCAGTGGTTTCAATGGCTCACTAAGCCCAGACCCCAAGTTTAGGTGAATCGGATGCCTCATCAATGCACAGCTGATTGAAGGTAGACTGATGAGGGAGGAGTTGTATGGAGACAGCAAGCTTGAAGACCTTCTAGAGTTCTGCTACCTCGGTGAAATGCTCTTACTGGATGCAGCTGTGTGCTGGCTGTAGTCACATGTTGCTGGTGTGCAGGGGGCAAGTCTGGCCAACAACTGCCTCTTCTCACCAACCACTATTTGCCTCTGTTGAACCAAGGTTGGGTGTACTCAACAAGTGGAAGGAGCCAGATGAAGCATGAATCAGAGACATGAGTAATGACAACAGAAACCTTAAACGGCTTGTGGCAAACTAACTGCCAGGATCCCCTGGATCTGTTACATCAACATGAAGAGCAAAGCTTGCTTAGGCTGACATCTCGCAAAGCTTGGCAATCTGGATATAGATGTGATACACTGCATAATTTGGATTTAGGTGGTTTGTAAACATACAGTGCATCTAGAAGTGGATGGGAAGAAGAAATCCAGCAGGCCAAATAAACCACTGACCAGGGAGGGTAGCGCAGTCGGTAACTTGTCTGACTACTTATGCACATCTGACTGAAGAACCAGGGAACCTGAGTTTGATCGCGGCCTGTTCCCATATTTTTGTGGAGATTGATCATGAAATAATTTCTATGGTCATTCTCCTCCCATTTAAGAAGTGTTGTTGTCAGTTACAAGCAAAATTATGTGCACAAATTACTTGTTAACCACTTGTTCAAGCTTGCCCAGGAAAAAGTGTGGTTAGGTGAACTGACCGTCCCCCCATGACCATAGCTGTTGACTGGGATGTAAAGCAACAAAACAAACAGTATGAAGGATCTCGCAGGTAGATAATCCTGTGGCAGTATTTTAAGAACATTCATATGACAAACTGAATTTTGTCTCATTCTAAGGAAAACTTCCTATTTGTTTAAGGACTACAATAAAACAGCTGCAGCTTAACAAATTTAGGATTTTTTTCTAGATTGGTAAGATCATTTTTTAGACTGATTTCATTCATCCAGATAAAGCAGGGTCATTGATTTGTCTTGGTGATTGTGGAGTTTGCCAGGATAAATCTCTTGCTGGATTGTAAGGATACGTCTGGCTCTTGATTCTGCTTGTCTTCTTATTCACTAAACTCATTTACATTTTGACTTGAATTTGGCAAATGTATTCTAAAACAGTAAGGTTGTAGCTGTATTGCTGCAGTCCTAGATACAAAGTAGAATATAATCCTAGCTTAGTACTGGTTCAACCCAGGAAGACCCATCCCTACATAACTGAAAGATTGTTGATGGGACGTAAAGAATCAAATCAAACCAAGTGGGATAGTTTGGCTATGAATGATAATGGGACCAAATTTAGTTAGGTTGTCTAGCCTTTCTTAAAATACTTCCATGGGATTATTTACCCCACAGATCCTTTATATGGGATCACTTAATTGAATCTTAAAATAATGGCTGACCAGATTCTATCCTCTCCCAAGGGTCATGCAGGACTGACTGACTTTTATTCTCTGGTTTGTAGGGTCTGTTGAATTCATAACTTAGCTTTACCGGGCAGCGCAGCGCAGTCGGTAACATTTCTGACTACAGATGCACATCTGACTGCAGATCCAGGGGTCCCGAGCTCAATCCCGGCCCTGTCCAATATTTTCATGGAGATTGATCATGAAATAATTTCTATGGTCATACTCCTGCCTTCTGCTGATTCATTCAAGATGGATTGTTGTCGGTCACAAGCGAAAGTATATGCACAAATTACTGGTTAACTGCTTGTTCAAACTTGCCCAGGAAAAAGTGTATTAGGTGAACTGGCCGTCCCCCCATGACCATAGCTGTTGACTGGGACGTGAAGCAAGAAAACAAACAAAACATAACCTAGCGTCACTCTGTCATTGCGAACCACATCTCCAACAGTTTCTATTGTCTGCTTGATTTCTTCTGCCAACCCACCTCTGACAAGCATGCATACATAAGTGGCACAGTCTGTGCTCCTATGTATGGTCTTTGAAGCGAGAACCTGTCTTTATGGTTGGTGAACAACAAAGGGGCTGACCAGCCTGTGCATCCGAGCAGAATGATCAGCACCTTTATTATTCCCTTTTTTGGAAAGTATATCTCAACTGGCTATACCAGAAATTCCAATTTTCTATTTCGTCTCTGTAGCTAAGGTTTGAGTCTCGCATTGTGGGAAATCCTGAAGACGGGTTTTGTCTCGTGGAGGCCTGTATGCTTCTAAGTCGCCCAAGTCTTCCAAGTGAGGAGTATAATTATACTGGTTGTAGAGCTTTGTGAGATGGGAGTCAAGGCTAATGCTGCTCTTCATGTTGATGTAACAGGTCAAGGGAATCATGACAGTTATTATTGTCTTGGGTGGCTCAATGTTTCTGTTATGACCCATATCTCAGATTCATGCTACATCTCACTCCTCACACTTGTTGAATACAGCCATCCTTGGGTCAACAGAGGCAGATGGTGTTTGGTGAGAAGAGGGAGTAGGTGGCGAAACCTGCCCCATGTACACCTGCAGCATGGGACCACACCCAGCTTGCAGCTTTCCCAGCAGAGAGCATGTCACTGAGGTAATAGAATTCTGGGAGGACTTCAAGCTTGTCATCAACAATCCACTCTTCTTGATCGGTCAGATTCATCTCAACAAAAGATCTGGGCTCAGTGAGTCCTTGATACCACTGCATTCTTACATCCATGAAAGCAGCCACCACATTAGATTGCAGTTCTATCAGTTTCTGTAAGACTTACTGTGCAAGGTTCTTTTCTAGATGTCTACAGCAGGTTCATATTTCCAACAGATGCCAGGTTTTTTGTGTTACCCTTGTTTGCACATAGGGCTTTCTTCTGCAGCCTATGCTTCAAGGTTTCAACTTCAACAGCAATTCCCTCCAGGACTTTGCATTGACCATCAGGTCATCTGCAAACAGCACTTTATGAACCGCAGGTTTAGACTCTCTTCATAAAGCCTCTGCATTATGTGTATCCTCTGCTTACTGTAAATTTGGAAATTTTTGTGAGCGAAAATAAATTCTCTAGAAATGGCAAACTCACTTTTGTCGTTCACTGATGAAGGCAAATCATGTCAAAATTGTGAATTTTAAATGTGGCAAATATGTCTTTACACCTTTTTCCTGGAAATAAAATTCTTGCAAAAAGTTTCGACTTTACAGTAGTACTAGTTCAACCCAGGAAATATCTTTATCCTCTGCTTAGTACTGGTTTAACTAGGGAAATATCCCTACATGACTGACCAAGTTGTTTACTAGGAGGTAAAACATTGAAAAACCACATCATCCTAATTGGGCCTTGACGCGAGAAAACCTGTCTTCGGGGGTTTGCGAACAACAGAGGCGCAGACCAGCCTGCGCATCCGCGCAGTCTGATCAGCGCCTTTGTTATTTGCGTGTTGTAAAGTACCATATGTAAACTCGCTACAGATGAAATTTCAATTTTCTAGCTAGCCTCTGTAGCTGAGGAGACTGTTTTGAAACTCGCTTTGTCGGAAACCCCGAAGACAGGTTTTCTCGCGACGAGGCCCAATTATCATTGTCATTCTCATGACCTCTATCATCCTCATTTACATCCTTATATTCACTATTTTTATGGTTTTAAAAATTGTATGTAAAAGTATAAATAAAATGTTTTTAGTACTGTTCATTCACGATATCTTGGCTCAAAGAAACCGTTAGGTGGATTTTACCATTACATTAATATAGGTGTAAAATAAATAAAGTAGCTTCATGGCTCAGTCGGTAGGGCGCACGTACTATTAAAAAGATATAACCAACGTGTACGTGCCCCCTACCGACTGAGCCATGATGCCGTTTAAAATTTCATTGTGATATAAACTGTTTTTTTTACCATTATACCGTTAATATACATCAAATACAATGTTCCCTTATTTGATGTAATGGTAAAATCCACCTAACGGTTTATTTGAGCCAAGATATCGTGAATGAACAGTAGCTTCAGATATTTTAGCTACCGGACACCTTGCAGTGTAGAGTGTTCAGCATAGATGTCTGAGGAGAAACCAGCATTAACACATCTGCATGTTGGCTCAGCTACCGGACACCTTGCAGTGTGGAGTGTTCAGCATAGATGTTTGAGGATTTACCCCTGGGAAACCAGCATTAACACATCTGGATGTTGGCTCAGCTACCGGACACCTTGCAGTGTGGAGTGTTCAGCATAGATGTCTGAGGATTCACCCCTGGGAAACCAGCATTAACACATCTGGATGGTGGCTCAGCTGCAGTGTGGAGTGTTCAGCATAGATGTCTGAGGATTTACCCCTGGGAAACCAGCATTAACACATCTGGATGTTGGCTCAGCTACCTGACACCTTGTAGTGTGGAGTGTTCAGCATAGATGTCTGAGGATTTACCCCTGGGAAACCAGCATTAACACATCTGGATGGTGGCTCAGCTGCCGGACACCTTGTAGTGTGGAGTGTTCAGCATAGATGTCTGAGGATTCACCCCTGGGAAACCAGCATTAACACATCTGGATGGTGGCTCAGCTGCAGTGTGGAGTGTTCAGCATAGATGTCTGAGGATTTACCCCTGGGAAACCAGCATTAACACATCTGGATGTTGGCTCAGCTACCGGACACCTTGTAGTGTGGAGTGTTCAGCATAGATGTCTGAGGATTTACCCCTGGGAAACCAGCATTAACACATCTGGATGGTGGCTCAGCTGCCGGACACCTTGTAGTGTGGAGTGTTCAGCATAGATGTCTGAGGATTTACCCCTGGGAAACCAGCATTAACACATCTGGATGTTGGCTCAGCTACCGGACACCTTGTAGTGTGGAGTGTTCAGCATAGATGTCTGAGGATTTACCCCTGGGAAACCAGCATTAACAGATCTGGATGTTGGCTCAGCTACTGGACACCTTGTAGTGTGGAGTGTTCAGCATAGATATATCTGAGGATTTACCCCTGGGAAACCAGCATTAACACATCTGGATGTTGGCCAGCACTGATCTAGGTAAGTGCCTTATGATTCATGTATGTTGATAAAAAATAAAACATCAGGCTTGATCTGGAACTGTTTGACACTCTGATGGTTTCTTTAAAGATTTCAGAAAAGTTGATTTTGAAATGAAATCACAGACAACAAACACCACGGATGTATACTACCTGGATAGGAAACTGCTATAGATTTGCTAGTAATTGTTTCCCGATGATTGCCGCGTCGAAATACAGGTAAATCCGATAAATTGACTGACCACTTTACAAATATCGAGAACCCTATGTGTTGGGATACTTTTTCCTAATGTTCCAGCAACTTGCGAGAAACGGTAGTACTGTCTATTTAATGCCAATAAACTGAGAATTCTTCCAGCTACAATTTGATATCAAACAAGCTAGTGTTCTCGAGATAAAATACCCAAGAAAAAATAACACACATCAGGCTTTCCTACACTACGCGGACATGGTAAACAAAGTAAGGAAGAAGGCAAAAACTCTTTTCATATAAGTCTAGCGTCCTTTTGTGAGACATAGGCAAACCTTGCAGACTCAGATCAGACACAGCAGAACACGGCGTCTGATCAGGGTATCCACTGTTTGCTTTCAGAATGTTCTATGAAAATTCGAAATAAAAATGAAAAATGCCACCTAACATCCCTTAAAACGAAAATGGACTGGTCCAATTGACTGGAGTGGGAAATTCTATTGTGCGTAAATGTGTTTAATAGTGTGATTTAAATAGAAAATTTTGGTATATTTTGTTAAATTCTTGTGACATAAATCTGTTAATTGGCTATTAGTTTATTGTCTCAATTAGAAATTAGACGGTTTGGTTGAAGAGATATTTTAACGCAGTTGCGGAAATAATTACTGCTCATAGACACCCTAGCAACTCCCTAGTTAATTGTTAAACAAACACTTAAGGGAATTAAATGAAGTGTATCTATGGTTGACAAAGCATCGTTTATTAGATGTTTTCACGCTTTTAAACTCTGCAATGTGTCTAAATTCTAGATGCAATATTTAGGTTTCTGACATTTCCGCCATTTTGTTATGTGAAAATACGAAAAAAAAGACGAATTTGCCAGCATCTTAACTGCATGGTTTTATTTTGTTTTTGCTAAAAAATTCGATATTCCAGTTAGGAAATATGTGCACTTCATGTATCAAGTGTCAAGTATACCCAAATTATTCACATTAATTAGCTTTAGAACCGACAATTTCGGCAGTAAAATCTGATGTTTATCATTTTACCTTTTTTTCATATCATCTCTGCAACCTAAGTTCGCAATATAACGATATTCTACAAAGAACCAATTAAGGACAACTATATTATCGTTCAGGAATTTAAAGAATTACACTCATTGAACTCTTTACATTGTCACAATTAAAGTGACAAATGCCTCTGTAAAATTCTGATTTCCATCATTTTCAAGATGGCGGATTGTACTTGATTTACGCGTAGGCAATAATATTGGTGAAAAATGATATGTGCCCAATCCAGGTACTATACATCCGTGCAAACACATACAAGACTACCAAGTAGGCAGCAGTCTGTTCTGGGTCCATATTGTTTTCTCTAATTACTATATATTCAATACTGTTACAAGCCTTTTGTTAAGAGTCCCAAGTGAAAAAATGGGTGGGAATCCCGGTGGGATCCCACTGGGATCCCAATCGGGATCCCGGTGGGATCTACCGGGATAAAAACTCGGGATCCCGACTGGGATCCCGCCGGGATCCCGGTGGGATCCCACCAAGATCCCGGTGGGATCCCGCCCAAGTCCCGACGGGATTTTGGCGGGATTTAGTGGGATTCGACCGGGATATAGTCGGGATCCCGTCGGGATTCACTGGGATCCCGTCGGGATTCACCGGGATCCCATCGGGATTCACTGGGATCCCAGCGGGATAAAAACTCGGGATTTTGCGGGATCCCGATGGGATCCCGGCGATATCCCGACGGGATCCCAACGGGATCCCACCCCAATCCCGACGGGATTTACCGTGATCCCAGCGGGATAAAAACTCGGGATTTTGCGGGATCTCGGTCAATCCCGACGGGATCCGATGGGATCCCATCGGATCCCGATGTGACTCAGCTAAAATCCCGACCGTGATCCCGCCAAATCCGGCATAAGCCAAAGTCCACTGCCAAGCCGTCACGCACGAATATTTGTGTGTAGAAATAAATCGCCATTCTTGCAGTTTAAATACGTGTGCAGTTGCTGTTAATAACACTGTAAATTAAACAACAATTAAAGATAATTAAGTTATCTTACCCAAATGAATCCATTATTTATCCACAAAACTATTTTATCCACAATTTAATTTGTTATTGGCACCTAATCATGTCTCACCAATCAGTGGGCACTTAAAATAATTGATTTTTAGCCGAAATCAGCACATGTACATTGTCTACATGACAAAATGCACAAGTTTATCATAAACAAAAAACTGCAGGTATATAGTCTTCGATGCGCTGACTCGTCTGAACCTTCCTTCCTCGCAAATGCGGTAAGAAATTATCGCATGTACATTGTCTACATGACAAATTTTAAAAGTTTATCATAAACAAAAAATGCAGGTAGTCTTCGATGCGCAGACTCGTCTAAACCTTCCTTCCTCGCAAATTCGGTAAGTACAAAAAATCGAAATGTTGGGAACTTTTTAAGATGAGGGGCATGTTATAACACGCGAAATCTGAACAGTCTCTGTTCGCGCGCACGTGCCCGCGTGCGTACCGACGCGTGCGTACCGTCACGCTGTAGATTTTGTTTTTATAGCATATGCGAGCGGCCAAGGCTCAGACGAGTCTACTCATTTGTACAGTTTCGCCAGAAATGTACACGCGAAAGTGTGTTTTTTAGTACATTGGCGAGTAGCCAAAGCCAAGGCCCAGGCGAGTCTGCGCAGTTGCTGCATGAACACAAAACATAAGTTGGTTTTTAATTTACCAAAATACTTGTATTTTCGTTCTTTCCGCATCCGTGAAAATGCACAGTCTTTTCGACTTCCAGATTAATACTAAGTCGAGTCAAAATTGAAACAGCGAGACTTCTCATAAGATCACAGATTATAAGGTTCTATATGTTTTGCAAACAAGAGGAAAGCTTTAGGTTGCACCCCTAAGAGATTGATGGATTGACAAAAAACATTGTGTTCCGACAATCAAAGACAACAATCTGTGCCCACTGACCCTGTTAACGCTGTACAGAGGGTCTATGACAAAACATCAAACCGACAAAACGTCAAAACGGCGAAATACAGATACGACAGAAGGTCTAAAATATTAAAATTTGTAAATAACGTCGAAAAAGACTGAAAAAATATCGAAAACATCGAACTTTTCTAGTTTATAGTAATGAATTTTTTTAATATAAATGTTCGTAATATTATACTCGATTCCATGCAAGTCTTGTGAGCTGGAGGAAACTGAGTGGTTTCGACGTTCCCGTTGTACAAATTCTTTTGATACTGAAGCCCCCCTTTTGGGCTTGGACTGGTCCATAACAAATGGTATAGTTTCATCTAAAATTTATGATAAACGAGATAATTTTTATTTTGAAATCTGCAATCATTACGATTGTCCATCCTTTGCTGAGAGAAGTGATTATTGTGTTACATTGGACTCGTCCATTCTCATGTTTCATTGGGTTCGCCCATTCACGGTTGTTTTTTTTGTCGTTTCGATGTTTTGTCTTTCGATGCTTTGTCGGTCTCCCGTTCAGAGGTTATGAGGTTATGTAATGAAGTAACCTCACTCTTGACCTACTCGATAACGCACTTCTTTGTTGTCGGCTGATTTTTGTTCAGGGTCAACTTTTTCGAACAAAAAAAATATAATGTTTGTCGTCAGAGTGCCAAACAGTTTCGATTCCGATCAGGCCCGACAGTCCCGACCTGGTTCCAAACTGTTTGCAAAAAAATATCAGCGCCAAAGAGTTAACAGCTTCATTAGGCATCTCGCATGTGCTTTAGAAACATTATTTATTGCATATAGTGCAAGCATCCAAAGCTAAAACAAGTCAGGCCATTTGACTATCTCGCCTGAACCTTTGTTATTCGCATTCAAAACACAAGGACATTCCGCAGACGTAGACACGCAATCGACGTTGGTTTTTATTCATTGCATGCGCGAGTAATGCAAGCTCGCATGAGTCTGCGTAGTCTCGCAAGAGCCTTTGCTACTGAGTAGCATACAAAATATAAGCACATTTAATAGCGTCAGCACACAATCGACGTTGTTTTATTGCATGTGCGAGCAACGGAAGCTCGGACGATTCTGTGCCTTTGCGCAATCTCGCCAGAGCCTTCGCTACTTGCATACTGAATATAAGTATATTAAATTGACGTAGATACGCAATAAACTACGGTTCTTATTGCATGTGCGAGTCTGAGCAGTAAGGGGTGAATACACCAAGTGTTTGGGCCCAGAAAAGCTCCCCTCTAACCCCTACTTCAGTTCATCGTGGTAAAGTTCCCAGCCATGATCGTCTTTACATAACATGGTGGCAGCTTATATGGCAAAAAAGCTCCCAGTCCTTGTTCGCCTTTACATAGTATTGGGCCACCTAATTTGGCCCAGAAAAGATCCGAGCCCATGTGTTTCTTTGAAACTTACATAACATGTGAGTGTGAGTGTGCGAGCAGGCAAAACGGCAAATGGAAATACAAACAGGGATTAAAGTCCAAGTTATACTACCCACACCTGGTCAAAAGACAAATAGAACAAACAAAAAGCTCCCTGGGACCCAAGGAAAAATCTGTGGTCCCAGAACCCCTATTTGAACATCACACTTTCGCAACCCCCGTAAGAGAAATACTACAACACCCTAAAACAACAAGGAAGAATCTTCACCCTCCGATGAAACCCCGGGGAAAACAATGAAAACAGGGACCACTGAGAATTGGAAGAAAGTGGTCCCAAAAAGCAGAAGGAAGGCCTCTCCTATAAGCAAAAAAATACGGGACCATATCCTATAATCCTAAACAAAACGGGTCAAAAACAGAAAATTACGGTAAAACAAGAAAATATATAAATTAAAAAGTCCCAGGGACCATTTGCTCCCAAGGGCAAAAATCTCCCAAACTCGACAAACGCTACAAGCGCTGCAGCCCGAATCCAAAAAACGTCAACAGAAACAGAATCCGCCAATACAAAGTATTCAAAAACACATGGATCATCGGGCCCAAAAGTCCCAAGGGTCCAACAATAGAAACACCTCAAAATCAAGTACTGCTCCCCAAAACCAACACCCAAATGTGACGACATGGAAGGAGTAACAAGCAGTAGGTCGAATAAGCATCACAAAGCACCGAAAGGGGTCCAATACCTCTTCATTACGATCTCATTACTTGAAAAGCTGAGCTTTCCGGTATATCTACAATTGGGGACACGATCAAAAGGTTCCGCGCCCACTTGGGAGAGCAACATTGCCACGAAAACTATGGTCCGCAGTTCCGAATGGGGCCTACCATCAAAATAGCGAAGCACATGCGCGCGATTTCACAATGCCAGGAGTTGAATTATTTTTCCAAGTAAACACTAAATCACCGAATTTCTTCACGAAAAACGCCAATAAACCAAGTAAACTAAAAATAAGTAAAGGGATAGCTAGTGGAATTGACCGAAATTTAGGAGAAAAAACTTTAAAACACATGTTTGTGCCAGAAAAACACGGAATTTCGCATATCGAACGTATACGCGACGTACCATATTGAGTGCGCGAATTGCCGATGCAGCCTACCGTGGCTGCCCAGTAGCGATGCAGACCAAGCAAAGGAATAGTCTGCTCAAAGAAAATTACGAAAAACAATTAGTAAACCCCTGCGAAGCACCAAAACAAAACAACGTCTCCTATAGGTAACGCTCGCGAAAATAGGCTAAAACAGATATGTTACACGCGAAGTTCAGTTAATACAGCGGCCAATTTCATGCTAGAAAAATGGCCCTCAAAGATGAGGAAACACTTAACAGACGCGAAACTCAGCAAAAACGACGTACAAACTGAGCCTTCGCTCACAAACAATAAAGGCGAAGGCGAGACTGCGCATACAGAAAACGATCTTTCGGAAATGGATTAGCATGCAATCAAGTGAGTTTCCCACATAGGGGAATAATCACAAAGAACACCTACATCTCATCCGCTCGAATAAAACGAAATTAAAATAAAAAGAAAACACAATTAAAGAGGCAAAAATTTATTACACGTACTGTCGTGCCAACCAAGAGTGACAGTGACGTAATACTTTGTTTACAATTGCTAAGTAGAACACTAACGTGTACACTTCACTTGAGCTAACGCGAATCGATAGATCACTTGTGTATTAATCCTATCCTAAGGATAAGATTAATACACAAGTGATCTATCGATTTTAAGTACATGATGACTTTGTAAACATAACATGAAGTCACTGTCACTCTTGGCTGGAAGGACAGTAGTTTCCTCTAGCGAACACCCAGCACCTGCGAGCATATGTATATACAAGAACTCGACGGAGAAGCGGAGTGATACCCTTAACCCTTAAAGCGCCTAGAAAAAAATGCATCTGAAAATGTTGTCTGATGAAGTCGTCTGCTGCAAATAATTGCCTTACATTACTGATGAATTCAACCCAGGAAGACCCGTCCCTGTTTAACTGAAATATTGTTGATGGGACGTAAAGAATCAAATTAAACAAACAAAACTTTAGAACATTATCAAAATTCAAACTAATAATGCCCCACACCTTTACATAATTAGAATAGGCGTAGGATAATGATAGGATATGCGCTGGGGCCGCGGCACACCGTCATTATAACTGTGAAGTCAGTCATGAGTGTGGTTTATCACCTGTATGAACTAGCACGCGTATGGTTTATCTCCTGTACGAACTGGCATACCCCCAGTTAATTAGTTTTCATGAGTGCCCCTCGACAATTATGATTTTGGGCTTGGGTTATCTCATTGACGTATTCATTCATATTGAGAGGAACGTGTGAAATTGATGCAATTAGCGAACAGCGTTTTGTCCAATCAAAAATTTTGAGTTCAGCAGTGTAATTAAATTCCCACTCATAAGATAAAGTCGGTAACGATACGTGGATCGGTCATGAAAAAACCTCCTCTTTTCGCTGATTCAAGGATTTTTGTCAGTTACAAACGAAGGTATTTTCAGGAAGTACTGGTTTACCGCCTAGTCAAGCGGTTAGGTGAACTGACCGCCCCGTCATGACCATAGCTGTTGACTGGGACATAAAGCATTTTTACCGACTTTAAACGAAAACACTTAATTCCGTAATTACTCAGCGTGGATGTAAAGAGATAAGAAGGCCCAACAACTTGCGCACTTCGATGAAGCCAGAGAAGACTGTCCTTAAAGCGCCAATCACAACGAATGTTTTCTATTTTGTTGACTGCCGAACATGATTCAGAAGCAATGTCTGTGGACCCGTATCATTCTGCTCCTGTAGGGACAGTCTGATCTGGGTTCACACGGTTTGCCCCTTCCTACTGACATTAGTCAACAATATTAGCAGATAAATGCAACAGAAGAATTGAAGCAGACGACATTTCAGATGCGGTTTTGACGGCGCTTTAAGTCATGGCTAGAAATATGCGTTAGGGCATCTGCTTTACCGGGATCCCGATCGGGATTTACCGGGATCCCGGTCGACCGGGAATCCCGCATATTTCTTCACTTGTGACATGATAACTAAAATGGCGGCGAATCAAATCTATGTGACTTCCCCAATCATTCCATTTACACATAATATGCCTATAGTATATAGAGCTGCTTCGTAGATAGACCCTAGTTGAGTTGTGTCTCATGTATAAATGTTACTGCTTATGGCTCATAGGAAATACGGAAATAGATGTAGTCCAAAAACTGTGGCGTTCCGGCGTTCCCCAGCCATTCTCGTCAACAACATGATGATGCTCCAAAACCTGCAATGCACAAGTTATTTCTTTTTCAATTTGCATGAAATCGGGTTGTCTCTCGAGCGTCTCTCATTGGCTTACCATCTGTACATCATCATTGTCTATTAGGGCAAATAACTCAGCCATGGTTAGCCATTTTAATGTTGTTTATTACGTCGAGCTGAGTGCAACTGCGCGAAAATTCAAAATGGGCGAAGGCGGTGTGCAGATAGATTGGTGCCAGATAAAAAATATTTCGCATGCTTTTTTTCTTACATCAGTATTATTCTGTTTTTTGATAACTCATTTTCAAAAAGGAAACATTTTAAAAACTATTTAAGCGACAAATTCCCTACTAACTATCCATCTCTTTTTAATTTAATAGAATTGACTTTTCGGTGTCTGAGTAAACAACAAGTATTAGCTTTCACAAAATGCTTGGTTAACGCTCCAAACATATATTTTGTCATTTTTAACAAGTCGTGGCATCGTAGCCTCATGATAGACACATGCATGTAAACACTGATCAGGTGCTCTATCAACTGAGCCACATATATGGTATTTATTTCCTTTGCTGTGTTATTATTATTATTATTATTATTATTATTATTATTATTATTATTATTATTAAAGTCTTATTTGATTTATTATTACTTTTTAAGCGCCTATTCTTTAGCTTGAGTTGTGAAGACTGGCAATATTGGTACCCCTCTACCCCCCACCCCCACCCCCTGCTCCCGCTCATGTACGTACGAAGCTCATTTGAATTCTTATTGTTATAGACCTTATACGTGTTTACTATATAAACATGACGTGTTTCAATCGCTGACAGTTTGGTTTGTATATGCCTAATGCGAAGGGACCGCGGCACACCGACATCATAACCGATAATGTATAATCGCCGACAGTTTTACATTTTCATCTAAATTAAATGTGTCGCAATGCGACAAGGCTTCATTCCCATTAATACATGGCAGCAGAGGGCTTAAATGTCGGACTTCGTCTCTGCAAGTTAAGATATCGTCGCTAATGTTTTATGGAGAAATAACCAAACTATTTCAGTTAAAAAAAAATGCGCTTTTTAGCATACCGGACAGGCGGCAATCGAATATGCTATGAACAATCGATGAACGCGGATCACAAATCGCTAGAAATATTGTTTTCGATTGCCAATTGTTGCCAGTCGGGCGACAATTGAAAACTCTGTTTCTAACGATCTTAGATCTACGTTCATTGATAGTATTAACGTTTTCGATTGCCGCCTATCAGAAGTGTTCAATGAATATACTGAATATGTAGCCAAAACAATCCAAAACAAGGGCTACTAAGAACAATTTACATTTTTCATGTTTCTGTTAAAAATAATTTTGTTTTCACACCGCATAGGCGGCAATCGAAAACGCTCTTACCAATGGACGAACGCGGATCAGAAATTGCTACAACCAGTGTTTTCGAATGCCATTTGTCGCCAGTCGGGCGACTAATGGATATCGAAAACTTTGTTTCTAACTTTTTTTTATCTACGTTCGTCGATAGTATTGACGTTTTCGATTGCCGCCTATCCGGCGTGGTTTCGTTGTACGCTTCATGATGTTACGGTGGACATTTCTGCACACAACTGAATAAAATGACGATATAACATTCTTTTCCGTATATCCTATTGCAGCCCCATCACCGCTTCGCGGTTCGGACTGCAACACATTATCACACTCGGGCTTGGCAAACGTTAATATACGGAAAAGAATGTTTTATCCTCTTATTAAAACCCCGCCGCGAAGCGAAATGGGGGGGGGGGAGGGGTTATAGGAATGCCCTTCGTCCGTCAGTAACACTTTCGTGTCCGCTCCATATCTCCTGAACCCTTTGATCGATTTTCATGAAACTTCACTAATATGTTTCTCTTAGTAAGACGGTGTGCAGAGCACATGACCCAGCTACATAGACTCAAGGTCACAGGTCAAGGTCAAATGATTTACCCTTGAATTTTGCGTCCGCTCTATATCTCCTGATCCCTTTGAGAGAGAGAGAGAGAGAGAGAGAGAGAGAGAGAGAGAGAGAGTGAGAGATGCAGAGTATAAAACATCACGTTCAGCATGACTCTGTGGATTTATGTTTCACGTTTGTCTTTAGTATTATTCCTTGCAGCCCTTGTAATCACGGGACACCTGCGGGGAAAGGTCTGACCTCTTGACTCTCTTGTGTGTGATATTTCTTTGTGTTTTTGTCGCTTTCTCCATATTGGCCCACCTCTGTATTTTACCTGGACAAGATGACATGGGCCTCGATGCGACGAAACCTGTCTTCGGGGTTCCTGGCAAAAAGAGACTAAAATCAGTCTCCTCAGCTAGAGAGACTAACTAGAAAATTGAAATTTCGCTTGTTGCAAGTTAAGATATGATACTTTCGTAAGAGTGAATAACAAAGGCGCTGATCAGACTGTGCGAATGCGCAGGCTGGTCTGCGCCTTTGCTGTTCACATTTTCTCGCGTCGAGACCCAACTATTTACGTAGACCTAGCTGATGGTGATACAGTAGATCGAGACGGTTTTTATATATTTTGCAGGTCTGTGCACATGCGTATGCTCGCCTATATTATAAGCCTTCATTGAATGGAAATATGCCAGCAGGGTCTGCGAGTTAAGCTAAAATAACCTACTATGCTGGCTCATATTTTCGCAGGCTCGCCTGAGCTTTTTTTGATCATTTGACAATATGCTGGCTCATATATTTTTCTAATCATACAAGCAGTGGGTGTTTTGGTGTGCCAACGCTTTTGCACAGGATTGCCTGAGCCTACATTGCAAAATTTATGAGCAGCGAGGATTCGGGCTTGTCTGCGAATACATAATGCGCAGACTTACTTTAGCATTCGTTGCTCGACAATGCTATAAGTTAAATGCATGTGCGAGGGCTCTTTCGGGTCTGCGCATTTGATTTTAGCCTTCGGGAGCTTTGTCTCTTCAAAATATTAACAGCGTTTCAAAGATCAGGCCTGTCGGGCTTGATCTGGGTCCAAACGAAAAAAGAAAAAAAATACAAAAATGTATAAAGGACCGTCTCGATCTATAGTAAGAATCCCCCAGCGTTACCTTCTTGTTCAAGCTACTTTAAAGCTTCATCGTGATTTGATAACCTCGAACCACTGAAAATCCGAAGTAGACGTTAGGCCGACAATGCATAACTCGATACTACCGTTTACGTCGAACCGATTTTATTTCTTTTCCACAATGCATAACTCGTAAATTTCGTCTGATTCGACATTACGGATAATTCAAGTTGACACGAACTTCTGGTACCAGTCATGAATTTCAGTTAATTTTTTTTTGACGCTTTTTAAAAACATCAACACACCGGGTAGGCGGCAATCGAAAACGCTCTTAACAATCGACTAACGCTGATCAAAAATCGCTTGAAACAGCGTTTCCGATTGCCATTTGTCGCCATTCAATCGAAATCTCTGTTTCTCACGTATTTTGATCTACGTTCGTCGATAGTATTGACGTTTTCGATTGCCGCCTACCCGGTGTGATCAATTTTCCATCAAAAATGTAGGGAAAGTGATCGGTACATATCTTACCTGACTGAGTGATTAAAATCCGTTGTTGATTAATTATCACAATTATCAATTTTAAGAAATGAGGTGTGTGCAACTACACAGACGTGACGTAATTATTGGATCGCTCTTCATCAATCATTTGTTGACACACTGTCTCCTTTGATCTTTTCAATCAAAGAGTTTATCTTCTCATAATAAGTGTCAAAATGAGCAAATGCATTAATCTGCATGTATAAACATGATTGAGGTAACTCTGCACACTGTTTTTTTTTTTTTTTTTTTTTTTTTTTTTTTTTTAATATCATCAGCGTATCGAAGATCAGGGCCGGCACTATGTCGGTCGGGCTTGATCTGGGTCCAAACGAAATAAGACAAAAACAGCAAATAACTTCCCATTTATTTTAATCTTTTTTCTTTTTTTACATGTACGTTTTTAATAGCTCCCTACAAATTCTTCTTGAATCCGGACCAAAGATTTTTCTCACGGACCAAGTAATAGTTATACCATGGGTTGTCCGCCTGTACCTGGAGATAACCCACGAGCTTTAGAGAGTGGATTATCTTACGTACAGGTGGACAAACATGGTATAACTATTTTATACCACCTACATTAGTGTAGACCTTGCACATCACAAGATATTTTGTGCTAAAGCTGGTAGGGGTGGTATAAGATGTTTCTCACGGATCTGCTTTGCATTATCCCAGCTGGGATTTAATATCCCGCCGGGACTCAATATCCCACTCAGAATCAATATCCCGGTGGGATCCCAGGTTTACAGAAAAATCTTGGTTGAGATCCCACTGGGATTCAATATCCCGGTGGGATCCCACCGGGATTTAGTATCCCAGTGGGATCCCGGTGGGATCCCGTCGGGATCCCGGTTCTATTTTCACTTGGGACGTGCGTACCAGAAAAATAATTTTCTTATTTCTCAGCCAAAACATGTGGGTACTCAAAAGAACCGTCTCAATGAGACGGTTCTTTTGAGCACCCAAAACATATGCTAAAAATTATGGGTAAGAAAATATTCACAATTTTACGCTGAAAATGTTTGTTTATCTAAACCTATGATGTTAAGGGTTAGTGAAAACTCCTACCATGGATATTGGCATAACTGTACACCTCTTCACCATCAAGCCTGAAAATTTGTCGAGCCTGATTGGGGTCCAAATCGTTTGCAAAAGTCTTCAGCTGATGACATTAGAAGGCAGAGATTGATGGTTTGTTGATTTATGATGCACCAACCCTTGTGGGTCATTAGCATCGGATCGTACGAAGGTAAAGAGGTGTACAGTTATGACAATATCTGGATCCAAACTGTTTGACATTCTGATGGTATTTCTTAAAAACTTTTCAAAAATGTTGATTTTGGAAAAAAAAATCAGCAGACGACAAAAAGCATGTAAATTTACCTAGTATGCAGTGATATACAGAAATGGTCCTTGACAAATCTTTATTTTCTATTCACAGATTCAAGAGTACCTAATCTTGCAGTTCTTGCCAAATGAATCAATCTTTTTAAATTGTAAGTATATAACAAGCTTTGCCTGAACATGGTTATTAACACATGGTTATTAACAATTTATCTTTATCCTTTACTCCATAGGCTATTTTTAGATCATGGCATCTTTTTCTATTTTTAGACAGCATTGAAAAAATTCAAGAAAAATATAAGTAAAGTTTTGAATAATTTGAAAATATGGAAAATTGAGCATTTGCTCCAAATGATAATATTTCAAAATACATAATATTTCAAAGTCGTCAAAAGGAGTTATCATGTAGTAAAGGATTACCTGCCAATCACAACTGCAGCAGAAAACAAATTTTGTGACACTTTCCTAATTTTTGAAAAGATAAGGTTTGATCTATCATGAGAATTGTCTGCCAATCAAAATTTAATGAAAATGAAAAATAACACCCAACAACCCTTAAAATGAAAATGGGCTGGTGGAAAATACATTTGGCTCAAATGGGTTTTATAAGTTTGAAATGCAGGAATAATATTTATTTTATCACAAGCAGTGAATTCAATGCATATCAAATGTGAATAAAATTGGTATTTTTCTGCAGTGAAATAATATTGTATTTTTTCACTAGTGACTGATACGATTTATATTTTCACTGTAGCAAAACAAGGCGTTTTTGGCAATTTTGGGACTGGTATACTATTCCAAAAGGTTTTAA
Organism: Loripinus fragilis; assembly: GCA_964019695.1. Lineage (NCBI taxonomy): Eukaryota > Metazoa > Mollusca > Bivalvia > Lucinida > Lucinidae > Loripinus > Loripinus fragilis. Next base: position 13,527,027 of record OZ026519.1, on the reverse strand, counting down.
GAGAAGGATGCTTGTGAGAAATAACGCTACGCATGTTGTGACGTCAACATCAAACAAAATGACGTCACTGTTTGGCCTGGCGTAGCGCCAGTTTGCATGTGACGTCTATCCTAAGGCACACTCAATATACTTTCTTTAAATGCTGTTTTTTACGTTTCATTCGTTAAAATATGATTCTAAGCCATTTTCTAGGTGCAAACTTTGTTTACACCCAATGTTATAGTCACTAAACACACTGAAAAAGTCAAATTGAACGAGAAACGACTAGGGAAAAAGTTAGGTTGCGTGCTTTCTGTATTTACCATTGAGTATAAAATAGAAAGAAAATTCACTTTTTTGGGGTGAATACCAAATATATTTTGTCTCGTTTGGTGAAAATATCAGCATTTTCACTCATGCTGCGCACTTGTGAAAAAGACTGATTTTTTTTTCACAGCACTCGATGAAATTTATTTGGTATTCACCCAAAAAAGTAAATATCCTCTATGTATATAAATCTACAAGTAAAGATGTATTACAACTTCGAAGTAATGACCTTTGGATCAGTCTTTTTTGATGCGTAATGTGTAAAATCAGCTTGTTGGGCTGGAACATTTGTGAAAATATTACAGTAGCCAGAACCCCCTATTTCTAGAGCCGTATTTTCATCTTATAAATAACAGTCACACTTCGAAGCTTTTTGTTATACCCCGGTACGAGTATATAGGGGGTATATAGTTTTTGCCTATTCTGTAATTATACCCCTGGTACGAAGTATATAGGGGGTATATAGTTTTTACCTTTTCTATAATTATGTTTGTCTGTCTGTTTGTTTGTAAACTTTTTTTCCGTCATAGATTTCTCAGCAACTACTTGGGTTAGGGTTCTGAAATTTGGTACAAAGCTTGATAGTGATGAGTTGTATTGTGTAACAAAAAACAGCCACATATTGCTTATCAGTCCCTTTATTTGTTCATTTTTTCTTTCTCTCCAATGAAAATTTCTGTCGCAGATTTCTCGGTTCCGATTGAAGCCAGTGTTTTCAAATTTTGTGTATACATGTATTGTGTAAATGAATATAAAGATGCTAACCCTCATTTTGACTTTTTTCAAATTTTCAATTTTTCCTTCTGTCACTCTTATATAACACATATTGACATTTTTCATCAAAGTTTTCTCAGAAACTACTTGATTTAGGATTATGAAATCTTTGACAATTTTGTCTTTTGTCTGAAAGTGTTACAACCTCTGATGGCTACCACCGGGGGTATGCGAGCTTTACTCACTTCTTGTTCTTGTTTATCTATAATTTAGCAAAGGCTTCATTAAATACAAACATCAGACCTAGTCTGGATACAAACTGTTTGCCACTCTGATGGTATTCTCAAAAAGATTAATTTTTAAATAAAAAATCTGCAGATGACAAAGACGTGCAAAATTACCAAGCATGCAAAAGATGTATTGCTGGCAGATGTTATGATAATGTCATTACATTTATGCAAATGATGGTTGTGTGTCCACTGATTTAACACTTTGCTGGATAGTTTATCATGCTTTTATTGCCATCCACTGTTGGGTTTTTATTTGTGTCGCCTGCGAAGCAAGGATGACACATAGGGATAATGACTCCGGCGGCATCCTCGGCGTCACACTTTTGGTTTCCGATCGATAACTCTTGAAGGGATGCATCAATTTCATTTAATCTTTACAGAAGGGTCTAACATCATAAAAAATCCGGGTCAAGTTTGATAAGGGGGGTAATCTGCAAAATTTTGACTGAGTTATGGCCCTTTTTTTACTTTGATTTTGGCTACTTTGTCAAATTGTGGTTTCCAATCATTACGTTTGAAAGGATGCAACAATTTCTTTCAAATTTTACAGAAGGGTCAAGCATTATAAAATACAGGTCAAGTTCGAAATTGGAGGTCTTTTGCAAATTTTTGATTGAGTTATGGCCCTTTTTTTTTTACTTAGGTTTGGGCTAATGCAAAAGCTAACTTGGCCTTTTTTGTGGAATAAACTTCACATTTCTCCAAAACTATAATATCTGACAACTTCTAGCTATAGGCCATGATTACCCAGTGCCTGTAGATACAGTAAGGATCACAAGACCAAGAGGTGCCTAAATGGAAGGGAACCAAAACTAATGGCTAAATGGTGTCTGAACTGTTATTCATTTACACAGTACATTAAGTTAATAGGCCCCAACTGTGACTAACCTGCAGTAGAAATCCCTTCTCCTATCCATAAAGGTCATAACCCCTATTGAACTTTCTTGTGATTGAATATACAATAAAAGTGTCATGGACTCTAAGAATATCTGACAATTGGTGTAAAAGAGTTCTACCTTGTATGAGGGTCTGGATGGGATATATTGATTAGTGAATAATGGCCCTTTTTTATAATGAATAGTGAATAATGAGCCAAAAAATAATGAATAGTGAATAATGAGGGCCTAAAAATTAATGAATAATCCTATTTGTTTAATGAATTGAAGAAAAAATTAATGATTAGTGAATAATCAGATTTCTTTGCCACCTTTATTACTTTTAATGAATAATTGGTCTTATTTTAATGAATAACCCAAAATTTTAATTAGATGAATAATAGGCTAAATTTTTAATGAATAGTGAATACCAGACCCCCCATCCAGACCCTCTTGTATTGATTTCCAATGGTATTGATAAAAGCAGGTGGCAATAATATTTTGGTTTACGACTTTACATCCCAGCAAACAATTTTCCAGTTCTGTCTGGACGATGAAAAGCCGTCTTCTTAAGGACACAAAACAATGGTTTCGCTTGGGGTTATTAAGTTTGAACTAGCTAGCTGTTGCAACCATTTGATTCGAAGTCAACTGAGCCACTACATAAATACAGTTCTGCCTGTCTGTCTGTCCATCTGTTTGTGTAAAATATAATATCTATAGTGCTTTGCCTACTGGTTAATTTTGCATGCATTTGTCGTCTGCTGTTTTTTTTTTTCAGATCAGCCTTTTGGAAAATATATTTCGGGAAATATCATCAGTATCCAAACTGTTTGCAAAGGTTGTTATCTAGCATAGCAAAGCCATATGATATAATTTTTATGGACAACAATAAAGGCCCTGATGAACCGTGATAGGTAGCTGATAGGAGAATCATCCCAACATGACTGAAAAATTGTTGACTGGAACATAAAGCCTAAAAACACACAAACCACCAGCTTTGTTATCTTTTCAGGTATTTTATACTAGAATTCACTTGTATTTTACAGTGCATGTTGTAAGCAGAGCTTTATCAAGGTGTAAGGATGGCTATAAGGGGATGGTGGAGGCCATTATAAAGCCATGTTTGGATATAGAAATAGTTAGTGTTGGTTTATCTTTTTCATACTTTTTAGCTCACCTGTCACATAGTCTTTGTTCGTCTTCTGTCCGTTAGCAATTGACTTAAATGACAATTCCTCCTAAACCCCTAGTTCAATTTTAAAATAATTCCAGACAAATGATCCTTGGGTGGCCATCTACCAATATTGTTCAAATGGTTCTGGTTCATTGCATATCTAGGTTACAAAGGCTAACATAAGGGAAAACATGATAAATTCTTCTTGTCTGAAACCACAAAGACTTAAGCCTTGATATTTAGTATGTAGCATCACCTAGTAGAACACAATTATGCCCCTTGTGCCAAAATTGGGCCTGCCACGGGGGAACATGTTTTACATAGGCTTATATAGGGAAAACATGATTAGTTTTCCTTGTATGAAATTACAAGGACTAAAACCGTTATATTTGGTATGTAGCATCAACTAGTAGACCACCACCAAGTTTGTTCAAATAATGCCACTTGGGCCAAAAATATGCCTCCCTTGGGGTCACATAAGCTTATATGACTGGTGTATATAGTACAGGTGAGCGATTCAGGGCCTCTAAGGCCCTCTTGTTTATACAAAGGAAGAAGACCAAGATCAGGAATTAATACAATCGAGTACCACTCCTGACCCAGGACACCGTATGGGGAAAGTGACAAAAACACAAGATAACATGGGAGCGCAGTGGCTCAGTGGTAGAGTGCTTGACTCGAGACCGAAGGGCCGTGGGTTCGAGTCTCACCGGCGTCACTGCGTGGTGGTCCTTGAGCAAATCACATTTATCCTAGCTTAGTACTGGTTCAACCCAGGAAGACTCGTCCCGCATAACTGAAAGATTGTTGAGTGGACGTAAAGAATAAAATCAAACAAACAAAAACAAGAAAACATCACATACAAGAAATGCAAGAGGTCTGGCCAATCCTAACAGGTGATGACAAGGCTGGGAGAAACAGACATTACAATATGGCAAAGAAAAACACAAAGAACAAAAAAAGATCCATAAAAGAAACACAGCCTTGGAACGGTCAGTACTAAAATTACTGGAGGGCTAACCTCACCTTTAATTCTGACGTGGATCAAGACACATAGATGTTTGGTTTGCAAGTTTAATTTATTATCCGCACCCTTTTTAAAAAAGCGATGGGGATATTGCAATCGCCTCTGTCCATCCGTCCGTCACGCAATCTCCTCCTAAACCATTGGACGAAATCCAACCAAATTTGGTGTGTGAGTTGCTCACATGAATGGGGAGTGCAAGGGCACATTTTTTTTGGCCCCCGCCCTCTGATGCCCTGGAAAGGGGCCAAAAGGTCAAATATCATTAAATATCATTAAATTTCAATTACAAAGTCAATTTCAAAGATTTTGAAACCGAACTTTGTGTGTCTTCTCACAAATGAAAAATATAAAATTTACCAGACGGGATTTTCATTCGGTCACCCCCAGGGGTGGTACTTGGGGTACCTTTGGGGGTTGGGTGGTCCAAAAAATTTTTTCAGAAATTCAACCAGATTTGGTGTGTGAGTTACTTACATGAATGGCACATGCAACGGCACAACTTTTGGGGTCCCAGCCTCCTGGGGCCTTGAGGAGGTGCCAAAAGGTCAAATATCATTAAATTTCAATCACAAAGTCAATTTCAAAGATTTTTTAAACCCAACTTTGTTTGTCTTCTCACAAATGAAAGATATGAAAAATATTAGACAGGATTTTCATTCGGTCCCCTGGGTCATGCCCCAGGGTTTGGGACGTGGGGGTGCTGCGGTCAAAAATTTAATTTTCTGAACATGGTTATGTAGCATATCAAATTAAAGACGATGAGCAGTAGACCAGGATACACTGAAAATTTTTACCCTGGGATCAAACTGGTGACCTTGGGGTGGGGTCAAAGGATCATATACCATTAGATTTCTTCGAGAGCGCACCATCGAATGTGTTCTAGTGTTTGAACTGCCTTAATATTGAAGTCTTGCAAACTTCGCTAGTAATCAAAGGACTTTTACTTTACACAACCTTGAATTACTAAGTATATGTATGCCTTACATTGCCTATACAGCATGTTAAATGATTCTTTCTCCTAGATATTCTCATATTACTTTTAATTCTCAATCTGCCAGTGCCGTCTGCTGATAACCTTTGTGATTGTTATGGCTCCAGATGATGCCAAACTGTAAGACACTTTGATGGTAAACCTGAAAGAAATTTTTGACTGATTTAAAAAGATACTTTTAATGTTTATTTTGAAAAAGTATACATGAAAAATTACCTAATTCGCAAAGTTGTTTTGTCATAGTTCTTTATAAGATGGGTTTCTTAATTCAAAGTGGAGATAATTATTTATTGAGTTTATCCATATCAAAACACACAGAATTACGGTAAATGTTCTTAAATTTCAAACTCGTTTTTCTTTCTGCTTCCAACAAAAATGTTCGTTATCAGGACAGGAATTAACAAAATGCTTGTCAAAATAGTAAAGCGGTAAAACCCTGTTCTAGGTCTACACTGTTTGCCTATGCTGAGAGAAATCTAAGATCAGCCTGACATCAACTCACTCCAGTCAGATTTATGAATTTTCAAACTTTTCTTCAGTAGACAGATCATTTTGCATCTCTTTTTGCAATGTTTGGATAGTAGATTGGCTAAATTTCTAACATTTTATTTACTGATGCTTTAAAAATATCAATTATATATCAATGTACATCACAAAATGCAGCCCTTTAGAGTGCAATGGCTCAGTGGTAGAGTGCTTGACTTGAGTGTTGCGTTGTTTAAGCCTCACCAGCGTTACTGCCTTGTGTTCTTGAGCAAGACACATTTATCCCTGCTACTGGTCCAACCCAGGAAGACGCATCCTCACATGACTAAAAGTATTGACAGGGACATACAGAATAAAATCAATCAAATACATGTCTATACTGTTTGTCAGGATCCAATTTGTGAATCTGAGTTAACTTGAAAATTAAATTTTTGGAAAACATTTTTAAGAAACACTTATTAGAGTGCAAATGGTTTGAATCCAGATCAGCACAGACATTCTGTCTGGATCAAACTTCGCAAAGCTTATCAGTAGAGGGCAAGGTCTGCTCTAGCAGCAGTGAAAAAATTCCGGGAGTCTTAGATTCAGATAAGGAATAATTTGGATACTAAAATTTTGAATACATCTTTATCCATCAGGTTAAACATGTTTGGGTGCTCAAAAAGCCATCTCATTGAGACGGTTCTTTTGAATGCCCAAAACATATGTTGTGAGAGAAATAAAAACATCAATATTGTCATCTTATCTGGAGGCCTGCAGTATTCTTTACAGAACTAGGTTTCAGTCTTTTTGTTTTCATTTTTAAATAACATTTTTTTTTCATTTCAGGTTTTGTACCTCAAGTCTCAGTCCTGGATCTCTGGAGTTTCATGAAAACAACAAAACAACAACCAGTCCTGGATCTCTGGAGTTTCATGAAAACAACAACAACAACAACCAGTCCTGGATCTCTGGAGTTTCATGAAAACAACAAAACAACAACAAAACAACAATAACTTTCAGTTCATATGAACAAGTTAGACTCTTAGTTATAGAAGTTTTATCATTATTTGCCAGTAGAGAGACAATTACATCAGGGGGCAAAATATTTAGATATTGCACTTATCCAGTAGGACGAGTGACTTTACAATTTTCACTTGTCCTGCAAAACACATGGAATTGTTCTTTAAAAGCCTATGCAGTAAAGAATATAAGGGAGTTATATGTAATATGACTTCCTCAAGTAATTCTTTCCAAAGCACTCATCCTTCAGGATGAGTCCTTTGGGGAGAATTACCCACCCTTTCTAGATTTCACTTGTAATTGTGAGCGGACAAGCCAATGAGCAGTGAACGTTCTTGCTATGCTGTGCATAGGCTGGTCTGAGCCTTGACTGGTCACCTTAGGGTCTACTTGCACACCTTTAAGAATGAGCAGTAAAGGTTCTTGCTATGCTGTGCATAGGCTTGTCTGAACCTTGATTGGTCACCTTAGGGTCTACTTGCACATCTTTAAGAATGAGCAGTGAACGTTCTTGCTATGCTGTGCATAGGCTGGTCTGAGCCTTGACTGGTCACCTTAGGGTCTACTTGCACACCTTTAAGAATGAGCAGTAAAGGTTCTTGCTATGCTGTGCATAGGCTTGTCTGAACCTTGATTGGTCACCTTAGGGTCTACTTGCACATCTTTAAGAATGAGCAGTGAAGGTTCTTGCTATACTGTGCATAGGCTGGTCTGAACCTTGGCTGGTCTGAGCCTTGGCTGGTCACCTTAGTGTCTACTTGCACACCTTTAAGAATGAGCAGTGAAGGCTATTGTTATTAGCACAGGCTGGTCTGAGCCTTTGCTGGTCACCCTATGGTCTATTTACTCACAAATACATTAAACAGCAGTTTTCTTTCTTGTATACTATAGATTTACCCTTAAAGTGCCTGCAAAAATTGCATCTGAAAATATCTGCTTTAGTCATCTGCTGCATATGTTTGCTAAAATTATTCACTAATGGAAGTGCAGAGGCAAATAGTATCAACCAGATCAGAGAGCTCCTTAGGGAGCAGTCTGATCTGTGTCTACACTGTTTGACCAAGTGATTACTTAAACATTTCAGCATTGGTCTGAAAAGGGTTAAATGCACATTATAGTTCTCCATAATACATGGAACACAATTTCTAATTGAGCCTTACTAATTAGTCATCCTTTATATTTGATTTTTGCAAAAAAAGTATTAAAGATATAACATTGGAACTTTGCATATATGATTGGGAGATTTACGTTTGAGTGGGTCCATAATACGAAAGAGCAGATTTATTTTTATCAAAGAGCGGAGAACTATAAGGCAAAAGAGCGGATGTTTTAATCATACAAATGAGCGAATTTCCAGGTAAACATCCAGATGAAGGGCAGATCAAGGATTCATGGAAAGGGAGTTCATATGTATAAAGGTGTGGGGGTTCCCTTTGCTGATTTTATCTCATTTATTTTAAATATCTCATGAAAACGAAATAATTTGGTCTCACTGAGACCAAATTATTTCATTTTCATAGGATATTTAAAGCAGGGAGTGGGGGAATTCCCTGAACCCATATGGATCTGCCACTGCTATGTGCTCACCTATTACAGACTGAGAAATATTGGCCATTACAGGTAATACAACTGAGGGAATACTTATTTAATGGTCAGTACCTGGAAAATTCACTCATTTGAATGTTTATCCATCCGCTCTTTTGACTGTATGGTCCTCCGCTCATGTAACATACTGTTCTTGATCTAACATATATCTACATGTATTTCATACCTTGGAACATATACCATGTAACATACTGTACTTGATCTAACAAGGGCTTGTGTTCCTATATCTACTTGTATTTTATACCATGGAACATCTACCATCTAACATACTGTACTTGATCTAACAAGAGCTTGTGTTCCTATATCTACATGTATTTTATACCATGGAACATATACCATGTAACATACTGTACTTGATCTAGCAAGAGCTTGTGTTCCTTTAAGCACAATTTTAAGTATTTTATTGGCAGCTCAAACTTAAATGATTTTCCAATTTGAAATCCATGGTGCAACCGTATTATTAATGTTGATCATTATCAAGATGAAATGGTGTCAAACAAGATGAGCTGACCTCAGAAACCAGCTGATCTGGATCTACACCATTTTCAAGAGTACATATTCTTGCAATAAATAATCTGGAGACCTGGATCCTTCAGGAATAAAAAGCGTTTAGAAGATAAACAAAAAGCCTTGAAGCCTGACTGTATTTACAATATTACAAATACAGATCTAGAAATAGAGGTTTCAGATATTTACTTATATTTACTATAAGATTGTGATGCACATAGATGTTCCAGGCTGACTGGCTTATGTTACTTGTTAGGCATCAACCTTTTGAAATATAATGACCCATTTCTCAAAGGTCGTAGTACCTCAATACAAATTAAGACAACCAGGGAGTTTGTTTCATTGTGCCAGCAAAAGCTTTTGCCTGTATATGTGTTATCATATTTTACACATTGTATGAAAGTGGCTTTCTGACACAAGGGGGCGGGGAATGATGAGGCTTGTATAGGGGTTTTAAGGATACAAGATATTTGCCATTTTACTTTCAGGGATATAGGATACTATCCATTTTACTTCCAGGGATATGGGATACTTGGTTCAATATTTTTGTTACTACCAAGAATATTGAAAATTTAGGAAAATTAATTATGGGGATATTTGCCAACTTATAAGGGATATTTGCCTGTTAGCTTCAAGGGATATGGGATATTTGGTACCCCCATATACAAGCCTCAATGATGTTCTACAGCTCAAAAAACCAGGGCAAAAGCCCATAAAATACTTTTCGACAGAATAAGGAATAAATGTCACGAACCTCCTAGATTGGTTTATATTGTGTGCTAGTTTAATATAAAGTACATAAAGATTATAAGAAGAATTAGCATGATTTGTGTATTTTTTTTCATAAGAAATAAGTTATTTTATGACACATTCCTTTGCAAGCATTCTGTACTTATCTCTTTGCATGTTAGGTAATTTCTCATGCTTTTAGTTATCTGCTGGCTTTTTTTCAAAACTAAGTTAAATGGCCAAAGAACACTTTAATAGTGTTCTGTTAGTCCTGATCTGGGTTCAAACTGTTTGCAAAGCTCATCTTCAGATGACCATATTCTCCACTGGCATGCAAAGAGTTTCAAGTAAACCCCTTACTGTTCAAGGTATTGTATCATACCTAGATTATATATACCATAAATATATTAATAATTACAAGTTGGCTGCTTTTAAAAAGCCGCCAATAGTTTAGGTTTGGCAAATAGGCTGTTTTTATGACAGCATTCCTTTACTTTTATTATTATTATAATAGGTCTTGTTTAACAAATCTTAGAGTCAGCAAAAGACCCAATTATACTGGGTCCGAGGCAGAATAGGTGTTTGAAAAGATTATTTGTACAGATTGTATTATCGAGCATGAGCTCTTGCGAATGAACCTTCGCTACTACATGTAGAAAATGTCTGACCAAAATCTAGACCTTTAAGCCGCTGGGTAGGTTTTATAGGGTTTTATCAAACAATAAAGTACCAAAATTTTGTGTGCTCCCTAAAAATATTGATGTTTTTGTTTTCAATAAACCACACATCAATTTTCCATGTTTTGATTTTACCCATTGAATTTTCTCGGACGGTACAGAGGTCCAGATAAGCTTTCAGTTCAATTGGGTATTTACCCGACACGATTTTTATGAATTGCTTTTTTCCAAAAACAATTGATTAAAATATTTTTTTACCCCACATAGATTTTTGAAATTGCTTATTTATAAGTTATAATTAAAGTACCTAATAATCTTAGTTAATAATTTAAATAATAAACTTAGTTTTCGTAATGGAAGAAACATACAGATTGAGTGACTTTAAGTACTTTGTGCAAATACTTTAGCCAGTAACTGACAAATGACTTGCTTAATGTATCAAACTTCAAAGGAGACTTAGTAACATCACAACAAAAGAAAGGCTTGAACTGGCTACCTAGCCTGGGTCCAGTCGTCAATATTTTGGCAATATTTCTAATGCTAATATTCTAAAAAATAAGAGAATAAAATATAACACATCAAACGTATCTGTTGTCCGTTATTGATTTCGGTTAATATTGACCAAGGAACGGAAAAATAAAAAAGAAGAAAAAATGATCAGACTGGAACCCAGGCTACTGGCTACCACTTTAAGTGTGCTAACATGGGATATATTCATATTTAGATCAGTTTGTTTTTTCTTTTGCTTTTCCAAAATTTAATTGCTTTTCGCTACCCCTTCATTTATAAAACCATTGCTTTTTCCAAAATTTAATTCCTTTTTGTTACCCCTTCATTTGAAAACAATTGCTTTTTTCACAAATTTAATTGCTTAAATACCCCCAAAAAGCGGCTTATCTGTTCCTCTGCGGTACATTTTGAGGTACAACATTAACATGCATTTAAAAGTAAAAAATAATCCAAATTTACATTTATTACCTAATGTATAAACATTGATGTGACATGGCTTTGAATTTTACCTATAGCGTTTCTTTTGTCAGTCAGTATATATTGATGACACTGATGATGAACAGACGCATAAAGGAAGTCCTAACCTAGGTTAGCTAAAAGAGGATTATCTTTTGTTTTAAAATAACTTCAGAGAAATATATTAGGATCCTCAAAATGCCTGTTACCAAAATTATACAAACTTCCATTCCACTGAACAAATTAGTCATTATAATTGTATCTGTTAGCACACTCAAAAGGTTGCAATCATTTAGTAAGAGTGCTTGAATGGAAAATTCGGATTTTTCTGTCTTGACTGGGGCCAGTCTAATACCTCCAACTAAAAATAAAAGATACTCTTATTTTTTCTGAAAGTACCATCCAATACCATAAGTATGTCGAACAGTTTGAATTTGGATGACAACCAACATTTTGCTAGTCTGATTAGGGTCTGAAAGGTTAACAGTAGGACTAGCATGCAAAGGGTCCATACATTTCATCTGGTACATGACCTTAGAGATGTCAGACTTTATGCATTTATGCATTCGCAAATCATCTCTGGGTAAGGCACCACATAAAGAATCTACTTGACTATTTGCCTCTTTAAAATCCATGCATCGTGTAACTTGTATAATTTCATGTTATCTGTGCTTTAATAAGCTCCCTTTTTACTTTGGATTTCTGACTGACCAACTGTCTTATTATTCTCTTCAGCAGAATAGTGGCTAAATGTCATACCAGGTCGGCCTAAGTCAATCTTTGAAGAACATGATGCAATCAGAATTTCAAGATAGACTGGGAAACCAGATAATGACAAATCTATATTTACAAATGACATCAGTTTAATCTTAGACAGAGGTCCCATGATTGGTTACATTTGGTCACATGCTCCTCCATGGTACAGCTCTAATTCTCACCTTATATATTGTGTTTAGGTGCTCATGCACCTAAACAATAATAATAATTATTATAATAATTGAGAATGCTATTGATTGCTTGCTGACATTTTGCATTTAAGGCCAGAATTTTTTTATTAGTTGATTTACGAACCCTCCTACTGTAATTTTTGGGAAAGTAGGAAAAAAATAAAATTTAATTTCTAAAAATTTTTTTTTTATTTTATCCGCCGACTCTAAATATTAATTGTTGTGTGGTTGAAAAAAAAAATTTTTTTTTTGAGGTTCTGTCTGTGTATTTTTGAGAGTGACACTGTTAAAAGTGATTGTCCTGTCCAGATTTTTAGGAAAATGATGAAATATTTAAAGATTACCTTACTAGTTTTACTGTTTTTCTGGAGATATTAAAGAAAAAGAAAAAGAAAAAAAGCTCTGAAAAAATAAAATAAAAACAAACTGAAAAAAAAAAAAAAAAGCTTTGAAAATGACCAGTCAACTGGTCATTTTCAGAGCTTTTTTATTTATTTTAATTTCGTCCCCCCGACCCTAGATCTGAAAAAAAATTCCCGTAAATCAACTAATAAAAAAATCTGGCCTAACTACCAACTATATTAATTTTATTGCTAAACAAACTCTTTAAATCTATGACTTATCAAAATTTATTGAAGGACTATTTATCCATTGAACACAGAATACAATTGTACAAAACAATATGGGGAGGAACATATCTATATGATCTTAATAGAATTTTTAGTAAAATCCTTGTTAATTACCAATATGATAACGCTGCCAACAGTATGGGTGAGCATAAAATGTTTAACATATTAACACACTTTCATATATGTTATATGAAAGGCCAAATCTATGTTACATGAACGGTCCAATCTATTATATGAAAGGTCAAATCTATGATATATATTAAAGGCCAAATTAGTTATATGAAAGGCCAAATTTATGCTATATGAAATCCAAATTTATGTAATATGAAAGGCCAAATTTATGTCAAATCTATGTTATATGAATGGCCAAATCTGTTATATGAATGGCTAAATTTATGTTATATGAAAGGCCAAATCTATGCTATATGAAAGGCCAAATCTGTTATATGAAAGGCTAAATCCATATTAATGGAAGGCTAAATCAATGTTATATGAAAGGCCAAATCCAGGTTATATGAAATGCCTAATCTATGTTATATGAAAGGCCAAATTTATGTTCTATGAAGGGCCAAATTTATGTTATATGAAAGGCCAAATTTATGTTATATGATAGGCCAAATCTATGTTATATGAAAGGCTAAATCTATGTTATATGGAAGGCTAAATCAATGTTATATGCTCCAAAGCCACAAAATAAACTTTCAAAGCCGAATTTATTCAGGTCCAGTCATTTAGAACAATTTACTACCAGACTGGTTAAAGAATTAAGAAACTGTTGATGATTTTCATATGCGTTGTATTAAGTGGATGAAATCCAGCCTATACATTGTTTTAAGTGGATGAAATCCAGTCTATAATACATTGTATTAAGTGGATGAAATCCAGCCTATACATTGTATTAAGTGGATATAATCCAGTCTATAATACATTTTATAAGTGGATGAAATCCAGTCTATAATACATTGTATTAAGTGGATGAAATCCAGTCTATAATACATTGTATTAAGTGGATGAAATCCAGCCTATACATTGTATTAAGTGGATGAAATCCAGTCTATAATACATTGTATTATGTTGATGAAGAAACCCAGCCTATACATTGTATTAAGTGGATGAAATCCAGCCTATACATTGTATTATGTTGATGAAATCCAGCCTTTACATTGTATTAAGTGGATGAAATCCAGTCTATATTACATTGTATTATGTATGTTGATGAAATCCAGACCTCTCAATTTTTGAAACATGCATAAGTCCATATGAACATAATTTTGAGTGAAAAATTGTGAATATTGTTTGTTCGTCGGTTTGAACATTTGAAATGCTTCTTTTGATTGCCCCAGAACATGCGTTTTGGTTGAGAAATTGGTAAATTGAGTATAATTACACACTTCTGTCTAGAAGTACATGTACGATTTTCATAAGTATAAAATGTATGTTCAAATGTGTGCTGTGCATATGTAGGTGTGAAAGTATTCCATGATGCTTGTATTATTTTTTATTCATGTAAATCATCTTTGTATTTTACACTTGTATTTTAGTTAGTTTATTGAAGGCTTTATGGATAGATGAGCGGTTTAATGCTAAATGTGTTGCCCTCTGAAAATAAAGACTTCTTATTATTTATTATTATTGAGATTAGTATCAGACTGACTCTCTTTAAGTTGCAGGCTTAGCATGGTTTACAATGTTTAACCCATTGAGGACTGGAAACCATAAACATGTGTTTCGGCAAACAGTGACGACTAAGATGAAATGCCGAATAACACAATGCAGCACTTCATCTGGGTCTACACTTGCTTACCTAAAATTGATCTTCAGAGAAAGATAAATCGTATTTTTTTAGGAAATTAAATCTTGTGACCCCTTAATATATACTATGAACCATCTGAACTGTTGTATGTAGCTTATTGAAAATCCAATTTGTCTGAAAAGGGTTATTCAATCCTTCCTGGGTCAGGCCAGATTTTTTAATTAGTTGACTTACGAGAATTTTTTTTCAGATCTAGGGTCAGGGGGACGAAAAAAAAAAGGAAAAAGCTCTGAAAATGACCAGTTGACTGGTCATTTTCAGACCTCTTTTTTTTTTTTTTTTTTCAGAGCTTTTTTTTTTCTTCTTTAATATCTCAAGAAAAACAGTAAAACTAGTAAGGTAATCTTTAAATATTTCATCATTTTCTTAAAAAATCTGGACAGGACAATCCTTTTTAACAGTGTCACTCTCAAAAATGCACAGACAGAACCTCAAAAAAATATTATTTTTTTCAACCAAACAATTGATATTTAGAGTCGGCGGATAAAATAAAATTATTTTTTTTAGAAATTAACTTTATTTTTTTCCTACTTTCCGGAAAATTACAGTAGGAGGGCTTGTAAATCAACTAATAAAAAAATTCTGGCCTCATTATGGTATAATATATGGAGAAACCTTGATGTGCAGACTGTATATGAGCCACAACATGAGATTTTAGTCCAACAATGTGGTATGTGCGACCAGCATTCTCACAGTCTGATCAGAGCCTTTGCTAGTCACTTGAGTATTCTATTACTCTTAAGCTAATGACTGAACATCATTTGTAGTTTCTAAGCTTAAAAGGAGACTGCACAGACTCGTCTGAGTCTACACTAAAGTCTTGTCAAAATGCCACATTGTAAGAAAACTATTTACATGATGGATATCTCATGGCACGGCTCATATGTGTGTTAATTATTTGCATGATGGGTATTTTGTCATATTATTGTAGTATGCTGACTTTTTTCATTGAATTCTTTCAGGAAAACTATCAGTGTCAAACAGCTTGTATCAAGATCAGGACCGACTATCTGTGAATCCTGTTCTGGGTCCAAACTGTTTGCAAAGGTCATCAGCTGACAACAAAAATCAGTGATGGCAAGCAGTTAACTATTTGCATGCTGTGTAATTTTCCGTGCCTTTTTGTCGGCTGATTCAAATCTTCCAGGAATAATTATGTCAAAACTGTTAAGATCCAGCTCGGGTCTGGATTTTTCCAAGCAAATCTAAGTCGA
The DNA here is from genome assembly GCA_964019695.1 of Loripinus fragilis. NCBI lineage: Eukaryota > Metazoa > Mollusca > Bivalvia > Lucinida > Lucinidae > Loripinus > Loripinus fragilis. The sequence continues at coordinate 13,511,072 of OZ026519.1, read as the reverse complement.
AACTGTTTGTATGGACTACCAGCACAAGCTTAAGGCTTCACTAGCAGGCTGAGTTAAGGAACTGTTTGTTATTTAAAAAGGGATTGTTATTATTGTTGGATCTTCATTATACCCTTAACCATGTTATTGAATTGTATTAAAATATTAATACTTAACTTTTAGTTTCTTCCTGATTAACCCCTTATTAGCTCAAAGTGAGCTATTGGTTTCAGTCAATTTCCATAGTCTGTTGGTTCCTGAGCGTCATCAATAATTTGCTTTAAATGACAACTTCTCCTATCTCACTGGGCAAGTTTTAACAAAACATCACTGGAATGATCCTTAGAGACCCTTAACATAGATAGCTAAAATAAATTTTATCTGTCAAAAACCATGGCAGCCAGCTGGTGTGGTTTATTGCAGTAAGGAAAAGAACAAACTATTTTCTGAAACTGGTGGTCAGAATTCAAAATAATTAGGTTGATATGATCAATGGATGACCTAAAAATAGATAAAACTAATTTGATCTGCAAAATAACATGGCCGTCAGGAGCCATGGCCAGTTTCCCTTATTTATCTTTTAACATCACTTCGGAAACCAGTGGACAGAATGAAAAATACTTTGGCATAAATGGTTATTTGGTGACCCTCTACAACATAGCCAAAAGAAATTTGATCCATTACAGGGGGCGTGGCTTATTGCGATATCAAAGACTAAAAATCTTCTGAGAAACTGGTGGTCACTATTCAAATAATTTGGTAGAAAGAATCACTGGAATGAACAAAATGGCTCAAACGAATTTGATCTTTCAAAAAAAAAAAAAAAATGGCCATCAAGGGGTGGCCAGTTTCCATTATGTACCTATTTCATGTGAGTAATAAAGGTCACCAAGGGGTGGCCAGTTTCCGTTATATACCTACCTCATGTGAGTAATAATGGTCACCAAGGGATGGCCAGTTTCCGTTATGCACCTATCTCATGTGAGTAATAATGGTCACCAAGTGGTGTCCAGTTTCCATTATGTACCTCTCATGTGATTAATAATGGTCACCAAGGGATGTCCAGTTTCCATTATGTACCTATCTCATGTAAATAATAATGGTCACCAAGGGGTGGCAATGAGTTTCCGTCATGTACCTATCTCATGTGAGTAGTAATGGTCACCAAGGGATGGCCAGTTTCCGCTATGTACCTCTCATATGATTAATAATGGTCACCAAGGGGTGGCCATGAGTTTCCGTCATGTACCTATCTCATGTGAGTAATAATGGTCACCAAGGGCTGTCCAGTTTCCATTAGGTACCTATCTAATTATACACCCGGTACGAAATATATAGGGGGTATATAGTTTTTGCCTTTTCTGTAATTATGTTTGTCTGTCTGTCTGTCTGTCTGTGTTTATAAACTTTTTTTCCGTCAAAGATTTCTCAGCAACTACTTGAGTTAGGATTCTAAAATTTGGTACAAAGCTTGATAGTGATGAGTTGTATTGTGTAACAAAAGAAAAAAGCCACATATTGCTTTTCAGTTCCTTTATTTGTTCATTTTTCTTTCTCTCCAATGGAAATTTCTGTTACAGATTTCTCAGCTCCTATTGGAGCCAGTATTTTAAAGTTATCTGTACACCTTCAGGTAGGCAAAGTGTACTGTGTAAATTGAAATTAAGATGCTAATCCTCATTTTGCCTTCTTTTTTCAATTTTTCATTTTTTCCTTCTTTCACTCTTATATAATACAAATGGATTTTTTTTTTGTCAAAGATTTCTCAGCAACTACTTGAGTTAGGATTCTGTTTGGTACAAAGCTTGATAGTGATTAGTTGTATTGTGTAACAAAAGAACAGCCACATATTGCTTATCAGTCCCTTATTTATTCATTTTTCTTCCTCTCCAATGAAAATTTCTGTCGCAGATTTTTCGGTTCCTATTGGAGCCAGTGTTTTATTTTTCTTTCTCTCCAATGAAAATTTCTGTCGCAGATTTTTCGGTTCCTATTTGAGCCAGTGTTTTCAAATTTTGTGTACACCTTCAGATAGGCTAAGTGTATTGTGTAAATGAAAATAAAGATGCTAAAGCTCATTTTGCCTTCTTTTTCATTTTTCCTTCTGTCACTCCTATATAACACATATGGACGTTTTTCGTCAGAATTTTCTCAGCAACTACTTGATTTAGGATTATGAAATTTTGTATACACTTTCAGATAGGCAAAGTATATTGTTTAAATGAAAATTAAGGTGCTTATCCTTATTTTGCCTTCTTTTTTCAAATTTTCATTTTTTCCTTTTGTCACTCTTATAAAACACATATGGACATTTTTCATCAAAGTTTTCTCAGATTCTGAAACTACTTGATTAAAACTGCATACTCTGTAACTATGAACATTTTTCGAAAAAATTTCTTTTCTTTTTAAATCATTTGTAAAAGTAGAATTAAGCTATGTTTTCACAATAAAAATGTTCAGTACAGCTGAAAACTGCATGGAAAAGTGAATTATATCATCAAATAGGGGTGTTTTTCTCTTGTTGGTAATTATTTGCGTCCCTCCAATAATTCTAGACCGTTGAATTTTAACATAAATGCAGTAGTTTTGATAGTGATACCTTGATAAGATTTACGAAAATGGTAAAATGTTTACCTGAATTTGAGTATTTTTACTGTGTTCTTGAAAAATAAAAACATTATTTTTAAAATTAGAAGGTCAAAGTTGCAGACTATGCAGCTTTAAAGATTTTGAAATCTTTGACAATTTTGTCTTTTCTCTGAAAGTGTTACAACCTCTGATGGTTACCGCCGGGGGTATATGAGCTGTGCTCACTTCTTCCTATATTGTTAGTAATAATGGTCACCAAGGGGTGGCAAGTTTCCGCTATGTACCTATCTCATTTGAGTAATAATGGTCACCAAGGGGTGGTCAATTTCTGTTATGTACCTATCTTATGTGAGTAATAATGGTCACCAAGGGATGGCCAGTTTCTGTTATGTACCTATCTTATGTGAGTAATAGTGGTCACCAAGGGGTGGCCAGTTTCCATTATGTACCTATTTCATGTGAGTAATAATGGTCACCAAGGGGTGTCCTGTTTATGTTATGTACCTATCTCATGTGAGTAATAATGGTCACCAAGGGGTGTTCAGTTTATGTTATGTATGTATCTCATGTGAGTAATAATGGTCACCAAGGGGTGGCCAGTTTCCGCTATGTACCTATCATATGTGAGTAATAATGGCCATCAAGGAGTGTCCAGTTTCTGTTAGGTACCTATCTCATATGAGTAATAATATATACTAGCCAAAAGTTCTAACCGGCCACATGCATTTGATTAATTTTCTTCAAAACGTTAAATGACTTGACTACTCTTTTTGTATCTCGATATAGCCAGTCGTGTCATGTACCCTAGACAGTAAAGATATTGGAAAATGTTCAACAGTACATGCAGGATGCCAATTTGAATAGTGGTACCCCCATATTCAAAATTCGCATTTTGGCACAATTTGTGAGTCATGGCGTTTTGAAATATCCCCCTTTCACACGCAAAACCTTTTCATTTCAAAAGCCAAACTCATTTTGAACACTAAAGTGCTTAAATGACCACTTCATCTGCATGAGACTCGCCGCTATTGGCCAAAATGTCAAAAATTACCCCACCATCCAATGCAAATTCTTGTGAATTTTGAAATTGAGGGTACGTGTATACGGCAAAGCCTCCCGGATACAATTCAATGAATTTTGCTTAGCTGTTTTCTGGTATCGTTTACTGATAGGCTGGTTTATTCGGTAGTGCAAAAGAAATCGATAGAGTGCTTACAGCTTTTCAGAAATTCGGTAAAATCACACGTGGTCGGTTAGAACTTTTGACTAGTATATATAAGATATTATACGAGGGTCATTTGGAAAGTTCTTAGCATGGCATCATAACTCCACAATGCGTTGATAAAATGCTATCAAATAATACATTTTTAGGAACTAGAATTCAACGGCTACTTGATGGCTTATTTTTTGTCTAAAAATGACTTGGCGTGCACAGGTAGTGCATGCTCAAAATGAGTAGGGGTTTATATACTGGCGGAAACTTTAAGCAAAATACTTGGAAAAAAACGAAGGAAAATTGGGGACCTTATTTGCGATCATGATTTGACAAGCTAACGATTTGGTATACCAACTTATTTTTTATTAAAATATATGCGATCACTGCTTGCACGACTATCACCTTTACATTCGGAAAATGTTGACTAATAGAGAAATGGTAAGCTTTCAAAAATGGGAATTTTTTCGATTTTTCTTTTTACTTTTACTATAAATTGTGTCACAACAGGAGCACGAAAAACGCCTCTTGATCATGTTTTGTTTTATTCATAGCCAACAATGCATAACAATCATTTCGTCACGCAAAATGTGTGGATTTATTTGTTCTGTATTCAAAAACAATATTCCTAGTATAGGTAAACAAAATTAAACTGGCACTCATGCATATGCCGCATGAACTCGTATGAATCAGAACTCGTTTGAATCTGTTATTCTAATTTTAGATTTCCGAACATAACAAAAAGTACATTTTCTCATGTAATCCTCTTTTCATCACTGTCCCGATTAGCGCTGTGGACAGAGCGTATAGCTGCTAAGGTTGAAATGGTGAGTTCGAAGCTCACGACATGCCTTTTTATTTTTTCTAAATTAAAATGCCTTTTTTGTTAATACTACTTTGCTAGTAATTTGCTCGTGAAATATACGCACATGCACATGCATATCAATATATATGAGTCGGTGCATGAGATTTTGATACTAATAACACATGCAGGTTAGATGTAGATGAAGGCTCGGACAAAATAATACTTTTACCTCTAGTTGCCATCATGCGCAGATCCAGGATTTTTTTGTCAGGAAGGGGGGGGGGGTCCAGGCCTGATGGCCAGAAAACAGCCTGGACAACGTTTTTATTTTAGGTCTCAACATATTTTACAGTTTTCAGAGGGGGTCCAATAGTTGTTTTATTACAAAGAAAACTTAGGAGCCGCTGTGGTGTAGTGGATAAACCACGTGCTTTGTAAACCAGGGGTCGCAGGTTCGATTCCAACTTTTTCCAGGGGGGAAATGCATATAACTTGTGATTTTTCAGGGGGTAAAGACCCCCTATCCCCCCTCTGGATCCGCACATGGCCATGTTAGGCGTTATAGACATTTGCGCATATGCAATGAGTGCCGACTGATTCAGACCATGGTAGCAGCACATAAACATCTAGTATCTGCACAACTGTACTGTCAGTGAAACATCATAGTGAATCGAACCCTTACTGTCCAGAATATGAGCTGACCACTTTACCACTACACCACTGGCTCATCAGTGTAAGATTCACTTGCTGATACATAGTTGTTCCATATATTAATCAATAAAATAGCCTTGTTCAACCTGAACGTAACCGAATGATGTCGAAGATTAATGAGTGCCAGTTTAATAAAGTTTACCTATAACACTACCCCTACTTTTCAAGAATGGGTGGGGTTACTCAACCCCGCATATTTTGTTGATGGCATAAGAACTTTTCATGGTATCGCGTTAACAATCACAAAATTGATTGATTTCTACTCTCAATGTGTTCTATTTTTTTGTTTGTCACTGTTTTCCATTGAAACAAACTATACTCAACGTCAGTGAAAAGTTACCAGTAAATCACATACACTTAACAAAGGACAATATTTAGTCCATTCTGAACGTAGAACTGCGGATACTTCAACACTCAATTTTATGGCATAGAGTCCCATGCATCACCACTATGGAAAACGGTATCCATCACCCCCGAATGCATTATAATCATTCCTTGATGGACCTCTGTAGTTACCATTGCATTGTATAGGAAAATGCAAACTATTGGTGATACCTTAAAGTTCGATCCTCATTTTTCGCGTTTAATGGGCAAACCTAAACCATTTTGGTGGCGTTTTCAATGAAAATGTCTGGGGCATGTCCTGGCATGTTGTCTTCTGAAAATGAAGATTTCAAATTCTTAAAAACCGCGAAAAACACAAAATGCACGTGCATCACATGCACCATAGTTCCAGGGCTTGTGTAACTGTTTTATTTCCCAGAACCAGCTTGTCGTTGACAGGAAACATGAACGTTACAGTAGCCAAAGAGCTGCATTATAGATTTTCCGAAATATCGAAAGTTCGATACTTGTAACTTTTCATTGACGCTGAGTATAGAATGTCAACTCATAGCAAAACTGATTCTGCCCATGGGAAGATTTTAATAGTTATCTTCCCTCTGTTCTGGTTTACAAAATTTCTGATGGTTTCAATACAAAGAACATAAAGTGTGCTTGATAAAAATACCAACATACAGCATTTCAAACTACTGTCGTTTATATATTTTCAAAATATGTGCATTGTGACATGCGATTTTTAGACGGGAAACAGGTGCATTGTTTTGCTTTCTAAACGGTTTCGGTATTGCTGTTCCAGTATTTATTTATTAGGAACATCCAACTCGGTCAACAATTGTATAATCATTTGACCAGATTATGGTTTACCAAATGTTACAAAATTATCTAATTCATGAACTATTCTTAATGTTCTGCACCCTTTTCCAAAGGTAAAAAGTTTTATTTTCCACTGAAAATTTGCGTTTTCCAGTATACAAACAGTACATGTATTCACAGTCTGCACCATAATATCCTCATGAAATTTGTGTTATAACAGAGAGGAAAGATAGTTCTTAAAAATGATACCAAACATGATAGGGTTTATAAATTAATTACTGAGATAAAAGACCATGCTAAGAACTTTCCAAATGCCCCTTGTATATTGTCAAATATTGTCAATATTGGTCATCTTTATGGGGTGCCATTTTAGTATTTATTCCTTATTTATGGATATCCATAATTCATTTATGGATATTCATAAATCATTTATGGATATCCATAAATGAATTTTGGATATCCATAAATTATTTTTGGATATCCATAATTCATTTAAGGATATCCATAAATGAATTTTGGATATCCATAAATCATTTTGAATGTTCATAAATGAATTAAGGATATCCATTAATCAGTTGAATATTGGATATCCATAAATCTATTTATGGATATCCAAAAATGAATTATGGATATCCATAAATACAAACTGATTTTTAGATATCCATAATTCATTTTTGGATATCTTTAAATAAGATGAATATTGAATATCCATAAATCGATTTATGGATATCCTAAAATGACTTATGGATATCCTTAATTCAGCTTGATTTTTGGAAATCCAAAAATGATTTATGGATATCCATAAATAAGGAATAAATGGTAAAACGGCACCCGACGTGGGGCACTCGCCAAAAATAAACCAACAAGTTTTTATTTACTCCAAGCCCATCGCGGGCATTAGAGCTAAAATGGAACATGAAACAACATATTTACAAACATCAAAATGACATGTGAAGAACATATTTACATTTATACCACCTTTACCAACTTAAGCATGAAATATCTCGTGATGTGCAAGGTCTACACTGATGTAGGTGGTATAAAATAGTTATACCATGTTTGTCTACCTGTACGTAAGATAATCTACTCGCTAAAGCTCATGGATTATCTCCACGTACAGGCAGACAACCCATGGAATAACTATTACGTATGCACTTAGGTTTTAAATATTACACAGATCAGCGTGCGTAATATCAATTACGCACACCTATTCAGGGGTCTGGTACAGTGCTGACCCGACAGACCTACTCTCACAGAAACAGACCTGTCCAGGTCTACACAGCCTCCAGACCTATCAATCCAAACACTAAGTGCAATTACTAGGGTAAAGTCAAGTTAACCTGGACACCAGGTAAACTCGGACACACATTTGCAAACAGTGGAAATCCAGATGAGACGGCTCCTTATGAGCCGTCTCATCAAGATTTTCACTGTTTGCTTAGTTAATTTAGTTTTTATTCCAATAATTGAACCATGAAACAAACAAAGGGCTGTCCGAATTTAGCTTTCTGTCCGAATATACCCGACTTTACCCTATATGGAAAAGGTAAAAATTTAGAAAAGAAAACTGCATGTTACACTTATTTCAAGAGGAAGATGGTAGTTTATCATTCGAATTTAGTAAATATTATCTTTATAAAAAAGGGGAAGAAATTTGATTCTGCTTCTATGAAAGAATTCACAGTTAAACAGATAATGAAACTCATCTCCTAACTCATTTTTATTACACAATAGGCAAATGCGTTCATTTCACCCAATGTTCATCTTTTATATATATATATACATTGTTATGTCTTAGAACCTTCCACTCTGAATGCATTGAGTGGGGCTCTGAGGCACTAATTATTTAGGGGGCAAAGGAACCATGTATGGGATAATCTCAGCTTATAAATTAAGCGTCAAGAGTATTTTATCAGTAAACCTTGACTTTGCCATTCTACTTTCACGATCAGTAATTTATTCTCTTTAAGCCTTAAGCTATATAAGTAGGTCTGATCAACCTGCAAGTCAGGGGTCTTATAGCTTGCTGCTCCCTTCTCTTTTCCTCTTGTCAGGCTGGCAATCTCACTTGGGCAGTAGGTTTTTCACACTTGGCTCTTGCAGATTTCACGGTCTTGCGGACTTGGTTGCTTACACCCCCTTTAGGCCGACGGGCTGTCTGTCTCATCAACCTGCATCAGTTGAGGTAACTACAGACTCTATGGCTGGACCCACAGTCTACCACCCTGGCTGGCAGGCATATTCTCTGACATAATGATGCACTAAATGCTAGGACAGACCCAGTCTGGCCGCCTGTATCAGTCAGCAGTCTCCTCAGACTCACACGCCTTACAGGTCCTCTTGCGGGTTCCAAGTCAGCTGCCTGGAGTCCTGTTTAGTGGTAGGTGCATTATTAGGCTCTGCAACTGCACAGCATGTGGCTTAAGAGTTCTAATTAGACTAGCTTAGCTACACTAGCCCTTGCAATGGGTTGCTGTGATCTGATTTTTCCTGATTGTGATACCATGTTAGGATGTTTGATGCCAGTCTCAGTTTTAAGGCTACTAAATATGATTGAAATCAGAACTTATTTCCTGTAGCTGAGATTTTTCCATCCGGGTTTGAGGGGTTTCTTTACAGGCTGCCGTTTAAGACAGCAAGATGCACTCAAGATCTTTAATGCCTCCATGGGTTTGTTCTTGATGAGCTGTATTATCTTCAAAGTCACTAAGACATTTCATACAGCCTTGATGAACAATTTGATATTGCTGTGAAAGATTGTGAACTACAACATTCTATACAGCTTTGAACAGTTTGTCTGAGAAGCTGTATATCTTGAGTTCTGATTTACAGCTTTATGAACAGTCATTCACTTAGCTCTGGATAACCAAAACACTCTTGGTTTAACAATTGGAGTCTAAGTACTTATAGACATTATATATAGCATTGATGAACATTCAGTTTATTGTCTTGTTCTTGATCTACATATATAGCCTGGATGAACAATTATTCTCTTATATCTCCGATGATTACAGCCTTGATGAACAATTGTCTTAGAAGTCTCTGATGGATGTATTGTACTATGACATTCTATACACCCTTGACGAATTTCATTTTCTTAAAGAGACTAAGTCTGCAACTATGAACATATTTCGATTTTTTTTATTTTCTTTTTAAATCATTTGTAAAAGTAGAATTAAGTTACGCTTTCACAATAAATATGCTCACTATAGCTGAAAACTGCATGGAAAAGTGAATTATCTTATAAAACAGGTGTGTTTTTCTCGTGTTGGTAATTATTTGCGTCCCTCCAATAATTATAGACAGATCATTTTAACATAAACGCTGTTGTTTTGATAGTGATAATTTGGTTAGCTTTACGAAATTGGTAAAATGTATACCTGAATTTTAGCTTGTTTTACTGTGTTCTTGAAAAAAAGAAACATTAGTTCTAAAATTAAAAGATCAAAAGTTACAGACTATGCAGCTTTAAGGCTAAGGATTGTTTACCGTGTATTAACATAGTACCTTGTATTAACAAAGTTTTACTTCTTTTAATAACATATTTGATGAAATTTGACTGTGCTTATCCACTGTGAGTTATGATGTGTAACAATGTGGGATTTACTCTTACCTGAAGCTGTTCGTAACTGATTTCTAGGATATACATGTTGTGCTGACTTATTCATCATTAATGGATATATTAATACACCTGTGCATCAATGAGTGCATGCTCGTTCTTGGAAGCCTAAAGATCAGACAAACATATTTTCACCATATAGCAATGTGTCGACTACACTTATCACCATGTGGCTCTCCACAGTGTTTTGGCACTGGGGGCATCCAGTTTAGGCTTTTCAGATAATCACTCAAAAGAGATAGCACTTACATGTATTTATCCTTGCTCAGATCTCATGATGCTACAAATGTAATCTTGATCAGCCTGTTACATATGAACAGTTTGATCTTGCTTGCTGCTGATGCTATTGTTGGAGTATTTACATATGGTTGGACACTTAAATTCATAGTTTAACAATATCAGGCATGAGTTTCCTTTGCAGCTTATTTGGCCTCTTTACTTCGGAGATTTATGTGTGTTTTCTTAAACTGTGTAGACCCTCTGAGATGCCACAGTCTATGGCTTCTTGTTGGACTCTGCACTGTACCATGCATGTATGGTGGATTTATTGAGAGGCTTGTGATATGTTAAGGTTATTCATGTAATCTTGATACAGCTCATATTTAGTTTCGGTAATACATTTGTTTTGGTGCTCATTGGAGGCGTCTCCAGATGCTTCCAGTGAGCCCCTCAATGGGTGTTTATATCTCTGTGATAGGTACAGATCACATACATGTATTTATTTGTATCTACTGGCCTTTAAGCTTTCCATGCTGTCTGCTGGGTCAACCTGTATCAGGTAGGGATCTCTTCAGACTCTTGGTGGGACCATGTCCACCACCTACTCCTGTGGCTGGAGTCCATGTCCACCACTCTGACTTGCAGGCACAATTTCTGACATTAGTGCTCTGCTTAATACTAGTGCAAACCCTTGGTGACATTACTGTATCAGTCAGCAGTCTCTTCCGTGCAGAATCAAGGTCATTTAGTTGCATGTACTACAGTGTCAGTACACAGCTCCGTTATAAGACTAGCTGAGCTAACACTAAAGAAATGTATGGAGATGTTTTCATGATGAGTGCATGGACGCTCTTGTAGTTGCATATTAACGGCTTAAGAGTATTTTGAGATCTGACAAACTTTCTTAATAGATCATGCTATCTTAACTTTTTCTTGAATATACAGGTTGAACCTGTATAGGATACCAGCTGTGACCTAGCCTTCTCTTAACTCGAGGTTGACTGCAACCCATGGTTTGTGCTCCACCTGCTTGCATTACACTTTAATTGTTATTATTATGTTTATGTTGTGTTGTTGCAAGATTGTTCAAAGGCGGCTTGCTGATGTTATGCATAACATCATGGCATTCATATGTTCTTATAAATAAATAACTGAGAAATCCAGACAGAGCTGCCACCACTATTGACTCTTTGGCTGTCCAGGGCGTTTGTTTTGGTTTTGTTGCTTTACGTCCCAAGTCAACAGCTATGGTCATTGCGGGACGGTCAGTTCACCTAACCACACTTTTTCCTGGGCAGGCTTGAACAAGCGGTTAACCAGTAATTTGTGCACATACTTTCGCTTGTAACTGACAACAACCCTTCTTGAATGAATCATCGGAAGGGAGGAGAATGACTGTAGAAATTATTTCATGATCAATCTCCACGAAAGTATGGGACCGGGCCGGGATCGAACTCGCGACCCCTGGATCTGCAGTCAGACACGCATCTGTAGCCAGACACGTTACCGACTGTGCTATGCGGCCCGGTACTGTCCAGGGCGTGGACATGACTAACCTGATCCTAGCTTTGTCTATAATAAGACTTCTCTGTGGTTACCTGTAATTTGTTTAGGACTCTGTGGTTGAGAATCCAATGACGCTAGAACAGCGATCATTCAAGCTTTATATAGTCGCTGAATGTGGCTCCAAAAAAAGCGGCTCTAACATGTTCTTACACTGTGTTGTGTATGAGATTCAAGAGGATAGCACATTGACGTCTGATCTGTGGCCTCTGACGTTGATGTGATTCCATCTTGTTTTTATCTTCAATTTAGAATGAGGTCCATCATTCTTACGATGTTAGCATGGTATTAATACCACATATATAATGCTATCCTATGGACACGGTTTCCAGTTTTTCCAAAAAGGGTTTTTATCTCTGTTTTTTCCCGTAGTGACGTCGTAGTGTTAATTTGTTCTTAAAGAACATTGAGTCAACAAATGCTAGGTCAAATATGAACTTACAATCTCTAGTCATTTTAAACTTATCTGAACATGTGTAGCAAAGACAAAGTTGATATGTCACACACCTAAACAGTTATCCGGTCAGCTCGGATGGCTCTTCTGACTGAGTTACAGTCTGCCCTGTCATAGGAGGCACCTGTTTTCAGTAAATCTGTTTTTCAAATACCTTAGAAGCTGCACTGTGCTAGTAGCAATTCATTTATGCAACTGTGTTGGATAGGCACCTGCCTAAGCCAATCTTCGGTGCTTCTTGTGACAGGTTTGGCTGTGCTCCAGCCAGCTATTAGCTCTTAATTTGTTTGTGTTGATTCTAAGTCTGGAGTTTTTGTTGTTTTAGTTTTCAGTTTTGTTTTTGTCATGTGCTTGCTTGCTGTGTGGTAACATTTAAGTGAATGACAGGAATAACAGTTTTAAAATTTTGTGTGGTCATCTGTGCTCTAACAAGGAAATCATTAGTGTCAAACAGTTGGATCCAGACCAGCCAGATGCTCTGTGTGGCCTGTTCTGAATCTTAAAACTGTTTGCAAGTTTATCAGCAAGCTAGCAGGCAAAGGATTAACCAACCTTTTTGTTGACAACCTGTAAGTGATATGTACTGTGGAATATTTATTCCCAGACTTGAATTACACACTCACACTCCTTTGACATTTTGCCTGCACTTATAGGGATGTTTATAGTTACTTATAAGATGTTTTGTCATGCACTACCAGCAAATGCTGCATCTTAATTGCCAAGTGTTGAACAGAGTGTCCTTTCATTCTAACTTATTAATTTGTGGGGAAACCAACCCAATGTGAACATCTTTCTATCCACATTGTCTTCATTTTGGGGGAATTAATTTCTATCTGAAATCAACTCATTTCCTCCACATTGCAGGATCCGAATCATGCACTGACTTGCCTGCTTGTACTTACACCCTTTAAGCCTTCAAGCTGTCAGTCTGATCAACCTGTTTCAGTTAGGGGTCCGCAGACACCAATTGGCTGGATCAAGTCCACCACAGACTCTGTGGCCGCGACCGTGTCCACCACCCTGACTTGCAGGCTCATACTCTGACATAGTGCTCCGCTAAATGCTAGGGCAGACCCAGCCTGGCGACCTTGATGACTCTAACTGTATCAGTCAGCTATCTCTTCAGATATTCGTGGCTATGCAGGTCCACCATGTGCAGGGTCAATGTCAGCTGGAATCCTGTGTAGTGGCTTGTGCTATGCCAGACCGCATGTACTATGCCATGCTGCACCTTATTATCCTCTGAACAGCACGTACTGGGCTTAAAGGTCTGCTATCATAATAGCTGAGCCAACGCTGGCTGTCATTCATATCTGGGTTGGTTCTTCATGGCCAAAGTTATGTTGTTAATAGAATGATGTTAGTTTAATAAATGTAGAATCTGACCAGCGTTTTAACTCGAGTTAAATCGTATAAATCAGATATAAAAACACTTGTTGAAAACTATATTCTATATAAACCTAAAGAATTTCAATATCCTTCAATTTTTTTTCTGAGTACAGATCAGCTGTCAAACAACAGAGCCAAAGTGGCCCTGAATCGCTCATCTGTAGATTTTTCACATTTCCCTTAATAAGCCTATGTAAAACAATTGACCACCGGATCAGGGCCACTTCTGGTCCTAGGGCTGTAATTTGAACAGACATGGTAGAGGTCCACTAGGTGATGCTACATACCAAATATCACGGCTCTAGGCATTGTGGTTTCAGACAAGAAGGTTTTTCCACATTTTCCCTATATAGGCCTATGTAAAATATGTGACCCCCGGGGCGGGGCCATTTTTGGCCCCAGGGGTATAATTTGAACAAACTTTGTAGAGGCCACTAGGTGATGCTACATACCAAATATTAAGACTCCAGGCCTTCTGGTTTCAGACAAGTATATTTTTAAAGTTTTCATCTCGAAAATCTATTTTTAGCCTCTGTGACCTAGATAAGCAATGGACCAGAACCATTTGAACCAACTTGGTAGAGGGCCACCCAAGGATCATTTGTGTGAAATTATTTCAAAATTGGACCAGGGGTTAAGGAGGAGTTGTATTTTAAGTCACTTGTTAACGGACGACGACTGATCACAAAAGCTCACCTTGTCACTATGTGACAGGTGAGCTAAAAATATAGTGGCTCTGAAAGAGCATGCTTGCATTTTGATCGATTCATTCCTTCTGATGACCACATTCAGAAAAATGCAGTAAAATAAGTGAAAATTCACGCCGCCAAAAATAGCATATCCGGGCAAGCTGAACTGGATTGATCCTACTAAATATTCAAACATATAGAGGTTAGAAGTGAGGTGCCCAAATAACAAGAGAGTCAAGATGACCCTTAATTGCTCACAGATGTCATCATCACTCAAAGTGTTAAAAAGTCCATTGTGCTGTAGATTTTAAGCAATGTTTAAAATTATTGTAGAGAAGGATATAGATTGCATAATGGTATGAGATCTATAGAAAATTGTGACCTGGCCACCATGTGTTTTTGCAGATCAAATTCTTTATTTTTGTAGTCATTCAGTGATCAATTCTACCAAATTTTGTATTCTAACCACCGGTTTCAGAGGGGAAGATTTTTAAAGTTTTTACTATCGCAATAAGCCACGCCCCCTGGCAGCCATGTTTTTTGACTGATCATATTTCTTTAAGCTAATTTCGTAAAAAGGTCACCTAGTGACCATATCTGTCAAATCACTTCTGACCACTGGTTTCAGGAGAAGATTTTTAGTTTCCTACATAGGTACATAAGGAAAACTGGCCTCGCCCCTGGCAGCCATGTTTTTTGACGGATCAAAGTGGTTTTAGATATTTTTGTAGAGGGTCACCTAGTGACCATTTCTGCCATATTGTTTTCAAATCTGACCAATGGTTTCTGAGAAAGTTTTTTTTATATAGTTACATAAGAGAAACCTGCGACGCCCCCTAGCGGCCATATTTTTTGACGTATAAAATTCAATTAAGCTATTTTGGCAGGTCATAGTGATCATTTCTACCAAATTATTTTGAATTCTAACCACAGGTTTCAGAGATTTTTTAAGTTTTTGTTCCCAATAAGCCACGCCCTCCTGGCAGACACGTTTTTTGACGGATCAGATTTTTCTTGTAGAGGGTCACCTAGTGACCATTTCTGCCAAATCGATTTAAATTCTGACCACTGGTTTCAGAGAAAACATTTAAAAATTTTAAAGTTTCTTACATAGGAACATAAAGGAAACTGGTCACGCCCCCTGGGGGCCATGTTTTTTGACGGATCAAATTCATTGAGCTATTATTGTTGAGGATCACCTAAGGAACATTCCTATGAAGTTTGGTTACAGTGGTATAGGAGGAATTGTCATTTAAAGCAAATTGTTGACAACGCATGATGGACATTGACTGATCCCAAACCCTCATTTTGAGCACGAAGAGTTAACAAGGGCAAGTATAAATAGATCTTACATGAGTGCTCATGTTTTATGGAATCTATTAAACAAGTTGAGGAAGAGAATAAATTTGATAATACAGGAGCATGAATGTTAGATTCTATTTATCACATGCCATTAAAATAACTTAAAAATCTCAGTTTTGGCGTGAAACCGACAAGATTTTCCCTTCTTTTACGCAACTTTTTAATGGACGTCATTACTTAACGTTACTAAATCTGTATACCACTCGTGGTTTATCAATTATATTGCAAGGCGTTATATCACTCCTAGATGTGATGTCATGTGATAAAGGTAGTTTATATAAGGAAGAAATAAACACAAGAAGACTTTTGAGCATTTAATGCTTCATATAAAGACAAGTATGAAAAGATTTTCATAGAAAAGGACCATAATGCATTAAATCAGGGGATCAGATTATTTTCTTCTTATTCAGTGAAAACATTGTTATAGGGAACTTGCTTATTATTCATATGGAACAGTCCAATACAGATCTAACAGGGTTGCCACTCAATATCATTTTCAAAATTCCCTGACTTTTCACTGACTTTTCCCTGACTTTCGACCATTTCCCAGACCGTTTTGGAAGGTCAATTTTAGCCATTTTCATCCATCAACAATTAGAAAATTTTGTACAAATATTTATGCGTTCTGATTTAATCTTTAAAGAAAAATCTCAAACCATTAATATTATAAAAGGAATGTTTCTGAACATAAATTGCTTGCAATTTATGTTAGAAAACATTCCTTCTTTAATATTGCTTGCAATTTATGGAAAACCAGAAGCCAGTTAACTACCAATTTTTTTGAAATTTTTGAAATTCCATGACTTTTTTCATTTTTTCTAAATTTCCCTGACTGAAAATGAAATTCCCTGACTTTTCCCTGACCTGGAACATTTTTCATTTTCCAGAACTTTTTCCCTGACCGTGGCAACCCTGTCTAAAATGTTTGCCTGCAGCTTAAAAATCAGCTGTTTTTAAGCAAAAATACACAGCAGACAACCTATATTTTCGTTAGACTTTTATTTTCACGAATAACGTTAAAAAGACATGTTTGGGATGTTAAAAATTTGAGACGCATTATTTACCTACATCAGTAAATGGCAGTGATTTTGCGAAGGTGTTATTTTTTCTTGGTTTATCAATTATATTGCATGGCATTATATCACTTCCTGAAGGTGTTATTTTTTGCAAGACTTGGCGAATGCAAAATTTCTTGAAAATAAAACCCTCACAAAAATTTCTGAATTTACAGTTTAGTTTTATAAAGAGACTGCAGTGTATGCTGTGATCTTAATCAGTAGCACACTAACCTTTGTTTTCAAGAAAAATAAAAATAATCTGGACATGTCTTACAAATATCCTATTAACTTCTAAATGGGCCCTGTGCAGGCCTTAAGCTAAAAGTGCGTAACAAATATTTTTCTTATTTCTTAACCAACGTATATGTTATGGGTACTCAAAAGAACCGTCTATATCATACGGTTCTTTTGAGCACCCAAAATATATGTTAAAACTGATGGGTGAGAAAATATTTACAATTTTACTCTTAAAAATTTTGTCCTGCAGTCCAGTGATAGAGCTATTGTAGTCTGGTTGACACATACTACACAACTTCAAGCTCCTGTGATTACACGAAGTGTCCACAAAACCAGGACCAGCCAGGTATGAGGAATATACATACATCTATTTCTCAAGAAAAACATATGGGCCAGTCCATGCGATCATAATCACATGGGTTTCCAAAAACCTGATCTGCAGCATATCTACAAAATACTAACAATGGATAAACTGAAAATAAACCAGCGAAACTATTATGGTAGATGTACCAGTTTTCGTGGCAGCCCCAGAAATTGTGGTAAGACACGAAAGAAGCCACAATTTTCCTGCTCAATTTTCCTGTCCAATATTTATCCATTACATGATGTCACCAATGATGTCATTATAATGTAATGATCTTTGAATGTGACAGCCACCGTTTTATGAATGTCAGAAAGCTAACGATGCCAATAGGCAGCTTGAACCAATCCTCACATGAATAAATTGAAAGGTTGTTTTTGTAAAAAATGACAGATAACCCATTAGATTAGAGGTGGCATTTTATTGACAAGGAATTCGGCAACTATTGATATAAACCTGGATTTGCGAAGTTTACCAAGAAAACTGGTGTTTGTTTTGTTTGTTTGTTTTGTTGCTTTACGTCCCAAGTCAACAGCTATGGTCATTGCGGGACGGTCAGTTCACCTAACCACACTTTTTCCTGGGCAAGCTTGAATAAGCAGTTAACCAGTACTTCGTGCACATACTTTCCCTTGTAACTGACAACAACCCTTCTTGAATGATTCAGCGGAAGGGAGGAGAATGACCGTAGAAATTATTTCATGATCAATCTCCACAAAAGTATGGGACCGGGCCGGGATCAAACTCGCGACCCCTGGATCTGCAGTCAGACTCGCATCTGTTGCCAGACACGTTACCGACTGCGCTACCGCGAAAGTGACCCAGCCCGGAATCAATCTAGATTTAACCTGTCAGCACATTTAAGGTGAGTAATAATTACCAAATATAGCAAAGATGTGTATATCTGGATTACATTTCCTCGTAAGCCACTTCAATTTCAAATTGCATGATAGTGTGTGGGGGTGCATTCAATTATCTTGTGGTAAGTAGTGGACACATGCTCCGTCCCAGCATATGTAGTTTGCATAGTGAAGTAACAATTTTTTCATGTAATTGCTCATTTATGAAAATCAATAATATCCCTATCGAGAGCTTATATCATTTCTCAACCATCCCAATGAGACGACTTTTGAGCAAAAACATGTTTAAACTGCTTGATAAGAAAATAATTAACAACAAAGTTTGCTTATCTTGCTGGACCTCTGCTATAATAAACAATTGTAATTCTTAAGCAAATAATTTATCTTCAAAACATTAATATGAGCCGCGACATGTGATTTCCAATAATATGGTGTGTGCGACCAGCAAAGCCTCAGATCAGCCTGCGCAAATGAGCAGTCTGATCTGAGGATTTGCTAGTCGCTTGACTTTTCTATGAGTGTAAAGCTACTGACTGAACATCATTTGGAGTTTCTACACTTAAAAGAAGGCTACACAGGCTCGTCTGAGTCTACACTTGTCAAAATGCCACATTGTTGGAAATCACATATCGCGGCTATATCTGTTGGAGAACACCTATAAAAGATTTTCTGCCAAAAAAAAGCGAGCTTGCAATTTTACACAAAGAGTAATTCTTGCAAATATATAGCTGACCTTTGTAACTAAAAATGTAACTTAAAAAATGTAACTGGAATATCTGGGCATGAATGACCAAAAAATGCAAAATTACCAAGAATGTAAACCCTTTACCTGATGGAGCCGCCTTTTAACGCTTTTGCATTGCAGACCCAGATCAGGCAGTTATTGATCAGGTTCTACTCTGTTTGCTTATGGAAATATGATAGATACGATCCTACACTAGTGGACCTGACAAGTAATTTGTTCTATGTACCAACAAAAAAGTTTAAATTATTCATAGTGGGTGGAGCTTTGCATGAATATTCATGCAGAAAAGAGTTAAATAACTCTCCTCACATCAATTCACAGTTATATCTGCATAGTCAGTTTTCTTGGCACATAAACTGTTTTATCCATTCTTGACACAGGGGGTGGAAATACCATGCCCCACTTCATTCAGGACAAGTTAGAAATTTCTATTTACTTGTCCTGGGACAAGTTTAAATAAATTTACAATTTTGTATTTCTATTTGGTAATTATTATGAACTCACATGTTGTGTAGTAAAAAGTGTAGATCCTGATCAGCTGGATTCTTCAGAAGCCAGCTGATCTGGATCTGCACTGTTTTTAATAGTTTATGTCTAGTTTTAAATGAGTCTATACATGTATATTGTTTAAGCACAGTGAGGGCTTTGCTCAGATCTTTGTGTATTATCTGTTTTTAATATGGGACAAGTAAAACTTACTATGGACATGCACCTTAACGCAATTTACTTGTCCCTGGTCGGGCATAAATTTAGGGGATAAATGTATTTAAAATTTATATCGTCGGATATACGGTCGGAAATTTAGTTTTACGGCGACGCATGAGCGGAGCCGTAAAACTTAATTTCCGAACGTATATCCGATGATATACCTCCCCAAATGAAAATTTTGAATATGGTTATCCCCATTCTAATGCACTTCTGCAGTTTCGTCTCAAATTGGAGCGTTGCAAGCCACATAATGCTGCACGTCACGCAATGAAATGACGTCAAGTTGTTTCCTACAGTATATCGCAGGATATACTGTCGCAAATTTTTGATGTTATCCAATCAGTAGTCGCGTTACAAAAGCAAGTGCATTAGAATTTTGCTATTTCCACACCCCTGTGATGGGAAAGCCATATATGGATACATAACACAGTGTACACTCAGATATGGCCACATTATGAGTTACCTAAAGTCAAATCTATTTATATATTTTTGATTTGATTCTTTACATCCCAGTCAACATTTTTTCAGTTATGTCCAAACAGGTCTTCCTAGGTTGAACCAGTACTAAGCAGAGGGTGAAGTGTCTTGCTCGAGGACACAACCCACAGCCTCCAATGAGGTTCGAGCCTACAGCCCCTCAATCCAGAGCCAAGCAATCTACCACTGAGCCACTATGCTTGTCTAGTACGCAATTGTAACCGGTGATTCCCTCAAAACATATCATGAAGCTTTTCAAAACTCAATTATTTGATCAAAGTGGAAAGACAATTTCTATCTGACATGAAGGTTTGATATGTCAATTGCTTAATTGTTTCATTTGTGGTTTAACCCTTTACTCCATAGGCTAGTTTTAGATCATGACATAATTTTCTTTTTTAGACAACACTGAAAAATTCAAGAAAAAATTAAGTAAAGTTTTGAATACTTTTGAAAATTTTATGGAGAATGGAGCATTTGCTCTATTTTACAAAATATTTTCAAATAGATAGTATTATTGATTCAAAGATAGATGAGAATCGTTGTAAACAAAAAATATGAACTAATTCAGGTAATGGGTACTTTATACAAGTATATATCATTTACTGCAGTATAATTATACACCATAATTTACCTGTTTCTATGAACAATAGTATAATCCTATTATCATGCATCTTTGAACCATCTGTATTTCAGAGGCATCAAAATGCCCTATCATGGAGTAAAGGGTTAACTAAATAGTCCATTCAAGATTTTCCACTGCAAGGGATGCAGGTTCGAATGGGCATTATATCAAAATATGTTATTATATATATATATGCAAATGAATCTATTGACAATTTCAATGTAAATACATGAATATATACATGAGAAGTCACTTGTTCCACAAACAACACATATTGCATAAAGCACTTAAAAATAATGGCAGTCAATCAAGGCATAGAAACAAGGCAAATCATTATACAAACGTCACAGAATTCTACAACAACCAGAAGTTTAAAACCAACAAAACATTCATTT
Organism: Loripinus fragilis; assembly: GCA_964019695.1. Classification (NCBI taxonomy): domain Eukaryota; kingdom Metazoa; phylum Mollusca; class Bivalvia; order Lucinida; family Lucinidae; genus Loripinus; species Loripinus fragilis. The sequence continues at coordinate 13,489,859 of OZ026519.1, read as the reverse complement.
TTACACCATACAGTAAAACCTGTGTTCTTTTGTTTGGTTTGATTCTTTACGTCCCATCAACAATCTTTCAGTTATAAAGGGACGGGTCTTCTTGGGTTGAGCCAGTACTAAGCTAGGATTAATGTGTCTTGCTCAAGGACACTGGTGAGGCTCGAACCTGCAGCATCTCGGTCTCGAGTCAAGCACTCTACCACTTAACCTCAGCGCTTCTTAAAACCTGTGTAAAACAGCTACTCTCAAAAAGACCAAAAAATGATATTCAAGATAGTATCGCTTAATGCAGTAAAAAGTATTGCAGAATGCTCCAAAGGGAGCATTCTGCAGTACTTTCGACCTTCATTAAGGTAACAGTTGTCATTAAGACCTTTGTTTTGTCTATTTTTGAGTGGCCCTTTTACACAGGTTTTACTGTACTGACAAGTCTGGACAAGAGGTTATAAACTTTTTTCATGCTCAACTCAATGAGTATGAAATTTCAACTGCTTAAAAAACTAAAGTGCTGAAATATAAAGATTTTTCTTGCTTTCAAACTCTCAGATATTGTATTTGTTATGCAATTAATGTTAAAATACCAACAATTGTTGGCATTCTAACATTTATGAGCGGTATCAATTTCATGCTCAGTTGAGGTAGGCATGAAAAAAGTTTTATAGCCTCAGGGTCTTATATTCTACCAATGAATTTTATAAAAGCACACATTAACTTGTAAGTTAAAGGGTGAAAGAAGCAGTGCCATGTCAGAACTTGTGGTTTTGGTACAAGTAGATTGAACATGCACATAAAACTTTTGTGTGTTTGATTCTGATGGATTTCCCCATACATATAAACCCTTCTCCAGCAAGTATTAATTAGCAAAGAATTTTGTCATCTGCTTATGCTTTTAGGTAGCTTATATTGCGAGCCATATGAACCCAGATCAGACTGCTCCCAAATGAGCAGTCTGATCAGGGTTCATAGTGTTTGCCTCCATGATAAAATCAAGACAGAAGTGAACTTGATATATACCCAGCAGACGTAAATATTCTAAAATCAGACATTTTCAGGGCAAACAACATGATTGGCAGACCAAGGGTAAAAACAATATGGGATTGTCAATTTCACCGTCTTATTTCAGAATACATCGTTCAATCATCCCATTTAGATATGGCACTGAGAGTTTCATTATTCCCTTAAAGCACCAATCACAACAAAAGTCATCTGCTGAAATGTTTTAGAAGCCTCTTGTTCAAACAATATAGACAATTTTAAGCCATCTTTGGATGATTCCTGGGTTTAACCAGTACTAAGCAGAGGATATGTAGCGGAGCAGGCTGGTTTAAGCTTGAACAGGTTCAAAAACCCTGAAGAAAGGTTTGGGATTCATATGGACCATCACATCTGGATCTACTCAGTTCACATGGCACTTAATTTAGGCGGTAAGAACAAGGGCATTAAAGTGAGATAGGGTATAAAAATTTAAGGTGGATACAAATGAATTGGATAAAGAAACAGGAAACATGTATATACATGTACTGGCATTAGAGGCTCAGAACAATGCAGGTATAAAACAGTCGGGCCAACCCTCAAAATGTGTTGGTTTGCTGTTTAATGACCAAAAGAATGTTAGGTGGGTAGTTAGGTGGGTAGGTAGGTTGGCAATATTTTTATATTATTTCATGAAAAATATGGGTCGGAGGGAATTCACGTGCTATTTTTTTTCACGGAAAATATTAATAAAGCAAAAAACATATTTGTCATAGCTGCTGATTAAATAGTTTTATAAAAGTGCATAAACCCTGAGTCCTTTGTCTTTCTTTACCCTTCGTATACCAATGGATTTTCCCTTCTGGTTTGATACAATAAACTTGGGATAGTCCATTGTACATATCTAAGGGTGTCAGGCTATAATTTATTCTTTTGCCCGAAGATCTTTTTTACCTTTACAAAGAGTGTAGACCCCGATGAAATGCAGCATTTCATCTGGGTCTTCACTGTTTGCAAAAGTATTCATTGAGGGGTTTCCCAAATACAAAGGTATCATGAGTTTTGTTTTATAGAGTAGCATGATATTTTTGTGTCTGTCCGCAAACAGTAAACCAACATCATTTTATAGGTTGACTCCACTCAAAATAATTCGCCTAAATATACATACAACTGCTGGCCTTTATTATTTACTCTCTGAAGGATAGAACTATAATACTCAAAACAGGAAAAACATATGCAAACCAAAAAATCCAAGATCAGCCTGCTCCTAGAGGATTTGTTTGTTTGATTTGATCCTTTACATCCCAATCAACAATGTCTGGCCGGGTCTTCCTGGTTTGAACCATTACTAAGCAAGGATTAATGTGTCTTGCTCAAGGACACAAAGCAGTGACGTTGGTTAGACTTGAACCCACAACCCCTCGTTCCAGAGTCAAGCACTCTACCACTGAGCCACTGTGCGGAGCATTCAGATCAGGGACTTAAAGTTTGAATTCAGCATTTTTTTTATGATAACATGGATGGATTAGTCCTGATAATCAACTAGAAGAATCAATCTTAAAACATGCACAAACTATTCATTTAAGTGGGAAGAAAATACAACCCTTGTCAATAATTGAGGAAAAAATACATTGGCCCCAGTCTTGGTACACCACTATATCACATAACATCTTCAACGTTTTTCAATTTGGGACCCAAGGACACCTTAATTCGGGAAAATCCTCACTGGAAAATATTGTACTACTGCCTTATAAAGCAATAATTTTGCTTGAAGTGTTAATATACCTGCTTATGAGAAATGCATGCTACATGTCACAATAGCTGCTAACCAAGCATGTTGTCAGAATATATATAAATGATAACGTTAGTAATTAATTCACTTACTTTAACATCTATCCAATAAATACAGATACAGATACATGAATGTGTAAATAGAAAAAGGCTGAGGTCAAAAATAACCATTTTTTATTTCCCCTTACCAGACACTATGCAAAACTTTTAGAATAAAATTGTTTAAATTCACTAAAATGTAAACTATTATGTTTTATACTACCCTAGCTAGGTCATGAGATTTTTCGGTACATATCATATGGGCCTGACGTAATGAAACCTGTCTTCGGGGGTTTCTGACAAAGCAAAACTCAAACCAGTCTGCTCAGCTACAGAGACTGGCTAGAAATTTCACTTGAAGCAAGTTTAGATATGATACTTCCAAAAAGCGAATAACAAAGGTGCTGATCAGTCTGCAAGGATGTGCAGGCTGATCAGCGCCTTCGTTGTTCGCACACCCTGAACACATGCTTTCTCATGTCAAGGCCCATATATGCAAGCAGCAAAGGCTTAGACAAGCCTGAGCAGGGAACAAAAATTCCACTCACCCGCTTGTAATTACGAGTGAAATCTAGAAAGAACAAGTAATCATTTCTAAAGCACTTGTGCTTTGAGAAGAATTACTCGTCCTTTCTACTTTCACCCTAAAATCTGAGGGTGAAACTAGCATTTTCTGAGTTATTCTAATAATTGCCTGTGAAATCTTTTTGTCAGTATATGTGATGCTGTTATGAATTTGACTGGGTAAATATTATTTTAACAGTGATATAAGGAACTTTATAAGTCATATTACATATTACTCCCTAATATGTTCTTTATTGCATACACTTTTAAAGGACAAGTACATGTGTTTGCAGGAAGAGTGAAAACTGTTAAGTCACTCGTCCTGCAGGGCAAGTGCAATATTGAAAATTTTTTGTCCCCTGCTGGGCAACTACAGTCTTGCCAGAGCATTTACTGCTTGCACACATAAAGCAGAGACATGAAGGTTGTAGTAAAATTATTAGTTCTGTTGCCTCACTAGACGACTGCATGGTCCATTTAGCTAACCGAAGACTTATTCTTCTCTAAAATTTTGATATTAGTATTTGGCTCAGCGCAAACCTATTAAGATATAGTCTGGTATGGGGAAACACATTGCTATAATTGACCTCATGTTCTATCTTTCAATTCTCTTTAAAGCACCTCGAGTTCATTGTTTAGAAGGAATAGAATTCTTTAAAATCATCATAATTGCACTTTTCCCTTTTAATCAAGGATCTAGCCATTTTAGGTACTTTCAAATAGAGGAACACAAATCATATTACCACATTAAAAACTCTTCTAATTAATTCTCCCACTCAAAGTTCTATAATATTACTCATATTTTAGTTTGTGCAAGCTCCTTGTCTTATGTAACCCTAAAAGAACAATCATAACGAAAGTCGTCTGCTGAAATGTTTTTGAAGCCTCTAAGACAAACCACATAGACCCAGATCGGAGCAGTCGGGTCTGGGTCCGAACTGTTTGCCTCTCATTTAAGTCATGATGTTAGCAAATATATGCCTCAAACAACTTAAGCAAACAACATTTTCAGATGCATTGTTTCAGATAATTGCTCTTTATTTACAAGTTGCTTAAATACCTCAAAAAATTGGCTCTGTTCCTCTGAATTCATATTGTAACCATAGAGAAAGACCTTGACAAAGAGAAGATCAAGATTACATGCTGGAGCAGTCTGATTTAGTGTCTTTACTATATGCTGCTCAAACAAGAATTCAGAGTATCTAAGATCAGATTTTCAAAAGCTACGAGAGAATGAGTTTGAAATTTATAAAAATTTGCTGTAACCATTTTTCGATACTATATTCAGTATTCAAAACAGCTAGATCTTTGACTATTAATAACTGAATCAACACAATGCTGCATTGCTATAGTGAATATGAATAATCTATGTAAGGTAGGACACATCAAAAGTTAAAGTCATGATAACACACCAAAATTTTTCATAAAGTTTGATACAGTAAGTCTGAATGGTCCATTGTGAATATTGAGGGAATACAGGTTATAAATTCCAAAAAAATATTCTATTTCTTTACCTGAAGATTGATTTTGTTAAAGTTTTAGCAAACAGTGTATACCCTAATGAAATGCCGCCTTAAGGACATTTCATCTGGGTCTTCACTGTTTGCCATAGTACCCATTTAGGGGTTTCCCGTCCTTGAAAGATTAATGTTACAGGCTGTAATCTTGAGCCTTATGGATGTGCAACATCATCACCAATAGAAAATTGAATTTTATTTTTCTTAATAAAAAAACTTCAGTTTTCTTGTGAATTACTTTGCAGCGCTTAAACAACAATGTTAGTCTCAGGAGACAGTATCTTTAAGCACTTAAACCAAAGGTTTAAACCAGGATTGCCGCTCAATCTCCATTTCAAAATTTCCTGACTATTCACCAATTTTCGACTACTTTCCAGACCTTTTTTGGAGGCTGATATTACCTATTCTCATCCATCAACAATAAAAAAAAATTTGGGTACAAATATTTATGCATCTTAAACAAAACTATAAGAAAAAAATGTTTCTGAATACAGTCAACCCTCTTTATAACGACACTCTTTGTTCCAAGCTATCTTTGACATTAAAGTGAATTTGCTGTTATAGAGAAATTTTGACCAGTACCAGAATTCCACAACATAATCATTTGGTAAAAGAAAATATTAAACAAATGAATTAAAATGCTATTATTCCAAATGTATAGCTCAGTTCTATTTCATATGGCATCAATATGCAAAATACTTTCCTCTTTTCAAGTGAGACAGAAACCTGTTCATGCAAAATACCTTGTACTGATCAAAAAATTGTCTGACACTTGGTAAAAATTCTGTTATAATGAATTTATTTTCAATAGAAATTGTATATATGTTCCCAGAAGTTACAGTCAGTGTCGTTAAATGAATATTCTGTTATAAAGAGGGAATTTCAATGAAAACAGATCCGTTCCTAGCAAATTTATGTCAGATATTGAATATTCTGTCATAACGAGTGACGTTATAAAGTTTTGACTGTATAAACTGCTTGTAGTTTATATTTTTCAGAAGCCCGTTAGCAATCAACTTTTTTGGATTTTTAAAAAAATTCCCCGACTTTTAATTTCCTTGACTTAAAGTAAGATTCCCAAACTATTCCCTGACCTGGAAAACTTATTATTTTCCTAGACTTTTTCCCTGACCGTGGCAACCCTGTTCAACAGATGAATGCGAGCATCACAATTTATGCTCAAAATAAAAGCCTATTGAAACTTATGATCAACTCAAACTTGCATACAGACCTTCCATGTACAGACTTGTTTACAAATATTAATTTTGAGACAGCTGACATAATGCTTTGAAAAACCATTAACATAAAATTAACATTTCTAAATGTGCAAAGCTAACATATGGAGTTCATATCAATAATTGTGTCTACAATTGTGTCTGCCCTCTATTTTTAAAGAGACAGCTGTATTGAGTATCACAAACATGTTTTGATTGAATGAAACTCTCCCAGAAAAGGGCTATTTCCGAATCTATTTTCTTTTCTCTCACCCAAAACATACGTTGTGGGTACTTAAAAGAACCATCTCAACGAGATGGTACTTTTTAAGCAATGTATGTTTAGACTCACAGTCATGAAAAATGTTCAAATTTTTAGCTCTAAATATTTCCATATACAAATAATCAAATTTTTATCCTCAAACAATTGTCATCAATGCAGCTATTCCTACTATGGCCTCTCATTAGACTTTACTCATTGTTTGGATATTTTTATGTCACTTTGCAACCTTATAGCTTTAAATAGGACACCTTTTTTGACCAAAATGAAAATATTTCTATTTCTCCATGGAGCTGTTAGTTGTGAGTACTCATTGGAAACATCTCATCGAGACACTTTCAAGTGTCTCGATGAGATGTTTCCAATGAGCACTCACTTAATATGTTACTGTAGGTAATCAAAATAAATCAAGATGCCCCTCTATGATGCTCAAATAAGAATGCTTTGTACAGCAGCATCAATATCATCGTTTACAACAATGACATCATCGTCATCATCATCATCAGCTACTGTTTCATCATCAGTACAGGGAGCAGACACCTCGGTGTCCTCTTCCTCCATTCTGCTTTCTGATTGGCTGTCATCAACAGTAACAACATCCTGATAGGCTGATCCAGCTGTAAACAAATGAGATGATTGGTTAAAACTATAGTCAGCCTTCTGAGGAGGCTCACTTGGAGCCCCTTGGTTCAGGCTGAGTATTGAGTTAATTGCACTTTCCATCTGGGCCTTGACCTCTGGATCCGAGTCTGATGAGTGCTCTGATTCACAGTATTGGCGAGGCTGTGTGAGGCGAGATGATTGACTCCATGGCACTGATACATTTTCTCCGTCATCTATAGTACATGTGACAGAGTTTTGTTCTACTGTATTGTCAGCTGAGTAGTATGAGTTCTCTTCACTATCAGTAAGACTCTCTGTGATTGGTTGATACATTTTAAACTTATCAAAGTATCCCGAAGTGTTCAAGTCCGTGAGTGAATTCGCAGTTTCATTGTCATAGCTATCGTTCGATACAGGTGAATGTTCTGGGATGTATTTTGTGCTCAATTGTCTAGCAGGTGAAATATTAGAATATTGGTCATTACTGTTCAAAGCATTTAAATCACTTTGTACTTGATTAAAATAAATGGATTCTCCTGCCAGTTCTGCATTCCCATGACTTTTGTAGTTTTCTGAGAAGCGAGTAAAACTAGGTGGAGACACTGTCTGTGAATTCTCTGTACTCTCATCATCACTCTGGGATTCCTCTGCGGAAGAAATAGAGAGGATGGCTTTATCAGCCTCCTTTTCAACCAGCATCTGCGCTGGCTCGCTGTCAAAATGCTTGTAAGAAGCTTTAGTTCTTAGAAGAGGCTTAGAGCCACACTCTGTTCTTGTTTCTGTTTCACATTTCTCCGGACTGAAATCAGTAACAATTTCTTCTTCAACCAGCTCTTCTTCAACAGTTTCTTCCTCCGTCAACTCCCCTTCCACCTCCGTCAACTCCCCATCCACTATCTCAGTTTTTACACTGTCAGCATCTTCATCATCACTAGCTGGAGAAGCACCAGTATCCATTTGTTCTTTAGTAGAATCACTCTCAACAGTTTCTGAGCCTTCCACACTTGAACGACTTCCAAGACTATTGCGTTTAAAAGAGCTTTGGAAATTCAAGCGACTATCTAGTCTAATCACTAAAGTCTTCATCTTTTTAGGGCTAGGTTCATGATGGCTCTCACTATCTGATATGGGCTCAGTTTTGATATGATCACTACTAGCATCAGTCTTAGACGGACTGGAATCTTCATCCTCTGGCTCTTTCTTGATCTTGTCGGGACTGATATCAAGATCGGATTCAGACTTCATGTACCTCAATGGCATTGGTATAAACGAATCTGAAACAGAAAAATACAGCTGACATAGATAGATTCTAGAGTGTAAAAAGATATTTGAGCCGGGACATGTGATTTCCATCAATGTGGCATTATAATAAGTGTAGACTCAGACCAGTCTGTGCAGCCTCCATTTAAGCTTAGAAACTCCAAATGCTGTTTGATCATTAGCTTAACAGTCATAGAGTATTCAAGCGACTAGCAAAGGCTCTGATCAGACTTTGCTGGTCGCACATACCACAATGTTGGAAATCTCATGTCACGGCTCATTTTACATTGATAATTCCACTGTAAACATATCCTTTGAATATTTAGATTAACTCATTTAACCCATTTACCCTCAACTTACTAACAACTTCAAGTATTTCTTTTTTGTCAGCTTTTTACATCAGCTGCATTTTTTCTAAATGCACTTCAGACTAGATTTTATCAAGGAAACAAACACTATGAACCCTAATCCCTCTGCAGCAGTCTGCTCAGGGTCCATATCGTTTGCAATATAGGCTACCTAAGAACATAAGCGGATGAGAACAGATGACAAGTCATGACTGGCGAGAAAAGAATAAAACTAAGCATCCTATAAATGGGACATTAGCAAAAAATGTAGACCCAGATGAGATGCCAGATGCCACAATTGTGTGGCATCTCATCAGTCTGTACTGTTTGCTTTGATAAAAGCAATTCTCAATCTATGTGATAGAAATAATTTGCAAATTTCCACCTTGCAACCCCTTATACTAAAAGGTAAAAGGTTTCTTAGTTAAGCCTGGGTAGTCTATGAAAGCCCCCACCTTGAAAGGATGGAACAGCTTATTTCTAGTAGAGCCCATGACAGGTGTCTTTTACATCCCCAATGAAGTCATCACCCAGCACTGAATGTTAATTGTTGACTCAGTCAGCCTGAGCTGGCTTTGAACCCGGGTCGCTGGAACAGAAGTCCAGCCTGCTAACCACTGAGCTGCTGGTCTTAGTCAGCTTTCCTGCTCAGTGCAATGGTCTACACTAAATAGTAGACCATTGCAATGAGGAAAGAGTACGTTCTATTTAACTTAAGATATTGAGGCTGACAGTGTTCTGCCAAGGCTGCGTTTTTGCACCATCTGACATGTAAAATTTCCAAATGCTTCACTTAATTTGGGTTTAGTGGGACATTGTCCCAAGAAATTTGTATTTGTTTCTTAATGTTTTCATCATTTGTCCCTTATTTATATGGCACTGTCCCACAATACTTTGAGTACATGGAACGTTTGTCCCCTACTATAAAATTTCTTGGCAGAACACTGACTGACTTTCTATGGAAAGTCCCAGGAAAATCAGTCTCAAAATCCTGAATTCCTGAAAACTTTCACGGATGAATATTAACCCTAGTCATGCTGATCCCAGATTTATCCTTTTCTGTAGATCCAGATCAGCTGGCACCTAAAGAAGCCATCTGACCAGGATCCACACTGTTTTCTACTCTCAGAGAAAATACATGCTTACAAGTGGAATGCTGCAGGTTACATAGGACCAGTTAAGCAAAAATACTTTGCTTAAAACGGCGATTATTTTCTTATCCATCAGCTTAAACATTTGCTTTGGGTGCTCAAAAGAACCGTTCTTTTGAGTACCCACAACATATGTTTTGGTTGAGAAATAAGAAAAGTATTTTTCAGTTACACACTCTTATCTGGGGGCCTGGGTTAAAAGGATAAAAATAAAAATTTGGGAGGAGTGTGGTAGGTAAAACTAATCAGCTTGACAAGCATTAACTAACCTGGATTATCCTCTGCGAGTTGTTTTTCTTCCTCTAACAGTTTCTTAAGCTCCTGATTCTGCAACCTTTGTAACATCACCAACTCTGCTGATGGCTTCATCCGCTGGAAAACAAAACAAAACAGCTAATTAAAGCCTCCACTATCTAGAATTCTACTAGCATTTTTGCAAATAAAAGACCTGATAGCCAATCTTCTACAGTAAAACCGGTCTTAAGCAGTCACTCAAAAAGAAGACCAAAAATTGGTTTTCAAGACAGATTGTTGCTCAATGTAGATCAAAAGTATTGCAGAATGCTCCAAGAGAGCATTCTGCAATACTTTCGATCTTCATTAAGCTACCATTTGCCTTTAAGACCTTTCTTTTGTCTTTTTTTAAGTGGCCGCTTAAGACAGGTTTTACTGTATATAAGAAAAGTGAGGCACATTTTCTTTAGCTTTGGTCTTCACATTGTATCAATTTTGGTAAATACCACATTGGCCCTAATAACCACACTGGTGTGAACAACTTTTCCATACTTTAAACCACTGGACTGAGACAGTATGACCAAAATTCAGATGTTCATAAATCCAAACCCATATTCTTACACACTTGGTCATGATATAACCGAAATTCAACCGTGAAGAGATGTCTGTGTACAGAGCATAAACAACAGTGTTTAAGTAATTTGAGTGCACATATCAAGTTTTTTGCACTTAATGTATTTTCTTTGATTTGATTCTTTACATCCCAGTCAACAATTTTTCAGTTATGTTGGGACGGGTCTTCCTGGGTTGAACCAGTACTAAGAAAGGCTTAATGTGTCTTTCTCAAGGATACAATGCATAAATGCCAATGAGGCTCGAACCCTCAACCCCTCCACCTCCAGTCAAGCACTCTACCAATGAGACACTGCATGCCCCAGCCCTTATGGTATATCGGAGCAGTCTCTCCAGAGCTTTTACTGCTTGCAGATACAGATATGGGGATAGATGAAGGTTCATACAAAAACTAGACATCTACCCTCAGGACTTTAGTTAAGAGTGTGTAACAGAAAAATAGTTTTCTTATTTCTCAACCAAAACATATGTTGTGGGTACTCAAAAGAACCGTCTCAATGAGAAAGTTCTTTTGAGCACCCAAAACACATGCTAAAAATTATGGGTAAGAAATGTTTACAATTTTACGCTGAAATTTTTTGTTTATTTAAACCTGTGTACCCTTAATGGATAGCTCCCCATGCAGGTTTCTGTAAGTACAATTTTCCCATGGACTGGACCATAGGTCTACATAAGCAATGTTTAGCATAAACTAGTAAAATTACTTACAGTACACATCAGTATAAACATATGTCTCAATAAGATAGTTAACTAATTTTCAAGTTACACACCTCTTATCTGGAGGCTGGGCCCATTTTAATTTTGACCGCCAAAGTAACTCTAGGCCTTTAGTTAAGAGTGCGTAACAGAAAAATATTTTTCTTATTTCTCAACTAAAACATACTGTGATTCGTTGTGGGTTCTCAAAAGAACTGTCTCAATGAGCCCCCAAAATATATGCTAACCAGACCAAACTCTGCTCTGGACAATATGAGAAATAAATATTTATGAAATGTGCACAGAATGGGAGGTGCACATCTTCAATGTGTGAACAATCATTATGCAAAGTTTGAATGTAAAGGAATGAAAACTGTTGGGAGTTACAGATTACACAAACCAGATACCATCTAAGCATTTTTGGACGACAAAATGTCTAAGTTCAACACCCTTCAAAAATGCGAAAATATTCATGAAATGGGCACAAAATAGGAGGTACACATCTTCAATATGCACGGGTGTAAAATTATTTTTTACTCACTCGCCCCGCAGAACTAGTGGGTTGAAAAGGCTACTCGCTCTCATGGCATTATCACTCGTCCTTAAAAAATGATCATACATGTACTTAAATCATATTGATAAACAATTACCCTTTTTCAGTTTAAATAGTGCTTTTTTATCATAGTCTTTCTGCTGAGGCTTCATTTTTTCTGTCTCTCATTATCTCCTCCCCCATATTTTCTTCCCTTAAAACAACTAATGCCTCGCTGTGACATTTAATTTGGACAACAAATGTGGTACTATTTGACCGGTGTTGATGTTAACAAAAATGCGGTGTTCAATGTCTGAAATCGCCCGCTGTTTTTGAGGACCTCTGTGGTCAAACTCCCCATATAAAGGAGGCTCTGCGAATAAAATCTACTGAAAGGCGGTCGCTGGGGAGTTAACTGCAACCAGTCTGAAAATGTGCATGCATAGTTGTAACAATCAGATATAAACATCCGGTTTGCAATGAAAAAGTGTTACTTTTCATTAGTCTTCGCTATGGGATAAAATGCATTTTACCTGTCAGAAAATGCACTCGACTGTAAGGGTGAGCTTGGCAGGTATTCTACTTGCCCGAACCAGAAGTGAACTCGCCAATGCGAGCGGGCGAGTGGAATTTTACGCCCCTGATATGTGAACAATCATTAAATCAAAGTTTGAATAATAAGGAATGAAACTTTTGAGTTACAGATTACACAAACTAGGCACCCCATAAGTGTTGCGGCCGGACGGAGTGGACCCATTACTAGACCTGCTTTCGCTAAAGCGAAGAAGGTAAAAAATATGGGTAAGAAAATATTTACAATTTTACGCTGATTTTTGTTTTTTATGTAAACGTGCAACTCACCATACTCTCCTGCAACATAAGGATCCTGTATTTATCCAGCATTCTGTCTTTCTTACGAAGAAGATCAGAGGCAACATCCTCCATGTAGTTGTCAACTGTAAAACACCAATACCATTATCAATTTGCCTGTAAGACAGGGGTGTCTTTTCCCCCATTCAATATAAAATTTTTAATGAAGAATTACTTTTTTTTTTGAAAAACATGTTTTTTGTGGCAGACTGTTTTGGAAACTTTTTGGCCTTATGGCTAGAAAACATTTTATGCACAGTTGAGTTGAATATGATTTTTTTTATAACCTCGAGGCCTTGTCGCGCAAAGTGGTCCCAGACTATTTGATTTTTGTTTGTTTGTTTGATTCTTTACGTCCCATCAACAATCTTTCAGTTATGTAGGTACGGGTCTTCCTGGGTTGTACCAGTACCAAGCTAGGATAAATGTGTCTTGCTCAAGGACACAACGCAGTGACGGCGAGGCTCGAACCCGCGGCCTCTCGGTCTCGAGTCAAGCACTCTAGCACTGAGCCCCCCCACCCCCTGATATTGTATTCTGATGGATCTTCCCATACTTATTGTGCGTAAAGGACTGCCCATTGTGTACTTTAAGGGGTCACAGGTAGATTTTCCTTTTAATTTATGATGTATTTTCTGTGTCTAAAGGTTCATTAAATCTTAGCAAACAGTGCAGACCCTGATGAAATGCAGCTCGCTGGGTTGTCACTGTTTGCCAAAGTGCCCATTGACGGCTTTCCAGAATACAGAGTTATGCATGGACTGGCTATGGTCTGAATCATTTTTATAGTTTGACAAAACAATATCAATATAAATTTGCAATCATAATGAATTTTCTTTCTAGCCTCTTTGTTTGTTTTGTTGCATTACGTCCCAAGTCAACAGCTATGGTCATAGCGAGACGGTCAGTTCACCTAACTACACTTTTTCCTGGGCAAGCTTTAACAAGCAGTTAACCAGTACTTTGTGCACATACTTTAGCTTGTAACTGACAACATCCCTTCTTGAATGATTCAGCGGAATAGAGGAGAATGACCGTAGAAATTATTTCATGGTTAATCTCCATGAAAGTATGGGACCAGGTCGGGATTGAACTTGCGACCCCTGGATCAGACTCGCAGTCAGACCAGCATCTGTTGCCAGACACATTACCGGAACGCGCTAAGTGGCCCTGTCTATCTAGCCTCTTCTAGTCAGATGTTTCTTAAAGCAGAGCCATCAAAAACCAATTAGTTACAAGTATGAAATAATACATTGATAGAAAAAATGTTTTGAGGACTGGAGCCAGTCTAGGTTAAGCACTGTGACTTACATTTTTTGAACTGTTCCTTTGATGGTCCGTATGACTGGAATACATGGTATCGCAGCAATCGTCTACAAGCATCACTCCTTGACCTGAATGGCCTCTTCATATCTGGATTCACGGCAAGATTCTGATCCTGCCGCATTTGCTGGTTTATTCTGGAAAATAAATAGAGAGCATTTGTTTGAGTCAATGCTTTATTTACATCCAAGTCAACAATTTTTCAGTCATCAGGCCCCTTGATAAGAGTACCTAATTAAAATCTAATTTTCTTATTTATCAACCAAATCATATACTGAACAAAAGTGAAAACGCTACACTACAATTATCTATATTTTGTGAGAAAGTATTGGGCAAAAAGTATTTACTGAAGCTTAATAATGCTTCCCAGACATCCAGCAAACGATTCGTCGAAACTCCACCAATTTGTCTCCTTTGATGTCTCCTTTAAGTGTTTAAAGCTTTATTCACTGAAATTCACTACTGCGCATGCGCAAATTGAAATTGTTCTGCTTATCAAAACTGGTCATAATTGTGTTGCATAAAAACTGCTTAATCTGACACTTGAAACAAGCTCAGAAATCAATTTCGAATTTATCAAATTTGTAAAAAAAATGATAATTGTCTCCCTTTGAAAAGAACAAATAGGGAAAATTAAATGTTTGTTAATCTTCGATTTATCGTGATTTTCTTTTGCCAAATAAGGCAGACCTCTCAGCACATTGTTTCTACCATTTCACGACTAGTAATGTCCTCATACTAAGATGCAACAACACATTGATTTTCCTATGGAGATTTCAGTGTTAAAATTTCAAGCTTGGCAATTTAATGGAAAACCCGCTTTTTAAGATTGCTTTTCTAAACGATCAAAACACACTTGAGGTAAGTCCTTCACATTTCTGATTTTCACATGTCTAGACTGCTGCTTCGTGCAGTTGGATCTGGTAGGTAGAGGATTTCTGAAGGCCTAAACTGTGTGAGATTTCTGTTCAAATTGGCAACATGAAAAATTAGACCCCTGTAACATTTAAAAGGTTTTCATGTGTTTCCTCGAGACAACATCGGTAAAACTTTTACTGTTATGCATTACCCAGTATTTGAACACTTTCATTTGCATTCTTGGTTTGCATAATTTTGTATATATATGGCAAACAATTCAGGTGTAGCGTTTTCACTTTTGTTCAGTATATATTATGCTAAAACTGATGGTTAAGAAAATACAATTAACAATTTTATGCTCAAAAATTTTGTTGATCTCGTTCAAGGAGTCATGTTGGGATGTTTCCTGGTTTGAACGGGTACAATGCAGACGATAAAGTGTCTTGCTCAAAGAAACAACACAGTGCCTCTGGCCAGTCTCACACCAGCAAGTCAAGCTTTTAGTTGTTGTTTGTTGACTTTTTTCAAAATGAACTTTTTCAAAAAATTCTTTCAGGAATACTATCAGACAGTCACAGTTTGGCGACTTAAGGTCGATCCTGATCTGGGTCCAAACTGTTTGCAAAGGTTATCAGCACTCAGAGCAGACTAAAAAAGGTTAAATGAGACAACCAAAATTTACCATAGATGGCAATTCATTTTCTAATTTTGAAGCAAAGCAGACTAGTTAGTCATTTGAAAATATGTAATGAAAATGAAAAAAAGATGGTAAAAATTTAAAGGGCAGAGAATGAAACTGATGACAAGCTAGACATGGACATTTGAGCAGCACAATCAGTGACAGAATAGAATAGAATAAAGTTTATTTCCAATTATGGGAAGCCAAGAGGCAGCATATAAATCACAAAATAAAACAAACATTTAAACATAAAGTAACTAAAGCTCGATTCTGATTAGTCAAAAACAATTAAATAAGGCACATGTTGAACTTCTATACACTATGTTAATAAATATGTCACAATCTGAAGCGCCCATCTACTTCAATCTGAACAATGGATATATATTAGTGCCTCGCCACATCCCAAGCTCACAGTATTTTAATATTATGAGCCATGTGCATGACACACCCCTGCAAATAATATAAGGCTATAATGCCCCACATTGACACCATGACAATTTAGTTCAGCTTTACATCTACAGACTGAGCAACATATCATACAACAATCCAGACATAAAATAGACATTTCAGCCTGAAGTAAAAAATGGCCCAATTAACCCTTGACCTCATGGAGATGCCTTTTAATGCTTTTGCAAACAGAGCAGACCCAGGTCAGGCAGTTATTGTAAGAGCTGCCTGATCAGGGTGTACTCTGTTTGCTAATGGAATATGATATATCTGATCCTACAACTAGACCTGACAAATAATTTCTTTGTTCTGTGTACGAACATGAAAGATTTATTTATATAATTATTCATAGTGGGTGGAGCCTAGCATGAATATTCATGAAGGAAAGCAGTAGATAGCAGTAGATAGAGTGACAAGGGGGGTGCTCTTTAAACTTACAGTGTGCCCTTAGGTATATCCATCAGTGAACGTTTCTGGCCTCTCAACAGAGTCTCTGCTGCAGACATTTTGTTCATTGTAGCGCTGGCTGGAACTGGAATGACCTTCACCTCTGGAACATGTGTTGTAGAGCTGGTGACAGGAGCCTCTAGTAGCTGAAAAGTTGTCAATATATACAAGATGCTTTACATCCCAATTAAAAAATTCAGACAAGCTGGAAAGTTTTCCTGGGATGAACCAGAACTAAAAAGTAAGGATGAATTGTTTTGCTTAAGGACAGAACACAGTGCCTCCAGTGAGGCTCGAACCAAGGACTTCTCAATCTAAAGTAGCACACTCTACCATTGAGCCACCCACTCGATGTAGATCATAGATCTAGTGCAATGTCACAGATAAGAGGTTTCACCCTGGGGCCAAATAAAAAAATTAGTGTGTTTCGGGTAACAGGTCTAAAAACTTCAGTTAGGGTAGGCACACACATTTTTTTTATTTTTTTTTTTCTCTGGAAAAAGTATAAGTTTATGCATTTTGAAAGGCATTTCGCCTTTCAAAATTCATAAAATTATTATTTATTTCCAGAAAATCTAAAAAAATTCTAGGTTTCAGCAGTAAATTTAGGTAGGGTCAGGTTACCCTATACACAGGTATTTTTTTTATTTGGCCTGGTCCATCATTCAACACGGTTACCAAAAACACCATACAGGTTAGGGAAGTTAAACATATCTATGGTATTAATAGTCCGGTAGAAAACCAGAATGACCTGGAACTTGATTTTAAAGTATTTTTCTTTGTTGATTCTTGTTGTGTAGGCATTGTACTTAATGAATCCAACTGATGCCACTCTGGCATCATTGAGCGTTTTGAAATATTAAAGATGGCGTCCAAGATGGCCTTCAGTTAGGATCCTAAGACCTATTTGACCAACATACTCGATGAAAAACAATTTTATTTTTTATTTTCATGGATGTTTAGAGGCTAAATGATACAAACAATTAATGAATCAGAGGGTTGAAATATTAAAGATGGCGTCCAAGATGGCCGCCAATTAGGCTCCCAAGACCTATTTGACCAACATACTCGATAAAACCCCATTTTATTTTTTATTTTTATGGATGTTTAGAGGCTAAATGATACAAACGATTAAAATGGAACATTGGTTTGATTCAGAGAGTTGAAATATTAAAGATGGCGTCCAAGATGGCCACCTGTTAGGCTGCTAAGACCTATCTGACAAACAAACTCAATAAAAAGCAATTTAAATTTGACGTTTTATGCATGTTTAGAAGCCTAATGATGCAAACGATTAAAATGAAACATTGCTTTAGTTAAGAAGGCTGAAATAGTTAAGATGGTGTCCTAGATGGCCGCCATTTTAAAGCAAAATTCAACCTGAAATCAAAATCGCAGTTAATAACTATTTTCTGATAGTTTTCAGCAGCCGTTGTATCTGGGGAATTTGACTGGAATGTTGGAGTTGTTTTCAGCGTTGTTAAATATTCAAGATGATGTCGAAGATAGCAGCAATAACAGGGTAGGAAATCACATTGGTTGTGCTATGATAGACTGCACGGAAAAAATAACGGACTATCATTTTTCGTAATGGTAATTTTTTTGTCTTTGTTCTGGTAATCATATCCATCAATCCATGCACCACCTTCCAGACCACTTTTGGCTGGATCTTATAATATTATTCTCATGAAAGTTCCTACTTTGGGCAAACATTCTGTCAAAACAATGAAGAGATAAATGCCAGGGTATATTGAATGGTTAATATCACTAAAAACTTTGTGGCAGAATGTTGGCTCAAAGTACAAACCTTTTTTGAATCAATATGCGGAAAGTGGTATATAGATCGATGGATAAAATTACAAAAAAAGAGAGAAAATACTATTTACTTATGAAGTGCAGTGTATTAACACAAAAAAAACCTTAGTGAGGGATTTGCATGCTGCAGATGTTCGCTACCATCTTGACTGCTAGTTGGGTGTAACTAAAATACAGGCCTGCTGGCCAGGTGCAATTGTAACAACCATTTCTTCTATTATATACTAGTCTGGTACAAAGTGCAACAGACAGCACAGATGGTTGGATATTGCTATAATAAATATGAATGCTGGTCTGAAGCAAGTGTATGAGACATGCATGCTTATAGGAGCAAATTTAACAGACATGACTGCTAGTTA
Organism: Loripinus fragilis; assembly: GCA_964019695.1. NCBI lineage: Eukaryota > Metazoa > Mollusca > Bivalvia > Lucinida > Lucinidae > Loripinus > Loripinus fragilis. Next base: position 13,471,237 of record OZ026519.1, on the reverse strand, counting down.
GGTGCAACTGTGAAAGGCATGGCAAATGGTCGGATGCAATTATTACAGACATGGTTGATGGTCTGGTGCAAATGTAGTATACATGGATGCTGATAAGATGAAACTGTAACAGACATGCACTGATGATCTAGTGTTATTATGCTTACCAGTCCGTTGGTTTGGTACGAGCATAGGGACATAACGGCGGGTCTGAGGCTTATTTAACAGATATACCTGCTGGTTCAGCCCCCACAACTACAGATATGCTTGCTAGTCAGTTGCAACTGATTCAAACATATCTGCTGGTGAGATGCAACTCTGCATGCTGTTAAAGGGCAATTGTAACCGACATGCCAGGTGGTTGTGTGCAACTGTAACACATATGTTTAAGAGCAAATTTTAAAGACATTGGTGCTGCAACAGGCCTACTAGTCTCGTGAAGCTGTTACAGAACAAAACTACTTGGTTTCAGACATATGTACTGGTCCTTTGCCACATAATCAAACATGCTTAATGGTAAATATGTCTGCTGACCATGTGGGAATGATGGCTGGACTGCTGGTCTGGTGCAAGTAGAACAGACATGCATACTGTTCGGTGCTGCTGCAAGATGGATGCTTGCTGGATCGTTACCACTCAATCATCATGCCAATCTTTTGTAACTCAATCCTGCATGTCTGCTGGTGTTGTGCTTCTCTATCTGCCATACATTGTATTGGTATGGCGTCTCACTATCAGCCGTTTCAGCAGTCTCATTATAGGCCTTGCTTTCTGGTGTGGTGCCTCACTATCAACCATGTCTGTTGGTGTGGTACTTCACTATATGCCATGCCTTCTAGTGTGGTGCCTCATTATTGGCCATGCCTTCTGGTGTGATGCCTCGTATAAGGCCATACCGTGTGGTGTGGTGCCTCACTATCAGCTGTGCCAGCTGGTGGGGTGTCCCATTATAAGCCTTGCTTTCTGTGGTGGTGCCTTATTATTGGCCATGCCTTCTGGTGTGGTGCCTCACTATCAGCTATGCCTTCTGGTGTGGTACCTCACTATTGGACATGCCTTCTAGTGTGGTGCTTCATTATAGGCCGTGCCTTCTGGTGTGGTGCCTCACTATCAGACAAGCCTTCTAGTGTGGTGCCTCACCATCAGCCATGCCTTCTGGTGTGGTACCTCACTATTGGACATGCCTTCTAGTGTGGTGCTTCATTATAGGCCGTGCCTTCTGGTGTGGTGCCTCACTATCAGCCATGTCTGCTGGTGTGTTGCCTCACTATAGGCCATTCTGGTGAGATGTCTTATTATCAGCCATGCCTTCTGGTGTGGTGCCCACTATAGGCGATGCCTTCTCGTATGGTACCTCATTATCAGCCATGCATTCTGGTGTGGTGCCTCACTATAGGTCATGCCTTCTCATGTGGTGCCTCATTATCAGCACTGCCTGTTGGTGTGGTTCCTCACTAAAGACTATGCCTGTTGGCATGGTAACTCACTATAGGCCATGCCTACTGGTAAATTGCCACTGCAACCGACATTTTACTAGCGGAGTTCAGATGGAAGAAGGATGGAGTTTGGTGCTACCTGTACAGTGGTGCCATTATATCAGACATGTCTGCTGACACGGTGCCACTCTCAGATATGTCTGCTTCAACAGTGCAACTCTATCAGACATGCATGGTGGGTTCATTTATTCATATACGAGAGTTTGTAAAGTGCTGCTTTATCAGGTAAGGCATCTGGTTTGTTACAAACCCATCAGACATGCCTACACATAGGGTGCTGCTCCCTCGTGTTTGTAAAACTTGTCGGCTACCATCCTGGACGCCATCTTGAATATATCCAATTCTGAATGATGCATAAATAGCATCACTTGGATGTTACAACGATAATGTTTGTAATTCAAGAATCAATAAAATAAACATTTTGTATGCAAATCCCTGGAGTTTGCCAGTCTCAGGGAAGATTTTCTCATATTTTTTTTAAAATAAACTGCCATCTTGGCGGCCATCTTGTCCGCATTCTTATTTAATTTTTTTTTTATTTGGTTTCAATCTAATTGTTTTCAATCTGATTCCAACTTCATAGCTAACAATTTAAGAAAGAAAATGAGCTCGAAACATTTTTTCTATATCACACAATATTTACAGTTATAATTGGCCTCCATCTTGGACGCCATCTTGGATATATCGAAATGCTCAATGATGCCAGAGTGGCATCACTCGGATTTTTCAAGGACAAGGTATGCACTACCAGAATCAACAAAGAAAAAAAGTTTAAAATCAAGTTCCAGGTCCTCCTAAAATTCACCCAAATTCTGCCGGACTATAACAGAGAAATGGAGGAACTAGATGGGGTGAATCTATATATAACAATTCAAATATTAATCTACACTAAACTCGATTTTTTTATGTTTTTATCGTTGATTTTTGGAGATAACTTTAGTTTTTAAAAAACGTTTTAGTTTCTTGCTAAAACTATGTTCCCAGGAAAGTTATAGAGAAAAAGTAGCGCCAACTAATATGCTGCACCAAATAAAGACACCACAATTTTATATTGATTTAGGTCTCCAAAGACAGTGTTGAATACTCCTGTAAATGGTAAAATTCAAGGACTTTTTAAGGCCTTTGAGTGTTTTTCCAGTACTTTTCAAGGCAAATTTAATTTTCAAGGACTTTTCAAGACAGTCCTGTATATTCAAGTACTTTTCAAGCCTGTGGTAACCCTGTAGAATATAGTCTAGCGTAAATTTGTATAAATTTTCTTACCCATAAGTTTTAATATATGTATTGGGTGCTCAACAGAACCGTCTGATTGAAACGGTTCTGTTGAGTACCCACAACATATGTTTAGTTGAGAAATAATTAGAAGAAACTTTTTGTCACTCACTCTTGCTATCTATTCTCAACCTAGTGTGTAGGGCTTGGAATGCAAATAAAAAATCTGAATTAATTTCTTTTGATATTAAGCAGGAACAAAATTTTGATATACAATTGAGTTATTGGTGGACACTGGCAGGTATCAGTACCAAGCTTGCCACAAGCAATTCTTTTATCTATTTTTTGAAAATCAATGCTTCATTCCTACTGAAATTGAAAGACTAGAGGATCTGAAGGTCCTTTAGTGCTCACCTGATCTCCTTAACAGGGCTCTACAGTAAGCATGTTCCTATAGTACCTGTACTAGTAGAATTATGGTCAGGGCTAGTGAATTGTGGGTCCTGGTGGCCCGACCGGGCTATTTATACAAACATAAATGAAAAAAATTTCAAAATGCAGCACATGCAGTGTTAACAAGCTTGCACATGCATTCTATTCTTTTTGTGACTGTCACAATGTTTTTTCATCACAGAATCTAAAATTTTATTTCCCACTTTTTAACAAAAATTAAATGTTCCTTTAGTTTTAAAAAGAAGAAACTCATCGTAGAATATTTTTTGGTTAATTTCATTGGTAAGACACTAAAACAAGTTCAGAAATTTGATATTTTTTATTTCAAGCGGCTGTGTAGACACCCACAAATTGGTCGACTGCTGAAATGGTTGGTGACAATCTCAGATCTTTAAATCAACTTGAGGGCAGTGATTTTCAAATAAATGTTGTTCATTGTTATTTCAGTATGAGAGTGGTTACAATTGTTTTATTGAATATTAAAGAGCTGTCGTAAGAATCCAGGAATGATTCACTAAATGTATGTTTTAATGCATACACAATGTACAGTTTGTTAATACATGTACATTTGAAAATTAATACATTTTAGGTCAGGGCTAGTACATTTTAGGTCAGGGCTAGTAAATTTCTTAAGGTCCTTGTCCGGCTGGGCTAGTGGATTAAAAAGTTAACGTAGAGCCCTGCTTAATAATGTTAAGATAAGTCAAGGTCAACTTATGCTTATTATTTAAACATATTTTGTTTTACTATATATGGGCATGGTGGCCATTTTGGTCAAATGACCTAAATATATTTATATATATGATTTCCGCTTAAACAGTTATAGAAAGAAGGACATTTCAAGATTTATCCAATATAAATGCATTAGGAATCAAATTTGGCCTTGCTGTAAAAAAAGGTCAAGGTCAACCCAGATTCACCATTTGTGCATACCTGGTAGGGCACAATTGGCCTATTGGTTTCTAAAAAAACTATCTTTTAATATATTGTCGAAGGTCAACTTTGACCTCCTGAACTAATCTATAGCCATTGTCTCATCAGGTTTAACATATCAAGTGAGAATTATGACTTTGGCTTCAACAGTATTCAAAAAATCATTTTTTCTATTTGTTTCAAATGGAAGCAAATTTGACCTTGATGTTAAGTAAGTCAAGGTCAACCTAGGGTCATCATTTGAACAAATTTGGTAGGCCTCATCTCCCAAATGCCAAGTCCCAAGGTAATCAGCCTTCTGGTTCTGGAGAAGATTTTTAAAGGATTTTACCATATATGGGTATGTCGGCTATCTTGGTCATGTGATCATAACAATTTGTAGAAATTTTGGCTGACTTATCGTAAGGAGTCTTCATATGTGAGCTAAAAACAAGAATATTGAAGCAAGTCAAGGTTCAAAACTCTATGGCAAGTGTTGGGGGACACAAACTTACATAGAGAAAATCTGATATATAGAGAATACAAGGTGAGTGTCTTTTGAGATCAAGCTTACCAGGCTCGGCTTCGAGAATGCATGTTGAATCGCTCAGCAGAGCAAACCTGGTATTCTATCTATCAGTTTACCAACTGGTTCACTCTTCAAACTGGCAATTATGACCCAATTATAAGTTTTAGTGTCAATTCAACATCATCAACATCATTTAAGTAGTCCAATGTCACATTGACCTGATAAAGATAACTGCAGTGAAATAGACAAGGTTTATCAGGTCAAGGTGCAACAATGCAGTTAATATCACAGGTTTAGATAAACAAAAAATTTTCAGTGTAAAATTGTTAATATTTCCTTATCCATCAATTTTAACATATGTTTATGGTGCTCAAAAGAACCGTCTCATTGAGACGGTTCTTTTGAGTACCCACAACATATGTTTTGGTTGAGATATAAGAAAATTAAATTTTCGTTATGCTCTTAACTTAAAGCTGCATAGTCTGTAACTTTTGATCTTTTAATTTTTGAAATAATGTTTCTATTTTTCAAGAACACAGTAAAAAAACTAAAATTCAGGTAAACATTTTACCAATTTCGTTAATCTTTACAAATTATCAGTATCAAAACAACAGCATTTATGTTAAAACTTGATTGTCTATAATTATTGGAGGGACGCAAATAATTACCAACAAGAGCAAAAACACCTGTTTTTATAAGATAATTCACTTTTCCATGCAGTTTTCAGCTATAGTGAACAGCTTTATTGTGAAAACTTAACTTAATTCTGCTTTTACAAATGATTTAAAACTAAAATATTTTTTTTGAACAATGTTCAAAGTTACAGACTATGCAGCTTTAAGTCCTGTAATATTTAACTAAATATTTTAAAATTTTACCTTTCCAGGGACAATAGCCTTCTGTGGTACAACAGAGATCTTCTGTAAAGTCGCTGGTAGAGAACTCCCCGGTAGTGAGCTCCCTGGTAGTGAACTCCCTGGTAGTGAGCCTGCTGGTAGAGAACTCCCCGGTAGTGATTGTAAGTTTTGCTGTTGTTTTTGCTTGTGTGCATCCACCTGTGCCTGTATCTGTGAGTTGAGCTCTTGCTTTCTCTGAATCCTACTCAGTATCCCCTGCTGGGTCTGTAGATACTGCTGCTGCTGTTCTGGGGTCATACGGTCTAGGTAGCTCTGCACCTTCTCCTTCTGTTGCCTTGTCAAGTTTAACGTCAGGATTCTATTACCGATCTAAAACAGTAACATTATAGCATTAAGCCTTTCCATGTTGGGTGATTTTGCATCTTTTTTTTTCAAATTATTTTTTCTCTCAAGATGTAGAGCAAACAATGGGAAATGTAATTGCTTATTGGCTTAATTTTCCCCCATAAATGCAACATGTAGGCAAAATACAATTCTTGTCAAATAATGACTGATCAAACATATTTGTATATTCAGAGTATTTGCAGTGTGTATGAACCTTGTACACACCTCCAGTCAACTCATTATTTCGTTCCATCAACCTGGTATAAGCAAGTAAATATGGAAGATTAAAACCACGTATTACACATATAAAGCAATTCCAAAGGGAAAAATCTTTGGGTCTGCAAGGATTCAAACCCAGAACTCCTGCGTGACAGTCGACCACTCTAACCATGTTGATAAAGAGTTAACCCAACAGCGAGGCTGTTAGGAAAGGCACTGTCACTACTCTTCCCCCTTTAATTTTTGAGAGTTGGGCATCAACCGTTCCTATAGACATACAACAGAGTATAGCCCGCTACCGCTCTCAGAGACCACAGCAGGCGTTACCGAATACTTAGCATGAGCTCGTCAAACACTTCTGACACCATTAAAGTAATTCGGTAACGCCTTGGGCGGCCTCCGAGAGTGAGAGCTGTAGCGGGTTATACTCCGTTGTATATCCCACTTCTGACACCATTAAAGCAATTCCAAAGGAAAAAAATCTTTGGGTCCGCCAGGATTTGAACCCAGAACACCTGCGTGACAGTCTACCACTCTAACCATGTCCCTAAAGATTTAACCCAACAGCGAGGCTGTTAGGAATGGCACTGTCACTACACATATGATAACATTACTAGGGAAAATTAAGTATTATCCAAATCGAAAACAACTAGGTAAGTTTATTTTACAAGACGGATAAGATGACATTAATTGCTCACGAGATTTCACTGACGGTGTTAAAAAAAGTCCAATGTATTGTATACATTTAGCAATGTTTAAAAAATTTGTAGATAAGCATATAAAATGAACAATATGTTATTTATGGAAAACTGTGAAATCTGCGATAAACAGAACCCCCTGGCAGTCATGTTATTTGACAGATCAAATATAATTTAGCTATATTTGTAGAGGGTCACCTCAAAGTAACTATTTCTGCCTAACCTTCTAACAATTGGTTTCAGAGGAGAAGACATTTAAAGTTTCTTCAATAGGATAAGGAAAACTGGCAGCCATGTTTTTCGACAGATCAAATTTAGTTATTTTTGAAGGTCACCCAGTGACCATTTCCGCCAAATTTTTGAATTCTAATGAGTGTGATCAGAAGATTTTCAACGTTTCCCCTAGTCACAATAAGCCACGCCCCTGTAGATGCTCATCTATGGAACCTTCCTATGAACTTTGGTTAAAATTGGCCCAGTGGTATAGTTGTCATTTAAAGGAAATTGTTGACAACGCAGGACTTACGACCGACATTGACGGATCCCAATAGCTCACTTTGAGCATTTAAACCGCTTCATCTTTCAGGATGCAAAAAATCCTATTGATGGCTAACATTTGAGTACAAAGAAACCCATGGGTGAAAGTCATATTTTCGAAAACAATCCTGAAATTTAGAAATTTGGCTCTTAAAGCCTTCAGTGTGCCTATATTTCAAGTTTAAATGGTCAAATGAATTCAGGTAATCAAATCCAACAACATGTATTATAATCCGCCAAATTCAGCATTTTGAGGCTGATTTTCTAAGAAGTCAACCTCAAAATGCTGAATTCAATAATAATCCTAACACTTTCACCCATGTAATACTGTTGGCATGGAAACCATTACTCACCTTAATTTGTGTTGGCACAGCTTTGTTGAGATCTTCTGAGGCTACTGAGCTGCTATCTGTCGTCATGGTGGGTTGTGATATTATGCTACTGCTGACAACTGGTGTCACGTTGCTACTGGTTACCATCATACTAGGAGCTGCTGATGTCACAAGACTGCTAGAAATGGTGGCAGTGGTACCAGACCCATATGAACTGGTTCCACTCCTTGACATACTGGAGTGATTCACTGAAATGCTGGCAGAGGTAGCTGACATCTGGGAGCTGGTACCCGACATCAATGAGCTGGTGCCCGACATCAACGAGCTGGTACCTGATATCAATGGGCTGGTTCCAGACATCTGGGAGCTGGTTCCAGCATTAGAGATGTTGGAGAGAGATACTGGTGGTGCCGTCATGTTCATTGTATTATGAGTGATCAGCGGTGGGGAAGATTTCAACACATTTGAGAAAGTTGTAACCTTCTCATCTGCAAGAAAGAGTGATTCATACTGGTAAATGTATACATCGATTTGCTGGTATTTACGCATATTGCCGGTACTTCATAGACCGGAAGTGGTAGATATTGGTGTTAATACTATATATAAAAACTTGCCATATGCCTAAAGGACTATAAAATTAGATCATTTTTAAGTATTTGACATGCACATGGCGATTTATATAAGCATTTAGGAATAGATTCGAGTACCGATCTGCATGATCGGTACTCAAATCTATTCCTAAATGCTTACATAAATCGCCGTGCAGATACTGAATACTTAAACATGATTGAAGTCTATAGTCCTTTAGGCATATGGCATATTTTTCTTTACAGTATTAACACCAATTTCTGCCACTTCCGTTCTATGAAGTACCGGCAATACGCGTAAATACCAGCAAATCGACGTATACATTTACCAGTGTGTGATTGGTATTATCACACAACAGGGCCTTTCCATTTTTTTTAACTTACTGTTTCCTTGCTAGTGATTACTTTTGTCATCTGCTGATAACCTTTGCAAACAGTTTGAACACAGAACAGGACCGACTGACTGTCGGTCCTGTTCTGGAATCCAAACCGTTTGACACTGTGATAATGTTCCTGACAGAATTTTTTTAAAATGTTAACTTTGTGAAAAAAGTTAGCAGACGACAACAAAAGCATGAAATATTACCCAGCATGCAAGGAGTTAAACCATTTTCATATGATTTGTTTGTTTGATTTGATTCTTTACGTACCATCATCAATCCTTCAGTTAAACAGGGACGGGTCTTCCTTGGTTGAACCAAAAACTTCCAAAAATTGTGAATATCAGTCCATATTTCTTAGTGCTACATTTTCGTGAAAATTTCATGAAAATCCAAACAAAAATAGCAGTTACAGATGCATTAAAGTTTGCATAAAAATGAGATTTTATGAAGGGCAATTAAAGCAACAAATATGTTACAGCTTTATACTACAATATTTTTATGGTTTTTATTCGATATAAAATGGTAGTCCAGTTCTGTTAGACTGCATCAAATTTTCCTAATTTTGATGGTCCAAATGCTTTTTCCCCAATTGAACAGGCCCCTGTCCCAAACTTCTGAACGGTAGAAAAATCCCTGGGGGATTCCACATTTGAAAATAAAAGAAAGAATAAGCATTGTAATTGCTCTATTATTGTGATTATCAATTTTTGAACAAAAAGCCTATCTATCCATCGAAAACCCAGATCAGACTCTTCTTAAAGAACTCTGGATCTGCATTATTTGGGCCTCGATGCACTAAAATTAGTCTTTGGGGTTTCTGACAAAGTGAGAAGCTACAGAGACTTGCAAGAAGCTTGAAATTTCACTCGTAAAAGTTCAGATATATTTTCCAAAAAGCGAAAATAAAGGCGCTGATCAGACTGCGGGGATGCACAGGCTGGTCTGCACCTTTGTTGTTTGCAAGCCCCCGAAGACAGGGTTTCTCGCATCGAGGCCCGTTTCATAATTTGCCATTTTTATGCACTTTCTACTGTAACTCAATGTCCAATTGGAATACGTTAGAAATTTGCTGCATTATGTTCTGTGATATAAAATCTTAAATAGTTCGATGTCATTTTTTATTTCGTTGGATGATTCTTGAAAGGTTTTATGTGACTTCCAACATTTCGATTTGAGACAAATAAGTTTTATGGCAAAAAAATCTGCAGTGGTGCATTAAAATGGTTATAACCATATTCAGAATGCTTATTTGAGGAGATATCAGATATACCATTGCAAATTACTTTTTGTGGCTCCGCTCAGGCCATAAATACATATTTGCGACCGTATATATCAGAAGATATATCTCCCCAAATGAACGTTTTGAGTACAGTCATTCCCTTATGTTAACAAATGTCTTGTGATCCAAAATTTCAAATCCTGATCAAGTTTTAAAAACCAGCAAGAGATTGTTCTAAATTTTTCTGCCATTTATTAAAACTTTAATCTGCTGAATATACACATTGGTAACCTAGTTTGCAAATATGGACCTAGATCAGACTGCTCCCATAGCAGCAGTCTGTTCATAGTATTTGCTTTCATGCTTAAAGTATTCTGAAGTGTGTTTGAACATAAGCAGCAGACATTATATTAAGCAGGACTTTAGTTAAGAGAGCGTAACAGAAAAGTAATTTTCTTATTTCTCAACCAAAACATATGCTAAATATTATGGGTGAGAAAATATGTACAATTTTACGCTGAAATTTGTTCATCTAAAACCTGTAATTAAGCAAACATTTTTAAGGCCAAAAGTATTGGCAGGATAGTGGGTTAAAGCATATATGCGCTATATCTATGTATACATACCCGATGCTATTTGTGACTGGTGGTTCTGTCCCAAAAAAGAAAACTGATCTAGACTGGTTGCCTGACTAGATGTAAAACTTGACTGTGTCCTTTGGATGTGTTGACCAGATGATTGTTGAGCAGATGATAAGTAATGTTGATCTGATGACGCCACTTGTTGAGCTGATGGTAACCCATGGAGACCTGGGGACTGTCGACTTGACGGTATCTCCTGATGAGCCACTGGCAGTGAATGCTGAGCAGTTGACTGCTGTACAGTTGACTGAGACACACCTGTTGCTATCTGACTAGTATCATTGCACTGTGTACCATTAGAAGTGAGGGCATCCAATCCTCGCTGTACATGATGAGGCTCTGCTCTTGTTGTTGCTAGAACTCGACCTTTCAACAGAATCTTCCGCTGGATCATATTCAACTGTTGAAGTTTATTTTGTCTCTCTACAGATGTCAGGTTTTTCATCATATTAACTTCCCGAATCTTTGCCTGAACACGCTGGAAATTCTGCTGAAGCTCCGGAGGTAAATGTATTGTCTGTAAGGTAGCCCCAGTTGTAGGCTTCGTTGAACTGTTCACTTGTGAGGAACTAGTCTCATGTGGAGAAATAGAATTCAAATTTCCGCTAAATGAGTTGCTAGCACTGGTCACTGTTACACTATCATTGGAGTTATTTAAAGCAGACACAATGCTGGCTGTGTTACCTTGAGACATATTTAAATCGGACTGTGAAGGAATAATAAAGGGGGATCCACTAGAATTTTGAACACTGACAGAAGATTGGTTGATGAAAGGTTTGATATCTACTGATGGCACTGTTTGTTGAATGCTGTTTGATACAAGGCTATTTGACAATGATAATGGTGACTGTGATATGGTATTAGTGACTGATGTAACATGAGCTGTGGTGAAAGCCCCAGATGTGGCTAGTAAACCTTCTATACTAGAAGTGGACTGCAGCGACGAGTGGGACACTGAACTACAAGGGTTCAGAACAGCCGGTGGTTCCATTTTAACAACAGGTTCCTGTTTCACTATTATTTTTGCTGTTCCGAGTGTTCCAGCCTGCCTTTGCAGCATTAGGGATTTCACTGTCTGAGGTCCACTAGAAGAAATGTTTGAACTTGAGCCTACAGCATTGGAGTCTATTTTCTCACGTTTAATTTGTAAAATATTAACATTAGGGGACATAGTTGTTACCTTGGCAACAACAGGTGATCCGTGTGACATTGTCTGAATATTTGAACTGGTCACAGACTGTAGAGTAACAACTTTATTCCCTTGAAGTTTTTGCATTAATTGTTGCATATTTGAGAGGCCTCTGCAATTCTGAGCGGCAATATTTACTGCGTTCTGCACATTAGATTGGCCTTGATTCACATTAGATACAGGATTCTGATGCTGTTGTACAGAGTTTATAATATTATGCTGAGATGTCAATGTCTGTCTCTGTTGACTGATGACTGGGTCCTGACCTTGACTTTGCTGAAAGGTCAACTGTTGCTGAGGCAGTGATGTTGCTAGGTCAGGCTGAACAGTGGCAGTGCTCACTGATGTATTTCCCTGCACAAGCTGTAGATTTTGTAACGAAAGATTTCCCAAATTGACATTGTGTCCACCGATATTTACAGAAACGTTACTAGCAGACTGATTGGTTCCCTGTTGCACCAACTTCACTTGCTGAGTCTGTGGGCCTACAGCCTGAAAAATGAATGATAATAATTAAGATGATCTTTTAATCCTTTGTATTCTGATTAGTCTTTCCACTTGACATGAAACAATAAAGTTGGGATGGTTCATTGTACATATAAAGGGGTCATAGGTTAGGGTTTCCGAAACATGATATGATGTATTTCTCTCCCCAAAGATTGTTTCTACCTTAACAAACATTGCAGACCAAGATGAAATGCTGCATTATGCAGCATTTCATCTGGGTCATCATTGTTTGCCAAGGTACCCAATTATGGGGTTAAAGAGAATCTGTGAGTCCTCTGCAACATGCATTAGTTTATAATATCAAAATATCTCATAGGGTAAGTTCTAAAGCACACAATAGTTAGATTTTGTCAATGGACATAGAGACAGATGGGGGGTGGGGTAGGTGTTAAAAAGAAGATGCATATGTCAATGGTGGCCCATTTAACCATAAGTTGTTAATTAGATCCCATCATCATAATCATAAGATAAGCTGTGATAATGAAACAAACAGATAAGCAAACTCACCTATGTTAACTTTGTTAAGTCATACTTATTGAACACTCAAAAGAACCATCTCAAGCAGACAGGAGCCATCTCCCATCTCATTGAGACAGTACTCTTGAGTGCCCAGAAATTGTTTTGGTTGAGAAATAAGAAAGTTCAGTTTTATTTATGCATTATTATCTGAAGGCCTGAATTAATGCTCATCAACTAGAATAAATGCATTATTAATTTACTTGGACTTCAGCAGGTTCGATAAACTGTTCTTAAATTGGGAACTCTTTTCTCTTTCTGTTCTTAAATAATATCTTGGTTTTCAGGGCTAGTTTTCACAAATTGATTGTTAGAATACTCAATAGCAAACAGGGTAGACCCTGATCCGACAGCTTCTTTAGAAGCAGTCTATGTTTGTCTAGGCCTTTTAGGCAGCAACTTGTGTTTGAAATTTTATCACATTTATTGTACTTTCCATCAATAGAGGGTTTAAGCCCTCCACTAAAATATTTTTACTGACCGTTCCAAGGCAGATCATTTATGTTATTTCTTCATTTATGTTATTTCTGTCTTGTTTTTGTTATGCTTTTGTGCCTGTCTGTTTATTAATGCCTTGTGGTCACCTGCTGGGAAAGGACTGACCTCTTGGCTCTTGTTTGTGATGTCTTATTGTGAAGTTGTCACTTTCCCATTGGTATCCTGGGTCAGGTGTGGTGCTTGATTGTATCGATTCCTGATCTTTGCCCTCTTTCTTACTTTAATGTGTCTCATATTGAGCTATTTGTTTGACATACCTGTACAGTAGTTTGTGCTTGGACATTTCTCTGCTGATTTTGCTGCAGCTGGACTATATTATTCTGTGGAAGAGTACGCACTACTATATTCTGGGGCTGACTGCCGGCGTTTGGTGTTCTCTGTATTAATACCTGCTGTCCTTGATGGTTCAACACCAACTGAGAAATTCCTGAAGTTAATGAAAAGGTATGATGTAACTGTTACAGGGTTCACACAGGCAAGATTGTGTAAAAGTTGATGAAAAGGTATGATGCATAGGTTTAGATAAACAAAAATATTCAGCCTAAAATTGTAAATATTTTCTTACCCATAATTTTTAGCATATGTTTTGGGTGCTCAAAAGAACCGCCTCATTGAGACGGTTCTTTTGAGTACCCACAACATATGTTTTGGTTGAGAAATAAGAAAATGATTTTTTGGTACGCACTATTAACAAAAGGCCTGATGATGTAACTGTTAACTTTGTCCTGCTGAATATATTAGAGCCGTGACATGCGTTTTCCAACAATGTGGCATTTCGACAAGTGTAGACTCAGATGAACCTGTGGAGCCTCATAAGCCAAGAAACTCTAAATGCTGTTCAGACAGAAGCTAAACAGTGATAGAATGTTCAAGTGACTAGCAAAAGCTCTGATCAGATTGCGCAGGCTAGTCTGAGCCTTTGCTAGTCGCACATACCAGGGTTTCAGCTGGACTAAAATTTACTTCGGAAATTTTGTTCAAGCAGCCCCAATATTTTTCGGACATTTGAAATGTTTTAGGACATTTTTTAACACTCATTTTTACCACCATAAACGGAAATTGCCATCTGCCCTTCTCATATTGAAACCAGGGGTAGTTTTGCTACCATTTAGGATGGTAAGTGCGGCCTGATTGATTGGCTGGCTTTTAATTTAATGAGGAGACTGGAGCTTGTTGATCGGTGCGCGACTCATTAGCCACGGAAAGTGACTGTTCAGGTCATGATGGAGCGGGCAAATTGTTTTGGTGCATAAAAAACTTAATTAAGTTTTTTGTCATTTTGGCCGTAAATGTCAATGCAAATATGCTGTCCGCTTCGAGATGAAATCAAGGGAAGAAAACTAAGGATGCAATAGACCAATCAGGCGCAGCGTAACAAAACACTATGACTGGTTTGCTTTAGTGAATAAGTATTTGTGGGGTAAAATAAGCCGAACCAGCCTGAAGCTTACAGAAAATTGGCCAATCAGCGACTGTTTTTTTAAAACAAAAAAACTATTGCATCACTGTGCATTACCGTACAGCGTGCGTTTCCGAAAATCGTCTCGGACAAACTGTTCAAACTGGACAGCAAACTCTCGGACATCTGGAACTATTTTCGCACTATGTCCGATGGCCGACGCCAAACTGAATCCCTGCTTACCATATTGTTGGAGATCTCATGTCACGGCTCATTTGTATGCATTTCTAATTTCCAGCCAGTAAGTTGCGTCAAGATAACACATTTTTTTAGCATAAAATAGTCAATATCAGGTTTAAAATATGTTTTGGGTGTTCATATGAGTTCCAACAACATGTTTTTGTTGAGAAATAAGATCAATTTTCCTTATGCACTGTTAACAAGAGGCCTGATCCCCTCTACAGGGTTAAGAATAGCTTTTAATAAAATCAGCTGAAAATGTAAGATAGTTGAATTGACTGTGGATTTTAATCCTTTTCATTTTGATGGATTTTCCCAAACATATTGATACAACAAGAATGGGATAGTCCATTTTGTCTAAGATTATGATGTATTTATGTCCCTAAAGATTCTTTTAATATTAGCAAACAGTGCAGACACTGATGAAATGCCACATTATGCAATTTTCGCATTCCAGTTTCGTTTTGATTTTTCTCCTTCACTGTAATATCATGGATAAAAGTTTAAAACTTCCCAAATCTAACACAAAAAGATTTCAAACCTTAACTTGCATGCCTGGTATAAAATCTTTACAATTTCAGGTTTAAATGGTCAAAGTTTTGTCTTTAGTTAAACTGAAAATAAACCAGATAAAATATACTGTTTACAAAAAGTAGGGGATATTCGAATATTAAAAATTATAACATTTACAAAACGAATGTCATAAACCTGAAACAGCTAGTATTAATTATTATTAGCAAAGTCATTTCACAGTCAATATGAATAAAATTTTCAAGGATTAATCTGGTCACATGTTTCTGAGACAACCATAATTAGACCAGGGGTAGCCTTTCAATTTTCACACGTGAATATCACGTTGACGGATTATGCAATGGCTATGCTTTTTTAAAGAAAACATCCGTAATCAATATTCTGTACGTTCAGAAACTGTTTTGATCTCTTTGGCCTAAATTTCAGGAATGTGAGGCTAACATCTGTCAATTTTCAGTGAATTGTGTCATTTTTTACAGTTTTGTCACCGCCCTATCTCCTAGAAATAAAAATTATGGTACGTGAAAAAAATCTTAAAAACAAAGATATCCATAATGCATCTTTAGCATGCATTATCGAAAGCATGCCCAAAAATTTGATACTTTTTTGTGAAATTTGGGTCTTGACCCCTAGTTTCTTTGGCACGTCCTTAAGGTCACATTACCCAGTTTTCAGCCCTCAAATTAAGCAGGAAAACTGGCTTACATATTGCTCTATGAAAATACAAAATTATTTATGCGACAAATTAGGATTTTAATTTTTAGACTTTTTTATGTTCCAATATCCCCTACTTTTTGTGGACAGTATATATACTATCATCTGCATAATTCAGTATTATGAGGCGGACTTTCCATGGGAAGTCAGCCTCAAATCCTGAATTTAGAATAAACCTGAAATTTTTCATTCATCTGATGCAAATGGAACTTTTGTTTGGGTTTATTTTGAGGCTTTACATCCATGTTCACAATTTTTCAGTCATATCAGGACTATTTTCTGTCTTCCTGTGTACTAAGCCTTGCTCAAGGACATATTTCAGGGACTCAGCTGGTTGTGAGCCTTGAACTTCCAACCCTTCGCTTCCCAAGTCTAACCCTCTACCAAGCCTGTCTAACACTCACCGAGTCACTGTGCTCCGCGTAAGGAACTTCCTGTAGGTCGAAAATAAGAAATTAACTCGCCTTGCTAGTGGCCACTTTTGTCGTCTGCTGATGACCTTTGCAAACAGTTTGGACCCAGATCAGGTCCGACAGAATGTCAGTCCTGACCTGGACCCAAACTGTTTGACACTGTTGATAGTGTTCCTGAAAGAATTTGTTGAAAAAAAGTTAATTTTGAAGAAAAAATAAGCAGACCAAAAAAGCATAAAAAATTACCCAGCATGCAAGAGTAAACCTTGACAATCCATCTAGAGCTAATATGAGTAGCTGCACAATACTGACCTTGATTTGATCTTTCTGCTCCCTGTGCCGCTTGTAACTTGATCATGTTAGCCATTGTATTGGGGTTCTGTTGCTGTGGCACCTGTGTCGGCAATGACAGTTGTCCCAGAGACTGAATGTTCACAGCCTGGGCAATATTCTGACTGGGAATCAGTATACTCTTGCCTTCTGGCGTCTGGATGAGTGTACCCTGTATATTGAACGGTGCCTGTGGCGCGGCTTGTATGCCACCAATTGGTACATGGTGGGCAACATTCAAGTTCACAACATTTGGGTTCTGTATAACTGTATTCTGTGTATTCACCAATGTACCTTGCTGTTGAGTGGACAGACCCTGTATAAGATTAGCATTAACAAGATTCTGACCTGCCCCAGCCCCCGGAATCTGTAACACAGTCCCTGGGGTGAGCTGTAACTGTTGCTGAGGCTGCTGTATTCCTTGAGGAAGATGCAGTATATTCACATTAGGGGCAGGGCTAGCACTTTTCAACTGAGTTACTGTCTGACTAGAGGGTGTAGTAACAAAAGTCACAGGTAACCCAACAGAGTTCGGTGTCATTGATCTGTTCTGTAGAGGAGAAGCAGCTAGTGCCGGGCTCTGTCTGTTAGACTGGGAGTGTGCCATGGCAGACTGGTACTGGTTTGAGCTGGCGTGGATCCCAGATTGGAGGAGCGGCTGCTGGAACTGCAGAGAAGCTTGGGTTGTCAGCTGGAGTTGCCCGCCTGCTGTCTTCAGTATAAACTGTTGATTACCTTGTTGTAATATCTGGGTGGGAATGCTGAAACAGAAAAGGCCCCCAAAGGTCAAAACTTTTTCATGCTCAAATCAATTTAGCATGAAATTCCCCTACTCATAAAAACTAAAATGCTAACAAGTAACAATATTTCTTGCTCTAAAGATCTCAGATGAAAACGCAAAGACCAACTGTCTGTGCGTTGGCAACTTGGCAGTAAATTTATTGCCACAAAAATACAAGAAGCATGCTGACACGAAACTGCACAATACCAGAGTATAAATGAATCTCTAATAAATAAATGCTACAGTGCAAGAATGAATACCAATTTTTATGAAAATCCCTAACATTGCTCTACATTTATACACATATATTTGGTTAACAACTGACTGATTGGAACACTTGAATTGCTTAACTGAAAAATTGTGTACATACCAGGTCTATCAATGTTTTCACAAAATGCAATTAAAAATCTCAAGCTGCAAAAAAATGTGTGTTTCAGGTTACATGAAATTTTAAAATAGGGATGGTAGGTAGAAAAATCTTTTTATTTTGTTAAAAGTTTTTACATGGGCAAGATGGGAAAACAATATCATGGCCGACTGGAGAAATCCCTTGGAAATCCCCGAAATATGCTTAAAAACTTTAGGGTCGGGGACAAAAAATGAGGCATGGTCGGGTAACCTGAAAAACATATTTTTTATTTTAGGCCTAAGCTCAAAGAGATATTGATCATTTCCTAATTGTTTGAAGCACTTTTAATGCAAAAATGATGACATGGGTGAAAGTTCAAAATTTCCAAAATCCTGAACTTTAGAAATTCAAATTTTAAAACTTGCAGGATGCCTACAATTATGAATAATATCAAGCTTAAATGATTGATTTTAGATGATCTGAAAGCTTATCAGAGAAGCTATTATAATCTTTGTAATTCAGGATTTGAGGCTGACTTTCTATGGAACGTCAGCCTCAAAATCCTGAATTCAGGATTAATCCTGAAACTTTTCACCCATGTGATAATGGTTGCAATAACTCTGTGTAATACTAGCAAAAACTGCTTTATAAGAGGGTCAGACCAGGATTCAGAATTGTATCCTCAATTTTTAACGAGAATATACATCCCTGAAATGGAAACTGAAAAAAGCTTCCATTCGGGAGTGAATGTGTTTAAAACAACTGTAAAATCATGAAAAGTTTTGACATCTACGAAAATACCCACTTGACAAAAGCAAAATAGGCAAATAAGCATTTCTTAGAAATTTTGAATACCCAATTAAAATTTGAAATACCAAAATGAGTAACATACCCAATTGCTCAAAAAATTAATTAAGGACTTAGGTTCTGATCATTCCTGTAAAGTTTGGTGGAATTTTATGCAGTAATTTAGAAGATGATGCAAAGCAAATTATTGGTGGACACCCAACGGACATCCTATGATCACAATTGCTCAAGTTGAGCCTTTGACTCAGGTGAGCTATAAAGTAGGAATTATTGAGGCAAAAGGTAGGATGTTATAGGATTTGTTTAGTAAAACAAGGAAGTTTTAGGTTATGGCCCACCACCTAATAAGGGCTGCCACGTTTACGAAATTTGCTAAACGTTTACACGAGTTCCAGTAACCGAAACGCTTCCGTTAACACGTAACTTCCAGATTGATTTTTTCATTATGCAGATCAGTAACATCATTGATATTTTTCTTAAAAAAACTTTGAAAAATGTACCTTGTGCGAATATTCTAAATTGTTTCTGGTTGGGTATTGTGATAGAACTCATTTCAAGTAATTGGAAAGTTGTACATTACGGACATTTTGTGTAACTAAGGAGTGGACACACACAAGACATAAAGTTCTGCAAATCGTCATGTACGCATAATAAACACACCTAGAGGAAGTAAACAAAAAAAACTTTCACATGCCTCTTCTCTTTGCCTTTAGATAAATAACTGTTAAAAATGCAGGAATATAATTGTTCCAAGCAGTGAATGAGTGAGACAATATTCGCCTGTTGAGTATGTCCTCCGTAATTTCTAATTGCAGTAGATACTTTATCAAATACAGGCGTATCTGAGAAAACAAACAATCTGATTGATGATCCAGATCGAGATGTGACGTACATATATCACTGTTCTAGAAAATATTTTTCATTAGGAAATGCTATTAATAAACCACGACCCTGGTCATGTGCTAAAGTTCTTGTAAACGGTAGGTCAATTTTGTAAATGTTTATTGCAGAAACATGAAACGGTGCCGTTTACACGTGTAAACGTGGCAGGCCTACACCTAATGTGTCCCTTTTTATATTTATTCCACCGCAACTAATGTGTTCATGACAGCAGTGGTGGCCATGAGTATTTCAAACAAAAAGGTTTTTTTTCTTAATTTTCATGAAAACAATTTTAAGCCTTTTTTTCTTTAATAACTGGACCGATGGAAAGGCCAAAGAAATCTAAACCTTTCTTATGATTTTAAGCAACATGTGTTTTTTAAGGAGATTCCTCATTTGCCACCTGCTCCAGACAAGTTGGTCATGATTAAGGTCAGAGGTCAAAGTAAAGAGCCGAAAGTGCACATTTTGTATGTTGTTATCCTGCAGCAATGTATTTTCAATCACAGTGGAAACGGTATGGATTCTGATAAAATGGCTTTATTAGAAGCTAGCTGACCTGGTTCTACACTGTTTTGAAAAAAGGATAAATCTAGATCCAGCAGGACAAGTGTTAAGAAACCAAATGAGGCTTGATTTTTCACATGAAATTTCAACTCTTAAATTCCAGGAAAACCAAGATACATGTATCACAAAATTTCTCATCTGCGGTCATGATTCAAATTTTAAAGGTTCACATAATCCATTTCACCCTATGCATTCGAGTCATAGCCAGACAGTCTGCTAAGATACAGTCTTGTTTACCTGGGCACACATGATTCTAGCAGTCATTCAATTTAGTCATTCTTCACTCTTCAGCTAATCATGCTGAGGGACCAAAGAGTCGAAAGGCTGCCATTTGCAAAGTTTTGATGAAGTATGACAAATCTTACCTTCTGCTAATTTTACCCAAAACCTACTTGCCCAGGTAAACAAGACTGTTTGTATCGTAGCAGCCTGTCTGACTCGGGACTCCAATACAGCGAGGAATGAAGCATAGTTCATAAAAATATTCAAGGGTTAATGGCTTAATGCAGTGACAAAATTTGAAAACCTCCAATTTAGATGGTGCTATAACCCTTTGTAGACTAATGTATTCTTCCTTCTGGTTTGATACAATAAACTTGGGATAGTCCATTGTACATATCTAAGGGTGTTGGGTTACAATTTAAAAAAGTATTGTATTCTTTTGTCTGTAGATCTTTTTTACCTTTACAAACAGTGTAGACCATGATGAAATGCAGCATTATGCTGCATTTCATCTGGGTCTTCACTGTTTGCAAAGTACTCGTTTAGAGGTTTCTCGAATACAAAGGGTTACCGGTTCAACCCTATTACCTTTGAGCAACATTGTTAACTGGATTAACAACAGTTTGCCCAACAATGGTGGCTCCATGATGCTGCTGAAGATCGGCACTATTTGCGCCACTAGATGATAGGAAAGGGTGTTGTGAGGCTATCGTGAAGGTCTGTGAAGGGTTAGATGATGTGATGTAATTCTGTGAGGTCATGAGAACATTGGTAGGAATGACAGTGGTTCCTAGGTTACCGTGCTCCGTAGCAGGACCGCTAGCGGGATCAGCCTCATTTTCAGCAAGGATCTCATCAGCCCAATCAAAAGTCTGAAGTAAAAATTAGCTGTGATAAAAGAAATGGGTACATTAAAACATTTTAAATTTCAAAATCTAGTTGCATAACAAAAACAAAAGACGCAATTACAATACACACTGCAAATCTATACAGACCAGACTGTTCTTGAAGGAACTATTTCAAAGTCGTCAGTGTATGTAGTTCTGGCAAGTAAACTGGCCAAAATAAGTTAAGCCATGAGCATAATGTTGATTTCCTTAAAAGTTTAGTTGTTTAATGTAAAAATATCTAAAACAATTGAAATCTCTAACTCACTACCCTTTGGTTACAACCTGGAGGGTACAAAGCACACCTGCCGATAATAATCACAAGAGGGTCTGGCAGTATATAGAGAAAGAAAGAAACAATATCTTAGCTAGGTGTAATTACGCACAGATTCAATTAAAAATAAAGTCTGTCTTTTGATATGGGCTTTATTTTCCAAGAGTACCCATATTTTGCCAATTTCACAATAGGAATGATAGGGTTTACTGAAAAGTGTGAAACACTGAGGAAATGTTTTAAATATAAGTGAATTAGTGAAACCTAGCACATGATGAGGAGAAACATTGCTGCTACTTCGTGGAAAAGTGTATGCAAAAATCTTTATTCAGTAAAATGTTATGATAAAACAAACATGAAAGTTTTTCCATTAAGTCTTTGGAAAAAATCAGCTGGGGCTTAACTTACTTTGGCCAGTTTATATTGGTGTGATTTTACAAGCCTTTTGATAAGAATGCATTATCAAAAATCAATTTCTTATTTCTCCACCAAAAGAACCATCTCAATGAGACATTCTTTTTGAGCAGCCAAAACATATGTTAACTCATGGGGCCTAAAATAAAATTTTATTTGTTTCCCCTTACCCCACAGACCCTGAAAAAAAAGGCCCTACCCAAAAGATTTTATTTCAATTTTCAGTCAAGAATTATTTTTTTAAAATTCATTGGCAATTTGCTAACTTAAAGAATTGTCCAATGTAAACAGCTTTATATTTAAAAAAATATTTTTAGTTGCAAATTGTTTGTGTGTTTAATGTTATTGCCTAAAGTAGGACTATTTACAATTAAGTTTAATGGGTGTAGTGAAATGTCAGGTATCCTATTCCGGGATACAAAGGTAAGCTGGGGAGTTTGCACCAGAAGAGTCCGGCTTGAGGAGGGTTTAACCAAAAGAGAGGTAATCAAGCACACCTTGATACCGGGGCATTCAAAAAGCCTGTGAAAAGCGAGACAGCAGCTGAGCTGTAAGCAAGACTTTAGGTAGTAGGTTTCCTGTCCCCTCTTGCCGGTTTCTTCAAGGGTTCTTTGATAGTTATAAAGTAAATAATACAATAATGGCGACAAGGACTTAAAGAACCGAAAAATTCAGTGTTTAGTTGCATTTTTGGACTTGCAAAGTCGGTGGGGTTTTCCCTGTGACGTCATTTTTTCACCACTTGGAAATTTTGAAAAAGCTATTTTGCAACTAAAATACCACTCATTGGGCTACTTTAAAGTTATGGCTAGCATTTTTCATTGAATTAAATTAAGTTTCAACCAGAAGTAGCATCTTTTACTTGTTATTTCCGAATTTTGCTTTCTGACTCAGTGTCCGGTGTCAAAGTAAATATTCGCCAGTTTAAAAATAGCATTTAAAAATAAGGCCTGCTTCTAGGTTAAAGATTAAAGACTTTTGAAGAATTTGACCCATAAATTTATAATTTATTCAGTTTTGGTCAAATTGAATCGGCGTAAGGTTTTAGGTCAGTTTTTGACAGGAAATTTACAACTGTGCGGTCTTCTAGATCCACATAAAAGCCTATTGTCAAGAATTTCTTATGGCTGTCATGTTGACCCATAAGTAATTTTTACAACTGCACATAAAGAAATTGAAAATATCAGTAGCAGTCGTATAAGTCTTGCGACTAGACATATTTGTAAATTTGTTCCTGCTGAGTCTTCTAGATTCGCATTGAAAAAATATACAAATATATAACTTGCACTCGTTGTCCAACGGAATGTCTGACAGAATGTTTAATGCCAACACTGCAACTGCGGAGGAATTAAAGGGCATTCCAGGAGTAAATGACAAGATTGCACAACTCATCCTACGGTTCAAAGAGATTTATGGAGTTGTCAGGAAAGAAGCACTCATTTTGGCTCTTCGGGGTGACATATCGCCAGATGTTCTTGACCAGATAGATTTTTCATCACCTAGGATAGATGACCCGTTTGACTTAGATTGTCTACCAGCAGTTCCTAAGACTAACTTATGGGAAAAGCCGATGGTGTCGTTCAAAAAACAACAAATGGCTTCAAGACGGTCATCACCACATGAATCAAGGTCAAGGTCACCAGAATCACAAAATAACCTTTTAGATTCTATGAAAAGATGTCATCACCAGTTGAAAAGACTCTGGCATTGCTCAAGAAAGAATTCTCTGATAAAGATGAGCTGCATTCTTATAGAACCAGTCACACTTCTCTAGTAAATAAAAAGGGTGATAAAAGGCAGTTGTTAGGAAGCAGACAGACACACACAAGTAATGATCGGACAACATATGGGTCTAAGAGTACAGGTGGTCCAAGTGCAAGTTCCAGAGACAAGTCGAAGCTATCTACAGCAAGAGACTCAAGGTCCAGGTGCTCTTCAGGGTCAAGGTCTCCTGAATCTCACAGGTCAGCCATAAAGCAGAAAACAACCAAGACAAGAAAATCTTCAGAGTCCAGGTCAAGATCTCCTTATTCTAAGAAAGAGTCCAGACAACCGAAGAAAATCAAGACCGGAAATTCTTCAAGGTCAAGGTCAGGTGGACAAAAACCAAGGTCAAACAGAAGCTACTCAAGATCATCGTCCAGGTCAAAGTCAAGATCTAGACATCATTCAAAAAGATCTTACAGAAAGGTTGTGAAGAAAAACAGAAGTTCTTCAAAGTTAGGTTCTAGGTCAAGTTCAGTGAGGCACCATTCAAGGAAAAGTAAAAAGTCTTACAAAAGGTCTCGAGCAGATTCCAGGTTAAGTTCAAGGTCACCATCACAGTCAGTTGGGCAAGGTTCAACATCAAGAACAGGACATCATTCCAAAAGAAAGGTGGTGAGGAAGAACAGAAAGTCAAGGTCAGATTCAAGGTCAACACGACATTCAAGGAAATCTGTTTTGAAACATGGGAAGAATAAGACTCATAGACGGTCAAGGTCAACTTCTAGATCATCGTCAAGATCCAGTTCGAGGTCATTAAGTTCACATTCAAGATCTCATAAGGGACACACAAGAAGTCAGAAAATGAAACACAGAAACAGGCACAAGAAGAGACATTATTCTTCCAGTTCAACGTCTAGTTCCAGTTCTCTGTCTCCTTCAAGGTCAAGGTCACACTGGACCAAAAGGTCAAAATCGTGGAAGTCAAAAAGATCATCCAGTTCTAGTTCTCAGTCTCCCTCAAGGTCAAGGTCACACCAAGCCAAAAGGTCAAAGTCGAGGAAATCGAAAAGATCATCTAGTTCGAGTTCTCCGTCTCCTTCAAGGTCAAGGTCACACCGGACCAAAAGGTCAAAGTCGAGGAAATCGAAAAGATCATCGAGTTCATCTCATTCAAGGTCAAGGTCACATGGTAGGAAGAAGACAAGGTCACACAAGTCAAGAAGGTCAAAGAGACATGCTTCTTTATCTTCAGATTCAGACAGTTCTTATCATAGACATGGGAATCCACGAAAGCATCCTAAAGCTCTGCGATTTGACGGGAAAACAAACTGGTTATCTTTCAAAAAGGAGTTTAATAGTTATCAGAAAGTTATGAAGTGGTCTGAGACAGAAAGTAAAGACTATCTGATGTGGAGTCTAGAAGGTAAAGCCCTTGATTTCTTCACCTTAACCTCTGACATTGAAAAGTATTCGTTTCGGAGAATTATTAAAAAACTAGAGGCCAGATTTGGTGTCAAGGAGTTGACGGAAACATCTAAAGTAAAGTTTCAGCAGGCAAGTCAGAGGTCAGATGAATCACTGGAGGATTGGGCGGATCGTGTAATGACTTTGGTGACACCAGCATTTGTTGATTTACCAGAAGACCATTTAAAACAAGAGGCCATTGCTAAGTTTAGTCAGGGTTGCTGTGATAAAGATGCAGGAAAGCATGCTTGTTTTGAGCATCCATCAACAATGGAGGAAGCTTTGAATTTGGTTAAGCATCATCAGTATATTTCACAAGCAGTGGATGGTAAACAGTCGAAAAAAGGAAATGATGTTTCAGTTAATGCTGTGCAATCAACATCAGAAGATAGGGTTGAACAGCTCATTGCCTCAGCTTTAGAGGACTTTGCGAATAAACTTCAAGTCAGTCAGCAACCATATCACCAACTGTCAGTAAACAAAACACAGCAAAGTGCGGATGAAAAATGGAAATCATGAGTGCAGTGCTTCTTCTGTAAGAATTTTGGACATTTTAAAAGAGAATGTAGAGTTTACCAGTCTTGGCTTCAGAAGCAACAGTCTAAAGCTGATGATTTCAGATGGCTTCAGAAGCAACAGTCTAAAGCTGATGATTTAAGTGACCAGAGACAAGATAAAGAGAGCACATATGACACATATCAAATAGGGAAAGTTAGTCTATTGAAGAGAAAGAATATAGAACCTCAGCACTCAAAAGAAAGTAAAGTTATTGAAAGGGCATCTTGCTCTAAATATATAACAGATTCAGACAGTATGGCTCCCAAACCGTCTGGGACTAACAGTAAATCAAGGCTGAAAAAGAGATCACAAGCAAAGAATGTTGCAGTTGACAGTGGTACTTCTAGTACCAAAACAGTTCAGAAGATGTTCCAAGGTGGTACTTCTAGTACCAAAACAGACAGGAATCTTCAAGGTGGTACTTCTAGTACCAAAACAGATCAGAAGTTCCAGGACAGGAATCTTCAAGATGGTACTTCTAGTACCAAAACAGATCAGAAGTTCCGGGACAGGAATCTTCAAGATGGTACAGCTAGTACCAAAACAGATCAGAAGTTCCGGGACAGGAATCTTCAAGGTGGTACTTCTAGTACCAAAACAGATCAGAAGTTCCGGGACAGGAATCTTCAAGGTGGTACTTCTAGTACCAAAACAGATCAGAAGTTCCGGGACAGGAATCTTCAAGGTGGTACTTCTAGTACCAAAACAGATCAGAAGTTCCGGGACAGGAATCTTCAAGGTGGTACTTCTAGTACCAAAACAGATCTGAAGTTCCAGGACAGGAATCTTCAAGATGGACACAGCTAGTACCAAAACAGATCAGAAGTTCCAGGACAGGAATCTTCAAGATGGTACTTCTTGTACCAAAACAGATCAGAAGTTCCAGGACAGGAATTTTCAAGGTGGTACTTCTAGTACCAAAACAGACAAGAAGTTCCAGGACAGGAATCTTCAAGATGGTACTTCTAGTACCAAAACAGAGCAGAAGTTCCGGGACAGGAATTTTCAAGGTGGTACTTCTAGTACCAAAACAGTTCTGAAGTTCCAGGATGGTACTTCTAGTACCAAAACAGAACGGAATCTTCAAGATGGCACTTCTAGTGCCACAACAGTTCCGAAGTTCCAGGATGGTACTTCTAGTACCAAAACAGACAGGAATCTTCAAGATGGCACTTCTAGTGCCAAAACAGTTCCGAAGTTCCAGGATGGTACTTCTAGTACCAGAACAGACAAGAAACTTCAAGAGGGCACTTTTAGTGCCAAGACAGTTGGAAATTTTCAAAATGATACTTATTGTACCAAGACAGATGGAGAATTTCTAAATTACAAAAGGGAAGAAAGTGTATATATTCATCAGGTGCGAGCTGGTTCTTCTTTTGTACAGTTGAAGGTGGGAAGCATAGATATTAATGCAAGAATTGATTCGGGTGCGGAAATCACTATTCTGTCATCAAAGATATATGAAAAATTAAATAAGGCTCCAGCAAAAGTCAAAGAGGTTGGCTTACAAATGGCAGACAAGGATACAGTGATGAAAGGTTTTATCATCCAGCCATTAAAGATGAAATTGGGTAACCAGTGTTTTAGTGAAAGAGTATATGTTGCGTCTATTGGTGATGATATGCTTTTGGGGCATGATCTTTTACATCATCTTGGTGTGTGTTTAGACATGCGAACAGACACACTGATTCTCAATGAAGAACAAATTCCAGTTACCACCAGTTTTAATAACAACACACCGACAGTAGCAAGAGTGTCTGTAAAACAAAAAGTAAGGCTCCCACCAAATACCAGAAGCAGAAAACAGCATCAAAGCATTGGAAGGGCTTCTAGCACGATGTTCCATCGTCAGAAGTAGAAACCAGCATCAAGACATTGGAAGGACTTCTAGTTCTCCAATGTTACAACTTCAGGCAGAATTTCCAGTATCCAGACATTGGACGGATTTCTAGTCCTCCAGTGTAACAGCTTCAGAAAGAATTTCCAGTATCCAGACATTGGACGGATTTCTAGTCCTCCAGTGTACAGCTTCAGAAAGAATTCCTAATATCCAGACATTGGAAGGACTTCTAGTTCTCCAATGTTACAGCTTCAGATAGAATTACCAGCATCAAGACATTGGAAGGGCTTCTAGCTCTCCAGTGTTCAACCAGCTATCACAGAAATTATGATAAGACGCGTGCTAATGTTCTGCCATGATGATGATATATACGATTGAGAAAATGATCCAGAGATCAACAGTTTTCCATGAGAACAGTCATGTTGGCTGTTCTCATGCCAGCGAAGAACCTTTGATTAGAAGTAAATTCTTGTGGGCTTCTAGCTCACGTAAAGTTATCAACAGTTCTTAAAGAGAGCGGACATATTGTCTGTTCACAGTTATCGATGAATCTATGGTCTAACAAGGAAACTTCAGTGGGCTTATAGCTCACATCCAGATATCAGCAGTTCTCCACTAGAGTAGGCATGTTGTCTGTGAGGATGTTGTCTATGGACTATGGTTTGTCGAGAAGGATCCCATGGACTTTTAGTTCACAGAAGCTCCCTGGTTGATGTTAACTACACCAAAGAGGTATGGTATGTGTGGCAGCCTATGGTTCTCTTCCGTGGATGAGGCCCTTTATCATATGGTGAGGAAGAGTGTAGTGAAATGTCAGGTATCCTATTCCGGGATACAAAGGTAAGGTGGGGAGTTTGCACCAGAAGAGTCCGGCTTGAGGAGGGTTTAACCAAAAGAGAGGTAATCAAGCGCACCTTGATACCGGGGCATTCAAAAAAGCCTGTGAAAAGCGAGACAGCAGCTGAGCTGTAAGCAAGACTTTAGGTAGTAGGTTTCCTGTCCCCTCTTGCCGGTTTCTTCAAGGGTTCTTTGATAGTTATAAAGTAAATAATACAATATGGGTATCGAGTTTGGGAAGTAAAATAAAATAATTTTGCCGACCGACCGACCCATACCGGTTAAACAGGGTCGGGTAAGGGGAAACAAAAATATTTCTAAGGTTGGCCTGGATACAAAATATTCACAATTTTACTCTGAAAATGTTTGCCTATTTGAACTTATGATTATTGATATTGTGGTAAGATGCGAAAATTTGCCAACAAAAGCTGTCTGCCAATGAAGCTGCCAATTGTTCTATCAGTGTATCAAACAAAGTGGCTTTGGTTTGGTTTGATGCTTAACTTCCAAGTCAACAGCTATGGTCATATCAGGACGGTCAGCTCACCTAACCACACTTTTTTCCTGGGCAAGCCTGACTAAGCGTTTAATCAGTACATTGTGCACATACTTTCGCAACCCTTCTTGAATCAGCAGAGGGAGGTGAATGGCCATAGAATTTTTCTCATGATCAATCTCCACAAAAGTATGGGACCAGGCCAGAATCGAATTCGTGACCCCTGCATCTGCACTGAAGTCACAACCAACTGTGCTACAGGGTCCCCCCTAATGTAGAGATTTCCAACAACAGCAAGATAAAAGGGGCTCAATAAAAAAAAACTTGTGCACAATACAAAATGTGTTAAGCAAATGTGCAAAAGTTTATCCACAAATATGGTACTAGGTCTTTAGTTAAGATACATCATAATAGGATTTTTTATTAACGTGCAGGTGCAGGGGCATCATCCACATCAGTGGGCCCCTTTCCAGGTAACTGGCTAGCTGCATGCATAGCAGATCTCACACCTGATCTCCAGGTGCTCCTTTCTAAGAGTGCGTAACAAAAAAAGTTTTCTTATTTCTCAACCAAAACATATGATGTGGGTACTCAAAAGAACCTTCTCATTTTGAGCAACCAAAACATACGTAAAATCTGATGGGTAAGAAAATATTCACAATGTTACTCACAAAAATTTTGTATATCTACACCTGTGTAAGACAAAACAGTACTTACAGCCCCGCCATTGTTCCCAAACAGTTCACTTGTCTCACTGTAAAAGATATAAACACATTTTTAACCCTTGTATTCCGATGGATTTTTCCATATTGATATCTGCCCATTGTGTACTTCAAGGGGTCACAGGTAGAATTTTCTAGTAAATTATGATGTTTGACTGTCCATGAAAATTGTTTTTACCTTAGCAAACAGTGTACACCCAGATGAAATACAGCATTATGCTGCATTTCATCTGGGTCTTCACTGTTTTTAGGGATTTCTAGTATACAAAGGGTTAACTATTGATAGTACAATTTATTATTAACCATCAGGCCTCCCAATACACAACTTGAGCGTGTGAACTCATGTTTCAAGTCCAAGTTAACATTTTTTCAATCATGTCAGGGTGATTTCCTGTCTTCCTGCGTTGAACCAGTACTAAGCAGAGAATAAAGTGTCTTGCTCAAGGACACAGCATAGTGCCTTGGGTGTGTCTGGAACCAGTGACCCTTCAATCTCAAGTCTAACACAGTGCATGCTTTTACATTTGCTAAATCTATAAATCCAAAACACATCTTAACTGTATACTCTATTCCTTCAAAATATTGTTTGTTTTAAGGTTCTACGTCCCCAGTCAACAACTATGGAGCTAGATGGTCATATCGAAATGGTTTTACCTTTACCATGTATGCTGCCTTTTCATTAGTAGGGGGTAGAAGGCTAAATTGCCTTCGACTCTTCTAGCTGAACTGTCTACTTTCTGGGAAATATACTGAAGGACTTTAAAAACGCACCAGTTATATATTCACTGTCTCTTCCACATGATTGATTTGAGGATGTTGTCTTAATCACTTTTTATCTGCTTACACAATGGACCATGATTTGCCATAGTTTCAATTTGCTCATGCGGTTCATTCTGACGTAACACTGACGTTGGTGTTTTTCAACAATTGTTGTCTGACAACTGTGAGATTAGTTCAATTTACAAACAAACACTTTGAGCTGGTAGCCAGATGAGTTAACCAACCGAAAAACAAGAAATGCTTCTGAAATAATCGTTTAATTACACTCCCAGTCGCAGCGTTTCTTTGCTAACGTCAGTCTGAACTTTTTTCAAACAGCAATAACAGGCGGATGACGTTCGCGCATGTCGCGATACTTTTGTCTTCTACGCAGCGGGTTGCGGAGTATCTTGTTGCGCTAAAACATTTTGATTATTCCTGATCCTTAGGAAATAAACAGCTAATTACGTCAAAAACAAAAATGACGTCACCTAGACGAAATGGACTTTACCAGAGGCCTCAAACTTCATGATTTGATTTTGTCTTTCCTTGTGCTTTCAAGAACAAACATGGGTTCGAAAACTTTTTTGCGCTCATTATGGAGGGTAATGATACTCTGTGCTTTTTTAAATTTTGAATAATCGCGACGTCACGGCCACCATAAGCCACAGCGTTTTGATTTTCTTATTGAAAGCAAGCTAAATGAAGGGACTTGTCAATTTTATTTTTCACATAATTAGAATATTACATTTTGACAACAAGGCAAATTTGACAAATTTATATCCCCCGACGAAGGGTTATTTGAGAGAAACATGTAAATCACAAAACATAAATCCCATTTATCTAACCCTTAGTTCACCTACAGTATCATTCAGATCATAACAAACCCCTGTCAAGTATGTTTTTTGTCAAGCATGACCACTTTTAGAAAAGAACAAAAATGACCCTTTGATCCCACCCCAGGGGTTGTTGGTGTGTGTAATGACAGCACACTTGCTTTCATGGTGCTCTGTGCTCAATTCCCTTTCATTTGATATGCAACATGATTACTTTCAGTAAAAGATATAGTTTGACCTTTTGACCCCACCCCTTGGGTCAAGGGTGTGTCTGTGGGCAAAATATTTGCTACCATATTGCTGCCAGCGTCGTCAGCTTTAATTTGATATGCAACATGACTACTTTCAGAAAAATATATAGTTTGACCTTTTGACCCCACCCCCTGGGTCCAGGGTGTGTCTGTGGGCAAAATATTTGCTACCATATTGCTGTCAGCGTCGTCAGCTTTAATTTGATATGCAACATGACTACTTTCAGAAAAATTTATAGTTTGACCTTTTGACCCCACCCCCTGGGTCCAGGGTGTGTCTGTGGGCAAAATATTGCTACCATGTTGCTGCCAGTGTCGTCAGCTTTAATTTGATATGCAAAAATGACCATATTCTGAAAAAGTTTAATTTTGGCATCGGCCCCACCCTCTAATTCCACCAAAGGGGCTCAGAATCAGGCCTTCAAACTGAAATCCCATTTGATATGTTTCATATCTATTGCTGCTCTGCCTGCATGCAAAATTTCAGCAAAAAATACTGATAATTGCCTTAGTTATTGCGAAATTTAAATATTTGACCTTCGACCCCTTAGGTGGGGTCAAAGGGGGTGGGGTAAAACTTTGACAATGCCATGCTTATCTACAGGCACTTGGCAATCATGGTCTATAGCGAGAAGTTGTTAAATATAATAGCTTTGATGAAATGTAAAGATCATCACACAAAAAAGCTAATATATAGGGTTTTGCTTATAATTGCCTATACTTAAACAAGGGCAATAACTCAAGTGTTAAGGGGTCGATTTTGACCAAACTTATAGGATATCAAGAGTCCATGGTACTTATCATTTGTACCAAGAATGAATTAAATCTGACCAATAGGTACTGAGATATGGTTCCGGACGGACAGGCAGAAGGACGGACGCACGGTCGACACCAAAACTATATCCCTCCGACTTCGTCGGGCGATAATAAATTAGCATTTTAGCAGGTGGTGCGTTTCTCAAGTCCTTCAGTATATTACACGTTTAAAAATCACCATACAATCTGCCTTCTACTTATGGGTTTCAGCCGCCTACTTTTTGTTTGATTTGATTCTTTACATCCCATCAACAATCTTTCAGTCATTCATTCAGACGGGTAATCCTGGGTTGAACTAGTTTTTATTATTGTGTCTTGCTTAAGGACACAATGCAGTGACGCCGGTGAGGCTCTAACCCGTGCCCCCTCGGTCTCGAGTCAAGCACTCTACCACTGGGCCACTGAGCTCCCTCTTAAAAGTTTATGAAAAGGCTGAGTATGTAAAGAGATTATAACGAACAGATCAACAGCTAGAGGTTGCATACAAACTAACTTAATGTCTACTTACTCTATTACATCAAGTAATGACTCGCCATTCTCCATGTCAAGCTGAAATATAAACAGCAAATCTTAACACTATAAAATTGCCTATCTCCAGTGCAATTTTAATTTGCATATCTTTCTTCAAGGACACAATGCAGTGACGCCGGTGAGGCTCGTATCTGCAGCCCCTCGGTCTCGAGTCAAGCACTCTCCCACTGCGCTCCCTAATTAGCATATCTGATTAAAATAAACTAGAAAAAGACTTTTAGAATTGAACTCTCCTTGCTGCTGCTAGTGGTGACTTTTGTGTTCTTCTGATAACTTTTTAAACAGTTTGGCACCAGATCAGGACATACAGAACATCAGTCCTATGATTGACATTCTGATAGTGTTCCTGGAAGGATTTTTTTTTAAAAGTTAGGAGACAACAAAAGCATGAAAAATACGCAGATTCACAATTTTCGTATCTTCTATTGAAGCGTCTCAATGAGCACCCGAAACATGTTTAAATTGATGGGTAAAAAAAAATAATTACAATTTTATGTTCAAAACTTTTGTAGATCTGGACCTATGAATAAAAACAAATGTCTGGTGCATGATTACACAAAACAGGTCGGTTAAGTAAAAAAAATCAGCAAAAAATTGCAATTATTTTCTTATCCATCGGTTTAAACATATGTTTTGGGTGCTCAAAAGAAACATCTCAATGAGACGGTTCTTTTGAGTACCCACAACATATGTTTTGGTTGAGAAATAAGAAAATATTTTTAGTTACACACTCTTATTTGGGGGCCTGGCAAAATAGAAGAATATTGTTTTGACAGAAAAACAATGTATACCAAGAATTAAAAGCTGCTTACATAATTTTATCCAATATGCCAGTACTTTTTCTTGAACCTTTTTAGTTTCATTTTTCTTCTTTTTCTGAAATAAGAGAAAAATTAACACTACATGTAAATAGTCTAAGTTTTATTATTAACTATTATAATTATGACAAAAACTGCCATTAATTGACCTCATTGTCTTGATTTATTATCAACATTTTCGGTTTCAAGGTCTTAGGGCTACAAATGGAGTACTTAACCCTTCTCACGCTATGGAATAATTACATAATACTGACTTCCAGTGCCAAATTAAACATTGAAAAACAAAAGACATATACCATTGTACATGTTTATTTCATATGATCATAGAATTGTTATATTTTTTAAGATATAGGCATAAAACCTTTATCAAAATCCATCTACATATTTTGATTAAAAACTATATCTCCTATGTCCTGGGTATGACGTTAAACTGCATCCCCCACCTCTGGGTTAAGAGGCTGCCACAGCCTGGGTGGCAGAGCTAGATGGCAGCCATCTACACACCGATGGTTTGGCATCCTAGCTATTGTGGCTTGGCGGACGACTCTGTATAAGAACAACGGCAAGGCACACTGCCCGAGTGAGGGAACGGCGGAATCTCAGAGGCCGTCAAAGATCTGAGTTGGGATGTCAGCTAGGACAGGCGATCCCATAAAAACCTTAGTTCCAAAAACAATCATGGCAGAATCAACAAATGAAGTCACGTTAGGCGATGCTGGCAGAAACCAGATTTCTGTCAGTGGCGTCTCCGGCTTGGCCCCCTCTCAGGTGTGGGGGGCAGGGTCGGGCCATTGCGGCAAATCCAGCAAGCATCTGAGAAATTTCAGGGTGGGCACTCTTAATGTGAACACTCTAAAAGGGAGGGTCTGCGAGGTGGTGGAAACACTATCTCGTAGAAAAGTAGACCTTTGTTGTGTCCAAGAGACCAGATACCGGGGTGGTCATTGCCGTATAATAACGGGCAAAGACTCAAGGTACAAACTGTTCTGGTCTGGAAACAACAAGGGTACTGCTGGTGTTGGAGTGTTTGTGGCAGAGAAGTGGATAGAGAAGGTATTTGAGGTCAAGCGAGTCTCCGACCAGATCATCCTGGTGAAGATCATAGTCGGTCAGCGGGTGCTTTGTCTTCTGTCTGTCTATGCCCCACAGTGTGGTCTAAGTGATTCTGTAAAGGATCTATTCTACGACCAACTTAGGGCTGTGACTGCAATGATCCCAGCATCGGAATTCCTCATCCCATGTGGTGATTGGAATGGCCATGTAGGCAGTACAGGCTCCGGTTACAGAGAAGTTCATGGAGGCTATGGGTATGGCAAGCCAGACCCTGATAGTGAGGGTGAGAGGATCCTGGAATATGCACTAGCATATGACCTGTTCCTCGGTAACACATGTTTCAAGAAACGTGACAGTCACCTCATCACATACAGGTCCGGTAATACAGCAACCCAGATAGACTTCATGTTATTTCGAAAGAGCCTGCGCAAACTTGTTATGGATGTGAAGGTGATTCCTGGAGAGGAGGTTGCTCTGCAGCATCAGCTCCTTGTGTGCGACATGATGATTGATATGCCGCCCCAAATTAAGCGCAAATTCACCCCACGTCCAAAAGTGTGGAAGCTCAGAGATCCTCAAACGTGTAGCCGATTCCAGGAAGTCTTCAAGGCACATGTGCCCGCTGTGGAAACTGAAGCGGCTACTACTACTGAGGAAATCTGGGCGAAACTCAAGACAGGTTTGCTGAAGACAACAGAGGAGGTGTGCGGCACAACAAAGCCCCACCGATGGCGACGTGAAACTTGGTGGTGGAATAAGGAAGTAGATGATGCCATCACAGCCAAGCGCCAAGCTTTCAAAGCATGGAAGGCTGGCAAATGCACACGAGCATCATATAACACTGCCAAGCGCATCTCCAGACGTGTGGTGCACCATGCACGCCACGAAGCAGACAAGGTGGTCTATGAGGGCATTGACCACAAGTCGTCTGATATCTTCCGCCTCGCCAACCAGATGAGGAAAGAGAATGTTGATGTTGTAGGCGAAAAGCCAGTGAAGAATGACACTGGGGAAATGTCAATGAGTGAGGAGGCAAAGCAGAATGCATGGGCTGAACATTATGAAAGGCTTCTCAACGTTGAATTTGATTGGGACCCTGATCACCTGTCCAATGAACCTCCGTTAGAAGGCCCGCCTATCCCAATCACTATTGACATGGTGAAGAAGGCCATCTCAAAGATGAAGTCGGGCAAAGCTGCAGGTCCATCAGGCATAGTGGTGGAGATCATCAAGGCAGCAGGTGATACAGGGGCCACCATGATCCGAGATCTTGCTACTGCGATTATCCGTGATGGCAAGGTCCCAACTGACTGGGAGGAAAGTTTCATTGTCTGCCTTTACAAGGGCAAGGGTGATGCTTTGGATAGAGGCAACTATCGAGGCCTCAAGCTGACTGAGCAGGCCATGAAGATCCTAGAGAGGATTGTCGATGGTCTCATAAGACAGGTGGTGTCTATTGACGACTCCCAGTTTGGCTTTGTCCCAGGAAGAGGCACTACAGATGCAATCTTTGTGGTCCGGCAGCTGCAGGAGAAATACTTAGCAGTGAACAAGAGGCTTTATATGGCCTTCGTGGACCTAGAGAAAGCATTTGACCGTGTCCCTCGGAAGGTTATCTGGTGGGCCCTGAGAAAGCTAGGCGTTGAGGAATGGATTGTTCGTTTAGTCCAGGGAATGTATGCAAATGCACGAAGCCGGGTTCGTGTTGGCGAGGGTTTCAGCAAAGAGTTTGAGGTGAAGGTCGGGGTCCATCAGGGATCCGTACTCAGTCCCTTGCTCTTCATCATTGTGCTGGAGGCCTTGTCACGTGAGTTTCGGGCTGGTGTTCCCTGGGAGGACCTATATGCAGATGATCTTGTCATCATTGCTGACTCCCTAGAGGAATGTGTCAGGAGGCTCTTGATATGGAAAGAAGCCATGGAGAAGAAGGGATTGAGGGTGAATGCAGGAAAGACAAAAGTCATGATCTGTGGTACAGGCCTGGACCTCTTGCAGAGTTCAGGCGAATACCCATGCGCTGTCTGTCGTACAGGAGTAGGCAACAACAGCATCTACTGCAATGGCTGCAAACTTTGGGTGCATAAGAAATGCAGTGGGCTACAAAGACTGACACCAAATCCTAATTATAGGTGTGCACGGTGCATGGGAAATGCTCGCCCTATTGACGGCAGACCACAGAGTGAAGTCCAGATTGGACCTGATAAGCTTGAGGTGGTAGCTTCCTTCTGCTACCTAGGTGACATGCTTTCTGCTGGTGGTGGCTGTGAAATGGCGGTCACTACTCGTGTGAAAACTGCCTGGAAGAAGTTCAGGGAGCTACTACCAGTTCTCACATCCCGCCACCTCTCTTACAAGACCCGTGGCCATGTGTACAGCTCTTGCGTGCGGAGCGCCATGCTCCATGCCAGTGAAACTTGGCCACTTACCAAGACAAACCTGCAGCGCTTGCAACGCAATGATAGGGCCATGATCAGACAGATCTGCAGTATCAAGCCAGAGGATGTGGCCAGGGTAAGGTCAAGCGAGCTACTGGCAAAGCTTCAGCTTGAGGACCTCGACCTCATTTTGAGAGAGAGAAGGCTTCGCTGGTTTGGACATGTGGCGCGTTCCAGTGGTGCAATCAGAACAGCATATGATATGCAGATTGACGGCAAGCGGGGGGCAGGGAGGCCCAAGCAAACATGGAAGAAACTGACAGAGAAAGACTGCCGTGAGTGGAAGCTCACCACAGTTGACCCTCAAGAAAGGGGCACCTGGAGATCAGGTGTGAGATCTGCTATGCGTGCAGCTAGCCAGTTACCTGGAAAGGGGCCCACTGATGTGGATGATGCCCCTGCACCTGCACGTTAATCAAAAATCCGATTATGATGATTATGATATCCTATCCAATGAAAAATTGAATAGGGGCAAGAGCCATCTTATCCACTACTCATCGTCTGCGCAGGCGCCATACTGAATGCATTAGGGCTTCCACGTTTACAAAATTTTACACAAAAAGGAAAAAATATAGAATACTGTGGCTGTTCACATGACAGTCGTGATGGCCACAGGGGTCGTGTCATAACATACTGAATCGGTCCAAAATGCACAAAAAACGGCAATTTAAAGAAAATTGGAGGAAAAGTTTTTGGGTGGGGGGTTGGCAAACAAGGTCATCAGAAACACACAGGTTTTTTTTTTTGGCCTTACCTGCCTTACTCTATCTTCCTAGCACAACCCCTTCTAAACAAGAATGACAGGAAGACTTTACAGAGGGACCTGAACAGACTGCAGGCTTGGGATAGCAAGTGGGATATGGAGTTTAACCCCTCCAAGAGGCTGGTCATCAGGGTGACTACAGCCAGGAACCCTCTTGACACACGGTACATACTGCATGGTCAGGTCCTGGAGGTGGTCAGCAGTGCCAGGAACTTGGGGGGCGGATATCTCTAGTAACCTTAGCTGGAACACACCTGTAGACAGCAGGGGTGTGGAAATAGTAAAATTTTCTACTTGTCCAGGAACAACTAAATGGCCATAATGTACTTGTCCAAAGAAAATTTTACTTACAATGTCTGTTAGTACAGATTAGCTTATACCTCTCTGTGCTTAAACAATTTACACTCTCAAAAACAGTATGAAACCATGCAGATATCAATTCTCTTGTAAACAGTGTAGATCCAGATCAGCTGGCTTCTAAAGAAGCCAGCTGATCAGGATACACACTGTTTTCAATGCAACATGTGAACTCATAATAATTAAACAAAATATGAAATACAAAATTTTACCGGGCCGCTTAGCGCAGTCGGTAACGTGTCTGGCAACAGATGCGAGTCTGACTGCAGATCCAGGGGTCGCGAGTTCGATTCCGGCTCGGTCCCTTACTTTCCTGGAGATTGATCATGAAATAATTTCTACGGTCATTCTCCTCCCTTCCGCTGAATCATTCAAGAAGGGTTGTTGTCAGTTACAAGCGAAAGTATGTGCACGAAGTACTGGTTAACTGCTTGCTCAAGCTTGCCCAGGAAAAAGTGTGGTTAGGTGAACTGACCGTCCCGCAATGACCATAGCTGTTGACTTGGGACGTAAAGCAACAAAACAAAATTTTAGGAAGTTTATACAAATTTTGCACTTGTCCAAGGACAAGTAAATTGAAATTTTCAACTTGTCCTGAGTGAAATGGGACCAGGTCGGACAAGTCGGGCATGGTATTTCCACAGCCCTGGTAGACAGGGTAGCGACAAATGCAAATTGCTCACTCGGATTCATTAGAAGAAATATAAAGACAAAGTCCCCTAAACAGACCTGTTTACATTGAAAGTCGCTTATGTGTAGTCAAGGGGGCAGTTATGTGCAGTTTTGAGAACTGATGTGTAGTCTATCATACGCCAAGTTTAACAAACTATATTGCCTTAAATAAAAGGCTAAAATAGATAAGAATTTAATTAACTTTTCACATACCCACAAAAAACTTTAAAGCCCATCAAAGTTCTCATAATAAAAAGATCATATGCAGCATGTTTACTTCAGGCTTTGCCCATGTAGAGTCAGAAAGTCAGTAAACCAGACAGGTATCAGTAGCTGATTTAGAGGGGGTTTAGGGGGGGTTCGCTTTGGAATCCCCCTTTGAGACTAAAATATTTAATTTTCATGGAGATTTTTCGGAAAAATCAGGAAACATCGATAAATGATCTTATAAAATTAACTAATTGAACCCCCCTTTATAAATTTGAACCCACTATAAAGACATCCTGGATCCGCACCTGGGTATAGTGGGTGGATTATTTGAACAAATATCGAAACATCTATTGCCAAAGGCTAATAAAGGGCTGAGGAATGCATCTTACCAGAGGAGAAGACCCTGATCCGACTCATTTTTTGCAAGCACTAAAAAGTCTAGAGGGAAAGAGCTTTGGGTTTATTTGCCCCACTCACAGCAGCTGGTGAAATGTTAAATTGTTTTTCACCACTAAACTAAACTCCAGCTGATAAGTTTTTAGAACTAATTTTTGACAATAACTTTTTTGTCTTCAATTTTAGCAAAATGTGTTCGCGATGAAAGTTGTAGAAGAGAATTTCCGCCAACTTCTTCAAAAGGCCTTGTGCTTGTGGCACAAGCAGATTTTTGTGTATATAGATGAAGATTTTGCAATAAATTGAATTTGTCCTAAATTTCTAAGTCTTTTATTGACAGGTATAATTCGTATAGGCGTGATAGAAAGGGGTAGTTTCAAAAATATTTCGAAGTGGTGCATATTTTTCAAAGGCTGTGCGTAACATCATACTCAGAATTCACCCAGCATATGCAGAATCAACTTAAAGCAGGCTCATTTGAAAGAACAAAGGCTGGGTTATCGCATGACGTGCAATTCTTCTCTTATGCACGTGCTATGAAATGAACGGTTTTGAGATGACCCTACTAGTTTAACGCACAAGCGAATCAGGCGCGATTTCTATTATATTTGAACAAGCCATCCATCGCTTTAGTAACTGAATGAGGGCGATGCAATGTAACTTTTTAACTGACATCTTGGACCATAGCTCCAGATAAGGATTGAAAGCCATTGGGTATTTACCCACCTCTTTTCGGCTTAATTGGGTATTTCAAATTTTAAATTGGGTATTTCAAGTTTTTGTATTGGGTATCCATCTGAAAGCAAATAAGCAATGAAACCGGGCCTGAGCTAGTTTCTCTTGATTTTTTTGGTTTACTTTTGGTTTCACTTTCAGAAACCCACTGCCGATACTGCTTTAGTACACCTGAGACCGCTATTTCCGACTTATTTCGAAAATCCAACGTATTTATCAAGTCATCTATGATTCTTCAAACCTTCAAGGTGGTATTAAAGTTGAGTTACTACTGTACGAAACAATATTATTTGATTGCTTTTTCGCCCATGTTTCGCCATTGTTATCGTGAGATGAATGTCGTTATCGTGTAAATATTGGGTACCGCTAAACAGCGATAAGAATGTTCCTGGACTGGTTTACAATTTAATATACTAGATTTGGCACCATTTTGTGTATAAATGTGTACCCGACAATTGCCAGTGTTGTATACAAAAACGGCAATCGCAAAGCGTCATATGC
The DNA here is from genome assembly GCA_964019695.1 of Loripinus fragilis. Taxonomy (NCBI): domain Eukaryota; kingdom Metazoa; phylum Mollusca; class Bivalvia; order Lucinida; family Lucinidae; genus Loripinus; species Loripinus fragilis. The sequence goes on along the minus strand of OZ026519.1, from coordinate 13,430,522 downwards.
TATGAAAAAGTTCGGAATTGAGTATCAAGAACTTTTATTGCGTTTTTGTACGCACAGAAAATAATTTAATTGTGTTTTTGGGTCCAAGCAATTGCTTAAATACGCAATACTCAGCCTTATGATATCTGGGGCTATGTTGGACTTAGTTTATTTCCACTTTGCTTAAAATGTTCAATGAGTGCATCTAAGCACAGTGGAACCTGCAGCATCTATGATGTTGAAACCATTTGGAGAAGTTGGTGGAGATGTTCTAAATACTTTTAATCACAAACACATTTTGCTAAAACTGAAGATAAAAAAGTTATTGCGAAAATTTAAGTCTAAAAACTTATCAGCTGGAGTTTAGATCTATTCTGAGTCTTTTCAATCTTAAAAAAGTTGATTGAATATTTTCTAAAACAGTCCATCTTTCTATATTTCTTTCTATATTTACTGCCTCGCTCAATTTTTAACATTATGCCATCAAATTAAAAATCAAAACAAACAAAAAAAATTTGCATGACAGACAATTATTTTGGTCTTTACGCATGTAAGGATTGCCTATTTAATATTTTGACCTCAAAAACAGTCTCATTAACTATGAAAATACTCTTGACGGTACAAAAATAGGTCGCGAAAACCAATGACAATTACAACAATGGCATAAAACCAATGTAATTCATGAAATTAATAAATGAAAAAGCCGTATTATTGTCATTTCTCACCAGTTTTGGGGTTGATTGGCACTAACTTGCTAACACAGCACGACTAATTGACTTGTTTGTTCACGGTAATTGACCAGCTGATAATCACAGTCACGGATTTGTTTCCTCTCTAAAGGACCTCGGACAGTTTCCTATTCAATCTGCCCAATTTTTGACAGGCTGTGGCTAGTATAATGCATAACTGACACCTATAGTTTTGTGCTTAAATCAAACCCTTACATTTAGTGCATCTAGCAAAATAAAAATATTTTGAAAATATTGTATAATTATGCCAGGACTCTAGGTTTAAAGGGGTGGGGGTATTTTTTGTGACCAAATTTTATTTCACAGAAAGTCAAAGTTTTGTCGAGTATTCACCTAAATACATGTAAATACTATGTCTGCGGCATAAAATTTGAGAAGAAAGTGATGCGTTTGCATAAAATTCGGGTTGAGAGGCTTCATTGTTTCATCTAAAGAAGTGTGCTGTCAATTACTTTTGACTATTACCTGTAATGTTCAAAGTCATCCAGTTTAACTTGTGCACTGAGGTGTATCATATCTGAAAACTGCATAAATCATAATCTAGATAAACACAGTTTTTGAGCGTAAAATCGTTAATATTTTTTACACATCAGATTGGACCTATAATTTGGTGCTTAAAAGAACCGTCTCATTGAGACGGTTCTTTTGAGTACCCAAAACATATGTTTTGGTTGAGAAATAAGACAATTAATTACTTTGTAAGCATTCATAACTAAAGCCCTGATACATGCCACTGAATTGATATTTACCTACAGGTTTTTACAAAATAAGTTTCTGATAAGTTTTTATAATAAAGTGTTTTTGAGCATTTCGACAACGTTCCCCCTTGTGACCAATCATGCCGTTTTTATATGATGTGTGAAATGTAAAACTACACCTGTGTGCAAAAGGATTAGTTTGGTCACGGGGGGGAAAGCACTTCAGTAAAACGTTTTCTATTTTCTATATGTTGAATAGCAAAAACAGAGTTTTCAACCCATATTTTCTAATTGGTAATTGTCCAATGAGAAAACTGCTTTTGTGGATAAGTCGAGGGTTGAACCTACTATCTTTTTCATAGAAAAAATATCGTTTTCTTTGAAACTTTTCTCTGGTCATTTCTATGGGCAATCCTTCATTAAGACTGTCCAAGGTCCTTGGTCAACATTACAGTCTGAAGACTCCTGACCATTTATTGGAAGACGAAGACGGATCAGTGAGGAAATTACCTCCCTTATGCAGAGAATAACATCTTGAAACGAACCAAAATGGATAAGAATTAATAGAAAATCGGGATTTCGCTCTGTGCGTAGTTTTGCAATAGTGATCCGTAGATCTTATTTTGAAGCTAAAAAGCGTAGAAATTACGCAAAAAACGTAGTAGTAAACAAATCTGCCTAAAGTCCAAGAAATGGCATACCAAAGTAAATAAGGGTGCAAAGATCAGGAATCGATACAATCAAGTACCACACCTGACCCAGGATACCAATGGGAAAGTGACAAACTCATATTGGACACCACAAACGATAGCCAAGAGGTCAGCCCTTTCAAACCCTAGTTCGTCCCCAGCTTGAATATGCTCCAGCTGTTTGCGACCCTCACACAAAAGAAAAGACCCACATAAATGAGAGGGTCCAAAGAAGCTAGAGCAGCCCGCTGGACCACAAATGATTGGAACAGGACAATTAGCGTCTCTTCATTGTTGCACCAGTTGAACTGGCAGAACCCTAGAACAAGAGACGATCAGTGACTGTGACACGTCCAGTCTCTGTCTCTTCTATAAAATTGTTTATGGCCTCGTGGCCGTGCCTCTCCCCCCTTATATAGGGCCTGTAGTTAGACTTTCCAGATGCACCTCTGTTACACACTGGTAAGGACTACTACAAATATTCCTTCTTTCCACTGGCCATCGTCCAGTTGAACGCCCTCCCTGAATATGTTGTCTCTCCGATACTCCGGGTCCCGAGTCATTCAAGACCGCAGTAGTAGGCTTCAGCATCCCAAACCCTAAATAGTGAAAAAGCATGTTTTTTATCCTGATTTTAAGTTATGACTTGCTCCTACCCTATTTTTTATATACTGATCAATCCGAGTGAGTTTTTTTTTCTATTTATTCCCTCTATTTTCGATCTTGTTTTTAATCTATCATCACTGTCATTCTTTCACCTTTTCCTTGTTTTTCAAGGCCCGACGCACAGTCATCTTGCCAAAATGTCCGGGAGGGCGTTGGCAATATAAGAAGATAAGATATCATCATCTTCAGTAATTGCCTCCCTCAGAGTATGGCGTCTATCTGCTGCTTGTCATTTAGTCCTCTGGCCAGGTCATCGATTGTGGGGATGAGTTGGGTCTCGCACGACCTGCGCTTACGAAAGCCGTGCTGGCAGTCGGTGAGGATGCTGTTTTTCTCAAAGTGGGAATTGACGCTTGAGTGGATGACATGTTCCAGGATTTTACATACAATTGACGTAAGGGAGATTGGCCTGTAGTTGGATGGAGTCGAACAATTTCCCTTCTTGAAGACCGGGATGACGAGGGTTGATTTCCAATCCAATGGGATCTGGCCATTGTCTATTGAGATCTGGAAGATATGTGCCAGGCCAGGAGCTAATTCTTCTGCGGCTTCTTTCAGCAATCTTCCAGGGATGTTATCAGTTCCAGTCGATTATGTGAGTCAGCAAAGGAGCTGCTAGTACCAGTTTTTACACCTTTGATATGGCGAGGCCCGGATTCAAACTCACGACCTGCTCCAAAAGCCGACGCTCTAACCAACTGAGCTATTGGGTCTCAATGCCTATTGCGCTACGAGGCTTGGTTACAATGTACAGGAAAGAAAGAAATTGCATACAGAGGCTTTTCGCTATGCACATAGGGGCCCGGCGCGTTTTTTGTTGTTGATTTGGGACACCGATTGGTCGAAAAAAAGGTATATAATATGTAAATTGTTTCTATTTCTACTGCTCTGCAAAAATTACCACATTCCAATTAATATGGACAATGGTGTAAACAAATGGTGAATAGATCTTTTCTTTCATGGGTGGTAGACTTTTGCTTTAAAATTGCGAGTTTTTTTTTTACTCCTTCACAGGCTGTTTCAAAGTGTCAATCATCAATGACTGATGTGTACTGCAAAAGTCGTGTGTGTGAGTGTGTATGTGTCATATTTTTCAGGTCGACTTATCAGGACTTGTTCCTTTGTTCTTATCAAAGGTTTGTATTTTCTTACAAAAATGCGGCCATTCTTGTGCAATAGCGCATCAAAATGACCTCAATTTAGCAAGAAAATTTCCACCGAAAAAATCTGCAAATTTTCTATACGATATCGTACAAAACTGACATAAATACTGCCAGAAAAGCTGGTAACACAACAGGCTCAGCCTTTCACAGCAAATTTTATCAGCAAAATAATATTCAGAAAACACTCACCGTCATGTACCGTGCCAGTGACCCGACGGGTTGAACATTTGTAAAACAAGGGCATATTTGACCTTTGATTGCTCCTACGTCATGGAAATTTTATACCATTTAAGTCGTAATTATTAAAAACTCATGCTTTTTGAATGTATGAATTTAACTGGAGCGAGAATGAAATGAGAACTTATCAATGCCAAACAAAAGGCAAAGTAGTATGACCAAGATCAGTCGAGTAATTAAGTTTTGGCGGGAAATTTGCATCACGATGACGCACTCAGTTGGGTAATTGTTACTATATTTAGACTACGTACGTAATTGACCACTACTGTGCACGACCCTCTGGTCGATGATGATTGACACTATATTTAGACTATGTACGTAATTGACCACTACTGTGCACGACCCCCTGAACGATGATGACTGACACAATACTGCCAAATTTGTGCACGACCCGCAGCAGCTATCTACGATCTATGAGGCTTGTTTAGGGGTTTTAGGGACACACCGAGGATATCTCGAAAGAAAATATATTGCTTCGAGAGGATATTTGCCATTTTACTTCCAGGGATATAGGATACTATCCATTTTACTTCCAAGGATATGGGATATTCTGTTCAATTACGAGCCCCACCCCCAGGGAGGGTCTGTGCTGTCTTGATCCCTGAAAATAATGCAATGATCTCCCCAAATCCCCGAAAGAAAATTCCTCAGCTCCCTGAAAGTATTTTTCTTGCTCCCCAAATCCTTAAAATCCCAAATCCCCAAAAATATAAGCCAATTCTCCCTAAAAGCCCCCCTGAAGCCAAAGAAACGTATTTTTTTTTTTGCTTTTGTTTTTACATAAAATATAACATAGCAGGCGCTTAGGTAGCCCTGTAATGATGATGATTAAGATTCTTGCTAGGGGTCCGAGGGCATGCTCCCCTGGATTTTTTTTATTAGATTAGCGCAATCTGGCGCAATCTGAGTGCTCCAAAATACGTTATTATCAACCTAAAAACCAACATTTTCAAGGATATTTTCCACAATAGTAAAAATTATTCGCCATATTAGTAACCAATAACAATCCAGATTAGCATGTTAGAGCGAAAGTTTAGATTTTCGAAGGGGTGTCTTGGGGGCTCCCCCCCAGAAGCCAAAGATTTTTTGTAAAAAAAATCGAACAAATTGAAGGCTTTTCCTTTAAGGTGAGTTTTTTATTTTACTTTTTTGCATGGCTCCCTAAATCCCCAAAACTATGAGCTTCCCAGCAGGTACACATTGTTGACTCAACATGGATTCAACGTAGATTCAACACCAGCTCCCTGAAAATAAATATCCATTCTCCCCAGACCCCCCAAACCTCTGGGGGATACTGTTATTTTTTATCCAAAATAAACAAAGACAAAAACGTAAATGAAAAGTCACTAAGGAAGAGAAGCTGCATGTACAATGCATGGCAAGTTTATCTTCACCTGAGTATAAATTTAAGCTTGAGTGCACTTATTATAACCCTGCCAAAAAGTTGAATGAAGGTGCTGGAGATACTTTTGTTTGAGGTGTTAGTGTGGTTCGTTGGCCGTATACCATATATATTGGACTCTGATCAAAGCTTCAATATTCATTGTTTTTTATCGTATTTGGATGGTGTTTTGTGTTGGGTCCTTGTTTTGTGGTTCGATTCCTGGAGGCAATTCAATTTGAGCAATCATCTTCTCTTGTTTAGGAAGATCGAGTTGGCTGCTCCAGTTTAATTGTGTGTGCTGTCTGTGTTTGTGTCTTTTCCTTACTGATCTGAGGATGGTCTACAGCTGTCTCTTATTGTAGCATTTTCAGGTCATACTCACTTACATTTTGTTTCCAGGACATAACTTGCAAAGCATTCAACCAATTATCAAATCATGTCACCTGCCACGAATGTTCACCAAAGACAATGAGTCAAATAAAAGATCTAAGTTATAAATGTTTATCTATAGTTGTTTTATAAGGTTCACCATCTTTATTTTATATTATACAAATACAGAACATATTGTTACATATTTACAATTTCACATAATAATAATAATAATATACAATCATGCTTGCTAATTTCTCTCCCTTTTCTAATCGCACACTTGTTTTCATTATATATAAACATATATAGCAAGGTAGTATTGTATAGCTAAATTCAAAACTGTATATATAGATGGAGAGTTTTAATTATTATTATTATTATTATTATTATTATTATTATTATTATTATTATTATTATTATTATTGCTAATCTGCTTTATGTGCAAGCCTTCTCAATCCGTAAAACACACAAAATTAAACAAGCAAAATATAGAAATACTTAAAATGTGGGCATCTGTCTTCTAAGCAATTACACTTATATGTTTGTGTTAATGATTAAAGTGGGTAGTTTTTTTTTATCATGTCTATTATCTTAAAATAATATATATTTTTTTTAATTAGGCTTCATATTTTATGTTTGTGCATCTATACATCTAATATATGGCTTAGTTTTGACCACTTGCATTGGAATTTTTCATGCTTATTATGAAGTCTTGAAATATATTTTTCAGTTTGATATTTTCTTCTTAGATAGCTGAGAAAGATTTCTAATATAAAATAATTGGTTATGTATTTTGTTTTATAAATGAAATACCTGGCTAGTATGAGTAAGTGAGTAAGTAGTTTATTTTCTTTGTTTTTGAAAAATAAACTGTGTTAATTTTCAAGTCAAGATTTATATTTCCATTTACTTGTAACCAGTTTTGAAGAGCTGACCAGAATTCTTTAGCCTTATCACAATGGTAAAACAAATGACTAATTGTTTCAGAATCTTGGTCAAATAAGGAACATCTGTCATTATCTGTTTTATTAATTTTATAAAGAAATGATTTTGTTACTAAGATATGATTGTTGAGTTTAAACTGGAAATCCTTTAGTTTTATCTCCTGTGTATTTCTTACAATACCATTAAGAAGTTCCATTCCTCTGGTGTTATACCAATGGTGTTCATCCATTTTGGAGGAGGTGTAGTTGGGACATTGTTTCCATTAAGGATATCATAGAGTTTTCTACAACATTTTTTTATCAGAGCATAAAATTTGAATGTAATATTTTTGGGCAACATTATGTTTTAACGATTGACATACTTGAAGGTTCTGATTAATCTTTGTTTTCCAAATGCCAGGTATTCGTCTCAAAACTGATAAATAGTCTAAAAAGCTACCTTGTATATTATGATTATGTTCAGTTCATCAAAATGATAAAATTGTCCATTTAAATCAACCAAATCTATAATATTTCTTATGCCTTTTCTGTGCCATTCCTTTATGAAAAGTTTTTGTCCTTGGTTATATTGGAATTAAACCATATTGGACTGAACCAGGTATGTTCTACTTTTTCAATGGGAACTGAATTACAGCATTTTTTCCAACTAACAAGTATATCTTTCCAAAACGGGGTTCTTAGTTCCTTGGTTTTAGTTTCTGCATAATTTTCTCCCATAGAAAAAAATCTATTTTTATTAATGTTTGAAAGGGAACTCCATGAACAATCAGGATGTGTAATCATCTTTCTCAACCAAGTGACCTTTAAAGCTGTTATAAAATCATCAATATGAACCATTCTCAACCCTCCTTTTTCTATCTATTTTATAAAATATTAGTCTGTCTGGACCAGAATTCCATAAAAAAGTGTAGAATAATTTATTTAATCTTTTCACCAAAATGCCTGATGGATTTGGAAGTCCCATGAACAGACGCACAAACTTTGATAGCGCCACTGATTTTATTTTAGATATCTTTCCTGGTAATGTTAATTTTCTTTTAGACCATGTCTTAATAATATTTTCCACTTTTTGCTCTATGTCAGTAGTATTTTTGTCCCATATGTCGAAGAGCTCAGCAGTGAAAGTTACACCATGTATTTTAAAGGGTCCCTGATTCCAGTCTAGTTTAAAATCATTACATAAAATACGGTTAGATTTATTCATGGATCCAATCCATATTGCTCTAGTTTTTTTTCAATATTTAATTTTAGACCCGACATTATGTAAAATGAATTTAATTTTTACTAATGTTTTTCTCAAGGACATTTCTGAACCGTCTAGAAATATTTGTGTGTCATCTGCATATTGACTTAGTGTGAATTCTTTATTATTTATAAATATGACTTTTATATTTATATCTATTTGAATCATATGGCTTAATACCTCTGCACAAAAAATAAAAAAAAATATGGTGAGATAGGATCTCCTTGACGGCAGCCTCTTAACAAACTAAAATATTCTGTCATATGGCCATTTTGCAATATACACGACTCTGAACCAGTTTGAAATAATTTAATCCAGCGCTTAAAAAAAGGTCCAAAATTAAAATTATCTAGTGTTTTATGGATAAATTTCCATGATATAAAATCAAATGCTTGTTGGAAGTCAATAGAGAGGAGTAGCTCTGGAATTTCTTGTTGTTTTGCCTCAAAAAGAATATCATATATTAACCTTACATTTTCACTTATACATCTTCCTGAAATAAAAAAAATAGTAAGTGAGTATGATCAGGAAATACCACAATCACAAACTGCAGACAACCCCGTGGCACCGCGAGGAAGAGCCGCTCAACCATCACGAGACACCAGGAAGACAAATTAAGCAAAGCAATCAGCTCTCTCTTCCCATCAAGATGATTGCAATACTAGAATGGACATAAAGTAACGTACAACAAAACATAGAACAATTACAGACTCCCACAATTGGAGTAACAATAAACAAAAAGTCAACAACAACAGAACCACCGCCTTAGAACGGACAGCAGCCTAAGCCACTGGGGGACTTAAATGCATTTTACTGGTACCAAATCTTCGTCTGTAACATTTTTTCACTATAAAGCCTTTCTGGTCTTCATGGATTAATTTAGGCAGGAAAGATTTTAGTCGAGAGGCAATCGCAGAAGATGCCATCATATATATGTGACATTGGGAAGAGAAATCGGGTGCCAGTTTTTCCGAAGAAAGGAGGATTTATTTGGTTTTGGAAGACAGGTAACTATACCTTGCCTTTGTGTTACTGATAAGGAACCTATTCTATATCCATAATTTAATGACTTAAGAATGAAAAAAAAATAAGATCGATCCAGAAGAACTTAAAAAATTCTGCTAGAAAACCATCATTTCCTAGCGTTAATGAATTTTTCATATTCTTTAAAGCTTCTGCTAGTTCTGAATATTTAATACCACCTTCCAAAGACCCAGATTCGTTCTCAGACAATTTTATGTGGTTTTCTCCTATAGTAGATGCAATTGGATTATCATTTGTAACATTTTTTCACTATAAAGTGTTTTATACTATGTCTTTTGACTATTTAGGATTTCGTTGGTAGCTGTACATTCATGTCCATCATTCTCTATTATTTTTATAATAACTTTATTTGTATAATTTCTCTTTTCAAGGCCAAAAAAATAACTTGATGTTTTCCCCCAAGATCTTCGTATCTACAGCGTGATCGTATTATGACTCCATCTATAGTATTTGCTCTTATTTCCTGTAATCTTATTTTCTTTTCTTCTAATAAATTGACCTCTTCACTGTTTGCATTTTGTAAGTTGGCTGAAATACTGTTTTCTAATTTCGAAATTTTCTTTTTCTAAGATTTTCCTCTTTTTGTTTTAATTTCTTTTTTTTTTTTTTGAACTATATTTTATAGTCTCTCCTCTTATTCCCAGTAGTATCATTTCTAACAATAACTGATCCAATGTCACATAGAAAAATATTATTTATTGATATCATTACCCCCTGCATGCATTAATACCTGGTTTTGCACTGAGAACAAGGTTGTAACCCCACTCTGCTTTAACATGTGAAAACATATTATTGTCAATGTGAACATCTTGCAAACAACCTATATTATACTTCTTTGATCTTATATATTGAAATTAATCTCTCCTCTTTTGCATATTTTGAGGCCTCGACAATTCTGGGATAAAACAGTTATGAAATCAGCCATAGTCTTTGAATGTTGCAATTTCAACTACTGAAACCCGCATTTTATCAATTTTACGGACTGGGAAGTCATACACATATACAAAAAACATAATATTTTTTAAAAAGAAATATAATAAAGCAAAAAGAAATGACATGTATATCATGAAACAAAATATAACAAACATCAATTAGCTCTTGAAAATTAATGAAAGAAACATTTCATTTAAATGCAGAGAGATTACTGTAAATTGTTTGCTGATATATTGCCAATTTCAGCTTGGGAATCAAATTTGCTACACATTTCCCTACTCAACCTAATAAGAGTGTTGTGTGTAAAGAAAAAGAAACAAGACTCAACACCCCTTTTTGAAACAGTATTGATCCAGATCAGCTGGCTCCTTTCAAAGCTGATCGGGCTCCACACTGTTTTGTATCCTCTTTGAATCCAATCAAACAATGAAACTGCACTGCCTGATTGACTAAAACTTAAAGGTTAAAATAGGGTAATCTACCCTTAAAGTACTCAGTATAAATGTGCGCTTACATGTATGGGGGTACGTGTGATTATCAGGTTGAATATGGTAAGCAGTTTTCTTTAACCCATATAAACCTAGCATCCTTTTTGTGTGGCAAAGGCAAACAGTGCAGCCCCAGATCAGATGCCACAGAACGGCAGCATCGTTGATTTGTGACTGCAGTATTATTAATGTTCAATCTTGTTATTGCTTTGGCCTCAGACTTTTTTTTTCTCTAAACCCGCAAAGTATTTGCTATTTTTTTCATTTTGCTCAATTATTTGTGCTTTTGAACGTGTTATAAAGCCACTTAATCTATATTCCAAAATTTTGTTCAATTCATTTCGTTTACTATCTAAATCTGATTTTTTTCTAGCATGTAGCTATGAATCATCTGAATTACTTAATTCGCTTTCTAATTGCTCAATATCTTTGGTGTATTTTATTTCATTTTTAAAGTTCTCTTTCTTTTTTAACTATGCATACTTAATTGTCTCGTTTCTTACAGCCCCTCTTATAATTTCCCATAATGTATTTGGGTTTGCATCCTTATTTATTGTTGCTATTTCCTAAATGTTTTCTTTAATAGTTTGTTGATATTCATTTTCTAATAATAAGCTTTTATCTAATTTAAAATAACCTGGCCCTCTTTCATAGGAGTTTATGTCTATAGTGAGTTTGACAATACTATCATCTGATTTACAGCTAAAATTATGTTTACAGGATACTACAGTATTAGCAATGTTTTTTTTTAAAAGATAGTCAAGTCGACAGAAAATTGGATGTTTATGTGATGAGTGTCATGTTGGTTGGTTTTGTTGCTTTACGTCCCAAGTCAACAGCTATGGTCATTGCGGGACGGTCAGTTCATCTAACCACATTTTTTCCTTGGCAGGCTTGAACAAGTGGATAACCAGTAATTCGTGCACATACTTTCGCTTGTAACTGACAACAATCCTTCTTGAATGAATCAGCGGAAGGGAGGAGAATGACCGTAGAAATTATTTCATGATCAATCTCCACGAAAGTATGGGACCAGGCCGGGATCGAACTCGCAACCCCTGGAATTGCAGTCAGACACGCATCTGTAGCCAGACACGTTACCGACTGTGCTACGCCGCCCGGTATGAGTGTCATGTAAAATGTTTTAGAGTTGGGTGTTTTTCTCTCCAAATGTCAGTTAAGTCATTTGTTTCTTGTAGCATTTATCAGTTATCTTTTGTCTGCAACGTTTATGTGTATCGAGTTTACCATTTTTCTTTTCTATATGTATATCTAGAACAGTATTGAAATCTCCCCCGATTATAAATTTTTGTCCTCTTGTGTGCTAATGTTTAATTCAAGGATTTCGAATATATCAATCTCATCTTTAATGGGACCATATATGTTAAGAATTGTTACTAAAATAGTAAGTGAATATGATCAGGAAATACCACAATCACAAACTGCAGACAACCCCGTGGCATCGTGAGGAAGAGCCGCTCAACCATCACGAGACACCAGGAAGACAAATTAAGCAAAGCAATCAGCTCTCTCTTCCCCATCAAGATGATTGCAATACTAGAATGGACATAAAGTAACGTAAAACAAAACATAGAACAATTACAGACTCCCACAATGGGAGTAACAATAAACACAAAGTCAACAACAACAGAACCACCGCCTTAGAACGGACAGCAGCCAAAGCCACCGAGGGGCTTAAATGCATTTTACTGGTACCAAATCTTCGCCCTAGATTCTGCTGTAGTTGAAGTACAAGAAATGTTCAGCTCGCACGGAGGCCATCTAACTAATGCAATGATCATCATGGAAACACTCTAATCAAATTAACACTCCACGATGAAACAAAGAAAAGGGCTCATGACTCATAGATAGTCAGAGCTAAAGAAACCCTCAAGTTGAGCCACAGAGGGTCCAAATACAGATAAGCATCAGACACCAACCCACCGATTAAAGCTTTACGTCAGAGCCATCATAGAGTCTGAGGCCTGACCCACCGTCGTGCAATTAAAGAGCTATAAACGGTGATTGGGTTTAAAACTAGGCACGCATTATAATTATATCCAACCCTTATATAACGTTTTACAATCTTTTTGAATTGATCACTAAAATTAGGTTTTCCGACAAATCGTTTGAATTTATAGATTAAATCACCATACAATATAGGTTCTGATATGCCTTGTTGCAGAAGAGTTTTTAACCCAATGTTGTATTTAACAATTAACTCTGAGTGTCTGTGGTAGAATATAGAAAATGCTTTTCGAATTTTATGATATCTATAACCTTGTTTTAATAATTTAGCAGTTAAAAATAAGTTTCTGTTGTTGAAGTCATCAACATTAGAGCACACTCTAGCAAAACGAATAAGCTGAGAAATATATACACCATAGGAAGGAGAGCCAGGAACATCTCCATCAAGAAATGGGAAATTTACTATTTCAAAATTAAAATCATCCCGTTTATCATAAATTTTAGAAGAAACTATGCCATTTGTTATTGACAAGTTCATGTCCAAAAACGTTGCTTCAGTATCAGAAGAATTCGCCTTATTTAACTGAAGTTCAGTGGGATATATCTGACCTACCAGTAGTAATGGATGGCACTATGGGGACCGGGACTTTTAAGCCTGAAAAGAACTTAGTTTTTTTTCAGGATAAAAAGTCCCGGTCCCCATAGATGCCTATCCTCGTAAGCTTGAGTGACTAGCTGTGAATAACTTAGTTTATTTTTAAGGGTATTTTGTTTGGGCCTATGATTGCGATAGTTTCCTGGTCATATTCACTGGTTGGGTTGTGATTATGATAGTTTCCTGGGCTATTGAGAATAACTTAGTTTATTTTAGGGGAAATTCTGGCTGGGGCTATGATTGTGATAGTTTCCTGGGCTGTTTGGGAAATAACTTAGTCATTTTTGAGGGAGATAAAGGTTCTGCTGTGGTGATATATAAAATAACTTAGTTAAATTCATCATTTTAGGGGGTATAGTATGTGGTGATATATGGTGTGTGTAATAGTCAAGGCTACTAAGTACCATGCGTCTTAGAGTCTCTTGGTCAATCAAGACCTCAACTCCTAGAGGCATTACTCTGTAGCGTTAACTAGTGTTTAGCTAGCCGTCTCAAGCTTACTACTACTGATTTTTTGAAAAGAACAACAAAGACTGGTGAACATTTCTATAACTTTATTGCCCCGCTAACTATAACTGATTACAATGACAGAGGATTAGGGCCGTCCCTCTGTTCATTGTTTACAATAGAATTCCTTAGCATATTTACAACATATTATACTTAGGATACTTGTTTGAAAGGTGATGTGAATAATTATGACATTTACAAGTCTGTATTCTGTGTTTGAATAAAAAGTCAGGAGGAGCCATGCGTCTCATTCCATTCTGAGATAGGATGACTCTGGCATAGTTATAGCTGAATCACATCCCGATATCTCTGTCATTCTGGTATAAATCTTCTCCAGTTCCATATAGTTCTTGATGAATGGCTGTGTTTAGATCTAGTCCTTTGTTGAGCTGGTGAATGATGTAGATACACCACATTCCACACACTTTGCTCCATGGACTCTGTAAACATTCTTTGTTATGGATCTATCTTGTAGAGTTTCTTTGAATAAATGGTAGAACATATTGCTCTTCTGGTGGTCTTCCATATGAATCGAAGTAGATAACTTGATCTCTTCTGAAGTAGATAGCCACCCAATGTTCTCCTGGATCTGTGGATATATCTGTATTTACAATGTAAGCCTTCATATCCAGTGGTTTCTTCTCTGGTAGTAAATCCTTGGCACATACTTCTCCTTTCACAGGTATATTGTTTATGAGTTTGACAAGTTCAACAGTGTTCATTTTTATTCTGTTCCTGGGCTCTTCTCGTTTTCTTCAGGTTCCTTTTCTTCATAGGATTCTATGAGTTTCTTGGCCCAGTACGCCTTCCACTGTTCTGTTAAGTCACTTTGATTTTTCTTGAAGTACTGCCAGTTTTTATAGGCTTCTTGATTTTCTTCTGGCGTCAGGTGATTGATCCATGTTGTAAAGTCCATAGGGTGTCGCAAACTGTCGCCATACAGATAGTTCCATATTCTATTGTCAAAGTCTTTCATCACATCGTAGATGTTTAGGCCCTCTAAGGCTGGATCATGACATCCATAATCTTCAATCCATTCTCTTGGAGAAGTCCATAGACAGATATCGTGGTATTTCTGACTTGGGTGGTTCATTTTGCATCCATGACATTCATGCTTCGCACAGTCTCCAACTGCCATCTTTAGACAAGTCAATATAGCTTGTTCTAGAAGAGTCTTCATAAGACAATCAATATCCTCATTGTCTTCTACTTCTTTCTGTAAGGTACTCTTCTCATCTGATGGCTGGACTGTTGCACTGTATGCATCTGTTTGGTACATCAAGTCCTGTTCAATGAAATATCCTGCATTCATCTTTAGTAATCTGTGGTAACTTCTCTAAGTCCGTTGATTTCTATCAGGTTGTCAAACTCTGCATACACAAGCACGTTGATTGTCTTGTCAAGTGATGTTGCAAACTGAAGCTCCAATCTGAGGTTCCCAGTTTTTATAGGGTGCAAATGAGACTGATCGGCTGCTTGATCTGGTGTCAAATCATATCCCCAAAAGCAGTAACCTCCTTTGTAATCTTCATAATCAATGTTGCAATTTTGGACCTGATTCTGACTTGCTAATGCTTGGTAAACTGATAGGAAAGACCTGAGATACTTATCATTTCCAAATCTAGGTTCAAATGGTTTTCCATAGACACTATGTCCATCACAAGTGACATCCATTTTACTTAGATTGAAATGTTGGAAAAAGAAAGGATTAGTTTCCAAAGTCCCATTAAATGCCTCATTCGTTACTAAACAAATAAAAACTCGTTTTGGAAGTTGACCTGTGAGAAGATGATCTTCAATTTTAGATCTTGTGCCACTACTGATTGTAAAAGTTTTGACTTCAACTCTTCTGATTGGAAATTTAGCATTATGATGAGCAATAGTTTGATTCAGTTCATTGCTAATGGTAGGTAGAAGCTGTACATTTCGTACTCTCAAGATAGCGGTATCAATTTTGATTTTCGCAGGAGAATTATCACTCATCAAACAAAACTGAGGAGATGATCGATTAAGTCTAAGTTTGAATTCTAAGCCCTTAGGTAAATACTTCTCTTGCATAGCAAGATCCAAATGTAATTTACCCTGAAACTCCACGGTTTTGCTTTTTGCTATGCCTTTGCCAAGATCAGTGATACATTTATTTGTAATATCTTCAAAAGCTCCAGGTTCATCCCCAGACCAAAATTCTGCTGCTTTCAGTTGATTATCTTTGACATCAGAACCATAAGGAAACAAATTTTCAAGGTATGCTCTGTATGGATATGTGTCTGAATTATTAGTGATCAATTTATTGTTGATATACAAATCGATGCCACTGAACATACTGTGAAAAAAGTTGTTAATTGGAAATACTTTTGCATCAGTTTCAAGATCTTCACTCGTTTGCTGTAAGATTCTGAATTTGATATACAGAGATAGGCTTGAGACAAATCAGTGTAAAACTCGGTGTGAGGTGGAATTAGAAATTCAATGGGTGCATGATGACTATCGAGAGAAGCGATGGGATGATAATCATTCCACTGAGTGCCTTGCATGGTAGTCATGGTGGGTGGAATGGATTCCATATCCAATTCCGTTTTAGTGCAATCGCAAGAACTTTGTTGAATCATTTTTCGTCAAATATATCTTTTTCAAATACCAGACGTTTAATAGGATTAAACTTTTTTGCTCTGATTTTAAAACCCCTCTTAACAGTTCGATGTCTAGATTGAGACTGAGGCTTTTGCGTTTTTAGTTGAATTTATAGCCAACTGATTTATAGTAGACTGACCAAAAGATTTTAAAGCTGTTTTTCCTCTTTGTTTTAAAACTTTTTTTTACATTTTCACCACCCACAATGTCTTTTAGAGCTTCAACCCCTTGATCTTTAGCTACTTTTTTCACGCTTTTTAAACTTGCTTTTGCGACAGGTTTTAAAATAGGAATCACTGTTCTCAATGCAGCTTTAAAAATGGATCCTAAACCATTGCCATATTGTCTTGAAACGCCTCTGTACACGGGAAAGTCTCCTTTCCCAGATTGAAGAGACATAATGCTTCTGGATTGTTTCAACATTATTCTTTCTGTCGAAAATGTAGTTTCACTAACGTTTTCCCAGATATAAATGGCACATTTTCACCTGTATCACCTTTTATACTAATGTGCACCTGATCTATGAAAGATTTTGCCACTGGTACATAGTGTACATTGACAAATTCTTGATGTAAATGATTGTTTTCTCTTTTACTTTCAAATGGCAACACTCTCAAAATAGGTGCAGTAACATCACCAATAAATGTATAGCTTGCTAAATCAGAGTAAATGTAAAGTTGGTGAATTTTTGTATTCAAATCCACACCATATCTGAAAATGTATTTTTCATTTGCTACTGGTTTATCAAAATAATTTCTATCTACACCTAATATTTCTGCAATTGCCTTTGGAAAAATAATTTTGACTTTCGTAGGATCATGAACATCAAGTTTGACTCGAGCACTGTTTTCACCATAAGTGATTGAAATGGTAGCATTGCTATTTTTCAGTGTCAGTCCATATCGAAAATTGATACTTTTTTGAATTTCTTCAACTAAATGGCGTGGAGAAGCATAATAACTATTTTTGATATAGATTTTTTGGTCTACATATGGTACATAGTTTGTACAGTTATCAATGTCTTCACACATTTTTCTATCAGTAAATCTTAAAATCACATAATTGTTTTCCTTAGTGATATTATTTACTTCAGTTGGAGTTATGACTTCTACCAAACCCACTTCCCAATTATCTTTTTCAATTTGTATGGAATGATCTAATTTCACTTTAAAGTCACATTGCGTATTTTTTGAAAAAGTACTGAGTGAACTATCACTCAAGAGTGTCAAATAAAAGTTGTTCATGGTTTGAGTTTGGGTGAATCTGTTTCGTCAGCAGAAATTGGATTAGTTTGTTTTCTAAATTTTAAACCTGGGGATGGTAGTATGTAACCGATAGAACTACTGAGTAAAATTAACCACAATTCTTTATCTGGACTTCTCAGACTGATTTGAACTAACGATGTGATAATGATCATGTATACAACAATAATCTGAGCAAAAAAAGTGAAACGATTTTTAACAATTCGATCATGACCTTCTGCAGATTGTTCTGAAGCAGTGTCACCACGTACAAACGATCCTCTGAGATCCATTTTCATGCTTTTATACAAGATCAGATTCTAAAATCCAACTGTCAAATTTTGAAGGATAACCTTTCCAGTGGACTTTAATTTATTTTACCCACTTTTTTCCTACTTTACGTTTTCTGTGATCTAAAACAGAATCAATTTCGTAAATTTGATCTTTCTCTACACGTTGTAACTCGTGTGAATAGAAAGTGCCTTTGACTAATTCACCCTCAAGATCTTTTATTTTATAGGTAATAGGAGTCTGAGTTTTGACCACTGCTAAAATTTGAAATAATTATTGTGTCCAGTTTGGTAAATAACCTTTATCAAATGTGCGTTTTGTTTTATTGATACGCACAAAATCACCCACTTTGAATTTTGGTTTGACTTTTTTAGAATTTGATTTGCCATACAAGTTTTCTGACACCTGTGGTTCATTTTTAAGAGTCACAGACACAGGTGCACATTTAATACTTCGATGATTAGCGTGATTGTAACCATGTACTAATTTGGGAAGAATGTCTACATATCGCAAAGTGCGATGATGAGTAAAATATTTCCACATGCGAGTTTTCAAAGTTCTTTGAAAACGTTCGACAATACTGGCTTTTGTTTCAGGATTTTCAGTAGTGAAGAAATGAATCTTCTTAGTTTTCAAGAAATTTTGAAATTCTTTATTTTTGAATTCAGTTCCTTTATCTGTTTGCAAACTTTTTGGGCATCGTCCACACAGATTTGAAAGCAATTACTAAAGTTTTTCCAGTTTTATCTTTAATAGGTACCACCCATGCATATTTAGACAAGACTTCTATGATGCAAAGTAAATATCTATGCTTGTCATTGGACTTTGATAATTTTGACAAGTCAGCCAAATCTGCCTGCCATTGAGTATTAATTCCAGCCACTACCGTTTTGCGTCGCAAAAACTTTTTACGGATAGGTTTATGTAAAGTATAAGTTTGTTGTTTTCTTAACCAGTCTCTAACATCTTGAAGTTTAACTTTTATGGATGATTGTTTAGCAAGTTTGTACAAGGCTTGTTCACCTGCATACCCAGCAGGACTTTTAGGATTGTAATACAGCTGTTCAAGCTTCATTGTAACTGACCCATGGAGAAGAAAACTCTTCTTTTATACGTTTTTTGGTGGCAGATAAAAGTGCAGGGAAGGAAAAATGGTCTTTGATACGTTTTCTGACACTCAAACTCTTTGCAGACCTGACAGAAACGGGAATACGACTTGCTGTTTTTCTGATAGTGCGTTTTTGTTTGGGAGTGATATAATCCGTTTCAGGAGTTTCTGGAGCACGATGCATCCAGTCCCACCTTTCCCTATTTCCAATGACATCTTGGGGAATATTCATGTCTCTTAAACCTTCTGCAAAAGCTTACCAACCTGTAGGTTCACTGCCTTTACGATGTCTGATGACATCATTGACCAAATCAATAATATTGGACCCTGGAATAGATTTGCCATAAAGTTTGACTGTACCATCATCTTTCCAGGACACATTTGGGTTATTTTTTAGAAGTGAAACTAAAAGCTGAGCTTTACGTTTCATGGTGGAGGGTACACTATCTATGACCAATTGATTCATTTTGGAAGAACTAGGGTCAGATGGTGAAAAAAGAGATGTTTCTTTTAAAGCTTTTTGATGAGCCGTTTTAAATTTGTGCAAGGTCTGGCCATACAATTGAGATTTTTCAGCTTCAGACAAATCTTCATTGGCCATGAGAGAAGATAAGGCTCTTTGAAGACTGGCTGTGGCAGATACATTAGGATTGGGAGGCAGTCTAGGTTTTTGAATTTGTTCCTCTTTCCATCGTTTCAAATCTTCCCAAAGTTTAAATGGCACAATAGCCATTTTACGACCATCCATATTTTTTATTTTTTGATAATTTCACCCAAGACAGAACCTATGATAGGAGCAATTAAAGTTTTTAACAACTATCCTAACAAGGCGCCACCTTTTTGATTAATAATTTTCTTTTTTGTGTCAAGTGGAACTTGCTTAGAACTCAGTAAACGTATATGTTGCTTTCTAGCTCGTAACTGATTCTTTTGAGCATTTGTCAGACGTACATTGCCTTTTATAAGATTGATGCAACATTCCCCTACACAATCAATGACTCCTTAAGAGATTCCTGAATCATTTTTTACGACATTTATTGGATAAATGAATCAATCCTTCCAAAAATGTACCATAAGTTTTAATCAGAGATTTATTTCTCATTTTATTTTGCAATGTTCTACGACGTGTTGTTGTTACAGCCATGTTTATGAGTGTGTATAAAATTTTGATGTACAGTCCTTTTATAATTTTCTTAAAAATGAAGTCGTCGACGTTCAGAATGAGGTGGCGATGGATATTTGTTTGGATTTAACATGTGCATGGTAGCACCAAATCCATGTCTTTTTAACAAATCTTGTGCTCTCAAAGGAGTAAATCTTGCTAAATTTATGGAGGATCGTCTTGCATTTGTGTTTGGAGAATCAAGACCTAAATTTTGCCATGAGGCAGGACTTTTACTTTTACGTTTTGTTACAAAACGATCATCAACCTTTCTTTTTTCTGTTTTCTAGGTTTTTTCACTGATTTTTTCTTAGGTTGTTTAGGTTAGTTTTCTTGTTAAATTTTCTCATCGACTTATTTCCATCCCATCGAATCAGACTTCGAATGATCACACCACCAAAGAATCCACCACCTCCAGGTTTTAAAATGATACTGCGTTTGACTTCAGGATCAACAATTGCACTTGCTAATTTTCGAACATCATCCTGATGTCTATCCATAAATTTTTGAGTTTGTTTAGGTAATTTCATCTTACCCTGAACAATTTTTCGAGCTGCCAAAGAAAACCATTTGATCATTTCAATTAAACCAGCATTTAAGAGTGATTTTCTTTTATGACTATCATGTTCTCTGCTTAAATTATACAGAGCACGTATCAGATTAGCTGATGTTCGTTGAGCCATTTTGACACAAATGATGGATTTAAACTCAAACACACATTTTTATACTCCTGGAAAATGGACAACAGGTCCTTGTTGATCTGATTTTGTTAACCAGTTTTGAAAAAATTGTGTTCTGAATCTCACGTTCTTGTAAGATATTATAAGATTTTTGCCATTCCTTGTAACACCAAACAATACGTTGGGGTAAAATATCAAATAAATCTTCTTTAAACTCAATCATTTTTTTAACAAATTCAGTTTTACCCGATCCACTTGGACCAGAAATAAAAATATTAGAAGGGTGTTTAAAAAACAAACTTCCAATATCTTGATTTGAGTCCAACTGGTGTGTAGAAAGGGCCATGTCTAACTGTGAAAAAATAACAAAGACAACTTTATTTATACTCAAATTTTAATGAACATGAACCAACAGTTTAATACATAATTAAAAAAAACAGTTTAATACATCAAAGAAACTGTACAATACATCAGACACAGTTCAATACATGTTTATCAGAAATAATACATGATCATCAGAACTACTCTATGCCAAATACCCATAAGGAACAGTATATCCATCTCCAACAATGACACGCTTAGTATAAGTGAACCGATAAGTCTTGGATTGCAATTCAGTAGCCACAGTCTTGTCTTTATGTTTTCTGATCCGATAGTAGTTGACAGTTTCTCTGAAGTCTTTAGATTCTCCCTTCACCCAGTTGAGCATACGATCAAAGTGAATGACTTGAGATGTATTGTAATCTAAAGTGAGTTCTTTCACTTTGCAAGTTGATTTCCTCTTTCCATCTTTGTCTACAAATTCATAGCCATAGTTCTATGGTCCCATGCCTACAAATTTCAAAATTCTAGCATTGGGCACTTCATCTGTCCATTCTCCAAGTCTGTTGTTGACAATAGTAGGGTTCCATAAATGGGGTTTGTGATGATAAATGATAGAGTCTGTATCAAAGTAGAGTACACGTTCATTCAGCTTTTCCAAGATTCAATAGAGCTTCAATCTGGCTTGAGCAGTGACGAAGGCTGCGACAATCACATTACTGCAAGCATGCGGCTCCACACTAGTTTCTGTATCGTCCCAGTTGACCAGTAGAAGATTTTCTCTGCAAATGTTCACATTCTTGACAATCTTGTTTGGATTCGTCACCAGATCAAAAAAATTGGAAGGTTCTGAGATATATTCTGTCTTGGTCATATTCTCTCTCTGTGCCAATTTTCCCCAGAGACTGTTTAACATGATCTTGGCAATAGCTCTCATTCCTTTATTCTTCTCAACATTCTCCAATCTGATTCCTTCAGCTTCAAAATAATCTTGCTTGAACTTGATCTTATCTTGCTCAGTCATGCACCAATCAGGATATCCACTTGATTCTTGTTTGATTCTCAGAAAAGTATCGATATAGCCAGCAAAAATCCCTCCTTCTCCAGATGCTTTATCGTATTGAGCTGTCTCTGAGAAATGCCAGACTTCATACACGTCCAATAACTTGTAACCCCTGTCCAAAGCCTCAAACAATTCGATGGTAACCCAAGTCCCTGTAAAACTTCTATCTTCTTCCTGTAAATGAGTACATCTCATATGAGGATCTGTCTTTTCAGCACAACTTCTACATAATGGAAACATCAATTTCTGACTGCATTTCTGAGGAAGTACTGGATGGTACAAATTGGTGGGTGGTAACACTTTACACTTGATCAATCCACAGTACTGTCTGATATTGTCTTTGTCAATATTCTCTTGAGAATAGATGGTGGGATGTCCAAGTGGAAACAGTCCGTACTTGCAAACATATGGGTAGAGTGAACACACATCAATGTACTTGATTTCTTCACTAGAGGATTCATCGATTTCCTGATAGAGTTTGGTCGAGTTAGTTCTTCCACCAAATAAAGCATCTCTTGGTCTCAAAGGGTCTAAGTTTGTAAATTCTGAGTCCACCAAAGATCTAAAGTCTGGATCTTCCTTGTATCTCTTGTCATAATCACATTCCCAAAGTTCCACCACCTGATGTCCAGCTCTTCTTAACTCTTCACTCTTGCCAATAGTCAAAATATACAACTGATGCATGGTCAAACACTGATGATGTTGAACTCTGTTTCTGTCCGGAAAATGAGTAGGGCATCCATGCCAGTAACATCCATAGAATTCAAATACAGTTCGAGATTCTTCATGGTAACCATCCACATAATGTCCATTGATTCTTTGCTCACCACCATTCAATGCATGTTTGATCTCGATACCACGTGTCTTAGCTTCACTTTGAATCCATCTTACAGCTTTGATAGAGTAATTCTTTTGATTAGGATAGCCTTCAGGTGGGATGACGGCAATACTGTTTTCAGGCATATGATTTTTTCTCCATACTTTTGAACAAGCTTGAGCGATAGTGCAAGCTTCAGACAAAGGATCGAGTCCACTAATGTTGATCAATTCTCGTCTGAAACAAGCACATCCTCGTCTTAGAATATCAACATCACTACGACAGTATTATTTCATCTCCTGTCTGAAGTCAAATATAGCACCACTCTCAATTTTCCATTTATGCCAAGCTAAAAATACCTCACGATCCTTGACAGACATCTGACCAGGATTGTACATGTCCACAGGAAAGTAAGGTCCCACATACTTTTGGTTTGCCAGTGTATTTGCAAGATGAGGAAAGTAACCTTTCTTCATCTCTGTCAAGCCAAAAGTATCTGGGAAATTAGCCAGTCTCATATGCAAAAACTGATAAGAATCAAGGAATGTGACACGTCCTACTTTCATTCTAAGTATAGTATTTCCATTCATGATCACTTCAGGTTTCACTGTACCATATTCTAAGATATATTGTAAGATGAACTGACTATCATATCCTCCAAAATTATGTGCAATACATGTCACTCCTTTATTCTCATCTCCTAAAATCCAATTGCAAAATTGTGGTAAAGTATCTATGCCTTCAAAGATAAATTCTCTCAGACCTGTTTGTGTTGAACAAGTCGAACAAAATGTATCTATGGGCAAATCCATGCAATCATCACAAGCTTTATGAGCAACACAGAAATTCACCTGATGTGTACCAGTTTCTTAATTTGACTCGAAATCAGAGAAGATGAAAAGAGATTTCTTAGGTTGAGAGACCTCTTCTTCTCCTTCATTTTCAGTCATCTCAGATTTACATTCATAACTTTGAATATAGCATTGATGATTGGGTCTAACAATTTCTTTACAATTCCTACATTTTCTCTGTCCTGGGCATACATGATTTTTCTTATTGCCAACAATCTTAAAACCACATTTACCACAATTATACACAAGATGACAAATAGATTTATGCTGCTTAGATTTCATTGCCTTATGCTTAGCATAACAGTCTCTACTATGAAAAGTCCTTTTACAGTCCATACAACGTATCTTTTCACCATGAATACAAGGAATGTCACTATAGCAATCTTTACATCCATCAGCACATCTATGGGCACCTCTGTTTGTATATCAAACATCACAATACTCGCAGTAATAGCTAGCACCAAGAAATCCTGTCACCTTGGTAATCACATCATAGTGATCTACTCCATTAAAGTAAATATGGATAACTCTCGTCTCAGGCTTCTTCTTGAATTGAAGTGGGAATATTAGTCCATCTTTAGGATACTGAGAATGGACTTTAATCAAGTACTTGGGAGCAAGCACAGCTTGGATCTTCTTGTATTCCTCAATACCACAAGGCTTAGTATGAGGAATCTTCGCTTGATCCAGTAACTTCATGGCTTCTCTAGTCTGCATAGATTTGGTTGACTTTCTTATATGTTCCCAATTCTTCTTCCAAGACTCTGAGTCATCTTTATCTGTATACATTTCCCCACCACCACAGCTCTTGCCATACACATTACATCTTTTGTATTGTTGATCTGTATAATACTTCTTTTGTTGATACTCATATTTTCTGACTCAAAGTAGAGACCAGCATGTAATGGTTTACGTCCGCTGCCCACTGGAAGTCTCACCACTGTGACTTGAATGGTCATCTGTCCGTCATTGATGCGAAAATTCTCATTGGACTGGAGCACTTTCATAATCTCCTCTAACACAGCTTCTCCAGTCATAGCTGAGACATCTCTCCATGTCACAAAGACACCCAGTTTCAATCCAGGATGAAAAATAGTCATCCGCATCTTGTCATTGGGTTCCATCTGGCATCTTTCTTTGATGTCTTCAACCAGCCGATCAAACAATAAAGACCTAAAGAATTTCAACTCAACATCAAGACTTTCCCTTGAGCTCGAAATAATCTAGACTTCTTCTCGTTGACTGCCTTGATAGTGAAATAAGAAGTCAAATCTTCATCATCTTCATCGTCTGAATACATAGTCATAGCTCTTCTTTTCCTTGGTGGTGGTCTAATATCATCTTCATCATCTGAGCTCTCTGTGTCTGAATAATCCACCAATTTCGGTTGAGGCTCTTTATCATCAGAAGTGGGTGGGGTATTATCTCTCTGTCGTTTAACCATCTTGTCTGTTCGAAGTTTAGTAGTGAAATGAGGCTGCAATGGGAATGCAAGCTCAATTTATACTGGAAAACCCAGATTTTTCTGAAATCATCAGTTGAAATTTTACAAACTGATAGTTGAGAACTTGATTTTTTTCACATTGTGTAAGGCGAGACTACATGATTTTTACAGGACTCAGATTTGTAGGCGAGACTACATATTATTTAACTAGGTCTAAAGTGCAGGCGAGACTACATATTTTTAGCTAGGTCTAAGCTGGCAGGCTAGATCACATTTATCTTGTTAGACCTAAAGTGTCAGGTAAGACTACATGTTTTTTGCTAGGCCTAAAGTGAAGGCGAGGCTACATATTTTTAGCTAGGCCTAAAGTGCAGGCAAGACTACAATTTTTGAAAATTTGC
This sequence comes from Loripinus fragilis, assembly GCA_964019695.1. Lineage (NCBI taxonomy): Eukaryota > Metazoa > Mollusca > Bivalvia > Lucinida > Lucinidae > Loripinus > Loripinus fragilis. The sequence goes on along the minus strand of OZ026519.1, from coordinate 13,404,796 downwards.
AAGAAGTATCAGGCACTGTATAAACAGCACCATTACTCCCCCAGTACTATCCTAACCTCAGAATCCCTGGCGATTGAAACTGTCTCAAATACAAGTCAAATTCCTGCATGTCTCTATGGACCAGAGAATTTGAGGCGGAGCCACTCCAACCCGAAGGTTGGCGCCCTTAAACAGCCTAAGCTGCTCTACTTTTAAATGCATATTCAACAGTTTCTGAAGCACAAAGCTTCTCTATGGGTCTCGGCGAACTATAGAGTACCAGTGGTAAGTTATTTTTGTTCAACATATATCTCTACGGACTTAATAAGCAATTATTTGCGATTCATATATAAAGTAATCCTATAACAAAATGAGTTTGAAATGGTGTCTCAAATTTGCATACATCATCCCATAATAGTTATCATGCCTTTATAGTATGTAAAATCGATAACTTGAATATAAGAGCTATCTTATGGTAAAAATTTGAAGTCAGTCGGATAAAAAATACCCGAGATATTACAAATTTGACAAAATTTCGCATATTTTTTATCGTTAAAATTTTCTTATTCAAGGGAGATAATTTATTGGCATGAAAAAGCAAGAACCGGATTTCTAAAAAGTAAAATCATGTTTTCCCAATAACTTGAGTTTGCCTGGACCGATTTTCAAAATTTTGCACCCTATAAAAGCTTAGAACAATTGCTATCTTATCACATTAGAAATAATTCATCTGCAGGTAACACATAAAGAGAGCAAATCAGTTATGGCATATCAACTACAGACAGAAATACAACATATGATATGGACTTATTCGATGTACAATTCAGCTAAAGGGTTAGGATTCAGGAAGCAAGTTCAAGAAGGATGGTTTAAACTTAGGTTGAGACGCTTGACAAATGCTTTAGAGACTAAATCTCAGGACATCTATCACCAAGAACTAGGCCAACTACTTCTAAGCATGGACGAATTACTAAATCTTCCTGGCGAGATGCGCTTAAGATTTCATGCGGAGATGCTCAAGATACATTACTCCAAATTTCACAGTATTGATAAAGCTCGTGTTTGGGTTGTTAGAATGAAAAATTTGACAATTGATAAACTTTACTCTATTCGTACTCGTGACACAGATATCAAGTATTTTTTGAATGGAATTATCTATGACAGTAATAAGTTTTATGGATGTTTGTACTTAAAGGAAGAAACTTGTAAGCATCAGGTCCAATGGTTATTGTCTGCATGGAATACTCAAGATGTATCTTTATCTGTGGCATCTTTAACAGCTGCAGGGATTAACCACTTTATAACCAGTGAACTGATTAGGTATATAAACAGACCAGATTCATATAACGTTGCCATTGGACATTATACTCCAAGACAGATAGAACCACAAATTATTTTGAAGTTTCCAAGTCGTGAATCTGATTATCTGCTGAATAACTGAATATGTATACGATCACCAAAAGTCTACCCTTGTGCTTAGATCAAATTTTACATTTTGATGTCTACAAAATAACTTTAGACCACATCTTATCATAAGAACCATCCAGTGCCGAGTTTTTGAAAACGAGAGCAGGAATCAAGAACTGGTTAAACAGATTTGAGACATTTGATACATTCAGATTTTGGACTAAACGTAATGCTCGAGAGATGTTGAGAATCATTGATGACACTCCTGTCACCTATATGGATTGGGTAACTTATGTGGCAAACAGCGAAAGTGTGATTTCTCACATCGAAGCAGTATTGAAAGAAATTCAACAAGCCTCAGAAGAAGAAGATATGGATTATGAAGATCTCATTTCAAACATAGATAGCTTGATCACGATATAAAAAGAATGATCAAGTCATTTTGATCATCATATCTGAGTTCAACATCATGGAAGAAGCAAGAGAGAAGAAATATTTGGAAATTCCACTTTCCAAGATATTGAAGTTCAGACCTTATAGAAGATTATTGTTCTGCATTTACATCTTATTTTCTCATGATGAGATCACTTTGGAAGAGATTCAACAGAAACTCAATAGTCCTGAAACTTTTGAAGATTTCAAGAAACTTTGGTGGATCAGTATCATTTATTTGATGGAAAAAGAGACACTGATTACATTTGAGAATTGGAAAAGATGTGTCGCTGACAATCCTAGTGTGATCGAATTTCTCTACAATCATAGAAGAGACAAAACTATATCTGGACTATAAATAGGTGGACACCAGTGAGAGAGAATCATTTTACTTCTGACTTTCGAAGAGTAAAGATGGCAAACAGTAGAGATCCAAGGATGGCAAAAGTCTATGATAAGAAGAGCATCTACTATCATTGTGTATCATTGAAGAAACTTTTTTCTCAAGAGGAACAAGCTTTGATGCAACCATTAGAAGATAGTTTGAGACAACAAGACAAGTTGAGGCCACCTTATGGAGAATGTCATCATTGTCATGATACGGGACATTGGATTGGAGATTATCCAGAGGCAAAGAAATTAAGAGAACAACAGATGTCTACAGATAAGAAGAAGCCTGCATATGGACAGTGTTTTATCTGTGGACTTGTAGATCATTGGGCTCTAAATTGTCCTAAGAGAGAAGAGGATTTTACATCTCAACAGTCTTCCGTATCTGCAGAGAAGCAACAGACTGAGTCTTTAGTATCTACAGAGAAGCCTTCAAGAAAACGAAAGGCTCCTGAAATAGTTATATCTGATATCAGTCCTAAGAGAAGACGCTTGGACACTCGTTCAAAGAAGACAGCTATCCGTGGGAAGGCAGGGAAGAAGCCATATTGTTTCATTTGTAAATCAGACTCTCACTCACCTCGATCCTGTACAGAGATGGTGACGGAGAACTGGGATAAAGTGATTTCTCATGATGAACCAGACAGTGACTCTATAGTGCATATTCATTAAAGACTGGACTTAAAGGATTTATAGTGATTCTCAATAGTGTTTTTGGATTTAATTAAATTTACGGTGTTGAAATTGTGTTTGTTTTTATTTTTGAGGTTATTCTTTAACGAAACTAATTGAGTAGCCCTGAAAAGGACTGTTTGTTTTTTTAAAGTCTCCTAAGTAACAAAATATTTCTAACTTAGAAGATTTTAAAATAGGCTGAACAATGGCCACAGGTTTTCTGGAACCAATCCCTCTACGGGCAAGAAATTGCTCCAATCCCAACTTATTTTGTTGTCTCTCCACCTCTTTCCAATCTTTTTGTTGCAAAGCAGCACACAACTTAGTCAAACTGAATTTTTCAAAGAACTTCATTTTTTTAGTGAGGCACAAAGTACGTTGGGTAATATAGTTGGATAAGTGGATTGACCTATATTCTACTCCTCCGCTAGAGAGAGCAACTTTAATCTGATTGGTCCATTTAAAGATCATGCCATAATCAACCCATTACTGTGAACATGGTTAGGAGATACTACAATCACATATATCTTAGGCATAGCCTTACATACAAAACTAAGTGCAACATATTAAGTTATTCTTTCTTGAAGAAATGGGTGGCCCTGAAAAGGGCCGGTTTGGTGGTTAAATTACCACAGATACAAAATTTAGGAGAAGGGCCTTTTACTGGGGCGGCCACCACAGGCAAGGCATCGCACAGCCCATTGTTCTACAGTTATAGTTCTTCTCACTGGGATGTAGAAGGGTGGATGGTCTGCCTCCGCATCCCAATCCTCAGAAGGATGAGGTGTGGGGGAAGAATTATCCCCCCAATCTTCCTCCTCGTCACTGATAGTCTCCACCTTCACTTCCATTTTCGCATCATTAGTCAAATTTTTCGACCCTTCGACTCATCTCCAACATCTTTTGATGATTCTCAATCATTTGCAGAAGAAGTTCACCTGTATCCTTCACAGCATTCACTGTCTCCAGTAACTTCCTAGTAGCATCAACCATAGTCTTGCCCTGCTCCTCCAATTGCTCCAAACGCGAATCCAAATTGCAAGCCATTTCGTTGTTGTTGTTTAACACAAAAACAGAATACAAATTTGAGTTTTGAAACGAGCTTTTATAGTTTTCAAAGGGATTGACCTACATTGAACTCCTACGCTAGAGAGAGCAACAATACACTGATTGGTCAGTTCATTTATTTTCACCCAATCAGAGTTGACTTGATTTCTTGAACCGCGGGAACTTTAAACTAGGTCAATCCGCTTGACAAGTATAAAAGGCTTGAACACACTACACTTTCACCATTCATAATCATGGAGCCATCACTGACAATAGATGATATGATCAACAATCCTGACCTTTTGCTATCAGCAGTGAATGAGACATTTGCTAGCGATACGACACAACAGTATTATACGCCACAAACACCCTCAGCATATATACCTCAACCTGTTCAACAGATGCTGCAAAAACAACAGTCAAAGACTCAAGTCATTGAAGTCTTACTCAAGGAACTAAATGAGTTAAGATCTAGAGTGAAGAACTTAGAAGAATTGTCTCAGCAACGTGCACAGCAGCAACCTGTAGAGATGCCATCCATCCAGATACCCATAAGACTTGACATTACGACAAATGATCAAGACACCAGTCAAAACATAGGAGTTGGAAAAGCAACTAAGAAAATTAGAATTACTAAGAGGAATGCTAAAAATCACCAAGACAATCAACAAACAGCCCTTTTCAGGGCTACCACTTTCCTAGAAAGAATACCACTAAGTTGTTACTCAATACACACTAGTTAACGCTACAGAGTGATGCCTCTAGGAGTTGAGGTCTTGATTGACCAAGAGACTCTAAGACACATGGTACTTATTAGCCTTGACTATTACACACACCATATGTCACCACATACTATACCCCCTAAAATGACTAAGTTATCTTCAAAGCTGAATTTAACTAAGTTATTTTATATAGCACCACAGCAGAACCTTTATCTCCCTCAAAAATGACTAAGTTATTTCCCAAATAGCCCAGGAAACTATCACAATCATAGGCCCAGCCAGAATTTCCCCTAAAATAAACTAAGTTTTTCTCAATATCCCAGGAAACTATCATAATCACAACCCAACCAGTGAATATGACCAGGAAACTATCTCAATCATAGGCCCAACCAAAATACCCCTAAAAATAAACTAAGTTATTCACAGCTAGTCACTCAAGCTTACCAGGATAGGCATCTATTGGGACCGGGACTTTTTATCCTGAAAAAAACTAAGTTCTTTTCAGGCTTAAAAGTCCCGGTCCCCATAGTGCCATCCATTACTACTCCTTCCATTTGTTCAAAATAAGGATTATCAATATTAAGTAAGTCATCTAAATATCTGGAGGTAGAGTTAAAAGCTTCAATAATATCAGCTTGATTATTGTCTGACAAAGACAACATAAAGTCTCTCTCATAACAAAACAAAAACAAATCTGCAACAAGAGGAGCACAATTAGTACCCATTGGAATACCGACAATTTGTCTATATAATTTTGAGCCAAATCTTATAAATATATTGTCTAAAAGATAATGGAGCGCATCAAACATTTTCTGACATGACCACAATTTATATCGTTTAGGTTGTTCAGAAGTAAAAAAGGCATTTTTATCATTACAAGCCAAATAAAGTGAGCCTTCTCTATTAAATGTTTGTTCAATTAATTCTGTTAGTTTTTCTTTTATTAGATTATGAGGCAATGTAGTATAGAAAGTAGAGAAATCATATGTAGACAAACCAGATGCTAGAAAACCTCTAGACTTCAATTTATTAAGAATTTCACCTGAATTTTTAATAGACATAAATAAATTTTTACCATTTCTTTCATAAACTGTTGTGCAATATTTAATGACATGGTTTTTGATTGCAATGAGGCAAGAAGTCAAAAGAATAGACAACTCAGTAGTTGTACATGCACTAGAATTAGCAATAAAACGCGACTTATAGGGCCGTTTATGAAGTTTAGGTAGCAGTACAACGTAGGAAGCTTGCCATGGTCCTCATCAACAAACAACCCAAACTTAGCTGCCATATGGCATCGATGCCTATCAACGATAGACGTCTCATCAAGCCTGTTATGCTCATATGTTTTGGCAGTGCTAAGTTCTTGCTTTAGTGTGTTAATATAGTATCTTTTTAAAACGACCATAACATTGTAAGCAGCCTTATCTGCGGGGGCCAAAACAAACTTCCTATGGAATTCCTGGATCCCTTTCTTCAAGTGTCTAAAAGTGAATTTAGGTTTAGGTGGTAGAAGATCTAAATTGTTGCAATAAAATGAAATTCTACCATCAATAATTTTAAAAAATATTTAGTTTCCAACTTTTTAAGGCATTAGACTCAACATGCTCTCGTTTACACAAGCAATTACAAAATTCTTGTAAGTCTCCTGCAATTTCCTCAGGACATGATTTGAAGTCTATTGGCGCAGGAAACCTATATTTAGGTCCCTTACATATAATAGACCGAATTCTTGAATCAGTTATGATTTTTAAACCCCCTGTGACTATATGACCAGCAGGTTGATAGCAATACTTAGAGTCTATGCAATATCAGGAGTCTGGAATAGAATTTTCGATATCAAGTTCTGTTACTAATTTGTTATCGTTAAAAACAGTACTACGAATAGGTTTATTATACTTATAACAAATGATAAGGGATTCCTTATTGTCAAAATAAGTAGGAATAGAAGAGATAACAGATTTATCTTTAAATATACTGGGTAAGTTAATGAATTCAATCCCCTTGTTGACAAATTGAATTTTAATAAAATGTCTAATATGATTAATTTCTGAATCTATATATGGCCGAAGAGCATGTTGAGTGTAACACCGGGTAAGAATTGCTGCATCATAAAGTTGATGAGCTCTATCATAGAATTTATTAGCCTCAATATCCAAATTACGAAGTGAAGATATAGAAAGAGTTACTAAACGTGAAAGGGCCATATGTCGGCCAGAATGTTTAAGATGATACTTAATTCTTAACTTTTCTTTATCTTTATTTCGAGTACCTGCAACCGTCCACTTACCAGTTCTACGTGATCAAGTATCTCACACGAAAGATTAGGATTTAATAGTATGCCCACCCTTCACTGTTAGTACTTTTACCACTGAAGAAACAATATTTGTCCCATTCCCGTTCCCACAGTTCGCGATTTTCTTCTACTGAATGAGTTTCTTGGAGTAAACATATATCATTTTTTTTTATCTTTAAGCCATGCAAATATTTGTTCTCTTTTAATATCACTGCCTATACCTCTTACGTTATATGAGCATAACGTGATGCTCATTAATTAAAGTATGAGTAGCTGGCAAAAAGTTGGGCCGTGATCGACGAAAGAAAAAAGAAGAGCATGCATATTACATAAACCCACATGTATATATATGAAGAAAAAAAGGAACACCTTCCCAGATGAAAATAGGCATACAAGCGTTATATAATGAGTCATCGGGCGAATAATGCTTGCTCCTTTCTATACTTATGCTCTAATAGGGCCTGGATAGGGATCTCAAAGTTGGCAATAATGAAAAGTTTTGCTATTCAATCGTTCACGATAAAATATTTGCCTAGTCAAAAAAATTCACCTGTTAATCAGTAGATAAATTTTATGTCAACAGCTCCTCCTGCAATTTGGATTGTGTTTGTTCGTTAATCAAAGCTGCTTTTTGATCCTCTGATCTTTTTGGCAGAAAAACTATTAAACTTTAAGCCAAATAATCCTAGACGTTGTTTTGGGACTAAACATTTCTAATCTATATAAAATAAAGCCGTAAAAATAATAACCGGTGTACCCCATTCCACGCCCTCTATAAAAACCGTCAATAATAGGAAGATACAGAACAAGTACATTTTACTGATGTCACTGTTGAGTCTCACTTTCTCCAATATGCCTATTTGGGACACATTTTTGGCACACGTAAAAGTATGTTGCTTATAGATATGAGATTCTGGGTGGGTGCTCCGAATCAGAACGCCACAGCCAGACCCCTACACATATTTTAGTTGAAAACTAGGGACCGGTTGAAGTGCGTGAATGACCAGATCAAGCATTTGCATTTTCACAATTTCTTTTTGTAGTAAGATGTGATCGCTTTTGCGAGACTCTTTCAAGATGCAAGCTGTGACCCATGCACACTTCAGTTATCAATAAATAATCAAGCTACGAGGGACGTTTTTATGTTCGTAGAATGGTAGATTTAATGAAAACAGCGAAAGTAAATGCATACATCATGCATATATTTGGAAAGATTGAGCTTTTATCTATACATGCAACCTAAAATTATTGCAAAATGCATTACTTTAATGACTTCTAAGAGGCAAAGACATATCTTTATATCGGACACTGGAAATATGGTAAAAACATGACATTTATGGACTTAGTTTCTGATATAACGCTAGTGACAATTGCATGAAAATGGGTCCATAGCCATACACAGCTTCTGAAAATTTGGCTGCAGATAAAAGGCACTAAGTGTTACAATATTATATGACCATTAAAGCATATACGCAACAATCTTCGGATATGGAAGATTTGTTTCGAACCTCAGCAAATTGTACAGTAGGCATATGAACTTTTTTTGTAAAAAGTTGACACAAGTGGAAGTTGGATACAGGCTTTTGAATGTGGCTCAATATATTAGTTGTAAAGTAGTATTATATTTTTTCTTGTTTACATGGTAGCTAGAAGTGTTATGGTAACTTTCATCACAAAACAAAGTTGATATTTTTGTTTTATTAGAAATGAACTGCAAAATAAACAGCCCTAGCGGGTGCTAAAATCCCTTATTTTGTACATATGTCATAGGGTACATTTAAGTAACCACCTTTCCCTATCCTTACCATACAAAGGCCTGCCCCTATATTGTCAAATGTATATAGTGTAAACAGATTATGTAGTGTGACGGTACTTAGGTCGTTGTAGGTAGTACCTTTGGTAGGTAACTGTAGGTAATATGTAGTGGTAAATAACCGCTTACACATAACATATAATCATTGTTTACACCTTGTGTGCTATACTGCATAGCACCTTTCATATTTGTATAAATCATTTGACATATTCATTTATTAAATATATAATTCATATATATTTTGCAGGTTAGTAGCCTTTATCATATTTATTGCAATTGAGTCATTTAGGTGATATTCATATTGCAATAATTGCTTTATTGTAAATTGTGAAATTCACTCATGCATATGTGTATATTGAGCAATGGCGTGTATGTAAATAACAGCTGACACATAAGACATAATTATTGTTTACACCTTTTGTGCTATACTGCATAGCACCTTTCATATTTGTATAAACCATTTGACATATTAATTTATTAAATATATAATTCATATATATTTTGCAGGCTTGTTATAGAACCCATTACGAAAACCCTTGTTGGGTACAGTATATGCCCATAGGGCCAGATGTCCTGCGATAAAGAAACAGCAAATGTGTAAGACATCACTGTTTGTTAAACAGGAGGAGGATGTAATTCCAAGTAAGTAAAGAGTAAAGTGCTGAAAAGAGATACTGACATTGGGAATGCACATACATCCACTTTGAGGGATAAAAGTGCTGAACTAGATGGTTTGCATAGTAATCGCAAATCAGAATTTGATAGAAAAGAAGCTTATTAAATGCAATTAGAGGCTGACCTTTTAAAAAAGGAGAAGGAAATTAGAGAAAAGATATGTTTGGCTCCATCTGTTGAGCATAAAACGTTAAAGGATATAGATGAAGTAAAGGGTCAGGCTGAGAAGTCAGTAGATACTGGGTCTGCAAAAGCAGAGGTGAAAGGAGTGTCAAAACCAGAGCTGACACATTTTATTAAGCCATACATTAGTCAGTTTTCTGGTGTTGATCCAATTCCAAAGAACGGAAGTTCTTTTGAGGCTTGGAAGTTGGAAATAGAAAGTTTGAGGAGATCAAATATTTTTCCAGAGTATCTTATTACTCAGTCAATAAGAAATTCATTAAAACCACCAGCAAGGAATACCTTATTGACACTGGAGCCACTAGCATCAAGTGATGACATTCTAGTTAAGCTAGATAATGTGTTTGGAAACGTGGCAAGTGGACAAAGTATTCTGCAGGAATTTTACACAGCTGTTCAACAGCCGAAGGAAAGTGTCACGATGTGGAGTCTAAGACTTGAAGAAATTTTCCAAAGAGTGGCACAGAAAAGTGTAATTCCTGCAGAACAAAAGAATGAAATGTTAAGGGAGAGATTTTGGAGATCTCTATACAATATTGATCTCCAGAATGCTACCCAAGTGCATTACCACCAAACAAAAGACTTTGAGGAATTGAGAAAGAAAGTTAGAGCAGAGGAATACCAAAGATTCATTCATAAAAAGGCTCTAGGAGAAGTTAATACACTTCAACAAGGAAAGCAATCTCAAGTCAAGACAGAAACTCAGCACCAGCCTTTGACTTTTAATACTGAGAGTGAAAAGCGTGAACAAGATCTCCTTAAAAGATTAGAAAATCTTGAAAATGACATGAAAAGAAAAGGAAATTGGCAAAATAAAAGGAGAAGAGATAGAAATAGTAAGAACTGTTATGCCAATCAGCATGGGAATAAAACCCAGCAGCAAGGGCAAACAAATCCAAATAATGTTCAACAAAAGGATGAACAAAATGAAAATAAAATTGGAAACAAGCAGAATTTAAACTTGTGAATGCCTCTGTTGCAGGGCAAACAAGAGGCTCAAGTAAACAAACAAACAGCCCTAATAAAGATACATTAAATAGATTGATAGGAAAGAGAAATGAAAGTGATTTAATAGTGAACAATGTAAAGACAAAAGGATTGATAGACACAGGATCGGAAATAAGTACTGTAGGTGAAACATTCTGGAAATCACTATGTCCCAGACCTGAAATACATGTAACTGAGGAACTTGAAATAAAGTGTGTGGATGGAGGTACTCTTCCATACCACGGATTTGTGGAATTGACAATTGGTGTACCTTCTCTCAAGAGAGATCAAGCGTCTGCCCTTTTTCATGTAGTACCTGTTACGGACTACAATAAGGAAGTCCCTTTTATTGTGGGCACCAATGTTATAAGAGAGTATAACAGATTGCAGTCAGCTGAAAAGACTATACCAGAAGCTTGGCATGTAGCTTTCAAATCACTTGCTGCACAGCATGTTGGATTTGTTAAAACCACTTCTAAAATGTGTTTAAAACCATGGGAAGTTAAGGATGGGACAGGTTTTGTTCGCAAGTCCAGAAACTGTGAATCAGCCATCACTGAAAGCCCAGAAGCTGGGCACTTCCCAAATGTGACTGCCAGTCCAAGGATTGTAACACTGTCAAACCCAGGCAAAACATCAAGGGTACCAGTGAGACTTTGCAACATGTCAGCAAAGATAGTTACTTTACCGCCTAAGAGTAACATATGCAAACTGCAAGAGGTCATACTTTTAAGATCATTGCCTCTTAATAACACAGAAGGTGTTACAGCACATATCAATCAGCAAAAAGTTGAGAAAGAGAGACCAAAGCATTTAGAAGAAGTTAATTTAGATGACACCAAACTCTCTTCAGTGCAAAAGAATAAAGTTGTGCAGTTCCTCAATAACTGGCAACATGTATTTTCTCAAAGTGATACTGATCTTGGACATACAGATCTAGTACAACATGAGATTCATTTAGAGAATGAGCAGCCTTTCAAGGAACCATATTGCCGTATACCATCAGCGTTCATTCAAGATGTCAGGGAACACCTCAAGGAGATGCTTGAAATGGATGCTATACGTAGATCGAATAGCCCTTTCAGTTCCAACGTAGTTATCGTTCGAAAGAAGGATGGCACTATATGCTTTTGTATAGACTATAGAAAGCTGAATCAGCGTACTAGAAAAGACGCTTATGCCATCCCCCGCATCGACGATACACTACACCTGCTAGCTGGTGCAAAATATTTCACCAAATTGGATTTAAAAAGTGGCTACTGGCAGGTGGAGCTGAAAGAGGAAGATAAACCCAAGACTGCATTCCAAGTTGGGCCACTCGGGTTTTATGAATGCAATCGCATGCCATTTGGTCTTTGTAACGCTAGAGCGACTTTTCAAAGGTTGATGGAAAGATGTATGGGTGAGCTTAATCTCCATGACTGTCTCATCTATTTGGATGACATCATAGTCTTTTTATCAACATTTGAAGAGCATCTGGAGAAGTTGCAGGCTGTATTCTCACGCCTTGCATTGCATAATTTGAAATTAAAGGCAAGAAAATGCGAATTCTTTAAAAGCCGAGTACACTACCTTGGTCACGTGGTGTCTGAAGAGGGTATTCAGGCAGATCCAGCCAAAATTGAGGCTGTTCAGAACTGGCCAGTGCCTAAGAATGTAAAGGAAGTTAGGCAATTCTTAGGCTTCACCGGATACTATCGCCGGTTTGTTAAGGGATTTGCTGAGATAGCTCGGCCATTGAATGACCTCTTAGTAGGTCACTACACAAATCCCCAGGCTAGAAAGAAAGTGAAAGTAATAAAGAAACCAGTGCCTTTTGAGTGGAAAGAAGAACATCAACATAGCTTTCAGACTCTCATTGAAAAGTTGACCACGCCACCTGTACTTGCATATGCAGACTGCAGACTTCCATTTTCTGTGCATACAGATGCCTCTTTGAATGGTCTTGGTGCAGTTCTGTATCAAAAACAAGACAACAAAGAAAGAGTTGTAGCATATGCAAGTCACAGTCTGAAGCCTTCAGAAAAGAACTATCCAGCGCACAAGCTTGAGTTTCTTGCATTGAAGTGGGCCATTTGTGAGAAATTTAGAGATAATCTCTATGGTAGCAAGTTTGAGGTCTTGACCCATAACAATCCTCTCACTTAAGTGCTCACTACTGCGAAACTTGATGCTACAGGGCAGCGCTGGGTAGCTTCTCTCTGTGATTATGACTTTGTCATAAAATACAGAAGTGGCAGGAAGAACATCGATGCCGACAGACTTTCCCGCTGTCCAGAGCCTGACAAGGAAAAGATCATTCTTCCTGATGTCATAAAGGCTTTGTCCTTTTCTGTTGGAGATGAAAGTTGTCCATTAGTGGAGAGCGTGGCACTCTCAGACTCTCAGGCATCAATCCCACCATTGCTTCAGCCAGAAATTCAGACCAGCAGCTGCAAGCATATGGATTGACGTCAAAGGATTGGAGGAGAGCACAACAAGACACACCAACTTTGAAGTATATCATGGACAGACTTGAGCAAGGTTTAAATGCACCTGCCAAGAAGGATGTTGATCCATTGATTGACACCAGATACTTCAAAGATTGGGATAAACTTTGTTTATCAGGTGGTATTTTCCACTGTAAATCCACACTAAATGGACAGGAATTCCTCCAACTCGTTCTTCTGCCTGGATATGAGGATATTGTGTTCCAGGCCCTCCATGATGACCTTGGACACCAGGGCAGAGACCGTATTACTTCGCTGATAAAACAGCGCTTTTTCTGGCCTGGTATGGATTCGTACATTAAGTCTAAGGTCAAAGCATGCGACAGATGCATAGGAGGAAGACCAACATTGGTCAGCGGGCAGGGTTGATACCCATTGAGTCTTCTGCCCCTATGGAAATCGTGTGCATAGACTACCTGTCCATTGAACCTTCTAAAGGTGGTGTTGAAAACATCCTAGTCATTACCGATCACTTTACACGGTATGCGCAGGCCATTCCTACAAGGAATCAGACAGCCAGGACTGCGGCTAGGGTGTTGTTTGACAATTTCATTGTGCATTATGGCTTTCCAGCACGTATACACAGCGACCAGGGCCAATGCTTTGAGTCCAACCTAATCAAGGGGCTGTGTACGATTGCCAATGTGGAAAAGTCACGCACAACACCCTTTCACCCTATGGGGAATGGACAGGTTGAAAGGTTCAACCAAACTCTTATTCAGATGCTTGGAACCATGGAGGAATCCAAGAAGAGTGATTGGAAAGCACACGTTCCATCCCTTGTGCATGCATACAATTCAACATTTCATGATAGTACAGGGTACTCGCCTTTCTTTCTGATGTTTGGAAGACACCCACGTCTAGCAATAGATGCATTCTTTGGACTCTGTCCAGATCATATGAATGCAACCAAACAGACAGAATATGTGAGGAAGTTAAGGCAGCGTCTTAACTTTGCTTACGAGGAGGCGAGTAAGGCAGCCAAGAGAACAGGATTGCTTAACAAATCAAAGTAGGATTTGAAAGCAAGGAGCTCCGTTCTTGAGCCTGGTGACCGTGTACTTGTCAGAAATGTTGGGCTGCGTGGCAAGCACAAGCTAGCTGACCAATGGGAACACAATCCCTATACAGTCAGGGAACAGCCCAACCCTGACATCCCTGTTTACATTGTACAGGAAGATGGGAGCAGGAAGAAACCAAGAACACTTCACAGAAATCTGCTCCTACCATTCATGGAATTACCTTGTTTGGATCACTCTGAGTCTTCATCTGACCAACCATCTGGACAGGAACCTCAACAGGATGAATCTACCGTTGGTCTAGTGGACAATATGCCAGCAGCTTTATTGCTACCCTCCAGTGGAGATTCTGAGCTAGACTCTGACATTGATGCACAGAATAAGTCTGGCTATGAGGCCAGCTCTGATGCAGACAGTCTTTCATCTGGCTCATCTGGCAAATATGTACCACCTCACCTAAGGCAGGGTCATCCATATTTTCTGTCAAAATCAATGGCAGAAGATAGTTCATCTAGATCAGGGTCTTCACAGGAGGGGCATAGAAAGCGAAGGCCACAACGACAACGTCGTCAGCCATCATGGATGCGGGATAAAAATTGGGTGGTTGGTTAGATGACTGCTTAGGAGTGGGTTCAGACAAGTTAAGCCTTCATGTATTGGTCAGACTTGGGAGTTTTTAGACCTCAACAGTTAGGATACAGAATGTTTATTCGTATCATGTTTTTATTTGTATTTTATCTCATCATCATCACTATCATCATCATTATTTTTTTTTAATCTTTAATACTGTCATGGAAGCAGAAATTGATATATGATCTTGTTAGGGGGTGACTGTTTGTTTGCCTGTTATTGGTGTGTCTCTAGAAGTATATTCTATCCTAAAACACCTATGTGATTTTGTTTCTGTGCATTTTGAGTTTGAATAAGCTCTGGATATATGCATTCAGAATTTATATTATACTTGTAGCTACCTGAGTTTACAGGAATTTTCTTGTTGACTACTCATTGATTTATGTTTCAGGTATATTTTATAGGGATGGAGTTATTATTTAACGTTTGGACAACCAGCGAGATATCATTGCTTCCCTGATACATGTATTTTATCAAATTCAATCATTGTATATATTTAACTCATTTTATCTCAGCCCTTACAGAAAGGAATACTTGATATTTGTATTTTTTTATTTCATATTGACAGGTGATGCCAGACAATGATGCCTCATGGCGTCAGCTTGAATAAAGATATATGTCTGTCATGTCGTTTGTTTTCAGGTTTTCCTTCCATTTTTTTTAATTATTCCGGTGTTGCCTCTCAATTCAGTTGTTTCCTGTGTGCCTTATATCGTCATTTACTAAACTTAATTTGCATTTACAGGAAATGTGCTCCTCTCCAGTATGATCAAGGGAAATGTTCATATCTTCATTTGATATGCTTAACTATATTTTAATTTCCAGGTCATATATTAGAGCGCATACATGATATTTAAGACTATCTTAAATATTGCTTACAAGTTTAGTTCGGAGCGCTAACAACAACTGCATTTGTAATCATCATCATTTTTGTTGTTTGTACATACATATGTCATTTCAAAAAGGCTAACTGTACCATATAGAATGTCAAGACGCCATTCCACTAAGAGGGGAAGTATGTCATAGGGTACATTTAAGTAACCACCTTTCCCTATCCTTACCATACAAAGGCCTGCCTCTATATTGTCAAATGTATATAGTGTAAACAGATTATGTAGTGTGGCGGTACTCAGGTAGTTGTAGGTAGTACTTTTGGTAGGTAACTGTAGGTAATATGTAGTGGTAAATAACCGCTTACACATAACACATAATCATTGTTTACACCTTTTGTGCTATACTGCATATTTCATATTTGTATAAATCATTTGACATATTCATTTATTAAATATATAATTCATATATATTTTGCAGGTTAGTAGCCTTTATCATATTCATTGCAATTTAGTCATTTAGGTGATATTCGTATTGCAATAATTGCTTTATTGTAAATTGTGAAATTCACTCATGCATATGTGTATATTGAGCAATGGCGTGTATGTAAATAACAGCTGACACATAAGACATAATCAATGTTTACACCTTTTGTGCTTTACTGCATAGCACCTTTCATATTTGTATAAACCATTTGACATATTCATTTATTAAATATATAATTCATATATATTTTGCAGGCTTGTTATTAGAACCCATTACGAAAACCCTTGTTGGGTACAGTATATGCCCATAGGGCCAGACGTCCTGCGATACATAAATGACGCCATGGAACGTTATTATATTTAGAAAATTCATTAAAACTGTTTTTGTGCCTCTTAACAGGTGTTGTTATTACTGCAATTAGAAAATTATGCAGATCTGATTGCTATTGTTTTTTCTACGCAGGGTTGACTTACCCCACCCACGTTTTATAACATGGGGGTATGACAGTGACAGTGACGGGAAGTTGCACGTTACACGCTTAAATCGATACATCAATATAACTGCTGACGAATGATGCAAAACCTGAAGAAATTTTAAAATTTGTACATTATCGTTATTTTAACAGATATAATAACTAGCACTTGACTGTGAATATTTTGGTATATTGATGGGTGTTTAAAAGTGTTATAGAAGATCAAACAACATGCTTAAAATTTTGCTGCACTTGTCTACGATTAGCGTTTGAATAATTAATTTTGATGGTGCAAAAGAAAAATCCGCTCGACAAATGCTTAAATCACCATAGCGAATAGAACTTAACAGTGTCTTGTTTTTTGCTTGCTGCGTGGTTAAAATGACATGAATTTCGACCAGTGTCCTTTACCATGCCCTATTCAAAGCTATATATCTTGACCAAACTAAGCGCGAATGATGTAAAATTTATACCTGTTGATAGACAGAAGCTAGACCTTTTAAAACATATATACTTATGATACTGTAAATTCTATATTTGTAGAGATACAGCCCGATTCTACGAACATAAAAAATGACCCTCGTAAAAATGTCAAGAGCCAAGACAAAAAAGGCATATTCGACCGAAAAAATGGTGCGGCTAAACCTTTTTTGACCAAAATGTGGTCCGGCCATGGCCTTACCACCAACGACGGCCATGGCATATGCGCAGACTCGTCTTAGCCTTTCCAGAAAATATGCCAGCGACACGCATGTTTGCTGGCGGACCTATTATGGCAATTTTCTATCTAGTCTCTGTAGCTGAGGAAACTGGTTTAAGTCTCGCTTTGTCGGACATCCCGAAGACAGATTTTGTCGCAACTAGGCCCAATTATATTCTGCTAGCTCTTGTCCTAGACAGTTGACGATATTGCTTGAGTCTATCTCTAATCACGTAGCCATGGGATTCCATGGGATTTAAATTCAAACAATCTTTGATACTTTATAGTAAGGAACCATGATGAACTTTGCATTATTTTAAGCTGGGTGAGTTGGCAAGTAAACAATCTAGACTATAAAGACTATTCATGCTATTTTGATATAAATAGATTGTTTACGTGCCATCTCCAATAAGTCAAGCTAATTATCAAAATGGTATTGATCACGAAGTGCTTGGTACCCATGCTTTGTACTCCTCCCCCCACCCCCTCTTAACGAAACACACATACACACACGCACGCGGAAATTTTACGCGAAATCGTATTTTAGTCTTTCCCTGGTTCAACTACGCACCGAAAACCCCCCATCTACTTTCGGTTTAAACGCGGAAGTAGGCGCAGAGTTTAGATAATTCAGGAAAAATCACTAGTGATGTACTTTGTTCCAACAACATCGCACATGAAGTGAATTTGTATAAATGGATGATTAATGATGGTGTCATAGCTTTGATCAGCTTTAGCGAATACATAGCGAATAACTTCCCTTGAAATCGAAAACGAAAGTAGGAATTTCTAAAGTAGTATCACGCCACTTCCAGGATTTGACCACATTTTTCAAAATTTAGACACCCACACAATTGGGGTAAGTACACTTTTTATCGTCCTACAAGGTTAGCTTTTAAAAATAAATGTTATCTAGAACCACCATATAGCGCCTTATAGTTTCTTTAACGTTCTAGTTTTGCTTTTGCCACTTTTTTTAGCAGCTTTACAAATGACTCAGGCGTCTGTCGTCCGCCCGTCCGTCAACATTTGTCATCTCCCCAGAAACCACTCCAGGCCAATCAAGCTCAAATTTCATATGGAGACCTTAGGATGCGGGAAGGAAATTGTATTCAAAACGGATCCTGGTCGCGTGACCAAGATAGCCGCTTCGCAAAAGCCTTTAAAAATCTTCTGCGGATGATATTGGGACTTGGTGTGTTGGGGTATAGAGCCTACCAAGTTTGTATAAATGACAATCCTATGTTGACCTTGGCCTACTTAACGTCAATGCCGACGAAGGTGGGATCAATGGCCCTGGTCACATGATCAAGATGTCCGCCACGTCCATATATGGTAAATACCCTTTAAAACTCCCCTTCTCCATAGCCAGAAGGTCAATGACCTTTTCACTTAGTATGCAGCATTGGTGATATGAGTCCTACTAAATGTGTTCAAATGATGAGTCTAGGTTGAGCTTGACCTACTTTACGTCACCAAATTTGCTTCCTAATGTATTTAAATATGATTTTTTTAAAGTTTATTTTTTGAAAACTGGTGAAGCTTTTCTCATTATTCCCACTTGATGTGTTTAACCTAATGAGACAATGGTTTTAATAAGTTGCAAAGGTCAAGGTTGACCTTTCAGCCAAGGTCGCTCATATTGGAGTCCTATCAATATATTAAAACAGTCTTCTCATAAACCATTAGGCCAATTGTTCTCAAATTTCATACGAAGACTCCTTACGATAAGTTAACCAAAATATGTACATTTTTTGTCACATAACCAGGGTGGCCGCCATGGTCATATTTGGTAAAATCGCCTTTAAAAAAATCTTCTCCAGAACCAGAATGCTGGTGACCTTGATGATTTGATATGTGACATGTGGGATGTTAGACCTACCAAGTTTGTTCAAATGATGACCGTATGTTGTACTTGACCTACTTAGCGTCAATGTCAAATTTGCTTCCTAATGCATTTAAATGTAAATTATTTTGAAGAGTTATTTTTTGAAAACTGTTGAAGCCAAAGTCATGTTTCTCACTTGATATGTTTAACCTAATGAGACAATAACTATAAATAGGTCAAAGTGGCTCAAATTGGTGTCTCATCACTATATCAAAACATAGTAGTTTTCTCAGAAACCATTAGGCCAACATCAAATTTCGTATGAAGCCTATATAATCACACGAACAAACATGCCCGCCATGCCCATATATGGTAAAAGCCCTTT
Source organism: Loripinus fragilis (assembly GCA_964019695.1). NCBI lineage: Eukaryota > Metazoa > Mollusca > Bivalvia > Lucinida > Lucinidae > Loripinus > Loripinus fragilis. The sequence goes on along the minus strand of OZ026519.1, from coordinate 13,385,350 downwards.
ACAAATCTTCTACAGAGTCGGAAGGCTGAGGACCTTCGGACTTGGTATGTAACTTTTGGCGTGGGCCCTACCAAGATTGCACAAAATGATGGTACTAGGTTGACCTTGACCATTTACGACAAGGTTAAATTTGAATACTAATGCAACACAGGTTAAGATAAACAAACGCTTTTTTGCGTAAAGTTGTAAAAAAAAATTTTGCCCATAATTGAGACGATTGTTTTGAGTACCCATAACATTTGTTTTGGTTGAGAAATAAGAAAATTATTTTCCTGTTACGCATTCTTAACTAAAGTCCTGAATGCATTTAAATGGGTCAATGGAAAATCTTGAAATCGTGATTTTAGCTCACTTGAGCCAATGGCTCATAGGTGAGCGCTTAGTATGCCAATGACTCCGTCGTCTCGTCCGCCCGTCAACGTTTTCAAACATATTCCCCTCTAAAACTGGGTCAATTGAACTCAAATTTCATATGGAGAATCCATAGAACGCAGGAAAATATCCAAACATAGTTTAGTTGGCAATCCGAATCGAAAAAAAGATGCATATTTTTGGTTTTGTTGGCATTTTTGAGTACATTTGTTAGACCACTTTTAACATAACATTTAGCATGTGCACAAAGCCATAGGGGTAGATGCCAAGTCTGAATTTGCATACGAAGGCCAGAAATTGTGTCAAAGGTCATTGAGTGCAAAAATGAGAAAATATGTACTACTGTAAAACAACTTTATCTTTTTATATGTAAACATATTTCATTTCAAGCCAAATTTTGTATGCTTATAGTAATAAGTCTGAAAAACATTGATAAAATGTTTTTTATAGCTAAACTTTAAAATGGGGTCAAAGGTCATCAAGTGCAATAATCGGAGCATTTTTACAAACTGTGTTACTTTTTTTCTCTGGTCCAATAACAAGATGCTTTTTAAACTCTAAAAAGGGTAGAAGTCTTTCAGAAGGCTTAAGTTAACATGTTTATCATTAAAGAAACCCCTTTGGAAGCATCCTGTTATGGATGCAATTCTGACGGAAATTCTCCCTCGATTGGGCTAAACTGAGATATATGGGCTACTTTAAGAGTTTGCTGCACCTCTCAGAAAGTAAAACTATTTTCAGTATGAAACATGTCTTGGGGCCTGAGAAACCCATAATGAAATAACTTTTCTGTGGTCATTTTTCTTTCAATCACCTGTAATCAACATTACCCTACTGGCATTGAAAAACACAGTGCACACAGTACAAGACTAATGTTGATTTATTTTAATAGTATTAGTGAACAAAGTTTAAGCATTAAATGTTTAAACTAGACATACAATCAATTGCATACATCTGTGATATGTATTTCTGCTCATCAGCGATACGTATGTTACATTTATACTAAATTGCAGATAATGACTTTACAAATTACATGTATTAGAATAAACCATGATACCTGACCTGAAATATACATGATAATGATCTATATTCTATTTGAAAATGTTCTGTTTCAAATATTTTGAAGTTGTTTGTAACTTTTAACTTGCAGTGAAGTAAAATCAAGTAAATATTTAAATATGCTAATAAGTATGTAATTTGTACTGGCTCCAGCATGTAACGCAAAGCTGCTTACAGATTCATTTTTCTATTATTTACATTGCATTGGAATTGGCAAAATATCTTTCATAATGAAATTAAATTATAACCATATTAACAATAATGGATCTTAAATTGCTGCACATATATTAATTAGGTCACGTAGGTAACAAAGGGTGCCTTACATAAATGGATAAAGGTAGAAAATTGTTGTTAGGCTTTTATAAAGTTTGGGTCTGCTCTCCACAATTCACTTACATATACTACACACATTTTATTCTATATAAGACTTAATTCAAAAGAGTGCTATGGGTTGGTCTGCAATATGTGAATGTGGCATTTCCTGGTCTTACTCAATTACTTTTTGTAATTTGCTTGGCTCTTTTACATTCATATTGCAGTTTTCAGATTTCTACCAATGGTACATAACGATAAACATGCAATCTACATCATGATTTAAATATTAACTTAATATCAATAATTTACTTAAAATAGCATTACAATATTTCATACATCTAGTGGCAAGGCAGGAATTAAGGCAGGGGTAGAGCTGAGTGTCTTCTATAGCAGGTATAGGTTTTAGAAGATTGCAAATAAAACACCATAGTACAGAACCAGCATGGTTTATGTCCAAATATAGGATGTTACATAGATCTTGTATTAAAGATTTTCCTTGTATGCTGAGTTCTTTTAATTTTCACTTTTCACTGTTGACAATTACATTATAAAATGAATTTATCATCTGTCCCCATTAAAATCTTCTATGTTTTGCTGAACTTGATTTCATATCATATTGTATTGATGATTATCTTACTATATTCTGCAGAAATTCTGATAGAAACTATTCTGCTTGTTAATTAGCTTAGACTAAGATTGGTTGAGGTAAAGTTACCTGAGCCATGTAGCAGTCTTTTAAAGCATCTGAACACATTTCATGGTAACATAAACAACAAATCATTCGAATGTTAGTGATACATTATTTTAAAGATCAGTTAACTGTTTTATTCTTAAGCATAAAACAAAAACGTGACTCCCAAAATTCACTAGTATGGTTTGCATCTCTGAAACTCACAGATTAAACTGAATGTTGAAAAAGTAGTGTCATGCGCAGCTGATTTCTTTGCTTTTCTTATTCACAAGGTAGTTTGTTTTTAGTTTTGTTTATGCACTAGTTGATTTTGTTGAGCTATTTTTAACCCTAATACATGTTTTATATATGTCCTATGAAAAGTGAGTTATGGTCTGTTTGTTGGTTTTAAAAGGTTTACTAAATTAGGCTTTTTGTGATAGTCTTAAATATATATGCAAAACCATCGAAAATGTGAACAACATTGCTGACAACAGCTTGCAGAAAGCATTTTAAGCATAAACTTCCTCACTCTTGTTCCTATATCCTTGTAGATATTTGTGAAGACTAACACTGATTGAGGACTGTCTTGTATATAGTGAAAGGAAAGTAGTTTTGTTTTATTTCATATGTCATATTAAAACTACACATTTCGAGTATGTTATCAGTAACAAGTTCTATCCAATCTGATATATTGCACTTGTATCTATGAGCAGTAGATGTATACATTAATGTAAGTCACCTACCCTATATGCAATCAATCCCTATCTTAGCAAATTGTCATGGTTAACAGATAGATTCTACACTAGAACAGGCGAGCTAACTACCTTAGGATCTTATATACATCAAGCGAATCAGAGATGTTAAATCAATGGATTATGCTAGTAAATGTACATATTAGATAACCATTTCAGGACACATTTACTCTAAATACTAAGAAATAACCCCAAACTGATGGAAAATTATGAACACAATCAAATCATCAGGTGCTCCAATATGGTGAATGCCTGTGTTCCCAAGAAGTCACCAGACATCTGTTTTGGGGACATTTAATTTGGAATAAAACTTGCATTGGCATTTTACAGTTAATAAGAATAACATAAAGAAACACATGCCAATAACCTCATAGCATTTTATCTCTATCATCATTACAAAAATAGTAAGCAAAATTTGTTTAAAAATGATACTTAGAATTGAATTTATCGACACTGAAACAATTACAATGTATAAAACGTTGCGCTGTGATAGACATAGATACATATTTTATGGTATCTTAAAATTAGAGGTTACCTTTAATATCATATCTATACTGCTTCTATATATGGATGAATACGTTTGCACAAGCAGCCTTATTTCAAAGAAATGCTGTTTTGGAATCCACATCATTTCATTAATGTGTGCAAATGTTTAAAGTTATATGGAGGATTACCCTTAATGTCAGGCCTATTTCCATGATATACCCCACAAAAAGTTAACAATGTTTTCACTGGATGGTCATTATTAGGAATGTACCTGTATATTAGCTTTATGTTATGTATGTTACCATCTGCTAACAGGTCGATGTGAAGACCAATGTGAGGATATATTCCTTCCAGTATATGGTATTTACCATATTCTATCATAGTTTCAACACGCCTAATGTTTTATGAAAGGAGGCTTGGTCTTTGTGTTTTCATGAAGCTATGCTTAGTATATGCCATTAGCAGGTAGTGGCCTTGTAAAAAGTGTTTTACAATTACTCATAGATGGGAACAAACACAACAAATGTGTGAAATGAGAAAACAGAAATATATTTTAGTCCTATAAGCATGAGATCATGGCCAAGTCCTTCATGAAAGCTGTAGCTAGGAACATATACCTTTGAGAAATGACTCAATTTCAGATGGTAAAATGTAACGTAAGTAACAACTTAAACACATCTTATGTATAAAAGGATAGGTAATTGCATAAAATGACGTATTCATACAAAGCATTAAGCAAAAAAAAATTTCTTCAAAATGAAATGGTTATTCATAGCTGTATTACATTTTAATTGATAGTATACAGTAACGTACTTTACATGCCTATTATGAATCTTTGACCGCGAGAAATTTGGAAAACTATTGCTTTCCAAACATGATAGACACACACCTAGCAGGATAGCAATAAAAATATTCTTCCATTAGGAAAGAAGGGAACTTTAAATTTGAATTTTGCCCCTATATAAAAAAAATATTGCTACAATTTTTACCGTTTTAGCACTTAAATGACCTTTGATCCAAACACACATCATGCCTTGATGATGCTGTTTGTTTATATAGCATGGCTGTATTATCCCAAAGAGATTTTGCATTACTTTGAATCATAACTTTCGAAAAAAACTAAAATCTGACGTATATACAAGAATTTGCACTCAGTTGACCTTTGACCTAGTTCTGGGACTTTGGGGCATTTCCAGACTTGGCATCCACCCATATCCTTCTTAAAACACATCAAAACTACACTTTCAGCATTGATGCCAAAATGTACTCAAAAATGCCTACCGATTTTTTTTCAGGCTCTGGATGGCCAACTAGTTTTTCTCTGAAACCACTAGCTGGGCCAATTGAACTCAAATTCCATATGTTATATACACATTGTTCCTGTCACATGAATATGTTAAGTTGACCTGGATCTATTTTAACATTATTCAGGAGATCGGATTAGCGCTTCATGACCTCTAGTTTAGTCATATCAACTTATTGTACAGGGTCCGTGCAAGTATTCATAAGAAAATATATACCCATAAACAAAGCGGGACACCAATTTAAATGGTGGTACGCTGGCTGACCGATGATTAGCCCGACATTGAATGCTTGCTTGAATGCTCTGTGATTTTCCAGGGGAGGGGGTCCATATCAGTCCTTCTATGGCCCCGTGCAATGTTTAATTTAGAAAATATTAGTACTTGGTGTCTAGAGGATGAGGTTCCAACAAAGTATGGTGAACAAAATTAACGCTTGGGTCGAGATGAGGTAAGTGATTATTGGTCAACAGCGTAGACAGCCAACATGTAGCCTCGGCGCACTATCAGCCCACGCGGAAAGCCATTCGAATGGCGTTTCGCTGGTGGGTCAATGGTGACCCGCTTCCGTATGCTTAGTGGGCTAATACCTCTCATTATACCCGCTTTTTTCATTTTTCTTTAGAAAAAAAGTCTGTCCGTCACTTGTAAGTGCATCTCCTCTTAACTGTTGGACGTAGCAACTTCAAACTTTGCAGGTGCATTTCGTGAGACAATGTATTTTCTTGTAAATGCATGTTCTCCTAAGTCGTTAGATGTAGCCACATCAAACTTTGCAGCTTCATAGGTCACATGATGTAGAGGGTACTGGGCAACATTTTGTATAACTTTGACCCCAAGGTCTAGGTCAAAGGTCAAATAATGTTTTTTTTGTAAGTGCATCTCATCTAAAACTTTTGGACGTATGCAGGTACATAGGTCACATGATGTAGAGGGCACTGGGCAACATTTCTTATGACATGGACCCTAAGGTCAAGATCAAATGATGTATTTTCTTTTAAATGTATCTCCTCATAAACCGTTGGAAATAGCAACCTCAAACATTGCAAGAGCATAGGTCACGCAATGTAGAGGGTACTGGCAACATTTTGTGTGACTTTGACCCCAAGGTAAAGGTCAAATAATGTATTTTCTTGTAAATCCATCCTCTCCTAAACTGTTAGACGTATCAGCTTCAAACTTTACAGGTGCATAGGTCACATGATGTAGAGGGTACTGGGCAATATTTTGTGAGACCTTCAAGGTCAAGGTCAAATAAAGTATTTTCTTGTAAATGCATATCCTAAACCGATGGACGTAGCAACATCACGCAAACTTCGCAGGTGCATAGTTCACATAATGTGGAGGTTACTGGGCAACATTTTGTGTGACCTTGACCTCAAGGTAAAAGTCAAAGGTAAAAAAGTGGGTATTTGCGATGGCGTACCATCGACTGCTGCTCTAGTGTTCTTTTTCACTTCAGTCTGTCATGACTTGCCACGCAGATCGACATTCTGAGTTCCGCCACCGACTATATGACCTTCAACAGAGAGGACTATTCACAGACATTACTGTCATAGCAGCTGACCAAAGGTCGTTTGAATGTCACAGGATTATCCTCTCTGCCACGTCGCCGTTCTTTGAGACGATGCTTCAAACAAATATGCTTGTAAGTATACATACCACATGCACAGTTTTAGTTTATGAGGGAGGGAGGATCCAAATGCAAATTTAAGCGGGCAATCGTCGTCCGATAATGGCCCAACATTGAATTTTGGCTTGTAGCTTTGTGATTTTTCAGGCCCCCGGCCCTGGGATCCGGACCAGTATTGCTTAGAAACCCTTAAATTTTTGTAATTATTCAGGGGAGGGGTACGGACCCACTGTCCTACCTCTGGTTCCGTTCATGTACCAAAAGGAGTCAATAGGACCAGCACGCGAGAATTCGGTAGTTAGGCCAGATTTTATTTATATAAATTGTTTAAAAGGAGAGGCTACACTAAGATTTTAGCACCTCCAGAAAAATAAAAATGCCATTTTGAATTATATTTTTATTTTGTTTCTCGACCTTCAATACCTCTAAAGAAACATTTCACCTGAATCCTTAATGGTGATTTGCTTTTATTTAATCGACTGAACTTTATTCAATTATTTTAATTTGAACCATAGATTCATTCATTTTCTGTTCAAGGGTAGCGATTTTATTGGCACTGACCAAACGCTGTACACCGGGACAAGGTCCAAGTTGTCCACAGTCACTACTGCTATTCGGGCCTTAATGCAAATGAATGTGATCGGTGATGCTCATTATATTTGCGCTATAAGGTTATGGGCATATCAAAAAATGATAATTTTATCCGATACAAATAATCATACAACCATTTGATATCAGTGATATAATTGATCAAAATATTAGTGGTTAAATAAATCATTAAAAAATCCGGCCTTGCTACGCAAAGGTATTGTATTGGCACACACACACACACACACACACACACACACACACACACACACACACACACACACACACACACACACACACACAACCATGCGACGCACGCACGTACGCACGCACACGTGAATAACATTGTATCAAACAAAAAGCCTTTAAAGTAGGAACTGACATCTGACCCAGGATACCACCTGGAAAGTGACAAAAACGCAATCAAACATCACAAACAAGAGCAAAGACGTCAGCCCTTTCCCAGCAAGTGACCACAAGGCAGCAATGAACAGACGCGAAAGTATGACAAACGCAAGTCATAAAACACAAATGATCCACAAAGAAGTAGCGCCTTGGAACTGTTAGTAAAGTATTTTACTGGAAGGCTTAAACCGGTTTCACGGCGCCAACCTCACCCTTAGTTCAGTTGTGGATCAAGACACATAGATGTTTGGTTTGCATGAAAGACCCCTAACTTATCCATGCATCATCTCCTAGACCGTGTAAATCAGATATAAAAAGGAGATAAAGCAAAGATAAGGATTCAACAGTACATAAAACTGAATACTGGAGCAAACGAAACCCAACTGGGCCTGACAACAGCCAAAGCATCAGGCCCCAACCATCTCATTAATAGATTAGTCTTTAAGTCGGAACCGTCATGGAGTCTGAATTCCGACCCTACTCATTCTGGATACTGGTAAACAGGTACTTTGGCAAACAGTGGGGATCCAGATGATGCATTTAATCAGGGTCTGCACTATTTGCTGAAATAAAAACAACCTTCAGGGTCAGAAATAAATCATTTTTATAGAAATTTGACTGACAACCCCGTAAATTCAAAATGGACTATTCCATACTTATTGTATCAATATGCATGGGATAGTTCATCAGAATGAAAAGAGTTTTCATATCTGGAACATTGTCATTTTCTTTGCAGGAGACTGAAACAGGGACAATAAATCTGGCCTTCGATGGAGAAACAGTCCAATCAATTTTGAATTATTGCTACACAGGCGAGCAAAACATGTCAAAATCGAATGTAGTGCTTTTGTATCAGGCTGCACACATGCTAAATATATCACCATTGATTAAGATGTGTGAAGAATATCTGGAAACGGAAATTAGCAAGGAGAACTGTCTTGGCATATGGAAGACTTCTCGTGTGTTAGGAAGATCAGATATGGCGGGAGTTGCTAAAGTAATCGTCCTGCAGAGTTTTGCCGAACTTTGTTCAGTGGACGCGTTTGACCAGGCTGACCTTAGCATTGAAGACCTTAAAACTTTATTGGGGGACCCTTTTATAAATTGCTCGCCGTCAATTAAATGTAGTGCTTCACTTATATGGCTTATGTTACAAGAGAACTTAGAGAAAGGAGTGGCATTTGATTTATTCCAGTTTCTTGTCACATCATGTGGCGTCAATGTTGATGACTTGCGTGAATCCTTCATTGAAACAAACTGTGACATTTGGAGTAATTTCACAAATGAATCCGAAACAATGGTGCGCAGGAAAACTTTCCAGGAATTAATTGGAGAACTGCCATCTATGTGTTCCGAAAAATTCCAATCTCGCCACGATGAAGGACTTGTCATTATTGGTGGTACATTCTTGGGCTCTAGAATTTTCATGATGACTTTGAACTTGCGTGATCATAAGTGGTACTGTCTTGAACAACTTCCCGAAGATCCTGGATTTAACTTCGCAATATGCTGCAGTGGCACCAGTCTTTACCTAACAGGCGGATCTAAGAGAAACAACCAGTTTCTGCAATATGACATAGTTGAAAATGCTTGGAATAGACTTACCAATTTACCGGTAGGAAGAGATAGTCACGGTATGGTAGGCTTTGATAGTGCTCTCTACATGTTTGGTGGATGCACGAATCCCCCATCTTGCGAAGCTTATGTTGAAATGTACATACCAGAAGACAGATCATGGAGAAAAGTTGGGGAACTAGCGAAGCCTGTTAAACACACTAGCTACTGTGTACTGGAAGACAAGATCTATATGTTTGGTGGAAGCATAGTCGGTGATGATGCACCTTCCAATTTGGCGCAGTGTTATGATACACGTGACAATCTCAGCTGGTACCTTCAATTTAAGCTTCCGTTTAAATCTAAAGCATCAACATTGCTAGCCATTGCGGGAACCAGAGAAATATACCTACTTCACAAGGGAGTAATATACTCTATGAATCCAAGAAAATCTGTTCAGGAGGTTCTGTCTTTATCAAATGGTCCTCGTAAAGGAGCTGGAGTGGTATCCTACGGTGAACAAATTCTCATAGTTGGGGGAGAAGATGACAACATGGAGATATTAGACAGGCTCATTTTGTTTGACCCTGTGACAAACGATGCCACACCTTTGCCTTACAAAGTGCCATGGCCTGTCACATCTTTCCATTTTTCAAAGATAAAAATTCCATCTGCACTTGTTCACGGCTTGCCGGAGGTTTGCTCGACTGGTGGCGCTATTCCAGCAATAGGGTATTAACCCTAAAATGTATAATATAATCTTCAGTTCTATAAACTTCCTTCATTTTAATCAGTATTCATTTTAAGAGGTTTATGATAAGAATATCTAAATAATTAGCTGTGCTTAATCATTAGCCTGTCAATATTCTTTATCTGAAAATGCTGTCTGCTTTTTAAACCCACTGCATATATTCAAGTGCATTCTAGACCTGATTTTGTCATCGTAGCAAACAACATGCACCCTGATCCGATTGGTTCTTTGGGAGAACTCTGAGGGTCCATATTGTTTGCCATATATGCTACCTAAGAAAGAGAGCAAACGACAAAAGTCGTTACTCAGACTGGTGGGAAAATAGGTTTAAACTGATTTTCCTGATGGCAAATAGTGAATACCCTTATGAGATTCCGCATACTGTGTCATCACATCTGGGTCTTCACTGCTTTCAAATGTCCCATTTGTTGGACACTAGGCTTTACCCCCCAAGGAACGGAAGTGATCAAACAATTGCAAGTGAACAGTAAGTTACGGCACTTTTGATGTTGAACATTGGAGTATCAGTCACTTGCTATCAAAAGAAAACGCAGAGTGCATAAATATGTCAACACGGCAGCCATTGGAGTGTTTGTCATGATTTTACTCTTACTCACGTAAGTACCCAGATAATTATCCTGAAAGGGCATTTGAGATCATTAACACATTTCGTTGAAATGACAATTGCTGTATTTTGATGCAACTTTGTTATTTCATACACCATAAAGGCTTGATATATTTTATATTACATGCTTTGTTATAAATATAAATCTAAACAATGTTAATGGTTGGTTTCAGCATAAATTCATCTAGTACTGGTTTGCTGTAATAATACACATTGCTACGAGACATAGTGTACAGTTTGCCTGCCTGGTATTAAAGTGCAATCAATAGTGTAGCCCAGCCTTTTGCAGTTTGTGCTTCTGATTTCCAAGCTTGACAACTATCCTTTTTGATGAGATGGTCATGAGGAACCTTTATTTATATTTCCTTGCTTACCACTGCTTTTAGCAGGGCAGTTATCAATTGCTGGACACATGATGTTTACCTGATACACTTTAATGCTTAGGTTAAGGATGCAAAGGGAAAGTTGTGATTAGAATAAATAGCCATCCTAACATGTCCACAGCTTTTTACCGTGGACATAAAGCAACTAACCAAATATAGAAAATATGCATGGTTCGGCCGTTTTCTGCTGCAATGTTGCATATCGTCTTTAAGCAATGCGTATTTATGTTATTTGTTTCAAAGTTTGTATCATGATCCCTTATTGAACTTTGCCTAAGTGCAAATAGTTTAGACCCAAATCAGACTGCTCCTTTATGATCATCAGCCTGATCAGGGCTCATAGTGAGTGCTTCCATATGTTCAAAAGAAGCCTGAAGTGCATTTGGATATAATACATGTATTATACGCATTGGATGTGAAGCAGACAGCAGTTTCAGGAAAAAATATTGACAGAATCAAGCTAAATATTTTATAAATCAGTTAAATTTAACATTTATTGGCGTCCAAAGAATTTTTTTCATAGTAATTTAAAATTCTGAATTGCTTTCTTTATATTTTGTACCAAAAATGTTATTGGTACTTAAAATAACCATATCAGTGAGGCTGTTTCTTATACATTCACCCAACAATATATCTTTTGCTAGGAAAGGATGAAGCAAATTTTAATTGTTGTCTGCTCTCTCATCTGCCGATACACTTTAGAACATTATATTGCAAACGATATGTACTCAGATCAGGCTGTTCCTTTAGGGCTAGTCTCATCAGGGTCCATAGTGTTTGCTTCCAAGATGAAATTAGTCTGGATTTCATTTAGGGTCATACTTCATATTAATTTAATGAATGAAATATGGGTCAGCTTATGAGATTTTAGAATGTATTGTATGAGATTAAAGTAGCTCTTTAAGGATCAATGTTTTGTTCCATTTGATTAAAAGTATCCTGTAGTGCGTGTGAATATATGCAGCAGACGATCAAAGCAGACAACATTTTAGGACAAAAATTTCTTGACAGGGATAAGCGAAATAAAGTTGTGGGTCGAAATGTTGCCGCTGGTATGCATATAATATAGCAATAGTATACGAGTGGCCGTTCAGTTAAGTCGCAGTTGTCATGTACAATCCATAAGCGAACTACAGCAAATGACTGAACGGTACCATGTTCCCACGTGTGCCATGCTTTCGCCATTTGCTACTTACTGGTTTCATTTTTACAGAAGTTATTAGAATTTGCTTAGAAAGTACTAATATATGAAGACTAAAATTCCTAATGATAGCGGATTTGCACTTTCATACACGTTGTTTACATGTTTACAAATTCGAAAATCAGTCGCCATTAGTTGGTAAAAAAAGTAATCAGAATGCAAATTCACTGAACACTGAACATGAAATAGCATTTCAAAGTCATACATACATATAACTTACCTGAAGACCAAAACTCGCTACTACTGTGATTTTCGTGTTAGAAAATTTGTTTGGGCGTGAACGAGAAATTGATACTGCAAGTGACCAACCGTCCAATATATAACATCGCAAGTGCTGTTACTTGCGGTTCACTCGCAATTGTCCGGTCACTTCCGCTCCCGTGGGGGGGGGGGGGTTATGCAACGTTGAATGGCTATAAGCATGATTTCACTACCACATTACTTCTTCCTCTGTTAATGTGCATGAATCCAAGCAAGCATATCAAAGCGAGGAGGTGATGGTTCTTTTGAACTCCCTTAACAGAAAATAAATTCCAATTTTACGCTCAATACTTTTGCTTAACTGGACCTACAGACCATATTCAACTTCGACAGAGAAATATGTGGATCATGAATTTTGTTTAAATTAAAAATGGATAATTATGGTTGCTATCAAAATGTGCACAAATATCAATTCTCGTTACACGTGTTTACGTATTTTGATGTGTACTGTACTGTAGTCAGATACTTTCGCTTGTTGTAAGTTACAATCGAAAGTATGTGCACAAAGTACTGGTTAACCGCTTAGTCAAGCTTGCTCAGTTTAAAGGTGTGGTTAGGTGAACTGACCGTCCCAACATGACCATAGCTGTTGACTGGGACGTAATGAACCAAACCAAACAAACAAGCAATCTGTACTGTAGCACACATTCATCTGACATTGTGAGAAATGAATATCTCCAGCCACGTATATCTTTTAAATGGAAAACTAAAGCTGAAACAGTATAATCTTTTTCTGCAATAAAACATTATACAAAGCTTCATAGGGAGCGCAGTGGCTCAGTGGTAGAGTGCTTGACTCAAAACCGAGAGGCCGCGGGTTCGAGCCTCACCGGCGTCACTGTTTTGTGATCCTTGAGCAAGACACATTTATCCTAGCTTAGTACTGGTTCAACCCAGGAAGACCCGTCCCTGTTTAACTGAAAGATTGTTGATGGGACGTTAAGAATCAAATTAAACAAAGCTTCAAAATCTATGTGTTGCTAGGGTTGCATACAATTGTGCAGTGGTACTGTAGCGGTAATCCAAATAAACTTATTCTCAATACTATCAGGATTGAGTCATCATAATTATCTCCATAACATGTTGCTTTAAATTGCTTTAGTCCGGCAGAATTTTGCGAATTTTAGGAGGACCTGGAACATGATTTTAAACTTTTTTCTTTGTTGATTCTGTAAGTGCATGCATTGTCCTTGAAAAATCCTAGTGATGCCACCCTGGCATCATTGAGCATTTCGATACATACCAAGATGGCGTCCAAGATGGAGGGCAATTATAAGTGAAACTATTGTGGAAAAAAAGTCTCAAACCCATTTTCTTTCTTAAATTGTTAGCTATGAAGTTGGAATCTAATAGAAGACGTTTAGCTTGTAACCAAATATAAAAGTAAAATAATAATGTAGACAAGATAGCCGCCAAGATGGCAGTTTATTACAACAACAGAAATGAGAAAATATTCCCTGAGACCGACAAATTCCAGGGATTTGTATATAAAATGCTTATTTTACTGATTCTTGAACTACAAACATTATTGCTGTAACATTCCAGTGATGCTATTCATGCATGCTTCAGAATTTGATATATTCAAGATGGCGTCCAGGATGGTAGCGGACAAGCTTTACGAACCCGTGGGAGCGGCACCCTACCTGTATGCATGTCTGATGGATTTGTAACAGATCAGATGCTTTGCCTGACTATTACTTTACAAACACGCCTTTCTGAATCAATAAACCCAGCATGCATGTCTGATAGAGTTGCACTGTACGAGCAGGCATATCTGAGAGTAGCACAGGATCAGCAGACTTGTCTGATATAATGGCACCTCTATACAGGTAGCAACGAACTTTCATCCTTCTTTTATCTGCATTCGACTAGTAAAATGTCGGTTGCAGTGGCGATTGACCAGCAGGCATGGCCTATAGTGAGGTACCACTTCAACAGGCATGGTCTATACTGAGGAACCACACCAACAGGCATTGCTGATAATGAGGCACCAAACCAGATGGCATGCCCTATAGTGAGGCGCCACACCAAAGACAAGCCTGATAGTGAGACACCACACTAGAAAATATGGCCTAAAGTGAGGCACCATACAAACATGCATGGCTGATAGTGAGGCGCCAAACCAGAAGGCAAGAACTATAGTGAGGCACCACGCCAGCAGGCACGGTTGATAGTGAGACATCACACTAGAAGGTATAGCCTATAGTGAGACACCACGCCAGCAGGCACAGCTGATAGTGAGACACCCTTCCAACAGGTGTGGCAACCAGAGAAGCACAACACCAGCAGATATGCAAGATTGAGTGGCAAAAGATCAGCAGGCATGCTGATTGAGTGACAACGGTCCAGTTAACATCCATCTTGCAGCAGCACTTAACCAGTAGAAATATAGCAAGAATTGAGCGAAGCTCACATACCCCCGGCGGTAGCCATCAGAGGTTGTAACACTTTAAGAGAAAAGACAAAATTGTCAAAGATTTCATAATCCTAAATCAAGTAGTTGATGAGAAAACTTTGATGAAAAATGTCCATATGTGTTATATAAGAGTGACAGAAGGAAAAATTGAAATTTTGAAAAAAGAAGGCAAAATGAGGATTAGCACCTTAGTTTTCACAAGTGCACAAATAATTTCATAATCCTAAATCAAGTAGTTGCTGAGAAAACTCTGACATAAAACGTCCATATGTGTTATATAGGAGTGACAGAAGGAAAAATTGAAAAAGAAGCCAAAATGAGCCTTAGCATCTTTATTTTCATTTACACAATACACTTAGCCTACTTGAAGGTGTACACTAAATTTGAAAACACTGGCTCCAAAAGGAGCCGAGAGATCTGCGGCAGAAATTTTCATTGGAGAGAAAGAAAAATGAATAAATAAAAGGACTGATAAGCAATATGTGGCTGTTCTTTGGTTACACAATACAACTTATCACTATCAAGCATTGTACCAGATTTCAGAATCCTAACTCAAGTAGTTGCTGAGAAATCTTTGACAGAAAAAATGTCTATATGTATTATATAAGAGTGAGAGAAGGAAAAAAAGAAAATTTGAAAAAAGAAGGCAAAATGAGGATAAGCATCTTAATTTCCATTTACACAGTACACTTTGCCTTCCTGAAGGTGTACACAAAATTTGACAACAATGGCTCCAATAGGAGCTGATAAATCTGTGACACAAATTTCCATTGGAGAGAAAGAAAAATGAATAAATAAAAGGACTGATAAGCAATATGTGGCTGTTCTTTTCTTACACAATACAACTCATCACTATCCATCTTTGTACCAAATTTCAGAGTCCTAACTCAAGTGGTTGCTGAGAAATCTTTGACAGAAAAAATGTCCATATGTATTATATATAAGAGAGAAAGAAGGAAAAAATGAAAATTTGAAAAAAGAAGGCAAAATGAGGATTAGCTTCTTAATTTCCATTTACACAGTACACTTTGCCATCCTGAAGATGTAAACAAAATTTGAAAACACTAGCTCCAATAGGAGCTGAGAAATCTGTGACAGAAATTTCCATTGGAGAGAAAGAAAAATGAACAAATAAAGGGACTGATAACAATATGTGGCTGTTCTTTTGTTACACAATACAACTCATCACTATCAAGCTTTGTACCAAATTTCAGAATCCTAACCCAAGTAGTTGCTGAGAAATCTTTGACGAAATTTTTTCCATTGGAGAGAAAGAAAAATGAACAAATAAAGGGACTGATAAGCAATATGTGGCTGTTCTTTTGTTACACAATACAACTCATCACTATCAAGCCTTGTACCAAATTTCAGAATCCTAACCCAAGTAGTTGCTGAGAAATCTTTGACGAAAAAAAAGTTTACAGACAAACAGACAGACAGAGAGACAGACAAACATAATTACAGAAAAGGCAAAAACTTTATACCCCCTATATACTTCGTACCGGGGGTATAAATAAAAAAAATACAGACAAACAGATAGACAGACAGACAGACAAACATAATTACAGAAAAGGCAAAAACTATATACCCCCTATATACTTCGTACCGGGGGTATAAATATTTGAAAAGCAGCGCATATATGTTGCAGCTGCGACAACTTAGCAACTCATTACGAGGAGTGGCACTAGGCCAGCAGGCATGTATGTTGCATTGGCAATGTAGCAACAGTCTTGACTGATAAAGTTTCACGGTGTTAGTTGGTATGTCTGATGAGAGACACTAGTCGGGTAGCTTTTCTCTTTGATTTTCAATGGACAAGGAGGTTTGTCTTATTGAACGATTCCAAGCCCGCAGGCATATCTGTTGAAGTTTCACCGAACAGCAGCCATGTATTGCCACCAGATCATCACATCAGACGTCCTTACCATCATGTGTGTTTAATAATGTGGTACTGAACCAGCACTCTTGTCTGTTAACGAGACTCGTTGGCCAGCAGTCATGTGTGCTAGTTACATCACCCTAGCAATAATGTATGTTACAACTGCACCCAACTAACAGTTATGTTGGTACTGTTGCACTGGATCAGCAGGCATATCTGTTCAAGTTGCATCCAGCCAGTGTGCATGTATATTCTACATGCACCAGACCAGCAGCCCAGCCATCATTGCAAAAGGGTCAGCAGACATATTTACATTTATGCATGTTTAATTATGTGGCACAGGTCAAACACAAATGTCTGACACCAAGTAGTTTTTTCTGTAACAGCTTCACGAGACTAGCAGGCCTATAGCAGCACTCATGTATTTAAACTTTGCTCTTCAACAGCAGACATGTTTGTTACAATTGCATCTAACCACAAGGCAATTCGGTTAGAATTGCATTCGATCAGCATGCATGTCTGGTAGAGTTGCATCTCACCAGCAGATATGTTTGAATCAGTTGCAACTGACTTGCAAGCACATCTGTCATTATGGGGACTGAACCAGCAGGTATATCTGTTACACTTTCACCAAACCCACCGTTATGTCTCTATGTTCATACCCAACCAACGGGCTGGTAAGCACAGTTGCACCAGAACATCAGGCATGTATGTTACATTTCACCTGACCAGCTGCCATGTCTTCATATTTTGCTTACTATCAGCATGCATGTCCATTAAAATTTCATCTTATCGGCATCCATGTAAATTATATTCGCACCCGACCATCAATCATGTCTGTAACAATTGCACCTACGAAGATGTATGTCTAATACACTTGCACCGGACCATTTCATATTTTTATAGCAATATCCAACCATCTGTGCTGTCTGTCGCACTTGCACCAGACTAGTATAACAGTCATGGTTGTTTCAATTGCACCGGACCAGCATGCCTGTATTTTACGGTTACAACAAAACAGCAGTCAAGATGGTAACGAAAATCTGCAGCATGCAGATCTCTTACTAAGGTTTTTGCTGATACACTGCTCTTAATAAGTAAGTATTTCACTCTTTCTTTTTGGCAGGATGCTATTTAATCCATTTATCCATATACCTCTTTCAAGCAAAACAAAATCCGCAAGTTGGTTCAAAAATTTTATGTACTTCTAGTAAACACTGTCACAAAGTTTTCAGTGATATCGTTTGTTCATTGATACCCTGGAATTTATCTCTTCATTTTCTGTGACAGAGTCTCTTCCCAAAGTAGGAATTTCTATGAGAATATTATGATATTTTGGCATAGTCAGATCTGGTCAAAAGTGGGTCGGGAAAGTGGTGCATGGATTGATGGATACGATAACCAGAACAAAGACAAAATACATTATCATTACGAAAAATAAAATCTGTAATTCTCCGTACAGTGTATCATAGCACCCAACCCTGTTATTGCTGCCACCTTGGCCGTCATCTTCAATATTTTACATAGCTGAAAGCAACAACACCATGCTAGTCAAATTCTCAAAGTACAGCCGCTGTTGAAAACTATCAGAATTAGTTATTAACTGCCATTTTGATTTCGGATTGAACTTTGCTTTAAAATGGCGGCCATATTGAACACCATCTTAAATATTTTAACCTTTGCTCCACTTTGATCGTTTGTACCATTGTAGGCATCTAAACATCCATAAAAAGTGTATTTACTAAATTAAATTGCTATTTATCGAGTCTGTTGATCAGATAGGTCTAAGGTGCCTAACTGGAAGCCATCTTGGACGCCATCTTCAATACTTCAGCCCTCTGAATCAAACCAATGTTACGTTTTAATCGTTTGTTCATTTAGCCTCTCAACATCTATAAAAAGTCAAAATTAAAATGCTTTTTATCGAGTACGTTTGCCATATAAGTCTTGGGAGCCTATCTGACGGTCATCTTGGACGCCATCTCTAATATTTCAAAACGCTCAATGATGACAGAGTGGCATCAGTTGGATTCATCAAGTACAATGCCAGAACAACAAGAATCAAGAAAGAAAAAACCCTCAAGTTCCAGGTCATTCTGGTTTTCTACCGGACTACTTTGGTCAGTTTTAATTGGTTCGTTTCAATTTTAAAAGTTTTCATGTTGTTTTGCACTATCCATCCCATGCACTTGTATCCCTAACAGCATGTCCAAGAACAGCTGCAAACATTGTACACGTCAGTATAAATTGGACTCCAGAGAAGACAACCTGCACATTCCTTTTCGTGACTGGTGAAAGATTCAACAAAATGCATGTGTGGACACAAGACTTTAGTTATGAGTGCGTAACGAAAATTTAACTTTCTTATTTCTCAACTAAAACATATGATGTTGGTACTCAAAAGAACCGTCTAAATGAAACGGTTCTTTTGAGCACCCAAAACATATGTTAAAATTGATGGGTAAGAAAATTTACAATTTTGCGCTGAAATTTTATTGTTTATCTAAACCTGTGTGTGGACCATTCTATATTTTCAGGCCTCATAGATAACAATATCGAAACTCATGAGTAGCGAGACCTGAAAGTCCAAATAGACTTAAGCAATGTTAGTTGGCTCAATTCGGTAGCTATAGTTTGAGAAACCATTACTGTAAGAAGTACACGACAAGTAATTATAAAATGTTTACGTGGATAATTCATTTATTTCTCGCCCTAGATGAAGCCATTTTTTAAGTGAGCCTGATAAATTTTCAGGTAGGCCTACCCTCATATTATGCCTATAACAACTCAGTGGTAAATGGATCTCTGTCAGATGGCACAAGAATGTTCTCTAGACTTTGAAATCTAGGATCATCCGTTAACTTTGGACAACGTGTACTATTTGGTACTATTTCATTTAAAAGATTGTTTCTATCTTCAGTTTGATAAATGCGCGTTATTCCAGTGGTGTCCTTGACCTTGAAAATGAAATGCCTTCTTCTTGAATCAATGATAGGAAGTCTGAGATCAACTAAATTATTTGAATTCATTTTCCCTTCTCTCGGGTCAATAAACGATGAGCTTGTTAGTCTATCTACTTTAACAAAGGTTTGATTTTCTTTCTTGCTTTGTCCAAATATATCTGGAAGTGCTCTGGCGTCTTTACTACCATTTCCCGCCATTTTTGTTACATTCGGTTGCTTTCTCTGTCTCGTTGTAAAGGAACGTTTATTTAAATTAAACAAACGGCTTATCCGCTCCTTTTCTATATTTATATGTGCTAATTTTATCTCCAGCATGTGATCTTGTGTTGCGTTATCGTACAGTAGAACTCTGGATAGCTTGGACTTGGGTAAAATAGTCCGCTTTGGACTACCATAGTTCGGCGGAATAGTGGGTGGTTTGTGCATATACTTGATGTTGATCTCCTCTCTGGGTTGTCTCAGACCGTTCGTTTTACTGCCAGGTTCTGTCATATTTCACAACCAAACTGAAACAAAAAGAAGAAAAAAAATACATTAAAACCTGTCAAAAACGGCCACTCAAAAATAGACAAAACGAAAGTTTTGACAACAAATGGTAGCTTAATGAAGGTCGAAAGTATTGCTGAATGAGCATTCTGCAATACTTTGGACCTGCATTAAGCGGTAATCGGTATTGAAAACCAATTTTTGGTCTTTTTTAGTGGCCGTTTAAGACCGGGTTTACTGTACCTGTTTATATTGCGAGTCTCAAAGGAATTAGAACATTCGTAGGGATTTGGCAATTGCCCTGTATCGCGCCACCAGAAAAGTTGGAATACATGTAGTAACTATGAGAGTTAAGCAAGGTAGGCACATGGCGAAGTGGGTATCAAAATAAAGGATATACTTTCAATATATCCAAATAAATTATACGAAGAACCAAAAATAAGGGATCCCTTGTATTTATCAGGAAGTTGGTGTTGCACGTCCGGAGAAATGGTAGCAGAGTCAGACATATAAGGCCCGCTCATATGGGCCTCGAAAACATGTCTCTGGGCTTCACGACTAGGTACATGTAAAGCTCAAATCAGCATGTCCAGCTACAGAGACTAGACAAAATAATAGCAAGTGGTGTCATAAGACATGCAGTCAAGCGAATAACAAATCCGCTGATAAGGCAGCGCGGATGAACAGGCTGGGTTGTACATTGGTTGTTCGCATGCAACAAAATCGGGTTTTCTCGCGGCGAAGTCCAAGACATTATGTGATCATGTGCTAATCGCATATGCGTGATTTGAAGTCACTCTTTAAACGTGCATGTACCGATATCAAGTGGGGCCACATGTCTGATTCCACGTCCGAGACATCATCTACTTCCATAGCGCAGACTCGTCTTAGCCTTCGCTGCTCGCCCGGATGCGATAAGTACCACGTTCTCGCATGCAACAAAATCGGGTTTTCTCGCGGCGAAGTCCAAGACATTATGTGATCATGTGCTAATCGCATATGCGTGATTTGAAGTCACTCTTTAAACGTGCATGTACCGATATCAAGTGGGGCCACATGTCTGATTCCACGTCCGAGACATCATCTACTTCCATAGCGCAGACTCGTCTTAGCCTTCGCTGCTCGCCCGGATGCGATAAGTACCACGTTCTCGCCTGCTGGCTCATATTTACTTTAGTTTCTCCAAATGCAAATTAATGTCAAATATTCAAACAAATTAACTGTACTAAAGCGACTAATCCGTCAAGTTTATTTGATTATCTCCTTAATCACACAGACTGTCATTGCAAAGCGAAATATTATCAGCAAAATATTATCATATTGTTTATAATATTCCCTCTTCATACAAGGTAGTCTGGGCCATGCTAAAATTTGGGTCAATGCGAGCATGTGTTTAAACCCAGCAGTACACATATCATAGCACTGTTTGCTAGGATAATAGCAATCCTCAGGAAGAGAAATACGTACTGTCTTGCCAGCCGAGAGTGACAGTGACGTCGTGTTTTGTTAACAATTGTTAGGTATAACAATAACTTTTACACTCCACTTGAGCTAATGCGAATCGATAAATCACATGTGTATTAATCCTATCCTGCGGATAGGATTAATACACAAGTGATCTATCGATTCTAAGTCCCTGATAACTTTGTAAACAAAACATGACGTCACTCTCACTCTTGGCTGGCAAGACAGTATATTGTAGCCTGTTGACCACTCACACAATATAAGTTTAACCGAAACCTTACATGTGGATATTTTTTTTTTACTTCTGCTAACTTTAAAGATCACTGATATACATGTACAATGGTAATTCATAGTTGGGCTTAGATTATAAAGATATCCTATCACCCTCTGCATACGATACAACTGACACATGTCTGACTTGTTAAACATGCATTTAGCATGTTACTTTAAAGGACTCTTTATTTAATATAAAACGCCACAGAATGTAGTGGAATGGTTAAGTAAGTAAGACCCATAGTCTTACTGCTGTTGCAATTATACAATAAATAGCTCTTAAATGTCTATGTTTACAGATACACGCACATCTTGCACTTGCAATCATATGCTGATTACGTTTTAATGTAAAGCATGTCAGGAACTGTTGTAACGTGATTGAGAACGTCTTCAAAACTTACGTTAACATCACTTGCACAATACAAAAGAAACGCGATGCAACCGTAATTTAATCAGAATCTGTCATTTGTAAATAACCTTTGCCTCTACAAACAAAACCAAACGAAAATAAGTAAAGCTTTGAAAGACTCACGATGATGAATTTTATCGCCAGACTAAAGTAATCAGAGTGGGTGGGGTATGTTGGCATCTTTAAATGGGTAATGATTTGAGCATACAGTACTGTCAATACATTTGAGCCACGACATGAGATTTTCAACAATGTGGTATGTGCGACCAGCAAAGTCTCAGATCAGCCTGCGCATACGCGCAGTCTGATCAGAGCATTTGCTAGTCGCTTGAATGTTCTATGAGGGTTAAGCTACTGACCGAAAATCATTTGGCGCTTCTAACCTTAAAAGGAAGCTGCACAGGCTCTTCTGAGTCTACACATGTCAAAATACCACATTGTTGGAAATCACATGTCATGGCTCGTTTTGAATCGTTCAATGATGAATGTGTAACAGTCAATGAAGCATAGAACACATATCTGTTGAGTCAGGAAACAAAACTAAAGAGGGTTAGCTTGCTGCTGAATAGGTGTCCTTCGAAATCGCCTACCCCCACTTTATAAAAGATGTTACTTCAATACCTTTAATTAACTTTACAACCATGAATTTTCTCATCTTGTCCTATCAAGGTTTGCGCTATCTTGTTAGGTAATACCAACGAAACCTTTGCTGGAGAAGATGCTATTTTCTAGGGCACATGAAAAGCTTGTCAGACTTTGGTATGCAATAAAATTTATCTCGCTGTCATCCGTAGTGTTTGAGCAATACAGGATTTAGTCTGGGTGATGCGTTTTCAAAGTCCTTAAGTATAGTACCTCGGTAAAACCTTTCTTTCCTCAAAGATACAGACTAGCTAGAGAATTTTGAAATTTGATGGTGCTAGTGTTGCCCTTACATTACGAATAACAAAACTGCTAAGATACAATGAACGTACCCTAAACCGTATCAATGCTGTTTTCGAACACCTAAAGCCGTTTTTCTCGCGATGTACTTAGTGTAAACTGGATCGTTGCGGTTTCTCATGAATCTCATAAAACGATTCATTATGAATCTCCATTGTTAGTTGAGGAAATAATAATTGTTGTAGAGATTTAATTTGTTTAAATATTTACTTTTATTCATTCTTTCTCGTATTTGAGCTTACTTTAATGTTTACAAATTGGTACGGATTTGTTCTGTTGCCAATTTTAACATATACCGGCGGACCTGCTATTTTCATATGACCTGCTATTTCTTCATGACTGCCATGCTATATTATTGCACGAGTGTACGTGCATGCGTTTGTTTGCGTTCTGCAGCGTCTGATTTGGGACTGCATTTTGCATATGTCCCATGAAAAGGACACATGGCTCATGCCACTTTTTATCCGATACGTATGATAAATTGCATATCATTTTTATATGTCCACCATGACCATTCATTATGGATGTGTTAGTGCAATAAATCTTTTGTCATTGTTATATTATCACAGAAATATTTGTTTTAATTTCCATAACATATTCATGTAGAATGGCCTATAGTTTGTTAAAACCGCGAACACACGCACACACTTATGCACGCACACCATGCGCGACCCAGAAAATGTCATCAAAGGAGTAGGCATCAACGTATTTCACGAAGGAGGTCCGTACCAGTATTTCTAAGGATACCTTTCGCAAAGTATTATTTTCCAGGGGAGGGTGGTCCGGACTCCCAGTTCTCTCTGGTTCCGCACAAGCACAAACATTCACCAGTCGGAAAGATATTCATATTGGGTATTTTCTATGTTAGAAAAAGTAGCCAACAAAGCAAAAATTAGCCAAGAAGTCCCCTTGATACATACATACATACATACAAACATACATACATAGACAGACAGACCGATAGATAGATAGATAGATAGATAGATAGATAGATAGATAGATAGATAGATAGATAGATAGATAGATAGATACGTACGCCACTGTCCCGTTTGTGTTTCACGCTCCATTCCAAAATTATGAATAGCCATTGTATTTATTTTTATGACGATGGCTTATCTAGAAGAAAATAACGAAATCCAAATAATGAACTTTAATATGCCAACACTGGAGAAAATGTCCCTTTGCTGGGATTAGTGTGTTTTCGACTTTGTCAATTGAAATGTGTTTGCATGGCCTCGTCGCTCTAATGCATACAAACAATAAAGCCACACGGTCTGATCAGCGCATTACATTTTCTATTCACTGTCCAAAACTCGCGCATCCAAAATTTCTAATTGCACGACCCTTTGGTGTGCACTATAATCACCGTCCGTGGTCAGTTAGTGAAAATGCTCAAAACTCTTGAACACATTTTCATCAAATTGTACATACATATGCATATCAACATTATCTAACCAATGGCATATGTAACAACCTTTTTTTGATGGACAAGGGTTTGCGGAGAATCATTTCAGCCGGTTGTGGTCAGTATAACTCTTGCTACATGGTTTATTTGGATCAAATGCATACTTATTTAAATTAACATTGTCCAGCCACTGGTATGCAAAATGGTGACGTGGCGTTGCCAAGCATCATTTTGGCCGGTCGATACATTTTAGTGAAAATGCTCATAACTCTTGACGATATATTTTGTTTCTAATTGCACGACCCTTTGGTGTGCATGTAGTTATAAACACTCTGTGAGTCCGTCCGTCTGATGTCAGTTAGTAAAAATGCTCATAACTCTTGAACCACATGGTATAATTTCATCAAATTGTGCATACATATGCATGTCAACATTATCTAACCGATGGCATGTGCAACAGCCTTTTTGATGGACGAGGGTTTGCTGAGAGTTGTGGTCAGTTAGTAAAAATGTTTATAACTCTTGAACTACAAGGTATATTTGGATCAAATGCATACTTATCTATTTTGAAATTGTCCAGCCACTGGTATGCAAAATGGTGACGTGGCTTTGCCGTCCAGCCTCAGCATCAGTGAAAATGCTCATAACTCTTAGACCGCACGATATATGTTGATCAACTTTTGCCTACTTATACGTTCTAACATTGTCGAGACACTGGTATGCAAAACGGCAACAAGGCTTTTTCCGAGCATAGGTCTGGCAGGTCGTGAGGCATAACTTGAACCACATGGTATATTCTGAACAAATTTTGAATACCTGTATATTTTAACTTTGTCTAAACACTGATATGCAACATGATGACGAGGCTCTGCTGAGCATCAGTCTGGCCGGTCATGGTCAGTTGGTGAAAATGTCCATAACTCTTGAACCACATGATGGTACATTTTCATTAACCCTTAACATGCTTAAAGCGCCAAGAAAAAATGCATCTGAAAATGTCGTCTGCTGAAGTCGTCTGCTGCAAATAATTGCCTACCATAACCGACAGCAAACAGCGTGGATCCAGAACAGACTGCTCCAGTCTGATCTGGATCCACACTGTTTGCCATAGAGGCTTCTTAAACATTTCAGCAGACGAGAAAAGCAGACGACTTTTGTTGCGATTGGTGCATTAAGGGTTAAATTTTGCTTAGTATTCTGCGCGGACTGATCTGGACATTGGTTATCCGTACACACATAAAGGGACACTTTGCCATGTTATGAACCATATTTGGAGAGCTAGAATAATTTCTGTATTCATCAAAAGTGCTTCTGACAGCTTTAAAGGAAAAACACAAAGCTCAATTTTAATATAATTGTTATCATACCACACTTTAGGGATTCATTGAATAGTGTAGGCTTGCTATAAACTGAGGTCATCTCGTGTGAAAGGTGATTTATGGCGTCTCACGAATGACATAGACCCAGACCAGTCTTCACTTACCCGGCTAACCAGTGTCTATGTCATTAGCTGGTATATCAGAACTATATGACCTGCTATACGTAATTGCATCAGTGGTTATACTGATGATATAATGTAGACCAGGATAAGTATGCATGATTCAACAGGGTTGATTTCACACAGTATGACTTATAGATTGATTAAATTAAATAAACATGTTAGCTTTATCATTAGAATATGTGTCCTTAAGTTGACCCCTTTATTGTCGTGATTGTCATATATTCACAGCCTACGTCATATATCAACGTCGTTGTGGCGTCTTCTTAGATTATGGATGCTGTTACCTCCATCGCAAACTTCAGCTCGAAATATCTCGCATAGCATGCCTTTACGTTATACCATGGTTGTTCACTCGTTAAAGCTCCCTGCATGTGGATTGTTTCCACGTGCAGGCGGACAAACCATGTAAAAATTGTTTATACGTATGTTTTACATGGGCTATCTATATATGTGACCCGTCACGCAAAAAGGTACGAGTTGGGTGGACGACGTCATTTCGAGAAAATGCGTCTTAAAGTTAACGTCGCGTCGCGCAAAAGTAACACACCTAAGCGTGTTTCAAAGAGAAGTTTAACTTATTATAATACCGGATCAAAAGCGTTTTTCATGTTGAGGTTTTCTGCCACCATACTGTCAAACATTTTGTACGATATTAAATGTTCCCTTTTGAATGTTCGTAAGTTAAATTTGGGTCGAGAATCGTCCACGCAGTTCAGTTTATGATTATATCTATTTCTCATTTGGTTTACATGGTTTAGGCATACTAATTTAAGGGCAGTTGCGGGTAATACTTCCCATGTTAAAAGCATTTTAATTCTTTGCATACAGTTTGTTTTATGTATGGACTGTCAATTTATGAAATAAAAAGTATATGTCATCGCGTTCGATTTTTCATAATCTCACATGGAATTTTTCAGCATTTTACAAATTTTCTGAAAAAAAAAAAAAACAACAACCGACGTCCTGAATATTAAGTTAAAATACCTGTAATCTTTTTTTTGAATTTCAATCATTACTCACGACATCAAGCTTTTAATGAAAAGTGAAAAAATAGTTATTTTCCCAAGCCGTGGCAAGATACTGAATGATATATTTAAGTTTTATCTGATGACGTAGTGATGATGTCATCGGGAAAGAACGAATTTTTGCTACAGTATTTCTTTAACGAATAATTAAGTGTATTATGAGTCCAGCAGAAGAATGAGAAGTGTTTTGTGAAAAATTCAAAATGGCCTTTGAGAACTTAAAGAGAAATAAAAAGAACATATGAAAAAAAAAAAAATCAGGATTATGCAATGTGATTTGAAATAATTATAAGCAAATTCATTTAAAAGAATCTGCAATGGTGTAGAGGCTACGATACCTGACTCTCATGCAAACGGCCCAAGTTCGATTCCGAGCCTCGGTATTCCATTTAAATTTTAGCTTCTTTTTAGGCTCTTTTATATATTTTTTTGCTGTGGACAAACATATTGATAGACTAATAGTATCTGCATATTTAATCCCCCCCATTCCGTCATAAGATAAAAAAAATACCGGTTATGCATCTTTCATTAGGAGCTACAGCACCTGTGGGACTAAGGGTAGCGGGGCTAAAATTTTACAGCAGCATCTTCACGGCATTGCCGCGTTTACATTCCTTCCCGAAACTAGGCGGAGTAAATTTACGCTTTTCTGTCGGGAATCGATTGACGCTTTTAGCAGTGATATGAACGTGAAACAGTCCCGCAGAGCTTCGCATATGTATATATACATGTTCCATGAACCACGGCACCAAAAGGAAATGAACCAGCAATTTTAACTAAAAAACAATTGTTAAATTGACAATCCTTATATGCCCAGTGTGTGTATAAATTTACTAGGAATATTGTAAGCACTTTCGGAAAGCATATGCAATTTAATAACAAAGCATCTTTTCTCGATGTTTAACATGTGTTAACAAAAGAAATTGGAGTGTGATTTTTGTGTACATGCAAAAAGAAACTGCCACAGTTGTGACAAAATGTTTTAGAATTCAGCATGTGCCCTCCAGTTTTAGGAATTGTGCAAGCTATTCAAAATTGCGTGATGGTTGCGTTTCTTTATGAAGTGAGTATATACGCAATACAAAATTAGCATTACACAATGCAAAATGCTTAGCGTGCATGTATCAGGACGCCAAAGTACAGTCACGGTATATCATTTTTCGCCACTTTGTGACGTCGCCGTTTAAAACAGTGCACTTGCAGATTTTTTGCAAAAATTATTATGGCGAAGTTAATGGGTGCATTTATACAAAACTTACATGGATGAAAAGCAAATAGAAAATAGCAATATACAATTAAATATTAAAATAATTATGCTTTTGGTTCTCACGGAGAACGCGTTTAAATTGGACGTACATTTTCAAATATCACGATTCTCATTTACGCTGACGTTAACGTCACCGAAAAAATGAAATTTTAATTTGTCTTTGTGTTTAAATGACTACCATGCAAAAACAATAGACACCACGACGCTACAATAAATATGTTTATTGCGTTAATCAATTTGCTTTCATTTGGTACAGTAGTATAGGTGCCGGTTTAGCGTTTTTGACGTCACTTCCGGTCCAAGATGGCGGCCCCCACGACACCAAGATGGCGGCCCCCACGAAATCAAGATGGCGGCCCCTGTGACGCGTTCGGTTAAACCTCGGAGGGTGAGTCAACGCCCTAGACCACGAGAAGGTAGCGTCACGTCCTAGAGCGTGGTGTCGTTCTTCTATATACAGGGGTGAGGGGCCTCTCGAACGAACACGGATCTGGAGGAGTCTATATTGAGGATTTCCGGGTGGTTTTTTTACGCAGTTCAGAACGAGATCCAGTCTTTAATGGTGTAGCGGGTCGCAGCGCTCGGTTTATCCCGTTCCCCGGGTGGACCCTTTTTTTTTCAGCACGGTCCTTTCACGTCTTTTTTCACGTACTGATCGGCTTCGTAATTAGGTCGTAAAGGCTGAGAGGGATATGATTGTCTATCAACGTAGAACGGGTTCCTCGCCATGCATATGGCGTCTGGCTAACTTAGGAGCATATTGCGCAATTATTTGCTGTTCGTCCTTTAGTATCTTAATGAATTCCAGTCCGAAATTGCTG
Source organism: Loripinus fragilis (assembly GCA_964019695.1). Lineage (NCBI taxonomy): Eukaryota > Metazoa > Mollusca > Bivalvia > Lucinida > Lucinidae > Loripinus > Loripinus fragilis. Next base: position 13,356,140 of record OZ026519.1, on the reverse strand, counting down.
TCTTATGCCCTCCGTCCGTTATACTATCCTCTCCTTTTCGCTTAAGCTCCGATTTTGCCATTTCTAAAGCTTGGGCTACTGGGGTGACCAGGTTCACTACGGGGTTTTCCTTTTGTCTCATTTCTTTCAACTCTCTGTATTTCCGTCCACTACCCACAATATAATGACCCTGACTGTCGCGTTCCGCGTAGCCATCTCTAACATCCAGCAAGTGCTGATACCATTTGTCAGGATCCGACACGTAAGGAATCCACTTCTGCTGTTGGTAATCGTAAACGAGTCTAGTGCCCATCTCTTTTGATCGATTTCCTCCTTCGTGCTCGAGTTATTCTTACGCTCTATTCATACGAACGGGCAAGAGTCCAGTTCACTATCCTCAAGCACCTCAATTAATCGCTCAGCAGCCTCTCTGGCTTCGCGCCGTATTTGTCTACATCTCATCCGAAACAACAGTTCATCAAACAAAGCTATACACATAAAAGTAATGGCGAACATATTTACGCCTATTCAATACTTAATCCCTTTTCTTAGTTACCAGTTTTGATAGTCATTAGGGTTACACTCCGAACACCGTAATGCCCCTAACTGATTCATGTGATCACTTTGTACGTAACAGGGTACGACCCCGTCTAGTTCGGGTAAGGTCCTTCCAATTTCTGTTAAGAGTTCTTTGACGGCAATGTATTCTAGGGGTCTCAGGTATAATCCCTTTTTCGTAGGTATCACCTCTTCTTGCGGCTTCCAATACTGCCTTATATCCATACATGCCCTGCCCTCGGTGATGGTACAATAGACGTTCCCTCCAAGATGACTCTTATAGTTTTGTTTCTCTGTCCTTGCTTGATCCGCGTATTCTAAGTAATCCACCCAATTCTTCCATCGCATCAAGGTTAAGCTGATACCTTTTTTGGTCGGTTTGTCATCTTTCCATTCTCTCAGGTCAACACGCAGTTCACCTTTCCATTCTGTGACCTCGATAAAGCGACCGTTTCCGAGACTGAATCTGCATCTAGACATGTTTACTGTTTGACTGTCAGAATAGATATGACTAGATTGCTGCAAAGCGCCTTATATAGTGAGAGGTCTCTTCTGATTGGTCAATTATCCAGTCATCCGATTGGTCAACCTCCTCACTCCTGCCTCCTCCTCCTCATTCTCCTTCACGACGTAGTAGAGTCCTCTTGGTCTTTAGAGGCTTTCTCGGTTTCTATATTATGATTCGGCCATACGTCCATAAATAAATCTTTTCTGAGTTTGATGGCTTGTCTGATAGAGTCCGCCTGATTCATATCGTGTTGGTTCTTGAACGTTTTAACCGATTCCAGTATTTGCTGTTGAACAGGATCCTCTTGTAGCTCGTAATAATCTATTAGAAATTGGGCGTAATCTCGTCTGAGTTTTTTGCGGAGAGAAGGCAAATCATCATTGGCTGCGAGATGAATAGCTTTATCCGAACTAAAACCTCGCTCTTCATAAGCATTCACTTTAGCTTAAACTGCTCTACGTTCTCCTGCCTGATCGGATTTTGAAATCTCCTGTTCCAGATGTCGGGTTTAGAGCGCTCATCTCTTAGTTTTCTTCCTTTACATGGAGGGCTTAAATCGCTTACCCTCCTCTTCCATATATTCGGTTTATAACTTTCATCTCTTTCTTTATCCGGAGGGCTGATAGAGCGTATATAATCTAGGGACTCCACACTGTCAGCATCTTCATCATCAGAAATATCTCCGTCATTTAAGATCTAGGACGAGGTAACCATAAGGTCTTGCCGTGGCATCTTCAAATTTCCTCATAAATGTGGCGCAAGTGGACGGATAAATTCTTCTTGCCAAGGTCGCAACTTGTTGTCTGTCGATCGGATTATTAAACAAGACCAAATATTGCGTATTTAAAGCGATATCCCTGCAAGCTCTACCTTGAGGAAATACGTTTTGAGTCAAATACACGATAGATATATTTCTGTGGTGACTGCCTTTCGTAAAAAGGTCGGCAATTCTCTGGTCACACTTTGCTTCGGTCATCAGATCATCAAAAATGATTAGGTTCCTTTTTGAGGGATCGATAAACTGAGCATTATCGAGATAGTCTGGGATACCCCGTATAAATTCTATACACGGAATTCTCTTTTGAAGGTCTTCGTACAGGGGCTGCCATTGTCCAAAACACCATAAGATTCGTTCCGGTGGCGGTTGTACTAACGAGGAAAGTAACAGTTTTCTAGTCCATTCCGTTTTCCCCGATCCACTGGGTCCAGTTACCATCATAGAGAATGGGTGTCTAAATGTCATTTTCTTCAATGGTTGTGACTGGTCGGTATATTTCCCACTGCCATGGACATTGCGTTCATGTCTTTGCAATGCATCACGCCTACTATAGGACTGGTTGCAGATCAAACACCTGATCATTTTGTCTCAGTTAGTATTGCTTGTCTACCTTCATACGGGTGCCATCCTTCTTACGATCATTGTTATCACCACCACCACCGTCAACACCACCAGCACCGACACCAACCACCACCACCACAGACACCACCACCCACCACCACCACCCACCACCACCACCACCACCGACACCACCCACCACCACCCACCACCACCAACCACCCCCCACCACCACCATCACCACCACCACATGGTGGACCATTGTTTCCTGACTGTACATTCACTACATCCTCACTGTATCCCACTGTACCCCAACTGAACCCTCACTGTATCATCACTGTATCCTCACTGTACCCCACTGTACTCTCACTGTATCCTCCCTGTACCCTCACTGTATCCCACTGTACCCCAACTGAACCCTCACTGTGCCCCAATGTACCCTCACTGTACCCCCACTGTACTCTCACTGTATCCCTAATGTATCCTCCCTGTATCCTCAATGTATCCTCCTTCTCTCCTCCTCCTCACCCTCTCCTCCTCCCTCCTAATCCCAATGTACCCCAACTGAACCCTCACTGAGCCCCAATGTACCCTCACTGTACCCCACTGTACTCTCACTGTATCCTCCCTGTACCCTCAATGTATCCCACTGTACCCCAACCGAACCCTCACTGTATCCTCACGGTGCCCCAATGTACCCTCACTGTACCCCACTGTACTCTCACTGTATCACCACTGTATCCTCCCTGTACCCTCAATGTATCCTCCTCCTCGCCCTCTCCTCATCCCACTGTACCCCGACTGAACCCTCACTGTGCCCCAATGTACCCTCACTGTATCATCACTGTACCCCAATGTACTCTCACTGTATCCCCACTGTATCCTCCCTGTACCCTCACTGTATCCTCCTTCCCCCCTACTCCCCACCCTCTCCTCCTCCCTCCTAGCTCCATTATGAATTTGAACTATCATGATCACTGTTTTTAAGGCCATTATACTCGTTGTCGAACGTTCTATCATCGTAGGTTCACCGGTAATTGTTGGTTGACCATGATTATATAATGATTAAGCATAACAGTTTCGCTTTAAACAACCAGTCGTCAGCATTTGCGCTATGTATAGTCTTAAGATGATGTACTATATTTAGCACATACTTTCTATCGCATATTGGACACTGGATCTTGTATCTATGAGGCATAGTTTTGATCTGTTTTTAAACACCATTTAAAACGAAACTTTATGTATACCAGCTTGCTGGGCAAGCCTTTCCTTTTAAATCGAAACTTTTATAATACAAACGCGAGCCTTACTTTTAAAACGACACTTTTATGTATAACCTGGCAAGCCTTACCTTTTAAATCTAAACGCTTGTAATACAAGTGCGAGCCTTCCCTTTAAAACGACACTTTTATGTTTCAGCTTCCTGGGCAAGGCTTTTCACGCAGTCTTATAACGCGAAGATGAACCACGCTATGAAAAAAACGTGTGGTGTTCCAAATCACCAAACGTTTGAGCTACATCGTATCATTTAAACTGTTCAATTTGCTGTTCGATTGTCAGATTAGCTATGACTCGATTGCATGCGATTCGCACTATATAGCGAGAGGTCTTTTCTGATGGGTCAATTAAAAGTAATATCGTTATAAATGTATATCATAAGCCATACATCTCGCAATTCGACTCTAGACTATGAACAGTCGATACGTAAGTTGAATTTAGGGGTTAACTGTCTCATGTACCTACCTGTACACGAACAGCGCAGACTTGCCCCTGCGCGAGTTAGGCTAGCTCTGTAATACGATCATGAGTCGACTATCTAATGTCTACATACGATGATGTCATCCAAAATGGCCGTCGCGCATGCGCAGTGAAAGCATTTAATTAAACAACATCTATATCCGTACTTTGTACATTAGTTCTCAGGTAAATGAAGACGTCTAACCATGCCATCTAAGCAGACGAATGACTGAGAAGATATGAAATTGGTGTATTTATATGCCCTAAGACATTTAGAATGAAAAGGGCAAAATTGCTATCGCCTTTCCTAGTACATAACATAAAACGTCTGGTCCGATGGACAGGCTCGTCTTGCAGACGTTAAATAACGCACTCTGATCAGTAAATTCGATGTTGAACAGCGAAGACCCAACGCAATGATACAGCACAGTCGTGCGTATTGAAAAGGTGGGTTTTCCGTGGGCATATTCCTGAATTGTAAAATCGATAAGCGATTTCATTACATGGATCAAAGTGGAAGCATCTGGTCAGATCCGGTCAGCAGCTGATTATATTGGTGAATGAATTGAGACAGGCCCACGGAAAACCCACCTTTTCAATACGCACGACTGTGCTGTATCATTGCGTTGGGTCTTCGCTGTTCAACATCAAATTTACTGATCAGAGTGCGTTATTTAACCTCTGCAAGACGAGCCTGTCCATCGGACCAGACGTTTTATGTTATGTACTAGGAAAGGCGATAGCAATTTTGCCCTTTTCATTCTAAATGTCTTAGGGCATATAAATACACCAATTTCATATCTTCTCAGTCATTCGTCTGCTTAGATGGCATGGTTAGACGTCTTCATTTACCTGAGAACTAATGTACAAAGTACGGATATAGATGTTGTTTAATTAAATGCTTTCACTGCGCATGCGCGACGGCCATTTTGGATGACATCATCGTATGTAGACATTAGATAGTCGACTCATGATCGTATTACAGAGCTAGCCTAACTCGCGCAGGGGCGAGTCTGCGCTGTTCGTGTACAGGTAGGTACATGAGACAGTTAACCCCTAAATTCAACTTACGTATCGACTGTTCATAGTCTAGAGTCGAATTGCGAGATGTATGGCTTATGATATACATTTATAACGATATTACTTTTAATTGACCCATCAGAAAAGACCTCTCGCTATATAGTGCGAATCGCATGCAATCGAGTCATAGCTAATCTGACAATCGAACAGCAAATTGAACAGTTTAAATGATACGATGTAGCTCAAACGTTTGGTGATTTGGAACACCACACGTTTTTTTCATAGCGTGGTTCATCTTCGCGTTATAAGACTGCGTGAAAAGCCTTGCCCAGGAAGCTGAAACATAAAAGTGTCGTTTTAAAGGGAAGGCTCGCACTTGTATTACAAGCGTTTAGATTTAAAAGGTAAGGCTTGCCAGGTTATACATAAAAGTGTCGTTTTAAAAGTAAGGCTCGCGTTTGTATTATAAAAGTTTCGATTTAAAAGGAAAGGCTTGCCCAGCAAGCTGGTATACATAAAGTTTCGTTTTAAATGGTGTTTAAAAACAGATCAAAACTATGCCTCATAGATACAAGATCCAGTGTCCAATATGCGATAGAAAGTATGTGCTAAATATAGTACATCATCTTAAGACTATACATAGCGCAAATGCTGACGACTGGTTGTTTAAAGCGAAACTGTTATGCTTAATCATTATATAATCATGGTCAACCAACAATTACCGGTGAACCTACGATGATAGAACGTTCTACAACGAGTATAATGGCCTTACAAACAGTGATCATGATAGTTCAAATTCATAATGGAGCTAGGAGGGAGGAGGAGAGGGTGGGGAGTAGGGGGGAAGGAGGATACAGTGAGGGTACAGGGAGGATACAGTGGGGATACAGTGAGAGTACATTGGGGTACAGTGATGATACAGTGAGGGTACATTGGGGCACAGTGAGGGTTCAGTCGGGGTACAGTGGGATTAGGAGGGATGAGGAGAGGGCGAGGAGGAGGATACATTGAGGGTACAGGGAGGTTACAGTGGTGATACAGTGAGAGTACAGTGGGGTACAGTGAGGATACAGTGAGGGTACATTGGGGCACCGTGAGGATACAGTGAGGGTTCGGTTGGGGTACAGTGGGATACATTGAGGGTACAGGGAGGATACAGTGAGAGTACAGTGGGGTACAGTGAGAGTACATTGGGGCTCAGTGAGGGTTCAGTTGGGGTACATTGGGATTAGGAGGGAGGAGGAGAGGGTGAGGAGGAGGAGAGAAGGAGGATACATTGAGGATACAGGGAGGATACATTAGGGATACAGTGAGAGTACAGTGGGGGTACAGTGAGGGTACATTGGGGCACAGTGAGGGTTCAGTTGGGGTACAGTGGGATACAGTGAGGGTACAGGGAGGATACAGTGAGAGTACAGTGGGGTACAGTGAGGATACAGTGATGATACAGTGAGGGTTCAGTTGGGGTACAGTGGGATACAGTGAGGATGTAGTGAATGTACAGTCAGGAAACAATGGTCCACCATGTGGTGGTGGTGATGGTGGTGGTGGGGGGTGGTTGGTGGTGGTGGGTGGTGGTGGTGGTGGTGGGTGGTGTCGGTGGTGGTGGTGGTGGTGGGTGGTGGTGGTGGGTGGTGGTGTCTGTGGTGGTGGTGGTTGGTGTCGGTGCTGGTGGTGTTGACAGTGGTGGTGGTGGTAACAATGATCGTAAGAAGGATGGCACCCGTATGAAGGTAGACAAGCAATACTAACTGAGACAAAATGATCAGGTGTTTGATCTGCAACCAGTCCTATAGTAGGCGTGATGCATTGCAAAGACATGAACGCAATGTCCATGGCAGTGGGAAATATACCGACCAGTCACAACCATTGAAGAAAATGACATTTAGACACCCATTCTCTATGATGGTAACTGGACCCAGTGGATCGGGGAAAACGGAATGGACTAGAAAACTGTTACTTTCCTCGTTAGTACAACCGCCACCGGAACGAATCTTATGGTGTTTTGGACAATGGCAGCCCCTGTACGAAGACCTTCAAAAGAGAATTCCGTGTATAGAATTTATACGGGGTATCCCAGACTATCTCGATAATGCTCAGTTTATCGATCCCTCAAAAAGGAACCTAATCATTTTTGATGATCTGATGACCGAAGCAAAGTGTGACCAGAGAATTGCCGACCTTTTTACGAAAGGCAGTCACCACAGAAATATATCTATCGTGTATTTGACTCAAAACGTATTTCCTCAAGGTAGAGCTTGCAGGGATATCGCTTTAAATACGCAATATTTGGTCTTGTTTAATAATCCGATCGACAGACAACAAGTTGCGACCTTGGCAAGAAGAATTTATCCGTCCACTTGCGCCACATTTATGAGGAAATTTGAAGATGCCACGGCAAGACCTTATGGTTACCTCGTCCTAGATCTTAAATCGAGTACATCCGAGCAGGACAGACTACAAACTGACATATTTGTCGATCAACAGTCTCCCGATGACGGAGATATTTCTGATGATGAAGATGCTGACAGTGTGGAGTCCCTAGATTATATACGCTCTATCAGCCCTCCGGATAAAGAAAGAGATGAAAGTTATAAACCGAATATATGGAAGAGGAGGGTAAGCGATTTAAGCCCTCCATGTAAAGGAAGAAAACTAAGAGATGAGCGCTCTAAACCCGACATCTGGAACAGGAGATTTCAAAATCCGATCAGGCAGGAGAACGTAGAGCAGTTTAAGCTAAAGTGAATGCTTATGAAGAGCGAGGTTTTAGTTCGGATAAAGCTATTCATCTCGCAGCCAATGATGATTTGCCTTCTCTCCGCAAAAAACTCAGACGAGATTACGCCCAATTTCTAATAGATTATTACGAGCTACAAGAGGATCCTGTTCAACAGCGAATACTGGAATCGGTTAAAACGTTCAAGAACCAACACGATATGAATCAGGCGGACTCTATCAGACAAGCCATCAAACTCAGAAAAGATTTATTTATGGACGTATGGCCGAATCATAATATAGAAACCGAGAAAGCCTCTAAAGACCAAGAGGACTCTACTACGTCGTGAAGGAGAATGAGGAGGAGGGAGCAGGAGTGAGGAGGTTGACCAATCGGATGACTGGATAATTGACCAATCAGAAGAGACCTCTCACTATATAAGGCGCTTTGCAGCAATCTAGTCATATCTATTCTGACAGTCAAACAGTAAACATGTCTAGATGCAGATTCAGTCTCGGAAACGGTCGCTTTATCGAGGTCACAGAATGGAAAGGTGAACTGCGTGTTGACCTGAGAGAATGGAAAGATGACAAACCGACCAAAAAAGGTATCAGCTTAACCTTGATGCGATGGAAGAATTGGGTGGATTACTTAGAATACGCGGATCAAGCAAGGACAGAGAAACAAAACTATAAGAGTCATCTTGGAGGGAACGTCTATTGTACCATCACCGAGGGCAGCGCATGTATGGATATAAGGCAGTATTGGAAGCCGCAAGAAGAGGTGATACCTACGAAAAAGGGATTATACCTGAGACCCCTAGAATACATTGCCGTCAAAGAACTCTTAACAGAAATTGGAAGGACCTTACCCGAACTAGACGGGGTCGTACCCTGTTACGTACAAAGTGATCACATGAATCAGTTAGGGGCATTACGGTGTTCGGAGTGTCACCCTAATGACTATCAAAACTGGTAACTAAGAAAAGGGATTAAGTATTGAATAGGCGTAAATATGTTCGCCATTACTTTTATGTGTATAGCTTTGTTTGATGAACTGTTGTTTCGGATGAGATGTAGACAACTACGGCGCGAAGCCAGAGAGGCTGCTGAGCGATTAATTGAGGTGCTTGAGGATAGTGAACTGGACTCTTGCCCGTTCGTATGAATAGAGCGTAAGAATAACTCGAGCACGAAGGAGGAAATCGATCAAAAGAGATGGGCACTAGACTCGTTTACGATTACCAACAGCAGAAGTGGATTCCTTACGTGTCGGATCCTGACAAATGGTATCAGCACTTGCTGGATGTTAGAGATGGCTACGCGGAATGCGACAGTCAGGGTCATTATATTGTGGGTAGTGGACGGAAATACAGAGAGTTGAAAGAAATGAGACAAAAGGAAAAACCCGTAGTGAACCTGGTCACCCCAGTAGCCCAAGCTTTAGAAATGGCAAAATCGGAGCTTAAGCGAAAAGGAGAGGATAGTATAACGGACGGAGGGCATAAGACAGCAATTTCGGACTGGAATTCATTAAGATACTAAAGGACGAACAGCAAATAATTGCGCAATATGCTCCTTAGTTAGCCAGACGCCATATGCATGGCGAGGAACCCGTTCTACGTTGATAGACAATCATATCCCTCTCAGCCTTTACGACCTAATTACGAAGCCGATCAGTACGTGAAAAAAGACGTGAAAGGACCGTGCTGAAAAAAAAGGGTCCACCCGGGGAACGGGATAAACCGAGCGCTGCGACCCGCTACACCATTAAAGACTGGATCTCGTTCTGAACTGCGTAAAAAAACCACCCGGAAATCCTCAATATAGACTCCTCCAGATCCGTGTTCGTTCGAGAGGCCCCTCACCCCTGTATATAGAAGAATGACACCACGCTCTAGGACGTGACGCTACCTTCTCGTGGTCTAGGGCGTTGACTCACCCTCCGAGGTGTAACCGAACGCGTCACAGGGGCCGCCATCTTGATTTCGTGGGGGCCGCCATCGGGTGTCGTGGGGGCCGCCATCTTGGACCGGAAGTCACGTCAAAAACGCTTAACCGGCACCTATACTACTTGGTACCTTTTCCATGATTGTAGCTTCTATAGTTTTGCGACAATAATTTTTGCAAAAATCTGGAATTACGCTAATTTAAACGGAGACGTCACAAGTAGGCGAATAATTTCCCAAGTAGGCTAATACTTATGTCTCGTGACTGTACAGGCAAAGCTATAAACCGTATAGGTAAAGTTTTTTTCACATGCTTATAGCATGCAAATATGTTCTTAAAAGGGTATCCTTTGGAAGCAAAGACTGCACCAAGCCTCAAACTTGTGTGTTTAAGTGCAAAACATAAAATAGTGACAACTAAATTTGAGAATTATATTAAAACCCATGCACATACCAACAATCAATATCATGAGACATTGGTAGCAGTCGATGGTCACAACTAAAAAAAGTGATTGAAATCAATGTCACTGAGTATTGTATATAAACCATTTGCGCATCTGAATGATCTGTAAGCAATGACAGGTTTCAACTCTATCGGTACACGTAAACTGAAGGAGGAGCTGCACACACATGGCACCCGAGCTGAACCACGCTCCACAAACAAGACACCACGGAACTATGCTTATCGCGGGCGACAATAAACAATATACTAGCAGAAAGCTGGTGAAAATAGCATAACAATGTATACATAATTCTAATATTTGCTAAATTCAACTGATAATGTAGTAAATGCACACGTGTTTGAGAAAAAAAAAATCTTTTACGTCATGGCTCTGCGACGTACACGTTGACGTCAACGAAAAAAACAGTTTTTCAGTATTTTGTAGTTTTACTATATCATTTTTCAGGAAGTAAGACACCTTGGCTAATGAATAAATTTTGCTTTTTGCGTTTTTCAATTTCCTTTCCAATGGTATCCTTTTTTTTATCAAGTTTGATGCAGTAACAACGAGGAAAATAATTTTTAAACAACACATGAAATATGTCAGTGTGATTTTTTTTAAGTTGACTAAGTGTTGACACAATATAGTGTAGCTGAAGGCTAGAAAAAATATCTGGTGCGACATTTGAAGAAGAAATAGAGGAGGAAGAATGAGGGGAATAATAAATAGAAGAAGACAAAAGAAAAATGATTACAACAAATACATTGTAACGTCCGTTTGCAACATTTTATAGCGCGTGTTAATCTGTTGGATTTTATGATGTACATGTAACGTTATAATAACGTCAATAGAGACACGGGTGGTAATGTCGTAAGGGGCAATCGAACGGTTATGCAAATGAAATCTTTACGAGATCATCTGGACATGAGCTACGAGAGCAATAAACAATGGAATCAGCTATGTGAGTAGCCCTGCTTTAACTGTTTTTACCGTTTTGGAGCCTAATATAAGGAAACGGAGAATGCTATTCCCAATAATGTCCATTTCTGTACAAGAGGCAAAAGTATCTGACGTAAGAAAGTTTACATCTAACGAATGATATACTTTCTCCTGAGTAAGGTGTACGCACAATTTCATTTTAGTGGTTGCTAATGAAGGTGTATTGTTCAATAAATAATCTTAAATGCTTTATTTTTGTAAAAAATCATATCCTTTCCAACTTATTTTTCAAGCATAAGCCGTATACACCATCTTCTTGGCGTCACTTTGTGTCTGCGGCGAGTTTTTGGTGCCCATTACCCTTTACGACATTGGTTGCCCCTAACGGTACGATTGCCCCTTACAAGACGAATAAACTCGGATAGTTCAAAGAGAAAAGTAGAACAGATAAGTTTTAGAAAATATTCTTGTTGTGATGCATGACATGTCACTGATATAAATTCAATTTATCCTCATCATGTGAAAACCTGCTTAATGTCAATTGCGACCAACAAAGGCGCAGATCAGCCTGCCGGCCCAGTCTGAACAGCATCCATTATTTTGCTTCTTTGATATTAGGATATATACTGATGTTAAAGCCAGCCTAATCATGCAAAAACTAGAATGTCAATGATGCAGCTTGCTTCTGTGGCTGAGGAGGCTGGTTTGAATTTTAACTGGACGGCCTAGAAATCGGTAAGACGCATTTTTGCATGGTATGGCTCAATTCCAAGTTGATTATATTGAGGAGGGCAGTGACTAATTTGCGAGCTTGAGGGGTGGCGGGTTCGAGCCTCAGCAAAGGCGATGCGTTGTGGCTTCAACCAAATACTTGATTAATTGCTTGGTACTGGTTCAACCCGATTTTGAGATCAACGAAGTTTTGAATAGTATTATAATTGTGCGTGTGAGGTGTGGGGGTGGGGGAGGGGTTTGCCATTGAATGGGGATGTTTGGTCATTTTAGGCTCTCATTAAGGTTAAGGTAAGATAGGAATACTTTGGAGAAGGGGGTAAGCTATGTGCGTGTGTGCGTGCGGTGGGCTGCGTGCTATAAATGTATAGTTGAGGGGGAACTAATACTGTAGATGGAAACTTTTGAATATAGCCCCCCCTCCACCACCCCAACCAATGTACATGTTTTCACTCGGTGATTTTCTTTATTTTTTTTTTGCTGGGGGGCGGGAGGGGTGTGTGGGTTGCTACTAAATGGGATTTTTTTGGGGGGGAGGGGGCGGGGGAGGTCATGTTTGGCCCACTCTTAGGCTAAGGCTAAGACTGGGAATAGTTTCTGGGGTGGGGTATACTCAAATTTAAATGTTTTTGGGGCATGTTTGATACATATATCTTGCGGAAGGGGTGTGGAGCAAAGCAGTCAGTGAATTGTAAGCCGACCTGATAATTTAGCCAGAAAACAATGAACATAGTTGCCCCCCCACTCACACACCTTCCACTGGACGTGTGGGTCATAATCGGGTGGTGGTGTATCCCAAGCGATTTCTTAACCGGGTATTTTAACATGCAAGGATTTAAACAGAGCTAAAAATGCAATTGCAGAGAATCTGAGTGCACCACCACAACCAAACTCTTTCCTATGCTAGCACTTGCCTAGGACTACAGTTTCGTTTAGATTTTCCCCAGGTCTGCTTAAACATCACCTCATACATCTAGGAGCTGCCGTGGTGTAGCCGATGAACCGGGGGGGGGGGGGGTCGCAGGTGTTAGATCCCTGGCGTCACCAGTCTGTCGGATGAGAATTTATGCCTGGGTCTAGTCTCCATATGACGGTAGTTGTTGGTAGGACGTTTTAAACACTGCGCATACATCTATCAAAGGGAGGTGTGTTGTTGTTTTGTTTTAAGAAGGACATCATGCTGTCCCTTTCTGACAAGATCAGGCAAATGTTGTTGGAATGTTCAATTCTACTTCAATCTAGATTCGGGAGAGCAGTGGTTCAGTGGTAGAGTGCTTGACTCAAGACTGAGGGGCCGCAGGTTCGAGCCTCACCGGCGTCTCTGTGTTGTGGTCTTTGAGCAAGACACATTTATCCTAGCTTAGTACTGGTTCAACCCAGAAAGACCCATGCCTATTTAACTGAAAGATTGTTGATGGGACGTAAAGAATCTCATCAAACAAAATCAAACAAAAAATCAATCTTGATTCTTATATTGATAATCCTTATTTAGAAAAAATTGCCCTTTTGATATGCGCGAGGTCTTCGCCCCCGCTGAGTCAACCATCAAAATATGTTTCAAAGCAACTGGCCGTTTACAAAGTTGTGAAAACTTGCATTTTCTACCCCCGCACCTAATGTGTCATCCTTAAGCCATGTATGCAGTACAATTTTTTTTCAAAGTGTAAACGTGCTGAATTATTAAGGAATGGATAGAAGTGCTCTTTGAATCAAAAAGCGTAATATCTTCTTTCTGCGCATGTGTACGAAAAATGCTAAGACACGTAACGTTTGTCATTGGACAGTTGAAACATGTCTTTCAGTTCAATCAGATGTTTCTCTCCCCCACCTCTCCATTGATCCAAGATAGCATTCTGACAAAGAAATGTGGCTATATACATACACAACATGTGTAAAACACATCTTAGGTCACACGTCGCATATCTTAACATTGTTCGTGCGCATGCATAGAAAGAAGGCGTTTAACGTTTGGATTTAACGGGCCCACCTATCCTTAAAATTTTAGTGCATCTTACTCTTCGAAAAAAGTCAATGCATTCACTCAGTTTGGTCGAAAATGGGTACCCAGTTTGAAGATGGAAACTGAGAAATAAAGGGGGGGGGGGTTATAAAACCCAAGTTTTCATGACTTTAGTAAATGTGAGTTGCTTTAAGGGAAGATATTTGATTTTTTCCTTTCTTCAATAAGTCACACCTCCTGGTGGCCATATTAGTTTATAGCGTTTTAGCTATTTTGTAGAGGGTGAATTAGTGTTATTTTTCAAATTCTGATCATTATTACAAAGAAGATGTTTTAAGATTCTTATATAGGTAAAGAAGAACCCTGGTTGCCATGTCTTTGATGTGTAATGTTTTCGCTAGTTTAGCACCAGATCATTCAGTAATCAATTCTTCTAAATTACTTTGAATTCTGATCACATGGCTGCTCTCGTAATGGTTTCAAACCATGCGGTACTACTGACATAATTTACTCTTCTTTAAACGAAGAACAACAGAAAACAGTCCCAAAAGCATTTTATTCTTTGCCAAAGGCTTTAAAGATGAAATGATTAATTTCAAGTGCATATAATGAGGGTATCAATGGGGTTTACTTATTAACGAAGTATGGCCCTAAAATTTAACAGTTAGCGAATTTTTAGGGTAAATTTAACCTATAGCGGAATGAAAGCTTCTAGTGGTTAGCAAATTAAGGCATAAAATATAATGATAAGCAATTTGGGGGCAAAGAAATACCGAATAGCACAGTGGCGCGCTTAATCAGTTAACGAACTTGATGGAAAAACGCTATTCTGCTATTCCACCTCGTAAATTTGCCTCCAGACAGGCAACTGATTTTTGGGCCTAAAATTTACTGATTTCTGGGGCCATAATTTAACTGATTAGCGATTTGGGGGCCTCAATTTTACTAGTTGGCAATTTGTGGGCAAAACTTTACAAATTAGCGATCTATGGGGCCCAAATTTTACTGATTTGCGATTTCAAAGGTACCCCATTGAGACCCTCTATCATGTTTGGATAAAGTGCAAGTGCTAGACAAAGAATTTTCTAGCAGACACTTAAGAGTAATCCATTGTCTATCAGATGAAAGGCGTTTACCATACTGGCTCGTAAGGGTTAACTGACTCGTAAGGGGGAGTCAATGTCGTAAGTGTTGATTTTTTTTTTCTATTTAGTCTATGTCAACATTTTAAACCTGATTTTGACTAAACACTATTAAGGCATAAAAGAAAATTCATGTAAAGTATATTTGTGTCACTAAACCTGCCAGTAAACATGTTAAAAAGCCCCTAATCCATGTTTATTTAAGATCAAAACCAAAAATCAACACACCCTCGTCCAGGAGAAATTGATTTTTAGACTAACTACTCGGTTTTCCGATTCCGCTATTGCTTCCCATTACACAAAAATGATAACTTTTGGGAATAGCATTGCCTGATTTCTGAATATTAATCTGCAAAAATTGGAATAAATGTAGAAGTCGCTAACTTACACGTTTTGCTCGTTTTATTTTGATCCCGTCACTCATATCTGGACGCTCTCGTAAGGCGACCGTTTGCATAACTTTTGATCGCCCCTTACGACATTACCACCCGTGTAGAGAGTTTGTGACGCTTCAGGGCGGTACACATCTTCTTTGGACATTTTGAGACCCAAAATGATCAAGAACCCATCAACATGTTAATATTTCTTGATTCGTCATAAAATTCTCTATTCAAAAAGCGGAAAAGTGAATTTCACTATATGATTTTCGAGTGACGGGTCACATATGATTAAATTAGTATTATAACTGGATAATTTTTAAATCATTTTTGTCGTTTGCTGATTTTATTTTCAAAACTAACTTTTTTGATTTGTTTTTTAGAAATTGTTAATGCTGTCAGATTGTCAAACAGTTTGGATCAAGGTCAAGCTAGACGTTTTGTCATGCCTGATCCTGACCTAAACCGTTTGCAAGGGTAATAAACAGACGACAGAACAGAACAGAACAGATTGTTTATTTGACATAAACCCTACAGTTCTAGTCAATCATATATACATATTACGCAATAAATCTGTCACGTTTCATGAATATTATACGCTTCGTATTTTTGCTCATATAAAAGGCATAAAGGAGTATTTTAAAAGGCAAATAATCGTATACTTAGTAACTGACAAACACGGAGAAGTAACTTCTTACTGTTATAATTTGGCTTATTTTTTATGTGTTGATGGAGGCTATGCCAAATCCAAGCAGCAGGCATTACCAAAACAAAGAGAGCGCCATGCACCACCCTAATTGTATCAATAAGGCTTTGCTATTGAAGTTCGACACTAGTAGGCAAAGGGTTAAATATTTCCATTGTAAATTAAAATTGCACGCATTTAGCCCTATTATATTGCAAAGTAAAGCAAAGGTCTGCTATTCATGCGCGGGTCCAGAAAGTTTTGTCAGAGGGTGTCCAACTTTGACAACCACTATAAAAGAGTCATCATCCCAGATTGCAGGGATACGTTGGGCCCACGTTGATAGTCGGTGGAAATGTGTGCGTCAACATACAAACGTTGAACCGATACAACAATGCCAACTTTTTCTCTCACAAGTTTTATTTAACAACAGTAAAATATCGCAAAATCCTCTGCATTTATATTCTGAATAATGCTTTTTTTTACCATTAGACACATGTTAAAAGGAGTATATGTTTTCAAAGCACGTTACAGCCGACGTCGCATTTGCGTGGGAGAGCAAATATATTAAGATGCAAACTTATGTAACCGGATCGGTTCCATTCACGTTTATATACTAAAATATAGCTGACAAATGGAACCTTTAATTATAACTTGAAATGTTGGAACAGTCGGTAAAACGTGGGTTTACCGATGCTATGCCCGCATTATGATTCAGATTAATTATTGCATAATTGCCTGATAAACGCAACCTGCAGAAACCAAAAATAAATTTATTAGTCTTAGGGGGCGCCTTGCATTTGCGCAATATCTTTTGTGCACTTTTTGCGATTTCAATGGCGCACTAATTTCACACCCCAATCAGGAGCAATTAGTGATAAGTGGTCGTGAAGCGATGACTTGTACAGGTAGCCGTATACTTTCTTTAGGTGAAACACGTATATAAGAGTTTTTCTTCTTTTCTCACGAAAAGTACTCTCATCAAACCTGTTTATATTTATTGACATTTTGACGGAAGTCTATGCAACAGCATATGTGAAACTCAGAGGTCTTGACTATCAGACTCGAAAAAGAAAAAACTTAATTTCTTAATGAACCAGTACTGACTTGAAGTTTGGGCCTTATACGCTTATTTTTCTGATTCCCAGAACGCTGCTTTTGAGCTTCTAATGTGGTGCATGTAGTATCAGTGCAATAGGTGAATCTAAAGGCAAGAGCCAGCTAGCAAAATATTTCGAAAATTCCCACGCATTCGAGTGTTATGGCGGGTAGAAAGGGGATTTCATGACAATAAAAAGTGCTTCAAAAAGTGATTTCTGCACGTTTTCTTGATTTATTTGGTAGACATGGTGATATCTATTGAACATACCATATACAGAGTATTAACGAATCACGATAATTGATGAAATTGTTTTAAAAACAAAATATGTTTTGTAATAAAATGATTTTGGGGAGATAATTTAGAAGTTAACTGTACATTTTTGACTACATGTACCGTAAATAATACAAAACTGAAAGCTCAACAAAAGAAATAAATAAGAGTGTCCCATTTAGCATTAGAAAGTATTACTGATTCTAACTAGATCCTTTGAATATTACGTTTGCTTTGTTTAAAGGGCATAGCATGTTGAATGTATTTAAAGTGTCCGAATATTTATGGTATACATATGCATGTATATCCCTATATGAGACAATATATTGAACCTGTTATAACTCTTTGCATGCCAGTGGACAATTTTGTCGTCTGCCAATAGCCTTTTGCAAACAGCTTGAACCCAGATGAAGACCAACAGAATGTCGGTCTTGATCTGGATCCAAGCTGTTTGACACTCTGATGGTGGTCCTGGGTGGTTTATTTTTGAAAACCTAATTTTGAAGAAAGTCAGCAGACGAAAATAATTACATGAACAATTCCCTAGCATGCAAATAGATAAGTACAGGACCTTTGCAAAATAATGTGTCATTCAATAACAGTGAGATTTTTTCTTATGAAAAAATGCAAAAAACCTTGCTAATTTTACTTTTAAATCTTTAAGTACTTTATATTAAACTAGCACAGAATACAAATCAATTTAAGAGGTTGGCTCTAGAGAACTTCATTACTGTCATTTATTTCTTATTTGGCAGAAAAGGCATTTTATGGACTTAGGCCCTGGGTTTTTGTGCTGCTGAACACCTCTCCCCCCTTGTGCCAGCAAGCCACTTCCATACAATGTGTAAAATATGGTAACACATATACATACAAAAGCTGTTGCTGGCACACGGGGGGAATGATATTTTAAAAAATGTTTTCGGATTTCTATATATCTTAATGTAAAACTGCTTGTTCTACCCAAAATTTTACATCTTTGAAGCATTTAATATCGAAAACGGATTTCACAGCCATAAAGTACTCAGGCCACGGTAACTTCACGGTGAAGACAGGGACGATTGACACACTTTTATTTTTACTGAAAACCATAGGCATTTACCCATTGCAAGTGTCAATGATCCTTTCAAAACGAATTTATATCTAGGTTAGACTTTATCTAAAATGGATGGCTACATATTCTTTGCTAAAACTGAAAAAAGTGTTTTTAAACCTGACAAAACTTTTATTTGTGTATTTATTTGTCCTTCCAACGTGGTGAGCAGGGGCAACAAACTTAATCGTTAAGTTCGGCTCTCGTTATGCTTAAGAATGCTCATTGCGCCTTCAACGACATACAACTTGCTGTAACGACTTTCAATTACCCCTAATTAATGTTAATTAGGTGTGAAAAAGGTGCGCAAATGATATTCAGAATCATGCGCAAATGAAGGAATTAAAGTGCGCAAAAGATATACTGAAGTGCGCAAATGAATATTTCTTTCACCATTTTTACATTTTTTGTATCTTTTCCTGTTTATATTTCGAAAATGCATTATCAAAAATTAACACCAATTAGAAATAATATGTTCTTTGAATAACTACGTAATACAGTAATAATATATACTACTCTCACCCGACCAGTACTGGTACAGCCAAGGAACACGGCAACAAACACGAGTTATAAACAGACTATCTATACTAGAGGACTTTGAAAACGCATCACCATATTTTTGCACTTTTCTTGCAAACAGTACATGCGATTGAAAAGTTACTCGCAGGATTTAATGTGCAACCCAGAGTTGGTATGAATCAGTCGTTAATTTGACTGCACTATCACGCGATGCCGCTGATGACGTCACAAGGGTATAACGGCATCCAGCACCTTCCTGTACATTTAACTGAAGCTATTTTGATTATTTTTATGCTTAAACTGTCGCGTGTATGATACCAAGTCACCAAAAGAGTTTATAGACTTTTTCTAATTAAAAGTAATTGATAACTTCAATATATCGAAAATAAACGTCAAATTTGAACATCAATTTATAGCTCCTTTTAAGAAACATCTCCATAAGTTACCTTTATGCACGCTTTCATTACATACACTGGCAGTCGTGTGGGGAAGACGTTTTGATGTAAATCATTGCAGGAGATCTGCTGTCATGTGATCGAGAACGTTTTAAAAATTACGTTAACGTCACTTGCACAATACAAAAATACGTGATACAATTGAAATTTATGCATAATCTGTCTTTTTTATATGCTCTCAGCCTCTTCCAATAAAACCGAACTTAAAAAATCAAAACTTTGAAAAGCCCAAGACGTTGAATTTTATTACTAGACTATAGTAATCAGGGTGGGTGGGGTATGTCGGTATTTTTAAAGGGGTATAATTTTGAGCATACCGAACTGTCAATTCATTTCTAATCATTCAATGACGAATGTGCAATTCTGAAAGAAGCAAATGACGCAAATCCGTTGAGTCAGAAATCAAAACTAACGCGTGTTAACTTGCAGCTGAATTTGTGTCCTTCAAAATCGACCACCCCTGTCTTAAAACGGATACTTTTTCCATACCTTAAAGTAAATTTACAACCATGAATTTTCTAGGACACATTACAAAGTTGTCAGACTATGATATGCAATAACAATTATCTCGCTGACATTCTCAGGGTTTGTGAAATAAAGGATTTAACCTGGGTGATGCGTTTTCAAAGTCATTAAGTATATTTTTGATATTGGTGAAAAAAAATGAAACTTATGTACATCTAGAGGAACCCTTTTAATTGCTCACAAAGACCTGAAAGTAAGGTGGTTGTTTCTTTGGCCCAGAGGTTGCTGGATGAGCTCAAACAGAGTAACCCCCTTAAAGTGATTTGAATAATTTCACGTTTGATAACTATTGCCTTTAGCTAATGATTATGGATGATTACATGCAACTGTTTGTGCCAAAATGACCCATTATGGGAATTACCGGTATATAAGCTAAAATTTGAAAGATTTGCAAATGCCAAAAATTGTAGTTTTTTGATCGAAATAGCATTTTCACCCAAATTTATTTTACTTTATTTTTTTTTTGGCTAAAATGATTCACAATGACTCCTGAAGTTGAAATTTGAAAAAAAAAACTTAGCTCTGAAGCCCATGATAAGATAAGATAAGATAAGATAAGATTATTTCAATGCAATAGGCCAATGGCCCTTGAGCATATACTACATATACAAAACCAACGTTGCAAAGTTTTATAGTATCAAAATTTTTAACTAGATAAGTGAGTACGACTCTTTTCAAGGGAGGATCACCTAGTATAACATGAAATACATATTCAAACGAGCTTGTTGTTTATGAGCAGAGCTGAGCTCGCATCTAGGGGCGTTATTGCATCGCTTAGATGAGAACAGGAAGTGATCCATATAAAGTCCCTAGCTCACTTGAAAAGTCTCAACTCAAATATCAATTAAAGAGAACATGTACCTTATATATCAACAACATCTGTAATCATGTTGTTATTACTGCCTATCATTACATACATAAAGCCTTCAATCTGTATGTAGATGCTTGTTTAGAATACTTAAGGTATTGTGATTTAGCTTCAATAGACACCAAAAGCCATATACATGTATCCATACATATTCATATAATATGTAGCTGTATGCATAAACATTCTAAGTATAGTATTCAAATAAAATCTAATACAGAGTAACATTTCTTAGAGTAAAAGCTTTATAAATGAAAATTGATAGGTCTTTTGCATGCTTTTCTCTAGTACTATTAAACAGCTGTCGTAGCTTAAAGTTATTTGGATGTTCATAATAATAACAATCTAAATACTGTATTCGTAATTCACTATACAATGGACATTCAAACAGAAAGTGAAATTCATTTTCAACCACATCACATCTTTTACATTTTCTGTTTTCTACAGGAGTTCTAATAGGTTTATGCCATCTGCCAGCTTCAATTTCTAGTCTATGCGAAGAGCACCGCAATCTAGCTATTGCCTGTCTATACTTTTTTACTCTAACAAAATTTAAATAATGTTGATAATGAAAACTACTTATGCCTGAATAAAAAGATGCTCTGCTAGATTCTCTCAACCGAGAATTCCAATTCTGTATAAAATTATCATGCAGTCTTTGCTTTACTAGACTAAGAAAAATATTTACATCCCCAACTGTTTGTGTGACCCATACTTCATTAAAACCAAGACATCCTAATAATTGTTTTACTAGTTTTGCCCAATTTTCTTTATGTGGCATCGATTCCATATCATTCAGCATCATATTGTAAATAATTTTTATAAGTCTGTTTTCTGGACACAAAACAATCTTTAGCCAATATTTTATAATCATCAAATATCTTTTTGTTTGAAAAGAAGTCCGTCCCAATTCTCCATAAATGAAATCATTTTGTGAACATTGTTTTACTCCCAGTAGACGTTTACAGAATTGTAAATGCACAGTTTCTATTTTATCTGCTTTACAAAACCCCCAAACTTCTGCTGAATAATTCATAATCGGAGCCACAAGTTTATCAAATAGTTCTAGTCTATGATAAGGTGAAATGTCCGTAAATTTATATAAATAACTATTCAATCTGAAAATAGCTTTTTGGGCTTGGCCAGACAAAGTATTTTGTGCTAAGTTGATAAAAGTTGTGAGCTTTTTTTAAACAACCCTAAATTTCTGCATTTGCAGAAAAGTGCATTTTTACCGATTTCCACATTATTTCGTTTTGTCAGTCAATTACAGCAATTACAGTAACACCATAAGGAAGACTAACCCTATATGTGTTGCTACAATTAATCTGTAAAACAAAACCAGTGTCAAAATCTATAAAATTGCATTTTTTGCATTTTCCAAATTTTTGAAAACATTTTGGTTTGAAAATAACCATCGCAACTCTTTTTTAGGACCTTAAAATTCACCTTTGTATTCAAATTTCACATTTGGGTTTAAAATGAATCAATTCAGCCAAAAAAGTAAAAATTAAAATTTGGTTGAAAAATGTCATTTTGACCAACAAAAAAAAACAAACAACAATTTTGGGAATTTGTCAATCTTCAAAATTTAAGCTTAGATACCGATAATTCCCACATATTTGATCATTTTTGCTCAAACAGTTGCATGTAACCATCCATAATGATTAGCTTAAGGCAATTGTTATCAAACCTAAAACTATTCAAATCACATTTAGGGGGTCACTCTCTTTGTGCTCATCCAGCAACCTCTGGACCAAACACACATCCACCATACTTCCAGGTCTTTGTGAGCAAATAAAAGGGGTCCTCAAAATGTATATTAGTGTCAATTTTTTCGCCAAAATATAAAAATTAATACATGTTTGTAACTGTTGCAAAACTTGTTTTGAGTAGTATATTATTCAGACTTGACAAGCTCCAGGCTATAGAACCATGTACTCGAACAGCGCAGTCATCGCGTGTTGGTTGCAGTCGACGATTGCACAGAATAGTGTGTACCTAGCTGTTAAAATGGGTATCATTTTGATATTTTACTTCTGAAAATATTCTTTGCTAAATATTTTAACACTTATAATCCAGCTGTGTATCTGTTTAACAAGATTAATGGTCGATACAGCGCCTGATTTATACCAAAAAGGTGATAAAGGATGAAAGTCATTTTTCTTTATGTCCTAAAAATATGCTTACTTTAGCTAAAATGCAAAATTTTGGAGCATTTTGAAAGTTATTCAAGCTTTTCCTGCCGTACACATAGTTTTGTATATCAGGTGTTCGGGCCCAGTGATCGGGCCGTCGACTGCAACATAATTGATTTTATTTATATTCCTGACATCCGATTTACATGACTATGCGTACAGTATGAAAAGCTTGAACAACTTTCAAACTGCTCTGCCCCCAGACTTCGAATTTGTGCACATTGAAGGACTGGTATTTTGTATTTTATCGAAAGTAAGCACAAATTCCAACACATAAAACATCCTTTCATCCCCTTTTTCAGGAAAAAAAATCACACTTTGACATAACTCTGGCGCTGTAGCGACTATCACTCAACCCACATAAATCTTGTTAAGCAGATATACAGCTGGATTTATAAGTTACAATAATTAGCGATGAATTTTTCAGAAGTAAAATATTGACCTAAATATTACCCTTTTAACAGCTATGTACACTATTCTGTTCAGTCGTCGAATGCAACCTTCACGCGATGACTGCACTGTTCGAGTACAGCGGTTCCTAGCGTGAAGCTCCTTCAAGCTGCATGTCACGGATATGTGGTAGGAGTAACACATCCAGTGTGCCACTAGCACTCAGGCCACATACAACATGTGGTATTAAAATAAATGAATTGCTAAATAAAGTGATACAAATTTTATTTTGCAAACGTGGGTATAACGTGGAACCGACATTTGGACATACGTTGGCCCGACGTGGAGCCATCATATTGGTTCAACGTTGATCCCACGAGAAAAAGTGCGTTGGGGCTATGTGGATTAGCGACGTTGGGCCAACAAAGAGAATGTGGACCGTCAACATTGGGCCCACGTTGGCCCGCCAGCGAAACGCAATTGACGATGATCGATGATGGCCCAACATTGAACGCTGGCTTGGTAGCTTTGTTATTTTTCAAGGGATCCGGACCAGTCTTGCTAAGAAACCCTGTATATTGTGATTTTTCATGGGGTGGGGTGGGACCGACCCCTGCCTCCCCCTCTGGATCCGCGCATGCTGTTTATACTCTTAGGTGTTTCTTAGTTTTTAAGATTACAACATTTGCACACTATGAATGTGTCTAAACGCCCCAGGGGGTAAACAAAATTTGTATAATTGATTGATTTCATCCAATGTTTGTTTAAAAAAGAATCCTTTGACACTTTCAAGTACTGTCTGAACTGTCAATTAATAGTATATCACCCTTAAAATGCAATGTACAAAATAGGAAACCTGTGCAATTTTGTACAATTCTTGCGAGATTAATTAAATAACCCTTTGCCTCATAGAGACGTCTTTAACACTTTTGCAAACAGAGCAGACCCAGATAAGGCAGCCTTCGCTATTCGCACAAAGTATGTCAGTGGAAGAAGGTTCAAACCGAACAAATAGCTATCTTAGGCATTTACAGTGAATCCACTCTTCCATGGGTCGTCACATAAGATAAAATAGATAATATTATGTGTCTAACCATATATAGTCATCTAGCTGCGATGGCCGAGTGGTTAAGGCGTTGGACTTGAAATCCAATGGGAATTTCCCGCGTAGGTTCGAACCCTACTCGCAGCGACTCACTTTTGGCTGACATGTGCACGAATTTGAGCTTTTGTGGTAGGATTTTGTTCGGTGTGTGTCATCCGTCGTCCATAAACATGACCCAAATTAATTGACTCGTACAATTGATAAGGTATAAAATAGTAGGCATCACCAGAAAAAATTCACGATGTTTGTGAATTCACCTGCGGGAATTTACAATATTTTTGAATGTTCTAGTTTAACTACTTGTTTACAGTATGAAATTTGCTTCATTTGTTTTATTTTGGGCCTTTAAGTATATCCTATTCTTCTTTTCTTTATCCCTCCCTCTGGGAGAAGCCCAGACAGAACTGAAATGTAGTTATCTGGGATGTTAAAGTAAGTAAGGGTGCAAAGATCAGGAATCTATACAATCAAGTACCACATCTGATCCAATATACCAATGGGAAAGTAACAAACTCAGAGTAAGACACCACAAACGAGAGCCAAGAGGTCAGCCTTTTCCCAGCAGGTGACCACAAGGCACATATAAACAGACTCGCACAAAGACATAGCAATCACAAGACAGAAAAAACACATAAAAGATCCACAAAAGAAGTACCGTCTTGGAACGGTCAGTAAAATATTTTACTGGAGGGCTTAAACCAGTTTTAAGGCGCCAACCTCACCCTTAATTCTGATGTGGACCAGAACACATTTGGGAAAGTGACAAAACACAACAATTAATACTGCAAAGAGGTCAGCCCTCTCCCAGCAGGTGAGCACAAGGCTACAAGGACAGACACGACAGCATAACACACACCAACATGAAGCATGACTAACAAAAAGGATCAACAAAAGAACCACCGCCTTGGAACGGTCAGTAGAAATACTTTTACTGGAGGGCTTAAACCGGCTTCACGGCACCAACATCACCCTTAATTCAGATGTGGATAAAGACACATAGATATTTGGTTTGCATGAAATACCCCTAGCTTATCAAAACATCCTCTCCTAAAACATAAAAATCAAGATAAAACAAGGAGATAAAGCAAAGATAAGGACTCAACAGTAAATAAAACTGAATACCGGAGCAAAAGAAATCCAACAGGTAAACCCCGATGGGCCCGACAAACAGCTAAAGCATCAGGCCCCTACCATCTCCTCAATAGATAAGTCTTTAAGTCGGAACCATCATAGAGTCTGAAGTTGGACCCACCCCCATGCACTTAAAGAGGAAAGCAAAGTTGCCAACAGTGATTGGGTTGACCACCAAGCATGCAGTCTGTGGCAATACATTTATGTTATAGCCAATCTTTTTATAATGTGAAATTATTTTAATGAACTACGCTAAAAATTATTAGAGCCAACAATCTTCTTCAATTTGTACACCAAGTCACCATAGAAATCAGGTTCCGAAAGTCCATGGCGTAAGAGAGATTTAAGTTCAACTTTGAATTCAGAAATCAAATCATAGTATCGTCTATAAAATGTAAAAAAGGTTTTGCGAAGTTTATGATACAGATAGCCTTGTTTAAGAAGTTTCTGAGTTAACAATTTGCAGTCAGCAACATAGCTAGATGCTCTAGCAAAACAAATCAGTTGAGAGATATAGACTCCATAGGATGTAGAGCGGGGAACATCATAAAGTGCATAAAGCAATTCTCTGTTGTGTACATGTAAAAATCAACATAACGATAGTTGTGGCTATCTTCATAGACAGTGCTGTGCATAACAGAACTGAATTCGAACTGTGGAAATTAAGTGCATGGTATATATCAGAAGTGCGTGCTTTCAAAGATTCAGATAATTCATTAAAACGATAAAGTAAAATACCTATCAATACTCAGAACACACATACAGTAGTTGACTCAAAATACCTGCTCAATGCAATTTATGTGCTCATAATACCTGTCCAGTACTGTTTGAAAAATATGACCTGTTCCGCATGCGGTTATGCGTACAGTGATCAAAAACAACGTTTTTTTTTTCAACTCTTTTACAAGATATCCTTCACCAGCGTTTCTGTATTCTTAGCTTGGTCAAATATATACATATATGTACAGAGTACCTATGCAAAATTGCATTTTTGATGATGTTTTTAACTCTTTAAAGATGACCAAGTAAGTGCAAAATACATGAGCAGGGCCACTCTGTCACGCTTCTATGTTAATTTTGTTGTATATACCAGTCGATTTGACAAAACATGCACTAACAAGGTAAAGACAATGACAGAGCTAAGCATGTATTCCACTTGGCCCTATGTATGAATAAAAGCATCTTTCATCAATAGAATCGTCAGTGCTGATATTTCTTACACTCACGTCCGCCATTTTGTTTGCTCGAAAAAATAACATTGTAATAAGGTGTGATATTGTTTATGTTGACAGAGACATACTCTGGCGTCACCTTAAGTGGTAAAACTTTTAGATAGCGCTATTTAACCATTTCTACATAATAACGCCTTTTGACGCCTTTGAAATATCATGTATTTGAAAATATTATGGAAAATGGAGGGAGCAAATGCTCTATCTTCCATAATATTTTCAAAAGTATTCAAAACTTTACCTATTTTTTTCAATGTTGTCTATGAATAGAAAAAGATGTCATGATCTAGAAATAGCTTATTGGGCAAAGGGCTAAAGCCCCGCACGTATTCCCTTAAATGGAATATGTTCGGTCTGGTACAATATCAATGTAGGCTTACAGCAGGGCTTATCGTTATCACAAATTCTATTCAATTTCTTTATAGATGATTTATCCTGTAAATTAAAAGCAGTATATTGAAGGGGACAAATTATGCTTACTTCTCTATGAAGACGATATATAGCGTTAGTTTCTGACAGTGAAAGCAGCTTACAGAACATGCTTAATATGGTGTCTGATAGACGTAAAGGTAAATATACAGAAAAGTACTTGTGTGCATTTCCATCCGCGGAGTGTATTTCGTAATTAATGTAAATTTCTCTGTGTGGACGCAGGATTGAACATAGTCAAAAAGTGTAATTATCTAGAATTAGTACTAGCAGAATTTCTTGACTACAATGTAATGACCAAGGTTGAAGCAAAGCGTGCAAGCAGAGCTCTAGGCATTTTGATAGCAAAGCCTGGGTGGTCTACCTTTCCCTGTTTTGTTCAAAACTGTATGACTCAATGGTGTGGCCAGTTATTGCCTATGGTGTAGCAATATAGGGCGATAAATCATTTGCATGTATACCTGGCGGCATAGCGCAGTGGGTAACGTGTCTGGCTGCAGATCCAGCGATCTAGAGTTTCGATCCTGGACTGGTCCCATACTTTCGCTGAGATCGATCATGAAATTATTTCCATGGTCATTCTCCTCCCTTCCGCTGATTCAAGAACTTTACCTTTTAGTTTGCACGACATATGGGCAGCAAGAAAAGTATCATTATATGCTTCTTACATAAGTACATAACTGTATATATAAGTTATATGTACTTAATATCATAAGTATATTAAGCAGACATGAATATATAAGCTCCACAAACGTACTTCGTATGCAAGATTCGTGCTCTCTTTGCTATTCGTGTTAACTTTCTACACAAGGCCAATATAGTTGTGACTCCTACGAGAAAATAAAATAAAGATGTGTTCCCAAGTAAGTTAATAGTTCATTTTTCATCAATTGCTCAAATCTTAAACAGAAATAATACTGGAACAAACCAATTAGATCTTATAAAACTCATTGAGTTTGTTAACAATAAGGTTCCAGATAATACATATTTTAATATACCCTACATTGCTACTGAGCAAGTATTCTCAGTCATAAATTCGCTAGATACCTCTAAAGCAACAGGGTTAGATGGCATTGGCCTGAAGATAAATAAACTAGCAGCAAATTGTCCCTCTCCAGTGATTGCTGATTTAATAAATAAAAGCATATATTCTGGATCGTTTCCGAGTCAAACTGAAAAGTGCCAAAGTGTTTCCCATATACAAAGGAGGACAAAAATATGATCCATCAAACTACAGGCCCATCTCAATCTTGCCTACCATATCTAAAATCTTTGAAAAACACGTAAATAAACATCTTATAAACTACCTTAACAAATTTAATCATGAAAAACAGTCTGGGTTCCGCCAAAAACATAGTTGTCAAACTGCGCTTGTGAAGTTGATTGATCAGTGGATGCAATGCATAAATAATGGTGATTTTGTAGGCTGCTTATTCGTTGATTTCAAAAAAGCTTTCGACGTCGTTGATCACTCGATTCTGTTTAAGAAACTCATTAACTATAGATTTAACCGCAAATCTAGAGCCTGGTTCACATCATATCTTAGTGATAGGCAACAAGCAGTCGTCCACTGAATGGGTCTCTCTGAATTCACGTATATGAAATCTGGTGTTCCCCAAGGCTCTAGTCTAGGACCAGCCCTATTCTTAATATTTATCAGTGATCTACCCCTCTTCATGAATTATTGCTACTCAGATTTCTTTGCAGATGACGCAACTCTCTACACCCATGATAACAAATCCAATAAAGTAGAAGAGAAATTACAATGTGGCGCAGATAATGCAAAGGATTTTAGTCAACAAAATAATATGCACATCAATTATGACCAAACGAATTATAAGATTTTAGGCAGAACAAATAAACAGAACGTATCTCAAGAGTTTGATATTAGAATAGATGACGAACACATAAAAAAGACGCAAAACCATAAACTACTAGGCATACATGTACATATTGATGATAAACTTTCTTGGTCTTCCCATATAGACCACTTATGTTCCTCAATTTCATCAAAGATATCTTTATTAAGACGGTTATCAAAATATGTTTCAACTGATGTTCAAAAAAGTTTATCAAGGATACATTTTGCCCTTAATTGATTATGGATCAGTGGTATGGGGACTACTTGCTCATCAAACTAAACTCCAAAAACGCGCAGCACGAATAATACTACATGCAGATTTCAATACTCCGTCAGCGGAAATGTTCAAAGACTTAAATTGGCTACCAATAGTAAAACGATTAAACTAAAACAAGGCCGTCTTTACATACAAAGTCATGAACAATTTGACACCTCAGTATTTCACGGATTTAGTGAAGCCAGTAGCTGAAACATAATCGTACACTGCGATCGTCGGTCAATGGTGCATTAGTTGTTCCAAGGTCTCGCTCTTCCTTGTTTGATAGTTCATATTCGTATACAGCACCCAAACTGTGGAATTCGATTCCGATTCCAACTCGCAATGCATCATCTCTAATAAGTTTTAAAAACAGGATCAATCCATATTATAAATAGTATGCTATGATATTTCGTGACTATACCAATAGTCCATTTAATTCTTAATTTCGTCCAATGCAAAGATTTAAATATTTCAGTTTTATACGACCTTACACTGTAAGTTGCAATTTTATACCAAAAGCACAGCTCAGGCTCGGTCCCAGGCTACGGTTGGACCCAAACTCGTTGTCTTTGCATCCATCTGCTGAATCTGGGCGACTGAGCAGTGATTCTCTATCGCCTGAGTTCAGAAGCTTGGCACTCCTCTATGTGCATGCTGATATTTTCATTAATGACTGTGCTTATGGTAGTATAGGTTTTATCATTTTAGTTATGGCATGTGAATTATTTATTTATTTATTTATTTATTTATTTATTTATGTATATATGTTGCATTTGTTACTGAGGGCTACATGGTAGAATAGTTTTATATTAGCTAAATGTGTTTTACCCTCATTAAATTATGTATATAAATAAAATAAATAAATAAAATATCATGGTAGAAATGAGTTTCACAGCAAAGTCAAACGTATTATAAGCTAGATAGTTCTCACATACACAATTATATATTTCGAACTAACTAACCGTATATTGTTTGTTTGTTGTATTTCAAAGCTAGTTTTCAGAAGTATCAAAATCTAACAAATTTTTTAAAAAAGGCATATCAAACTAATGATATGGAAATAAGACATTGTTGTACTGAACGTTACCATATTTTGTGTATGAACTGTGCTAATGGTATCCTTTTCGATTTATGATCTGTGCTTAGCGTTGTTATATTTATACTTATATGCCATCTTCTTTCTTCAATAGCTCGGTAAATCGAGTAAAATGAGGACTGTCGTTGGGCATAATCTAAAGAAAGGGCTTGAGCTTTCTCGTGCAATAGGCACATTTCTGATAAATGATGTTTAAATGTGATTTTGATCACGTTTTTTTTTTTTTCAAAAAATATTTTTCCTTGAAAAATTGCATCTATTTCAATTAACTACTCAATCAAAGAGTCAACCGGAGCCCATTTTCATACAGTGGTAGACTAAACAATACCGAAATAGGATGCACCTTTGGTTTGGTTAAAAAGCCATTTGTGCTAAACGCATTATCTGTGCTAGACGAATCGGGTTGGACGGTGTGGTGTTATGCAAAACTTACCCATATAAGCCTAGCGTCCTTTTTGTGGGACATATGTAAACAGTGCAGACCAAGATCAGATGCCACAGAACGTGGCGTCTGATCAGGGTCCTCACTGTTTGCTTGTAGAATGTTTTGTTAGAATTTGAATAAAGATGAAATAATACCGCCCAACATCATTTAAAACAGAAATGATAACGGTAAGAAATAATACCGCCCAACACCATTTAAAACAGAAATAATAACGGTAGGAAATTATATTCGGCTTAAATGGGTTAAGATGTTCATAAAAATAAGAAAGTCAGAAGCCACTCAGGAGAACGTTAATTTTAGTTCCGTAAAATTCAGCTTGATAATTTTACACTATAAAATACGTGTAACATGCGCGGATCCAGAGGGGGACACAGAGTTCGGAGCCCTCCCCTGAGAAATCGCTTCAGCTATAGGGCTCCTTAGCAATACCGGTCTGGATCCCCTGGAAAATCACAAAGCTACCAACCAGCTTTCAATGTTGGGCCATTATCGCTCTGCCAGCGAAACGCCATTTGAATTGCGTTTAGCTGACGGGCCGATGATGGCCCGCTTTTAGTGGTATTTGGGTTCTCTTTCCTCGCATCAACTAAAAAGAACAAAAAAAAAAACAACAAAAAAAAAACAACGTTGTCTTGGCCCCTCTGACAAAACTTTCAGGATCTGCGCATATGTAAGTTTAACAACAAAAAGATGGCCACTCTGCTGTAACCCCTTTTGGTACAAGCTGACACCTACTTTCCAAGAAAAACTAGGCTAACGTTTCTAAAATGAAAACTAAAGTTAAACACTTCTACCTGTTATTGTTGTAGTTTTACAGTTATACTCCATATCAATACAACCGACAGAACATATCTTTTTAAGCAGCGGCGACCACCAGACACGGTGATGAGTCTTAATCGATGTTAATCGACTTTCTGTAATAACACTAGAACAAACTGGTTTTACATGTAATAACATGCTCACCATGAGAAAATCACTCTTATACCTCATAGGCCAGTGTATGACATAACCAACAAAATAAGCTGTGTCCCCATTACAGACTCAGATCAGCCTGGGCATCCAGATTCTTCGCAAATACATCAAGAAATAGTCCTTAATTAGCCACCATTTGAGCGAAAAATAAAACAATCTGTCTCAGAGGTTATTAAACTGTTCATGTTCAACTCAAATGAGCATGAAATTAGTTTATATTGTTGATAAATGTTAAAATGCCAACTGTTGGCATTTTTACATTTATTAGCATTTTAGAGTTTGAAAGCAAGAAAAGTATTTATTTTTCAGCATTCTAGTTTTTGAGCAGTTGCTCTATATAATAAAATGTATTTAAAGCCGGAGAGGCAAACAGTATAACATTAGTCACCGAATTAATACACGCTAGAGAACCACTGTACCCGAACAACGCAGTCGTCGCGTGGTGGTTGCAGTCGACGAGTTCACTATTTTGTGCACTTGTCGACTGCAACCACCACGCGATGACTGCACCTTTCGAGGACAGAGGTTTTCTAGCGTGTAATAGCCATCTCATGCTCTTTGAGATGAGCATATAAACGGTTTTTAATCTCACGGTCTTATCTGACTAGGTTGACATGTCCAGGCTGGTTCAAGTCTTCGTTTGCTGCATAGATCATTTGATATATGCTGTGCATTAGCTCATTTGGGCTTTCACTGTGCGAAAAATACAACCAAATAAAACCGAACCAAATGAGTCACACACGAGAACGTTAATTATAGTTCTGGAATTTTAACTTTTACACTGTATAAAATACATGTAAGGTAGCACCTAAAGAGGCGGCAGCATTTGTCAGATTTGGAGAAAATAAATTTCAAAACTTCAAACTCTTCAGCCAACTGTGCGAATGTAGCAATCTAGAGGTGCTACACTGTAAAACAAAAATAGGTGTAACTTAACACCTAATCTGCAACTACGTGGTCTTGGTATATAAAACCTCTCGACACTGCTCTAGAATTTACACCTTCAAATTTACGCCTTAAGTCCTGAGGTGTACATATTGTAACACTTAAACCTTGGATGCTGCAAGGTTAGCTAGTATAGGTTTTTTTTCAGAAAAAATATATAATATCAGGTACATGCCAGTTGCAAAGACTCGAAATTGATTTTGAACTGATCAATAGCCACTTAACTTGGAGAAAGGTTGTTGCCATAAATAAAAGTCTCTTTCAAAGCCAGAATCATTATTGATGCAACTTCTAAACAAAATTCAATCATGGCCATCCGATACGCTGTTGGAAAAATTAAATATTAATCAACTAAAGCTATGGTGCACGGCTCGCTTTTCCACGGATCGTGAAAAAGCTCTGGGACAAGATGGGCAAGGACAAGACCGACGATCTTGCAGTCGCCATGAAGAACAAAGTAAAATCTTATTTGCATTACGCAGCTGAAAAATATACCCACACTGTAGAAAAATAAGTGTAAGTTTACACAAAAAGGGATGGAAGCTGAGCTGCGACCACTTTTTGGTGTAAACTTAAACTTATTTTCCTACTAAAACAACTTGATGCCATTATTTCTCCAATGGTGAGCTTAAAACATTTCTACCTGTTTTTTTAGTGGTTCTTAGGACCAATACTATTCTATCCATTAATTATGTATGTAAAAGGGTAAAGTCGGGTAACTTCGGACATCAGGTTAATTCGGACATACATTTGCAAACACTGGATTTTCATTGTTTGCTTAGATAATTGAATTTTTATTCCAATGATTAAAATATGAAACGATCAAAGTCGCTGTCCGAATTTAGCTGACCGTCTGAATTTACCCGACTTTACCCTATTATAGCATACCGTTTTTCGGCCGATTTATGCGGTTCAGTTACCTCCAAGTTTGGTGTAAAATTACACTTATTTTTACAGCGCTTATGTACAGTGGAGGAGAGACGCCCGATCGGAATCCATTGACCTACATAAATTGAGAGAAAAATACAGGTAAATGTTACTATTAATATACTCCTCAAAATAATTGAAGGACCAAGGTTTTTTTTAAATGCGTGCATAATTAGCTGAAACTTTTAACTTCTGTAAATCTTGGTCAAAATCCTTCTTCTCTTTATTCACATTAATCAAGTATCATTGTTACCGAGTTCCATGCCTAATTTGTGCCATAATTTTGTCTCAAATGCACATACCCCCAAAAAGACACTTTTAACAGGCAGTGGGTGGGGTAAAGAAATTCTTCTGTGGTCATTCGAGTAGAAAGAAAGTGACATCAAATCAAACTTATTGTTAAACAGTTCAGCTTGCATGCAAAATATTTCTTCAAACAGTTTCATTTTACTAGGAAGCAAACAATTTTATCTCATTTTGACATTGCTTTGTTTTCTGAAAACAATGTGTGTACTTGGTCATCAAGAATCAGATTTTCAATCGTTTTTCTAAACCTTTGAGTGTTAGAGAGATGTCTCGACAAATTGTACAAAGATTGTCACAGACAAACACCAAAACCAGTTGTCTGAACACAAAGTCTGGTGATTACGCCACATCCAAAAGGGGCAATTTTCTCTCACAGGAAGGGGTGGGTGGTATCGACGGGATTAAAACACCGTACAAATATGCGAAAACAGAGGTTTTAGTATCTAAGAGCATTATTCGTTCATTCCATGCAGTTCCTTTGCCAATGGATTACACACAAAAAATGACATTCCAATACTTTTAGGTTAAGTTTTAAAATGACACAAAATTCATGTTAGTAACATTTTCTACCATTTTCTTTTTGCTTTTTCACTTGGCAATAGGGTGTCAAAAAATGTCCGGAAAATTTAGACTAGATGCTAAAATTGCATTTCAAAATACGTCTTACACAAAATGCATCAATGTTATAATAGAGAATCAATAGATAGCATTTTTGAGGAGTAGTAACTTGCTACTCGATCGGGCTCCATTTTATCATTTTTATAGTGGTCTCAGAAAATGAAAATAATGTGTCACAGTTTTTAACGGATTTTCACCAAATTTCAACAGTCCAAAGGTGAATAAATTTCCAAACTTTTGACCGTTCAGAATTTTTCAAAACTGTCTAGAAAAAAGTTATTAAGGTTTAAAATCAGGCCTTTTTTTCTGGTAGACTGTGATTCCCAATCGGGATCTTGAAAAAGTTGTGAAGCCTGATCGGGAAATAGTGATTCCTGTTTGGGAACATATGAAAAATCTTTGATTCAGAATGGGATACATTAGAAGAGGACCAAGGGAGTTGCAATTTGGAAAAAAAGTGGCAGGAAAGTAGTAGGATTTTAGACTATAGCCAGAGTTAGAATAATGTATCAGGAGTGTGAAAACTTATATTGCACAAATTATAAGTCTTATAAGTTAAATTATTAGCTACCCCATGCTAGACCATTGACTTCATTACTTCTTAGGACTTGAAAGAAAATTTAATTTTGGCCAGATAAGTTATATTTCATGCAATCTGCATATTGTCTTAAAAGCACGTAACCCAGTGTAGCAAACGAAAAGTATAAGTAAAAATAGTTTACTCTTCTATTACTGTTATATACATTACTTACTCTAAAATATGTTACTGTTTATTACAAGACCATGGATTGCCAACGACCTATGAAGAGAGAGTTTTGTAGACTATGATTTTCTAAACCACACAATACGTGGCAAAATAAATGCATGTACAGATAATGGCCCAGTTCCGAATCACTTTTACTTCAAGGCGTATTCCAAATAGTTGCTCTGAGTAAATAAGATTTCGGTTTTACTTTTTAAAAGCACTATCATTTCCCTAAATAATGAACCTCAATTTGTATCATTCGGACTCTGCTATTTGCGTCATACCACGGCTTTAAAGTAGGCCGCCAATTTGCCTAGTTGCGGGTCATTTGCCCAGTTTCGAATCACTTTAGAAATTCTAAGAAATTTACCTTCAGTAGTACAGTTGCATTAAGGTTTTGACATTGTTGGCTTAATCAGTACTTCCAGTGACGAGTTTGACACATTATTTTACCGTATTCATTGCAGTAAACTTGCACGGACACAGAAAGTAACCAAAACGGACAACCATCGACCCGCCAGCGAAACGTCATATAAATGGCGCCTCGCTAGCGGTCCGATGATGACCCGACATCGGTAGCTTTGTACTTCCTAAGATAATCTACAGCTTTGTGCTTTTCCATACGGGAGGGAGTGGTCCGAACCCCCAGTACTCACTCCTGTGGATCCGCGCATGAATACACGTCCTAAGACTATGAACATTCTTACCACATGCAAGTAATACTCCGATTATACACCTTGGCTAATGATCGAAAGGTTTGCAGGTAAACTTGGTCTATGAGACAGTGAAGAGTTGAACTAGATCAGATAGCTGCTAGAGGCGCATTCTAATCATGTCATTTGACGCATCGCTTTGTGATACAGACACTAACATTCACTTTTTCAGAGTATTTTTTTCTATTTTTGTGACACTTTTATTTAACGTCTGTGCTCATTTCCATTGTTATTTAGCGCACGCATATACCAACACGCGTGCGTTGTGAGAGTAAAATGCATTTGTAACCACTGCCCCACCCGCCAACACCGCGGGCGGTCGACATACGTTAGCGGGCCATGCTAGATGTTTGAATGGTTATAACGTCTTGACCCCCCCTCACCACCACCAACACACACACACACACACACACACACACACACACACACACACAATATGGGGTAAAGGTCAGGTGTTTAACATTTTAAACGAAGACGATCAACGAAAAAGAAAAACTGTAGAGCTTCAACATGTTTAACGGTACCAGCCTCACTCTTAATTCTGATTTGGCTCTGGTCTCTACCCAAGTAAAAACTCCATTATACATAGTTGGGCAAAAAGCAAGGGAATCATCCGACACAAGTATGTCCATTTGTACAGGAGTGAGGCATAAACCAGGGCACTGGAAAATCAACAAGACGTAAGCCCCACTTTTACTCATAGGAGGATGTAGTGCATGTGCGGATCCAGGGGAGGGGGGCAGGGGGTCCGGACCCCCCCCCCTCGAAAATCACAACAATATAGTTTTTTTTGGCAATACTGGTCCCAATCCCCTTAAAATCGTAAAGCTACCAAGCCAGCTTTCACTTTTTGGCCATAATCGGCACGGCCAGCGAAAGGCCATTTAAATGACGTTTCACTGGCGGGCCGAAGATGGCCCACTAATAGTGGTATTTAGATAATTCCTCCCCCATCAAACTAAAAAAACGTTGTCAAAGTTGGACCCCCTCTGACAAAACTTTCTGGATTCGCGCATGTAGTAGTCAAGGATAAATGATGCATACTTATGATAATGGGCTTCTACCAGCTAAGGTTAATCGGGAACGGGACTGATTTAGAGTCCAAACTCAAGACTTGAATTGCCCGGTATCGAGCTCGGGATCCCTGGTCTGCTGAGACCGAGAGAGAGAGAGTGGGAGACAGGGAGAGACATGCAGACAGACAGGCATATACATATTTATTTATTTTATAGAGAGACTTAGACTTATATAGAGAGACTTAGATAGACAGACAGACTGCTAGACAGAATGCTAGACAGAAATTCAACAGACACACACAAAGGCATGATCCTCATGCATACGCGGACCCAGGGAAAACTGAGGACACGGAGCCCCCCCCCCCCTCCCCCCCGCGCCAACCCCTGTAAAGTCCCATAGCTATATCCCTAAAAATCAGACTATTTTCACACTAATGTTCTCTAGAGCTACATGTACCAAGGCCTTCAAATGGAGCTTCGCTAGCGGGTCGATGACGACCCGCTTTTGTGGTATTTGAATCCTCTCTCCCCTCATCAACTAAAACGGCATGCAATATAAATAAAACGTTGTCAGAGTCAAAACTTTCTGGATCCGCATCTGCTAAGAGAGAGAGAGAGAGAGAGAGAGAATATGGTGCCCGTGAAACTTTTTCACATAATTTTGACTTCTATGTTGTACAAACAGCTGAGCGCGTGCACGTTATTGTTGTGTGACCTGAAGTAAACCTCTGAGTCAGCTGATTCGAAACTGGGCAAAACAGTGACTATGATAACACGGCTATCACGGAACCAAAAACAGAATAAAAGGTCCGTTTTTTTTTCTTGGATGTGTTTTAATAATTGCTGGAAAACATGCTGAAACCGAAAGTTTGATAAAAATGCATTTTAAACGAAAGCATTTTTCGGAAATATGTAGTGAACAGTGTTACGTGCCAGGCGTAACTAGAAACAGATTCAGGAAACCAAAATTTAGCTATTTGGAAAGTCAGCAAAAAGCACTTTTAAAATTTAACAAAATTTATTAAAAACAAAAAAAAATATCATTTACAATAAGCAATGGAAAATAGTTATACAATCAAAGAAAGTCTAATTTACAATACCTTGTATCTCAAAACTGTCCCTCAGAATATTTATCAACACAAGTCTTTCAGCAGTTTCTGATCCCCAGATTTTGAAGATAAATCCAAATGAACACGAAGTCTGAATCCAAAACTGAATAATCCAAAGTAATCCAGAATGAATAAGTTAAACACTAAATATTCCAATATAGAATTCCAGCACAAAAGGTTTAGACTTTTAAAAGGTGAAATTATTTCAAAGATGCCCTTATGAAAAATTTACTCTTATATATACCCTTTAAGAAAGTTCTAGAACGGTCAAGAAAGACTTTTATATCATATGCTATATTTATTCATTCTGGAAAATTCCACAAACTTCTACTGAATTCCAGAACCTACTCAAAGTTTCTATTTGCATGGAAAAGAAAATTCTAGTAAGTTCTGGTCTTTTCCGGTAAGTTCTGGATGATTAGTCATCATTCTAGAAAAATCTTATAACCAAATAAATACTTTGTTTACAACAACTTATTTACCATCAATGTCTCCAATATCTGGGTCAGCAGAAACTAAGTAAACAAAATAGATAAACAACATACATGTTACACTTCCCCTCCTCAAAGAAAAGAAAGTTTTATGAAGTAAAGCTTTCTTTTGCAATAATGAACAATTATATAACAAACAATAATGTTAAATCACATCAGATCAATAAAGAGCAATAGCACAAACTCACATCAACAGTTTAGTGGCAATTAAGCCCTAGAGAGCGCATCTGGGATGATATTATCTTTTCCCTGAATATGTCTGATATCTAGATTGTGCTCTTGCAACATGAGACTCCATCTGAGTAAACGCTGGTTCTTGTTTTTCATTTTATGAATGAAAGTCAGTGGATTGTGATCAGTGAAAATGACAATAGGTGCAACTGAAGAGGCTAGGTAAACTTCAAAGTGCTGAAGAGCAAGGATGAGAGATAAGCATTCTTTCTCCACAGTAGAGTAATTTCTCTGATGTTTGTTAAACTTTTTAGAATAGTAACAAACAGGATGATCAACACCATTGTCATCTACCTGTAACAATACACTGCCCGCACCAACATCACTGGCATCTACAGCCAACTTAAATTCTTTGTCAAAGCTTGGTGCTAAGAGAACTGGAGCACTTTTAAGTATGGCTTTAAGCTTTTCATAAGACTTCTGACAATTATCAGTCCAAATAAACTTGACCCTTTTGCCAAGTAAGTTTGTCAAGGGCTCTGCTATGACAGAGAAGTTATTACAGAATTTCCTGTAATATCCAGCCATACCGAGAAAGCGCATCAGTTGTCTTTTGCCAGAAGGTACGGGAAAATCTGAGATAGCCTCAACTTTAGCTTCTACAGGTTTTACCTGACCTTGTCCCACCGTATGACCTAAAAATGTCAAATTTGCATGGCAAAATTCACTCTTTGCTAAGTTAATCGTTAGTGTAGCTTCACTAAGTCTGTCAAAGAAATTTCTGATAGTTTGTAAGTGTCGTTCCCATTCTTCGCTGAAGATAATAGCGTCGTCGATATAGGCTTTACAGCCAGCCAGATTAAATATCAAGCTGTTAACCATGCGTTGAAATGTTGCTGGAGAGTTCTTCATTCCAAGTGGCATAACTTTATACTGATACAATCCATCTGGAGTAACAAATGCTGAGATCTCCTTTGCTCTGTCTGTCAGAGGTATTTGCCAAAATCCTTTAAGCAGGTCGAATTTCGTGACATATTTGGCTTGTCCAATGTTATCGATGCAGTCATCGATCCGTGGGATGGGAAAAGTGTCTGTTTTGGTGACAGAATTTACTTTAATGTAGTCCGTACACATGCGAAATTTCCCATCAGGTTTTGGTACAAGAATACAAGGAGAACTCCATTCACTTTGACTAGGTTCTATAAAGTCATTATCCAGCAAATATTGAACTTCTTCCCTGAGAATTTGTTGTTTTACAGGGTTCATTCTGTATGGATGTTGTTTCACAGGTTTTGAACCGTCAATAAGTTCAACATCATGATGAATTTTGTCAGTTTTGGATGGAATATCCGGAAATAAGTGTTCATATTCAAGTATTAACTGCTTCAGTTCAAGTCTCTTGTCTGAACTAAGATGAGACAATTTCTGGTCAAGATCCTTTAAACTATCAGAGTTCTTGAGTTTTGACGACGTGGGATTAGATTTCACAAAGTTCATATCTTCAGAGTCCATTTGATCTTGTTCAAGAGGGACAGTATTAACTAGATTTACTGATGAAATAACAGAACTATCCCTATCAATGTACTTTTTAAGCATGTTGATATGACATAACTGTTTTTGTTTGCGCCTCCCAGGAGTGTTGACAATGTAATTAACATCACTTAACTTTTTGTCAACAGTATAAGGACCATAATATCTAGCTTGTAAAGGCTTACCAGGAATGGGCAAAAGAGCAAGTACCTTGTCACCAGGTTCAAAATTTCTATCCTGAGCATTTTCATCATAACGCAATTTCATTTTACTTTGAGCTAATTTGAGATTGGTCCATGCAGCTTCACAGGCTTTTGATAGTCTATTTTTGAAATCAGACACATACTGAAGTAAGTTCAAAGAACTGTTATCATCTGAGAGAAATTTTTCTTTCAGAAGTTTCAAGGGTCCGCGCACAGTATGCCCAAATACCAGTTCAAATGGACTGAACCCAAGAGACTCTTGTACAGATTCTCTTGCAGCAAATAAAAGCAAATGTATACCTTCATCCCAATCTTTTTCAGTGTCAAAGCAGTAAGATCTGATCATGTTTTTCAAAGTTTGATGAAATCTTTCTAAAGCACCCTGACTTTCAGGATGATAAGCTGATGACTTGTATTGTTTGATGCCAAGTTCATGCATGACTTGCTGAAAAATTCCTGACATAAAATTTGAACCTTGATCAGATTGTACAGACCTTGGAAGTCCCACAAAAGTGAAAAACTTCACAAGTGCCTTAACAATTGTCTTAGTCTTGATATTTCTGAGTGGAATGGCTTCAGGGAAGCGTGTTGAAGCACACATAATAGTCAAAAGATATTGGCAACCTGACTTTGTTTTGGGTAGGGGACCTACACAGTCAATAATGATTCTGCTAAAAGGTTCATCAAAGGCAGGAATGGGCTGTAAAGAAGCTTTTGGAATGGTCTGATTGGGTTTTCCTACCATTTGACAAGTGTGGCAGGATTTGCAGTGCTGAGAAACATCTGATTTTAATCCTGGCCAAAAGAAATGATTAAGAATTTTGTGATAGGTCTTATTTACACCTAAATGGCCTGACATGGGAGTTTCATGAGCCAAATTTAAAATTTCAGGACGATAAGCCCTAGGGACCACAATCTGGTGGTTAACAGTCCACTCATCATCTGCTGAGACATCAGGAGGACGCCATTTTCTCATCAAAATGTCATTTTGCACATAATAACATACAGGGACCTGTGACATTTCATTTTCATCTAACGCTCTATCAAATAAAGGTGATATCTCACGATCACTATGTTGTTCCTTACAAAGCTGTGACCTTGACAGCTGGTCATGACCTTGGTCAGTTGAAATTGAAGGTGAAAGGTCAAGGTTTGACCTTGAAGTGTCAAAAGTAGTCTGAATGTCAGACTGGCTGGGAGAAAGAGAATTTAAAATCTCATCATTAAAGGACTGGCCTATCAAAGTGTCAGCTAAATTAATATCTTGCATCACATAATTCTGATTGGCTTTCTTTGCCATTGCCCTAGTGACAGCACAAGAAGGGTAAAGGTCAGGAATTTCCTGCTCAATAGGATCAGGCAGTTGATCAACACATGGCGTGCTGGTCAAAAGTGGGTCTACCACAACCTTATCTCCAGCCAAATCATTGCCTAATAGCAAGTGAACACCTTTAAAAGGTAAAGAAGGTCTAATACCTACAGCCACGAGACCAGTAACTAAGTCTGAGGACAAATAAATGTTATGGAGCGGTACATTTATAAATCCACACTCTACACCCTGGATAAGGACACTCATCCCAGAAGAAGTCTTCTCAGAAAAAGGCAAGGTATCTGCCAAGATAAGGGATTGAGAAGCACCTGTATCTCGTAAAATTTTGATAGGGGTAGACTGGGCAAAGTCACTATTTAGTGATACAGAACCATCTGATAAGAATGGTTCATAAATCTCCATAACGACATCAGTCTCAGATGTTTTGGCCAAAATAGGATTCTCATCCTGAATAGAAGACTGTGGTTTTAGCCTTAAAGAGGTGAGACCTGTGGGTTTAGGACTCTCCTGTCTTTCTTTTTCTCTCTTTCTTTTCAAAGCTATACATTCAGAAATAATATGGCCTGATTGTTTACAATAATTGCAAATTGGCTGGGATAATGGACTTTGACCTTTGTTTTCACCAGAAAATCTAGGTTTTGGAGTAAATGAATGACTGGAATTATTGGATGGATTACTGGGATTGGATTTTGGACCTGACTGAGGGGAATATGGTTTTGACTGAGGGGAAAATGGTCTTGTTTGAGGTGTAAATTTTAATTGAGGGTTGAATGGTTTCCTAGGAAATGGCTTGTTAACAAAAGAAGTTTTATGAGTCAAAGAATAATCATCAGCTAGTCTAGCTGCTACATCCAAATTTTCAACTTCTTTTTCATTTAAGAAAGCACTGACGTCAGAATTTATACACCATTTGGTATCTTCAACAAGCATGAGCTGTCTTAGTTTTTCATGATCAGAACCTACTTTCTTTGAATAGCACAACCTATCAAATAATTGTTCTTTTATTCTAGCAAATTCCACATGAGTCTGGTTAGGTTCTTTCCTACAATCTCTAAATTTCTGCCTGTAAGCTTCAGGGACCAACTCATAAGCCTTAAGAATAAGTTCTTTTACTTTGTCATAATATGAGCTTTGTTCTATTGAAAGCTGAGTGTAAATTTCTCGAGCTTTGCCTATTACAACGCTCTGCAAAAGTAAGGTCCAGTGCTCTCTTGGCCATTTCAGGTTTTCTGCCACCTTCTCAAAATGTAAAAAATATTTGTCAACTTCTTTTTCTTGAAATGGAGGAACGAGTCGGATGTGTTTTGTCACATCAAAAGATTTGCCAGAGTCTAAAGGCAAAGGTTTTGTTTTAGATTTTCCTTCTAACTCAAGTTCTTTCATTTTTATCTCAAACTGTAATTTTTCTTTTTCAATTTCAATGCGTTTTTCAGCTTCAAGCTTTAATTTCTCATGTTCTAATCTTTCTCTTTCTATTTCTCTTTGTTTTCTCTCATTCTTCCATTTCAATTTTTTGTCTCAACAACCTATCTTCTCTTTCTAATGTTTCCAGCCTAATTCTGTCCTCTCGCTCTTCTTTCTCGGGTCTCAATCTCTCTTCATGCTCTGCATTTTCT
Source organism: Loripinus fragilis (assembly GCA_964019695.1). NCBI lineage: Eukaryota > Metazoa > Mollusca > Bivalvia > Lucinida > Lucinidae > Loripinus > Loripinus fragilis. The sequence goes on along the minus strand of OZ026519.1, from coordinate 13,312,396 downwards.
ACCCTTATTCTTTCCTCTCGCTCTTCTTTCTCACGCCTCAATCTCTCTTCATGTTCTAACCTAATTTTTTTTCTATCTCAACTTGTCTTTTAATCTCTAATTCTCTCAGCTGCAAATCAGTCTGGGTAACCAGAATCTGAGTTGTTGCTGAGGAATCAAATATTTCTTCGTCCACAAAGAACTGAATGAGAATATTCTTAATTTCATGTTTTAACATGGTCTTTTTGATATTGGGTAGGCCATAATGATCAGCAATGTCCAAAAGATCAGACTTTTTTTGCCAAGTCTAACAGCTCCTGAGAAAGCGACGCAGTAAAATCACTAAGTTTGAATGACATATTTGCTTTCTGCTGGCTTCAGCTAGTAAAACAGCAAACAGTAATTTCTTTAAAATTTCAAACTAATTTGGTGCAAAAATAATTTCAATCCCGGACGAGCCCCCAATTTCTGTTACGTGCCAGGCGTAACTAGAAACAGATTCAGGAAACCAAAATTTAGCTATTTGGAAAGTCAGCAAAAAGCACTTTTAAAATTTAACAAAATTTATTAAAAACAAAAAAAATTATCATTTACAATAAGCAATGGAAAATAGTTATACAATCAAAGAAAGTCTAATTTACAATACCTTGTATCTCCAAACTGTCCCTCAGAATATTTATCAACACAAGTCTTTCAGCAGTTTCTGATCCCCAGATTTTGAAGATAAATCCAAATGAACACGAAGTCTGAATCCAAAACTGAATAATCCAAAGTAATCCAGAATGAATAAGTTAAACACTAAATATTCCAATATAGAATTCCAGCACAAAAGGTTTAGACTTTTAAAAGGTGAAATTATTTCAAAGATGCCCTTATGAAAAATTTACTCTTATATATACCCTTTAAGAAAGTTCTAGAACGGTCAAGAAAGACTATTATATCATATGCTATATTTATTCATTCTGGAAAATTCCACAAACTTCTACTGAATTCCAGAACCTACTCAAAGTTTCTATTTGCATGGAAAAGAAAATTCTAGTTAGTTCTGGTCTTTTCCGGTAAGTTCTGGATGATTAGTCATCATTCTAGAAAAATCTTATAACCAAATAAATACTTTGTTTACAACAACTTATTTACCATCAATGTCTCCAATATCTGGGTCAGCAGAAACTAAGTAAACAAAATAGATAAACAACATACATGTTACAACAGATACTGACACGTGTGAAAATATACCTTCATAAAATGAGTCATGGGGGAAAATTGTAATTATTTTCACCAAACAGATAACTTATAGATATTTGCTTTCACTCACATACAGAGGGATAATTATACAACAAAATAAAACCAAAATATGTATTTTAAATTTTACCGCTGATGTGTAGTTTGCAACGAAACTATGACGTGATTCGGAACTGGGAAAGATTCGAAACTGGGCCATTAACTATAGGTTCTTTGGAAATTGGGTAATTACCATGCAACAGCCAAATGTTAATAAATAATAGGAACTCCTTTTCTAGTGTTATTGTCATTTTCCATGTTCTTACATATCATAAAAAATATCATCCGTATCTTTTAATTGAATTCAGCTTGCTAGCAAAATGATTATAATTAGTTTAGACATCTTGTATAACTACTATATACGTGACTTTCTTTATAAATGACGTTATTATAGTGCAATGTTAGGACTGGACAGGAGGCTTTTAGCCTGCATAAAGACATTATGATTATTGGACGTTGCGTCATTAGCGTAACGTCACTTTGACGTTATTTTTTAACGTTGAGTTGCTAAGTGAAGCAGAATCGTAACGGCGCCATAGATCGCTGGGCGTCTTGAAGAAGAATAAAGAATTTATCGTTCAACTCACAATCGGAGTTGTTTGTTTTACTTTTGGTTTTTATTCCACCATCGGGAATATCGTCATTCCAAAATGGTAGCAGAGCGAGGTTTCTGAAGTTTAATCGAGAAACAGAGAATCGTTACTATGGCATTATCGGCTCATAGAATCAGCACAGAAGATCGTCGAGAAAATATCGATAGTATGATTTATCAGATGGATAATTTAGAACAAGAAAAGGTAAAAATAAATTCGAGCTATCGTCGAGCTAAGAATAACTTGTTATTACTTATAGAAGGCTACGAGTTATCAAGCCGTAAAGAAATTCTAGACGCTTTAGGGAGCTTGGATAAATGGTCTGAAAGCGCTATTGAAATGCTGTACACTTTATCGGACTTGTATTTCAAAGGCAGTCACCTAGATAAAGGCCACATTATCGTAGACGAGATGGAAAGAATAGAAGAGGACTATTCGAATGTTAGCCAAGTAGCATGTGATTATTTAAATTTACTTAAATCAAGTAATTCGCCTGGTCTCTCACAGCGAACACATAAGATAGGGACCTCTCTTACGGTAGGAATGTTGAAACATTGCAATGATATACAATCATGTATGCAAAGTGGACACTGTGCTAATATTGAACAGAAAAAACAACAATATAGAGACGTTTCGGTAAAATCGGATTGTAATCGCCAATCGGACACTACATGTACCGTACAAATTTCGAGTGCATCAAGCCTAACTGAATCAAAGCTTGGCAACATAGAAGCAGACGGCATCCCCACCACTTTGACTTGCAAATCTGTAAATAAAACTACTTCTGGCAAGGAGGGGAAGAGGAAAACACATCAGGCAAGCAGTGCATATAATGAAAGTTCAACGTTAATGTCTCCTCAAAACGACGTCCGCAGGTCAGCAAAATATTCAAAAGCGGTACACTTAGCGGCCCCACGTGTTGTGAGAGAATACATCTATAAACTCTGTCAAAACAATTCGAAAAGGTCTAAGTATAGGAAGAGGTCTAAGTTTAAGAAGACGTCTAAGTCCAGGAAGAGGTATAAGTCCAGGAAGAGGCTTAAGTTAAAGAAGAAGTCCAGGAAGAGGTCTAGGTCCAGGAAGAGGCATACGCCTAGGAACAGATCTAAGTCTAAGAAGAGGTATAAGTCCAGGAAGAGGCCTAAGTTTAAGAAGAAATCCAGGAAGAGGTCTAAGGCCAGGAAGAGGCATGCGTCTAGGAACAGATCTAAGTCTGAGAAGAGGTATAAGTCCAGGAAGAGGCCTAATTTTAAGAAGAAGTCTAAATCCAGGAAGATACTTAAGTCTATGAAGAGGTCTAAGTTAAGTGTAAGTCCTAAGTCTAAGAAAAGTCTCAGGTCCAGGATGAGGACAAAGTCGAGAAAAAGGTCAGAGTCTAGAAAAATGTTCATGTCCTGGAAAATGTCCAGGTCTTGGAAAAGATGCAAGCCTAGGAAACGGTCCAAATCCAAGAACCTACCCAAGTCTAGGAATCGATCGAAGTTTAAGAAATGGTCTGTCCAGCGAGGGGAAGACGAGAAAAGTGGCCTATGGGTAAAGTGCACGAGTCAAAGTTCCCAAGTTCCTGGTCGGACATCATACGGTGATGAGATAGAAAAGCTTTCCCCTACTTTAACCGATGATAGGAATTATCGTTTGTTTCTAAAGAACGAGTATTACTGAATCATCAGTTCATACATGTACTAGAGACACGCCTTTAGTTATCAATTGCATCGTAATGTTTTTATGTTATGCTTTATGGATACTAATTTGGATTTATAATTTTAACTTTGCATTTTGCGAAATTGAATATAGTTTTTAATTAGAAATTGATCAAAATTCATAGTATTTTGAGGAGGGGAAAATGGACAGGAGGCTTTTAGCCTGCATAAAGACATTATGATTATTGGACGTTGCGTCATTAGCGTAACGTCACTTTGACGTTATTTTTTAACGTTGAGTTGCTAAGTGAAGCAGAATCGTAACGGCGCCATAGATCGCTGGGCGTCTTGAAGAAGAATAAAGAATTTATCGTTCAACTCACAATCGGAGTTGTTTGTTTTACTTTTGGTTTTTATTCCACCATCGGGAATATCGTCATTCCAAGGACTATATGAGACCAAACCGCTACAGTGTGAAAACGACTACCATCTATGTGCTCAGTAATCACAAAATATGTAATATTGTCATTTAAACCTAACATATTACAGAGATTTAATTCCATAGAAGAATGGATGCTATAAGTGGAACAAAATCTGAATATATTGGGCACACAAAATGCCTTTAAAGAAGTCTTAGCAAATCGAGTGAACAGCCTTTTTATTACTTTTTATTTTTTCATAATCAAATTATCACCTGAAAGGCTTAAATGGTAGCTTTTATCTCTTTGCCACTAAAATGTATGCATGTAATGCCATTAACCATGCATTTTACTTCAAGCTGTCAACATCTCAATTCAGATGAGAAATATAAAGCATAAAATAACTTAGGAAGATCAATCTCTCAATGTGTAAGCCATCAAATATTTACATAGACTATCAGCTATAGATTACAACAACTATGTTTATAACAGCATGCAAAAAAGCTAACTTAACATTCTTAACCAAAAGTGCAAATCAAGACGTGAAACATTATAAATACGTTCATCATTGCCATATAAAAAGGGTGAATGTTTAAGATATTGCAATGATTTATGTCTCGCATTTGGCACCAATCCTACCTATATTTATGGCTATAGTATTTTAGCATCTATGTCGTGTCCAGTTTGGTGCCATACGAATAAAACTATTGATGGTATCGTATATTAAAAATATTGTTCGGGAGAATACTACTTTTATCATTGTTTTGCCTGGTTCTAAAAAAATGTGAAGCCACAAAACAGGAGAGTTATTTTGTATAAATTCCCATTCTAAATTAATCAGTTGGAAAGGCCCCCTTGCATTATCAGTATTGTAGACATTTTTAAATGATTGGACTTCATTAATCAGGACCTTGGGCTAACCTCTTTTTAGTATAGGACTTGATTGGCCATTTGTACTGAAATATCCTGGAAGTATTTGCAGACGTTTGCTTTTTTGCCATAGAGCTTACTAGCATCTGGGATAGAATCTGCTTTACTACTAATTTTATTCAACAGCGCACCTTTAAAATATGTACTCGCACATAAGAACTAAGTAAAATTCATAAAATAAGAACCAATAAATGATACTATTATTATATAAGCACAGATTCTTGACACTTATCACAAGTTTCCTATATAAGATTTGCTGTCAAATTTACCATTTGTATTCTATGTAACGTTGTCAATATTTTGTCTCAGGCATTTAAAAGCAAATCACACAATTTTTACTCTGTTTCAAAGGCCATACTATCCTAACATTACATCTAAGTCTATCAATAGTGACAATGGTCATTATTAGCAGAGTGCATTTTTCTATTGTGCTTCCATATAAGGCTTGCTAGAAAATGTGATATATTTGCATTGTAGTTTTTCTCTATACCTTGACGTCTTTTAAACTTATGTATTCTTTAAAGTTTGCTAAACCCTGGTAAAATTAAGGAATCAATTGCCAGGATTTAGGCAATAACTTGGCCAAACTTGGGTCAATGACTCAACTTATGTAATGGTACTATGGTAAAAGCCAATTTGTTAACATCAGTTATGCAAGCACTAATTGTTATCACTACGTATGATCTTGTCAGATTTTGTTTGAACTTATTCTGCCTGTTTAAGTCTTATAAAGTAAAAATGGTATCGTAAATAACCCATTCACTTTTAAGGTTAAGATAGTGCTTGTTTTAGCAAATCATTAGCCGTACAAACTTGCATGATTATCAGTTTCATTAATTGAATAACAAAAGCCACGTTAGAAATAAATTAAAATCATATGAGGAAACTAAAAAGAGAACAAGGTTACCATCTGAGTTTTGATATACACAAATATATGTTGGCAAACAATTTGCATTGGAAACGTTCTCTTCAAACAATGACTGATTTCAAACACACGTAATGTCTGAATCTGTATTAGCTATTGAGGCTTAGTATATACTGAAATGTAATGTAACCTTTACAACATTTTTCCTCCTACATTTGTGAACGTTTTAAGCTGTCTGGATTGCAAGCGAATGTTTTTCAAGAAGTGAGTAGGAGTAGAGAATGCCACAATCACGGGCTGCATATTAACACATGGTACCATGTGAATGAGACAGAACACTGACTTCACAACACAATTAAAGTAATTCTCATTCCTATGCCACATGCAAACTAAACTTGTGGGACATCTAGAATCAATTAACAAAACAAGGGTCAAACACAAAACACTTGCAATCAACGAGAGCAACAACAAGCAAAGTGTCAACCAAGCACACATCATTTCAGTAATTTGTATAGATATTTATCATAATAGAACGCATTTTGACAAGAAGAACAAATATGTTATTTACTATTTTTGTATAATGCAAACAAGTGTGAACTGGGTCTACATACCTCTTTGGTTGCTTTTAAATAGCTGAATAGATTTCTTTAAAAGAATAAAATATTACAAAAGTCGTAACCTTTATTAGCTGTTGGGGCTATATTTATACTGAAAACTGTGAAGACAAATATATAATCATCATGTATTTGTAAAGTTATATATGTTACGTTTTCAAAAAAGACAGAGCAAGTGAATGTATCTGAGTTGGGATGCTGCACCAAAGTAAGTAAGGGTGCAAATATCAGGAATCGATACAATCAAGTACCACACCTGACCCAGGATACCAATGGGAAAGTGACAAACTCACAGTAGACACCACAAACGAGAGCCAAGAGGTCAGCCCTTTCCCAGCAGGTGACCACAAAGCACATATAAACAGACGCGCACAAAGACATAGCAAACACAAGACAGAACAAAAACATAAAAGATCCACAAAAGAAGTACCGCCTTGGAACGGTCAGTAAAATATTTTACTGGAGGGCTTAAACCGGTTTAACGGCGCCAACCTCACACTTAATTCAGAAGTGGATCAAGACACATAGAAAGTCAAAAGTATTGCAGAATGCTACCCTTAAAGCATTCTGCAATACTTAAAACCTTCAGTAAGCGATAATTTGTCTGGAAAACCAATTTTTGGTCTTCTTGTGTGGCCGCTTAAGACACTGTAAATTTACGCGCACAAAGACATAGCAAACACAAGACAGAACAAAATCATAAAAGATCCACAAAAGAAGTACCGCCTTGGAACGGTCAGTAAAATATTTTACTGGAGGGCTTAAACCGGTTTAACGGCGCCAACCTTTCATTTTCATTTTCATATAATCAAGAAAAATAACAAGCAGTATACACTGGGCAAAATTTCTTTTCTAATTGGTCACCTTACAGTTTTATGTTAGGTTTGAAAGTAAGATTCGGTTATACAGCCTTATTTTCTGTGAACGGTATTGTTTTCAGCGATTATGTATTACTACTGGACGTCACTATTCCAGTTTCGAAATAATGCAAAGTACCGTCAAATTGACTTTTTAAGTTTTACATTCAAACCGGAAGTGCGCAGCAGCAGTGAAATGTTTGTCATCACAAAAAGTACGAATCAATTTCTATTCTGTTTGGGCTATCTTGTTCATATGAAATAAAATGCATACAACAATTTTTGCACAAGCTACTAATGAATTTCAAAAATCTCAAAAAATGTGATATCATTGATATTTTAAAACATGCGTAAAAAATCTACTTTAGTCAAAATTTCAAGTGTTTGGTGTTTTTTTGAAGTCGACTAGACCAGTCTATTACCAACTTATAAAACTTCAATCAAAACCATTTTACTTCAAAAAAGCATATTTTTGCATTTTTAACCAAAAAAAACAAACGTGGATTGAAAGACAACTTTTCTGAAAACCGCTAAACGTTTGCCCATTAAACTGCACATTTATAGGCATAAATTCATTTCAAGGTTATTAGCGCTTGATCAGAAATAATGAGTTTAAAAAGTGACCAATTGGAAATTTTGTTCAGTGTATTGTGTTTATAAGCTAAAAGACAAACCACTTCACAAAAGAAAATGTCATTTATGCTCATTTACCTATAGCCTCTAAATCAGGACTGATACAATTTCTTTTGAAAAAAGAGTAAGTTGATGCCTATCAAATAAAGCGTCCTATATTTAGTTCTCTTTAACTTTTTTTATTTTTATATATGTGACACATTAGAAAGTGAACAACAAAATGAGCCAGTGCATGAGATTTCCAACAATGTGGTATGTGCGACCAGCAGACTGATCAGAGCCTTTGCTAGTCGCTTGAGTATTGTATGATTGTTAAGCTACTGACTGAACATCATTTGGAGTTTCTAAGCCGAAAATGAGGCTGCAGAGGCTCGTCCGAGTCTACACTTGTCAAAATGACAAATTGTTGGAAATTTCATGCACTGGCTCAAATGATATATTTCACCCAGAAATGTGAAATATGAAAACACTTACCATGTGTTTAAAAGCTTACAAGAAAAAGAATTACAGGTTTAATTTTAAAGTTAACAGGATACCTTGTACAAGTATAACGTTTTATCATTGGTCATCAAATTGAGCAACTTATAACTGACAAAGCCTTAAAGTTAGAACGTATCTGTTTGCAGTTTTGAAATGGTCAGTTAATTGTCTTTTAAAAACATGTTATAATGAAGTAAAATGCCTGTTGAAAATTTTGGCATTCAAAAATTTAAAAAAATAGCATTGATTTTATATGAAACAGTTGGAAGTGTAACGTTAATGACATTATAATGGACACAAACAATTTTAACAAACATTGTTCATTTAAACATTTAAACTTAAAAAGACTTACTTACATTTTTAAAAGAATATAAGAAATAACACACTAAACACGCTGTTATAAATCCGTTTGCAAGACTTAATTTGAGCACAATATCCGGCTTCATACTGCCTTAGCAATGTAGTAGGGGGCATAACACAATGTAATTTTTGTCATTTCATAGAGCTGCATAGTCTGCAACTTTTGATCTTTTAATTTTCGAAATAAAGATTCTATTTTTCAAGAATACAGTAAAAATCCTCAAATTCAGGTTAAAAATTTACCATTTTCGGAAATGTTAACAGGTGGCCACTATCGAAACAACAGCATTTATGTTAAAATCAACTATCTAGAATTTGGAGGGACGTAATTAATTACCAATAAGAAAAAAAAACACCCATTTTAAAAGGATAATTCACTTTTCCATGCAGTTTTCAGCTGTACTGAACATATTTATTGTGAAAACATTACAAAATTATTTAAAAAGAAAATATTTTTTTTCGAAAAATGTTCATAGTTGCAGACCTAGTCTCTTTAACACTGGGTCCTCTACTACACGCAGTGTGTTGTTGTTGTTTCAATTTGATTCCTATTTGAGAACATTAAAACTTTGACCATCGTGCATATTACAGTGAAAAGGTATCCTGAGTATTGTATTTTGTGTATGGGGGCGGTTGCTACATGTGTATACAATACAAGATTTAAACAAAATGAGTGGAGAATGAATATGGTGAGCGCTTGTAATGCTTTCTTCAATGTTATACAACGACTACACATAAAACGCGCTTTTCTGTACACAAAAACCATAACCAAGTTTGACCATGATGAAAATTACAAGCTAGGTCATGGTCCCAGAACTAACACAAACCATGTGCATATTTTCAGACCATGTTGAAGCACTTGCAAAGTTTCAAAAAAAGGTATAAAACTGTAGGAGTGGTTGCATACACAGGACAGGCTGTACGTTGCACAACAATAGCTGTTTCATTGACCATGAGCACAAGCAAAAAGGACATATCACTTTGTCTATGCAGAGGCTTGTTTCACAAAGCGCTTTACATAAGTCAGCTCTAGAGTCCTCACGTTGCGCTATGAAGCGGATTATTTTGGTAAAATATCGTTGCAGAGTCACGACGTAGAGCTAGCATAATGCAATGCATCCCGGGTGTGTCTACTACAGGTAACACTACATGGTATGCTAAAAGCCATGCTACATGATGCTATGTCATTGGTGAATGTGATGAACAATCTGCATGTATCCCGTTCTGGAATCAAATATATTTCACATGTCCCAAATAGGAGTCACAGTTTCCCGATCGGGCTTCACAACTTTCTCAAGTTCCCGAACGGGAATCACAAACAACCAGAAAAAAGACTGATTTCAAACCGGCCCAGTCTTTCCCCACCCAACAACGTAGCAGCACAAATAAAATGTTTGGTTTGAAAACTTGATTCTCTCTTTGGAATAGGTCATTCATAAGTGTTTTCTTTTTTCTGGACAGTGAAAAATCTGAACGGTCAAAACTATGGAAATTTATTCATCTTTGGACTGTTAAAATTTCGTGAAAATTCGTTAAAAACTGTGACACGTTTTTTTTTTCATTTTCTGAGACCACTATAAAAATTATAATCGAGTAGCAAGTTACTATTAATAGTAACATTTTACCTGTATTTCTCAAATTTATGTAGGTCAACGGAGCCCGATCAGGCATCTCTCCTCCACTGATGTAAGAAAGCAAACTGTAGCTATTAAGTGGGACTAGGGATATACATTTTTGGCCTGAGCCTTCTTTAACCTCTCAATCTTATGTGTATAAACGTGTAGCAATTGTCCTGGTGGGACTGTACAGTCTCGCCCGAACCTTCCTTGCTCGCACAAGAGATACCTAAATCTCATAAGTTTTTTATATCTAAAATTCGTAGAGCCTATCGAGTCTTTTTTTTTCGTCTCTCTCTCTCTCTCTCTCTCTCTCTCTCTCTCTCTCTCTCTGTGTGTGTGTGTGTGTGTGTGTGTGTGTGTGTGTGTGTGTGTGTGTTGTTTTGTTGATGCTTAACGTCCCAGTCCACATTTTTTCAGTCATGTCAGGACGTTTTCCTGTCTTCTTGGTTAAACTACTAGAATTTAGCAGAGGATAAAGCGGCTTACTCAATGGCACAACACAGTGCCTCAATTAAGTCTCGAACTAGCGACCCTTCGATCCCCAAGTCTATCACTAATCTGGCATGTACTCGTTTAAGGACGCCTAGCATAATTATGACATCGAAGTTTTGTGATACCTTCCCATCATGTCAGACATAGGACGGAGAAACGGTATATTTAAAATACTTGTACTGTTCGGCATTATGTACTAATTATACCATGTTTTTTTTCTGATTGTTCGTGGAGACAACCATGGTATTTGATACCACATACAGTGTGGATCCAGAGGGTTCGCTGGAATACCGCCCCTCCCTCGTTCGTAAATATTCTTTTAAAATGATATAATTTGGTCTCAGTTAGACCAAATTAGTTCATTTTCATGGGATATTTTATTGATGAAAAATGAGATAAAATCTGCCAAGCGACCCCCTCCCCCCATTATACATACGAAACCGGTTTCCAGAAATCATGGATTCGCGCCTGACATACATCACCTTGCACAGTGCGTGATATTGACGAAATTATATTATTCACCTTATCTTTGCTTCATCTCCTTGTTATATCTTGATTTATATGTTCTAGGAGATGATGCATCCAGGTAAGTTAGGGGTCTTTCATGCAGACCAAATATCTATGTGTCTTGATCCACATCTGAATTAAGGGTGAGGTTGGCGCGCCGTAAAACTGGTTTAAGCCCTCCACCCCACCACCACCATTGTCATAATGGACACAGGGGTACAGTTCCTATTGCATGTCAAAATGATGCACTTCGATTTAAGGCAAAGGCCAAATTTCATAAATAATTGAAAAGACCAAATATCACAAATAATTGAAAGGCCAAATTGCATAAATAATTGAAAAGCCAAATTTCACAATTAATTGAAAGGCCAAATTTCATAAATAGCCGAAAGGCCAAATTTCATAAATAAGTGAAAGGCCACATTTCATAAATAATTGAAAGGCCAAATTTCACAAATAATTTTCAATTATTTGTTCCTTTCCCCCAAATATCTAAAATTAATTTAGTATGAAGACATGTTTTTTTATGACGTTTCTCCCAGTTGCAGGCTCCCGCCGATTGGGAGGGGTATAAGAGACCGGCTGTGCTTCAACAATGCCATTTTTAAACTGACCAGTGCATACTGGCCGGTCTCTTCTGCAATTCCTCGTGGCGCGGGTCAGTAGTTTGTGGCAATATTGAACAATCAAATATTAATCCTTGCAGCAATAGAAATTGAATAAAAGTTTTATATCCAGTGTTATAAGCTGCTCTTGTTGACTTACTAACAGAATTAATTAAAAGAATGTTCACAGTGTTTTGAAATTCCATAGCAGCTTCTCTGGCTCGGGGCACTGGGTGGCTTGTGGGTCTGCGTCTGGCCGTAGTCTCTTGAATTTCTCCACCTGAAGACGTGACAAAAGATCAGCGTAAACTTTTTTTCTGCTTTCAATGTAAATTGAGGAAAAATTAAAGTTATTTACCAATGCAAGCCAGGTTAGTGTTCTCATTAATTTCATAATGTGTGGACATTTTGACCTCCCTTTACATAAGATAGAAACCACACTTTGGTTGTCACACACAAACATTATTTTCTTTGTTTTCCACTCTTTTCCAAAAATATATGCTGCCACAACAATAGGATAAAGTTACATAAATGCCATTGAAGCTAAATTATCCGGTATTGTTGGCATTTTTGGTGGCCATTTCTCACTGATCCAATGTGTTTTATACACCACTGAGAATCCAGCTGTTGAGGCAGCATCAGTATATAACTGAATATCAAAAGAATTTGTGAAATCTTTTTATAAAATAAAGAAACACCATTCCAATTTGTAAGAAACTCTATCCACATGTAAAGGTCCTGTCTACATTCAGAATTTAAATGCACATAATGATAAAGTTCCGAAACAGATGAAGCAAGGGACAAAAGGTAGGAAACAAAAGCCCTGCCTGCTAGTATGACACGAGAGGCAAAGTTCATGTGACCTAACAGTTGTAATAATTCCCTTTTTGTACAGGACCTTTTGGATAGAAGTTCTTTAATGAATTTCACGATTCTTTCCACTTTATTCAGAGGTAATCTGCACTGCATCTTATCCGAATCAAGAATAACCCCCAAGTATTCCAGGCATGTACATGGGCCCTCTAGTTTTTTCTCACTTAAGGGAATACACAAACTATTAAATAAGTATATCATAGTCGAGTAAGTATTTTCACCGCTAGCATTGGGCATATCAATGGTAAGAAAATCATCCAGTAAGTGTAATATGCATCTGATATTGTAGTTATTTGTTGCTATCCAACATACAGCCCTGGCGAGGGAGTCAAAATTTTTTGGAGAAGACCTACATCCAAAGGCAAGTCTTGTTAGAACATAGTATCTTCCTTCCCACTTGACAAGAAATAAGTGCCACTGGTCTTTCCTTATCGGGCAATGTTTGAAGGCATCCTGAATATCAAATTTACAGAGCACAGCCCCCTTCCCAAATTCACAAATCTTTTTGATAGCATCATCAATTTTTACATAGCTTAAAGTGCACTGATCTTTGTCTATCAAATCATTTATACTTATATGATTTGTGGAGTTATGAGGGGACGATAGGTCAATAATTAATCTTTTCTTTCCAGAATATTTTCCTGTGGCTATACCAATAGGGCTTACTCGATATTCCTCATAAGGAGCTTTGGAAAATGGTCCATAAGCAAATCCTTTGGCACATTCTGTTGTCAGAAGTTCTTTAACTGATACCGCATTATCACGAGCGCTCAACAAATTTTTACATTCCTTAGTTTTTAAGTTAGTTTCTGATATCAAAGTATCAAAACCATATTCCAATCCCGAACATAAATACTCTACAAAGTTTGAGTCTGGGTGACATTTTAACTCCTGCCGCAGCCTCCTGAAGTTTATTTGGGTGGAGGGTAATTTATCATGTAGTCAATTTCTTTTGAAGGCTGTAAGTTGTTTTGGAGCTTGTTTGCTTACATTTGTGATTTGCTGGACTGAACACTGTTTAAGACCATGAGAGATAGAACCACAATTCTTACAAATATGTGAATAAAAGCACTTTTCCTTTTTACAACCCTGATTGTTAAAGTAGTGACAGATTAGTTTGTTCTGACTAACACTTGAATTATCAGCTCTGGCAGTCCCCAGAGGATTGTAGTACTTAGACTGGGCAGCAAATTGTTTGACATTCTGTGGACAGAACTGAGTTGTATGGAAAACTTCCTTACAGATGTGACAGGAGTTACACTGAGTCCCACCAATAATCATTTGCAGTAAGTTTTTGTCCTTCTCTGCCCAGTTCACCTTCTTACCCTGTTCCAAAGCCACTGCACATTTCTGAGAGAATATTTTATGGTATTCATAAAATTTACCCCCATTAATTCTGGCAATATCAATAATGTTTGTCATATAATCATCCAGTTCCTCTTTCCTCCATGGATGGTGTGTGCAGTGGATTCTCCTGTATTTAGTGAAGGCCACTATGAATTCATCAATGCTTAAAGACCTGTTTAGCCTAGCATCTCTGTAGCGATCTTTCTTCTCAGGCTGCTCAAACTCAGGTATAAGCAGTGTAGCCAAATTTACATATTTGCCACTTACAATTTTCTCCTTAACTGATTCAGAAACATAGTCAGTGTTTTTTAACAGTTCAGGATGTATGCCATAAGGAAAAGTAGTAGAAGAAATGTCTATACCTGCTGAAAAGCTTCTTTCTGCTGAATATTGTTCCAGGGTCTTTCTGCTTACATCCTCCTTTTGGTCCTTATCAAGCACCTTTTTCACTAATGAGGTCATTGATGTCATCATGGAAATGATAGCAGTCTCATTAGTCACAGTGGAAGATATTTTCTGATGGGGAGTCGCTGGAAAAGTCCTATCTGTTTCTAACTCCTGATTTGGCCCCTCCATTTGGCCAGGATTCAGTGTCTCTGGTAAGAATTCTCCAGGCGTTTGATGTTCCTGATAGTTTGGACTACTCCTGTGGCTAAGGTTTGCCACATACAAACTTTTCAATTCCGCTTTAGAATAATTGGCTGGAGCAATAATGTTCCACTCAGCCAGCTTTGCTCGGAATTGTTCACTATACCAATTATTAATATGTTTGTGTCATATGGTGTGTCTCTAGAGTTAGTTCTTCTAGTCCTTCTAGGCGGCATCGTTAACTATTATGGAAATTCCAGTTAAGAAATATAGTTCCTTAGACCACCAACACCATTAAACTCACTAGCACACAAGATAATTCAACAACTTAACCATTCCAAGCAAATTTCTCAGATTTAGTCACTGTTCATATTGATGGTACATAAATCCAGTTTATAAATTAAATATATCAATACAAAGCAAATTGTCAATTTATATAAAACAGTAATAGCCTAAATATATGCCTCTTCAATTTCAAAATTTTAACACAATATTTTCCATCCTTTCACTTGCAAATGTCTAAGCAAACTGACCAACTGACCTGACCCATATAATAAATACACAATTAATTGTTATACAACAATTCTGCTATTATATTACCTGGTGGTCACTGAATTCCTGGAAATGATAAGGTCAGAGATATTGGTGTGTATTTACTTGCTTAGAAGTCAGACAGGCCTCATAAAAAAAGGATATGCAAGCTATGTCTGCATCAATCTTATGCTACAGGAAACTGAGGTTGAGTTTGATTGTGCATGACTGTTAAGCATAGGTTCTGCTAAATGTATTAGACATCCTTTCTCTAAACCACCTCATTTCCCATTAACTGCCATTTATGTTACCATAAATATTTATGTAAATCATTTTACTGACCGTTCCAAGGAGGCACTTCTTTTGTGGATCTTTTATGTTTTTTCTGTCTTGTGTTTGCTGTGCCTTTGTATGCGTCTGTTTATATGTGCCTTGTGGTCACCTGCTGGGAAAGGGCTGACCTCTTGGCTTTCGTTTGTGGTGTCTAACTGTGAGTTTGTCACTTTCCAATTGGTATCTTGGGTCAGGTGTGGTACTTGATTATATCGATTCCTGATCTTTGCACCCTTACTTATTAAGTTTGTTAAACCAGCTGCGATGGCCGAGTGGTTAAGGCGTTGGACTCGAAATCCAATGGGCAATGCCCGCGTAGGTTCGAACCCTACTCGCAGCGATTACTTTTTTTTTTTACTTTCTTGTCATTTAAATCATCAACCCGGATAACCACTCGTTCCATTTGTCTTATCACTAATCAGGAGTTAAAACTATTTCTGTGTGTCTAAGACTCCGTGTGATGACATGGTAACTTTCGAGCTGTGGGCAGGGGTCAAGTACTTGTAATTCTAAATTCACAATAAACAGATTCCTAGGGATCTCAAGAGATGGTTTCCCGTGATCATTGAGGATATCGCTGACGCTACCTGTGTTTGGCCATCTCCTGCAGGTCCGGTGGGCTACCATCCACTGAACTTCTTCCTTTTTCCCCAAATAACGGTGTACATATGCAAAACATCCTTAACTCTTGTTTTGCTGAACCCGGATATGTCCTCATTAGAAACAGCGCAAATCCCGGTCAGCTGACTTCTGATGAAGCTATCCCTTCAAGATCCACAGTTTTCTGCTCTGAAAATATCTGTTTACAACTGGAATGATGCAGGTTGATAGGTAGTCCCAGTTTTCTCTTACGTTTTAGTGACTTTTCTTTATTTTGATATTTGCCACTAGTGGCAAATATCAAAATATGGAAAAGCCACTTAAACATCAGAGAAGGCTCGGATTAGTTGATAGGATAAAAGAGGAGGGGGAGTGTAGTACATACTTATATATATCATGACGAGGGACCTGGGTTTATACTCATGTTGCAAAAGAAAAATACCTGTGAAGAAAATCAAGTCTTAGTGCTTTTGGAAGAAATTCCAGAAGTGAAGAAAATCAAGTCTTAGTGCTTTTGGAAGAAATTCCAGAAGTGAAGAAAATCAAGTCTTAGTGCTTTTGGAAGAAATTCCAGAAGTGATATTTGCAATGGCCACTTTAAAGAGGTAAAATTTTGAGCAATAATAGTGGTACCACTCATTATGACTCTCCAGTCAAAGAACAGTGATAACAAGGTGATTAGGACTTCCTTACAGAGTTGTCCCATGAAGGGATTGGGTATTTTCTGATAAAGTATTGATCTTATCGTAGTGATATACAGATAAGTCTACTCTTCAGGCCCCTTTAATTTTGTGCTGATCAGTTAATCCTATAATGATCTCTATTGGACAGGGATACAGGTCTTTAACACTTGTAATGCTGGATGTTTTATGCACTATCATTGAAGATCGATTTTGTCTTCGCAAACAGTGCAAACCCTGATGAAATGCCACAGATTGTGGCATTACATCTGGTTTTGCTGATGATCAATATCCATGTAGATAAACACCACACTCATGTATACGTTTGTATATACGATCAACGTGATATGATCTTGTCACCTTGGCCCAGGTGCCTTATACTAAAAATAAATGCAGAACAGTGTATGGACATAGATCCAAAAGACAGGCAAACACTCTTCAGTAAACGCCATAACATTAGTTACAGTCTAAGTTACCTTACCGTGTATAGTCATTCAACAACATGGTGGGTAAACCATGCATGTCCCTAGCACCATGAGAGAATTCATTCATGTAAATTGCTGCGCGCTAGAGAACCACTATACTCTAACAGCATGGGCATCGCGGGTTGTACCTTCCTGTTGAAAAGGTAATATTGTTTTCAATATATTAATTCTGAAAAAATTCTGTGCTTATTATTGTTACTTATATATCCAGCTGTGTATTTGCTTAACACAGATTTATGTGAGTTAAGCGTTAGTCGATACAGCACCTGAGTTACTATTTTCCTAAAAAAAGGTTGGAAGGTATTTTTGTTTATGTTCTGGAATATATGCTTACTTTAGTTAGTTTATATAAAATGCAAAATATTTGTACTTTTATGCGCAAAAGTTCGAAACCTGAGGGCAGAGCATTTTGAAAGATATTCAACATTTTCATATTGTACTCATAGTACTACATATCAGTGACCGGGTCATAGATTGCATACAACTGATTATATTTAGACCCTCGACTACTGGTACAATGCCCTTGACTGCTCAAATTTTGCGTAATCGACAAAATGGTTTTCAACTTTACAAAAATAAGCAGAATTATGTAAAGCTTGCCATTCATTAACTTATTTATACCTGTATTCTTCCTTATGTGATGCCATTAAATCATAACTTATCACTTAAATAGCGCAGTATTTAGTCTGTGGTCACGTTTCAGACACATAAAACCCCACTGGGTATCCAGAAATTGGCTGGTACTTAGCAAGTTTTAGAATCTAAAGGTTCCAATTGAGCCAGAATGGACTACACTACCTACGTGATAATTGCAATTGAAAACATCATCGTGAAAATTAAGAGCTGTAAAGAGCTAGCTCATAGAATGGATCACAATAAACAAAAATAGTATAGTGTGTACCCTCATCAATTGCATCCGACCCACGCTGACTGTACTGTTCTAGTACAGTGGTTCTCTAGCGTGAATGCATGCGCAGCAAAAGTTATTGAATAAATGATTGAGCAGAAACACATTTATTTCCCAGTCAAAAGATGTAAATATTCCATTTATTCAATGGTTTCTACCTTTTTGACATCATTGAACGAGATAACCGGAAGTAATACTAGTTTGCGCATGCGTAATCATAGAAAGTATCTTAAAATATATTTGTTTATGCCTTTTAAGACATCTAGAGATATAGTGGGTCGATTCCTTACCATCTTAAGCTCAAATACTGGTATGTGTAGTCCAGTAAGAACACATTATCCATGGAGGAAGTGAATTTTGCCTTGCGCATGCGCAGAGGAAATATGTCGAAGTGGTTCTATATCTAAAAATCATCAGCTCACCAACCTTAACAAGTGTGGAAAGTTTCATGCTTGTATCCGGAAAAGCACAATCTTGGCTCTTAGCCGCCTAGCTAATAACATGGATCAGAGGCGGATGATACTAGGTAGTATCATCCGCCTCTGCATGGATATTATAAGATATTCTGCACGTATAGTTATTATCCTAATCACGGATTATAGGTATGATGACGATACTGGCTTAAAAAATCCATCGGCGGGTAGGTGCCCTGTTTGCGTGTCTCTTGGCTTATCTAATGGCTTCCATAAGCTGTTATATGCTCATCACAGTTAGTTAATATAATGTGTATGTTCCTCTGTGACGATACAAAATATGATGCAGCTAAACAAATTAATTTGCTTGAACTGACGAGTGTTTGGCCGATTAAAAATATTTAAACCCTGTATATCGGTGACAGCGGCTATTTGCCCTTTTAAGGTGGTGATTCTGTTGTTGTCTGTGCATTGTTCGCTGCTGTCTTCATTGCGTGTGGGGTTTAGTGTATGATTCTGGTTTTATGATTTAGTTCTTTATGTCTTTTCAGGTATGTCAATTGTTTCTCTGAGAGAGTTAAGTGATTTGCTAATCGTGTTCTTGTGTATGCATCTTTGTTTGTCTGTATTAACCATTAAACGCGCCAATCACGACTGCAGCAGACGACAAATTCTACGTCATCTTTCCTCATTTTCGAAAAATAAGGTATGCTATTTCATGAAAATCGTCTGCCAGCAGACGGTTCTCATGAAATATTAAACCTTATTTGCTATTTTGGAAAAAGAAGCGAAATTTGAAATTGTCGGAAAGAAAAACGTGGTACGCTGTACATAACATCGCATAACGTATTTGAGGACGTACCTTAAAGCCCCGTTCTCACTGTCCCGGTTTAAGGTGCCGGTTCATCCCGGTTTGATGATCCGGGATGAACCGTGATGAACCGTGTCACAACCGTGGCTGCGCCGTGGACAACCTTGGAGATCCGGGATGAACCGTGTTGAACCGGCTCATGTCCCCGGTTGTTTAAAAATGTTTAAAACAACCGGGACTCACCGGGAGTAACCGGGAAGGCTGTCAAATACCGTGATAAACCGGGGAGACGCCGGAACGGCGTCGGAGCGATACCGGCGCAATCCGGGAACATCCGTGTCTCCACCGTGATAAACCGTGCGGTTCCATTGCCTATGTATATGTAATAAAATGCAAAATAAAAATGAAAAGTCACTCCTGCTGCCCCTAAAATGAAAGTGGATTCATCCAAATGATAAGGATGGGAAAGTCCATTCGTCACAAGTTGGTTAAATTGTCAGCAGTATAAATGTGCTCATTTACAAAGCTGATGAATAAATGCACTTATAGTTACTGCAGAGTCAAGAATATATGAGCCACGACATGAGATTTCCAACAATGTGGTAGTTGCCATTAGCAAAGCCTCAGATCAGCCTGCGCCTAGGCGCAGTCTGATCAGAGCCTTTGCTAGTCGCTTGATTATTCTATGACTGTTAAGCTACTGACCGAACAACGGACTGCACATGCTTGTCTGAGTCTACACTTCTCAAAATATTACACAGTTGGAAATCACATGCCCCACTCAAAGTGTTTATATATTTTTACGAAAAAGCAAGACAGTCTGGGCCTAGAATTACAATGCATCCTTAAAGTTAAGGAGTACTTAAGTTACATTAGTAAGTATTGAATTTCCAAGATGCGAAAAATAACGTTTCCAAACTGATTAAAACCAAAATAGTTTCATTTTTTCTGTAGATCACAATGATATCTTTGACCACGAGTACTGCATCGGTCTTGGCAATTTATTAAGCATTTAATGTACATGTTGAAGTATCAATACTTAAATTAAGTCTTCCTTAACTTTAAGGAGGCATTGTAATTCTGGGCCAAGACCAACAACATTTAAACCTCGTCGTAAGAAAACAGGTCTGCTTCTGCTTATTTGTCATGCAAATGAGCTGCGAGGCTACTAGGCATTTGCTACACAGATCATGATTCCTCTAGTAACTCGTATATGGCTGTGCAGTCCTATTTGTGTCATAACTGTTATGCGATAGAGACAGAAGAAAACTGATGTTACTCCACGTTTTTATCCTGGTTTTGTAGAGTAGCACCGGAACGCAACCGTGGCCCTACCGGCATGTAACCGTGGCGCCACCGGCAGTTATCGGGACATCACCGTAAACAACCTGGGTAACACCGGGGTATACCAGCACGAACCGTGGCTCCACCATGCTGCACCGTAAGTGTTCCGTGGTGAACCGGGGATCAACCGGCGTCTTGCTTTCTCTAGAACCGGGGCTATACCGGGGTAACGTCGGCAAGGTGAGAACGCAATTTATTTTTTATGAAATGTGTCCCGGTGCATCACGGTATACCGGCTGTCCTGCATCGGGATAAACCGTGGCTACATCGGCACAGTGAGAATGGGGCTTTAATGCCCAGGTCACACATTCACGGATCACCTCGCCGGTTCTACTACGGATTAAATCTCACGGATGACCTCGAAAATGCCAACTTCCGTAGTCCGATACAGATGCACTAAATACGTATGATTAAGTACTACTACGTATGATTACGGATGCAATACGGAAAGCTACGGACCAATACGGATTGCCACGAATGATGCCTGGTTTTATCCGTGGCTAATCCGGCGTCCAGTCCGTGAATGTGTGACCTGGGCATAAGTGACTAGTGTGCAATTATGAACATTATGAACAATTATGAACATTTTCCGATTTTTTTTCTTTTTAAATCATTTGTGAAAATAGAATTAAGTTATCCTTTCACAATAATTTTGTTCACTACAGCTGAAACCCACACAAAAATTGAATTCTTTTATAAATCGGGCGTTTTTCTCTTGTTGGTAATTATTATAATCCCTCCAGAAATTCTAGACAATTAATTTTTAACATAAATGCTGTTTTTTTATATTGATAATTTGTATAGGTTTTGTACTGTATTCTTGAAAATTAGAAACATTATTTAAAAAAATAGATCAAAAGTTACAGACTGCAGTTTTATGAAAAGTAATATGAGCCGTGACATTGGATTTCCAACAATGTGGTATTTGCGACCAGCAAAGCCTCAGACCAGCCTGTGCATACGCGCAGTCTGATCAAAGCCTTTTCTTTTCGCTTGAATATTCTACGACTGTTAAGCTACTGACTGAACATCATCTTAAAAAGAGGCTGCACAGGCTCATCTGAGTCTACACTTGTCAAATGCCACATTGTTGGAAATCACTTGTCACAGCTCAGTTGTATAGTATGGGCCAGCACATGAGCTTCGGTACTATCAAAAAGCAACAAGCGAAGACATAGATGACCTTTCAGTCAAATCTCACTAGAGCATTAAATGCCCACATGCACAAAGTATGAAAGTAGACGAAGTCAGTGATCGAATTGTAGGCATCTGACAGGCTGGATAACCGCGCAATTGCTATATAGCTACCGAAACATCATGAGCTGGCACATACTGTAAATTCGGAAATTTTCGCGAGGACTTTATTTTCGCATATGCGAAGTTTCGTAAAAATGAAACCCTCGCGAAATGACAAAATCACTCTGTCGTTTATTGATATAGGTAAATCTAACCTTAGTCGCAAATTTTTCACATCACTAATATGTATTTTAATGCTATTCGCAAAAATAAAATTCTCGCGAAAATTTCTGAATGTACAGTATGCTGCTACGGAGAAGGACAAGAACCTTTGATCAACATTAAAAGGGTTGGCATTGCATTATCGCGATTTCTATATTTTGCTATAAAATATTGATACTTACCTCATATACTATCCTCTTCCTATATTGATATAAAGTGACAGGCTTCAGTTGTTTCTAACATTAAAATCTTTATCCTACTAAACATGCTTTAATACCCGATCAAACCAATCTTATATAGCTGATTGGCAAACAGCGGATGGCCTGATATCAGGATCTGCACAGTTTGCAAAGGACAGGCGCAATTTATGATATTTTATCTATTTCCTTGCTAGCGGCGAATGTGTCATCGCATACAGTTTGGACCTAGATCAGGACCTACAGAACATCAATCCTGATCTGGATCCAAACCATTTGACACTCTGATAGTGTTCCAGATGTTTTTTTAAAACTAATTTAGAAAAAAATGAGCCGACGACAACAAAAGCATGAAAAATTACCCAGCATGCAAAGACAAATACAAGCAATTACCATGGTTGAACAGCTGTGGTGACGCGTCGAAATACATCTACAAATGCTTGGTGGAATTTTTCACTAACATAAAATATTAAGATCATTACACACACCGGTGAATTTGAGTTTAAACAATATTTTATTCATATTAACTGTACAAAATATGAAATACATATTTGACTATAAGCATCGTTTACCATTATGGAATTTGCAAAAAAACAACAAAAAACATCAAAAAAAAAAAAAAAAAAAAAAAAAAAAAAAAAAAAAACGGAAATATACTATTGGCATAAAGTTAAGCATATCGTACTTCTATTGACCCCAAAATAATTAGATCTGATGTGCTTAAAATGTTCTTCATAACTACCTACTGTACTTATTCGAGTAGGAAAGCGACATGTTGTGTCATTGGGCTAGACGCTTTATCAGCTGCTTAGTAATGGTTGAAGACAGGAATTCGTCCAGATATGATTTAAATTGTTGATTGGGAGGCAAAGCATCAACACGAACAAACAAAACAAATGGGCGTAAACGAGAGCATTCGCTGACTAGCCGTCACAAAAATACAAAGGAGATTTCACTCACAAGACGACATACATATGCCTCCACTGATTCTCATAAAATGGTAATATTAGCATTGACTTCTTATCTTGAGAAATTGAAACAAAGCTGTTTCCATGCATGTCTTACAAGTACTGGCATCGCATCAACGTCAGTCAGGTGATGTTCCCTTCTTGTTCGCTGGCCATATTCTGGGGAGTTCGTCCCCAGATGTGCTTTTGTTTGTTTGTTTTATTGCTTAACGTCTCAGTCAACAACTATGGTCATGACGGGACGGTCAGTTCACCTACATGTTACCATTTGTAACTGGCAACAACCGGCTAAAACACAGTATTGGTGTGGATTTAAGTTTTTTCATGTTATATCTATGCTACAGAAGAACTGTGCAATAAAGGAAAACTTTATAAGGGTTATGCAGAAAGGCATTGGCAGATCTTGTTTGCCCGAAAAATTCAAGCTGCTAACATTGACCGTTTTGGAGATATGGTCTATAATGTGCTCCCAAAATAGCCATTTATAAGCGTTATGCAGTATCAATTTAAAAATCGTATCATTTAAATCCCAAATAATTCAGGGTTCTTATATATATATATTGATACAGAGATATACTTCCGATAAAAGTGGAAAGATGCAATCTGATAGAGCGCAATTTATGACAAATTCAGCCAATGGTTGTCGTAAAGATATGCTTATATTTTGCATCTTTAAGCGTTTATCTTCTTTGTTTGGCCTCTCATAATGCTAACCAGTTTCTCCCATTGTTATTTCAGAGAAAAAGAACTGCAAATATTTATATTTTTGCTCTTATCTTGCATGTTATATCTTAGGTGTAGTGTCCGTAATCTATTAACAGGCAGAAGTAAAAGTATAAAAAAATTATATGAAGGAACATTTTCAAAAACAAAGACTAGTTTTAGGCAAGATGTGTAAAAACTATGTAGAAAATGATAATATATTATCGTATCGAGTGTTTTGTTTTTTGCCTAGTGAGACACTCATCAGCACCAATACTGTGTTTTAGCCGAACCTTTCTTGAAAGATTCAGCGATGGGGAGGAGAATGACTGTAGAAATTATTTCATGATCTCCAAGAAAGTATGGAACAATGCAAGGATTTTCTCTTTATTTTGTCCATAGTTAAATATTTTCTCAACTCTCAAAACCAGAAAACATTGACAGATAAAGCAAAACAACCCATACTGGAATGACGTATAATGTGAAAACTCGTTGGAAAGCAGATACATTGATCAGCCTGCAGGCCCGTGCAGGCGCATCAAGCCAGAGTATTTACTTACCCGTAACAAAGTGACAATATTTTGAGATGGATTATCGACTTACAAGGTGACAATGTTACAATATGGAAATTATTACGGAGATTATTACTATCATTATTTTTTGCCAGTGCAATAATAATATAGACTTATGCTATTCATTCTAAGCTGGCTCTTACTGTCTTACAGTACTATGCATTATTTAATCTATAATTGCGCTTTAGCTTTGCATTAAATGGTCTTCATTTCCCAAGCCCAGTCTTAATTTCTTGTTTTACTTGCCATTTCATGTTTGACAACCAGTTTGAGTAATTAAATTTATACAATTGATTTTTTTTTATAAATGTCTGAAAATATTTGTAAATACAATTAGAATTTCTATTTTAAACAGCCTCTCATAATTCTTAAAGAATGGTTCGTACATATTTTAGTATGCAACACGTTTAAGGTTTAATTTTGTATATGTAGAAGTGAGACTATAATAAATTATTTGTATTGTATTGTATTTGTTACCCATAAACAAGTTGGGTAACAGCGAAACCAAGTAGAAATTGCACATAATGCAACATTTCCTAGGGGTATAAACATTTTAGTGGCATATATAAATCTTATTTTAGAACTATCCACACAAAAATTATGATCCGACTAAGCAGACTCCGGCCAGACATACTCATCCATAGTAGGTGGATACTCGGCTACGGCGAGCTTCAAGACGTGAAGAACAGAGCATTTCACAATGCAAAATAGACTAAGAGCCAGCTGCGTTCCTGGGGCATTTTATAGAGTACGTTCACTTGAAGGGTTATGGAGGTACTACCTCCTGTAAGGTGGCAGTAGTGAAGCCCTGTGGTAGACAATGGTTTTATGTCATTTCAAAGGGTTAAAATGAGTCCTCAAGACACAAAATTAAACACTGTTAAGGTACATTTTACTTCAAATATTACATACTGTAAAACCTGTCTAATGCGGCCACTCAAAAAGAAGACCTAAAATTGGTTATCAAGACCAATTATCGCTTAATGCAGGTCAAACGAATTGCAGAATGCTCCAAGGGGAGCATTCTGCAATACTTTCGACCATTATTAAGCTACCATTTATCATTAAGGCCGTTTTTTGTCTATTTTTGAGCGGCCACTTAAGACAGGTTTAGCTGTGACTGAAAAGCCTATACTTGCAGCGTCAAGTTGTACGCACATGCGTATTTGCGTACAAGTTGGTACGCCACCAAGAGCCGTGTCGACTGGAACAAATACAAGCGGTTAAAGATGCAAGCACAGAAGGAAATGGGATCAGACCACAAAAAGAACACCATGTGCGGATCCAGAGGGGGGATAGGGGGTCCGGACACCCCCCCCCCCCCTGAAAAATCACAAAAATATAGGGCCTCTTAGCGATACTGGTCTGGATCCCCTGTAAAACCACAAAGCTACCAAGTCAGCATTCAGTGATGGGCCACCATCGTCCCGCCAACGAAACGCCATTTAAATGGCGTTTCGCTGGCGGGACGATGATGATGGCGGGACGATGATGGCCAGCTTATAGTGGTATCAACTAAACAAACGGATCCGCGCATGTACATGGAAGAGATAGTCAGCAATGACCCGAAAGAAAACCTCAAAGTGTTCTGGTCATATGTCAAGAGCAAACGACAAGAATCTACAGGTGTTAGCCCGCTGAAAAACAAAAATTGCCTTCATTCATAGCGAAATGCACAGCAGCTCAAAAGTGGAGATCTTGAACGACAAGTTTGTTTTTGCATACACTGGGGAAGACAAAGTAAGAAAGAAGGCAAAGATCAGGAATCGATACAATCAAGAACCACACTTGACCCAGGATACCAATGGGAAAGTGACAACGTCACAATACACCAAAAAAAAAGGAACAAGCGACCATCCTACTATGGATTCAATCCTATTGCATCGAAACGGCGTTCTCAAGCTCCTCCGAGACCCCAAGATACACATAGCAACATGCCCAGGCGAGTTTCCTGCCTTTATCTTAAAGTCTGCTGCAAAGCACCAATCTAGACGAGACTATAACCACATAGTCCCAGCCTTCAAAAAAGGAGAGAACAACCTACCCTCCCGTATCCCTGACGTCTATTGTCTGTACGGTGCTCGAACACAGCGTTCATAGATAGACACGAGATCCTCGCCGACAATCAACGTGGTTTTAGAGCCAAACGATCATGTGAATCTCAACACAACAGAACTATACAGAAGATAGCCCACATGATGTCTTCAAATGGTCTTTCATCAACGCCTTTTGCATAAGCTGGACTACTATTGGGTGCGCAGTTCTACATTGTGCTGGATTATAAGAATCTATCAAGATAGAAAAATCTTTCCCGAGGATCACCATTTGGCATCACGAGGCTTGCCGAGTGATGACAAACGGTGATCCCGGGGGACGGATTTTTCTATCCTACCCTCACACGAATACTGGATTATTTTTCGTGCTCACTACTGTTTTTTATTTATTTATTTTAAAATAAGTTTCCAGAAGTCCCTAAAACGCTAAATAAGGTCACTACCGACCCCTGGGCGATTTTTTTTCCAAAAATTAAATTTTCTTCAAACTTTGAAATTTTGTCATATAGCTTATTATAAGAGAAATAGACGAAAAACAGAGGAAATTTACCGTCTAGTTTTGAAGCTATAAATGCTCATTTAATGGCCTATATTGGCTTTTTACGCATCTTTTCTAAAACTCATTGAGATAAGAATAATTCATTTTACTTCATGTTTAAAATAAAAATCTTAATTTCGAACATAAATGTGAGGTCGTCAGTAAAGAAGCAATGTGTAGCAAGCCCATTTTGCAGTCATATACAGTTATATATTTTGAATATCTCACTTGTTGACAATTTTGCTTTCATTTTCAAATGCCACATATTGTTAAAACAATAATTAAGCACGTTTCAAGAAATAGATTTTTCTATATTTTTTCCTGTGGGTTATTATGATGTAAGATCCATTGTTGCAAAATTTTAGCAATTTTCACCGTCTAGTTTGTGAGATATTATTAAATATACTGAGGGAAAAAAGTTTAGCAATTACTTATAATGGGGTTTCCCATAGGCGATCTTTGAAGCATTAGATCTTTTAATTCGGCAGGTTCGCAAACATGTCGGTTGTTTGAAAATGACCTAATGGCTACCCGCAAGTGTTCAAAAGAAACAAAATCCAACTTCATAGTGAGGATTTGATCTGCTGAGCATTTTAATTTCAAACGTTATTCAATTGAAAGGGAGGTAATTTGGAAAAATACGATTCTCAACTAGAAACTGTACGAAAAGGGTGAACATAACATTCAGTTTTAAACCGTTTTTTACTTTCTTGCTTTTGGATCTAAACATTTGACAGAAAATTGGAAGTTTTAGTCGAAAACTATTCGCAATATTGCCAGATAAGCTGTTTTAGCAAGGGGGCATAAAACCAGACTTTACAGTATGTGAAATGTCAACGTGTTAATGTCATCGTACTCGTGAACGTTTGTCAACATATATTTTTGACACTATGAAATTAACAGTCCTATTTCTTCTAAATTGTGAATCCTCAAAGTATATTGCTAAACTTTTTTCCCTCAGTATAATTAACCCTCCCCCCTAAACTGAACAACAATGAAATAAACAACATATTCTTATTTCTTATACTGTCAAAGCCATATGACTACAGGAATATTATTTACAATATATCTCTTTGACATTTCAAATAAAACTGTATATGTTTGAAAGATTTGTACACTTGCAGGTTATCAATACCACGATCTTGACAGTGTGGTCCAGCTTTGAAATTGTTTATGGTTTTATAGATATATGTGAAATTATAAGAGGTTGAATAATGCAGTATTCTGAGATAAATTAATAATGTAAGAAGAAGAGACGAGAAGAAGAATACAAGGGACAGAGAAAGAAGTGAAGAAAGTGAGTGAAACTAAACGCTGAAAGAGTCTTATAGTGCTACCATTGAATTCAGAAACCTAGCACACACAGCAAAACAATTTGTTCGCCACCCACCCAAGTACCCAGAAAATCTATCAAAAAGTGTCAAAATAATTTTATTGTTCTTACTGAGAGAAACGCTTGGAGAGTTTAATATAGATGTATTAACCTCTTCTGAAACAGTGTCAGTGCCAAAAGGCAAAATATCTGTGGTTAGTTCCACCGTGGCACGTTTGTTTTTCGTTGTATTGATAAGACCATTTCAGCTCTCGTCTGATTATGACGAGGACATGTCAAAAGGAAGTGTTTGTTATCTTCAATTTCACCACATAAACAATAGGGGTTTTGTACCAAGTTGCGTCTAAAAAGATGCTGGTTTTAGGAACTATATTCTGTTCTAATGCGTGTATGTGAGATTTGATCCAGTCGATCACCACAGTCGTAATATGTGGGTACTTTAGGTGTATCAAGGGTTAGGAGGTGTTTAAATGCAGCTGGAGTATCTGCTGATCGAACCTGTCCAGGTGTATTTATCTATGCCTGTAAGGTTGAATTAAGGGAGAAAGGAGTGTGCATATGCACGAGTGTTTGCATAAATGCCTACATAGTTTTCAGCATTTCGAAGTCTATAAGTTGATAATTCGCCAACATGGAGAGGTAGAAGATTTGATAATAAAGAAGCGATAAACCATGATTCATTTGTAAGAACAAGACAAGTTTGTGAAGATCCCTTCTCTCAGAGAGTTTCAGCCATCCAAGCTCTTTGTAGAGTGTCGATTTCAACCAGTTTTGTTGCACCACTGACAATACGTCCAGCTTCTAGTTGGATTTCTTTTAATTTCATTACACTGTTGTTGTGTACAGTTGTCCCATAGGACATTAGCATATTCTAATAAAGAGCATATATAAGAAAGGTAGATAGTTTCAAGAGATTTCCAATCATTCTAAGAAGATATATTCGAGTCGGTGATAAAATCAATATGTGGTTGAGATAAATACACCCCTAAATGTTTATGAGATAATACTTCTTGTATTGGAACTTCATTAAAAAAGAGAGTTGGGTGATCTTGTAGATTAACCCTTCTAGAAAACAATAATGATTCAGTTTAAATGGGATTAAATTTTACAAGCCAATGCACTGCCCAATTATAGAGTCTTTCTAGATCCAAAGTGAGTATCTGCGCAGCAGAGTCAGGGCAATCAACAATTATGTATAAGCTGGTACCGTCTGCAAAAAAGACGTTGACGCTGAAAGAATGATAGTCAAAACGCGAGGAATGTAAAGAAATATCTGCGTCGATGGTTTAAAAAAAATATGTATGGTACGATGCCTCTTCCGTAGGGAAGAATTGCCGATATTTGTAGGTTATCATCATTTAAACAACTAAACTAATATTGGTAGGTTACGGTCGAATAAATTCTACTACCGTTTTGATTTTTTGCTTCAGGCATGTATGGCCCTAGCTATTCAAATATGCAACATTTTGGAGCATGGCATATTTGTCTTCGTTTTGACTCGAGTATTTGTCGATCTTGTTTTCTGAGACGGGGTCAATAAGCCTTGAGCTGGCTATAGACCCCCCTCCCTCCCAGGGGGAAATTTGTACACTATGATTTTCTGAAACTACATTATATAAGACACAAAATAAAAGATGTTAGCCCTCTTAGAGTGGCAGCGTTAACGTGTAACATCACGTTATATACGTTACCCCCGAAATAGCACTAAACGTCCCTGATAACCATGACATGTTCGCACATATTTGCATGCTGACACAGGTTTATGAACTTCTTCTAGCACAGTTACATATTTTTAGTATCAATTTTATAAATGTCTTGAGTTATTACCGTTGTATACGCTACTTAGTGTTTTACTGCGTTATTTCCGAGTATCAGTATGGTATTTATTGACAATACATGTATTACATCTGTCACAGAATATAGTGAATTGATAAGGCTGCTGCTCAAATGATTTAAAGTTCTTTATTATGGTCGCTTACACTTTTTTTCAGGCCCATGTTACGTATGTTACCCTCAAAATAACATTAAACATTCAAGTTAATGTCTCTAACAAGCCCTGTTTATACTTATTTGCATGCTGGCACAGGTTTGTGTACTTCTTTTAACTACGTTAACCTGTTTTAGGTATTCATTTAATAAATGCCTTGTACTTTAACTGTTATGTGTGTTACCAAATGATAGATAAGTTATTCTGAATATCTGTATAGCAGCTGTTGACTTTACATGTATAAAGTCTGTCAGAGTATTTAGCATTTTGTAAGGCTGATACAAATTGAAGTTCCTTATTAATTTAGGGTGACTTAAACTATTATGATTATGTGATCTGTCAACCTTCGCTGTTTGCTCATTAAACAGTAGATACCATGCATTCAAATCGGAAGTTCTGAAAGACAGTCACTGTGAAACAGCTCAGTTCTGGGCAAGGTATATTGATATAATTCAGATGGTGTTGACACTGATTAGGGCTTCAAGGAAAACAACTTTGAATTGCATGTCAGCTCTATCTATATGCCTTGTACCCAAAGTTCATTGCACGCAATCACAACAACTACGCACAATATGTACCTGTGTAACTGATTACACTCATATTTTGTCTGATACACATCACAGATGAAAGAACTTCAATAAAATGGGTTTAGTGTGTCACAATCATTGTTTTTTGCTTGAGAAATGCTTTTGAGATAACTCTCAGACAAACAATAAAGAGGTTTTATAGGTTTCAGCAGCTAGAACTACACTTGGTACTACAGATGGAATGGTGTATTACTCATCACATCAGAGCTCAATATATTGAAACATCTCTTTAATGGACTGAAATGAAATATTCAATCTGCTCCAATGCAAAATAGAAGGAGTACTAGAGGCAGTTTCTGGCTTCATCAATCTTTTTAGTTCTAGATTTGAAGACAATGAACCTGTACTTTTTGTCTTTTGGTGTTCCTGCTAAGCCTGGCATAGCTAAGGATCTTATTGAGGCTGATGACATTGCCAGGAAGGTTGTTGCAGACTTCATTGACTCACTTTTAGTTGAAAATCTGTCTTTCACAACCCCATTAAATGCTACAAGGTAATAAAGCTTTGTGGCTTGCGAGATCAAGAAGAGATTCTCCAATTTAAAAAAATGTAATCAGCCAGATGAGAGCTTAAAGGAGCGTCTTTGGTCAGCATGACCTTTATATTGACCATAATGTTGACCTTGAGTTGACACTGCAGTTCCTTCAGGGACCCGTACCATGATTACTGACAACTCCTGATAGAATTTCCGCCAAAACTGACAAGTCTAAACTTCTGCATGGATTGCAATCACACATTGAACAAACATTAGATTGGCCATGTAGTGCTGCACATAACTTTGATGGTAATGCCATACTACAGAGCATAATAGATTTCTTGTCACCTTCAAGTATCTGATGGAACCAGGCACTATACAACCAGGCACGAAAGGTAGGACCCGTTGGTTTTGTCACTGATACATATGAGCCAAGATCTGACATAAGGGACCTTCTGGCAATAAAAGTCAAAAGTGAGATATTTACAGAGAAAGAAAGTCCTAGCTGTTGTGAACAATTACATAAAATTTGAAGAGATTATCTTTACAAATAACAAAGATATGAGTGTTTAAACTGGTATAGATGATGCGTTTTAAACATGACGTCACTTAACATTGTTAATGACGTTCTGACGTCAACACCATTGTGTTAACATATGACGCTAATACAAAGACGCTAGGAGCAGTATTTCAAGAATGCTTCATTTTTCTGTAAATTTGATGTGTATGCAATTTCATAGACTGCACAAATAATTCACATCCCGTTTTTACAAAAGCATTTGAAATGAGGTATCCTGTTTTAAAGGAAGTATGTAGTCCATAAACACAGATGTTGCCATGGCAACATAATTATACGTATCACTTAATTTTATCAGAACTGTTTGCTTCTTTGATTGCATTACATGTTAGAAGCAATTTGACCCTATTTTAAGAACATGCAAAATCTTTAAAATATGGACGTTTTTGAAATTATAATTACACAAAAACTGCTAAATGCCCGAAGGACCCTTTTGTCAGATTCGCGCTCATATACACAATGTATAAGCAGCAATCTATATAGTCTTACAAATATTCTCGCAGAGGATAACCTGGATGTTTTGTTCAACACTGGTGCATGCAAATAAAGGTGCTCATTTTGAATATCAACAACATTTGCCATAATATGAGGGAAGATACAGTCATACACTGTTTAACAGATTGTGACACTACCAATGTGCCGACGTGTTAATACCACGGAAAGGCTGTTCCTATCAAACTGATAGAGAACCCCTCCTCACTAGTTCATCTATATTCTAAGCAGGATAGGAAAGCAAACTAAGAATTGCTCTAGGCACTCACCAGTGACATGAAGCCCAAACATGTGCTATTTATGCAAATGTGAATAAGCTGCAGGACGACATGTTTCTCAAAAAGTGCCATACACATATACTGACTATTTCAAATGGCATGAATGTGAGCTTACTTCCATCCTGCTTTTCTGTCCTCAAGATGTACATACAAAGATTGAACTTTTCACTATCAAGTCTGTCCCATGATTACAAGTAAGGCTGATATGCATATTTGTTTTCAAAGGTCCATATCTGCGATGCAAAAATAGCTTACTTGGATGATACAGCCAGTTTGGAAATCTTACCTTATGGTTTGCACTTTTCAGAAGTCATGTCATTTACTAAAATTATCACAGATGTTGATGGATAATATATGTAATTGGCTGGTTCAAGGTAATGATGCCATCACCAGAGTGCTAGCATATTGCAAAATCCTTGCAAGATGAATCTGATAGAGGATTAATAAGCTGTATTGGACAATTCTTTAAAGCCTTGGATAATATTTGAAGAGTTGCTAGCTTGGCAAGAAACATCCTGATGGATTTTCTTTGATCTTCGAGTTGTTACTCGCATATTGCACTGTATGTTACAAACTCTCCATGAGTATTATGTTAACTATATTTGATGTCTCTATAAAAGAAAAGAGTGTCTATGGTAGTTTATGTTTGAGTTACTTCCTCAACAATTGAGCCAGAGTAAAACGAAGTACATGGACCTGTGCCAGCATGCAAATAAGTGCAATGTACAAGCAGGTCGTGTTGGAGACCTTATCTTGAACGTTTAATGGTATTCTGAGAGTAACGTATATAACCTGTGCTATAAAATAGTATAAGACACCATAATTTAGAACTTCAATTCATTTAAATAGCAGCCTTATGGATTTGCTACATTAACTGACGGATGTAATACATGTATAATTACTGCCATACTGATACTTGGAAATAACATATGAAACACTAAGTAACATATACAACTGCAAAAACTCAAGACATCTATAAAATAAATGCTAAAATTATGTAACTGTGTTATAAGAAAAGTTCTTAAACCTGTGCCAGACTTGAAAAAAGTGTGAATATGTCATGTTGGAGGCATTATCAAGAAAATTTAAAGTTATTTTGCGGGGTAACGTACGTAACATAATGTTAAACGCTAACGCTGCCACACTAAGAGGGCTAACAAATTGCATTTTGTGGCTTATATTATGTACTATCTGGAAATTAAGTGTATAAAATTCCCCCTGGAGGGAAGGGGGACTTTAGCCAGCGAAAGGCCTAGAGAATTACATTTTTGTGTGATTTGGGGCTACCATGTTCAACATCTAATAACTCAAAAAGTATATAAGATAGAAACGTAAGGCTTGCAGTTTTGAAAAGGTAAATAAAAAAGCTTTAATATAATACCAAATTAATGAACATAAACAGGTTTCAATTAAATTCAAGACAAACTATATTAGATTCATTCATCATTTTAAAGGGGGTTCACTGAAAAAATGTAACATACACTACATTGAGGGTGACTATAATTGTTTTCAAATGTCAAAATCTATGGTCCAGTAATAGCTTACTAAGAAAATATAACCAATTTGGAAATCTTACCTAATCTTTTGCACTTTTCTGAAGTCTTAAGAAGAATTTTATTTATCAAATATTTTGTAGGGTAACATATGTGACAGACTGTTATAGCTTAACGCTGCCATTGTCATAGGGCTAACATGTTGCAAAATGCTTGCAAGACATTAGGCTTCAAGAAAAATATGATCTACGAAATTCCCCCTGGAGTGGGGGGAGGTAAACCATATCCAGCCAGTGGCCTACAAGTACTTGTCTTTATCACTAGACATAAACTCACAATGAATCTTGTGGAAGAAAAGCAGAGAAGATTGATCCCTCCGGGCCTCCAGAGCTGGCCATTGCAGCTCATCGAGCATATCGCCAACACTACTAGTGTTGCGCCACCCTCCTGCAGGTCCAGCAGGCTACCGTCCTCTGTACCTTCTCCACTTGGTGAATCTGAGTTTTACAATATGGGCTCCAAATGGGTGCTTCATACTCCAGTTTAGGGCGTACCAAAGTTTTGTATGCAACTCGGACCCGAGTATGCAACCTCCTTAGTACTCCTGCTTTGGACGAAATATCAGAGATATTTTGACACCAGTCAATGTTCTCTGTGATTGTTATACCAAGATATTTTGCGGACTGTTCGAGTACTAGTACAGTGGTTCTCTAGCATGCTTGCATTTGGAAGAAGAAGAAGCAGTAGCAGAAGAAGTAGAGTCGGTGATGACCTGGCACTGAATACTGGTTGGGTAGCTTTCCAGGGGTCCGGACTTGCGATTTTTAAGGAAACATATAGAGCTCTGTGATTTTCGAGCTGTCCAGACGCCCAGTCCCATCCTCTGGATCCGCGATTCCAGTTTGGGTCCACATCACGAACGACGTTTTTGTCGGACTTTGTCCAAATCGCTTGCAAACAAAGTTGTCTTGGCTTGGGGACGTTCAGTCACGTGCGCTAGAAATCACGTGACGACTGGTATATAAACCAATGTTGCTTGCGGCCACTTCCTCTGCTAAGATTATTATCGAAGCACATAACGTACTACTGTATCTCCTAATTTTCAAACAAAATCAAGATGGCGTCACCATTTTCATGTTCCAGCTTTACAACATCCAAGCCAACCATAGAGCCAGAAGGTAGGCCGTTATAATATTATTTTTCAGTATTTTTCTGTAAACGATTATCCACAGGGACGTGCAAAACGTGGCGGCCAGGTCAAAAATTCAAAGTGACAATCTCTAAAGCCAATATGCGCATGCACAGATCCGGGGGGGGGGGGGGGGGGGGGGAGCGGAATCCCTGGAAAATCACAAGCTATATGGGTTTCTGTAATTGGACCTTCCCCTGAAAAAGTTGGATCCCCTGGAAATGTTTGTACCTCTCTGAAACCTTGGAAAATGATACAGTTAATGGTCCAGTTCCGAATCACTTTTACTTCAAGGCGTATTCCAAATAGTTGCTATGAGTAAATAAGATTTCGGTTTTACTATTACAAAGCACTATCATTCCCCTAAATAATGAACTTCAGTTTGTATCATTCGGACTCTGCTATGTGTCATACCACGGCTTTGAAGTAGGCCGCCAATTGGCCTAGTTGCGGGTCATTTGCCCAGTTTCGAATCACTTTAGAAAATCTAAGAAATTACCTTCAGTAGTACAGTTGCATTAACGTTTTGACATTGTTGGCTTAATCAGTACATCCAATGATGAGTTTGGCGCATTATTTTACCGTATTCATTGCAGTAAACTTGCACGGACACAGAAAGTAACTGACAATCATCGGCCCGCCAGCGAAACGTCATATAAATGGCTCCTCGCTAGCGGTCCGATGATGACCCGACATCGCACAGCTTTGTACTTTTCCAACCAGGAAATCCTAAGATAATCTACAGCTTTGTGCTTTTCCATGTGGGAGGGGGTGGTCCGGACCCCAAGTACTCACTCCTGTGGATCCGCGCATGAATAAAAGTCCTTAGACTATGAACATTTTTTACCACATGCAAGTAATACGCCCGATTATACTTCCTGGCTAATAATCGAAAGGTTTACAGATAAACTTGGTCTATGAGACAGTGTAGAGTTGAACTAAATCAGATAGCTGCTAGAGGCGCGTTCTAATCAGGATCTGCACTGTCTGTCATTTGACGCATCGCTTTGTGATACAAACACTAATATTCCCTTTTTTCAAAGTATTTTTTTCTATTTTGTGACATTTTTATTTAACGTCTGTGCACATTTCCATTGTTATTGAGCGCACGCATACACCAACACGCGCTGTGAGAATAAAATGCATTTGTAACCACTGCCCCACACGCCAACACCGCGGGCGGTCGACACACGTGACACTGTAGCCGATGGCGGGGTCATGGTAGATTTTTGAATGGTTATAACGTCTTGACCCCCCCCCCCCACACACACACACACCACCGACACACACACACACACACACAGAGTACGGGGTAAAAGCCAGGTTTTTAACATTTAAAAAGACGATCGACGAAATCTGCGCCAGGAAAAAGAAAAACTGGAGAGCTTCAACATGTTTAACAGTACCAACCTCACTCTTAATTCTGATTTGGCTCTGGTCTCTACCCAAGTAAAAACTCTGTTATACATAGTTGGACAAAAAAGCAAGGGAATCATCCGACACAAGTATGTCCACTTGTGATGGAGTGAGGCATTTACCAGGGCACGGGAAAATCAACAAGACGTTAGTCCTACTTTAACTCATAGGATGATGTAGTGCATGTGTGGATCCAGAGGGGGACAGGGGTCCGGACCCCCCCACTCCCCCTCGAAAATCACAAATATATAGGGGTTTTTTTAGCAATATTGGTCCCGATCCCTTAAAAATCGTAAAGCTACCAAGCCAGCTTTCAATTTTCGGTCATAATCGGCACGCCAGCGAAACGCCATTGTGGCGTTTTGCTGGCGGGCCAAAAATGGCCCGCTAATAGTGGTATTTGGATAATTCCTCCCCCATCAAACTGAAAAAACGTTGTCAAGGTTAGACCTCCTTGGATCCGCGCATGATGTAGTGGCTACGGATAAATGATGCATAATTAGTATAATGGGCTTCTACCAGCTAAGGTTTATAATAGGGAACGGGACTGATTTAGAGTCCCAGCTAAAGACTTGAATTGCCCGGTATCAAGCTAGAGAGGGATCCCTGGTCTGCCAGGTCTACACCACATATGCTGAGAGAGAGAGAGAGAGAGAGAGAGAGAGAGGAGAAAGAGGGACATGCAGACAGGCAAATACATATAGAGAGACTTAAATATACAGACAGACTGATAGACAGACAGACAGACAGACAGACAGACAGACACACCGACAGACAGACATAGAAATTCAACAGACACAAACAAAGGCATAATCCTCATGCATACGCGGATCCAGGCAAGACTGGGGGCACAGAACCCCCCCCCCCCTAGCCAACCCCTGTAAAGTCCCATAGCTATACCCCTTAAATTCAGACTATTTTCCCACTAATGCTCTCTAGAGCTACCAAGGTCATTAAATGGAGTTTTGCTGGCGGCCGATGACGGCCCGCTTTTGTGGTATTTGGATCCTCTCTCCCCTCATCAACTAAAACGGCATGAAATACAAAAAAAAAACGTTGTCAGAGTTAAAACTTTCTGGATCAGCGTCTGCTAAGAGAGAGAGAGAGAGAGAGAGAGAGAGAGAGCATATGGTGCCCGTGAAACTTTTTCGCATAATTTTGACTTCTATGTTGTACAAACAGCTGAGCGCGTGTACGTTATTTTTATGTGACGTGAAATAAACTTGTTTTCAGCTGATTCGAAACTGGGCCAAAAAGTGACAATGATTACACGGCTATCACGGAACCCAAAACAGAATAAAAGGTTCGTTTTTTTCTTGGATGTGTTTAAATAATTGTTGGAAAACATGCTGAAACCGAAAGTTTGATGAAAAATGCATTTCAAACGAAAGCATTTTTCGGAAATATGCAGTGAACATATACTGACACGAGTGAAAATATACCTTCATAAAATGGGTCATGGGGAAAAATTGTAATTATTTTCACAAAGCAGATAACTTATAGATATTTTCTTTCACTCACATACAGAGAGATAATACTACAACAAAACAAAACCAAAATATGTATTTTAAATTTTACCGCTGATGTGTAGTTTGCAACGAAACTATGACGTGATTCGGAACTGGGAAAGATTCGAAACTGGGCCATTAACTGTAGTATTTTTTCTTTGAAATTAATCATTGGACTTCTATAATCAGATAATATCAGTTGAGGACTAAAATAATTAAATTGAAAAAAAAAAGAACGTCGCCAGAGCTTTTTTGTAACAGATGGACCGGAACACCACCCCCCCACCCCCCTCCCCCCCCCCTCCACACACACACATTCCTGACGAAAATTCCCGGATCCGCGCATGATACGGCGTACACAACTCATTTTTTTCTTTTAAGATGCAATGAATGTATTTTTTAGCAAATGAACCCCAAAAGTGAACATTTACAAACAGCAAAGACCCAGATGAGACTATGCAAAGTGCGGCATTTCATCAGGGTCTGTCCTATTTGTCACTATCAATACTGAATGATATTATGATCATACCTCATTCATTTTTCCTTAAGGTTAAGGTACAGAATGGGGATATTTTTTTGAATTGGTAAAATTTCAAATATTTTTTGGGGTGCTTGAAATTCCTGATATTTTTTTGAGTGAACGGTAGATGCTGGGCCCGAGCCTACGTATGAAGAAAAAATGGGATGGCATGTCCGCGCTATAGAACCACTGTACTCGAACAGCCCAGTCATCACGTGGCGGCTGCAGTCGACGAGTGCACAAACTAGTGTAGATAGCTGTTAATAAAGGTAATATTTTGGTCAATGTTTTACTTCGCAAAATATTCGTCGCGAATTTTTATCACATAAATCCAGCTGTGTATCTGCTTAACAAACTTTTGTGGGTTGAGTGATAGTAGCTACAGCACCAGATCATTTGAAAATATGATTCCATGAAATGCAGAGGTGTGGAAATAGTAAAATTTTCTACTTGTCCAGGGACAAGTAAATGGCCATAATGTACTTGTCCAAATAACATTTTACCTGTCCGATAGTACAGATTAGCTTATACCTTTCTGTGCTTAAACAATTTACACTTTTGAAAACAGTATGAAACCATGCAAATATCAACTCTCTTGTAAACAGTATGGATCCTGATCATCTGGCTCCTGTTGTAAACAGTGTAGATCCAGATCAGCTGGCTTCTAGAGAAGCCAGCTGATCAGGATCCACACTGTTTTCAATGCAAGATGTGAGCTTGTAATAATTAATCAAAATATGAAATACAGAATTGTATTAACTTAGTACATTTGTACTTGTCCAAGGACAAGTAAATAGAAATTTTCAACTTGTCCTGAATTAAATGGGACCAGGTCGGACAAGTCAGGCATGGTATTTCCACAGCCCTGAAATGCCATCTTTTTATATCTGAAATACTGTTGACATGGGGTTAAACCCCCAAAAAGTAATCAAAAGTGCCTGCCATGCTCATGCAGGTGACACAATAAATAAACATCAACTGAAGAAGAATTAAATATTGAGGAAACATAACAGAGGCCCTAATAAATTGGACTGAATGCTGCCACCCTGTTACCCCACCCATTTCAAAACATTGTCATACATTTCAGCTTGGAAAACTATCAACAACAGCAGCAATTAACATTTAAAACCTTAGAAACTGTGCCCCAGGCCTACTCACTGTCCAAGACGATAATACTATCATATTTGCCATCTAGAAATTGCCACACAAGTGCTTTTTGGGGAGTTTCATAATCACTCAAATTCTGGCAGCCATGTTTTTCCCCATCATCCATCTGGTTATGACATGCTTTTTCTAGAAATGTTCTAAAATGTTCTACAACATTTTATAACTTTTTTAAAACTTGCTGGTTCAGTGAATTTCAGAAAAAATATTTCTTCAAAATATTAGTGAATTGAAAAATAAATAGAATTGGTTGCAAAACTGCTACATTGCATTATTAGCAACTTGATGTTAACTTCTCAACCTCTGATTATAGTAAGCCATGCCAATTTTCTCATTGTGGTAACATGCCAACCAGTTACCCCATCCATTTCAAAATATTGTCTTACATTTGCTAAAAACAAACAAACAACAATCCCAGCAAAAATCAATACTGAAAACCTTAGAGCAGCTTTTTCTCAGGTCTACTTACTGTCTCAGGCAATACCACCGTATAGCATCGTACACCGGATATAGCGATTGCCGAAGCGAGGAAATCCTCACATGTTGATGTACAAGGTCGGTGTTTCTTCTATTATTTGCCTTGTCTCCCTGAAATATGTTTATATTATCGAATGTGTTGCTAAGAAAGATCAATATTCGCTTACATATGGCTTCTACATTGTCATAAGTACTTGCCAATGAAGTTTTACTTCCCGATTCCACTTGGTTCCATCAATATTTAGGAGAAAAAAACCCTCCTGCTGTACGGTCTATAGCAGTCTGTTGACACATCAGTGTACGTAATATAGCAAAATAAGTGTACGCACTATAGCTAAGAGACTAATGCTATTTTTTTCCAGATGTAAATGTGAATTACGTCTAAAATTTTATCTGCATATATTTGCATACCAGAAAAGAGTATTCTCATTTTACTGATCTCTTAATTTTCATTGTTTTATTAAGAATACACGGAAATCGGGAGACAAAATACTTAACCTAGATGATTACAACCGTTCTACAATTTATCTGCAGTGTTGAGCATTTACAATTTTAGACCAAACTAAGGAAGTTGCATTCGGTTAACATTTAATCTGCTCTTAGTTTGGTTTAGCTACCCCTACTATTCTCAACCTGAAACAAGTTTAGAGTTTCTTAAAACATCAAAAAGCTGCTGGGAATAAGAATAGAAGCAAGGACCGAAATAATAAATTTAGGCCTTTACGCAAAATAAACCTGTCTTGGGTGTTTTCGACAAAGCAAGACTCAAATCAGTCTCCTTAGCTATAGAGAGTCTAGATATGATACTTTCAAATTAGGGAAAAACAAATGCACCGATCAGACTGTGCGGATGCGCAGGCTGGTCTGCACCTTTATTGTTCACAAGTCCAGAGGACAAGTATACTGACGTCGTATTGGTACTTTCCGTGAATGTCTCAGGCTGCAGTTTTGGGCATGGTGTATACAGATACACACTTCTGAAAACCCAAGTTTGCAAGCAGAGAATCTACAGTATCCCTTTATCCAAGCACAGAAACCTATTACGCTGACACACCTATAAAATAAAGACCTCGCCAAATCACACTTTTAAATTAGAGTAAAACATGCATCTAGGTGGGTACATGATGAAAGACGAAAACAAACAGCCAAAGAGAGAATCGCCGTAGTCGATTAAAATTCTTGATAATTGCGCGGATCTAGAGCTGGACAGGGGTCCAGAACGAATCACAAGTTCTATCGGTTAGCAATTGGACTCCAACCCCATGGAAAAAAGTTTGACCCCCCCCCCCCCCCCCCCCGCCCCTTGGATAACATATGTTGGACCCCCTGGAAAGAAAGTGTGTGTGTGTGGGGGGGGGGGTCCACACACACACACATATATAAAATAATTTTAAAAAACACGCCAGAACTTGCCTTTGCGTCGCCAGTCCATAGGATGAGACAAAGCAGTGGTTCAGTCTTCATATGAACTAATATGTCGGTGGGTCGTTAAACAAAAGTACAGCAATTGTCAGTGGA
Source organism: Loripinus fragilis (assembly GCA_964019695.1). Taxonomy (NCBI): domain Eukaryota; kingdom Metazoa; phylum Mollusca; class Bivalvia; order Lucinida; family Lucinidae; genus Loripinus; species Loripinus fragilis. Next base: position 13,270,107 of record OZ026519.1, on the reverse strand, counting down.
TCTGGACTCCCTGACTTGATCCGTGTGTGCCGTTCATGTGCACTTCAAGGGATTTCCGTAAGGGGATGGGTGGTGGGCATCGTCTCTGTCATTTTTTGTCTGCAGACAATATGGGCCAAGGTCTGGCACGACAGATCCAAACTGTTTGAAACTCTGACGGTATTTCTGATTACACTTTCTAGAAACAAAGGTGCTGATAAGACCGCTGGTGCGCAGGCTGGTCTAGGCAAGTGTTGTTCCAATGTACCAAAGGTGAATTTCTCGTGACAAGGTACATACGATCTTTGAAAATTCTAAATTAAATGCCAAGATCTACATTCGTTATACCCCCGGCTTTTATGCCGAGGGGTGTTTAGTTTTCGTCTTTCCGTTTGTCCGTTCGTCCTTTCCTATATTAGTTCATTCGTTCGTAATTCCATTTATTAATATATATCTCTCTCTCTCTCTCTCTCTCTCTCTCTCTTTCTCTCTCGGCAGAGGCAGTTTTGACTCTGACATAAAAAAAATCCAATGCCATTTTAGTTGGTGAAGGGAGAGAGGATCCAAATACAACAAAAGCGGGCCATCATCAGCCCGCCAGCGGAACGCCATTTGGGATTGCCTCGCATTAAATGCTGGCTTAGTAACCTTGTGAATTTTAGGGGTATAGCTTTGTGACTTTACAGGGAGGGGGGGCAGAGCCCCCTGTCTTCCCTGATCCTCGTATAACTTACATGTTTAGCACGTTTTCATGAGGATTATGCCTTTGTGTGTGTCTGTTGAATTTCTCTGTCTGTCTATCAATCTAAGTCCTCTCTACATCTGTCTGTCTGTCTGTCTGTCTGTCTGTCTGTCTGTCTGTGTGTCAGTCTGTCTCTCAGCATATGTTGTGTAGTCCTAGCAGACCAGGGATCACGAGCTCGATACAGGGCATTTCAAGTCTTTTGTTGGGACTCTAAATCAGTCGTTCCCGTTTAACCTTTAATAACAAAAGTATGCAACATTTATCTGTACCACTACCCCTCCTATGAGTAAAAGTCTTGTTGATTTTCCAGTGCCCCGTTATATGCCCCACTCCATCACAAGTGGACATAATTGTGTCGAATGATTCCCCTGCTTTTAGCCCAACTATGTATAACAGAATTTTTACTTGGGTAGAGACCAGAGCCAAATCAAGCTTTCCAGTATTTCTTTTACTGACAGTTCCAAGGCGGTACGGTGCAGCTTTTGTTGATCGTATTTCATGTGTATCTTCGTAATGCTGTCTTCATATATATTTAAATGTTAAAAAATCAGGGCCAAGAATTATAGTGCCTCCTTAAAATCAAGGAAGACTTAAGTTAATTATTGAAATTTTCAACACGCTATATTAAATGTTAAATAAATTGCCTGTATCGATCAGTACTTGTGGTCAAAGATATCATTGTGATCTACAGAAAAAATGAAACAATTTTGATTTTAATCAATGTGAAACGTTATTTTTCGCATCTTGAAAAATCAACACTTAACACAAGTCTTCCTTAACTTTAAGGAGGCATTGTAAGTCTGGGCCCTTGCCTTTACCCCGTACTGTGGGGTTGGTGTAGGGGGGGGGGGGGTAATCAAGACGTTATAACCATCCAAACATCTACAATGATCCCGCTATCCGCTACAGTATGTATCTCGTGTGTCGGTGTTGGCGGGTGGGTGGGACAGTGGTAACAAATGCATTCCACTCTTACAACGCGAAAAAAATCTGAAAAGTGAATGCCACACTAAGTGTCTGGGTCATAAATCGATGCGTCCAATGGCAGACATTGCAGTTCCTGATTAGAATGCGCCTCTAGCAAGTAACTCTACATTGTTTCATAGTCCTAGGACGTTTATTCATACATGGATTCAGAGGAGTGGGTACTTGGGATCCCGACGACTCCCTCCCACATGGAAAAGCACAAAGCTGTAAATTTCCTCAGGAATACTGGCTTGGAACCTTTTGAAAAGCTCCCGATGTCGGGTCATCATCGGACCGCTAGCGATGCGCCATTTAAATGACGTTTCGCTTGTGGCCCGATGGTGGCCCGTTTTGGTTACTTGGTATAGGTTAATATATTGAATTATTTCGTGTTCGTTGAGGGTGGTGAACAAAGAGGGTACCCGTCACTTAGCTATTGTAAAAATTATTCTAACTATCAAATAAAAAAAGGCCTTCCTCTGATTTCTTATGATGCACCTTACGCAATTTGTTAACTTAGGCTAACTTTTATTTTATAAATCTATATATTAACAAGCCCCCCCCCCCGCCCCCTTCACTCATTGATTAAATTCGGGCCAGCTTGTTCAAAGATCCCAACCCTTTATTGGTGGTGTTCTTGCAGCTTCTTCAATCATGCATCAATATCACACTGAATAAATATTTGCGGTGCTGCGAGGTTCAGCCCAGCCTGTGGCAATTTACGAGACGGTATTCGGACCAGCCTACTTGAACACCCCAAAAAATCACAGTTTGCGGTCTGCGAAACAACATCATTGTTATCTGTAAACAAGAAAATTATACTATTATAGATAAGATTCAACCAAGTATAAGTAGAACCAAAATAAAGGGAACACTTGTATTTAATGAAGGAGGGGGGGGGGGGGGGGGGGGGGGGGGGCGGGTACTTTGATATTTTCATACATATATAGGCTCCGGTCATTTTGGGGGGTTAAAAATTTTGAATCTCACTGTTCTTGGGGGTTTTCAGAAAAATGAATATTTTTGGGGGGTATGACGATTTTGTGGTTATTATTTGGGGATCATCACAAAATTGAACTATACTAAGGGTTCATTTCTATGTATTTTAGGGTCTTTTCTTAAGGTCAAGGTACAGAATGTGGGACATTTTTGGGGCTGCTAAAATTTCAAATATTTTTTTGGGGTGCTTGAAATTCCTGAAATTTAATTTTTTGGGTGAAATGTAGATGCTGGGCCCGAGCCTACGTATGAGAAAAAAATACAGTACCCCACCCCTCCCCCCTGGGTTAAGGCCTTGCCTGTTCAAATATTCAAAATTACTATAAATTATGATGCGAGATTATGCGAGTTTTGGGCCTGTCCGTTCAGATATCCTGGACCTTTCTGTATATGACCGCGAAGCTGGGTCTTTGCTTATGTTGTACAAAAAGTTGGAGGGGGGGGGCTAGTCAAAATGACGGACAGATGGACGGACGGACAGACAGACAGACAGATGCATTGCTGAAATATGCGCAAGCTTGCATATTCCTTAGTTGTTTGACATTGTAATAATATAAGCATTAAAATTTGAACCGCGACTTGAGATTTTCAACAATGTGATATATGTGCGACCAGCAAAGCCTCAGACCAGCCTGCCCATACCCGCAGTTTGATCGAAGCCTTAGATGGTCGCTTGAATATTTTATAACTCGTAAGCTACTCACTGACTATCTTTTGGAGTTTCTAAACTTGTCAAAATGCCAAATTGTTGGAAATTCCATGTCGTGGCGCAAAATTACTACTTTAATCTAGAGTGCTGTTTTTACACGCAGTATATTTTAACCCACTCTTCTACCTAAAGTCCAATGCCATTGGTCACATGGTTGTCATAACATTGGTAATTAATTGATTATTTTGTCAGTGCCGTTCCAGGGAGTTGGGGGAGCATGGGTGCCTGAAGAGGCAGTGAGTGCCCTGAAAACTTTTTTTCGCGCGTTATATGATATTGTGAGTATATACGGTAATGCATAATAATACCTAGATCACCAATATGATAGCGGATTACCTACAATTCTGCGGAAAGAAAAGGTGGCGGGGGGGGGGGGGGGGGGGGGGGGCACAGACATGGCTGTGAGTGAGGCCCGGGCTTGTAAATGATGGGATTTTAAATCTCCTGTAGTCTGGTCGCGGAGGATAAAACACTTTGTGCCCCCTCCCAGTCCCAAACCAAACTCTGAAATTTGGGTGTGTGGGCTGGGGCACTTATCCCCAGTCCCAAGGCTGTGGGGCTGGAGTGTGCGAACCCACCTCCTCTATTTTCCATTCCGTTTTGCTTTCATTGCAAATCCCATGTAGTCCAGTAGTCGCAAAGTAAATATGCAATAGCTGTGCCCCTACCCTCCCCCGACCAGACTCAGAGAAATTAAAAAGAGAGCCCTAGGCTGCTGCCGTGCTGGGCCTACGTTATTGGGTTGAGGATGAATGAAAAAGTACAAAATACAGGGGAACCTATGCCCACTTTTTTCTTAGGTGTGGGCTTGATTGTTTTTTCCAGCATTGTTTTTCAAATTTTAAGCACATGGGCTTTGCTGTTTTTCTGAACATTGGGCTGACTGAGGCTTGCATTGCAATTGATGTGCCTCCCTTTCCCCCACATGGGAACCTTACCAAAACACCAAGAGGACGACAAGGAAATGCAAAACTAATAGCTAGGAACAAGGTTTTTGAGTGTACAACCTTACTTAAAATTGAGGTTATAGAATATGGAAAAATGGGTTTCTAAATGGCTTGAAATGCATTCTCAGAGACAAAGATTTTAATGAGAGGGGGTCTCAATCCCCCTTACATACTCTTCCTACATCGCTGCTTGCGCCCTCGGTTCAAGCCTTTGGCTTTCATTGCCCCCCCCCCTTCGTAAAAAAACACTCTGGGTCCAGCCCTTTTTGTACATATATTGATGTATTTAGTTTATGGCGATGTGTTGTGAAGGATTCAACCTTTGATTTACATTTACAGCTGCGATACAGGATACAGTAAAGGTAACAAAGAAGACATCGCGATGACTTATACCATAAGTAGGCTGAGCTCTGTGCTACGTTTGACAGATATATATTTGTCTATGTATATAGAACTTTTGAAATTATAGCACTAGACAAGATTTTTGCAATGATTTTGTCTGGCTATCGACCGTACAATACGAGCAGGAATTTTCGCTATAGAGCAAACACTTCCCTCCTATAGACCGTACGAATAAAAAAAATAAGATTCAATCGTCAAATGCAGCTTCAAAAGTACGCTTAGGGTATTTTTAGTGGGTTCCTATGATTTTCTTGGGTATTTGCCATGGTTCTTTATGTATTTCGTATTAATAGTGTACTCAAACAGCCTTTAAAACACATATTTTCGTGGCAAACAATAGAAAATCATCAGTGATTAGTGGAATATTTCTGTTATTCGTAGCTGCTATAGATTTTTGCTGACCATTTGATGTAGTAAATTATATAAATCAATGTATCAGCAACGTCAGAAAATGTGTCTGCAATGATATTTCACATGTATCAATGAGAAAAAGGGATAAAAACTCACCCCGTACATCAACGTGTGACGATTTCCTCGCTTCGACAATCGCTATATCTGGTGTACGATGCTATACGGTGAATACCACTATCATATTTACCATCTAGAAATCGCCAAACAAATGTTTTTTTGAAGAGCCTCCATATTATCCCTCCAATTCTGGCAGCCATGATTACCCCAACATCCATCTGGTTATGACATTCTTTTTCTTTAAACGTTCTAAAAATGTTCTAGAATTTTTTAGAACATTTTTCTAGAACTAGTACTATATATGTTCTAGAACTTAATTTAAATAGTAGATTGACATAATTTCTTTAACTTATTTTTTCCTCCTGATGTTCCAAAAAGGTTCTAGAATTATTTAGTATATTTGTAGAATTAACTTGTTCTAAAAAGTAAGACAAATGGTCTAGAACTTTGAAACATTTTCTAAAAGTTTATGTAAATTTAATTTGTCCTAGAAAGGTTCTAAAAATGATCCAGAATATTATTAGAACATTTGTAGAACTTATTGGTTCTTGATTTGTTCTAAAATGTTCTCGGCTATTTCAAGAACACTTTTAGAATAAAAACAAGTTCTAGAAATTGTTTGATTTGTTCTGGAACAATGTTTTCGAACAGTTGTAGAACAAGAGTTCTAGAACAAGCGTTGTTTTTGTTGTTATCAGCCTTTTGGCCGAAGTATCTCTCTGGTAGGAAGGCTCTTTAGTACTTCTTTCATGGTAAAAACACTCAGGTACATTATATAAGGCATGTGTATCAGGTTCGGTTGTCAAGAAAAATTAACAAAATTATTGAGTTGTGAATCGTTTCGTGCTTAAAATGTATTCTTCAAAGGTTTCACTTATGATTTATTGACTTGTTTAGAACAGTTCTAAATGTTCAAGAACACCTCGAACTTTTAGAACAAAATTTTGCAGGGGAGTGTAGACACAGATCAGATTGCTCCACGTGGGGCAGCCAAATCTGGATCCACTCTCTTCTGCTTTGCCATTTCAGGGAAATGTGTATTCTTGTTCCAACTTATGTTTGTGTATATTTTAAACACTGGGCTTTAATTATATTTATGACTTATAATGTGATTCGAAAAAAATTCAAACAGTGAGGGCCCAGATCAAGACCAACATTCTGTTGATCATAGTTCAAACTGTTTGCAATATTTAAAGACAGATGACAAAAGTCACCTTTTAATCAAGGAAAGAGCATCAGAACTTAAGCATTTTTTGCAAGTACGTTTTTACGTATAGAACTTATCCTTCTTTGGTACTCCAGTTGTCTTTTAACCCTTTATATACACGTATGGATTCATCCTTCTTGTTTTATGCAACAAACTTTGGTTAATCCTTTGTACAACCAGTAATAGTTTTCCAAAAAATAATTACTTAATAATTAATTAAGTTACTGAAATAATTCCATTCTGCTTTACAAAATTGCCTCCAACTGAGCCGCGTAGCGCAGTCGGTAACGTGTCAGGCTACAGATATGTGTCTGACTGCATATTCAGGGGTCGCTAGTTCGATCCCGGCCCGGTCCCGTACTTTCATACTTAACCACCACACTGTGGGGACAGCTAGCTGCCAAAACCATGACAGTCTGTTATTATACTGCACTGCCATGGTTGCCTATGTCTACCAAACACCAACATTTCCTCTGCATTATGGAGACAACGTAAAAGTAAAATCACAGCACATTTGCCAGGCTATCCCCGCCCTGCTCAGGGCTTGGTTGAAGCAGTGGTTACAAATGACTGGTGCATAATGTATAGCCTATGATGCAGTTAACATGAAAATTAAGTTCTTAGCCACCCCCAAAAATTGTAATGACCCCAAACACAAAATATGACATCCGCTGAAATATTTTCAACCTATTTCCAAGTATATTCCCACACCATCACTAGTTTCTTTTTCTAACCTCAATTGTTAAAGGGCTGCACAAGCATTATTTTTATTGGATGAGTCTATTTTCACTTTGGTGACGCCTACCGAGTGAGCCCTGTGATCTGTTTCTCACATCAATTATAGTTGCCCGGAATTATGATGCATATTTTGCATTGCCTGGTGTCAACAAATCAGTATTTGGAATAAACAGATAGAAAACTCAATTAATTTAATAAAACAACTTGAGAAATGTTTAAAATCTGATGATCAGAGGGATAAAAATTTCAAGGAGCAGGGATCACAGAAAATCAAGATTTGAATTGAGGAACAACGGAAAACAACGATTCATTTCATAGGAACAAGCTGATGGGTTCCCACTGGGAAGGCCTCAATATTTTCTTATATGCCAAAATTCTGTGAGCCCAAACTATGGCCATACTTTGCATTTGGTGGAACTATTTTGATATGATAAGAAACCCTTATTTTAACACGTTACTTCGTCTTACAAAACTGTATACTTATTCATCGATAGTCACCTAAAGGCAGTGATCCATACAAAGGTGCGTTTAGGGTAAATTAAAAAATGAGGAAAAATTATTACCAATTAGGTGGTGTATAGATGAATTAAATTCTGATGTTTATTGAGCGATTAGTATGCACATTTAAAAATAAACGCAAAAAGCGTTGTTCACTGAATTCCTGTACGCACTATAATACAATATTAGAACCAGTGCTTGAGATTTCCAACAATGTGGTATGTGCGACCAGCAAAGCCTCAGCTCAGCCTGCACATATGCGCAGTCTGATCAGAGCCTTTGCTAGTTGCTTGAGTATTCTATGATTGTTAAGCTACTGACTGAACACCATTTGGAGTTTCTAAGCTTAAAAAGAGGCTGCAGAGAGTCTACACTTGTCATAATGCCACATTGTTGGAAATCTCATGCACTGGCTCGAATTTAAATTTAATTTACTTATTCTATATTATTTCAGATATGGATATGTCTCTGCAACATCTGGAACTTTCATGGTAAGTTGGTCTAAATAATGGTTAACTCTTGATGCGCCAATCACAACAAAAGTCGTCTGCTTTTCTCTTCTGCTGAAATGTTTAAGAAGCCTCTATGGCAAACAGTGTAGACCCAGATCAGAATGCTCCTATAGGAGTGGTCTGTTCTGGGTCCACACTGTTTGCTTCTATACTTAATTTGTCAGTAATATTAGGCAATTATTTGCAGCAGACGACTTCAGCAGACGTCATTTTCAGATGCATTTTTTTCTTGCCGCTTTAAGAGTTAATTGACCCCTTACTCCATAATAATGCTTTCTGACACCTTTGAAATATTATGTATTTGAAAATGTTTTGGTTAATGGAGCATCTGCTCTTTAATTCCTACTTTTCCCAGCTTTTCTGTTGAGCTTCTACATTTCGCTACATTTTCTAAGAAATGCCCTATATCCCTACTAACGTGGATGTCATATGACAGTCTGCATGCCTGCAGTTTTAAACCCAATCACGGTTCCTAGCTACGGTTTCCTCTTTAAATTCACGATGGTGGGTCAGGCCTCTGACTCAATGACGACTCTGATGTAAAGCTGTAGCTGGGCCCACCATGGCTCAACTTGAGATTTTCTTTACCTCAGACTATCTGTGAGTCTTGAGCCCTTTAGTTTATTTCATCATAGTGTGTTAATTTGATTAGAGCGTTTCTCCATGATGATACATTGTAATAGTTAGAAGGCCTCCATGCGAGCTGAGCATCTTTTGTACTTCAACAACACAGCAGAATCTAGGACGAAGATAGGTACCAGTAAAATGCATTTAAGACCCCAGGTGGCTTATGATGCTGTCTGTTTTTAGGGGGTGGTTCCGTTGTTGTGATTGGTTGATTGTTACTCCCATTGTGGGAGTCTTAATTGCTGTATCATTTGTTGTACGTTACTTTATGTCCATTCTAGTTTTGCAATCATCTTGATGGGGAAGAGATAGTTGGTTGCATTGCTTGATTTGTGTTCCTGGTGTCTCGTGATGGTGGTGTGGCTCTTCCTTATGGTCCCATAGGTTTGTCTGCAGTTTGTGATTGTGTAATTTCCTGATCATACTCACTAATTTTCATTCGAAAGTGTTGTTTACGCTATAAAAATATAGGAATTTTCCTCACTCTCTTTGGTGCATGGAATATAAAAATGAAGTAATATTTATAGATTTCTGTGCAAGACAGACTCATTTTGAAATTTTCAACTCAAAAATACGTTCGGTTTTGAAGGTTTAATGTATCAGCTACCAGGGGCGTATCTAGGATTTCTAAATAAGAGCCTCAAATTTAAAAAGGGAGGTTTAATTTGTTAAGGACCTCGGACAGTCTCCTATTCAATCTGCCCAAATTTTGACAGCCTGTGGTTAAGATAATGCATAATTGACAACTTAATTTTTGTGCTTAAGGGGCTATATCTTTCAAAAGCTCTCACTTGCATGAAAATTTTCCTGTATAAACAAGAATTGCTTTTTTGTCAAGGAGACGGATACTTTTGGCCACATTGTTGTATGAACAACTTATACATCTCACATAGGTACTTTTACCCCCAAGCATACAGCTTTTGAGCAATCCGCAGCATGCTTATCAGTCTTTTTAGAGTTACATCCTGGTTTGATACCGTTAACAATGCTGTCACACGCTGGATGAACTTTAAAGAAAACCATTTGCATGAACATGACCTACAATTATTCGACTACAATATTTAGAAGTATTTTGACCCAAATATTATGTATTTCAGGTATTATTTACAATTTTTCATTTTGACCTTGAAAAATTCATAAGCAAAAATTGAAAATTTATATTTTTCTACCAGAAATTTGTACATTTTGGGCGAAAATACTTCTAAATATTGTAGTCGAATAATTAGGTCATGTTCATGCAAATGGTTTTCTCTAAAGTTCATCCAGCGTGTCACAGCATTGTTAACGGTATCAAACCAGGAAGTAACTCTAAAAAGACTGATAAGCATGCTGCGGATTGCTCAAAAGCTGTATGTTGGGGCGTAAAGTGATCTATGTGAGATGTATAAGTTGTTCATACAGCAATGTGGCCAAAAGTATCCGTCTCCTTGACAAAAATGCAATTCTTGTTTATACAGGCAAGTAAGAGCTTTTGAAAGATATATCCCCTTAAGTCAAACCCTTACATTTAGTGCACCTAACAAACTAAAACTATTTTGAAAATATTACATAATTATGCCAGGACATCAAGGTTAAGGGGGTGGGGGTATATTTCGTAACCAAATTTTATTTCACAGAAATTCAAAGTTTCGCCTTTTATTCGCCTTAAGACATGGAAATATAATGTTGCGGCATAAAACTTGAGATGAAAGTGGTGTGTTTGCATAAAATACATTTTGAGAAGATTTCATAGTTCCTTCTAAATAAGTATGTTGTCCATGACTTTTGACTATTACCTGTTATGTTTCAAGTTCAGCCAGTTTGACTTGTTCATGGAGGTGTATCATACCTACATACTGTATACACCAGAGTCTAGATAAACACAGCTTTTGAGTGTAAAATAGTAAATATTTTCTTACCCATCAGATTTAACCTATAACTCGGTGCTTAAAAGAACCGTCTCATTGCAGCGGTTCTTTTGAGTACCCACAACATATGTTTTGGTTGAGAAATAAGACAGTTAATTACTTGGTACACAATCATAACAAAAAGTCCATATATAGTAGTTTCAAAGATGCATAGTAATGAGGCTATTCTATTTTTCTTATAAACGGGTAAAACTTGACTTTTCATTGCTAAGCGCATATGCAATAATCTGTGGTAGGTTCAATATAACTGTAAACTGAGACTACCTGCATGCCCAAAATCAAGGTAAACTTGCCAGTGTTTGTTTACAACAATTCTCATCTATCTTTAAATCTACTATACATGTTATTGTAAATTGATATTTACCTACAGGTTTGTACTAAATTAGTTCCTAATAAAGTTTTATGATGTTTTGTTTTTGAGCATTTTGATAGCGTTCCCGCCATGACCAATCATGCCATTTTTATATGATGTGTGAAATGTAAAACTACAACTTTATGCATAAGGATTAGTTCGGTCACTGGGGGGGGAGCACTTCAGTAAAACTTATTATATTTTCTATGTGTGAAATAGCAAAAACAGAGTTTTCAACCCATATTTTTTAATTGGTACTTGTCCTATGAGAAAAACACTTTTGCCGATAATTTGAGGGTAGAACCTACAATCCTTTTCATGGAAAAAATATCGTTTTCTTTGAAATTTTTCTCTGGCCTTTTTATGGGCAATCGTTCATTAAGACTGCCCGAGGTTCTTTACTTGTTTGTATGTTACTTTTGTCCACATTTTCCGGAAAATTCTCCATAAAAATGAAATAATTTAGTCAAAAAGGGGTTTCAAACAAACCCCTGAACCCCCTCTGGATCAGCCACTGGCTATTAACTTGCTGATATTTAGTGTAAAATTTATTAAGTAATGTTCTTCGAACAATTCCTGTGTGTCTGACTGCAGATCCAGGGGTCGCAAGCACGAACCCGGCCCCATACTTTCGTGAAGATTGATCATGAGATAATTTCTAAGGTCATTCTCCTACCTTCCGCTGAATCATTCAAGGGTTTGTTGCCAGTTACAAGCGAAAGTATGTGCATGAAGTACTGGTTAATCGCTTGTTCAAGCTAGCCCAGGAAAAGGTGTGGTTAGGTGAGCTGACCGTCCTGCCATGACCATACATGAAACTGTTGCATGAGACATAAAGCAACACAAAAAAAATCAAACAACTAATTGTTATGTATACTGTACTTGGAAAAAGCCCTGGCACTCTCCCTACTTTTTTATGCCGATAAGCCCTACTTTTCCATTTTGCCCCTGCTTTTTCCCACTTTGTGGAAGGGTACTTGAAAGCCTATTACAGGCCCCCGATAAGAGTGCTTAACTGAAAATTATTTTTTAAATTTCTCAACCAAAACATAAGTTTAGGGTACTCAAAAGAGCCGTCTCTATAAGACGGTTCTTTTAAGCACCCAAAACATATGTTTAAACTGATGGATAAGTAAATAATGACAATTTTAAGCTGAAAAATTGCTTAACTGGCCCAATGCTATAATAATGTTCAATTATTTTTTCAGGGATTATGCAGATCTCTCAATGGATGTAGACCTTGACGTAGTTTGCTGCATCTGTTCTAACACTGTTGGTCTCTTTGAGGATGTATTAGCTTGCAAGTGTTGCCAGAACTCCGCCCACCAGACATGTACCCGTAAGTGTCTTTTACAAAATTTACCATCCATAATTCTGTATGTCTGCCAAGAACTATACTGAGGGAAAATAGTTTAGCAATTATTTATAATGGGGTTTCCCATAGGTGATCTTTGAAGCATTAGATCTTTTTAATTGGCAGGTTCGCAAACATGTCAGTTGTTTGAAAATGACCTCATGGCTACCTGCAAGTGGTCAAAAGAAACGAAATCCGACTTTCTAGTGTGGATTTGGTCTGCTGAGCATTTTAATTTCAAACGTTATTTAGTTGAAAGGGAGGTAATTTGGAAAATTACGATTATCAACTAAAATCTGTACGAAAAGGGTGAACATTACATTCAGTTTTAACCCGTTTTTCACTTTCTTGCTTTTGGTTCTAAACATTGGACAGAAAAATGAAATTTTTAGTCAAAAACTATTCGCACTATTGCCAGATTAGCTGTTTTAGCAAGGGGGCATACATTTTTGTAAAATCAAACTTAACATTATGTGAAATGTCAATTTGTTGATGTCATTGCACTCGTGAACGTTTGTCAACATATAGTTTTGACACTATGAAATTAAAAGTCATATTTCTTCTAAACTGTGAATCTACAAAATATATTGCTAAACTTTTTTCCCTCAGTATATATGTCTCAGTACCCGACTACCCACTAGTCAGATTTGATGCAGTCTTTGTATAAATGATAATTGAGCCATGTGATATCAAACAATGTGGCATTTTCACAAGTGTAGACCCCGATGAGCTTTAAAGCTTAGAGACTGCAAATGCTGTTCAGCCAGTAGCTTAAGTATTGGAATATATATTCAAGCGACTAACAAAGGCTCTGATCAGACTGCCCTTATGCCCAGGATGGTCTGAGCCTTTGCTGGCTCATAATACGTTGGAAATCTCATGGTATTGCTCATATTTAGACTGCTTCACTGCCCCCTCGTATGAACTAGGGACAGTTGCAAAGCGGTAGTCACGTGTTTTATTCTACCACTGAGATGAGCGGAGTAACAACACGTCATAGATGTATTCAGAATCAGGCAGTGTATTTATAGAACCGCTAATGTCTAACAGTCACCTGCATAGATTACACTTTACCTATTAGCGCCTGCTGATAATTTTTGAAAATAGTGTGGATACACAAAATATCGTAGATCTATTTATTCTGAGGCTAAATACATGTCATAACATACAGCTCACTTCTTTAATACACTGTGTTATCATGCGAAGAAGGTTTAGAGAAAAAAATACACCCTCAATTCTTTTCGTAACACAGAAGAATTCATTTAAATAAGATAAGAGAAAGTCGTCCATTTATAGATGATGAATAGACGCTTGGTTTACGTTAAGCATTCAGCGATATGGATTACCAGGGCGATTTTGCCCCGGTGAAATTGGTCTTCGACCGTCCTTGTAATACCTGTATACGAGGTCAGTGAAGCAGTCTAGCTCATATTGCAATGGACAGTCTATATTTATAAGATTTATTGAAATTCAACTATTTTACACTTGAGTTAATTACTACCAAATGACTTGCCGTAAATCTTGTATTACTGTGTTTCCAGGTCTTAAGTGACCCCCGTTTTTTTGCTAATTATGCTTTAATGGTGAGTTTAATTGAAAAATAAATTAGAGAAATGAATTAAGGTATAGACAGCGTAATTTAATTATTTTTTTCCACATAAATATGAGTTTTTGTATAGGCTGGAATTGGGTGGAATTTTGGTGTGTTTTTGCGGCTCCTCTTTGAATTAGTCCCCAAGTGAGCCTAACGATATAAATAAAACATGGCTAATCAGTGTTTCTGCAAGACCAGAATGTTTGGGGGTCATTGATGACCCTTTGTTTGAAAATTTGGGGGTCATTGGCAAATTTAGAGGGTCAGAACTTTTTTAATGTATAATTACTTTTTGTCTGAGCATGTGTCAATATTAAAGGTATTTGAAGAATGTCCCCTATCGTAAGATAAAAGTTCTCGAAATTATGTGCATGTTTTACTATCAATAGGCATGTGATCGACGGCTTTCGTTACATTTTCTGTTTCATGGGAATTATTCAATGTTGTGTTGCTTGTAGTTAAAGCCCTATCCTCCAGAGGACAGGAAATAAAAGCGTCAGCTCACCAATTTCATTACGGGTCAGCCATTGTTGTTTAACAGTTGAGCGCTTTACCCATGTGCAGACGGTCAGTCTAAAAATAGACGTGATGCATTGGTTTCATTTCTTTTAAAATCGTTGTCTTATATATTTTGGTGTATTGGAGCAAAGAAAACTTTCTTTTCTAGACTACTTTTTTCAAAATTTATGCTGCATAATGCCCCAAAATAGCAGCAAGAGCGAAACAAGCGAAAATTATTTGGAACGAAACCCCATCTGTGCGAATCGCAAATGACTTTTGACATGCGCAGGCGTCGTTTTTGAAATAAATCAGATACGTCATGGAAATACCCAGCAAAGATATTTGTGTGCAGGTCTATTTTCCACAGGTCACGAAAAATTCACAGACAAACTGTCAGTGCGTCAGCAGTCAATCTATTGCGTCAAAAATGCAAGAAACGCACTCTCGCGGAAACACTGGGCTAATACACGTCAGTTGAGGAAATTCGTCAGTCCCACAGATAAGAGTGGGTAACAGAAAGTATTTTTTCTTATTTCTCAAACAAAAATATGTTGTGTGTACTCAAAACAACCGTCTCGATGATACGGTTCATTTGAGCACCCAGAACACGTGTTTAAACTGATGAAGACACCCGCAAATTCACGCTAAAATTGCTTAACTGGCCCAATCTTCGTGCATTAGGTTATGATTCACTGCTGATACTGACTCATAAACTTCACTGTACACCTAAAACAGATGCATTGAAATGGCCTCTTAAAAAACAAGTAACAGTATTGTCTGAACCAAGGTTGGGTGAAAAATTCCACCCCAGTATTTACCAGTGGAATTTACCGGTATTTCCCGGCAGGGCAAATAAGGCTCATGTGGCAAATACTGGCAAATTATGGCTAAAATAACTTTTTTACCACGAAATACTGGCAAATATGATTTTTAGCTGTAAAATGCAGCAGATATCTTTAGGAAGTTGACTTAAAATAGAAATGTTTAACTAAATGAGTGAAAATGTAAATATTGATTACGAGGCTACAGTATCAGCATAAAAACTTTAAATACATACAGCCAGAAATGAATCTTAGACTGAAATTTTGAAATGATTTTTAACAATAAATAGTATCTTCAGCCATTATCATGCTGAATATTTTATGTACTACACAATAACACTTTTCCCAAATTCTATCCTGTTCAGCTTAAATCTGTATTTTCAAGTAGTTTGGTAAACAGTGTAGATCCTGATGAGATGACCTCTGAAAGATACATGCTGATAAGGATCTAGTGTTTTCAAAAATTGAATCAACAGGACAAGGGTTAATTGTGGGTTCATCAGGACAAGGGTAAATTCTAATTTGACCTTTAAACGGGGAGAAAAATTACCTGTGTATCAGACAATTGTTTGACAAGGTCTGTGCCTGTCATAAACTGTTAAAACAACACATCCCAAAGGGATACTGTATAGCCAGGGACAAAGATGAACAATATGATGTCATGATTGACTTAATAACTTAAGACAATTAAAGCCAAGGTGACCACTTTAATTGATTTATAGTACAGATAAGAGTCACTCACCCAACCTTATCTGTAACTATGCACAAGCCAACTGATAAGTACTTTAGCAGGTACAAAACAGTTTTTTTTCTTCTTCTAATGTTTAAAGAATGAGACTTATATATACCTTAAGCTAAGATAATTTAGCTGATAGCCTGATAAACCAGTAGAAATGAAATATTACATATACTCAAACAAAAAAGAAACGTCAGATTTCCATGGTACTGTATCTTTCGATCCAGTTAAGATGTCCCAACAAAAATAAAAGCAAAATGTTTATCAAATGTCGGACACACAAAAAATGGTAATTATTTGATTTCTATCTTCTTATCTTGAAGGGCTATTGAACCTAATGTGGACACAGCTTTTTCCATTATCATCAGGAAGTTAATCAACAAAACGTGATACATTTTACGTTAAATGGCAACCAGACACGTCCGACGATGAAAAAACATCTAAAAATTCCAAGTCAGCTCACTCAACGAGCGAAATTGCAGTTCAAAAACTTTAATCTACGAAATTAACTGAAATTACCTCCCTTTGAATTAAACAAAGAACAATTCAAGAACTGCCAAATCTCCTTAACCTAATATCATTTTGAGACCGTTTTTTGTTTTAATTTGTTGCGTTTGTTGATGACAACAATTACACCAAAGAGAAATACAAGAACTAATGCTGATGTCGGGCATCAAAGATTTGCTATATCTGTATTTTATACCCCACCTTTTACTGCAGAATCGTCCGAGAATTTCCATTATCAATTGTTTTGATGCTGATAAGTCTTAATTAATGTCTAAATGCTTGTTATGACGAAAAAAACACACAAAAATTTGTTCGATACTGCTGACTATCAACTTGCTGGACCAAAATGAACTTTCTGAGTGTTTTAACGCACGCTCGTGATCGATGTGTTGTGACGTCAGAGTATGTTACAGATTAATGGCTGTGGTCATAAAAGCTATGCATACAACAAGCACGCATAACATCTTACTAGAGAGTTTACTCAGTGATGTTTAAATGTGCTCAAACGGTTCGGGATTATGACGGACACAAAAGCTATTGATGTGATTTGACTTTTGATTCTAAGGGTACTTCGTGTTCGCTGCTCTGTCAGCAGCTCTACTGATTATAAAATGAATGTCTCTTAGGTGCAAAACGTTTCTAAATGATCAGAGTTGGTAATGTGAAAATTTGAATGAAATATGTTCATACATTTGGAGCTGGCAGACTTAAACGTCAAGCGGAAACAACTTTATTGTTTCAGTATATAACCTCCATTATTGAAATTACCAATCTAAATGTGGAAGGTTGTAAATCATATTTGCCAGTATTTTCCATTATTTGCCATTATTTCACAGTAAATGCCACTGGCATGGCAAATATGCTTATTTGCCGGCATTTTGCCAACCTTGTTCTGAACCTTAAATGCTGGGTTGCTGTCGTCTGCTGAATTTTCTTTTGAGATAATTGTTTTCCAAAAATATGTCTTTCAGGAATACAAGTAGGTTATCAAACAGTATGTATCCAGATAACTCCCACCATTTTTAGCCTGAACTTGGCTTCGGCTGTTGACAAAGTTTATCAGCGAAATAGCTTTAGCAGGCAAATATTTGATGCTCTTAAAGATTAATGTATATGCCTGATTCGCTATTTCTCGTCAACTCTCTAATTTGCTTGAATCTTTACTTACTAGTGTCGTCTGCTGATAACCTTTGCAAACAATTTGGACCCAGATCAGGCCCCGCAAAACGTAGGGCAAGATCTGGATCCAAATTGTTTGACACTACCGATATTCCGGAAATATTTTTTTAGAAAAAAAACAACAACAACAACAACAAACTGATTTTGAAAAATATCAGCAGATGACAAATAACCTCGTAGGCAAAAAGAGTCAATGAATTGAAATGAAAGGTGCTACATGCACATGCATGTTTCATGATTAAGCCTTATATTTGCCTGCTTTCAATATGGCACGGTCTAGGACCTCTATATACTTTTACAAATTGCGTGTGTGTGTGTGTCAAAATGCTGACGAGTGAGGTTTGCGGAATAGATTTCGTTGAATCAGCGGATATAGATAGTCCTGTAGGCTAGTACATATCATCATGGTACTGCAAATATACCAGGTGTATCTTTTGGGGTACACATTGGTATATTCACGGGGGAAAACAACTAAGTTATTCTTTTGCACAGGGGATTTGGGCTTCATTTACAAATAAGGGCGTCTCCCAAAAATCAGTTTTAGTTACGCAGTGTGCATTTACATCCACATGCTAAGTGCCATTCTTCTAAGTTCAATTTAGAGCTGTTTAAATAAAAGGAGAAAAAACGGGGGTCACTTAAAACCTGGAAACACATTAGTTCGTACAGCAAAAAATAATTATTTTTCTCTTCGTATGAAATATTAAAAAAACATTTTTTGGAAAAGTTGTGAAAATCCATGTGCCATCTCAACGTAGCTGTTTTCCTCTAAGATTGTAAGACGTGTGATACATTTATGCACCCCTGAATAATTTACATACACGTCAAACTTCTTCTTTCATCCGAAAGTCGGCTTGCTCTTCAAAGTAAAGCTGGCATATCGCAGCTATGTCTTTTAATTCATTTTGAGAAATGATAACACCATGTAGATTGTTTTCTTCTCAGAGCCCTTATAGAATTTGAGAAAAGGCAAGTCAAAAATATATGTATAAGATGAGCACACTTATTCTGCTACCCACAACTTACATTTCAGCACATGTTTATTCCATTTAAAGTCCCTGTATCAAAGGTCCAGATACGGATAGGTAAAAAACCTTCCTTCCCCTTTATGCTTCATTTGAGGTATTCTACAACAACATTGACATAAAGAAAATAATTAGTCATTGGAAAAATGAGTGATGTCCGAAAAGCCTGCACTTAGCGACAGTTTTCTGGACTTTCATTTATTATCCCCACGCTTTTTGTGTCGCTTGTGAAGCAAGGATGGCACATAGGGATAATGACTCTGGTGGCGGTGTCGTGGTCCTTGTGGTTCGCGGCGTCATACTTTTGGTTTCTGATCAATAACTCTCGAAGGGAATCAGAATTTATACTGTTTGCTTGCGTGTCACATGCTAAAAGTAAAACCTGGAGTGCATAAGAAAATGTGCAGCAGACTCTATTTTCAGAAATAAAATACATGTACTGAATTTCATGCTTCTAATCACGGAGCCTAAAAACGTCCGTGTTCTAACATTGGACTACAGTATAGCAGAATTTATAGCCTGTGCAAAATAAAATACACCAGGAGATCAGGAAGACCATAAGTGAAATAACTATGGCATTGGTCCAAGTTAACAATAATATGTCAGATAACAAGGTCAGCCATAATAGCTTGGATGGGTTTGAATTTTCGGCAAGATTCCATCACTGACCTCGGAGTTAGCTGCCCTTGAGGGTGTGAATCTTGAGAATCTTGAAAATTGATTGATAATGTTGTTACCACTTTAACGCCTTCATTTTTGATTGGATCTTCTTCATTCTTGCAGGTAACAAAGACAACCATGAAATCGCGGATGGAGTTTGAAAATCAGGCAGATCAGACCTTGGACTGTGGAGTTAGCTGCCACTGAGCGCTAGAAAAATCCACATAGACTTATAATGGGAGATCTGTTGTGACCACTCTAGTGCTTTCTTTTTTGAATTGATCTTCTTCATAATTCTTACAGGTAAAAAGGACAACTGTAAAAGCTTGAATGAGTTTGTATTTCTTCAAGATTCCATCATCGCCCTTGAGCATGATAATGTTGTGACCACTCTAGCGCCCTCATTTTCGATTGGATCTTCTTCATTCTTGCAGGTAACAAGATAAACTATAAAAGCTTAGATGGGTGCGAAATTCAGCCAGATCAAACCTTTGACTGTGGAGTTAGCTGCCCTTGAACATCTTAAAAATCCCCATAGACTTATTATGGGAGAAATGTTGTGACTTCTCTAGTTGTTTTTTTTTCATTTTTGAATAGATCATATTCATTCTTGCAGATAAGAAGGACAACTATAAAAGCTTGGATGAGTTTGAATTCCATCAAGAATCCATCACCTATTATATGGAGTTAGCTACCCTTGAGCATCTTAAAATTGATTGATAATGTTGTGACCACTCTAACGCCTTCATTTTTAATTGGATTTTCTTCATTCTTGCAGGTAGCAAGGACAATCAGAATGCTTTAAGGGTAGCAATCTGCAATACTTTTGACTTTCTATGTGTCTTGATCCACATCTGAATTAAGGGTGAGGTTGGCGCCGTTAAACCGGTTTAAGCCCTCCAGTAAAATATTTTACTGACCGTTCCAAGGCGAACTTCTTTCGTGGATCTTTTATGTTTTTGTTCTGTCTTGTGTTTGCTATGTTTTGTGCGCGTCTGTTTATATGTGCTTTGTGGTCACCTGCTGGGAAAGGGCTGACCTCTTGGCTCTCGTTTGTGGTGTCTACTGTGAGTTTGTCACTTTCCCATTGGTATCCTGGGTCAGGTGTGGTACTTAATTGTATCGATTCCTGATCTTTGCACCCTTACTTACTTGGATGAGTTTAATTTAAAGTAGAACCAACCTTAGACTGTGGAGTTAACTTCCCTTGAGCATCATACAAAATCTGCATAGACTTACAATGGGAGATCTATTATGACCACTCTAGTACCATCATTTTTGAATCTTGCAGGTAACAAGGACTTCCATAAAAGTTTGAATAAGTTTGATTTTCCGCCACACCCATCCACCAGCTACAGAGTAAGCTGCCATTGAGCTTAAAAAATATAACTGTATATTGGTGTGACCACTCTAGCGCCTTCATTTTTCATTTGATTTTCTTCATCCTTGTAGGTTACCAGGACATACAAAAAAAAATATGAATGAGTTTGAATTTCGGTCAGACTTCATCACTGACTACGGAGTTAGCTGCCCTTGAGCATCTGAAAACTACACTTTCACCAGGTTTCCTCTGCAAATTTTTCAGATCTTTTTTTAATACTTACAGATAACTAGAACTGGCATGATATCTTATGTTTTTGAATTAATTCCTGGTCACTGTTTCAAGTTAGGGAGCGCAGTGGCTCAGTGGTAGAGTGCTTGACTCGAGACCGAAGGGTAGCGAGTTCGAGCCTCACCAGCGTCACTGCGTTGTGGTCCTTGAGCAAGACATATTTATCCTAGCTTAGTACTGGTTAAACCCAGGAAGAACCGTCCCGCATAACTGAAAGATTGTTGAGTGGACGTAAAGAAACAAATCAAACAAATCAAAACTGTTTCAAGTTCAGAGTTATCTGCCAGTGTTCAATGTAGAGGATGCCATGGGGCCATTTAATCCCTTTTGGATCGAATGGCCCCTTGTTAAAGCTAGGCTGGGCCATCTTTACCATTATGTGAATGGGGAAATATTGGACAGTGTTTTATTTTCATCTGAAATCGAATGAAAATGGTCCCATTTAAAATTTCCTAGATTGAACACTGTCTGCCTTTGAGCATCGTAAACTATGGTGTCTCCAACATTATGCTGGCTCTCAGGTGAGCGATGGTTACCCATTGGGCTACTTGTTCTAATTTCTGTGGGAACCCTGTTAAATGTTTATGTTCAGAGAGACTTGCTTTCTCTGATTTTTTAAATCTATTTCAGTGTAAGCCATCGATCAAACTGGATATATTTTTCATACGTCCGCATAAGTTGGCTACAATAATACAAGAGGGTCTGGATTGGGGGGTCTGGTATTCACTATTCATTAAAAATTTAGTCCATTTTTCATCTCATTAAAATTTTGGGTTATTCATTAAAATAAGACTGATTATTCATTAAATGTAAGAAAGGTGGCAAAGAACTCCGATTATTCCCTATTCATTAATTATACCCCCCGCAAACTTTGTTTATACCCCCCGCAAACTTTGTTTATACCCCCCGCAAACTTTGTTTGTGGTGGGTATACTGTTTTCACGTTGTCCGTCCGTGCGTCAGTCCGTGCGTCTGTCCGTCCGTCCATCCGTAACGCTTTGTTTCCTTAATATCTTGTAGAGTCATGGCTGGATTTTCATCAAACCTTGCAAACATGTTCATATATGCAAGACAAATACTTTAAACAAAAAAGTAAGGGCTAGGGGCCAATTCTATTAGAGTTATTTCCCTTTTTAGTTCTAAATGGCTTTTTGTATAGGGTTTTATGCTTATGCTATTATGGGCCATACACGGGCCGATCAACTCCTACCACAGCTTTCAATGGAACAATTTGATACTTTGCCTATACAATGTTAACACATTGAACATATGCATGAAGGAGTTTGGTTCAGAAAAAATAATTTTTGACAAAATGACAGCTGTGAGAACTTAGACAATTTTCCCCTCCGTCCGTCCGTAACGCTTTGTTTCCTTAATATCTTGTAGAGTCATAGCTGGATTTTCATCAAACCTTGCAAACATGTTCATATATGCAAGACAAATACTTTAAACAAACAAGTAAGGGCTAGGGGCCAATTCTATTAGAGTTGGCCAATTCTATTAGAGTTATTTCCCTTTTTAGTTCTATATGGCTTTTTGTTTAGAGTTTTATGCTTATGCTATTATGGGCCATACACGGGCCGATCAACTCCTACCACAGCTTTCAATGGAACAATTGATACTTTGCCTATACAATGTTAACATATTGAACATATGCATGAAGGAGTTTGGTTCAGAAAAAATAATTTTTGACAAAATGACAGCTGTGAGAACTTAGACAATTTTCCCCTAACAAGGCTTTTGTATATGCATAGATGGTGCCTTCATGGGCCGATCAACTTCTACCACAGCTTTTGATGGAGCAATTTGATACTTTGCCCATTCAATATAGACACATTGAACATATGCATGAAGGAGTTTGGTTCAGAAAAAATAATTTTTGACAAAATGACAGCTGTGAGAACTTAGACTATTTTTTCGGAATAAGCTTTGACAAGGTGTGAATAATTTTGTGTATTTGATCTTAACAAATGTTCCAGATTGCAAGCTTTAAGATCATTTGCACAGATTCTACTTAAATCTTGTTTTCACAGATTCTACTGAAATCTTTTTTTCAAAACTAGGGTCTGCTGGTTTGAACTATCACTTGCCAAGTTTTTTCACTGACCCTTACTGTGCGGGGGTATCTAATAAGCGTTGCTTATTGACTTTTTTCATTTTTTCTTCAATTTATTAAAACAATAGGATTTTTCATTTATTTTAGGCCTTCATTATTCACTATTCATTATTTTTTTGGCCCATTATTCACTATTCATTATAAAAATTGGCCATTATTCACCTATCATTATACCCCATCCAGACTCTCATACAATGTGACAGGTCCTAAAAATGGCCACTTTCCAAAAGACCAAAATTGGTTTTCAAAATTTCAAGACCAATTATCACTTTAAGCACGTCAAAAGTATTGTGGAATACTCCAAGGGGAGCGTTCTGCAATACTTCTGACATTCATTTAGCAACCATTTGCCATTATAATATTTCTTTTGTTTATATTTTGAGAGGCCACTTAAGACAGGTTTATTGTATATTCTATAGTGTAAAAATAAAAACTGTTAAATGCAATTGTTTATATATCATTAATGACTGCACTGCCTTGTTAGAATGTCATCTTATTATATACTGCTCAACAAAAAATTAGCACAGACAATATAGGGATCAAACATGTTTTTCTTTGCATTAACATCTGCTGGACCTCGAGGGTGGTGTTGAAAACCGAGCCTGAAAGGCGAGGGTTTTAACGACCCCTGAGGGGTCTAGCAGATGTTAGTGTATCAGAAAACCATTTTAGATCATTATAATTGCATAAAGTCATTTTGTCACTTAAAACCGTTGGAAAAACGCTTCGAAAAGTTCATTTTTGTATTACTATAATGGCGCGCAAAAGCGTGAAGGATTTGTAGGTTTTGAAAAAGCCTGTTCCAGAGCAAATATTTAAGCCATCAATTACATTCATTTCTATGCACGTTACTGTTGATGACGTCAATTTTTATGAGGGCCTACAATGTGATTATTTAAAGTACAAAAGCTGTGCATCAACAGCACATGGATTACCTGATTAATACATGTGCTTTTGCCTGTGTTAATAGCGTGCGAAACAGCTTTTTATGCAATAAAAAGATTGATTCTTGTGTGAGCAATTAACTTATTTAAAAAAATAAAATATCTGCTGAAATGATGGTTTGATATGTGCTTACCCTTTACTCCACACAAGCGCCTTTGGACGCTTTTGAAATATAAGAATTTTTAAAATATTATGAAAGATAAACATTTGCTCCTGAGGAGCAAATGTTCCATTTTCCATAATATTTTTAAAAACTATTGAAATTTTAAAAAAAAGTTGGAAAATATTTGAAAATTTGAATTATTTATAGAAAATGATGCAATGTTCTAAATGTAGCATATGTAGCATATATTTTTTCAATATGTTTTGTAGTTTAGAACCGTTTACTTTTTACCAGAAACAAAAGTTTTAATTTCAGATGTAGGCTTGTATCCTTTGCATGCTCATAGCATAAAATGTAATGCAAGTCCACTGACGCCTAACAAGATTACATTTTGTCTAGTGGACACAAAAACCCCATTAATTTTAAGATCCCCATACTTTTTGGTTTTTCATGAAATAAAATGTTTCATATTCATTAAACCTGGACCCGATATTAAACTCTGTGCTAAACTTTTGTTGAGCAGTATATATTGTTTGTATCCTTAGAAATAGTCTTTTTTCAATTATTTCAGAGAATGGTGAGGCTGCAGCCTGGTCCTGTTCATCCTGTGGTGAGTATCTTTTCATAGTATTAAAACCAAATGCATACTTAGGGATAATCAAATAATTTAGTGTAAAACTTTAAATATTTTATTATCAATTAGTATAGAATATACATTTGTTTGGGATGCTCAAACGAATCATCTCATTGAGATTGTTCTTTTATGTACCAACAATAAATGTTTTGATTGAGAATTTTACTTACGGTCACTTTAAGGCCTGCAAATAGATTGCTTGCAATTGCGATTTTTATCGAAAAACGACGCTAATCTTGATTTAATATTAATAATAAAGGTACCCCCTAAAATCATTGTGAAAAACAAAAGAAGTTTATTTCAATGAAACTTTAGAAACTTGCCACCCATACACAGTTGCAGTGTTTAATTGATTTGCAAACAAGGCTTTTTGGAACTTAGTATAGCATAATCATACATTTTGATTGAGGAGGTTACATAATAGATTTTTTTAAATTGTTTCATTTTTTCTGTTTGACAACAGTTACTGTATAACAGTTGCTATAGAAACAAAACAACAATGTAACAGTTGCATAATGCCTAATAACTCTTAACCTATGAGAGTCGTCTGCTAATTACCATTGCAAACTGTTTGGACAAAGATCAAGCCCAGGAAAATGTCGAGCCTGATCTTGATACAAGCTGTTCAACACTCTGATTCCTGAAAGAATTTTTTTTTAAAAATGTTACAAAAAACAACCAACAAAAAACAGATGTCAAAAATGCATGCAAATTTCTGAGTAGACAAAGATAATGGTGTCACCAGAGTTGGTTGGCTGAAAATAACTCCTCATTGTACTTATCTCATTCCATGCCTTATTACATGTAAATTATGTCCCCCTAACTGAAGGGAGGGGGAACAAAAAATATTTGTTTAAAGTGTAGATCCAATTGACAACAGCAGCATTTGTGTCAAGGCCAGTATCTCCGTAGCTTTGTTTCCGTGCAGCTTTGTTTCCATGCAGCTTTGTTTCCATGCGTTATTTTCTGAACCAGGGGATGGATTTTGATCAAACTTGCACAGATACATTGTTGGTAGAGGGAGTGGACTGATTAGTTTTTGGTGACCATTACCTTATTTTTCATGGTCACAGCGGTCTTTTGAAATTCGAAATATGGTTTCCATGCATTATCCTCGGAACCAGTGGATGGATTTTGACCAAACATTGTTGGGAGAAGGGGAAGAAATGATTAGAATGCGGTGACGTTGATCTAGTTTCCTAGGTCAGATGTCCTATATGGGGTTTCTATGCATTATATTCTGAACTAGTAAATGGATTTTAATTTAAAGTACTGGCATAGATACATTATTGGGAGGAGGGGAAAATTTGATTAGATGTAGACGACCTTGACATAATTCCCCCTTTGAAATGTCCAAAATAACGTGTCCATACATTATCTTCTTAACCAGTGGATGGATTTTGACCAAACATGCATCGATAATTTTTGTGAAGAGGGGAAAGTTGATTTTGGTGACCTTGATCTAATTTTTTAAGGTCACATCGGCTCTTGAAAATGTCGAAATAGGTTTTCTGTGTGCTATATTTCTGAACCAGTTCATGGATTTTGACCGGGCCGCGTAGCGCAGTCGGTAACGTGTCTGGCTACAGATGCATGTCTGATTGCAGATCCAGGGGTCGCGAGTTCGATCCCGGTACGGTCACATACTTTCGTGGAGATTGATCATGAAATAATTTCTACGGTCATTCTCCTCCCTTCCGCTGATTTATTCAAGAAGGGTCGTTGTCAGTTACAAGCAAAAGTATGTGCACCAATTACTGGTTAACCGCTTGTTCAAGCCTGCCCAGGAAAAAGTGTGATTAGGTAAACTGACCGTCCCGCAATGACCATAGCTGTTGACTTGGGACGTAAAGCAACAAAACCAACCAACCAACTATGGATTTTGACCAAACTTGCTTAGTATCATTGTAGGGAGGAAGAGAAGAGCTGATTAGATTTTGGTGACCTTGACCTAATTTTCAAGGTCATATTGACACTTTGAAATGTCCAAAATAGGGTTCCTGAGCACTATCATCTGAACCTTTAAATGGATTTAGACCTAACTTGTTAGCACTGCGAATGCAGAGAAGTAAATTTTTTACATCATTTGAAAGACACTAAGAAAATCAAGACAAATTGGTAATATATACAATTTCGAAATTGATCTTGTTTCAAATTATCTGCCTTTTGATAAAAAGTAAAGTGATTTTCAATGCATCATTTCTTCTTTGCCCATACATGAAATGTTGTCATTTCTGTAATATTGTGTGGATTGTGCCAACACACTATATTGATTGGGTGGCAGAAGGTATTCTGTTTTTCACCACTTTTACTGAAATTAAGAAGCTCTAGCGATAAGGCGTGTTTTTTCCCTAGTTGACATGATTACAAAGACCTAATTTTCAAACTCCACTCTTGTGTTTTAAAATTGGTGCGGTTCGGCAGCAAAATATGCAAAGCAAGCATCAAAATACGTTTCAAAGCAATTCATTGTTAGCAAAGCAGTAAAGAAATTGCGATTTCTACTCCCACTCCTCATTTTACGTCTTTCTACTGGGTGCCATTTAGACCAGACTTTGAGTAAATACTTTGCTAGTTTTCAAAAGGTAAAAGTGCTAATCTGTAAAGGATAGAAGTGCTATTCATTTCCAAACTTTTACAATATCCTTCCTGCGCATGCGTACGAAATATACTTAAAATTGTGACGTTTGTCACTGGAAAGGTGAAACTGGTGTCTTTCAGTTTGTTTTTAGATGCTTTCCCCCCTAGACCCAAGATGCCCTTTGGACAATTACATGTCGCTATAATCATATACAACATATATAAAAGGCGTCTTGGGTCTAGGGGGGAATGGGTTATAGAAGCCAAAGAAGACATCAAACATCTGACAAAAATAGACTGCTTTGTCAAATGGTCGTTTTTATTGTAAATCAACTGTATAAAAAATATATACTCTATCGTGATAGGGAGCGCAGTGGCTCAGTGGTAGAGTGCTTGACTCGAGACCGAAGGGCCGCGGGTTCGAGCCTCACCGGCGTCACTGCGTTGTGGTCCTTGAGCAAGACACATTTATCCTAGCTTAGTACTGGTTCAACCCAGGAAGATCCGTCCTGCATAACTGAAAGATTGTTGAGTGGACGTAAAAAGAATCAAATCAAAACAAATCTCTATCGTGATAGACCATTTGTTTTCCTTAGTGTAACGGTCTATTTCACATACATGTTACTGAAATAACAAGCACAGTTGATGATCATAATAAATTCTCATTCGAAACGAAGTAGGATTATTATATGCATTAAGAACAAAACGATTATAATATAAGGACCTAAGGCTGCAAGGGTGCACATAAGGCTGGTCAATCGGTATTTGTTGAATGTGCCTAGTGTCTCCAGTCCTTATTTTAACAAAACAAAACGAACGTCTCGTTTAGGGAAATGGCACGCCTTATCGCTAGAAATTCTTTCTTATGTCATTCAAACTTTAAACTGAATTCGCATAAATGTTGGCACTGGAAAGCACTTTTCCTGCAACTTGTATTCGCATTTAGAGTTGTTGGTGCATGGAAAATTGGAAATACTGCCTTATAAGTACTTGAATAAACAAATGACAGTGACTTTTTGGGGATTTGGTTAACTCTAAATTTAACTTTGCTGCTGTGAAAAACCTTCAATCTGTGATTTTATAAAACGACCCCTCCAGCATTCAAAGCATCATGGACAACACCATAGTGTAAAACTTCAAACTTGAACCTCCAGTTCTACAACAAAATGACCAAACTTTCAAGTAGTACTATACATTTTGACAGCTTATAAGTGTTTTCACATATCAGGTGCTTCAGTATAACCCTTTACTCCACACAAGCGCCTTTGGACACCTTTAAAACGTAAGGTTTTTTTTAAAATATTATGAAAAATGGAACCTTTGCTCCTGAGATGCAAATGTTCCATTTTCAATAATATTATAAAAAGTATTGAAATATAATAAATATTTTTTGAAAAATATATGTGAACATTTGAATTAAATTATCTATAGAAATTGATGCAATGTTCTAAATTTTGCATATGGGGTAAAGGGATATTATGCATATTTAATAAGAACCATTTTATCATGTACTGGCTCTCATTTTTTTCTGAGAGCTACCCTTTTTTAAACATGTCTTGTTTAATTCTTATTTTTTCTATCTTTTATTCAGAATGGATTAATGATCACCTAGAAGATGATTATTACCTGGAATCTACAGGGACCACAGATGATCGGTTATTTCTGGAATCGACACGGACCACAGATGATCGGTTATTTCTGGAATCGACAGGGACCACAGATGATTGTTCATATCTGGAGTCGACAGGGACCACAGATGATCGGTTATTTCTGGAATCGACAGGGACAACAGGTGATTCTTTATTTCTGGAATCGACAGGGACCACTGATGATTGTTTATATCTGGAATCGACAGGGACTACAGATGATCAGTTATTTCTGGAATCGAAAGAGACCACAGATGATCGGTTATTTCTGGAATCGACAGGGACCACAGATGATTGTTTATTTCTGGAATCGACAGGGACCACAGATGATTGTTCATATCTGGAATCGACAGGGACCACAGATGATCGATTATTTCTGGAATCGACAGGGGCCACAGATGATTTGTTATTTCTGGCATCGACAGGGACCACAGGTGATTCTTTATTTCTGGAATCGACAGGGACCACATGTGATTCTTTATTTCTGGAATTGACAGGGACCACAGGTGATTCTTTATTTCTGGAATCGACAGGGACCACAGGTGATTCTTTATTTCTGGAATTGACAGGGACCATATATGATTCTTTATTTCTGGAATCGACAGGGACCACAGGTGATTCTTTATTTCTGGAATCGACAGGGACCACAAGTGATTCTTTATTTCTGGAATCGACAGGGACCACAAGTGATTCTTTATTTCTGGAATCAACAGGGACCACAAGTGATTCTTTATTTCTGGAATCAACAGGGACCACAGGTGATTCTTTATTTCTGGAATCAACAGGGACCACAAGTGATTCTTTATTTCTGGAATCAACAGGGACCACAAGTGATTCTTTATTTCTGGAATCAACAGGGACCACAAGTGATTCTTTATTTCTGGAATCGACAGGGACCACAAAGGATTCTTTATTTCTGGAATCGACAGGGACCACAAGTGATTCTTTATTTCTGGAATCGACAGGGACCACAAGTGATTCTTTATTTCTGGAATCGACAGGGACCACAAGTGATTCTTTATTTCTGGAATCGACAGGGACCACAGATGATTGTTTATATCTGGAATCGCCAGGGACTACCAATCGTGTAGAAGAAGATTGCCATCAAGGGGAAATAAATCGTCACAGACCACCAACAGGTATATTTAAGTAAATACTGAGCACTCTTAAAAGGTTATAAACTTAGCAATCTCACCTACATCATTTTATGTCTGTTTGAAGACAGAGATTTAACAAAAGTCAGTTTTAACATTATCTGTTATTGATTTTGGCTAGTTATACTCATGTCATAGGAAAGATTTTCTTCATGGAGATAATTTGTCTACAATCAAAGAAAGTCATTCTATCTTTTTAAGCTTGTCTCATAGCTCAAGGTATACAAATATTTTCTTAACTATAAAAATTTTATATGTTTTGGGTGCCCAAAAGAACCATCTCATAGAGCCAAAACTTTTTGTGTTCCCACAGCATATTTTGGAGGAGAAATAATAAAAAAATAATTTTTTTTAGTATGCATGCACTGTTATCTTGGGGGCATGTTGCCTGTTGAAGTACATGGATAGTAGGACTGAAGAAATCTTCAAATCCCATTCTGTCTGAACATTCTCCTCAGACTGAACAAAGGTTTAGATAACCAAAAATTTTCAGCGTAAAAATGTAAATATTTTCTTACCCATCACTTTAACATATGTTGTGGGTGCTCAAAAGAACCGTCTCATTGAGACGGTTCTTTTGAGTACCCACAACATTTGTTTTGGTTGAGAGATAAGAAAATTAAATTTTTGTTACGCACTCTTCTAAAGTCCTGCTGAAAATTTTCTTATGATCCATTATCAGTCAAAAAATCCCCCCTCAACTATAATATACCACTGTATTTTTACAATTTCGAAAGATATAACACCATTATTTGGCCTGGCTGGAGTTTGATGATGGCATTAAGAACTCAACTGGTGCAATATCTTATTGAAAAAAGAAGAAATGGTCGCCATTTGCACAATAAAATGGCTGTTTATCTTTGCCATTGAAATCAAAATTGGCTTTTTATTATTTCAGCAGTTTAAATTGAGGTCTTGTGTATAATTGACAAGGTCAGAGGCTGAATCTTGCATGTTAAAATTATGTTGTTATCCCCCAACCCAATAAGGATTCGGGGATATAGTGATCAGCCTAGCGTCTGTCCGTCCATCTGTCAGTCCCTCTGTCTGTCAGTCCTGTCCGTCTGTAGACGTAAGCTTGTTCACTCCATAACTTTAAACCCCTTGGAGATATTTTAATAATATTTGGTAGGCATGTATATCAGGTCAAGGCTGAGTGTTGCGTATAAAGATGGGTGCTCTCCCTCGCTTCGTTATTGAGTTATCTTCCTTAAAAGAATTTTTAAGTGAAATCTAGTTCACTCAATAACTTTTTAACCCATTGAGATATTTTTTTATTATATTTGGTAGGAATGTATATCAGGTCAGGGCATTAAAAAATGGGTGCTCTCCCTTGCTTCTTTTTTAAGTTATCTCCCTTGATCGGATTTTAAATAGGAACCTTGTTTACTCCATAACTTTTATACCCATTGGGTCGGGCAATTTTGCCATTTCCTCTGATGGATATTTTTTAAGTGCTGGTGATCATTACGTTCAAACCATTTGATAGAGGTGGTAAAGATTTGAAATCATTCCAATCTCCACCCATACAAATGACCTATAAACCCACCCATACCAATGACCTATAAACCCACCCATACAAATGACCTATTAAACCACCCATACCAATGACCATAGGAAAAAGTGTAGTTTAAGGTGAACTGAACATCACACCATGACCATAGCTGTTGACTGGGACGTAAAAAGCAACAACAAAAACAAAAGCTTATGACCAAATGAGATCAAGGTCACAAAATTTATAGTTTTATATTTATGCTTGTTTTTAGCTCACCTGAGCCGAAGGCTCCGAGGTGAGCTATTAGTATACCAGTGACTCCGGCGTCCGTCGTCCGTCGTCTGTCGTCCGTCGTCCGTCAACATTTTCAAACATCTTCTCCTCTGAAACCACTGGGCCAATTGACCTCAAATTTCATACTCCTTAGGATGGGGGAATGAAAGTTTGTTCAAATGTTCCTGGTCACATGACCAAGATCCAGAACCAGAAGGCTGATGACCTTGGGACTTGGTATGTAGCATTGGGGATGTGGGGCCTACCAAGTTTGTTCAAATAATGATCCTAGGTTGACCTTGACCTACTTAACGTCAAGGTCAAATTTGCTTCATAATAGATTTAAATGGGAATTTTTTTGAAAATTTGATTTTTTGAATACTGTTAAAGCCAAAGTGATTATTCTCACTTGATATGTTGAAACTAATGAGACAATGGCTATAAATAAGTTTCAAAGGTCAAGGTTGACCTTTGCCCTTTCAGCCAAGGTTGCTCATATTGTTGTCCAATCAATATATTAAAACATAGTTTTCTCACAAACCATTGGTCCAATTGAGCTCAAATTTTATGTGAAGACTCCTTATGATAAGTCAGCCAAAATTTATACAAAATATTGTGGTCACATAACAAAGATGGCCGCCACGCCCATATATGGTAAAAACCTTTTAAAAATCTTCTTCTCCAGAACCAGAAGGCCAGTGACCTTGAGACTTGGTATGTAGTATTGGGGATGTGGGGCTTTCCAAGTTTGTTCAATTGATGATCCTAGGGTGACCTTGACCTACTAAACGTCAAGGTCAAGTTTGCTTCCTAATGCATTTGAATGGGAAATTTTTTGAAAAGTTGATTTTTTTGAATACTGTGGAAGCCGAAGTCATTATTCTCACTTGATATGTTCAATCTAGTGTCTATAAATAAGTTTAAAGGTCAAGGTTGATCTTTGACCTTTCAGCCAAGGTCGCTTATTTTGGAGTCCCATCAACATATTAAAACAGTTTTCTCAGATAATTCTTGGCCAATTGAAAGCAAATTTCATTTGACAACTCCTTATGACTGGTTAGCCAAAACTTATACAAATTGTTATGGTCACATGACTAACATGGCCACCATTCCCATATATGGTAAAAACTCTTTAAATCTCTTCTTCTCTGGAACCAAAAGGCCATTGGCTTTGGGACTTGGTATGTAGGATCGGGGATGTGGGCCCTACCAAGTTAGCACAAATGATGAATCTAGGTTGACCTTGACCTACTTTATGGCAAGGTCAAATTTGATTCCTAATGCATTTACATGGAGAAAATCTTAAAATGTTCATTTCTATAACTGAGCCAGCCAAATTCATAATAGTTAAACCTATTGCGACAATGGTTTATTACTAGTAAGTACCAAATGTCAAGCTGACCTGTGACATTTTATCCAAGGCCACTCATTTGGACTGCCACATACCTATCTCAACATTTTTTTCTCAGAAATCACTGGGCTGTTTGATGGATTATTCATTAGATTGTTTAGGTCACTTGACCAAAATGTATATGGTAAAAACAAAATTTGTTCCATTAAAAGCTGTAGTTGACCTTGACCTATTTTAACATTATTAAGGAGATCAGGTGAGCGCCTCAGGACCTTCAGGTCCTCTAGTTTTTTTTGTCACAACTGCTTGTTGCAGGTTCGCAAACCTTTTTACCGCAGGGTGTGACATAAAGGAGTTTATATTTTTTTGTGAGGGGGCGAGTACTTGTTCCCTTGTTCCCCTGAAATATATTGGCTTGTTCCCCATTTCCTCACAATTGATAACTTGTTTTCTTATGTTCCTTGTTCACCAATAATGATAGGCTATACACATTGAACAAAAAATAGCAGGACAAAACATTTTTAATAGAAGGAGCAGGGTGGGGTGGGGGGAATCTCTGCCTCTGACTTTAACCCTTAATATACTAATCGATTCTTCTTTCTGGTTTGATACAAGAAACTTCGGATAGTTTATTGAACAAATCTATGGATGTCAAATTATAATTTAAAGAAAAAATGTACTCTAGCTTTTGTCTGAAGATCTTTTTGTGTGGCCTGCGAAGCAAGGATGACACATAGGGATCATGAATCCGGCGACAGCGGCGGCGTCCACTGCGTCATTTAAGCTTTAAATACAGAAGGGTCAAGCATCATTAAATACAGGTCAAGTTCGAAAAGGGGGGTAATCTGTAGAATTTTAACTGAGTTATGGCCCTTTTTTACTTAGATTTTGGCTAAATTGTCAATTTGTGGTTTCCAATCAATAACTTTTGAAGAGATGCAACAATTTCTTTCAAACTTTACAAAACTTGGGTAAAGCATCCTAAAATAATGGTCATGTTCGAATTTAGAGGTCATACACGATCTTTTGACTGAGTTATGGCCCTTTTTGAACTTAGAGCTTAGGCTAATGCAAAAGCTATATTGGCCTTTTTTGTGGAATAAATTTCACATTTCTACAAAACTATACTATCTGACAACTTCTAGCTATATGCCATGATTACCCAGTGCCTGTAGATAAGCATGACAGTGATAAAAAATTTACCCCACTCCCCTGACCCCTTAGGTTGGGTCAAAGGTCAAATATTTAAATTGCAATAAGTTGTCAATATTTTTCACAGAAATTTCGCGTTCAGACAAAGGTACAAAAAATATGAAATGATCAAACATGATTTTCGACAAAGGCCTGTGTCTCACCCCCTGGGTGGACCTTAAGGGAGGAGTCAAAAGGTCAAAATTCAACTTTTTCAGAACACAAAGACCCCCCCCCCCCCCCCCCCGACCCTAGGTATTGGGTCAGGTCAAAATTCAGCTTTTACAGAACACCACCAGGTCATGTTGTATATGAAATTAAAAAGAATCAAGAATGTAGCAACATGCTAGCATATATGTTGCCCACAGACCTTACTCACCCCATCCCCCGACCCTGGGGATGGTGTCAGTAGGTTAAAATTCATTTTTTTTTTAACATGGTCATGTTGCATATCAAATATAAGAGAATCAAGAATGTAGCAACTTGGTAGCAAATATTTTGCCTGCAGATCCCCCCCCCCTACCTCCCGACCCTGGGGATGGGGTCAGTACGTCATTATTCAACTTTTTCAGAACATGGTCATGTTGCATATCACATTAAAAAGAATCATGAATGCAGCAACATGGTAGCAAATACTTTGCTCACAGATCCCCTTACCCCCATCCCCCCCCCCCCCCCCCCCCCCCACCCCCACCCTTTGGACTTTGGATATGGAATATCTCTGTACAGTAAAACCTGTCTTAAGCGGCCACTCGAAAGAAGACCATAGAGTTTTAAGAGACAGATAAGGGCTGTAAAGCAGGTCAATTGTATTGCAGAATGATCCCATGGAGTGCTCTGCATTACTTTTGACATACATTAAGATACCACATGGCTTTAAGACCTTTGTTTTGTCTATTTTAGAGTGGTGGCTTAAGACCTGTTTCACTGTACCTTAATCTTCTTGTGTTTTTTTCAATGTTTGAGTCGCTGCTTAATACAGGTTTTACTGTAAATTAATCTTCTGTCTTTTCAGATCCAGAACCCCTAGGAGTAGAAGAACAATTCAGGGAGCCTGTGTCATCAATTGTAGTTGGGTATCAACTAGACCCCGCAGATCCATGTCCTTCCGTTTTGGTTAATCTTATTGCACTTAGAATGGACTTAGGTTATTGGAGTTGTGGTCATTCTGCGTGCATCAGGTTTTATTATGGTAATTATTTGTCTGATCTCCTTTTCTCCTCCTCTGATTTATTTGCATTACTTGAGATAGCTGTCTGGCCATCAGATGGAGATTTAGAATTGCTAAACTTGTTTCGTTATGATTTCCAACATTGCCACAATGGCAGACATTTTGATACTCTTCAAAATGCATCTCCCAAACTTTACATTGAGTTGAACCCAAGCTTCATGGGAGGTATCAAGGCAAAATGGAGACTCAGAATTGCTTAAATAATTCCATTCAGAAATCAAAGATGGCCAAGTACTAAACAGCCATATTGATATTTTTCAAACAACATCTTTTTCCAAGCCATATACTCTCTTGAGTAGAAACTTGAGAGGCGTCAGGTAACATGAAGACTCCGAATAGTTCAAATCATTCCATTCAGATACCAAAGATAGCCATGCACCAAACAGCTGACTTGAATTTCTTCAAACCACATCTTCTTCCAAACCATTTGCCCTCCTGAGCAGAAACTTGATGGAAGGCGTCATTCAACAAAAATACTTGGAATAGCTCATTTCATTCATGTATCAAAGATTGCCATGCACTAAACAGCCAATTTGAAATTCCTCAAACAACATCTTCCAAATCATATATTCTCTTCAGCAGAAACTTGGTGGAAGACGTCAGGCGAAATGTCCACTTGGAAATGCTTAAATTTTTTCATTCACATCATAGATGGCAATGCCCTTAAAGGCCATCTTGAAATTCTTCAAACATCATCTTCTAACCCATATGTACTCATTAGCTGAAAATTGATGGGATACATCAGGCAATATGGAGACTCAGAATAACTAAAATCATCCCATGCAGATATCAAAGTGCCATGCACTAAACAGTCAATTTGAAATTCTTCAAACAAAATCTTTTGCCAAACCATAACATGTACTCTTGTGCAAAAAATTGATAGGAGATTTCAGGCAATATGGAGACCAAGAAATGTTTAAATTAGTCCATTCAGATAACAAAGATTACCATGCATAAAACTATCAAATTTTTCAAACAACATCTACCAAACCATGTGATTTCTTTAGCAAAAACTTGTAGGGAGACAACAGGCAAAATGGAGACTTATAATAGCTTAAATCATTCAATTTGGATATCAATGATGGTTAAGCACCAAGCAGATATCTTGAAATTCTTCAAACAACCTATCCTTCCAAACCATATGTCCTCATGAGCAGTAACTTGATGGGAAGCGTCAGACAAAATGGATACTTTAGAATAGCTAAAATCATACCATTTATATATCATTGATGACAAAAAACTAAACAGCCATGTTAATATTCTTCAATCAACATCTCCCAAATCATATGCCCTCATTAGCAGAATCTTAATTGGAGATGTCAAGCAACATCGAGACACAGAATGGCTAAAAATAATTCCATTCAGAAATATAAAAGATGGCCAAAACCTAACCAGCCATTTTGGAATCCTTCAAACAACTTGTTTAAAACCATATATTCTCTTGAAACATGATGGGTTGCTTCAGGCAACATGGAAAACAGACTAGCTAAAATCTTTCCAATCAGATATCAAAGATGTCTGTGCACTGAACAAAACTCCTGAAATTCTTCAAACAACATCTTCCAAACCATGTGATCTCTTGAGCAGAGACTTGATGGGATACAAGGCAACATGGAGACTCAGAATAGCTAAAAACATTCCATTTGGATATTCATGATTAGCAGCCTTCTTGAAATTCTTCAAACAACATCTTCCAAACCATATGTCCTCTTGAGCAGAATCTTGATGGGAGGCATCAGGCAACACGAAGACTCCGAATAGCTTAAATCATCCCATTTACATAGCAAAGATTTCAAAGCCCTAAACAGCCATCTTGGAATTCTTCAAGCTTATTCATCTTCCAAACCATGTATCCTCTTGAACAGAAACTTTAAGGGGGGCAGCAGGCATATCTGATACACAGAAAAGCTGAAATCATTCCATTAAGATGTCACAGAGGGCCAAGGTTGCTTGTATCATTAATACAGTATAGCTTGAGGTTACATGCCAGATAGATATCTTTCATATCCAGCCATCTTGTTGTTCTTTAAACAACATCTCTTCCAACCCATATATTCTTTTGAGCAAAAACCTTGGTGGGATGCGTCAGGCAACATAGAGACTCAGAATAGCTAAAATCAACCAATTCACATATCAAAGATGGCCATGCACTTAACCGCCATATTGGAATTCTTCAACCAAAATCTTCTTCCAAACCCTATGTCCTCTTGAGCATAAACTTGATGGAAGGCTTCCGGCAACATGGAGACTCAGAAATAGCTAAAACCATCCCATTTGCATATCAAAGATTGCCTAGCACATAAAAAACCATCTTGGAATTTTTCAAACATCTTCATCTTCCAAACAATATACCTTCTTGAGCAGAAACTTGATGGGATGCAGCAGGCAAATAGGTTACACAGAAAAGCTGAAATCATTCCATTAAGATGTCAAAGAGAGCCCAGTATTAAACTGCCATCATGAAATTCTTAAATAACATCTTCCAAACCATATGTCCTCTTGAGCAGAAACTTGATGAGAGATGCCAGGCAAAAAAGTTTCAAAATGGCTCGAACAGTTCTTTTCTGATATCAAAGATGGGCAAACACTAATTAATCATCTAGAAATTCTTCAAACAACATCTTTTTTTATTATTTGTTCCTTACAGCATCTTCCGTTGTCTGAGATTGTGGAAACTCCTGGATATACCCACTTGTTTTTTGCCCCAGCCCACTTGGTCATTGAAATAGGTGGGCTGTGTAATGCCTCAGTGGCAAGGTTTCTTGTTTCATTAATACAGTATAGCTTGAGGTTACAAGTCAGATAGATAACCTTCAAATCCAGAGGCAACAGTTACAGAACTTAAGCCTGAAGCAATTCAGTTGTTGACGGAGTACATGACAGTTCACTTTTATTTACATTGGGTTTGTCCATATTACAGATACTGAAATATTATTTCTCCACAAAATAATGTTTTAGTGTGCTGTCGTGTGGTATAGTACCAATGAGTATAGAAAGGTTCGGCCATGTATA
This sequence comes from Loripinus fragilis, assembly GCA_964019695.1. NCBI lineage: Eukaryota > Metazoa > Mollusca > Bivalvia > Lucinida > Lucinidae > Loripinus > Loripinus fragilis. The sequence goes on along the minus strand of OZ026519.1, from coordinate 13,231,331 downwards.
TATTTCAAAGACTGAGTGTGGTAAGGTAACTGTTCTGAACTGTTAAAAACTCAAGCAACCATCTACATATTTGTAGAGCGCAGTGCCTTAGTGGTTAGGGCATAAGACTGGGGATTGTAGACTTACAGCCGGCAGAATCATTGTGTTGTGCCACCAGGGCAGCTATCTTCAGTACTTCAAACAGTATCTTCTTCCAAACCATATATCCTCTTGAGCAAAAACTTGATGGGAGGTATCAAGGCAAAACAGAGACCCTGAATTGCTCAAATAATCCCATTCAGATATCAAAGATGACCATGCACTAAACAGCTATCTTGAAATTCTTCACACTATTTCTTCTTCAAAACCGTAATGCCCTCTTGAGCAGAAACCAGGCAACATGGAGGCTGAGATTATATAAAACCATTTTATTCAGATATCAAAGATGGCCAATAACCAAACAGCAATCTTGATATTCTTCAGACAACATCTTCTTCCAAACAATATGTCCTCATGAGCAGAAACTTGATTGGATGGGTCATGCCAAAAAGAGACTTAGAAATGCTTCTTTCATTCCACTTAGATACAAAAGATGGTCATGCACTAAACAGCCTTCTTGGAATTTTCAAACAACTTCTTCCAACTCATATATTCTCTTAAGCAGAAACTTGATGAGTGACACCATGCAACATGAAGACTCAGAATAAATAAAATCATTCCATTCAGATATCTAAGATGGCCGAGAACTTAACAGCAATCTTGTTGTTCTTTAAACAACATCTCTTCCAACCCATATCTTCTTTTGAACAAAATCTTGGTGGGATGCATCAGGCAACATAGGGACTCAGAATTCACATATCAAAGATGGCCAGTCACTAAACAACCATCTTGGAATTTTTCAGCCAACATCTTCTTCCAAACCATATATCTTCTTGAGCAGAAACTTGATAGAAAGCTTCAGGCAACATGGAGACTCAGAAATAGCTAAAACCATCCCATTTGCTATTAAAGATTTCTTAGCACTAAACAACCATCTTGGAATTCTTCAAACATCATTATCTTCCAAACCATATACCCTCTTGAGCAGAAACTTGATGGGAGGCAGCAGGCAGATTGGTTTCACAGAAAAGCTGATACCATTCCATTAAGATGTCTAAGAGAGCACAGCATTAAACGGCCATCATGAAATTCTTCAAACATCTTCCAAATCATATGTCTTCTTGAGCAGAAACTTGAGAGACGCCAGACAAAATAGACTCAGAATGGCTCAAACAGTTCTTTTCTGATATCAAAGATGGGCAAACACTAATTAATCATCTTGGATTTCTTCAAACAACATCTTTTTTTGATTATTTGTTTCTCACAGCACCATCGGTTGTCAGAGATTGTGGCAATTCCTGGTCATACCCACTTGTTTTTTGTCCCGGCCTACTTGGTCAATGAAATAGGTGGGCTATGTAATGCCTCAGTGACAAAGTTTCTTGTATCATTAATACAGTATAGCTTGAGGTTACAAGCCAGATAGATAACCTTCAAATCCAGAGGCAACAGTTACAGAACTTTAGCCCGAAGCAATTCAGTTGTTGACGGAGTACATGACAGTTCACTTTTATATATATTGGGTTTGTCCATATTACAGATACTGAAATATTATTTCCTCCACAAAATAATGTATTAGTGTGCTGTCGTGTGGTATAATACCAATGAGTATAGAAAGGTTCTGCCATGTATATGTTACAAAGACTGAGTGTGGTAAGGTAACTGTTCTGAACTGATCAGAACTCAAGAAACCATCTGCATATTTGTAGACCGCAGTGGCTAAGTTTGTAGGGCATTAGACTGGGGATTGTATACTCAGAGCCGGCAGAATCATTGTTTTGTGCCACCATGGCAACTGTCTTGAGTACTTCAAACAATATCTTCTTCCAAACCATATATCCTCTTGAACAGAAACTTGATGGGAGGCATCAAGGCAAAATGGAGACCCTGAATTGCTCAAATCATTCCATTCAGATATAAAAGATGGCCATGCACTAAACAGCTATCTTGGAAATCTTCAAACAATTTCTTCTTCAAAACCATAATGCCGCCTTGAGCAGAAACCAGGCAACACGGAGGCTCAGAACAAATAAAATCATTATATTCAGATATCAAAGATGTCCATCCACTAAACAGCAATCTTGATATTCTTTAATCATGTTCCTCCAAACCTTATGTCCTCATGAGCAGAAACTTGATTGGATGCGTCAGGCCAAAAACAGACTCAGATATGCTTCTTTCATTCCACTCAGATACAAAATATGGTCATGCACTAAACAGCCTTCTTGAAATTTTTCAAACAACTTCTCCAACCCATATATTCTCTTGAGCAGAAACTTGATGTGAGGCATCATGCAACATGGAGACTCAGAATAAATAAAATCATTCCATTCAGATACCAGAACTAAACAGCCATCTTGATATTCTTCAAACAACATCTTCCAACCCATATATTGTCTCAAGCAGAAACTTGATGGAATGCGTCAGGCATCATGGAGACTCAGAATAGCTAAAATCATCCCATTTACATATCAAAAATGTCCAAACACTAAGCAGCCATCTTGAAATTCTTCAAACAACATCTTCTGAACCATATGTCCTCTTGGGAAAAAAACTTGATAGGATAGGTCAGGCCAAAAAGATCCTTGGAAATGCTTCTTTCATTCCACTCAGATACCAAAGATGGTCATGCACTAAGCAGCCTTCTTGGAATTTTTCAAACAGCTTCTTCCAGCCCATATATTCTCTTGAGCAGAAACTTGACATGAGGCATCATGCAACATGGAGAATCAGAATAAATAAAATCATTCCATTCAGAAATCAAAGATGGCCTAGAACTTAACAGCTATATTGTTGTTCTTTAAATAACATCTCTTCCACCTCAAATATTCTCTTGAGCAAAAACTTGGTGGGATGCGTCACGCATCATAGAGTCTCAGAATAGCTGAAATCACCCTATTCACATATCAAAGATGGCCATGCACTAAGCCACCATCTTTGAATTCTTTAACCAACATCTTCTTCCAAACCATATATCCTCTTAAGCAGAAACGTAATGGAAGGCCTCCCTAACAATGGAGACTCAGAAATACCTAAAACCATCCAATTTGCATATCAAAGATTGCTTAGCACTAAACAAACATCTTGGAATTCATCAAACATCATCATCTTCCAAACCATATATCCTCTTGAGCAGAAACTTGATTAGAGGCAGCAGGCAGATAGGTTACACAGAAGCTGATACCATTCCATTAAGATGTCTAAGAGAGCACAGCATTAAACTGCCATCATGAAATTCTTCAAACATCTTCCAAATCATATGTCTTCTTGTGAAGAAACTTGATGAGAGACGCCAGGCAAAATAGACTCAGAATGGCTCAAACAGTTCTTTTCTGATATCAAAGATGGGCAAACACTAATTAATCATCTTGGATTTCTTCAAACAACATCTTTTTTTATAATTTGTTCCTTACAGCAACGTCGGTTGTCTGAGATTGTGGCAATTCCTGGTCATACCCACTTATTTTTTGCCCTGGCTTACTTGGTCAATGTAATAGGTGGGCTGTGTAATGCATCAGTGGCAAGGTTGCTTGTATCATTAATACAGCAAAGCTTGAGGTTACAAGCCAGATAGATAACCTTCAAATCCAGAGGCAACAGTTACAGAACTTAAGCCTGAAGCAATTCAGTTATTGACTGAGTACATGACAGTTCACTTTTATATATATTGGGTTTGTTCATATTACAGATACTGAAATATTATTTCTCCACAAAATAATGTTTTAGTGTGCTGTCGTGTGGTGTAATACCAATGAGTATAGAAAGGTTTCGGCCATGTATATGTTACAAAGACTGAGTGTGGTAAGGTAACTGTTCTGAACTGATCAGAACTCAAGAAACCATCTGCATATTTGTAGAGCGCAGTGGCTGAGTTTGTAGGGCATTAGACTGGGCATTGTAGACTCAGAGCTGGCGAAATCATTGTGTTGTGCCACCATGGCAGCTATCTTCAGTACTTCAAACAATATTTTCTTCCAAACCATTTATCCTCTTGAGCAAAAACTTGATGGGAGGCATCAAGGTAAAACAGAGACCCTGAATTGCTCAAATCATTTCATTCAGATATCAAAGATGGCTATGCACTAAACAGCCATCTTGGAATTCTTCAAACTATTTCTTCAAAATCATAATGTCCTCTTGAGCAGATACCAGGCATCATTGAGGCTCAGAATATATAAAATCGTTTTATTCAGATATCAAAGATAGCTAATAACTAAACAGCAATCTTGATATTCTACAGACAACATTTTCCTCCAAACCATACTTCCTCATGAGCAGAAACTTGATTGGATGGGTCAGGCCAAAAAGAGACTTAGAAATGCTTCTTTCATTCCACTCAGATACAAAAGATAGTCTTGCACTAAACAGCCTTCTTAGAATTTTCAAACAACTTCTTCAAAACCATATATTATCTTAAGCAGAAACTTGATGGGAGGCATCATGCAACATGGAGACTCAGAATAAATAAAATCATTCCATTCAGATATCTAAGATGGCCAAGAACTTAATAGCAATCTTGCTGTTCTTTAAACAACATCTCTTCCAACCCATATCTTTATTTGAGCAAAATTTTGCTGGGATATGTCAGGCAACATAGGGACTCAGAATAGCTTAAATCACCCCATTCACATATCAAAAATGGCCAGTCACTTAACCACCATCTTGGAATTCTTCAACCAACATCTCTTCAAAACCATATATACTCTTGAGCAGAAACTTGATGGAAAGCTTCCGGCAACATGGAGACTCAGAAAGAGCTAAAACCATCCCATTTGCTATCAAAGATTGCTTAGCACTAAACAACCATCTTGGAATTCTTCAAACATCATTATCTTCCAAACCATATACCCTCTTGAGCAGAAACTTGATGGGAGGCAGCAGGCAGATAGGTTACACAGAAGCTGATACCATTCCATTAGGATGTCTAAGAGAGCACAGCATTAAACTGCCATCATGAAATTCTTCAAACATCTTCCAAATCATATGTCTTCTTGAGCAGAAACTTGATGAGAGACGCCAGACAAAATAGACTCAGAATGGCTCAAACAGTTCTTTTCTGATATCAAAGATGGGCAAACACTAATTAATCATCTTGGATTTCTTCAAACAACATCTTTTTTATTATTTGTTCCTTACAGCAACGTCGGTTGTCTGAGATTGTGGCAATTCCTGGTCATACCCACTTGTTTTTTAACCCTGGCTTACTTGGTCAATGTAATAGGTGGGCTGTGTAATGCCTCAGTGGCGAGGTTGCTTGTATCATTAATACAGCAAAGCTTGAGGTTACAAGCCAGATAGATAATCTTCAAATCCAGAGGCAACAGTTACAGAACTTAAGCCTGAAGCAAATCAGTTATTGACTGAGTACATGACAGTTCACTTTTATATATATTGGGTTTGTTCATATTACAGATACTGAAATATTATTTCTCCACAAAATAATGTTTTAGTGTGCTGTCGTGTGGTGTAATACCAATGAGTATAGAAAGGTTCGGCCATGTATATGTTACAAAGACTGAGTGTGGTAAGGTAACTGTTCTGAACTGATCAGAACTCAAGAAACCATCTGCATATTTGTAGAGCGCAGTGGCTGAGTTTGTAGGGCATTAGACTGGGCATTGTAGACTCAGAGCTGGCGAAATCATTGTGTTGTGCCACCATGGCAGCTATCTTCAGTACTTCAAACAATATTTTCTTCCAAACCATTTATCCTCTTGAGCAAAAACTTGATGGGAGGCATCAAGGTAAAACAGAGACCCTGAATTGCTCAAATCATTTCATTCAGATATCAAAGATGGCTATGCACTAAACAGCCATCTTGGAATTCTTCAAACTATTTCTTCAAAATCATAATGTCCTCTTGAGCAGATACCAGGCATCATTGAGGCTCAGAATATATAAAATCGTTTTATTCAGATATCAAAGATAGCTAATAACTAAACAGCAATCTTGATATTCTACAGACAACATTTTCCTCCAAACCATACTTCCTCATGAGCAGAAACTTGATTGGATGGGTCAGGCCAAAAAGAGACTTAGAAATGCTTCTTTCATTCCACTCAGATACAAAAGATAGTCTTGCACTAAACAGCCTTCTTGGAATTTTCAAACAACCTCTTTAAAACCATATATTATCTTAAGCAGAAACTTGATGGGAGGTATCATGCAACATGGAGACTCAGAATAAATTAAATCATTCCATTCAGATATCTAAGATGGCCAAGAACTTAATAATCTTGCTGTTCTTTAAACAACATCTCTTCCAACCCATATCTTTATTTGAGCAAAATTTTGCTGGGATATGTCAGGCAACACAGGGACTCAGAATAGCTTAAATCACCCCATTCACATATCAAAGATGGCCAGTCACTTAACCACCATCTTGGAATTCTTCAACCAACATCTCTTCAAAACCATATATATTCTTGAGCAGAAACTTGATGGAAAGCTTCCGGCAACATGGAGACTCAGAAAGAGCTAAAACCATCCCATTTGCTATCAAAGATTGCTTAACACTTAACAACCATCTTGGAATTCTTCAAACATCATTATCTTCCAAACCCTCTTGAGCAGAAACTTGATGGGAGGCAGCAGGCAGATAGGTTACACAGAAGCTGATACCATTCCATTAAGATGTCTAAGAGAGCACAGCATTAAACTGCCATCACGAAATTCTTCAAACATCTTCCAAATCATATGTCCTCTTGAGCAGAAACTTGATGAGAGACGCCAGACAAAATAGACTCAGAATGGCTCAAACAGTTCTTTTCTGATATCAAAGATGGGCAAACACTAATTAATGAGCAGAAACTTGATGGGAGGCATCAAGGCAAAACGGAGACCCTGAATTGCTCAAATCATTCCATTCAGATATCAAAGATGGCCATGCACTAAACAGCCATCTTGGAAATCTTCAAACAATTTCTTTTTCAAAACCATAATGTCCTCTTGAGCAGAAACTAGGCAACACGGAGACTCAGAACAAATAAAATCATTTTATTCTGTTTTCAAAGATGGCCATTCCCTAAACAGCAATCTTGATATTCTTTAAACATGTTCCTCCAAACCATATGTCCTCATGAGCAAAGACTTGATTGGATGCGTCAGGCCAAAAAGAGACTCAGATATGCTTCTTTCATTCCACTCTGATACAAAAGATGGTCATGCACTAAACAGTCTTCTTGGAATTTTCAAACAACTTCTTCCAACCCATATATTCTCTTGAGCAGAAACTTGATGGAAGGCATCATGCAACTTGGAGACTCAGAATAGATAAAATCATTCCATTCAGACATCACAGATGGCCAAGAACTAAACAACCATCTTTATATTTTATTCCAACAACATCTTTCAACCCAAATATCCTCTTGAGCAGAAACTAAGGCAAAACAGAGAACCTGAATGGCTCAAATTATTCCATTCAGATATCAACATGGCCATGCATTAAACAGACATCTTTGAATTCTTCAAACAATTTTTTTAAAACAATATGTCCTCTTGAACAGAAACCAGGCAACATGGAGGCTCAGAATAAATAAAATCATTTTATGCAAATATCAGGATGGCCAAGAACTAACCCATATATTCTCTTTAGCAGAAACTTATTTGGATGCATCATGCAACATTGAGACTCAGAATAAATAAAGTTATTCCATTCAGATATCAGAACTAAACAGCCATCTTGAAATTCTTCAAACAACATCTTCCAGACGATATGTCCTCTTGAGCAAACACTTGATGATAGTCATCAGCCAAATAAGCCAAATGCTTAAATCATTACATTCTGATACCAAAGATGGACATGCACTTAACAGCCTTCATGGAATTCTTCAAACAACATCTTATGCCCTCTTGAGACTCAGAATAGCTAAAATCCTTCCCCATAAATATCATAGATAGCCATGGACTAAACAGCCATCTTGGAATTCTTCAAACAACATCTTCCAACTGATATTTTTTCTTGAGCAGAAAATTGATGGGAGTCTTCAAGGCAAAATGAAGATCCAGAATTGCTTCAATCATTCCATTTAGATATCAAAGATGGCTATCCACTTAATAGCCATCTTGAAATGCTTCAAACATTATCTTCCTGCAAACAATATGTCCTCATGAGCAGAAACTTGATTGGATGGGTCAGGCCAGAAAGAGACTCGGAAATGCTTCATTCATTCCACTATGATACAAAAGATGGTCATGCACTAAACAGCCTTTTTGGAATTTTTCAAACAGCTTCTTCCAACCCATATATTCTATTGTGCAGATACTTGATGGAATTCATCATGCAACATGGAGATTCAGAATAAATAAAATCATTCCATTTAGTTATCAAAGATGGCCAAGAACTGAACAGCCATCTTTATATTTTATTCAAACAACATCTTCCAAACCAAAAATCCTCTTGAGCAGAAACTAAGGCAAAACGGAGACCCTGATTTGCTCAAATTATTCCATTCAGATATCAAACATGGCCATGCATTAAACAGCCATCTTTGAATTCTTCAAACAATTTCTTCTTCAAAACCATATGTCCTCTTGAGTAGAAACCAGGCAACATGGAGGCTCAGAATGAATTGAATCATTTCATTCAGATATCAAAGATGGCCAAGAACTAAACAGCAATCTTGAAATTCTTCAAACAACATCTCCTTCCAACCCATATGTCCTCATGAGCAGGAACTTGATTGGATGGGTCAGGTCAAAAAGAGACCCAGAAATGCTCCTTCATTCCACTCAGATACAAAAGATGGTCACGCACTAAACAGTCTTCTTGGAAATTTTCAAACAACTTCTTCCAACCTATATATTATTTTGAGCAGAAACTTATTGGGATGCATCATGCAACATTGAGACTCAGAATAAATAAAATCATATCATTCAGATATCAGAACTAAACAGCCATCTTGATATTATTCAAACATCTCTTCCCACCCATATATTGTCTCAAGCAGAAAATTGATGGGATGCGTCGGGCATCATGGAGACTCAGAATAGCTAAAACCATCCCATTCACATATCAAAAATGGCCATGCACTAAACAGCAAATTCGAAATTCTTCAAACAATATCTCCCAAACCATATGTCCTCTTGGGCAAAAACTTGATGGTAGACATCAGCCAAATTAGCCAAATGCTTAAATCATTACACTCTGATACCAACGATGGACATGCACTTAACAGTCATCTTGAAATTCTTCAAACAACATCTTCCAGACCATATTTCCTCTTGAGCAAAAACTTGATGGTAGGCATCAGCCAAATAAGCAGAATGCTTAAATCATTACACTCTGATACCAACGATGGCCATGCACTTAACAGCCTTCATGGAATTCTTCAAACAACATCTTCAAAACTCTATGCCCTCTTGAGACTCATAATAGGTAAAATCCTTCCCTTTAGATATCAAAGATGGCCATGGACTAAACAGCCATCATGGAATTCTACAAACAACATCTTCCAACTGATATTTTCTCTTGAGCAGAAAATTGATTCAAGTCTTCAAGGAAAAATGGAGACCCAGAATCGCTTAAGTCATTCCATTCAGATATCAAAGATGGCCATCCACTATTATAGCCATCATGAAATTCTTCAAACAACATCTGTCTCCAAACCATATGTCCTCATGAGCAGAAACTTAATTGGATGGATCATGCCAAAAAGAGACTCAGAAATGCTTTTTTCATTCCACTTAGATACCAAAGATGGTCATGCACTGAACAGCCTTTTTGGAATTTTTCAAACAAGTTATTCCAACCCATATATTCATTTGAGCAGATACTTGATGGAGGAGGCATCATGCAACATGGAGACTCAGAATAAATAAAATCATTCCATTCAGGAATGAAAGGTGGCCAAGAACTCAACGGCCATCTTTTTGTTCTTTAAACAACATCTCTTCCAACCCATATATTCTTTTAAGAAAAAAAAATGATGGGATGCGTCAGGCAACATAGAAACTCAGAATAGCTAAAATAATCCCATTCAAATATCAAAGATGGCCGTGTTCTAAACAGCCATCTTGGAATTCTTCAACCAACATCTTCCAAACCATATATTCTCTTGAGCAGAAACTTGATGGAAGGCTTCCAGCAACATGGAGACTCAGAAATATCTAAAATCATCCCATTTACATATCAAAGATGGCCTAGCACTAAACAGTCATCTTGGAATTCTTCAAATATTATTATTTTCCAAACAATATATCCTCTTGAGCAGAAACTTGATGGGAGGCAGCAGGCAGATAGGATACAAAGAAACATGGAAACCATCTGCATATTTGTATAGCACAGTGGTTTAGTTTGTGGGGCATTAAGGGCTACAAATATTAGTCTCACATCTAGCAGATTCTCTGTGTTGTGTACATGAACAACAGACTTAATCCATGGCATATTTCTGGTCTAATCAAGATAGACCTGTTTCAACATGACTGAAAATATAATGATAAAGATGTAACGTGTCAAGGCAAACAAAACTGTCATATTTGCTTTTCTGCCTACTTATAAATTAATTATTAAGTTTCTTCTTTGATTTTCTTAAGGTTTGCTTAACTCACTGGGGCCATAGAAGTTAGTGGGATGTCTTATAACTCTGTGACAGAGCTTCTTGTATCATTACTACAGCAGAGGTTGAGGTTTAAATGTCAGGTTGGAGTTCTTAAAATTCTGTGGTAATTTAACAGTTTCATAGTTAAAAACTGAACAAAGGTAGTAAGTATCTCTTATTTTCTTTTTTGCCCCATCTTACCAGGGTCATAGAAATCGGTGAGCTGCCTAGTGCTTCTGTAGCCGATTTGCTGGTAATCTTTATACAGCAGAGCTTCATTTCTTGAGTCTGTTATAAGTCCTTTGAATTCAGATGCAAAAAATACAAATCTGAAGCAAAGTAATGTTAACTGAGCACGTAGCACTGCAGGTTTTTATATTTGGTAATTGTTTGACTGCCTTGGAGTGTGATGAGGTTACTGCTTACTGCTCATAACTGTTCTGTCTTTAGGAAACCTCCTCATATTTGCTTTTCTGATGGAGGTCATTCAAACTTTGAATCATAGACTCAAATTTCAAACTGGTTTATCTTGTTACCTTTAAGCTAGATAAGGTTGTTGTATTTTTGAATCAGGATAATTGGAACTGTAGGGTCTAGTTGAGAAACTGGTGCAGTGGGATGTATGACAACCTGTTTGAAAGCTTTGGAGAGCTGGAAATCTACAAACCATGAACTAAAACTACTAAGAGGAGAACTAGTCTAGAACTAGCAAAACAGATCAACTGTGAACCATCAGCTAAATACTACAAGGAGGACAAGCATATAGCTTACTACTGCTATGTCACAAAAAAGAACATTTTTGAACCATGAAGGAAATACTATAGAGAGGAGGACACGCCTAGAACTGATCAAGACAATGTTAAAAACAGAAAAGCTAATTTATAAACTAAATACAACAGAGAGGAGTACAAGCCTAGAATAGATTTCTGCTATGGCATAAACAGAAGAACAGTCTACAACTGATTGCAATAACTTCATAAAAGAACAACTGTAAACCATGAACTAAATACATTAGAGGAGAACAAGTCTTGGTCTGGAATTTGTTGCTGTTAGTTCACAGACAGAGCAACTATGGGGAGGAGAACACTGCTACAAATGATTGCTGAATGTCACAAAAACAGAACTGTGAACCATGAACTAAAAAAAACTACAGACAGAAGAACAAGTCTAGAGCTGATTTCTGTAAGTTCACAAAGCATTTTCTATTTTTACTTTCAGGTCCTCTAGTTATGGTTTACTACATAACCATTTAAGACTCAATGTCTTCTAATATGTTAATATTCTGTGTTAGCCCATATTGCGTTATATGCATATGTAAAGACATGTACTGTCAAAAGGTCAGAACATCAAACATCTATGACCACATTGCTTGTTTTGTCAAGTCAAATCTCTTAAACAAATAACAAAAACAATAATTGCGATAAAAACTAACAAAATATGAGTTTTATTTAATATTTACAAAGTGCCAAAAAAGACACATTTTTAGGCCTGCTCTTTGATCTCAAACTTGTTAATGATTGTTAATGTGAATACAGAGCGCATCAGAATAGAATAAAATCCTCATAGAATGATGGCCAATTACTTTCCCTGAAAAAAAAAAATAAATAAAGTACAACTATGAATTTTAGACCCATGAGGCAACTCAGGGGTACAAATTCGCTCCTTCCTGTTATGTGACATCACAACGGTGCCGTATGCTCATACATCTGACGTCACATTTTCTAAATTTTAATTTTTAGTCATTTTTGCAAAGACTAATACTTCATATTTGTGATTTTTTATTACAATGGATAAAGGTAATACGGTTTCATAGTACTTTTCCGCAATTTTTCTGATCACCCCTTGTACATTGCAAATGACGGGCTATCCATCCAATCAAATATCCTGTTACATTCTCCAGTACTTGAGAACTGTGCTTTGCTGATCACTATTACAAACAGAAACTCATTTTATAAGCTTTGGCACTCTGATGGTGTATCCATAGCGGATAAACCACTTGCCTTAACGTCAGGGGTCCCATGTTTGATCCCCAGATCCTGCATTTTGTTGGATGAGATTCTAGCTGTTGATGAGATGCTAAAGAAAGTTCACCCACTTGACACTCTGATCTTATAAACCCTTTACTCCAACAAAACACCTTTTGGCGCCTTTGAATATCATGTATTTGAAAATATTATGGAAAATGGAGCATTTGATCTTTTGGAGCAAAGGCTCCATTTTTCATAAAATTTTCCAAAGTATTCATATATGAACTCATTTTTTTCTTTAATTTCTTTCAATGTTGTCCAAACATAGAAAATGATGCCATGATCTTAAAATAGCCTATGGAGTAAAGGGTTGAATGATTTAAAAAAAATCGCAAAATATGAAGTTAATGGGCACACAGTTAGGCTATATTTTTGTGTTTTTCTTACCACCATTATGTGCAAGAGAGCATGAAGGATCAGGTGAAACTGCAAAGTAGAGCTGGCTTGTCTGAGCCCAGGCTTTTGAATATGTGATGAATCCTAACATTTCACGGGGCCTGTTAGCACAGTCGGTTACGTTTCTTAAATAGATCCAGGGCTTACTAGTTAAATCCCATTGGTCCCATGCTTTTGTAGATACTGATTATGACATAATTCTCCTTCAGTTGATTCAAGAACGGCTGTTGTCAGTCAAAAGCGAAAGTATGTGCATGTAGTACTGATTAAGCTTGGCCAGATAAAAGTGTAGCTTGGTGAAGTGACCCTCTCAACATGATCATAGCTATTGACTGAGACGTAAAGAATCAAATCAAACAAACAAACAAATGCCAACATTTCATTTTCTGGCTCCAAGTGTGTTTTATGGGCCTCGGTGCTAGAGAACCCTGTCTGTTGCCTGGGAACAACGAAGGTATAGACCAGCCTGTGCATCCATGCAGTCTGATCAGCACTTTGTTATTCGCTCCATACAAAGTGTGCATCTAACAAAATTTTTAAATCATATCTTGTCTGTTGGTTAGAGCATGTCCTGATGTTCTTGAACAGGTCCCATATCGAGGCTAGCATACCAAGCAATCTACTGTTGTGCCAACCAAGAGTGACAGTACTGTCGTGCCAACCAAAATTTACAGTGACGTAATATTTTGTTTACAATTGCTTCGTAAAACATTCACTTGTACACCCCACTTGAGCTTACGTAAATCGAGAGATCACTTGTGTATTAATCCTATCCTGCGGATAGGATTAATACACAAGTGATATATCGATTACAAGTCCCTAATAACTTTGTAAACATACATGACGTCACTGTCACTCTTGGCTGGCAGGACAGTAACTCCAATTACAATGTTACCTGTAAAACATTAACTTGTACACTACACATACTGGCTCTTCTAAAGCCGTCAACTATTAGACAAACCTGTTTATCAAGGGTTTTTATCGAATGTTACTCTTGTGTACTACACATTAATTTGATTTTGCCTAGACATATATATTTCGACATGGTAGAGGCATATTCTACAAAACTGAATTATATTGCTCAAAATATTTAAAGGAACACTGCATATTTTGCCATAAATCACAATACAAATGCACTCATAGTCTACCTCATAGCGAGAGTTGTTTAAAACTTGGCATAGATATGTTTGTCCTGTGATTAGTATGGTTATCTATCAAGGATGATGGTTGTTGATAAAAATGAAGTAATCCCTTTCCAGGAATCTCCATGGAATGCATTATGTAAAAATTGAATTTTGTTAAAAACACCCCTTTTTTTCAAATCCAAATTTTAAGATGAATTTTTCAATCAAGCACTACAACAGCATCATTTCTGTACAGTCAATAGTCTTTTAATGTTGCAGAAATCATTTGTTACGCTATTTTCAAATTCAGAAGATTCTACAGAGTTCCAGAAAAAAATCGTCATTTCCAAGAAAATTAAAAATTACAAAATTTGAGCCATTAACTTAAGCAGCGATTGTTTTAACAAAAACTTTTTTGATCGAAAGCTTTGACTGTCATAGCAAAAATGGCAACAGAAACTGGTTTTCTGCCGTATTGTCTAGTGAAATGCATTACTTGTCTATTGGACAGGGGTTAACATTATCACATATGGGAAATTATCAAGTGTTCCTTTAAATATTTTGAGCAGAGTATAATGCCAAACATAGCAATTGGTACAGAAAATACAGGAAATGCAGCAACATCATAAACCATAAACAAAAACCCGAGATCTTCCGTGTTGATTTATTTATTTAAAAAAAGGAAAATCATTAAATAAAGAAAAAAGAACATCCGACCAGCTTTGAACCTTAAACTATTTCTTTCTTTGTGGTTTACTAATACCCCGAGCTATTATGTACGCGACTTGTATTGTCGTGCCAACCAAGAGTGACAGTGACATACTATTTTGTTTACAAATTTTAAGTAAAACATCAACATGTACACTCCACTTGAGCTAACACGAATCGATAGATAACATGTGTATTAATCCTATCCTGCGGTTAGGATTAATACACAAGTGATCTATCAATTATAATCCACGATAACTTTGTAAACAAAACATGACGTCACTGTCATTCTTGTCTGGCACGACAGTATTAATACAGGTATATCACTTGTGTATTAATCGTATCCTGAAAGGTAAGCCCTGATAACTTTGCAAACAAATCATGATATCACATGTACTCTTAGCTGGCAGTACAGTAGAATGTAAGGTTACAGCTCAGTGAAAATACAATTATAGTCCAATGGGATTACAGCAATGTAGATTCAAGTGAATTTACATTATTTTGCCCACCGTACTATAACATCGAGGTGAAATGTTGACTTAAAAAACTGCTTATCCTGTGGCTGACTGATAATTTCCTGATGAGTTAATATTTGTTCAACAGTATATTTAAAATTCTGAGGACTGTAGCATTATCCTTATCTACAGCTAACTGCTGTCTGAAGAATTTTTTTTAAGTTTTCAAATAGTGTAGACCCTGATGAAAATTGTGCATTCATCTGTGTCTTCACTGTTTGCAAAATTACTTGAGTAGGTTTTCAGAATGTCAAGGGATAATGGCATTTACTCCTGTAAGATACAATGTGTACACTACGAGTTGTTTGTACGATATGATGATTTTGAGTAAACCCAGTCGTGAAATTTCATTGTTAGTATGGCTATATGGATGAAAAACAGGGTGGATCCGGATCATTTGGCTTTATCGTAAGCCAACCTATCTGGATCTAAACTGTTTTATATAAGTGTTGTTTTTTATCAGATTTTAGTTATAATGGATTGGGCTGCAGAATGTGAACAGTCTTAACCCTTAATGCGCCAATCGCAACAAAAGTCGTCTGCTTTTCTCGTCTGCTGAAATGTTTAAGAAACCTCTATGGCAAACAATGTGGACCCAGATCAGACTGCTCCTATACTGCTCCTATAGGAGCAGTCTGTTCTAGGACCACGCTGTTTGCTTCTATACTTAATTTGTCAGTAAAGCTAGCAATTATTTGCAGCAGACGACTGCAGCAGACAACTTCAGCAGACAACATTTTCGGATGCATTTTTTCTTGGCGCTTTAAGGGTTAATTCTGATCATGTGGTTTGGATAACTGTTTTATAAAGAACCTATCTGGGTTCTACAGATCAAGGCTTAACAGCATGAAATAATTCCATGCTTATATTTTTATTCCAGCATACCCGAGGAAACCCAAGTGGCTGAGTAACCCAGCGAAGGACCCTGCGATAGGGGGGATAGCTGGGTCGGAAACTTGTCTTCAGGATTTGAGAAACCCGGTGAAGGACACACCAGCATGTGAAAACATAGCTATAATATCAAACCAAAGGTGCATTAGATTAGTGGATTAAATCTTATGCACTAAGACAGATCAAACTTCAATGTGTTGTAACATTATACTAACTTTAGGACCAAGTGAATTTACCTATCAGTGGATTAAATCTTATGAACTAAGACAGATCAAACTTCAATGTGTTGTAATATGATACTAACTTTAGGACCAAATGAATTTACCTATCGGTGGATTAAATCTTATACACTAAGACGGATCAAACTTCAATGTGTTGAAATATGATACTAACTTCAGAACCAAATGAATTTACCTATCAGTGGATTAAATCTTATGCACTAAGACGGATCAAACTTCAAATACACTAAAAGACAGATCAAATTTCAATGTTTTCCTGGAATACTTACTTTAGGATCAAATGGATTAATTGATCAGTGGATTATCTCTGATGCACTTAAAGAAAGATCAAACTTCAATGTGCTCTAATATGATACAAACTTTAGGATCAAGTGGATTTACAGTTAAATCTGTGTATAACGGCCACTCTCAAAAAGACTGAATATTGGTTTTCAAGACAAATTATGGCTTAATGCAGGTCAAAAGTATTGCAGAATGCTCCAAGGTGAGCATTCTGATCTTTGTTTTGTCTATTTTTGTGTGGCCATTTTACACAGGTTGTTCTGTATAAATCAGTGGATAAGGCCTTGACACCAGAAAACCTAACTGTTGCGAACATAAAGGCAAAGACCAGCCTGTGCTATGGGGCAGTCTGCTCAATGCCTTTGTTATGCACTCCATGGAGAGTATATCTAAACTTGCTGCATGCAAAATTTTAATACTCTATCTAGACTCTGAAGTTGAACAGAGCTGCTTGATTCTAACCTGATTGCAAATATCAAAGATAGGTTTTCTCACGACAAGGCCCAAGTATAGTGGAATCATTTCTGAATGTTAAATGAGTGATAAACTGTGATGCCTGTCATGTCTCAAAAGTATATAAGAGCCGTGACATGAGATTTCCAACAATGCGATATGTGCGACCAGCAAAGCCTCAGATCAGCCTGCGCATAGGCGCAGTCTGATCAGAGCCTTTGCTTGTCGCTTGAATATTTTATGAGTGTTAAGCTTCTGACTGAACATCATTTGAAGTTTCTAAGCTTAAAAGGAGACAGCACAGGCTCGTCTGAGTCTACACTTGTAAAAATACCACATTGTTGGAAATCACATGTCATGGCTCATAATGGAATCCAGGCCCTCAGAGAAGAATACACCAGGGTTCACACAGGATAATGAAAGAGGGCAGTGATTCGTTTACAATTTTTGGCTACTTGCTGTGTCTCATACCAATGAGTCCAAGCTGCAAACTTATGAGTCCAGAACACTATCTTTCATTATAAGTCTGCAATACCATTGCACCCTGGCACTCGCTGAATAAAAACTTTGCATCCCAGAGACAAATTATGAGTAAAGGATGCAGGATGCGCAGGTAAAAAAAAAATCTCTGAGGAGGGCTGCCTAGAAAAAACCCGAAAATTACATTTTCTAGAAATAGTACTTTAAAATCACTTTAAGGCCTTGAAAAATACTTTGATTTTGCTATTTTCTGTAGGACTTATCACATTTGACAGAGAAATAAATTGGGATAAAACTGTTGTGCCTATATTTGGTGCAGCACAAGCTACACCAAATAAAGACACAAGATTATAATGTTTTGATAGTGTCTGCATTATCTCAGTTCTTAAAAGATCCTTGAAAGGTCCTTCAATTTTACACAATCTTGCTTGTATGAACCCTTGTGTACTTTCCTTAATTATTTTTCTAGCATTTTAACAAAACATGTTGTGTGTACTCAGAAAAAATGTTCATTAGGCATTAAAAAAGTTCTTGTTTTCAAGAATGAATTAAAACAACGATTGGTAGACAACAATTGATCACAATGGAATATCAAGCATGCAGAGAGTCAATGGTTTTGTATTTTTACTAACCCATTTAAGCCAAATGGAATTTCCAACTATTATCAAGTGGACCAGTCCATTGCCGTTTTAAGCGTTGTTGTGTGGTATTTTTCCTTTTTATTCAAATTTTAATTGTAGGTTCTGTAAGCAAAACGTGGAGAACCTGATCAGACGCCGCTTTCTGTGGCATCTGGTCTGGGCTTGTACTGTTTGCTCATGTCCCACAAAAAGGACGCTAGGTTTTATGAGTTTAATAGGTTAATCCTTTGTCTACTTGTTTTTTTTTTGGTCATACACTGGTATTTTTTCTGAAAAACTACTTCTAGAAAACCATGAGAGTGTAAAATAGTTTGGAACTAGATCAGGTCTGACGAAATGCTGGGTCTGATCTGGTTCCCAATTGTTTGCAAAGGTAAGCAGATTACACTAGTAGGTAAAGAATCAATACTTTATTCTCTAAATAGTCTGACAGTTAGACCAGGACAAAAAGCATAAAACTAGATCTGTCTAATTTTGAAGTAACAGCCGGATCAGGATTTGTACATAAAGCCTTTCTAACTTTCTACAACTTTATTATAAAGCACAATAATAAAAAAGGAAGATGCCTGAATAATTTGTTGAAATAAGGTAGCTTTATTGAGTGATAGAGCTGCATTAAAACACATTTAATCTGATTACTCAATCAGAAATTATTTGGTGGAAACTAAATAGTATACAGTAATTGTTCTAAAATTTTGAATGATAGTTGCGTGCCCAAAAGGCCTAGACAAGCAGTATACCCAGATTAGACCTAGGTGTTCCCAGTTTGCTATTCGGACAAGCATATTATGAATTCTGGCCCTGGTAATAAGACAGCTTTTTGAATTCCAGCCATGATAACGGGGCAAAAAAGAGAAGTGATTGAAATTTTAGAACATTTACCTTAAGTATATGCAATAAAATGAAGAATTTATAAGTTGTGAGTTTGTAAAATTTTGCATTCATTATTGTCACATCTTGATTGATTGTGTCTGGCTCAAAGCCTAAAAGGTATATTTCTTTTTTCATGTTCATCTTAACTGAGCATAAAATTTATCATGCTCACAAATGTTAAAATGTCAACAATTGTTAGCATTTTAACATTTAAGAGCATGATAAATACATCTAAAGAGTTTGAAAGCTAGAATATCTTGTTTTTGAGAGCAGTTAAAATTACCCTCTTGGATTAGTTGAGCATTAAGAAAGTTGTATACCATCTATGCCTGTAAATGCTGTATATTATATACACTATACTTTACCCCAATTTTTATCCATTTAAAATGCTTGATTCCATTTATTAGCAAAGCTGGAAAGGTGTGAATCCTCATCAGCTAGTTATCAGACACCAGCTGATCTTGATCAACACAGTTTTCAAGTTACAATCTATTGGGGTAGATCATGTGAATTTTATTGTGAAATATTGCTACAATTTATATTTTCTATTGTGAAAGTATTGTAGGATTCTAGATAATCTGGTTACTCACTCAATCAGAAATTATTTTGTGCAAACTCAAGAGTGACTAACGAAAAAATCATGTAATTTTCTTACTTCTCAACCAAAATATATGTTGTGGGTACTGAAAAAAACCATCTCAATGAGCACCCAAAACATATGTTTAAAATGATGGGTAAGACAATATGAACAGTTTTACACCCAAAATTTTGTTAAGCTAAACTTGTGTTATATGTATTTAATAAAGCTAGGTTAATTGTTAAAAAACATGATTAAAAGTTGAAAGTTTGTAAAATTGTGCAAAATACTTACCCTGTATTTATTCATTGTTGTCTTTTCTTGATTGATTAAATCTGTCTACTTGGTTATACAACTTTTTGTATGCTCAACCTTACTGAGCATGATATATATCATGCTAATACATATCATTCTGATAAATGTAAAATGCCAACAATTGTTTGCATTTTAACATTTATGAGCATGATAAATACATCTTGGAGTTTGGAAGAAAGACTTTCTTGGTTTTAAAAGCAGTTGAAATTTCCTTCTCAGTTGAGTTGGGCATGAAAACAGTTTTATAAAATCTAGGCTTGATCATGCTAAATATTTTATACACTACATCCTACCCCAGTTTTATCCATTTAAAATGTTAGATTCAATTTATTAGCATGATGATGTATTTACTCAGAAAGTGAAAAAGGTGTGAATCCTGATCAGCTAGATCTCTTTGACACAAGGTGAACTTGATCTACACTGTTTTAAAGATAAGGTTTATTGAGGTAGATCATGTGAAATTTGTTATGGAATTTTGCTACAATTTATATTCGCTTATGTAAAAACATCGCTAAAATTTATATTTTTAGTGTATAATATTGCTATAATTTATATTTATTGTCTGAAATATTGCAACAATTTATCATCAATGTTATTGTGAAAAATATTGCTACAATTCATATTTGTTAGAGTGAAAATGTTGAAACAATATTTGTTAAAGAGAAAATATTGCTAAAATTTATATTTGTTAGTGTGAAAATAATGCAACAATTTATAATAAGCATTGTGAAAATATTGCTACAATTTAAATTTGTTTATGTGAAAATAATGAAACAAATTATAATAGCTATTGTGAAAATATTGCTACAATTTTTTTATTCAATAGGTTGGAAAATTGCTACAATTAATATGTGTTTAATGTGAAAACATTGCTACAATATATATTTGTTGGAGTGAACTATTGCTACAATCTATATTTGTTAGAGTGAAATTTTGCTACAATTTATATTTGTAAGAGTGAAATATTAATACAATTTATCATTGTTTATGTTAAAATATTGCTACACTTTATATCTGTAAGAGTGAAAATATTGCCACAATTTATATTTGTCAAGGTAAATATATCGCTACAATTTATATTTCATAGATTGAAAAATTGCTACAATTTATATTTGTTCAATGTGAAAACCATTGCTACAATTTATATTTGTTAGAGTGAAATATTGCTACAATCTATATTTGTTAGAGTGAAATATTGCTACAATTTATATTTGTTAGAGTGAAATATTAATACAATTTATATTTGTTTTTGTGAAAATATTGCTACAATTTGTATCTGTTAGAGTGAAAATATTGCTACAATTTATATTTGTCAGAGTGATAATATTGCTATAATTTATACTGACGGACTTTAATTACGCAACACTAACTTCTCCTTATATCTTCCAAAAGACTATTGAAAGTAAACTTCCTTTGCTTCGATAATGTCATCATGAGTTGGCTTCTTCAGCAAACACTTTAGTTTTAATTGTACAACTAAACTGGACGATGTTATTTGCTCCGTATGAATTTAGCCTTTTAAACATTTCTTAAGTAGAGGAGATTTTAAGCTATTGAATGAAAGGGTACACCCTGATAAACGTCATATACGCAAATGTGCTGTATCGCAGACCTGCAAATCAATATGAGAGTGATTCCTCGATGACTAACAAAGTCCATGATACAAATTTGATGCTTCTAGTGTTTCCTGATTTAAAGAAGTAGGGAATCTTTCATTCATAACATTTGGTCACATGAAACAGTTGATCCCTATTTCAAAAAGTTTACATTTTAATGCATTAAGTTCATCTTAGTTGGACAAATTTTCCATTGTTTACTTACAAATGAATGCTCTTTAACATACAATTAAAATTATTGTTCTGCCTTCTTTTTCGAGACATAAATTAAAGATGTTATCCAAGTGTTGCGTTTTTAAAGTCCGTCAGTATATATTTGTTTATGTGAAAATATTGCTATAATTTATATCTGTAAGAGTGAAAAGTTTGCTACAATCTATATTTGTTTGAGTGAAAAATTGCTACAATTTATATTTGTTTATGGGAAAATATTGCTACAATTTATATATGTTACAGTGAAAATGTTGCTACAATTATATTTGTTTATGTGAAAATATTGCTACAGTTTATATTTGTTAGAGTGAAATATTGCTACAATATATATTTGCAATAGTGAAATATTGCTACAATATTTATTTGTTTATGTGAAAATATTGCTGCAGTTTATATCTGTAACAGTGAAATATTGCTTCAATTTATATTTGTAAGAGTGTAATATTGCTATAATTTATATTTGTTAGAGTGAAATTTTGCCATAACTTATGTTTGTTAGTGTGAAATATTGATATAATTAACATTTGTTAGAGTGAAATGTTGCCATAATGTATGTTTGTTAGTGTGAAATTTGCTACAATTTATATTTATTAGAGTGAAATATTTTTATTAGTTATATTTGTTATTGTGAAAATTTTGCTACAATTTATAATTGTTAGAGTTAAATATTGCTACAATTTATATTTGTTTGTGAAAATATTGCTACAATTTATATATGTTCATGTGAAAATACTGCTACAATTTATATATGTTCATGTGAAAATATTGCTACAATTTAAATTTGTTTATCAGAAATATTTCTACAATTAATATTTGTAATGAAATATTGTAGAATTCTAGATAATCTGCATAGGGCTAGTTAAGCGAATGTTTTAGCGTAAAATTATGATTTATTTCTTATCCTTCAGTTTAAACATGTGTTATTGGTTTTCTAAACGAACCATCACATTGATACGGTTCTTTTGAGTACCCACAACATATTTTTTGGTTACTCAATCATAAGATTACTGTAAATTCAGATTTTTTTAGGGTTTAATTTTCGGAAACTTTGCAGATTTCGAGAAAATATGCCCTTATGTTTTAGCAAAATCACTCTGTCATTTACAGATGTAGGTAAATCACGCCTAAGTATGAAGTATATGTATTAAATAAAGCTATTATTGTTTAATATTTAAAAGAAAAAAATCTGTTAGAGTTAAAATATTGCTACATTTATATCTGTTACAGTGAAAATATTGCTACAATTTATATTTGTTTATGTGAAACTATTGCTACAGTTTATATTCGTTAGAGTGAATTATTGCTACAATTTATAATTTGTAAGGGTGGATCAATGCTACAATTTTTATTTGTTTATGTTAAAATAATTCTACAATTTTTATTTGTTGGAGTGAAATATTGCTACAATTTATATTTGTTAGAGTGAAATATTGCCATAATTTATGTTTTTAGTGTGAAATAATGCTATAATTCATATTTGTTAAAGTGAAATATTGCCATAATGTTTGTTTGTTAGGGTGAAATATGGCTACAATTAATATTTTCTATTGTGAAAATATTGTAGGATTCTAGATAATCTGGTCACTAATACAAACAGAAAATTATTTAGTGCAAACTCAAGGGCGGTTAACAAAAATCATGTAATTTCTTACTTCTCAACCAAACTAGATCTTGTGGGTACTGAAAAGAACCATCTCAACGAGCACCCAAAACATATGTTTTAAAAATGATGGGTAAGAAAATATGAACAGTTTTATACCCAAAATTTTGTTAAGCTAAACTTGTGTTATATGTATTAAGTAAAGCTAGGATAATTGTTAAGAAACATGATTAAAAGTTGAAAGTTTGTAAAATTGTGCAAAATATTTACCCTGTTTTTATTTATTGTTGTCATTTCTTGATTGATTAAATATGTCTACTCGATTATACAACTTTTGGTATGCTCAATCTTACTGAGCATGATATGTATCATACTGATACTTATCATGCTAATAAATGTTAAAATGCCAACAATTGTTAGCATTTTAACATTTATGAGCATGATAAATATACATCTTGGAGTTTGAAAGACTATCTTGGTTTCAAGAGCAGTTGAAATTTCCTTCTCAGTTGAGTTGGGTATGAAAAAAGTTTTATTAAATCTAGGCTTGATCATGCTAAATATTTTATACACTACATCTTACCCCAGTTTTATCCATTTAAAATGTTAGATTTAATTAATCAGCATGATGATGTGTTTACTTAGAAAGTAGAAAAGGTGTAAATCCTGATCAGCTAGTTCTCAGACACAAGGTGAACTTGATCTGCATTGTTTTCAAGATAAGGTTTATTGGGGTAGATCATTTGAAATTTGTTGTGGAATATTGCTACAATTTATATTCGCTTATGTGAAAATATTGCTAAAATTTATACTATTTAGTGAGAAATATTGCTACAATTTATATTTGTTGTCTGAAATATTGCAACAATTTGTCATTGTTATTGTAAAATATTACTACAATTTATATTTGTTATAGTAATAATATTGCTACAATTTATATTTGTTTATGTGAAAATAATGCAACAATTAATAGTAGTAATAGTGAAAATATTGCTACAGTTAATATTTGTAAGAATGAAAATTGCTACAATTTATATTTGATAAATGTGAAAACATTGCTAAAATTTATATTTGTAAGAGTGAAAATATTGATACAATTTATATTTGTTAGGGTAACATATTGATACAAATTATATTTGTTTATGTGAAAATGTTGCTTTAATTTATATCTGTTAGTGAAAATATTGCTACAATTTATATCTGTTAGAGTGAAATATTGCTACAATTCATATTTGTTTATGTGAGAATTATGCTACAATTTATATTTGTTAGAGTGAAATATTGCTTCAATCTATATTTGTTAGAGTGAAATATTGCCATAATTTATGTTTGTTAGTGTGAAATATTGCTATAATTAAAATTTTGTAGCGTGAAACATTGCCATAATTTATGTTTGTTAGTGTGAAATAATGTTATAATTAATATTTTAGAGTGAAATAATGCCATAATGTATGTTTGCAAGTGTGAAATATTGCTACAATTTATATTTTCTATTGTGAAAGTATTGTAGGATTCGGGATAATCTGGTTACTCACTCAATCAGAAATTATTTTGTGCAAACTCAAGAGTGGCTTACAAAAAAAAACATGTAATTTCTTACTTATCACCCAAAATATATGTTTCGGGTACTGAAAAGGACCATCTCAATGAGCACCCAAAACATATGTTTAAAATGATGGGTAAGACAATATGAACAGTTTTATACCCAAAATTTTGTTCAGCTAAACTTGTGTTATATGTATTTAAAGAAGCTACGAAAATTGTTAAAAACATGAATAAAAGTTGGAAGTTTGTAAAATTGTGCAAAATACTCACCCCGTATTTATTCATTGTTGTCATTTCTTGATTGATCAAATCTGTCTACTTGGTTATACAACTTTTTGTATGCTCAACCTTACTGAGCATGATATGTATCCTGCTAATACATATCATGCTAATAAATGTTAAAATGCCAATAATTGTTAGCATTTTAACATTTATGAGCATGATAAATACAACTTGGAGATTGAAAGAAAGACTGTCTTGGTTTTAAGAGCAATTGAAATTTCCTTCTCAGTTGAGTTGGGCATGAAAAAAGTTATATACAATCTATGCTTGATCATGCTAAATATTTTATACACTACACCTTACCCCAGTTTTATCCATTTAAAATGTTAGATTCAATTTATTAGCACTATGATGTGTTTACTAAGAAAGTGGAAAAAGGTGTGAATCCTGATCAGCTAGTTCTCAGACACAAGGTGAACTTGATCTACACTGTTTTCAAGATAAGGTTTATTGGGGTAGATCATGTGAAATTTGTTATGCAATATTGCTACAATTTACATTCGCATATGTGAAAATATTGCTACAATTTATAGTTGTTGTCTGAAATATTGCAACAATTTATCATTGTTATTTTAGAAAAATTGCTTAAGTTTATATTTGTAAGAGTGAAAATATTGCTACAATTTATATTTGTTAAAGTGAAAATATTGCATCAATTTAAATATATGTTAGTTTGTAAATAATGCAACAATTTAAAAGTGTTATGGTGAAAATATTGCTATAATTCATATTTGTTTATGTGAAAATAATGCAACAATTAATAATGGTAATTTTGAAAATATTGCTGCAATTTACATTTGTTAGAGTGAAAAATTGCTACAATTTATATTTGTTTAATGTGAAAAACATTGTTACAATTTATATTTGTCAGAGTGAAATATTGCTACAATTTATATTTGTTAGAGTGAAGTATTGCTGCAATTTATATTTGTTAGAGTGAAACGTTGCCTTTATTTACGTTTGTTAGTGTGAAATATTGCTATAATTAATATTTAAGAGTGAAATATTGCCATAATGTATGTTTGCAAGTGTGAAATATTGCTACAATTTATATTTTCTATTGTGAAAATATTGTAGGATTCCGGATAATCTGGTTACTCACTAAATCAGAATTTATTTTTGTGCAAAGTCAAGAGAGGCTAACAAAAAATCATGCAATTTCTTACTTCTCAACCAAAATATATGTTGTGGGTACTGAAAAGAACCATCTCAATGAGCACCAAAAACATATGTTAAAAAATGATGGGTAAGAAAATATGAGGTTTTGTACTTAAAATTTTGTTAAGGTCAACTTGTGTTATATGTATTTAATAAAGCTAGGATAATTCTTAAGAAACCTGATTAAAAGTTGAAAGTTTGTAAAATTGTGCAAAATACTTACCCTGTATTTATTCATTGTTGTTATTTCTTGATTGATTAAATCTGTCTACTTGGTTATACAACTTTTTGTATGCTCAACCTTACTGAGCATGATATATATCATGCTAATACATATCATTCTGATAAATGTAAAATGCCAACAATTGTTAGCATTTTAACATTTATGAGCATGATAAATACATCTTGGAGTTTGAAAGAAAGACTTATCTTGGTTTTAAAAGCAGTTAAAATTTCCTTCTCAGTTGAGTTGGGCATGAAAAAAGTTTAAATAATGTAGGCTTGATCATGCTAAATATTTTATACACTACATCTTACCCTAGTTTTATCCATTTAAAATGTTAGATTCAATTTATTAGCACTGTGATGTGTTTACCTAGAAAGTGGAAAAGGTGTGAATTCTGATCAGCTAGCTCTCAGACACAAGGTGAACTTGATCTACACTGTTTTCAAGATAAGGTTTATTGGGGTAGATCATGTGAAATTTGTTGTGGAATATTGCTACAATTTATATTCGCTTATGTGAAAATATTGCTACAATCTATACTTTTTAGTGAGAAATATTGCTACAATTTATACTTTTTAGTGTGAAATATTGCTACAATTTATATTTGTTGTCTGAAATATTGCAACAATTTATTATTCTTATTGTAAAAAAATTGCTACAATTTATATTTGTTAGAGTGAAAATACTGATAAAATTTATATTTGTTAAAGTGAAAATATTGCTACAATTTATATATATGTTAGTGTGAAAATAATTCAACAATTTATAATTGTAATAAAGCAGCAATTTATATTTGTAAGAGTGAAATATTGCTACAATTTATATTTGTTTGAGTGAAATATTGCTACAATTTTTATTTGCTAATGTGAAAATATTGCCACAATTTATATAGGTTAGAGAATATAATGCTACAATTAATATTTGTAAGAGTGAAATATTGCTACAATTTATATTTGTTAGAGTGAAATTTTGCCATAATTCATGTTTTCTAGTGTAAAATATTGCTATAATTAATATTTGTTAGAGTGAAATATTGCCATAATGTATGTTTGTTAGTGTGAAATATTGCTACAATTTATATTTGATAGAGTGAAATATTGCTTTCTTTTATATTTCTTATTGTGAAAATATTGCTACAATTTATATTTGTTTATGCGAAATATTGCTACGATTTATATTTGTTTATGTGAAAATATTGCTGCTATTTTTATTTGTGAGTTTGAAATATTGCTACAATTTATATTTGTTTATGTTAAATATTGTAGAATTCTAGATAATCTGCATAGGGCCAGTTAAGCAAATTTTTTAGCGTAAAATTGCAATCATTTTCTTATCCTTCAGTTTTAACATGTGTTATGGGTTCTCTAAAAGGACCATCACATTGAGATGGTTCTTTTAAGTACCCACAACATATGTTTTGGTTACTCAGTCAGAAGGTTACTGTAAATTCTGATTTCTTTAGGGTTTTATTTTCACGAAACTTCGCAGATTTCGGAAAATAAAACCCTCGTGAATTGGCAAAATCATTCTGTCATTTACAGATGTAGTTAAATCATGCCCAAGTTACGACATTTTAACGTGTCAAATATGTCTTTTAACTTTATTCACAAAAAAAAAAATTCATGCAAAAATAAAATATTTGCGAAAATACCCAAATTTACAGTATTTTGTACAAACTCAGTGGTATAAGTTAAAGTATATGTATTAAATAAAGCTTTTAAAAGAAAAAAATCTGTTATAGTGAAAATATTGCTACAATTTATATTTGCTTATGTGAAAATATTGCTACAGTTTATATTTGTTAGAGTGAAATATTGCTATAATTTATATTTGTTAGAGTGAAATATTGCTACAATTTATATTTATTAGAGTGAAAAATTGTCATACTTCATGTTTGTAAAGAGTGAAATATTGCTATAATGAATACTTGTTAGAGTGAAATATTGCCATAATATATGTTTGTTAGTGTGAATTATCGCTACAATTTATATTTGATAGAGTGAAATATTGCTATCTTTTATAATTTCTATAGTGAAATAATTGCTACAATTTATATTTGTAAGAGTGAAATATTGCTACAATTTATATTCGTTTATATGAAAATATTTATTGCTACAATTTATATTTGTTATATTGTAAGAATTTTGTTACAATTCATAATTGTTAGATTTAAATATTGCTAAGATTTATATTTGTTTATGTGTAAATATTGCTACAATTTTTATTTGTGAGTGTGAACTATTGCAACAATTTATATTTATTAGAGTGAAATATTTCTGCAATTTATATTTCTTTATGTGAAAATATTGCTACAATTTCTATTCATTTACGTGAAATATTGCTACAATTTATATTTTTTATGTGAAATATTGTAGAATTCTAGATAATCTGCATAGGGCCAGTTAAGCAAATATTTTAGCGTAAAATTGCAATTATTTTCTTATACATCAGTTTTAACATGTCTTATGGGTTCTCTAAAAGAACCGTCACATTCAACTGGTTCTTTGAGTACCCACAACATATGTTTTGGTTACTTAATCAGAAGATTACTGTAAATTCGGATTTTTTTTATTGTTTTATTATCGCGAAGCTTCGCTGATTTCAGGAAAATAAACCCTTGTGAATTGGTGAAATCACTCTTTTGTTTACAGATGCCCATGTCATGAAATTTTAACCTGGCAAATATGTCTTTTAAATAAAATTCATGCGAAACTAAAATTCTTGCGAAAATTTATGAATTTACAGTATTTTGTACAAACTCCGTGGTATAAGTATATGTATTATATATAAAGCTCTTATTTTCTAATATTAAAAAAAAGTCTGTGACTTTGTTAAATTGTTGAAGATGCTTATTCATCCTGTATTGTAATTTCTTAAAAGATTAAACCTGGCTCTGAGGTTATACAGCTTTTTTTATGTCCATCTTAACTGAGCATGAAATTATCATGCTTATAAATGTTAAAATGCCAACACATTATTAACATTTTAACAGTCATGAGCCTGACAAATACATCTGAAAGTTTGAAAGCAAGAATTTCTTGTTTTTTCTGCTTAGGTAAGTTGAGCATGAAAGAAGTTTTATATCCTTAAGACCTGGCCACGATGTTAAACTTTATTCATGCTCAACTTAGCTGAGCACAAAATTTTAACATTTATTAGCATGATAAATACGGCATCTGAGAGACTTAAAGCAATAAACTTCTTTATCAGTCGGTATTTTAGTTTTCATGAGCAGTTGAAAGTTCAAGCTCAGTTGAGTTGAGCATGAAAA
The DNA here is from genome assembly GCA_964019695.1 of Loripinus fragilis. Taxonomy (NCBI): domain Eukaryota; kingdom Metazoa; phylum Mollusca; class Bivalvia; order Lucinida; family Lucinidae; genus Loripinus; species Loripinus fragilis. The sequence continues at coordinate 13,201,283 of OZ026519.1, read as the reverse complement.
AATTATAACCTGGGGACTAGATCTTCTTAATCAATTCAAAATGCTGGATTATTATTAATTGCATGTGTTTACATGGAAAGTGCAAAGGTGTGAATCATGATCAGCTAGTTTTCAGACACCAGCTGAACTTGGTCTACACTGTTTTCAAGATAGTATTTTGGGGGGATAAGTGTTAATAATAGACTGTGATGTTTTTGAGCGGTCAAGGTATTGATGAGACTGTACATTTCTGCTGGCTTGTCTGAATATTCCTTGCAACTACCTACTGTCCTGCCAGCCAAGAGTGACAGTAACTTCATGTTTTGTTTACAAAGTTATTAGGGATTTACAATCGATAGATCACCTGTGTATTAATCCTATCTGCAGGATAGGATTACTTCACAAGTGATCTATCGATTTGCATTAGCACAAGTGGAGTGTACAAGTAAATGCTTTACTTAACAATTAATTGTAAACAAAACAGTACGTCACTGTCACTCTTGGTTGGCACAATAGTAGTGGGTCTAGAGGTGTACTTTTTTCTGACATTGGTACTTTCTATGTGTAAATAGTGAAGGTATTGGTGAGACTGTACATTTGTGCAGGCTTGTCTGAATCTTCAGTGCAGCTACCTAGTGGATCTAGAGGTGTAAGTTTTGTCTGACATTGCTACTTTCTAAGTGTAAGAAGTGAAGGTGTTGATAAGACGTTTGTGCAGGCTTGTCTGAATCTTCATTTCTTGATTATCTTGTGATATGTACTTGCTATTTGTTGTTTTGCTAATTGATTTTCTGTTGACCCAATCACCCTGTAATGTGTATACATTTAATGGGCCTTGACGCAAGAAAATCTCTCTTCGGGGGTTTGCGAACAACAAAGGCGCAGACCAGCCTGCGCATCCGCGCAGTCTGATCAGCGTGTTTGTTATTCGCTTATGGGAAAGTATCATATCTAAACTTGCTAAAAGCAAAATTTCAATTTTCTAGCTAGTCTCTGTAGCTAAGGAGACAGGTTTGAGTCTTGCTTTTCAGAAACCCCGAAGACAGGTTTTGTCGCATCGAGGCCCTAATGATGAATACAGTAAAACCTCAAAAATTCTAACTCTGATTTTTAGAAATACTCACTAATTTAAATTAGATTTTGGACACAATGGATTCAAAGAAAAGGGCATTTTTATGAACCGTTTAATCATTGTTTATTTAAAACGTGTTAAATACATGAAAAGTAACATTTCAAAGAGACGATTCTTTTACATGTATATAGCATGTTTAGTGCATATTGAATAAAACATATGTGTGATAGAAAATATACTTAATAATCAGGTTTGGGGATTCTCTTTCTCTGTTAAATTTGAACTGATAATCCTTAAGATTTTAAACGAAAAAGATTCTACTGTAAATAAGATGGGCAACAACGCAAGAAAACCTGTCTTCAGGTTTTTCGAAAGAGCGAGACTCAAACCAGGCTCCTCGGCAATAGAGACTAGCTACAATAATGAAATTTCGTACGAAGCAAGTTAAGATATGATACTTTCCAAAAAGCAAATAACAAAGGCGCTGATCAGACTGCGCGGATGCGCAGGCTGGTCTGCATCTGTGTTGGTCGCAAAGTACGGGAGACGGGTTTTATCGCGTCGAGGCCCAGATAAAGTGTTATATTTCTCTAGATATTTCGACAAACAGTATAAACTCGGATCAGCTAAATTCAGAAGGAACATCATTATCAGGGTTTGTCTATATGCAATTCTAACTATTTACAGACTTTGTCACAAAGTGAAATGATAGGAAGAAAACATGTCTGAATATTTAGAGGAAGTAAATAAGCTTTATTGTGGAAATACTGCAATTTACATTTGTTATTTTCTATGTATGAGTTGTAAAATACAAACAAAATGATCCGTATTTTTTCCATTCATTTTATCCGATTCAATGCTTACTCCTAACTTTGGGCATGACCTAAAAATGCCACAGTCACATGTTCTGTTGAGGTGTAGATCAGATATCTCATGGAGGCTCATTGGGTAGTGGGGAATAAAAATGCCCATATCTTGTGATATATGGGTGGATCCTGAAAATTGTGAGATGGGGTCCAACTCAACTCTGAAACAGTTGGGTATTTTGTTGTTGTTTTAGCTCACCTAAAACGAAGGCTCATGGGTGAGCTAATAGTATACCAGTCACTCTGGTGTCCGTCCATCTCAACATTTTCAAAAATCTCCTCTGAAACCACTAGGCCAATTAAACTCAAATTTTATATGGAGACTCCTTTGGACTCAAGAACGAAATTTTGTTCAAATGGTCCTAGTCTGGAATCCAAATTTCAGGAAGTGTCAAAATTTTTGTTTACCCTACATGATCTTTGCCAGAAGTTTTAATGCTTGATTTGGGTAGGTAAATGTTAGTGGTCTTCAGTCCAGGTGGGTATATAAAATTAGGTCGGCAAAAATCTTCAAAATGGCCGTGATTCAAGATGGGCGATAAAATTTTGAACTATATTGAACTGAGTGAAAATCATACCTATCTTGGGTTTAATGGCATCTAAGTTTGTCAAATGTTGAAACTTACATGCATTCAGTTTATGCGTTAAAAATGAGAGCTTTTTAAACGATATTCTGGTATTCTCCGGTGTTACATACGTTACTTTATTAACATTACTCCCTAAAAATCATAATATTGACTGTTGTTGTTTGCTGTCAATGTTGATGGTCACCATACAGGCAGTCAAACACCACACTCATAATGTTGATGGTCACCATACAGGCAGTCAAACACCACACTCATAATGTTGATGGTCACCATACAGGTAGTCAAACACCACACTCATAATGTTGATGGTCACCATACAGGTAGTCAAACACCACACTCATAATGTTGATGGTCACCATACAGGCAGTCAAACACCACACTCATAATGTTGATGGTCACCATACAGGTAGTCAAACACCACACTCATAATGTTGATGGACACCATACAGGTAGTCAAACACCACACTCATAATGTTGATGGTCACCATACAGGTAGTCAAACACCACACTCATAATGTTGATGGACACCATACAGGCAGTCAAACACCACACTCATAATGTTGATGGTCACCATACAGGTAGTCAAACACCACACTCATAATGTTGATGGACACCATACAGGCAGTCAAACACCACACTCATAATGTTGATGGTCACCATACAGGTAGTCAAACACCACACTCATAATGTTGATGGACACCATACAGGTAGTCAAACACCACACTCATAATGTTGATGGTCACCATACAGGTAGTCAAACACCACACTCATAATGTTGATGGACACCATACAGGCAGTCAAACACCACACTCATAATGTTGATGGTCACCATACAGGTAGTCAAACACCACACTCATAATGTTGATGGACACCATACAGGCAGTCAAACACCACACTCATAATGTTGATGGTCACCATACAGGCAGTCAAACACCACACTCATAATGTTGATGGACACCATACAGGCAGTCAAACACCACACTCATAATGTTGATGGTCACCATACAGGTAGTCAAACACCACACTCATAATGTTGATGGTCACCATACAGGCAGTCAAACACCACACTCATAATGTTGATGGTCACCATACAGGCAGTCAAACACCACACTCATAATGTTGATGGTCACCATACAGGTAGTCGACACCACACTCATAATGTTGATGGTCACCATACAGGTAGTCAAACACCACACTCATAATGTTGATGGACACCATACAGGCAGTCAAACACCACACTCATAATGTTGATGGTCACCATACAGGTAGTCAAACACCACACTCATAATGTTGATGGTCACCATACAGGTAGTCAAACACCACACTCATAATGTTGATGGTCACCATACAGGTAGTCAAACACCACACTCATAATGTTGATGGTCACCATACAGGCAGTCAAACACCAAACTCATAATGTTGATGGTCACCATACAGGCAGTCAAACACCACACTCATAATGTTGATGGTCACCATACAGGCAGTCAAACACCACACTCATAATGTTGATGGTCACCATACAGGTAGTCAAACACCACACTCATAATGTTGATAGTCACCATACAGGTAGTCAAACACCACACTCATAATGTTGATGGTCACCATACAGGCAGTCAAACACCACACTCATAATGTTGATGGTCACCATACAGGTAGTCAAACACCACACTCATAATGTTGATTGTCATCATACAGGTAGTCAAACACCACACTCATAATGTTGATTGTCATCATACAGGTAGTCAAACACCACACTCATAATGTTGATGGTCACCATACAGGTAGTCAAACACCACACTCATAATGTTGATGGTCACCATACAGGTAGTCAAACACCACACTCATAATGTTGATGGTCACCATACAGGTAGTCAAACACCACACTCATTCTTCACTGTTTGCAAAAGTACCATTCTAACAATGATTAAGTAATACATGTGTATCACCCAAAAATGTTTATTTTCAGTATATTATGTTCTGGGTGTGCTTACAAGAAAGATCTCTTTTAAGCATAGGTTTTGACAGGAAGTGATTACAAGTATAAAAATCTGCCAATATAATCCATTGTACCCACAAATTAATTCTACATAAACAGGTACTTCAAAACTATTGGTGTTCAAATTATCCAGGTTTTACTGTATTGACCAGGTTTTACTGTATTGACATTCAGATGGCTTTTCCCTTCCATCTTAATAGAACAAGTATGGGATTGCCCATTTTCTATTTAATGGGTCACAGGTAGACACTCCTTAACTATGATGCAATTCTGGCATGAGAAATTCGTTTTTGCCCCAGACTACTTTTTTCGCCAACTGCAGTCACATCCCTGAACACAGAGGAGTTAAGGACTCACACTTAGTCACTAGACCTTTTTTTATCATTGCAAACAGTGTAGACCCTGATGAAATGCTGCATTATGCAGCATTTCATCAGGGTCTTCACTGTTTGTCGAAGTACCTGTTAGCAGGTTTCCAGAATAAAAAAGATTTTAAACTCACACTGGCAGACCCAGACTCTGAATCTGTCATTGCTAAATCCAGGAAAATCAAGACCCAGTCTGAATCTGCCATTGCTATATTCAGGGAAAGAATTAAAGCAAAAACAAAAATATAAAAAATATTTTATTGCACATACAGTCTACCTAATAGCTAAGCCTAATATTACTACAAGCTAATTTATCTCAGAGATTCATGTAAGAACTGGGCATAAATTATATAGGCAGCACACAAGATTTTGGTACCTATCACATCTGCTGGCAGAGAAGGTTCAGATGAGCCTGTGCATACACACAGTCTTGCTAGAGCCTTCACTTCTTGTATACTCAAAGTATGGAAGTAGATAAAGCCTCTGACCAAATATTAGACCTCTGATCCCTCTGGATACATCAGCATGGGTGTTTAACCCTTTCTATAGTAATGGATTCTTCCTTCTGGTTTGATACAATATACTTGGGATAGTCCATTGTACATATCTAGGGGTGTCAGGTTATATTTTTCAAAATATTATTGAATTCTTTTGTCTGAAGATCTTTTTTACCTTTACAGTGTAGACCCTGATGAAATGCAGCATAATGCTGCATTTCATCTGAGTCTTCACTGTTTGCAAAAGTACTTGTTTAAGGGTTTCCTGAATACAAAGGGTTAAAGGAGGTTCTCGTGCATATGCGATAAGTACCAAAATCTCATGAATTGGGCAAACATTATAATTCAGGGTTCCCACAGAAATTCAAAAACACAATTCCATGATTTTCCATGATCAATGGTGTAATTTCCATAACTATTAAATGCACGGCCTCCTACCTCCCCTTTAGTGGCATCTTCACCACGCAGAGCATTAATTCAGAATGCAGCAACTGTAATATATTCAAATAAACATGCTTGTGGACCATGCATGCATTTTGAAATACCACCAGTAGCCAGAAAACTAGCTGTCAGACACACAAGTTTTGTGTGTCTGACAGCTTGTTTTTTTGGCAACTGATGGTTTCGTCAAATCATTTCACAAATTTCCATAATTTTCCATGAATATTCAGGTTTTTTCAAATTCCATGATTTTTCCATGCATGCAACTTTTTTTTGCAATTTTCCAGGTTTTCCATGATTTCCAGAGCTTGTGGGAACCCTGTTATATACTGTGTTTTTCGTTATAAGCAAACTGGGCACATAACTTTTTTTAATTTTTCTATAATTTTAGAAAACAGTGTAGACCCAGATCAAGTGGCTTCTGAGTTAGTATCAAGCTGATTGGAGTTGTTATTCAAGAAATGATTAAGCAAGGACAGTATTCGACAAAATTAGTACACTGTGTACATATTAATTTTTCAAAATTTCATACCATAATGAAGCAAGCTTATCAGAATTCACATGGATTTTTATCCATATTATGAATATGTATTATTGCCTAAAACACAGTGCATATGCTATTAACACATATGTATTCATCTTTGAAAATCCATGTATAAATAAGATTTTCATCTTTGCAAGGTTCAATATTCTCAGTGGCAGCAACTTAATTTCCCATAAGTTGATCTTTTAATCCCTCTTATATATAACTTGGCTCAAGAAGGCCGATGGAAGAACTTATAGGTATATTACAGGGGTTAAGAAAAATTCAAAATGAGAAAGACAAAAAAATATGTAAATAATATTACAAAACTATTTGTACAAACCACACTTATTTTGCAATAAACTCTGAGTTATCGCATTTGAACTACTAATTAAACTGTCTACATAACTTTTTCAAAATTTTATACCATTTTTTGATCAACTGGATGAGAAGAATCCACTCCAGTTGTTATTCATCCACGTGTTGGATCCAAAATAAAGGAAAAAGAAAACACATGAAATGTGTCTGCAAAAGACAGGCATTTTTACATGAACAATTTAACTGCAAACTTGGTCAAAATCGGTTGAGAATTAAGAAGTTATTACTAGACAATGAAGTTAACCTGTAATAAACTGTCTGCACTGCCATTTTGAATATATAATGATATGCTAATGAGATGCATAAAATCTTATATGTGCATCAAAATATAGTGAAAATATTCAAATCGGATTTATTTCATTTTTGCATATTTAATTTGGTTATGATGTGATAAACTCACAAATATGTGACATGCAAGTGATGGTGTGGGATATTGAGAACAACACCGAAAGAGAGAGATACTGTGTGAACCCCAATAAGAGTAGCTACCTATGTTTTAATATCCCAAAATATGAGACCCAGGGCATTGAGTTGGTCATGTCAGGTGAAAAAATCCCCTGCGAGGAGTGCACTGTTCACCTTGGAATCACTAGGGACATAAAAAATAAGGTCCACATGGAGGAAAAATTAAGTCTAGGTCGTAAAACAGCATACTCACTAATGGGGGCGGGGTTTCATAGTGTGAATGGACTGAAGACATCCCATAATGGTCATTTGTGGTCTACCTTTGTGGTCCCAAGGGTCATATACGGACTTGAAACCTTATCCCTCATGAAAAAGGACATTGAAAACCTTGAAAAGTTCCAAAGAAAATCTCTCAGACAAATACAAGGTCTCCCTGATAAAACCCCAAATTGCATTACTCTGGCATTGCTGGGCGTGTTGCCCCTTGAGACGGTTATACATAAAAACACCTTAAACCTGTTCATGGGTATTGCACGTAACAGTAAATTCATTGAGTATGATATAGCAATGAGGCAGCTTGCTGTGAAAACTCCCGATGAGAAAAGCTGGTTTAATATGGTCAGGACTATTCTAGGAACATATAACCTGCCTTCAATTTTTTTCCTATTTGAGAAACAAATGTCAAAATCAGAATGGAAGAGAATCCTTAATGAGACCGTGCATAGCCATATTGAAGCCATGTGGCGGGCTGACATGGCTGAGAAATCTTCACTGAAATATATAAATCCAAATTCCTTAAAAGTAGGGCAAACCCATCATGTATGGTCCACTGTTAGTAATTGTTTAACAGATAGTAAAAGAGCTCAGCTTAAATGTAAATTGCTTACGGGCACCTACATCTTGCAAGGTAATAGGGCTGCTTTTAATCAATACACAGTGGACCCTACCTGTAAACTGTGTTTAGCTGCACCCGAAACAAGACAACACTTTATAGCAGAATGCTCAGCATATGAACCAGAGAGAGGCGTCTATGCCGAGAAGTTGCGAAATAACCCAGTTCTCCCTGATGAACTCAAAAGTGACTTGTTGAACCCAGAACTGTTTACCCAGCTCACCCTGGATGCTTCATTCTACATTAATGGGTGTGAAAATTTAGAAGCCCTAGAATTGCATTCCAGAGAATATATATTACAGATACACAGGAAAAGAATAGCAAGCCTTAATCGTCAAATTTCAGAGTGCTAATAATTACCAGCTTCTGTGCCTGCGGAATAATGTGTTAAACCTGTAAATACACAGACTGTATATACATTTCACCTCACCAGTTTAAGACTAATACGAGCTCACTGAACCTTTACACCTTATGGTGGTGCCTCGCTAAGCCAACGGGGGAACTCTAAGAAGAATAGAATAGAATATGGCAGGTTCCATGGAAAAAGTTATGGAAACTTCAAATGCATATAACTTCTTTATTTCTTGACAGATTTCGATAAAGTTTGCAGCAAACTGATTTAAGAGAAAAATTCTGTCTTTTAACGGTCATTTATTGTTTTGTGCATGCTTCCCTTTTATATACTGAGGGACTTTAAAAACACACCATTTTACATTCTCTGTCTCGTCAACACAAGATTGATTTGAGGATGTTTTTTATCATTTTTTATCCTCTTGCAAAATGGACCATGATTTGCCATGATTTCGATTTGCTCATGCTGTTCATTCTGACGTAATATCGACGTAAGTGTTTTTCAACAATTGTGGTCTGACAAATGTGAATTTGATTCAATTTGAAATCAAACACTTTTAGGTGGTAGCCAGATGTCTTAACAAATGGAAAAACACAAAAGTTTACAGAAATAATCGTTTTATTACACTCCCACTCGCAGCCTTGTTATGCTAATGTCAGTCTTAACTTTTCAAACATCAATAACAGACAGATGACGCCCGCATGTGTCGCGATACTTTTGTCTTTTATGCAACTGATTGAGGAGTATTTGTTGGCAACAAAAAGATTTTGATTATTCTTGATCATTTGGATATAAACGGCAAATCACGTCAAAAATCAATGATGTCATGTGGACGTAATGAACGTTGCCAGAGGCCTAAAACTTCATGATTTGATTTTGTCTTTCCTTTTGCTTTCAAGAACATGTATTGGTTTGAAAACTTTTTTTCGTTCATTATGGAAGGTATGGGTACTCTGTGACTTTTTAAATTTGCCACAGCGTTTCGATTTTCTTCTTGAATGCAAGCTAAATGACGGAACTTAACATTTTTATTTTTCACATAATGAAAATATCCAATTTTCGACATAAATTAGCATTTAAGCAAGTGGTGCGTTTTTAAAGTCCTTCAGTATAATTAAATTGCACAACTGGAATGGCTAAAATCAGTGATGATATAGCATTCACAACTCAAAAGCACTCAGTGTTGCTAACTTAAACATGTTACGATGTAATTATTACGTCAAATAAGGTAAGTTGATAGTTCTAATTAATTTTGATTGCATGCTGGGTAATTTTACATGCTTTTTTGTCGTCTGCTGACATTTTTCTTTTTTTTTCAAAACAATCTTTCAGGAACACTATCAGAGTGACAAACCGTTTGGATCCAGATCAGGACCGACCTGTCGGTACTCATCTGGGTTCAAACTGTTTGCCAATGTGTATCAGCAGATGACAAAAGACTCTACTAGCAAGGAAAAAATTAAATTCATTTCCATAAAACATCCTCTTTTACTCGCTCATATTCAAAGTGGATTTTATTTTTTTCCATTTAATCATGCTACCATGTATTTTAAGAAATTACTAACTTTATATTTTTGTGTAGCTGAACACCATTAAATAATTAAATGCAAGGATTGTAACAAACTGTGTGTACCAACACAAAATGCTACCTGAAGAAAATGGCAAGCTGGACATGATTTCGTATACATTTTAAATGGGAAAACAGGAAGCAAATACCTTGTTTTAATTCATTTTTTGCATAGTATATTAGGTTTTGTGTATTATTTAGCCAAATGTATGAACACATATATAAACTAGTTACACTGGAAGAAAGCAATCAATAACACATATTATCGTTTTGATGTCAGAGCTTTTAGATTTTAAACATCCTTTCCAAAACAGCAAACAGTGAAGGTCCTGATCAGATTGAACCTGTGGAACTGCACTTTTGCCTAATATTTGATCAGTAATTACAGGCAGGGGAGTAGCTACATATATGCAAAAACAACGCATTACATTTGGACTAAAAGCATGGGAAGATTCTATAACAATTCTGATGGATTCTTGATGTTTATGTGTACAAAAAGTGTGCGTAGAACCAATATTAATCTCTTTAAATCCAATTTTGACAGAATTTGTGATGATGTTGGTATCGCCTCTTCATAGGCACCCTTTGATGATTTGTTACCAATTAATGCAATGTGAATGAGGGCCTGATCATTTACAGTTTTTATAATCTACCATTACCAAGAGTGTGTTTATCTTGGCAAACAGCGCAAACCCTGATGAGGCGCCGCATTTTGCGGCGTCTCATCTGGGTCTATGCTGTTTGTATATGTTCCTTTTTCGCATGCATTCAGCCTGTTCCACAAGTGCATACTTTGAATTTAAAACAGGTTTAGACATGAACTTACTGTAAGCCTGAAAAAAGTTCATGCCATACTGAGTTGACTATAATATAGTGTTGACTGCACTGTATCAGGTCTGCAGAGAAGAGTGTGCATTTGAAAATAACTTTTCTTATTTCTCAAAGAAAATATGTTGTGGGTGCTCAAAAGAACCATCTCAATGAGACAGTTCTTTAGAGCACCCAAAACACAAGTTTTAACTATTGGATACGAAAATAACTACAATTTTACACAATTTTCTTTTCTTAACAGGACCTATGCTGTATTTTCAAAATCTTAGAGCATTTACCACACTGCTGCAGCTATATGAAAGTGCCTTCCTCCAGTGTAACTTTCACAGATCATAGGTATAAAATGTACAAACTATATAAACTAGCACAGTATAAATGTATATACAAAAACAAAAATATAAACACCATTCCATACAACACATATTACATATTTAAACATATATTCACAGATCTATATCACCCTCCAATGGTATAATATCACATTAAACTCGGTAAATCATACATATCTATTATATACAATTCAGTTCCCTTTTAATGCTTTCAACTTTGGATGGAGTTTGTAACATTGACTTGGTCTTTAGCTGAACCATGTAATCAAAGGACAATTTTCCACAAAAAAAACCCAACAAGGCCTATTTCAGCATTTTGAGGCCGACTTTCTATGGAAAGTCGGCCTCACAATCCTGAAATTAGTATTATTCCTGAAAACTTTCACCCATGTATATGCACTTATTAGGTGAAATACTGCATTTTCTAAAGTTCTAACTTTCAGGGGGTCTAACCATGATCCAGCACCAAATTCCAGTTATAATATGGGCCTGGTTGGAAGAAAACCTGTCTTCAGGATTAGCGACAAGTTTATGCTCTCACAGCCTGCTCTGCAACAGAGACTACATGCAGCTATAATAATGAAATTTTGCATGTATCAAGTTAACTCTCTTTGAGTGTGAATTCAGACTAACAAGGTCTTGATTAGACTGTACTGATGCACAGACAGGGAGAGTCATTTTTGTTCACATATGCTTCTCGACGCGAGAAAACCCGTCTTTGGGGATTCCGACAAAGCAAGACTCAAACCAGCCTGCTCAGCTACAGTGACTTGCTAGAAAATTGGAATCCATCTGAAGCAAGTTTAGATATGATACTTTCCAAAAAAGGGAATAACAAAGACACTGATCTGTCTGCGCAGATACGGAGGCTGGTCTGTGCCTTTGTTGTTCGTAAACCCTGAAGAAAGATTTTCTCTTGCCGAGGCCCATACAACAAAGGCTTTCTTGTGATGTCTCCCATATAAGGCCTGTTTGTTGCTCACAACCTAAAACATCATTTTGGGAAGTAAAATTGGACATTCAAAAAAACCATATTTGGCAGTTTTACTGTAATTGGCAATTGACTATGTTTGACCATATTTAGCATTTTTAAAAAAATCATAGTTGGCTATGTTTTACCATGTGTTTTTATCCTATTTGAGATTCTGGATATTAATAGATTATCTTATCCTTATTATAGTGATAAGTAATGCCTTAACTTCTCAAAGAAAGACCAAGCTAGAACTGTTACACTTAAGCTCCATGAAATACCAGAAATCCTCTATCTCTAAAAATGTACATATGCTCCAGCTTTTTGAAACTCCTGTGTCTTAAAGCTCTTACAAATCTTTTAAAAATAAATATATAAATAGAACATTGCAAATGGATAACAAAATACCCTGGATTTCAATATCCTTTCATAAAGTTCACATAAATATTCATGCAGTTCTATAAAATTTTCAACCCTACGTCGATCATACCTTCAAATTAAATAATCTGGTTTGTGCATCAATTATTGCCAGAATTTTAATTATTTAGTTATAGGCTATCAAATGTTATGCTGTGGTACTGTGATCTCAGTGAGACATTTCTTTAAATTGTCCACAACATATGGTACTTTACAGATCTCTAAACATATCTTTCAACAGCAAATAATGTTAGTACTCGTAATTTAGAAACATACCTTTGGATTTGAAGTCAGTAATTCCAATACTTTAAATTGAACATATTCCAATACTTTAAATTGAACAAACTCTCATATATGAGTGCAGATCTGAGAAAAGGGTCCTTAACCCCTTCAATGCCTTACCCCGAGCAGTGCTCGCTTTGAAAACCGCTTCCTATACCCCACTGGTACGAACCCCGCTCGTGGTACACACGTCATTGTTTATATGCCTGTTGTTAGCCCGATAATAGTCAAGGGACATAACTCACTTATCCTTATCTGTTCTAGAATGAAAGAGGTAATTGTTTCAAGATTTATACCATAACTCCGTGGCGCAAAAGCTTGCTTTTCACAGGGAAAATGGCCCTTTTGATGAAGAACTATTTTTTTTTCTCCAAAGATGGCAGTCGATCGTGGCATTAGTTCATTGTGTTTTTTTGGAAGTAGAGGTTATTTTGGAAGTCTAAAATGGCTTGTGTATGGATGACAATTAATATTAATTGGAATCAGCAGTGGTAAATGGGGAAAATGCCTGTCATTTTCACATTTTGAACCAACCATTCCAAAACAATGATGTTGAAAACCAAAGTAGACATTCATGTATTTTCAGCTGTTGAAAAAATATTTTTATGACATGCTATCACTCGAAAACAGTATTTCAGACATTGGACCAAATGTCTCAAGCAAGCAGGAAAAATTTGGTGCAAATCCTTCAGTGGTTATGATCTTGTACGAAATTATATGTAACACTACAATAACATCAAAATAGCCGTATTTTCCCCCAGCGTATTGCGAGCACTTATATACAGCAGTGAAGGGGTTAAGGCATTCCAGAAATTATTACATAAGAGACATTTCAAAAGCACTTAAAATTACAAAATTTCACATGCTTTTATATAGCACGAAAATGTTTCTATAACTTGATGTCACCAAAGTAGCAAACATTTCTGAATATATTTAAAGTATTGTATGAGTGATGTTGCCATGGCAACAATTTGATCATAACCCATTCAAGGGTGCATACGGCATAAAAGGTATAAATTCATACAATTTCATTGGAAATTACATTATCAGATATATAATGCATGTGAATACATTATATTTGTAAGATGTTTATACTGTCAGAGCAAAAATATAACCAACAAGCAACTGGTGACCAGCACGCTGACGTCATATTAGGGTTAACGACCTTCTTGACATCACACTTTCAACTGGATTACATATATCGCTTCTAACCTCCATATATTCGTCAATATTGAAGATAATTGCTTCAAATTTTCAGGAAATGCTCTTAATAGGTAGTACTTTACAGACTTAATATATGCTTATTACAGCCATAAGGTACCTTTTGTGATATCCTGGCTCATAATGACAGTCCCATGGGTGCAAGTTCAAAATATCAAAAATCTTAAAACTTAAAATATTAAGCATTTCAGATCTAAATAGTCAATAGCATTAATGGTAGATAAAAGTGTAAATAAATCTGAAAGGTTATTACATTTTAACTTATTTAGGTTTTTGAGGCTGACTTTCTATGGAAAACAGCCTCAAAAACCTGAATTCAGGAATAATCCTGAAAACTTTCACACTTGCCATACTAATCAGATCAGGACAAATGTACATGCTTTATATGAGTCTTACTCACACCCGTTATAAATACCATAACCTAGGTCCAGGTCAACCTGCCAACAACCAACCTGATTGTCCAATCTGGGCCTAAACGTGACAAAACCTGTCTTCGGGGTTTCCGACAAAACGAGACTCAAACTAGCCTCCTCAGCTACAGAGACCAGCTAGAAAACTGGAAAGTTGCTCGTAGCAAGTCAAGATATTAAACTTTCCAAAAGTCCAATAGCAAAGTTACTGATCAGACTGCACAGATGTGTAGGCTGATCTGCCCTTTGTTGTTCACAAACCATCAAAGACAGGTTTTCTCAAGTTGCGGCCCATTTGATAAGGGACTCAATTTCCTTTATTCTGTTTCTGTGGGCATTGAAAGCAATGTTTTACAATTGCAAAAGTTGCAAAAATTAACAAAATGTACTGTTTTGATTAGTCAGCAGCTGCCTTGGCAACAAAAGCTTGAAGTGATGACCCTTCAATCACCGAGGTCTGTAAACTTGTCAGCTGCACCTCTTCCTCTTTGGAGTTATCAGCTGACCCTGTAAAATATAAGATGTTCCATATTAACCCTTTATATTCGGGAAACCCCTAAATGAGTACTTTTGCAAACAGTTAATACCCAGATGAAATGCAGCATCATGAACACTCTCAAAAAGACCAAAAATTGGTTTTCAAGAACAATTATTGCTTAATGTAGGTCAAAAGCATTGCAGAATGCTCCAAAAGAGCATTCTACAATACTTTCAACCTTCATTTATTCACCTTTTGTCATTAAAATCTTTGTATTGTCTATTTTTGAGTGGCTGCTTAAGACAGGCTTTACTGTACTTCTAGTTTCCAGCCAGTGCAGCAGTGAAATTTCTCAAGAAGTATGGTTACATGTGATGGATGAAAAGCAGTGTAGATCCTGATCAGCTGAAGCCAGCTGATCTGGATCAAATAGTAGGTATATTCTTGCACACCGGATATTAAGGATATCTGAGATTTTACCCTGATAAAGAAAATCTTATCTGACCCATGCTATCTTACCCAGGACAATGAGGACATGTCAAGTAACGTCATCCTGTGAAATTGCATCTTAATGTATTCAGGGACTTCTGGAAGCTTATTTTAAAATAAAAAAAATAAATAAATAAAAACAGTGGTGAGCAAGAAAAAGAATCCATTATTCATGTGAAGGTAGGATAGAAAAATCCGTCCCTCGGGATCACCCTTTGTCATCACTCGGCAAGCCTCGTGATGCCAAACGGCAATCCTCGGGACGGATTTTTCTATCCTACCCTCACACTCATGATGGATTCTTATATAGTTTTGAAAAAGTTATGTACACAGTACACTTATTAGGATGATAATGGCAATAAGTACTATATTTGAACCAGTCCATGTGATATATAGAGAATCTTACAGGAGTGCTCATGTATCATTTATTATCAAATTTATTAAATGAATTGATAAAAAGCGATATAATGTGAGGCTTGCCACGCTTTTTCTCCTATTTTTGCATTAAATTTAATAAAATCAATAAAACAGGAGCTTGAATGTAAGATTATATCTATCAAATGATAATCAAATTTACTTTGAAATGGCATTTTTGGCATGAAAAAGTCAATACAGTAAAACCTCGTTATATTGCCCCCCTATAAACCGCCAAACTCGCTTACCGCCATAATTTTCCCTCGTTCCGATTTCCACAATGTAAAATTCCCTAGTTAAAGGTTCAAATTCGCTTAACACCATCCACCACTCATTTTAAAAAAACAAACAGGCTTTTTTATGCATAAATTCCCTCGTAATTACTGCCACTCAACCTTGTATCAGTATCGATTAGTGGATCAAAGGTGTCACAGACTAATCATGCGAGAAATCAACGACATTGCAGCGGTGCAGATAATTGCAGTGAACAATGCAAATTGATGAATTGAAAAGTTTCAACTCAGTAAGTGAAGGTGAGATGTTTTTACCTTTGTTTGATCTGAAAAATTATAATTATTTTTCCATCAGTTTGTTTAGTTGTTTGTTGTGTAAAAATGTCTCAGTCTTAATTATTAAAGGAAATATAGGAAAATGATAATTGTTTGTCATTTTCCTATAATGCCTTTGTAAATTTCCATGGTAAACACTTTTTGGAGCCATAACATGACCACATTATTTCCAAATCTGTGTCATAACGTGAGGTGTTATAAAGGACTGCACTGTATAAGCGCATAGAGTTCTTTTTGAGTTTACAGTAAAACCTGTCTAAAACGGCCACTCTCAAAAAGAACCGAAAATTGGTTTTCAAAAATAGTAAGTGAGTATGATCAGGAAATATCACAATCACAAACTGCAGACAACCCCGTGGCACTGCGAGGAAGAGCCGCTCAACCATTACGAGACACCAGGAAGACAAATTAAGCAAAGCAATCAGCTCTCTCTTCCCCATCAACATGATTGCAATACTAGAATGGACATAAAGTAACGTAAATTACAGACTTCCACAATGGGAGTAACAATAAACAAAAAGTCAACAACAACAGAACCACCGCCTTAGAATGGACAGCAGCCTAAGCCACCGGGGGGCTTATTTATTCTTATATTCAATGCATTGTCGCAAACAGGAAGCGCTCTTGCACGCACTAACCTGTAAACTATAAATTCTGTCACTACAGAAGCGCGAGAATTGAACGGGACTAACCAGATATCGCTAGCTACCCAAAATTCAAAGCTTGAAATACAAAGAGATCTAGGTATCGTCAGGTCTCGCGAGAATGATATTCAATGAATCATTTGCAAACAGCTACTGGTAACATCCGCCGGTGTAGCAGTATCCACTTACATCTACGAAATTACCCGTTTTTTTCTCACCAATAGCGCATGCGAATCTTACTATGTTGACATGTAACTGATGAAATCCAGACCTCGATCTATCGCCAAACTCGTTATACCATCAAAATTCCCTTTTCTGGATGGTGGCGATATAAGGAGGTTTTACTGTATTTCATCATTACTATGGACGTCACAACATAACGTTTCTAAATATGTAAACCACTAGTGGGTTTATCGATTTTAATGGATGGCATTATATCACTCCCAGACACAACATCATGACATTAATTCATATTGAACATGCTCCAAGTTATTCTTTATACATCATGCACAGCTATCAAGTGGGGTTAGATGTCTAGCTTTTGGTCTGACTCACGGTCTTATTCTATACTTTATGTATGAGAGCAGCTAAACCTGTGCCAAAACTGGCAAGAGGTACAAGCTTGTCTAAGCCTTCACTAGTCACCTATGAAATAATCTCTTTTCAGGCCTCCAGATAAGAGTGTTTATTTGAAAATTACCTTTCTTATTTTTCAACCAAAACATATGTTATGAAATAATATTTCTTATTTCTCAACCACAACTAACACAACATATGCTGTGGGTACTAAAAAGAATTATCTCAGTGCCGGAGCAAACCTTTTTCTTTACGAAAACTCCTCATTTAGAAAAAAGGCATAAAACCGTCTAGAATCACTAGTCTTTTCGTTAGTCTCCCTTTGATGTGCAAAACTATTTCAGCATTTTGACAATGCCCTTAATCATGACAAATAGGGAAACTAATACAGTACCTTGAGGCAGATTAAACTGTTTATGAGATGGTGCATACAGAGACAGAAGTCCAAACACATAAATATTCCACATACCATAGACACCTGAAATTGAAATCCAACATAAACAAGTAATTTTTTTTTTGTGTGGCTGTGTTCCTTGGCTGTACCAGTACTGGCCAGAAGGGTTTATGGTTTTGTGGTTCTATGTCCAGGAACACCCGAAGGCTCACACAGCAGTGGTTCTGGTTTTAAAGCGTCTCAGAAGACGGGGCAATGGCTTAAAGTCTCATCTGACAGACTTGGAGAAGCCGGGAATTGAACCTGAGACCCTGGTTTAAAAGACATAGGTTTATCCCCTACACCACATATATTCCCTGACTAAATTTGTTGGTGTTATGGCTTTAAATAAGACAAATTCATTCCTAAAAAAAATTAAATCACTCACATATTTTCAGAAAAAAATATTGCGTTTAGTTTGTATTTCTGACTAAATAAATAAATTTTGTATTGTATTGTATTGACAGTTAATAGTATGCCATCTTCAACAGATTAACACAACAATGACAAATACTCTATTTACATGTAATATCCAACATAATGGCCAGAATCATATTGCACAGTTGATCTAAAATGAGCTACGACTGAGATTTCCAACAATGTGGTATGGGTGACCAGCAAAGCCTCAGATCAGCCTGCGCGTAAGCGCAGTCCGATCAGAGGCTTTGCAAGTCGCTTGATTATTCTATGAGTGTTAAGCTACTGACCGAACATCATTTGGAGTTTCAAAGCTTAAAAAGAATCTGCAAAGGCTTGTCTTGTTTGTTTGATTTGATTCTTTACATCCATCAACAGTCTTTCAGTTAAACAGGGACGGGTCTTCCTGGGTTGGACCAGTACTAAGCTAGGATAAATGTGTCTTGCTCAAGGACCACAAGGCACTGACTCCGGTAAGGCTCAAACCCGCGGCCCCTCGGTCTTGAGTCAAGCACTCAACCACTGAGCCACTGCGCTCCCACAGGCTTGTCTGAGTCTATTTATGTCAAAATGCTACATTGTTGGAAATCACATGTCGCGGCTCAGTTAATAGTATGCCATCTTCAACATAATAACACAACAATGACAAATACTCTATTTACATGTAATATCCAACAATATTGTACAGTTGATCTAAAATTATAGTTGTTTAACATGTATGAGGAGTTAAAATACATCTACAGTATCTGCATTAAGGTATATTACATAGAAATGTCACACTAGATTGGGTCTGATAATGCCTCATAAACAATTGATGGAATTTTTGTGAAACTTCTATTGTATAATGACCATAGTGTGGTATTGCATGTGAAGTTTTGTGATAATGTCATCATTATAACAGACATTCACATGTAGTGTGTCAAGTCTTGTTTGGTTTCCAACAGGAGCAACCTAATTTGAAACTGTCCCCTGCTGAAAATTTAAGTTGCAAGTATATCAACAAATTCTGTTGCAGATAATTGTCAAGAGAAAATTACATTTTTGGGGTGATCGGTTGGAAATAAGGTCCCAAGGTTTGCTTATTTTTCTTGCTCAGCTCAACTGAGCATGAACTTGATCATGCTCATTAATGCTAAAATGCCAACAGTTGTTGGCATTTTAACATTTTTAGCATGATAAATAGTTAAATACAACATCTATGAGTTTGAAAGCAAGAATTATCTCTTTTTTTTCCAGCTTTTAAATTTCTATGAGCAGTTGAAATTTCATGCTCAGTTGATTTGAGCATGTAAAAAAGTTTCATAACATTGAGGCTTGGTATCTTAGCATGTATTTCTGATCACACATACTATGCACTTACCTGTCATAAAAGCACTAGTATATTCAAGGCTGATGCCTTCATCTCCCCACTTCCACTGGCCTTCACTCAGCTGACCAATGATGAAGAAGGTCACTGTCAGGGCCGCATTAATAAGTGTTACCAGCATTAGGAACTTGAATCTGTATATGAGGCCCTGTAATTGAACAAATAACAAAATACAGCTGATATATATAGCACTGTCAGGGCCACAAAATAAGTGTAACCAGCATTAGGCACTTGAATCTGTATATGAGGCCCTGTAATTGAACAAATAACAAAATACAGCTGATGTAAAAATCTTATGTTCATTCTAGAGAATGCAGATACTTTGTATATGGTCTGAAAATGTGCATGTGATTTGGATATTATCCTAAAATTATTCTTTTTATATTTTTTTTTCATTTTGTGAACTTAGTTGACATTATCCAGCTTCTCAGATGCAATGAGTGGGTAGTTTATGAGTGCAATAACTTGATCTTTTTGCAAATTTGCAGGAGATTTGATGATGGTATGATGATGTGCATGAGGTCAAATAATAAAAAATCAACTTGTGAATTTATCATTTTCAGCATATCAGACATAATGAGTGGGTATTTGGTGAGCACAACTTCTCTTACAGTTTTAATAAAATCTTTTTGGAACTTTGCAGATGTTTTGTTCATGGTCTGAAAATGTGCATGAGGTTTGGACATTATCGACAAACTTAATTTGAAAATTTGTTCCAACTTGTGAACTTTGTCGTTTTTCTTCATCCTAGACGTATTGAGTGAGTATTATGTGAGTGCAACTCCTCCTACATTTTTTTCAATCATTTTTTAATCATTTTGTAACTTTGCAGGTTCATAATCTGAAAATGTGCACGAGGTTTGGAAAATATCATCAAAACATTACTTATATTTTTTTTCAACTTGAGAACTTGCATCATTTTTCGGCATCTAAAACATTATAATGATTCATCGCATCAATATTGTCAGATAAATCTATTAAATAACAAAGCACAAAGTCTCGACATGTGGTCGGCGAGGTCTATTTTTTCATACAAGTTTCAATGACAGAAAGAAAATTTTGTGGAAGAGAAAAATTTAGCTATAGCTCAAGTTTGTAAAGCACACATAGACAAAAATCAGTATACCCCAATCCTCAATATTAGTTGTATAAGAAGTACAAAAAAATTATATATTCCAAATAGAGCCCTCCATCCTTAATACGATAATCATGTTGTATTGGTCTCTTGTTTGCTTTAACCCTTTTATTCGGGAAACCCCTAAACCAGTACTTTTGCAAACAGGGAAGACCCAGATGAAATGCAGCATCAAAAATACAAACTGACGGCCCTAGATATGTAGAATGGACTATCCCAAGTTTATTGTATAAAACCAAAAGGAAGAATCCATTAGTATAAAAAGGGTTAAGGTTGATACTATTGAATTGCTGAATATAGCTTAACTCTTTCCTTGCTAGCAGTGACTTTTGTTGTCTTCTGATAACCTTTGCAGACAGTTGGATCCAGATCAGCACAGACAGAATGAAGGTCCTGATCTGGATCTAAACTGTTTGACACTCTGATTGTGTTCCTGTTTGTGTTTTTTTTTTTGCTTTTTTGAAAAATGTAATTTTCAAAAGTAAATTAGGAAAACAGTCAGCAGATGACAACAGAAGCATAAAAAATTATCCAGCATGCAGAGCTAAAGAAAGAAAAGCAGTGAATTGCCAAGTTTGTTTACTGTGTCCCTATTGAGAATAGTTGCTTCATTATCATCATGTTTTAAATAGAGGATTTTATATGAGTGCTCATGTTTTATTGAATTTATTAAACAAGTTGAGGAAAAGAGATAAAATGCCAGGCTTGCCGAGCATTTCATCTCTTTTTCGCAACTCGTTCAATAAATTCATTAATACAGGAGCACAAATGTTAGATTCTATTTAACAAATGACATTAAGATTACTTTGAAATCTCATTTCTGGTTAGTTATAATTTTGTCATTATGTGCACACATTGCTATGGACGTCATAATGTTCCCCGAACATCTGTAAACCACAAGTGGTTTATTGATTTTATTGCTTGATGTTATTTCACTCCCAGACCCGACCTCATCTGATAAAAAAGTCTTATCTAAATTAAGAGACATACCATATAATATGCTCTCCGTCCACTGCTCATGTTTGGTAATGTTGACCTCTTTGCACTGATATTTCGGAAGACTAGCACAATCATATAGCATAAGAAAAGGAAGTAAAACGAGGCTGCAATACCAGCGATAATAATAAATGCAAGCTGAAAGATTGTTAAGGAAAATGTTGTTTTCAGATAAGTGATTTAAATTTAAAAGATACCAAGCCTCCAGATAAGAGTAATAGAGAGTTATATTTCTTCTAGTTCATACAGGCACGATTGTGTAAAATTCAAGGACTTTTCAAGGACTTCTCAAATAATTTCCTACTGTTTTCAAGGACTGAAAACTTAGGAAAAATACTGATTTTCCCGTTAAAATTCTACTTCTGAAATGCTAGAGTCCATTAGTAGAGATATTAGTTTAAGATAATTAGTATAAAATTGTGGTGCCTTTAATTTGTGCAGCATATGCTGCACCAAATAAAGGCACCACAATTTTATACTAATTTAGGTCTCCAAAAACACTGTTGAAGAATAACTTGAGGAAGTCGTATTACATATTACTTCCTTATGTTCCTTATTGCATACACTTTTTAAGGACAAGTGAATGACATTGTGTTTGCAGGACGAGTGAAAATTGCAAGTCACCCGTCCTGCAGGACAAGTACAATATTGAAATATTTTTGTCCCCTGCTATCTATATCTGCAACTACAACCACCATAATAAGGATACAGCAAGCTTAGTTCCAATACCAGTCACCCAGATACTGAAGAATGGGTTGGCCAATTGCATACCCCTGAAATGAAACAAACAAATATGAGCCGTGACATGAGATTTCCAACAATGTGGTATTTTGACAAGTGTAGACTCAGACGAGCCTGTGCAGCCTCCTGTTAAGCTTAGTATCTCCAATTGTTGTTCAGTCAGTAGCTAAACACTCATAAAATATGCAAGTGACTAGCAAAGGTTCTGATCAAACTGTGCGTATGTGCAGGCTGGTCTGAGCCTTTGCTTGTCGCACATACCACATTGTTGGAAATCTCATGCCATGGCATGAGAAAGTCAGGAAAAAATCTAGTGTAATTCCCTATGTCTTCAGCAAAATTGGTAAATTTCTTGGTGACACCTGAAAAATTCTGCAGATGTCAAAACATCCAAAATGTTAAAATTAGTAGAATTACATTGGTATCTATATTTCAGTTGTTTAATCTTCATAACAATCTTGGTAGAAGGTCACCAAAGTACTATTTGTGTCAAATTACTTTCAAATCAGCTGAGGAAATGAACTCTATAAACTTTAAAGCTTCTGTTAAGGTTGTTAGATGCATTCTTGTACAACTTTGTATAATTTATAGAAATAAAATAAAGTTTAAACTAAATCAGCTGAATAATTTTTCACAAGTAGATTTTTTAAAGTTTAAAGGGAGGAGTGTACTACATAAAAATATCCATCATAGCAAAAAGTTAAGACAATGCAGCAATGGAAAGCAATTACACTGAGCTTAACTTATGTTGACATGGGTGAAAGTTCAAAATTTCCAAATTCTTGAAAGTTCGAAATTCTCCTACTAAATATTCACAATTTGAGCCATGACACGTGATTTCCAACAATGTGGCTCTTTGACAAGTGTAGACTCAGATGAGGGTGTACAGCCCTCTTTGAAGCTTAGAAACTCAAAATGATGTTCAGTCAGTAGCTTAACTGTCATAGAATATTCAAGCAACTAGCAAAGGCTCTGATCAGACTGCGCATACGCGCAGGCTGATCTGAGGCTTTGCTGGTTGCACATACCACATCTCCCATCACGGCTCATTTCAAGTGTTAATGGTAAATCGTCTTAAAACAGACTAACAAATCAGAAGCTATAACAGGGTAACAACCTACGTCATAGCATGGATGTCACAAACACGTAGATTGGTGCCATCTTTGATTTACAATGTAAGATTTTCCCTTCATAAGATTATACAAATAAGTGTCTGTGAAGACTAAGCAGTCTAGGCAGTGCCTAACATCACACTTGGACAGAATATATAATGGTCACACCCAGAAATGCCATTGCCTTTGTAATCATTCACCCCCAAATATCGTAGGGGAGGAAACAGAGATGATTTTTGCAGAGATGTAGTGTATACATTTATAAAAATAATATATTTTACAGCTAATATCACCAATCTTACCAATATTTGTGTGATTGTAGTTAGCAGTTTTCCTTGACTATCATTCATAACGATTATTTGCTGATGGAAAATCAAAGGAGCATTCAAAGTGCCAATTTTGATATCGTAAACACTTATTTTGGCTATAAGCTATAATGCTATGAGGTAGATTGTTATCCCTCCATAAGTATCTTCCTAATTCAGCATTTTGAGGCTGACTTTCCACAGAAAGTCAGCCTCAAAATCCTGAATTCAGGAACAATCCCGAAACCTTTCAGCCATGTGTTGACCACTTTATATGTTCACAGGCTATGGCTCACCTTTCTGAGATCTCAAAGAGAAGAAGACAGAAACAGCCAATCACAATGGCCAGAAGATGTTTCCAATACAGCATGAGACGATTTCTTTCTGTTTGATCCTGAAACATACACAAGGTTCATGCAAAATGTGTAAAATTCAAGGACTTTTCAAGGACTTTTTAAAGACTTTCCTCTTGTTTTCAAGGTTTAAAAACTTATATAAAATACTGATTTACACATTAAAATACTACTTCGGAAATGTTGGACTGCTTAACTTTAGAAAATATTTATAAAATTGTGGTGCCTTTATTTGGTGCAGCATATGCTGCACCAAATAAAGACACCACGATTTTATACTGATTTTGGTCTCCCAAAAAGTGTTGAATACTCCTGTAAATGGTAAAATTCAAGGACTTTTCAAGGCCTTTGCTAGTTTTTGCAGTATTTTTCCAGGCAAATTTAATTTTCAAGGACTTTTCAAGACAGTCCTGTATATTCAAGTACTTTTCAAGCCTGTGGGAACGCTGATACTTCTAGTCTCTTAACTCATTCTTCACTATTATTAACACATAGGTTCAGTTTTGAAGACTTGTTTGTTTGTTTGTTTGTTTGTTTAGTTGTTTTACGTCCCAAGTCAACAGCTATGGTCATTGCGGGACGGGCAGTTCACCTAACCACACTTTTTTCCTGGGCAAGCTTGAACAAGCAGTTTACCAGTAATCGTGCACATACTTTCGCTTGTAACTGACAACAACCCTTCATGAATGATTCAGCGGAAGGGAGGAGAATGACCGTAGAAATTATTTCATGATCAATCTCCACGAAAGTATGGGACCGGGCCGGGATCGAACTCGCGACCCCTGGATCTGCAGTCAGCTTCGCATCTGTAACCAGACACGTTACCGACTGCGCTACGCGGCCCGGTGTTTTGAAGACTTTTTTTTTTTTTTTTTACGCTCAAAAAAGTTTTGAAGACTTTTTGAGCGTAAAAATGTTTTGGTTGAGCAATAAGAAAATGAATTTTCCATTATGGATTCTTATCAAGAGTCCTGAATAAACCTATTCCTCCAGATAATTTCAGGAAACAAAGTTATTTTGTTTGTCTGGTTTGTTTATTTCTTTACGTCTCAGTCAGCAATTTTTCAGTCAAGTCGAGACCGGTCTTGCTGGGTTTAACCAAAAAAAGCACAGGATAAAGTATCTTGCTCAAAGACACAGCACAGTGACTCCCCTGGCAGTGAGACTCAAACAGCAACCCTTTGATCCCAAGTCTAAGGCTCTATAAACTGAGCCACAAAAAAGTTAGGGATGATCCATTATATATTTTTGAGGGGTCACAGTTTATTGTTTTAAATTACAAAATGCATGTAATGTAAACAACTTTTATTATTTGTTGTTTACATATATTCAAGGTGATAGTAAACAGGACGCAGGATGAACTTTACATCCTTTGAGTAGATTATTGTTTTACATGTTTCACTAAAGCTTCAATTGTAAATGACTGACTTATAACTGACCATCACAACAAAATGTCAACTAGAAACAACCAAAGAAAGTTTGTTTGATTTTGTTTTGTGGTTTTACGTCCCAGTTAAAAGCTGTCAAGATGGTCAGCTAACCTAACCGCACTTTTTTCCTAGGCAAGCTTGACTAATGGGTTAACCAGTACTTCATGCCATACTTGTTACTGACAACAACCGTTCTTTAATCAGTGGAAGACAGAGAATGACTGTAAAAAACATGTCATGATCAATCTCTACAAAAGTATGGGACCCGGTCTGAAACAAACTCACATTCCATGGAGCTGTAATTGGACTCCCTACTGATTGCGCTATGGGGGGCCCCCATAGCGCAATCAGTAGGGAGTCGGATTGGGGGCAGGCAAAGAGGGAAGGATCCATTTGAGATAAATGGGTGACTCAGCCTACCATGATATGTTCTCCAGCAAAGATGATCCAAAAACTCATCAACATAGCATAGAAAGCTCCCTGTCTGATATCTGTCACTATTAACATCCATGGCATATCGATGGCCAGTGTCAGCCATTCAAGGGGACCTGTTCATGAAAGAGAAATTACAATTTAAACTAGCTCAGGCCTCGAGGTTATAAAACTTGAGTTCATTCTCAAACTCAAATAAAGCACACTGATTGGCTGCTTGCGGACACGTGTCCGCAAGCAGCAAACCATTGCACTTTATTTTGAGTTTGAGACTGTACTCAAGTTTTATAACCTTGAGGCCAGGTGATAAATAGAAACTCTTACATGAGTGCTCATGTATTATTGAATTTATTAAACATGTGAGGCATTTTATTGCTTTTCCCCATTAAGTTTAATGAATTCAATAATACAGGAGATGAGGAGAAGGAATATTAGATTCTATTTATCATATGACACCAAAAGTACAAAGTACTTTGAAGTCGAGTTTTCTTCCTGCAAATCTCAAGATCAAAAATATGTGGCACTGTTATGACCATCATAACTAAGTTTACTAAATATATAAACTAGTGTTTAAGAGATTTTAATACGTGGCATTATAACACTTAGAGATGTGACATCATGTGATAAATAAAGAATATAACAATTAGATTTATAATTAATGATTTAGAACAAAACAATCAGATGTGAGGCTTAATGAATTCAAAAATCTAGCATTAATTTACAATAGCTTTATCGTATGACACTAAAGTTTCAAAAAGATCAAGGTAAAGTTAGATACCCAGTGCCTATATGCTTTGGTAGAACCTGATGAAGTTCAAACTGCGGAAAATGTGCCAATATTTAATTTGAGGATTATAGTCAAATGTCATGCACATCTTCAGACCTTGTTAAATTGTACGAGGAGTTGCATTCACAAGATACCCAGTGTCTATATGCTTTGATAAAAACTGATTAAGTTAAAGCTGTAAAAATGTGACAAAATTTAATTTGGGGACTACAGCCAAATGTCGCGCACATTTGAGACGTTGACAAAAACACATGTAAAGTTTCAAAAAGATCCGGCTAAAACTGTAGAAGTTGCATTCATAACACACCCAGTGTCTAATTGCTTTAAGCCCCAAAATGACTAAGTTCAAATTGGTAAAAAAAAAAAATCCGAGAATTACAGTAATCCGAGGATTACAGCCAAACATCTTGCACATTTTCAGACCTTGACAAAAACACCTGCAAAGTTTCAAAAAGATCCTGCTCAAACTGTGGGAGGAGTTGTGTTAACAAGATAGCCAGTGTCTAAATGCTTTAAGCCCAAAAATGACTAAGTAAGTCAAAAAGTTACATAAATTAATCTAAGGATTACATGCAAACGTCATGCTCATCTACAGAATTTGACAAAAACACCTGGAAAGTTTCAAAACCATCTGGCTACAACTGTAGGAGGAGATATGTTCACAAGACACCCAGTGTCTTAACGCCAATCGCGACAAAAATCGTCTGCTTTTCTCATCTGCTGAATGTTTAAGAAGACTCTATGGCAAACAGTGTGGACCCAGATCTGTTCTGGGTCCACGCTGTTTGCTTCTTTACTTATTCGTCAGTAATGCTAGGCAATTATTTGCAGCAGATGACTTCAGCAGCCTACATTATCAGATGCATTTTTTTCTTGGCGCTTTAAGGGTTAAGTGCTGAAATGTACATTCTTCCTGCATCATGGTTGTCACTGTTGGTCAAGGTGTCAAAACTTACCCCACTATCCAATGCAATTTTTTGAAAAAGAGGGTACTTGTATTTGTTAGAGCCTCTCAATACAATTTTATGAATTATGTTTTAGTTGTTTTGTGGAAATGTTTACTTTAATGCCGGCCTATTCGGGAATTCAAATGGAATTGATGTAGTGATTATAGCTTTGCAGAAAATCGATAAAAACACACATGGCTGGTGAGAACATTTGACTAATATATATTGACTCCAATATGTTATTTTAACCCTTTAATACTTACAGTTCAGTACTGACAAAGAGATTCCCAAGGCAAATAAAGTTCTGAAAATATAAAAAGAAACTTCATGAGTGATAAAAATAGTTAAATTGAGGGATCCTAATATATGTAGTACAGTTGAATCAAGTGCTCAAGGCTAGTATTATATATAGGCCCTAACAGTGATGCACCGATAATTAGCAATAATCGATTAACTTATCGTTAGAGGTCAACATATGCGATGATCGATTATGTTTTGTCATAATCGATGATCGGTTAAAATATTATGGGTTAAGTTCAGCTAAGATTTATACTTATTTCTCATATTCTTTAGTCATAGAATGACATCTAGGTTGTTTCTGAGTTCAACTGTTAAAATCTTTCTCATGTAGCTTTGATACATGTGAGACATAAATTTTTCTATCAGGGACAAGCACTGTTTGTTGATGTTTCTTTTCTTGTATGTGTCTCGACACATTTAGTATCTAAACAGAAATAAATTACAGTTAATAACTGGAAAGCTGTTAACATTTTTTGAGAAAGGCCTGTGAAATGAGTCTTAAGAATACCATTGAGGCTATAAAATTATTGTCAGCATTTCCAAACAAGATAGAAAAAGAAACTTTGATAAAACTTAAAAAAGTTGCCAAACTACATATTAAGACACTACGCTACAAAATAATTATATGGAAGGCACTGGGAGTGCCATAATAAAAAAGCAGCCATTTTTAGTCCATGATTATAATGGATACATGAATTTTTCAAGGATTTACAGTGAAGCATGCATGCAAAAGCAAACTCATTAGGAACTGATTATAATCAGAAAATCGCATCGACAACAGCAACCGATTCCAACCGATGATCGATTATGATTTCCAACTGATGTCCCACCACTAGGCCCTAATGTTATAAAACTTTTTATCTCAACTCCTATGAGTGGGAGCGCTGTTGCTCAGTGGTAGAATGCTTGATTCCAGACTGAGGGGCTGCGTGTTCGAGCCTCACCGGCGTCACTGTGTTGTGGTCCTTGAGCAAGACACATTTATCCTAGCTTAGTACTGGTTCAACCCAGAAAGACCTGTCCCTGTCTAACTGAAAGATTGTTGATGGGACGTAAAGTATCAAATCAAAAAACAAAAAAAAAATCAACTCTTATGAACATTATTTTTTTCCAGACACCAAGATTACAAAATTTTATTCATTCTCAACTAAACTGGGCATGAAATTTATCCTGTTCATAAAAATGAATCGAGCAGCGACATGAGATTTCCAACAATGTGCGACCAGCAAAGGTTCAGACCAGCCTGAGCATACACGCAGTCTGATCAGAGCCATTGTTAGCCGCTTGAATATTCCATAAGTGTAAAGCTCCTGAATGAACATCGTTATGAGTTCCTAAGCTTAAACGGAGGCTGCACATGCTTGTATGAGTCTACACTTGTCAAAATGCCACATCGTTGGAAATCACGTCATGGCTCAATTCTTTTCACTTGTGATACAAATAATAAAACCAGAAGAGCATAAGGTCCCGAGTGCTCATCTGCCACTGAGTCACAGGTCTAGATCTCCTTAATATAAAGTTTAACTGACCAAATTTTGTAGAGCCTTCATCCCAAATGCTTAATATCAAGGGCCTAGTTCTTTGGCACTTTGGTTCCGGAGATAAAGCTTTTGAAGGGCTTTTACCTTTTTGGTCATGAAACTGAACAATACAGTCTTATTTTTGTTGTTTTAGTGAAATCCAACTTCAATTTGCCATTAGTTTCTGCCAGAGAAAAATATGTTTAAATACATGATGGCAATTCAATATGAGTGACCTTGGCTGAAAGGTCACCAGTTTACCTTGACCTTTGGTACTTATCTTTTTTTTATCCTGATCAGATGACAAAGCCACCCAATCAGGATCCACACTGTTTTCCACTCTATATGTAAATACATGTTTTTAGCTTGAATGTTGCGGGTTAACAGAATAAAACTTGGAGGAGTGTAGTACATAAAACTATTCAGGATGACCATATAACAATCTTTCATGAGTGTGAGGGTAGGATAGAAAAATCTGTCCCAAGGATCACGAGGCTTGCCGAGTGATGGCAAACGGTGATCTCGAGGGACGCATTTTTCTATCCTACTCTCATCCAAATAATGGATTCTTTTTCTTGCTCACCATTAGATACCACATTTTATTCTGAAGAAAGGCTCCCAGAAGTTCCTGAATACGCCAAGATGCAACATGTTATGATGGCGTCACTTTGACTTGACGACCATGTGCATGAGTTCCAATACAACCAATGCATTTAGCCCTCACGTGACAGCCTGAGTAAGATAGCATGGGTAAGATATGATTTTCTAACCAAGGGTAAAATCTCAGATGTCCCTATCCGGTGTGCAAGAATAGTTAATATTACCATACCTTTCCAAAAGATTAGCTGGCCTAGTCAACAGCCTTATTCTTCTCCAGTACCAGACGAGAATAGCCAGAATTACTGGAAACATCACTGTCTTCAGAGACCACCATACCTGGGTGAAACCTCCATTCTGATGAATAGCCTGAAACAGTTATATAACAGTAAAATCTCAAAAATTCAAATTCGAATTAATTGTGGATATTTTGGAATAGAGCCTATTTATGAACTATTTTAAATAACTGTCCATAAAAACATATGTTTCGGGTGCGTAAAAGAAACGTCTCCGTGAGACGTTTCGTTTACGCACCCAAAACATGTTTGTAGGAAAAACTGAAAATAATCAATGGTGGGGGGGGGGGGGGTAAATAATTTTATGTCTACCTCCCTATAATTCGAACTACTGAAAATTCAAATTAAAACCTCTAGTTCGAGGACTTTGAATTTATGAGTGATCATGAGATAGGGTACTACTTATTGCATCCTTGAACGCAAGTTCAAAACACACAAAATCATGAACTTTAAAAATTCAAATCATAAAACTTGCTGTATGCCTACAGAAATGTCTAGTTAAATTTAAATGCCCAATTGTCTAAATGTATTAACTGAAAATAAACGAGAGAAGCCATTATAATTTTCTTCATTCAGTATTTTAGGCTCAGTTTCAATGGAAAGTCATCCTCAAACTCCTAAACTCAAGAATACTCCCGAAAATGTTCACCCATCTTATTGTTTCTGTGTAACATCACCAGTTAAACAATCATGCACAGCTATATAGTGGGGCTAGAGGAATAATGTTTGTTCTTTGCCATATTCTACCATACTTCTATGCTTTAAGTACGCAAGCAGGCAGTCTGTGTAACATACAGGCAAATCAAATGGATTTAATTTTTGACATTATCAAATCAGACACTGTGTAACATATTGACAAGTCACATGAATGTAATTTTTGACATTATTTATACAATTACGTTAGTTTTTCAGTTATTACCACGGTGTACAGTGGCCCCTCGCAAATTACATATAAAGTGTGTTTGACACACCCTGTTTTATGCAAGCACTAAGGCTTTGAAAAAGGTATTCTGGCTGTGGCCCGTCATTATCCTTGGCCTGGCTGCATATAATAAGTGTGGGGCATTGTTAGTTTGAATTTTGATAATGTTCTAAATCAGGCTTCAATCCTGCAGGGGTCAGTGATTTTTTTACCTGCACATCCTCCCACTTTTGTGCATAGGTATGTCTTTGGAATGCAAAGTTTTTATTTCAACGAGTCCCAGGATGCAATGGTATTGCATACTTGTCATGAAAAATAGTGTTCTGGACTCGGAAGTTTGCAGTTGGGACTCATTGATATGGGAACAGGGAGTCCCAGGACTCATAAGCCCAAATTTGTAAATAAATCACTGAGGGGTCAACGTAAAAATTTTGTCAACACAATGTCACCCCTGCTGTTCCTATATACAATTACAATCAGACACTGTGTTATATACTCCCAAGTGAAATGAATATCATTTTTGACATTATCCAATTGGACACTGTGTTACATACTCGCAAGTCAAATGGGTATAATTTTTGACATCCAGACACTGCATTTAATGGCAAGTCAAATGAATGTATTTTTTACAGTATCTACTCAGACATTGTGTAACATACTGGCAAGTCAAATTAATGTTATTTTGACAGTACTGTGTAAAATTCTGGCCAGTAAAATGAATGTAATTTTCGGCATTATCCAATCAGATATTGTGTTACAAACTCACAAGCCAAATAGATATAATTTTTGATAACCTATCAGACACTAAATGTTAAATACTTGCAAAAGTCAAATGCATGTAATTTTTGACATCCAATCAGGCACTGTGTTACATACTCACAAGCCAAATGGATGTAAATTTTGACTATCCAATCACAGCAGTCTACTTTTTAAAGCCATGTTTTTTTCTGTGATTACATCTGTTTTCTTGTCGAATGAAGCCTTTAGATATGTGCCTGTATATTTATCTATTCAATCACATCGCCTGCCTTTCTAGAGTATCAAACTAGTGGATTTTATTGCACCTGAAGCAAGTCTTGTCCCCTTGCTGACATTTGTCACTTGCATACACATTGCAAAGTTTCACAGTTTTATTCTGCCAAATGCTTGACTGGGCACCGATATTTTATTCATAAAAATGGAATTATACTGTGCACTCACTTGTAAAAAAAAAATACCCTACTGGCATTGCTTATTACCCAAATGGAAACCAAGTG
Source organism: Loripinus fragilis (assembly GCA_964019695.1). Taxonomy (NCBI): domain Eukaryota; kingdom Metazoa; phylum Mollusca; class Bivalvia; order Lucinida; family Lucinidae; genus Loripinus; species Loripinus fragilis. The sequence continues at coordinate 13,168,385 of OZ026519.1, read as the reverse complement.
GTATGCATAATTGCATACCATTCAGCAGAATTGCTTTTCAGTACGCACACATTTAATTGCTTTTTTTTGATGATTTTAATTTCGTATTTACGCAAATACGCTGTTTATCTAGACAGCTGCAATCAGACAAGGTACCAATAGTAAATGTTGACAACCAACTGAAACTTCATTATTGTATTGCATGTTATTGCAGGCTCAACAATAAATACAATATGATGTCTGAGAGTTTTAAAGCAAGATAAATCTTTATTTTTTAGCATTTTAATTTTATGAGCAGTTGAAATTTCATGTTCACCTGAATTTAGCATGAAAATTGCCTAATAACCTCAAGGCCTGGATTCAAAATCATAACTGACCTTGAAATGAATCGCAGTATACCTACCACTATAGTCATGCCTGTAAGTTTGCCAATCCCCGAGTTGATATTCCTGTATCGCTCCACTGGTACCCGAATATTGACAAGGTAGTAGTCATAGTGAAGACTGCCGAGCTCAAACAGCTGGAGAATATCACAATGGTACTGATAGCCCACTTTTCTCTAAAAACAAAAACAAACATTTTACTTTATCTTTATTAAAAAACGAGTATTTTACTTTATCTTAATTAAAACAAGTATCTTACCTTATCTTAGTAAAAACAAGCATTTTACTCTTACAAGCAGTTTAATCTTAATATAAAATGTGTACCTGTAGTTTAATAACATGGAGTTCCAACCAAATCTACAATTTATGGACATACTTTTCTCGCACACCAGATCGGTGATCCTCGGGACGGATATTTCTATCCCACCCTCATACTCATGATAGATTCTTATAAGCTAGCCCCATCAGGCCATGAGGACAGAGGCAAAAGGCACAAAGTATAATTCAAACAATAATTTTAAGAAGATAATTACCAATGTATAGGTAAAGGGAAAACATTTTGAACAGACTGTATTTTCTTTAGCTATTTTGACTGACCATCTCTGTGTTTTTTCCCCTTTTCAGTTACATGGTGAGAACAAGCTAACCTCCATGAAAGCTTTTGCCATATACATAGGTTTAAAGCTGCATACTCTGTAACTATGAACATTTTTCGAAAATTTTTATTTTCTTTTTAAATCATTTGTAAAAGTAGAATTAAGCTATGTTTTCACAATAAAAATGTTCAGTACAACTGAAAACTGCATGGAAAAGTGAATTATCTTATCAAATAGGTGTTTATTTCTCTTGTTGGTAATTATTTGCTTCCCTCCAATAATTCTAGACCGTTGAATTTTAACATAAATGCAGTTGTTTTGATAGTGATAACTTGTTAAGATTTACGAAAATGGTAAAATATTTACCTGAATTTGAGTATTTTTACTGTGTTCTTGAAAAATAAAAACATTATTTTTAAAATTAGAAGATCAAAAGTTACAGACTATGCAGCTTTAAATAAGCAATTATGTGCAAAACTGTCATTGTTTTCTTATCCACTGGTTTAACTACATGAGACAATTTTTTTGAAAATGCATAACCATGATAACATATGTTTTGATTGAAAAATGACAAAATGATTTTATGAATACACAATCATACATGCACCTGGAGGACTTATTAACACTTTAGCTTTTTTTGTATAGGAAAATAATTGCAATTCTATGTTCAGTATTTGCTTATCTGGAACTATATGGTCACCATTTTTTTCCAACTGCAAAAGTATACATTACATTTTTGCACTGGTTATATGCCCCTCAGCCTAAGCCAGACAGGGTTGTATTATACTCATGAATTTTTGAGAAAATGAAAAAAAACAGTATGCTCATATGTTCAGCCTGAAGCAATGTGGAATTTAATCAGATGAAAAAACAAAAACCATTGTTGAATTAGGTAATAAACAACATCTCCAGGCTAAAAACAGATACTACATAATTTACACAGTTTATCTCTTTGCCTACTGGGTAATTTTACAAGCCTTAAGTCATCTGCTGATTTTGTTCAAAATCATCTTTTTCAAAAAATCATTTTAGGAATACTGTCAGTGTAACAAACAATTTGGATCCAGATTAGGCCCCAAAGGGGGATGGAGGGGTACTCTCATTTTTTTTTCTTCAGACGTAGGCTTGGACCCAACATCTAATGTTTACCCCCCAAAAAATATGTGAAATTTAGGCAGCCCCAAAAATATCCCCATTCTGTACATTGACTTAAGAAAAGACCCTAAAATGCATAGAAATGACCCCTAAAACCAGCCCAGTTTTGTGATGACCCCCCAAAAATATCCACAAAATCTTGTGCCTCCCAAAATATCAATTTTCTGAAAAACCTCAAAAATATTGAAATTCCAAATTTTAAACCCCCAAAAATGGTCCGAGCCTAGATGTATACATGTATATGAAAATATCAGAGTACCCTCCTCCCCCTGGGATTAGGCCTGACAATTTGTCGGTCCTGATCTGGTCTAAAATGATTGCAAGGATTATCAGCAGAGCCACTAGTGATATAGTTAAAGTATGAAATGTTTTCAGAAAGGTGAAATGCAAAGGTAACTAGTGAAGGTTCATACAAGCCTGCACAGTCATATAATACAGTCAGGCCTGCTAGAACCTTCACTGCTTGCCCACATGAAGAATAATTGTTACTATTAGCTTAGACCAAATATCCAACCTCTACATGTCGTCCCACTGGACAACAAAGGATGCATGTTTAAAGAATGACTTCAACCCTCTGTAAACTGGAAGCCATAAATGGATACTTTTGCAAACAGTGCAGACCCAGATGAAATGCTGCATGAGACATTTCATCATGGTCTGCACTGTTTGCTTTAACAAAATCAAACTTTCATCATGGTCTGCACTGTTTGCTTTGTCAGAGAATGGAATACAATATATTTTGAAAATTATAACCTGTGACCCCTCAATATAAACAATGAACCATCCAGACTTTATTGTATTTAGCTTTTTGGAAAATTCCATTGGTTTGAAAATGGTTTATTCACATCAATAAGTACCATTAGGTCATGCACTGGCCCAAATATTGCGGCAAAGAATTTCCAAAGGAAAGTTATTTTGCCTACAAAGCAGTAATTTCAGTGTTGTTTATATACCCCCTGTCAGGAAAATATTTGTTTTAGTTATTGTGGTTATTGTGTTTGTTTTACACATCATCAGTAGCTACAGTAAAATTCTATTTCTGGGTCCTTTAATCAATAAGATAGGTCTTAACCTTTATCATGCTGCATATTTTTACGTACTACACTCCTCCATAATTTTAAACGATACCAACTGTTAACATTTATTTAAAAGCAAGGTGGAAAATAGTGTAGATCATGATCAGCTGGCTTCTAAGAAGCCAGTTGATCTGGATCTACACTGTTTTCTGAGGTTTAGCTTGGTAAGAAAGAACAAAAAGAATTACCCAGCCATTCATGGGTGAAAATTCAATACTACCAATATTAAGAACTTTAGAATTTCAAATTGTATACAAAAACACAGTAAAACCTGTCTTAAGCGGCGACTCAAAAATAGACAAAACAAAGGTCTTAAAGTCATATGGTAGCTTAATTAATTATTAATGAAGTTCGAAAGCACTGCAGAATGCTCCCTTTGGAGCATTCCGCAATACTTTTGACCTGCATTAAACGATAATCGGTCTTGAAAACCAAATTTTGTGTTCTTTTTGAGTGTCCGCTTATGACAGGTTTTGCTGTAGTAACAATTTCAAGATTTAATGGCAAAACTGATACACTGAAACTAAAGCAGATATCATAATCTAGGGAAAGTCACCCTGAAAATCCTGAATTAGGGAATTATCCTGAAATTTTCATCCATGCATTTTGGCCTTACAGGGATCGAATTGCATTTGAGAAATAGCTATTGATGTCATGCTAAAATGGAATTGGGGGTTACGGAATCTAGGACATAAAAAGTTCTAACCTCTTTTTTCAGTTTTGGTCATTTTGATTGCTTCATGATTTACTCTTTGCATGCTGTGTAAATTATGTTTCATGGTTTCTAATTCAACAATTTTCAAAAGATTATTTCAGGAATACCATCAGAGTGTCACACATGTTGGGTCTGATCTGGATCCAAGCTGTATGCCAAGAACACTTGGGTACAAAGAGTTAATAAAGGAATGAAAATATTGTTGTTTGTGTGCATATCGGGGCATTAGCAGTAATCATTGTAAATATGGTAGCTATATTGATAACTAGGATGTTCCAAACTAAGATTGAAGGATGCGCAAATCATATTACCTTTATTGTTTTGGTTTAATATAAGAGTAAAAAAAGCCAAATACAATGCACTTTCATTGTGGCAGACAGGAAATTAGACAATTATGGAAGTGTGGCATATTCTATCTGTCAGTAGAAGGAATAAACCAGATTACGGGGCTGAAAACCTGTTGTCTGCTGAGTGTGTTTTTTTCTCACAAATTTACTTTTTTCTAATAATTCCTCCAGGAATACTATCAGTATGTCAAGGCCGGGCATTTTGTCATGCCTGATCTTGGTCCAAAGGGCTAACAAAACATTAATATTCAGATAAAATGAGCAGACGACAATAAATCATGTAAATTTACGCAGCATGCAGAGTTAAACAATAATCAGGACTAAAACAGAAAACAACATCTGCAAATTAACTTAACTCCTTGCATGCTGGGTAATTCTTCGTGATTATTTTGCAGTCTGCTGATTTTTTTTCAAAGTTAAAATATCTGCCTCTCCTCAAGAGATTGAGCAATGAGTGAGACATTTAAATGATATAAATGCTTAATTTGATGTACCTGACTCTCTTCTATTGTACAGGCCCTGAGGTTACAAAACTTTTTTCAAGCTCAACTCAACTGAGCATAAAATTTCAACTACTCAGAAACTCTAAAATGCTGAAACATAAAGACTTTTCTTGCTTTCAAACTCTCAGATGTTGTATTAATCATGCTCATAAATGTTACAATGCCAACAAATGTTGGCATTTTAACATTTATGAGCATGATTAATTTCATACTCATTTGAGTTGAGCATGAAATAAGTTTTATAACCTTGGGCCCAGGTCATCTGCCTCTCCTCAAGGTATTAGGCAATGAATAAGACAGTTGAATGTTATAAATGCTAAATTGGTGCTAAATTGTTTTTACCTGGGACTCTTCTATTGTACAGGTCATCTGCCTCTCCTCTAGGGATTGAGCCAGCTCCTTCCAGTCATTGACATCATCATCCTTATCTCGCCGACCAATCCTTACATCTAGCGTTATCACTGCATTTTCTTCTACAAAAGAAACATGGGCATAGCAAGATCTTTTGAGCGCTAAACCAAATTAATCTGACAGGAAAAGTTTATGCAAACAAATACATGTAGTCCCAGATGAGATTGCTCCTTAACCCTTTCACATTCCAGATACTGACAAAATGTACTTTGGCAAGCTGTGAAGACCCTGATGAAATGCCACAAAAGGTGGCATTTCATCAGGGTGTGATTTGTTTGCTAACTTAAAAACTATCTTAGGTGACAGAAATATAGTTGGAAGATTCCATTTTTTTGATGTTAAAACTTTAGGTGTGCATATGTGGGGATAGTTTGTTGGTTTATCAAAGGTTTTGTTGGTCAAATAAATGGGCAATTGCAATTAAATAAACCAATAACATGATAATAAATCAGATAAGCTACATGTATATAATAGGCCAAATTCAGCATTTGAGGCCAACTTGAGAATAATCCAGAATATACATGTACATTTAAACTTGTACCCAGCTCTTTCTTATATTATCTTTTATTATCTATAAAATATATCTTACTTCATGCTCTAGTTTAGTAAGGCTGAACTTGTCAAGAAGGATGCCAGAGCTATCAAAGAAGTGTGCACTACATTATATACTTAAGGAATAAAGAAACGCAACAAACACTTCGAGTCACTGTAAGCAATCAATATGATGCAAGTTTTTAGTGCAAATGATATTTATCCATAGGAGCAGTATGTGGCCGTCAAATTACAGCAGGTTCAACGTAATTATCGATTACGTAATCATTTTGGTATGCGCGTTAACAGCCTAACCCCCGTAGTAAACTGCTGAAACAGGGTCATTAAAAGCAAAGTTTGAATCAACCAACGGTTTATTGTTTTAAAAAGTCTTGGCATAGATTGTGGATCAAGGAAATGATCAAATGGCGAAGTTTCCGTAGGATTCTGAAACGACTTAACGTCATTAACGTCAACTCTGAATACTGCGTGTAACTCGTAAACTTTCTTTTCTGCTTGAAATTTATTCATTACATGGACGTAATGAATAGAATAATGACTTGAGATCTTCAGACGCCAAAAAAACTCAATTCTGACGTCAAAATTCGATATCCTACGTTTTAATGGTTTCCATGATGTTTATGTGTTTTCTAATGATAAAATGGTCCAGTGACAAAGTTGAGGTTACAGTTAACAAGTTTGGTGTTCACTCTCGGCATGTAACCAGATGTTTTCTCTTGCATTATGCCATGTTTTATTTGGCTAACGTCAATATAAACACCTTACCAGCGTATTTCTACGGTATCTGAAAAGTCAGTTTTTCCCAAGAAAGCATGTTCTGATGTCTCTAGGTTTATCTTATCCCGTATATTCACCAGCGACCCAAACCGGACGGCTCTAAGTGACGTTTATCGCTTATTCACTACCATTGTGTATCTTACCATTCAAGTAGCGTGTTTTGAAGCAATATTTGACTGCATTACGAATTTGATTGGACGTTTGTTTCATTCGCAAATTGTCAAGTCGACGCCAAATGACCAAACATGGAAAAGACGGTGTTTCGTGATCTTTATTCTAACGTTAACGTCACATTTTACGTTTTCATATGTTTTCATCTTGTAGCGTAAAATGTAGCGTTAAAATGACGTTTTTGTTGTTCATCACATGCTATAAATACTCAATAAGATATTTTCAAAAGAGATTTTCCCAAACCGTCATATAAACACTTAAAAATTAAATTTTTGTCTGTTGCGTTTCTTTATTCCTTAAGTATATGAAGTAAAATGAAATTGGCATTGGAGAATGAATACATGTATCTGACAGTCTAATCTCTTTTTCTTACCTAGTTCAAATTTGGGATCATAACCAACTTCAAGTATGAGTACTCCCATCAAAGTCTGCTGCCATCGACTGAAGTCTAGCTGCTGATTGTCTCGTGGGTGGGGGAGCCAGAATGAGAAAACAATCTGATTGGCTGTTATACCTTCATCCTGGATACGCTGATCAGACACACTGTCTACTGAGTCACACCTTGAAAATGAAGAACGAGAGATGCTTGATAGGCCTCCAGATCTATGAGTATGTAATTGAAAATTATTCTTATGTTGTGGGAACTCAAAAGAACCGTCTCAACCGACTGTTCTTCTGAGCATCCAAAACACATTTGCATGAAAGTATTTGTTGTAGTGTCCATTATAAGCCTCTCAGTGAGACACTGCAAATGAGTACCAACAACATTTGAGCCAGTTTGTGAATGATATTTTTGTCTGTTTGTTTGGTTTGAGGTTTTACGTCCCAGTCAACAGCTATGGTCATGTCGAAATCTTCAGTTCACCTAACCACATTTTTCAAGGGCAAGCATGACTAAGCGAGTGGTTAACCAGTACTTCCTGCACATCAGAATACAAAGGGATAAAGCCTCTTACAGTAGATTTTGTATAAATTATTTCATGGAAAATTGTAAAATAAAAGAACTTTGAATACTTTGAGTTAATTTGGTACACAACTTTATTATCTTCTGGCCACTAAAAGCCCAAAGACCAACAAACAATAAAATTCTTTACAGACAGAAACCTATTTTATGGGATAGACTGTTGCCAAACTCTATTAAAAGCAAGACTTTATGACTTTTGCGTGCAACAAATGAGAAATACACTGGCAAACAACCTTCAGAATACAATGTAGCTACAGTAAACGTTCTAAAATTTCAAACACTTCTCTCATTCTCTTCTCAAATAAAACACTGGTCATCTGGGCTGGAATTCACAAAATACTGGTCAGAATAGCAAACATGGAAGACCCTGATCAGACTGCTTCTTCTGAAGCAGTCTGATCTGGGTCTACCCTGTTTGTCTTAGGCCTTTTTAGCAGGCAACTAGTGTTCGAAATTTTAGAACATTTACCGTACTCATGTATACATGAACATGAATTCTAATAAAGATCCTACCTCTCATTTCCGCCTCTAGGAATGAACCATTCCTTGCTGCCTGCCAATCCCTTTTTGTTGAGACAGTTTGTTCCCAGGACAACAACGACATTAGAGGGAGCAGGAGCTGCAATAAACAAACAAAAAATTATCCTCAGTCTACTTTTGCTAACTCTTTCCGTAGGTTTAGATAAGCAAAAAAATCAGCATAAAAGTGTAAATATTTTCTATCCCATTAATTTTAACATATGTTTTGGGTGCTCAAAAGAACCGTCTCATTGAGACGATTCTTTTGAGTACCTACAACATATGTTTTGGTTGAGAAATAAGAAAGTTTAATTTCTGTTAGGCACTCTTAATAGTAAAGTCCTGTCTTTCTTTGCTAAAAAGTTAAAAGCAATTATTTAAAATGGATCCATGTAGAACCTTTGTTTTGATTCTTTACGTCCCATCAACAATCTTTCAGTTATATAGGGACGGGTCTTCCTGGGTTGAACCAGTACTAAGCTAGGATAAATGTGTCTAGCTCAAGGACCACAATGCAGTGACGCTGGTGAAGCTCGAACCTGTGGCCCTTTGGTCTCGAGTCAAGCACTCTACCACTGAGCCACTGCGCTCCCTTAAAAAAAAAAAAATTGATCCATGACAATTCGTCGAAAGACACTTCGTCAAATACGACATTTGGTCAAACAAGACAACTGGTCAAAAGTAACGTTTGGTGGAAATGGATAGTTGGTCTAAACTTATATTTCATCAAAATGTGTCTAAAACTGGTCGAAAATATCAACATTTATCAAGCAAAAAAAAAGGAAGGTAAACAACATTATTTTGAATTCAGCAGGCAAGTCTTTGGCCAATTCTTAATTCAGGATTTTTGCTGGAGCTTCCTGTGTTTTGGAGATTGCTTCTCTTATCCTGGCCATAGACTGTTGCACTTCAATTTATTTGAGGTATCTCGGGTCCATGCATATTGTGGCTTGTTTGCTTCAATATACGATCATCAGACGATGTTATATAATGTGGCCCTTACATTTCCTATTGTCATATTTCCAGTTACATTTCCCGGTATTTGGATCGAGTCTGTCTTTACAAAATGAATATCCCTGAAAACTTAACCTTTTAGCACCAGGATACTTAGGAAAAAATCTGTTTTTTCATCCATCTTTACTACCAATAAACTATCACTGAACTAAAATGATATAACAAACAACGCAATGTACACATAAGGTAAGGTTAACTGTAATTATGCTTTAATTTTTTTTTTCGACCAAATGTCGTAGGTAAAAAAAGTAGACTAAGTGTCGCATTCGACAAACTGTCGTAGTAGACCAATTGTCTTTGTAGACTAATTGTCGTATTCGACAAAGTGTCTTTCGATGAATTGTCGTGCACCCATTTAAAATGAATTGTAAAATTGGAATATTGAACCAGGTAAAAGTAAAATTGTCAAACAAATACTGGAAGGAAAAGCAGTCTGGTTAAAAACATAGGAAGTGATCTCGGCTATTGAAGAAGAAAAAAAATGATTCCCATAATAATGTGATTCTGATTACGGGCGACCGTGGCCGGCCGTATATATAAACTTTGTGCAAAACATTCACCAAATTCAGGTTTTGACCGAACCTTTATGCTGTGCTCAGGCTATTTTTTATGCGCTGCCGAACAACGAGCGGATTACCAAATATCGTGGGTTGACCTATAACGCGAAGCAAACTGTTCGTGAAATCTGTAGGGCCACCTATAGCAAGAGCCAAACTGGTTTGCAAATTTACTTCACTGTTAGCGTAATGGTCATGCAGTCCATTGAAACACCCAAAACCACTCAAAACACCTGAAACTTCCACCAAACCCAAACCATTACCGTATATACTTGTGATATCATATAATGCACGATTTTTTTTAGGACACTCATGGCCTTTTCAGGGGGTGGGGGCCCTGGGTCCGGTACTGGCATTGTGCAAGAATACATACAGGGATGGGTCTAAACAACCGCCAGCTTTTTTGAAAAGCTAATACTTGTAAATTTTAAGAATCATACAAAAAAGTGTGTGCTTAAATAGGAGTCCAGAAACTGCCATTCAACAGTCAGTTTGAAAATTCTAAAATAATAATTAAATAGGTGGTATAGTTTGCATTTAAAAAAGGACAGATAACAACTGCATCATGCCTAGGGCAATACCATATTCAATTTTGAACTTGGGCTTTATTAAGTGCCGTCTAAATTAGCCTGTCGCAGTGCCCTTTTTAGGGCTGGCGGAAACACTAATTATGCATGTAAATATAAGCAAAAACGTTTTAAAGGAGGCTTTCATGCACATGCGATAAGATTTGTTTATTTGTTTTGATGCTTTACATCACAGTCAACATTTTTTCAGTCATGTTGGGATGGTTTCTTGTCTTCATGGGTTAAACCAATACTGAGCAGCGGATAAAGTGTTTTGGTCGAAGACACAACACAGTGACTCCGCGGGTGGTGAGTCTCAAACTAGCATCTCCAGTCTAACACTCTACCAACTGAGCCACTGCACTCCGCAGTATGGGATAAGAAATAAAAGCTCTGTTGAGCATGTGCAGGCATTTTTAGTAAATGATTTACTGGTTATATTTCCGAACAGAACAGTCAATTTATTTTGCTTTAAGCACGAAAGGGTATTTTGCGATCAGTGAAAACACAGGCCAGACACTATACGTCGTGGCGCCAGACCATGGTCTTCTCTGTCTGCAAACATTTTTTCAGTATTTTATCAATTTATACCAATGATGGACACTTTGTTAACAAAACAGTCTCAGGCCAGGCGCCGCATTCATGACGCAACAAACCAAACAGTGCAGACCCTGATAAAATGACAAGCCATGCAGCATTTCATCTTGGTCTTCAGTGATTACCAAACTACCATTAAAGGTTTTAAAACAATGAGCTAAGTACAGATAATGAGACTTAAAATCTTTATCCGCAGCTGCATTATATTTACTATATTTATACAGTGGCTGCATACTTTGCTGCCTTTTATACCCCTCCACACCGGTGTTGTGTTAAATTGACTTTGCATAATATGAGCCGCGACATGTGATTTCCAACAATGTGGCATTTTGACAAGTGTAGACTCAGACGAGCCTGTGCAGCCTCCTGTTAAGCTTAGTAACTTCTAATGATGTTCAGTCATAGAACATTCAAGCGACTAGCAAAAGCTCTGATCAGACTGTGTGTTTGCACAGGCTGATCTGAGGCTTTGCTGGTCGCACATACAACATTGTTGAAAATTTATCTAATGTCGCGACTCAATTAAAGTGTCAGTTTGGGCCGCTTCGTCACTAAAGCAGCGCCCTAGATAAGCTTTTGAGTCAATTGGGTATTTAGGCAACCCGGTTATCCTCAATTGCTTACTTGCAAAAAAAAATTGCGTATTTTTATCCCCACGCTTTTTTAAAAAAGCGTTGGGGATATTGCAATCGCCTCCGTCCGTCTGTCTGTCCGTCCGTCCGTCCGTCCGTCACTCTATATCCTCCTAAACCATTGGACAAAATTCAACCAAATTTGGTGTGTGAGTTGCTCACATGAATAGGGTGTGCAACGGCACAATTTTTTTGGCCCCGCCCCCTGGGGCCCTGGGGAGGGGCCAAAAGGTCAAATATAATTAAATATCATTAAAATTCAATTACAAAGATTTTTAAATCAAACTTTGTGTGTCTTCTCACAAATGAAAGATATAAAACATATCAGATGGGATTTTCATTCCGTCCCCTGGGTCATGCCCCAGGGGTGGGACTTGGGGGTACCGTGGGGGGTTGGGGATCCAAATTTTTTTTTCTCCAAAATTCAACCAGATTTGGTAAGTGAGTTACTTACATCTATGGCACATGCAACAGCACAATTTTTTTTGTCCCCACCCCCTGGGGCCCTGGGGAGGGGCCAAAAGGTCAAATATCATTAAATCTCAATTACAAAGTCAATTTCAAAGATTTTTAAACTAAACTTTGTGTGTCTTCTCACAAATAAAAGATGTAAAACATATAAGATGGGACTTTCATTCGGTCCCCTGGGTCATGCATGCCCCAGGGTTTGGGACTTGGGGGTGCTGGGGGTCAAAAGTTTAATTTTTTGACCATGGTCATGTGGCATATCAAATTAAAGGGGATGAGCAGTAGACCATGATACACTGGAAATTTTTACCCTAGGATCAAACTGGTGACCTTGGGAATGGGTCAAAGGATCAAATACCATTAGATATCTTTGAGAGCGTGGGGATTTGCGATGGCGCGCCATCGAATGTGTTCTAGTTTCATATTTTTTAGGCCAGGTTTTTGGCATTTATTACATATGTTTTCTTATTGAATGACGCCACCGAAAATGCGCCTATATATTTACTTTCATCGTCTGGAAATCTGGGCGAAACTCAAGACAGGTTTGCTGAAGACAACAGAGGAGGTGTGCGGCACAACAAAGCCCCACCGATGGCGAGGTGAAACTTGGTGGTGGAATAAGGAAGTAGATGATGCCATTACAGCCAAGCGCCAAGCTTTCAAAGGATGGAAGGCTGGCAAATGCACACGAGCATCATATAACACTGCCAAGCGCATCTCCAGAAGTGTGGTGCACCATGCACGCCATGAAGCAGACAAGGTGGTCTATGAGGGCATTGACCACAAGTCGTCTGATATCTTCCGCCTCGCCAACCAGATGAGGAAAGAGAATGTTGATGTTGTAGGGGACAAGCCAGTGAAGAATGACACTGGGGAAATGTCAATGAGCGAGGAGGCAAAGCAGAATGCATGGGCTGAACATTATGAAAGGCTTCTCAACCTTGAATTTGACTGGGACCCTGATCACCTGTCCAATGAACCTCCATTAGAAGGCCCGCTCAAAGATGAAGTCGGGCAAAGCTGCAGGTCCATCAGGCATAGTGGTAGAGATGATCAAGGCAGCAGGTGATACAGGTGCCACCATGATCCGAGATCTTGCTACTGCGATTATCCGTGATGGCAAGGTCCCAACTGACTGGGAGGAAAGTTTCATTGTCTGCCTTTACAAGGGCAAGGGTGATGCTTTGGATAGAGGCAACTATCGAGGCCTCAAGCTGACTGAGCAGGCCATGAAGATCCTAGAGAGGATTGTCGATGGTCTCATAAGACAGGTGGTGTCTAATGTCTATTGACGACTCCCAGTTTGGCTTTGTCCCAGGAAGAGGCACTACAGATGCAATCTTTGTGGTCCGGCAGCTGCAGGAGAAATACCTAGCAGTGAACAAGAGGCTTTATATGGCCTTCGTGGACCTAGAAAGCATTTGACCGTGTCCCTCGGAAGGTTATCTGGTGGGCCCTGAGAAAGCTAGGTGTTGAGGAATGGATTGTGTGGTTAGTCCAGGGAATGTATGCAAATGCACGAAGCCGGGTTCATGTTGGCGAGGGTTTCAGCAAAGAGTTTGAGGTGAGGGTTGGGGTCCATCAGGGATCCGTACTCAGTCCCTTGCTCTTCATCATTGTGCTGGAGGCCTTGTCACATGAGTTTCAGGCTGGTGTTCCCTGGGAGGACCTATATGCAGATGATCTTGTCATCATTGCTGACTCCCTAGAGGAATGTGTCAGGAGGCTCATGATATGGAAAGAAGCCATGGAGAAGAAGGGATTGAGGGTAAATGCAGGAAAGACAAAGGTCATGATCTGTGGTACAGGCCTGGACCTCTTGCAGAGTTCAGGCAAATACCCATGCGCTGTCTGTTGTACAGGAGTAGGCAACAACAGCATCTACTGCAATGGCTGCAAACTTTGGGTGCATAAGAAATGCAGTGGGCTACAACGACTGACACCAAATCCTGATTATAGGTGTGCACGGTGCATGGGAAACGCTCGCCCTATTGACGGCAGACCACAGAGTGAAGTCCAGGTCGGACCTGATAAGCTTGAGGTGGTAGCTTCCTTCTGCTACCTAGGTGACATGCTTTCTGCTGGTGGAGGCTGTGAAATGGCGGTCACTACTCGTGTGAAAACCGCCTGGAAGAAGTTCAGGGAGCTACTACCAGTTCTCACAACCCACCACCTCTCTTACAAGACCCGTGGCCATGTATACAGCTCTTGCGTGCGGAGCGCCATGCTTCATGCCAGTGAAACTTGGCCACTTACCAAGACTAACCTGCAGCGCTTGCAGCGCAATGATAGGGCCATGATCAGACAGATCTGCAGTATCAAGCCAGAGGATGTGGCCAGGGTAAGGTCAAGCAAGCTACTGGCAAAGCTTCAGCTTGAGGACCTCGACCTCATTTTGAGAGAGAGAAGGCTTCGCTGGTTTGGGCATGTGGAGCGTTCGAGTGGTGCAATCAGAACACCATATGATATGCAGAATGCAGATTGACGGCAAACGGGGGGCAGGGAGGCCCAAGCAAACATGGAAGAAACTGACAGAGAAAGACTGCCGTGAGTGGAAGCTCACCACAGTTGACCCTCAAGAAAGGAGCACCTGGAGATCAGGTGTGAGATCTGCTATGCGTGCAGCTAGCCAGTTACCTGGAAAGGGGTCCACTGATGTGGATGATGCCCCTGCACCTGCATGTTAATCAAAAATCCGATTATGATGATAATGTCTGCCTTTCTGAGTATCAAACTAGCAGTTTTATTGTACGTAAAGCAAATCTCATCCCCTTGTTGACATTAGTTGCTCACATCCATTTTGCAAAGTTTTTCAGCTAAAATACTTGACTGGCGGCGATATTTTATTCATAAAATTGGAATCATACTGTGTGCTCGCTTGTAAAAAAAATCAATACCCGACTGGCATTTGTATATATAATTACACAAATGGAAAGGAAATGGAACAAATGGTACGCAATGAGATTGCATGTAATTGCATACTGATGGACGGAATTGCTTTTAGGTACGCACACATTTAATTTAAATTGCTTTTTTGATGATTTTAATTGCGTATTTACGCAAATACA
This sequence comes from Loripinus fragilis, assembly GCA_964019695.1. Classification (NCBI taxonomy): domain Eukaryota; kingdom Metazoa; phylum Mollusca; class Bivalvia; order Lucinida; family Lucinidae; genus Loripinus; species Loripinus fragilis. The sequence continues at coordinate 13,153,335 of OZ026519.1, read as the reverse complement.
CTCCTTATCTAGGCTGCTGCTAAAGTATCATGATATTCAATTATGCCGAGTGTACAGGTAGTCAAAATGTATTCACATGGCTGCCCTGTGAAGAACATCTTATCCACCAGGCTGCGGGATGAATAAGCACTTATTTACCCTGCTGTCGGGTGAATAAGAACTTAT